>JALIGW010000033.1:3470000-5870000 GCA_023053685.1 Diadophis punctatus similis
CCCCTTTGCCTGCTAGCTTGGGTAGCCGTAATCCAGCCCTTGCTCAGAGTTCACTGGACCCCAGAATCCTATGGCTGCTATCATCCCAGCCAGTGTTCAGCCACTTCCCAGCTGTCCTGCTGCAATACCATTGCCCAAGCTAGGTCTTCCCCACCCAGTGGTGGGATCCTGCCAGTTTAACAACCGGTTCGGTGATAACGCGCTTCACCTGATCGTCAGAGTGAACCAGTTCACTCCCAGCTGATTGTCGGAGCATATGGTTCGCCCGAAATGGTCCGAACTGGTAGAATCCCACTTCTGTCCCCACCCATTCATTAGGACTGTAAGCAACCTGCCAGGAGAACCAGTGATGGATGCTATGCTGCCACTCTATACCTCCTGTATGCACAACTGCCCAGTATAAACGGAAGAGATTCTACTAGAGAGCTCAGGAACAATAGGCCAGGCAATCCCTTCTTCCATTTGTTTGGCTACTAGCTCTAGAGAGGGAGAGGGAGGCAGGGCTGTGTTGATGTTTTTTAGAGGAAGAATGGGCATGTACAGCATGTATAGATGCTCATGCTGTATGGTTATTTGTTGATAGTCAAATATATTTTGAATAAAACAATCCAATATATATTCATCGTTTGACCATCACACTTTGACATTTCCAAATCCAGCCAGTCCACTCAGAGTTTTCCTATTGTCCCAGTAACATTTGTACAATGTTTCAGATGTTTTTGGAACGGAAACTAATAAAAAGCTGCTTGAAGTCTATGGTGAGTCAGGAATGATTGATTGGTCTGGCAAGAATTGCAGCTGAACACTAATAAACTGATAGCAATATTTGCAGGAGAGAAAGCAAGGAAAATAGCATTTCAAAAGTAAAAGCAGTTTCTCTCTGTGTGTGTCCAAAGAAGTACTTCTCTCCCTAAAGAAGAAGAATTAGATTCTGTAAAACATAAAAGCAGCATTTATTTATATTTTTGAGAGCAAAAGATGATAATAACCCTGTGGGCTCAGCCCTAAGCCAGACTTTTTTGTTCAAGTTCTGTGGAGATTCCATTTTGAATTTAGTTTTAATATCTTTTTTTTGAGAAGTAGATCTGCATTTAAATGTTTGGCTGCTCTTACTGTAATGGAGCCTGTGTTGCAATGGAGTTCCAAATTTCTTCAATTTGCTCTGCCTAGTAGCTACTAAAATGTGGAGAGAATGTCAGCTAGACTAGAACACTATGCTAACTCCTCATGGAATCAGAGAATGTGTTCAATAGCAATAGCAATAGCACTTAGACTTATATACCGCTTCATAGTGCTTTACAGCCCTCTCTAAGCGGTTTACAGAGTTCAGCATATTGCCCCCAACAATCTGGGTCCTCATTTTACCCACTTCGGAAGGATGGAAGGCTGAGTCAACCTTGAGCCGGTGAGATTTGAACAGCTGAACTGCTGAACTGCAGTGCTGCATTTTAACCACTGCGCCACCTCGGCTCTTAAGGCAGCCAGGCTCATGCTAGGGTTCAGAATTCAACTGAATCAAAGGCATATATATTCTTTATTATTAGAAAGTGTTTTGATAGCAGCAAGAAGTTTTACTTATGATCTTTTACTTCAGTGACAATAGCTTTAGGTGAAGATAGAGATGAAGAATTTTCCTCTATGTTTGCATTTTTTAAAGTTAGTTTGTCCTACCCTATCCTATCTCACCTCGATTGTAATATAATATCAAGATCAATTTATATCTAAAAGCATGAACATTCTACACATTTTCAGTTTTGCCTAATATACATATTTTTGCAAACACATTTCTTATGTACCTTATTCACAATTTATCCTAACCTTCAGAAGAAAACAACATAAAATTCAGAAAAGTGCAAACAATGAGTGCTAACTGCATTTTTGTTTCCATATAAAGTTTGAGAAGTGCAAATTAGCTTGATTTATATGAAATGTGAAACCAATGTTCCATATATACTGAGAAACAACTAAAGTAATCAATTGGCTTACAGAAATTTGTCCTACTCTAAGTAAAAACACCATACTATTGCTATTGTAATGCCTTGACTGTATACTATACTATTGCTATTGTAATGTCCTTGATTTACAATCTCAATTGGGATGGAACTCTCAGTTACAGAGAGGAGCGGGTGTGAGACAAGACATCACATGACTGCTTATTTCAACAACCACAATCCCAGCACTTCTGATTGCAACTATTAAGCAATCTAGTGATCCATTAAGCAGATGGAGTCCCAGGTAAGGCGTGCAAGATGTCTCAGGGGAGTAGGAAGACCCTGGAAGGCCCAGCACAGACTATGTGCGATTGCCTCTTTTGCTCAGGAGCTGAAAATCCTTCCTCCAAAATATGAGCAGGATTTTCAGCCCCTGAACTAAAGAGACACTCATGAATAATGTGTACTGGACCTCCCAGAGCCTCCCCCCACCCTATAGCACCTTGTGTTCTTACCATGCTGCCTTTCCATCGAGGGGCTTAAAATCCTGCTCTGATTTTGGCTTCTTTTTGGTCTTGGGGGCTGTCTGATGAAGCTGCCTGCCAATGCCAAAGGATTTCCGCTCCATGGCTGCTCGGATTGCTATTCCTACTGGGATTGTCTTTGGCAAACAGTTCTTTCAGCCAGCCCCCAGAATCAAGATGAAGTCTTCTCGGCAGGTGGCAACAACTTGCAATCTTCCCTGCCAGCTTCCCCACTGATTTTCTGGGAAAGCCAGCAGAGAAGATTGCAAAAGGCAATAACAAGACTGCAAGGACCTTGGCAATTGGCTATAAGTGTGAACAGGTTACCAAGCATCTTCCAGATCATGATTCTTATACAATCATGAAAGAACTCACATGATTGTGTGTGACTTTTGTGATGATCAGAACTGCTTTATAGGCCATAAAGCACCTTTTTCAAGCTATTGTTAATTTAAACCATCATTAAGCAAATAGTCATAAATTGAGAACTACTTGTATGCAGGAATAATCATCCAAAACAGTTTACAGAGACTTCTGTTACTGATCTTTTCTACCTAGTAGAAATATGTGATGGAATCCAGTTTAGTCCCATTAAAAGGTTATTTGAAGTAACTGTCAGATGCAAGAAATTCTAGATATTTTGAAAGGATAGCAAATCGTTGTGTTATTTTTAATGGCAGAGGTGGGGGAAAGCAGTTTTACTTTATGCTCAGGTGTATAGGTAATAGTTTGGATTTGGGCAAAATTAGTTTATTGTAAGTAGAAATATGTCTTAAGCCAGCCGTAGAAAACCCAACAATGCCATTATTTAACAACAACAAAGCCTGCTTAGGATACAGTTTATCAGTTGTACTAGTACCGGTAGTATTCATTTATATAGCAAATACTTTCAGATCTTAACCAAATCTGGACAACTTTGTGATACTTGAATCCCAATTAATGTGTAGTTGGAATCATAGATTGCCATGAAATGGATTACAGAGTCTTTTCTAATCCTTATCTGCACAATTTATAACATGCATCAAAGTATCAGTGCACTAGAGGCACCTCTCAGAAAACATGTGAAGAGATCACTGTGTTCAGCCTCTGGAAACATTTTGGAGAACAAAAACTGCCACCAAGAACACAGAGGTTTCTTTCACTGTCCTGAATGATTAGTTAAGCCTTGCCTGTGTGTGTGTGTGTGTGTGTGTGTGTGTGTGTGTGTGTGTGTGTGTGTGTGTGTGTGTGTGTGTGTAACATTTTTTGCTGATAAATGAAAATAAAGGGAGACTATTATAGATCTATTTCGAGCTATTTTGCTCTCGTCAGATAGCCATACCCTTAGTGGGAATTGAACCTGGGCAGTCTGCTTGTAAGGCAGCAGTTTTAACCTCTAGGCCACAAGGTTCTCTTCCCTATCAGCTCTTCACCAGGAAAGGGTTATATATGTTTATTCTGTCGAGTCATCCTGGTGTATGGAAGGAAATATATATCATTTTATGGAGCTAAGGATGATTTTATAGCAATATCAGTATGTAGTCACAAGACAATAAACCTCCTTGTTCTCTTGATAATACAAAAAAAATAAAGCAGCTACCATTTCACCAGTAAAAAAAAAATACACAAGTTTCTCCTTCAGATGTTACTTTAGAACAGGATCAGGCAATTTATAGCTCAATTTGAGCATCCTCCAGTGTGGCTGTTCTGTGCATAATAGCCCATGAGTAATATGGGCCCATTGTCCATCTACTAGCTATTCCCAATTTTAGCAACTGTTAGATAGGAAAGCTTTGTAGCTTTGCCTTCCATTTGAGCAAACTTGCTTCAGACCACTGGTGTCATATTACAAATAACAGCAAGAAACCATTGATCTGTAACGCAGTCAGTAAAAAAAAAAGGTGGCAAAGGATTGCTTTTCCTCACTGCTACTTTCCTAATGAGAGGAAGCAGCAGTTAAACTTTCCCTTCTTCAAAGCAGAATATCATTATGAGAAAAAGATCTGAGTATATGCATTTTCTGACTGGATGCTAGACATAACTTTCAACCAGAAAATCTGCCTAATTCTGCACCAAAAGGACTGGACCAGGATCAATTCCTGAAACTAGCAGGCTGCACTCTGGTGGCCCATTGCTAACATTAGCCTTGGCTCACACACACACACACACACACACACACACACACACACACACACACACACACAAATGGACACACAAAACAGCCCTGTGCACAAGACAGAAATATTACTTTTTAATACTGAGCCAGTGAATAGATGGAAACTGTTGTGTTCTGACTGACCTATAACTGAACCATAAACTTGTTTTGACTAGACGACCTCTGACTGAACTGCAAGTCGTTATGTTTATAGTTGAACTCTACCTGAACTGTTGTTGCCACCCTGGTCATGTGTTTGAATGCTCATACGCTATTGGTTGTTGTGTCTGACAGCTCCCTATAAAAGGGCTATCTGTCAGACTGCAAGTTGCTGGTTGCTTGAGTGAGCTAATAAAAGAGCTGTTCTGAAGTCTGTCTCCTGCGATCTTTGCCCACAATTTAACAGTGGCGATGAGGGTTTGGGACCAGGAGAACGAAGACCAGCCCTCAAGTGCTGCAACCAGCCAGGCAGCACTAGCCACGTCTGCCTTCTTTCATCGGGATGTCCACCTTCCACCCGCCGGCGCCTTTCGACCCTGCCCGGGAAAAATGGGACACCTACATGTGGCGTTTCGAGTGCTTCCTCAAAGCCAATGATCTGCTGGGGCTGGCTGACAACAGAAAAAGAGCTTTGTTTCTGAGTCACTGGGTGCCAGAGGTGTTTGACACCGCAGAATAGTAGCTGCTGGCTGGGGTTGTCTTGATGATGACACAATGCTTCTTTTCCCTCCAGATATGATGGGTGGCTCATAATCATCCTGGGTAAAGTGGAATTACATATCTATTAGAAATTACTTTGCTTAAGAGCCCCTCTGATCTTGAGCCATTTTGATCACCATATTCACAGATTTGAATTCCATATGCCCTGCGCTGTTTCCCTGTCATTTCAAAGCTTCTGTCTAAAAACTCTGCACTTTTTTGCAATCTTCTGTGCTCTCTTCAAACTGCTAATTACCAGTTTCGTCTAGAAACCCCAGAAATATTACACATGGTTGGGCCAAAAATATTGGATTCAACTTTACATTTCACTTAAAAGTTTTTACAGCACACAAATAACTATATAATTGTGCCTCCTGGAAAAGATAAGTATAATTGCAGAGATATTGCAGAAGTGTTAGAAATAAGATTGGAAAAGGTTTTGCCATATAGAGTAATTATAGGTCAGTATGAGTCCACGCAATTACTATATGACCAATTCTGATTAGCCAACTGCTTTAAGGCCAAGTCGTAATGCAGCCTACTGCCCATCCATCTACTTGGAGCACAGTCAACGGTTAGATCAAATGACTCACATAATGTCACCATGACAGAAGCTGCAAAGATCAATTCAATCTAAGTCTCACACGCTGCCATGACATTTTCATTTGAGTAGCAACAGGAACCCATTATGAAATGACAGTGTCCTTGCTGATAAACTCTGCAAAAGAGCAGTGAGTGGAACTCTTTTGAGGAAGCCAGTGGGGGGGGGGGAGAGAAAGTCATTTTTGAAAAGCTGAAACTGCAGTCTCAAATTACAAAAGTAGAGAAAATGTGGGAATAAAAACAAAGCAAATCTGCAAATGGAAATTGTGGAGAAAACGGAATCTCTCCGGACTGGCTTAATATTGGTATTGATAACTTAACCTCACCTTAACTTTCTGGTTTTATTAGACTGAGCCCTCAGTGATCTTAGAATACTGTATGATTACTTGGGGGAGGGATGTTACCCTAAGCTACACAGTGCAATGGAAGACCCATTCTGTTTGAATGTACATTGTATGTTTGTGTATACAGTATACATGTGCACCAGAGACAAATTCCTTGTGTGTCCAATAAAGAATTCTAATTATAATTCTAATAATTCTAATAATTCTAATTCTAATAATTCTAATTCTAATTCTAATTCTAATTCTAATTCTAATTCTAATTCTAATTCTAATTCTAATTCTAATTCTAATTCTCACTCTCACTCTCACTCTCTCACTCTCACTCTCTCACTCTCACTCTCACTCACTCTGTTAAGGACCTTGGAGTACTCATCTCTAATGATCTAAATGCCAGAGCCCACTGTAACAACATTGCCAAAAAAATCATTAAGAGTTGTTAACCTACTCTTGCATAGCTTCTTCTCTGGTAATATTGTACTTTTAACTAGAGCATACAAAACCTTTGCTAGACCAATTCTTGAATAAAGCTCATCTGTCTGGAACCCGCACTACATATCAGACATTAATACAATTGAGAATGTCCAGAGATATTTCACGAGAAGAGTCTTCCACTCCTCTGTTTGCAACATAATACTTTATGCCACCAGACTTGAAATTTTGGGCTTGGACAATTTAGAACTACGCCGCCTTAGGTCTGACCTAAGTGTAGCACATAAAATTATCTGCTACAATGTCCTACCTGTCAATGACTACTTCAGCTTCAACAGCAACAATACACAAGCACGCAATAGATACAAACTTAAGGTAAACCGCTCCAAACTTGATTGCAGAAAATACAACTTCAGAAACAGAGTGCTCAATGCCTGGAATACACTACCTGACTCTGTGGTTTCTTCCCCAAATCCCCAAAACTTTAACCTTAGACTGTCTACTGTTGACCTCACCCCATTCCTAAGAGATCTGTAAGGGGCGTGCATAAGCGCACCAATGTGCCTATCGTCCCTGTCCTAAAGTTCCCATGTACTCATAACCATCTCATGTATACATGTTTATACTTTTACTGTAATCTTATATATGCTTAACAAAAATAAATAAAATAAATAAATAAAATAAATTCTTATTTTTATTCTTATTTTTATTCTTATTCTTATTCTATTCTATTCTATTCTATTTTCTATTATATTCTATTCTTTCTGTTAATGAGCTAAATCTCCAAAGGAGAAGATTATTCTATGCCCTTCCTCTTTGACTTTTTTATTCACTCACACATATGCCAGAGCAAACAAGGCAAAAATTCCCTCCAGTCAAGCTTGGTGCCTACAGGTTTGTAGAGTTTTCTTGACAATGGTTTGTTAATTTAACTTAAGCCCCTTGCTTCTGTAGGTTCTAGCCAAGTAGCAACTAGGATGGACAAGGTCAGTTTCAACTAGATACTAGGCCTGGTCTGGCTTTTTGTCTGAGTGGAATACAGCAGTTTTTCTGCCCATTTGCCTCATCTTTCTCAGGAGTTAATTACTGGGGTGACATGTTGAGTGAAGCTGAAGCACTAGTGCACTGTTTGTTGTTGTGAAGCATCCAAAATTGTACTCAAATGAGCAGCCATACACATGAGAAAGAGGGGGGGGGCAGGTACAGACAGATAGACAGAGAAAAGAAAAGAGAAAAGGGGAGAGAGAAAAGGGGAAAGAGGAGAGAGAGAGAGAGAGAGAGAGAGAGAGAGAGAGAGAGAGAGAGAGAGAGAGAGAGAGAGAGAGAGAGAGAAAGAAAGAAAGAAAGAAAGAAAGAAAGAAAGAAAGAAAGAAAGAAAGAAAGAAAGAAACCAAAATTTAAAATGAGTAGATATATTCTCTTTTTGATAACTCCTCTATTCTTGTGTTCTACTCCCTTTTTAGTTTCTCCAAGCAGCAGGATGCAGGGAAAGGGCAAACAGCTCTCCTTTTGAGTTCTGTGTTCTTATTTGTGGAGTGTTGAAATTAAATCTAAGGGCTACAGGTAAATTAAATTAACATAAAATTTCTGGTAACTTATCTTTGATTTGGGTCAGTGCTTTCTAGTGATATTTTGGAGAGTTGCCCCAATCTACTCATTACTAGTTTCTATGAAACATCTCTTTATTAGCATTAGGTAGTTTTTTGTTTTTCAAGAATTCCATCTGGATTTGGCTTAATATTTGGCTGAAATAGGAGCCTGGCCATTTAGTAACTGTTCCTGTTACCAAGTGTGTAATACACTGAAAATTCAAAGTTGGGTAAATTAGATACTATAGATTGTATTGTGGATGTGAATATGTACCGTATTTTTCGGAGTATAAGACGCACCTTAGTTTGGGGGGGGGGAGAAAAACAAGGAAAAAAGGCCTCTGCCTCCAAGCAATTTGCCAAACAGCAAACAGCACAGATGATATACACTGTTTGCTGTGTATTTCTGTGCATGTGTGCTTGACCCATAGAAATAGCAAGGAATTAGAGAAATGTACATTATGCCAGAAAGTTTTCTTAAATATAGTCACACTAAGTCCTCCCAATTATTTAAATAGATCTACTCCAAGGTAACTAAATTCTAATACTAAACAGGACACTGTTACATTTCAGACTATACTTGTACAGAACTGGTAAAATTAATTAAAATTTCTGGAAGTATACATTATTCTCTATTATTTAAAAGAATATACAATAGCACTGGGCCTCTTCAGAGCAAGCATTTATTTTAAAAAGCTTCTTTATTTTGTTAAGTTGTCTAGATTTACAGGGGTCTCCAACCTTGGCAACTTTAAGACTTGTGGACTTCAACTCCCAGAATTCCACAGCCAGCAAAGCTAACAAAGATGGCTGTGGAATTCTGGGAGTTGAAGTCCACAAGTCTTAAAATTGCAAAGGTTGGAGACCCCTGGCTCTAGAACAATAATAAAGCAATCTTTAAAAAATAAGTCTAATAATTTGAACATTCTACAGACATTTGTAGTTATTCACTTACCCCCTTCCATCCAGTTCAGCAGAAAATAAAAATCTGTGTGTGTCTCCCAGCTATTTGCCTCTTTGCAGTTTTGGTTTCAGTTTCATTTTAGCACGTGGCAAACAGCTGTAGGTCGGGAAGCTGCTAGTGACTTTCTTGGCTTTACAGGCTCTTCCCTCTTTGCTGCAAACAGGTAAATTGCTGGAAAACAGAGGCCAAAGGGTGGGGGTGGCTGGGTGGGTGGGGCTACATTCAGTGTATAAGATGCACCCAAGTTTTCAACCTCTTTGGGGAGGTAAAAAGGTGTGTCTTATACTCTGAAAAATACGGTATGTCTTCTCTTAATAAATGGTTGCTTAATAAACTAATATTTTCCTTTGGTAATTCAATATTTTTAACCAAACTGTAAATAAATAAATAATTTTTAACCAAAACTAACTAAATAAATAAATAAAAAAATTTAACCAAACCGTAAATAAATAAATAAATAAATAAATAAATAAATAAATAAACAAACAAACAAACAAATAAATGTGCGTGCGCGTACACACACATGTGCATACACAGAATGCTGCTATCTGGTTTTGTTTGGATTTGTTTGAATTTGTAATTTTGCAAGGAGACATTGGGGATCTAAAATTCAACCAGCACCAAGCTTTGGTTTTGGTGACTGACTTTTCCATCTCAACTTGCAGAACTTATAGTCAATTTGGATTTGGGGCAGTCTAATCAATGATGTCCACCATCATCTTTCGAGTTTCTGAAGGTATTTCCTATTCACATTAAGTTTTTTGGGCAGAATTGTAGTAACAAATCAACAGCCTGTCTCCTGCTTCGGTACGTACTGTATACCTGTTAAATTTTTCCCTTTTCCAAATGTTATTTGGCTTCCAACTTTAGCATTCCAGTGTAACATATTCAGAATGATGTCTTTGTTTTTATTTTCTGTGCACATCTGTGGTTGCAGCAAAAAGTTAGGAATGGTAATGTTGATTGGCTTGCCTTGTGCTTGAATTGAGATCTCCCTCCCTCCCTTTTTTTGACATTGACACTCTTTTGTTCATATTAACGGATTCTACATTTCTTCTATGATGTACTTGTCCATAGTTGAAGATCTGATGGTCTTCTGATTAAGTGGCTCATTAGATTCCTTCTGATCTGATCTGATAGCCCTTCTTACAAGGTTTGGTTTTGGAATATACTGCTTGGGTTAATGCCAGAAAAAGCAGGCGGGGGATAATCTGGAGGTCTCAGATGAACACCAGCCTCAGAAGGAGATTAGCATTCAGACACCTGGATTATGCAGAGCAGCTGGCAGCCTCAAGTTATGAGGGCCCAGATCAGGGGCGGGTTCCTAATTTTTTTACTACCACTCTGTGGGTGTGGCTTATTTTGTGGGTGTGGCTTGCCAGTCATGTGACTGGGTGGGCATGGTTTCTCGGACTGCTGAAGGGAGGGGAACTGAGATAGGTCCTGCTGCCCATTCCCCCTCCCCTCAGCAGCTCGAGAAGCCTTGAACATGCAAAAATGCCTAGGATCATCACCACGCATTCATGGCTTCTCGGACTGCTGAAGGGAGGGGAATGGAGATAGCTCCTGCTGCCTGTTCTTTCAGCATCTCATACGCTCCCTCAGCCATCCTCCCCTGCTTGGACTCACTGTGGGGTAGGAAGGCAGCGCATGAGCAGTGCCGGAAACTCGGCTTCTGGGCATGCGCAGAAGAAAATTTTAAAAAATAAATTAAACTTTTTTTTAAAAAAAATGGTGGCGCCCAGGCACTGGCAATCGACCGCATCGGTACTGTGACGTCACCAGCGGGCCGCTACCGGTGCTATAGAGTGGACCGCACTGGTAGGAACCCACCACTGGCCCAGATCCAGGATCTACCACCAGTCCTAGGACATGTCCTGCCAGGAGCTGAACAACAAAAAGGAGTTTGGCACAGCTTCTTGTCCATCAAAGGTGTTTCTGTCTTTGAATGTCGTTGCATCTGCTGTTGGAAACAACTACTCCACTTACTCGAACTCTGTATCCCTTTATCTAATTGCCTATGGAAACTTTGAATCCAGACAACTCACATTTGGATTCCTAGACTTCTTCATTGTGACTTGACTGTACTTCTGCTTCTCCCCTTGGACTTGGGTTGTTTGGAATTTTTTGCAAGTAAGCTATAATAGGAAAGTTGCTCTGTGCATACACTTGCACAAATAACCTGTCTGTTGTGATTTACAAATGCACAAATCTGAAGTCTTGTAAGTAAACTCCTTTGAGTGTACATGTGTCTAGCTTGGAACAGACACTTCTGAGTTGCACATTCATGAAGGCAAGGTTCTTAGCTTCATTGGGATGTTCAAAGTGCCATCATCCTGAATGCATAAAAGGTATCTATATACCACACAACTAAAAAGAAGAAGGTTACTGATATCTTCTCTTTGCCAGGCATACTCTTTGAACTTTACTGATTATTTAAATCTTTTCGTAACACTTACATGGTAAGAATGGTCCTTCCCTATAAACAACCGAAGCAATTGCCCAGGCTGCCACATTAAATGGGGGAACTGATTGCAGGATTCACCAAATGCACCAGTCACTGGTCCAGGGCCACCACGTCTTCCTGGTTAGAAAATACTTTTGACTTCCAGGATTATTTTCTTGACATTAGCTGTTGAATAACATTCATATGTTTCTTCCAGTATATACTGTATCCATATCTTTATTCCTTATGCAAGTTCCTTCCCCAATTTTGTTTCTCTCCCTCCCTCCCTCCCTCCCTCTCTCCTCTCTCTCTCTCTCCCCTTCTTCATAGGGTACACCTGTGCACAAGGTCATGCTCAGCACCTGGAAAATTATAGAAGTATTTCTATAAATGATAAGTTATGCTAATGTTGATGATTTTGCCACTTATAACTAAATCAGAATCTTAATTTGAATATGGTTGTTCTACTTAAAACCGGGCTTCCAGCCAGGGCCCCTATGCAATTTTTCCCCCAGTACATACATCAAAATTATGTTTGTAAATGTACATTTGAAAATAAACTTGCAGAGGTGCATTCCCAGATTTAAAAAAAAATAACAAAAGACAGACAGGCATGGATTAAAGGATACAGAACCCTCTGCTGAATCACATTTTAAGATAACACAGCAGTCTCTTCTTGGCTACAATTTATTTCTGTTTATACATATTCATACCTCAAGATTGTCACAGCACAGAAAGCATGAAAAGATTATTTCAAGTCACCGTTTATCACTTGGAAACATGGTTCTGTCTCCTTTTTTAGTATAATGCAGAAACAGCCTCACATTTTAAACAATGAGATATCAAGATGAATATTCCATATCAAAAAGTTCTCAGATAATTTGATTATGTCAGAGCCCAGAGCTGTTCTCGGTTGTGTACTTGGTTATAGAGATAAATCTAGACATAAAGGCAGATATAAAGTCATTCTATATATGGAACCTACTATCAGTGGCAGTAGATAAAGCTCTACCCTCTTATTCAATTAACCAGAGAGCTACATTTCTTTAACTATTAAAAAAAACATTTAGGGTATAATTCTGTCTCTAGCCTGGTTTCTTACAAATGTATTAGATTACAATTCCAACATTTCCCTAGCCAGGAGTAAAAACAAAACAAATAGATTAATTTGGCAGGTATGGAAAACTCTTGAAATTTCAGTGTGCTTATCAAATAGGCTACATAGTATTTTTAGGGTTGTTATAAATATATCTCAAATTTTGCTTTAATTTCCTATTTCC
The DNA here is from genome assembly GCA_023053685.1 of Diadophis punctatus similis. Taxonomy (NCBI): domain Eukaryota; kingdom Metazoa; phylum Chordata; class Lepidosauria; order Squamata; family Dipsadidae; genus Diadophis; species Diadophis punctatus. The sequence continues at coordinate 3,482,944 of JALIGW010000033.1, forward strand.
TCCTTTTCATTTCCAGCAAGACAGCTATGAAAATATCTGTACAAACAGATTACCATTCATACATTTATTTTTATATGATAATGGAAAATAAGTATTGAAAAGATATATTAAACCTCATCTATGAGATGATTCTACACAAGGCAGAAGTCTCTCCCATGCAGTTACTGTTCTCACTGAATCTCTCTTGCAATCAAAGACAATGGAGGAATACATTTGAACAGAGAGGGCTGTAAAGCACTATGAAGCGGTATATAAGTCTAAGTGCTATAGTGCTATTTTAATGTAAAGTGGGGAACTTCGGACTCCACAATCAAGAAATGCTCTTGTACCCTTTTATTGTCTGTTCTTCTGACTGATATCATCATCCAATTCACCTATCTATATCTATCATCTCAAAGAAAGCTCAGGACTGTATTGGTTGGAAACATCTTGTAGTGGATAGACAATGGCTAGAATGATGATGATGACGATGAAGAAGAAGAAGAATCACAGATGAATTTCCTATCCATACCTAGTTGAAATATCTCTCTCTCTCTCTCTCTCTCTCTCTCTCTCTCTCTCTCTCTCTCTCTCTCTCTCTCTCTCTCTCTCTCTCTCTCTCTCTCTCTCTCTCTCTCTCTCTCTCTCTCTCTCCTACCATCTATCTATATATCATATTTCAGAATTGCCATCTCCCTCCCAGGGGGACTCTGGAAGGTGTACAATAAAATATTAAAAGCATAAAAAACAGTATGGAAAATTTAAAACATGCAAGGGATGTTACACTTTTATGGAATGCCAAGAGAGTGGGGGCTCTGTCTCACAGTTGTAGGAATCACGAAAAAATGTGTGTTCCTGGACCACCAGGAAGAATTCTTTGGCTGATGGGGTGACAAAAACCCATGAAGAATATAGCATATGGTATCACCTAATAGCTGAAAAACACATATTTTTTTTAAAGAAAAATATAGTTTTCTACAAACTTACCTTTATAATTTATCCATACACTTTTGCGGTTTTTACAACTATAATATCTGTCTAGACAAAGACAGCATCTCAAGATAATCTCATACTGTTGCATTATGCACTTTTAATCTATTTTGTATAGCTTTCCAATCTCATTGCCTTATCTTATACCAACATGATCCCCCTGCCTTTTTATCCTCTGTAGACTCCATCATCCCCAAGTAATCACCAGCATTTTAATAGCTGGGAACTTAATTATAATTTGAATCAGAGCCACCAGACTAGAGATTTTGTTCAACATTTCTGTAGGGAATAAAAATTTAATTTTGAAAAGCATCCAATCCCTTGTACTAAGGGCAGAGAAAATCACATATATGCTACTGTTAAAACCAATACTATGCCCTAAGAAATGAGACAGATATTGGCCATACAGCTGATAGCTTTTTTAAACACATTGGCCAGAATAGGCTGCCTATCCCACACTGAAACTGTCTATTTAGTCCGATATTTATCAGCTGCTACATTTTCATGCTATGAATATTTAATATTGAAATTCTGGATTGTGGGTTGGTTTACAACTGATCATTCCAGTCCCAAACTCGGAAATTGGAAGAGTGGGAACATGCCACAGATTGCTTCTGTTTACATATATTTTAGAATAATTTGCTGGTGAGCTATCCCTGTTAATTCCCTGTTAATTTTTAACCCAGGGATCTACAGAGTTTGAAGGATTTCATTATTGGTTAGAAGAACCTTTACTTTTTTGGTTAATAACAAAAACACCTTCTTGGAAACAAATAATTTAGGGGAAAATTATTCACTGCTCCTACACCAGGATCAATGTATGCTAATGTTCCAAAGAAATTGCCAAGATTTAATCTATAGTCCAACCCCCTGAAAAACCAGAATAGTGATGATTAGTAGACACTTCACACTGTTGTTGGGGGGGGGGGAGTTCTACAGAGGAATTATTCAGTCTGTCATCTGCACCTCTATAACTGTCTGGTTCGGTTCTGCAACCCAACAAGACAGACACAGACTTCAGAGGATAATCAGAACTGCAGAGAAAACAATTACTGCCAACCTGCCTTCCATTGAGGACCTGTATACTGCACGAGTCAAAAAGAGGGTTGTGAAAATATTTACTGACCCCTCGCATCCTGGACATAAACTGTTTCAACTCCTACTCTCAAAACGACGCTATAGAGCACTGCACACCAAGACAACTAGACACAAGAATAGTTTTTCCCCGAACGCCATCACTCTGCTAAACAAATAATTCCCTCACTACTGTCAAACTATTCACTAAGGCTGCATTACTATTACTATCAGTCTTCTCATCGTTCCTATCACCCATCTCCTCCCACTAATGACTGTATGACTGTAACTTGTTGCTTGTATCCTTACAATTTACATTAATATTGATTGTTTCCTGATTGCTTATTTGTACCCTCTGACAATCATTAAGTGTTGTACCTCATGATTCTTGACAAATGTATCTTTTCTTTTATGTACACTAAGAGCACATGCACCAAAGACAAATTCCTTGTGTGTCCAATCACATTTGGTCAATAAATAATTCTATTCTGTTCTATTCTATTTTATTTTCACACTTACCCCTACAGTTCTAGGAAAGAATTGGATGGATATTACATTTCAATAGAAGAAATTCATTGTAAATCAAAAAGTGGAATAGAAACCACCACCGGAAATATCATCTAGTGATATTTTAGGAGAACCAGGTAAATAAAGGATGGTAAATCAAGAGAAAAGGTACATGTTGAAAACTTTATGATTCAAATAATTACTTCCTTTTAACACAAATCAAATTTTGCCAATATATCTGAGTCAGCAAACTATGATTTATTCGCGTAGAATTGCAGATCAATGACAAATTATAATTTGGCATTGCATGTCAAATGGATAATTAAGTTATGTACCTTTTTTTCACCCTGGCACAATGTAACATAGCTATTTCTCTGATATATAATAAGTAATAACTTATTTTTTCAAAACATAAATCATGGAAATTTTCCACAGCATATGTAGACTATGAGGTAAAATACAGGGTTTCTACAATACATAAATGTGTATATAACATGTCTTGCAAATATCCTGTATCTAGATATCCATATAGCTAAATACAAGCTCTCGGTGACTTGCTGCAACCTACTAGCTTTGGGTTAATAATATGATTGTTTAGACCAGAGGTGGGTTCCTCCCGGTTCGGACCAGTTTGCCTGAAATGGTAGAAAACCACTGGTGATGTCACAATGATGTCACAGAACCGGATCGGTCGGTGCCAGTCCATGGGCGCCGCCATCTTTTTTTAAAAAAACTTTCGGAATTTTTTTTTTAATTTAAATTTTACCGGTTTTTTTTTCTTCTGCACATGCATGGAAGCTGAGTTTCCGGCACTGTGCATACGTTGCCATCTTGTTTTTGGCTTTTTTTTCCTGGATTTTTTTTGCATTGTGCATGCACGCACATGCTTTGTGCGCATGCACCCACAAAGCACACCCACGCGGTGCGGGAGGAAGCAAACTGGCAGTGAGGTAAGTTAGAACCATCCCTGGTTTGGACCCTCTTCGGTTTTGGTTTCCTTGGAAAGCTAAACTTGCATGACAAACTACAGGCTATTCATTAAATGTCTTTTTAAAAAAGTTATCCTGATTAATTTTTTATATCTGCATGTGGATTTATATACTATATTAATTATATATCTGTGAATATATCCAAAGGAAAATCCTATGATGTTAGCAGGAAATCTGCTACCTTAAGTAGAGGTAACTGCTGCAAATAGCAATAGCACTTAGACTTATATATCGCTTCACAGCAGTAATGGGTTCTAAAACTCATTGCTACCGGTTAGCGCGCGCTTCTGCGCATGCACAGAAGCATCCTGGGTGGGTGGGTGGAGCCTCCCGCTGCTGGCGCTACCAGTTCACAGAACCGGGCTGAACCGGGAGCAACCCACCGCTGCTTCACAGTGCTTTACAGCCATCTCTAAGCGGTTTACAGAGTCATCATATAGTCCCCAACAATCTGGGTCCACATTTTACAGATCTCGGAAGGCTGAAAGGCTGAGTCAACCTTGAGCTGGTCAGGATCAAACTGCTGGCAGTCAGCAGAATTACCCTGCATTCTAATCACTGCACTCCCACAGCAAACCTGTATCTACAATTGTCCAGGTTACTCAGCAGGGTTTTTAGCACTGCGCATGCATGGGCATGCAAAGGGCACCCGTGCTCACGCAGTGTGTGAGGAAGCAAACTGGCAGTGAGGTAAGTTACACCCCTTGGTATAGTCTTTTGCAATGGGGTTGGTGGGTAAATAAAGAATTAAACTAGTCAAATAACTTAATTCTTTCTATGAAATGCGTTATCTCCTCAATTTCCTTGTAAATGATAATTCTTCTGTCTTTAAACCAAGGCTGACCTAAACCATCCTTTGCTAAAATAAAGAGCAATTACCTCTATACTTTTTACACAAATGGAAGCACATGTAGATTCTACATTGATTAGGGCCATTTTGTGAATAGAAGGCTGGCTTCTAAACAAGGGTAGATAGCTGGCTATTATCCAGCTGTAAGATCAGGAACAGAAAACCTGTGCCTCCCTACATATTGAAATATGATAAATCAGCATCCCTCAGCCCTGCCTTTGCTAATTGCTGGTGTGGCCCACTTGCTTCTCACAGGTGACAGTCCTCCATTCATTTATGATTGACATTTTCTGATCTGAAACAATGCTGCATGCTGAATGCAGAAAATGAGGAAGTATCATTGAAAGATTGCAGCTGGCATCAAACCACCAAATCCAGAGCTTTTCCCCAACTTCTTTTTTGTTGAATTTCTCTGAGATCTTTGGATAAATTTTCTCATATTGATTCCCAATCTGTTTCTCTTTTTTTGGTCTGGTCGGGTGACAGGCTGCCTACCACTGTCAGCATTTGTTACATTGCCCATTGTGCTATCTGCTGTCTAGTGTCCTTTTAATTGACTTTTCTGTCAACACCGTTTATGTTCCTGTCATCTTCTCTTTTTTTGCGCAACATAAAGTTCAGAAACACATTAAATTGCAATTTATTTCCCCCTGTTTTTTTAAAGTTATTTTTTTCTGATTCCAATTTGTCTCCAGGTAGATAATTCAAACAATGTAAATCCATTTCCTTACAAAACACACTTTCTCTTCATGACACAGTCATCAGTAGCTTATTAGGACTTTGAATAAACTATCACAATAAATAAATCAAATCAGATTTTAGAGGTACTATTGGATAAACATGCCTAGGATGTGCTGGAAGTCACCAAACCTAGGAAACTTTGTTACAGAGTCTTCATCCTGGAATTATTATTTTTTTAGAATACTTTGACATTTCATGTAATAAGATATCAAACTGCACATTCTTTGTCTCTATTCTGAATTTATATCCCCATACCAAAATGTCTATTCATCATGGTTCATCCTGATTAACTTATCTTCTAGTTTTAATTCATCTATTTGGCCCCACATGAAGATCATGAGACTTGTCCACAGAAAATTTCCAGTCCTGCGGTCTTGATACATTAGCCCCAGATCAGTTGTTGTTTTCCTTTGATCTGCTGGGTGAAAAGATAACTCAATGGAAAAAATTGAGTTTATATCATTGTTGATTTCTTGACTTCCTTTAGCAAAGCCAAAGCTCTAAAACTAATTATAGAATTGTGGCTTGCCTGAAAATGGCAGGGCAGGTTATTTTCATAATTAGTATGATTGTGATAATTCTACTTTTTATTTTTGAGGGATTCAAGAGCAATATGCAATAAAAAATAAATAACTCAGTAATAAAACCACTAATCCTAAAACAAGACAATAAAAAATAGGATTCATATTTTAATGAGTTTCACTATATGCCAAAAGTGTCAAAAACATGTTCAACTAAAACGGAACAGACTTGATACTTCTGAACTGCTTTTGCAATACATACATTTTATGAAAAAAAGAATCCACTAATAGCTATATATAAATGTTAGATATATTATGTGCTCCAAACTATAGGAAAGCATGAATAATTTTATGGAATCAATAATTATAGTATATGAACTATTTGAAATCTATTGAACAAAACTTTTCCTTTACCAACCTCTGAAGAATGGAAGGCTGAGTCAACCTTGAGTCCCATCAGGATCGAATTCCTGGCAGTGGGCAGAGTTTGCCTGCAATAGTGCAGTATTGCACTACTGCACTACTGCACTATTGCAATGCCATATTTAAACCAAAAGAAACAACATACTGCATAGTCTTATTCATATGTTTAGTGACTCCACCAAGACCTCTATGCATTTTTCTTAGATGAGAGATAAGAAGTGGTTTGTTACTGCCTTCTTTCAAGAAGTTTTTCAACTGCCTAATTTAGCTTTCAGATCTGGTGTTTTTTTATGGTGCAAATACTAATAAGATCTGGTGCTATTTATCTTGTCAAATTATCCAGTGTTGGTTAGATTTAGCCCACTAGTTGGGCTATTCATATTTACTCAAAAAAAAATAAACACTTAGACATATTTTCTGTCATATAAATATGCATGTAATGTTTTAATATAATTTCCTACTGTTGCACTCAACTGCTATTCCCATTGTTGACTTGGCAAAAAACTATATAAACATAAAATTTGCTATCCTCAACCCATTGCATGAGTAAGTCAACTCGTCAATCTTCTGGAAGAGGTAAACAATAGGAGATGTATGTATCCAGGTCATGAGGTATTGGTATAGGTTACAATAAACACCTTGAATTACACCTGGAATCTAGTTGGCAACTAGAATTAACATAAAAATTTATTTATTTATTTATTTATTTATTTATTTATTTATTTATTTATTTATTTATTTATTTATTTATTTATTTATTTATTTATTTATTTATTTATTTATTTATTTATTTATTTGGCAGTTTTTCTATGCCGCCCTACTCCCTCAGGACTCAGGGCGGCGTACAACATTTTATGAAACTCCAAACAAATCATTAAAAAAGGCAATTTAAAAACAATTTAAAAACATATAAACAACATACATACATGGGGGAGACATGAGATATAAAGTTGTCTCAAACTCAAAAATGCATCTGAGCCATGAACCATGCATCAAATCATAACTCAAGCATGTAACCCATTGAATGAATTTTGGCAATAAGCACATACTCTGTTGAATTTACAAGCCAAAGTGAATGTATCTTGAAGTTTCCTTAAATAAATGTGAAGTATAGCTACAATGAATGAAGTGAATAACAGAAGTGAACAAGTGAAGTTTCTAGTTTCACCAGTTCATATTCCTCAATCCATGTCCAACACTCTGTCCTAATATCGAACAATGTCTGAACTAAGGACTTAAATGTGTGATAAGAAGAAAAAATTAATACATTTTATCAAAGTCAAGGTGACAAAATATGTCACATTCTGACATGTTTCTACTGCAGTAATTAATCAGTATTACAAAATTGTGAGGAAAAAAATAGCTTAAACTTTGAACAGGTCTACACTAGCATCTTATTATGTTTACTAGGTTTTCAATAGAATTGGGAGTGGAAAGTGAATACCCAATTAATTTTTTTGTACAAATGTGTTATGTTTTCATCATATATATTCAAAGCTTAGTCATTACATAATATGAAGTTAAGATGTAAGTATATAATGTAGGTAACAGTTGGCCTGTCTAGTGAAATACATTGAGAAAGCAATATTACAGCATATTTGACAATCCTCTATGCAAGAGAAAGAGAAAAATGGTATTTAATAGTTTCACGTATACCAGATTCCCCACCCCACCCCAAGGCAATCCTGAGCTCAAAACAGGATCACAGGGCTAAGGTAACTTAGGTGATTACAAGAAAAACAATGTGTAGCAGCTGAAACAAGTAGGAAATTTATTTTATGGAATAAAAGATAGAGGGCTTATAGCACACAGACAAAAATTAACACACAAAATGCTAACAATACTTTCTCAGAAAATATGATTCCAATTTTTTCATGTCAGTAGCTATACTAGTTTATATTAATGTAACCTTTTTGTTCCACAGTTTTATCATTGTATTTCCAACACAATCATATAGTTTTCATCGACTGTACAAAAGATTTCATAATGAAGTTAGAAGGAGAGATATATGTACTGAGTGTGAATAATGAGGAAAATGTTTTATGACATTGTCAGGGCAATGGTGCAGTGACTAGGTTGCAAAGTTCATGTCACAAAACTCTACAGCCCATAATTGGCTCCAGTGTGCTCCACAGCAGGTCAGTCAGAGGTCAGTTTCAGTAATGTGGAACACAATAGCCGAACTCAAATTGTTTTATGAGAAAGAGGTTTGAAGGACATATTATATTATAAAGTCTCTTGGCTATTTAAGAATTTCATAAGTTGCAACAGTAGACTTCTTCTGAATCCGCAACGTTCATTCTTATTTTGTTTCTTAGAATTATTGAAGATACTTAATTGGGGGTCATTATATCAGACTGTTGCACTGATGTTGCTGTGCATTAAGGGAAGTTTTAAGACTTTGGGATGTTGCTGGTTTGGACTGTCCATGAGAAATAATCATTATTATATGCCGCCCTGAGTCCTATGGGATATGGGCGGCCTATAAATTTAAATAAATAAATAAATAAATAAATAAATAAATAAATAAATAAATAAATAAATAAATAAATAAATAAATAAATAAATAAATAAATAAATAAATAAATAAATAAATAAAATTATGAAGAGATTGCCAGTTTGTTTTATCATTGCTTTTCCCACAGCATTCTGAAGTAGTCTTTGTTTACATTCCTCTATACAGTTGTGATTTCTTGGTCAGACATTTGTCACAAGGAATTCATGCTGCATTCAGGCAGGACATCTTTCCTCTCATTGACTTACTTTACTTTGTCTGCAGGTTTTCCAGGAAAGTTGCATTTGATTCAATATTCCTACAATGCTGTTGATATTCCAGTTCATTACTTTTTCATACCGGTAGTCTTTCCTCAAGCTGAAAGTATGAATCATTGGATTGCTTGGAAATTTCTTAAAGCATGGAAAAATGAAAGGCAACTGAAAAAGAGGTCAAGAAAAGACAAAGCGGCTTGATATTATCACTAAGCACAAGCTTACATAAGCATGGGCTTAAAATAATTTAAGAAAGCATTTACCAATCCTGGTGAAACAATGTCCATTGCATCATGTCCCTAGTCTCAGCTGGTCCTGTTTCAATCTATTTCCAAGTTTTCATTCATTTCTCCATTCACATACGAGCTGCTTACAGTGAAATAGTATAAATTGCCATGGTACTCATAAATTCACAAAAAGAGCTATTCATACATATAAATATGACTTAGTACACATCTCTTTCAAATACAGAGCAAAAAACTGACTGGGGCACATGAAATGGTGAAGCTTTCTGAACTCTTACTGACTTACCATCTTTGTCCTCAAATAGTTCTGACTCAAAACCGTAAGCATGTAAATCATAACGGGGTCCCTAGGGAGTAGGGCGGCATATAAAAACAGCAAAATAAATAAATAAATAAATAAATAAATAAATAAATAAATAAATAAATAAATAAATAAATAAATAAATAAATAAATAAATAAATAAATAAATGAATGAATGAATGAATGAATGAATGAATGAATGAATGAATGAATGAATGAATGAGAAATCTAATCTTGCTAGGTGTTCTTGGTCCTACTGTTCATTTTACAGGAGAAAGGAAGCCAGCATGAGAAATGCTTGCCCAATATAAGTTCACTATCAGTGAACTCTGTAACTTAGAGAAACGTTTACTGCAGAAGCTATCAGTATGATAGTACATGAGCTGCAATAACCATTTGGCACACTAAATTCAATCAACACCTTACATAGGTCAAAAAGTGTAAAACTGAGATTCAAAAGACAGTGAAGGAAACAGCAAGTCTTGTCAATTCTCCAACCTGACATCCTGCCAGAGAAAAGGAATTTACTACCAAGTATTGGAATAATAATCTTAGGTTTGCATGTGACTATCTATAATCGGACCCATTGTTACTACCGATAAGTGTTTTAAAATCTGGGAAATACTATAAGTGAATTTGAATTCTCAACCTTACAAATAAGTTTTAAGAATATGCGATGGATATTATATTCACCCAGTGCTGCCTTCAGCAACTTGTCTTTTAACTTTAAAATGATAGAAACAAGTAGAAACTTGTCTGTGTTTAAAGCAGAAATCTTGTGACCAAAGAAACAAACTATTTTGCAATATGGCAAAGATTAATGCTAATAAGTCATAGCAAATGGAAGCATTAATGTCCACAAGTAAAGTTCCAAATCTTCAAGATGGTAGATACAGAATCATTTTAAAAGCCCCCACACACACACACATTTATGATACACGTATGAAAGGTTTGGGGCTTCAGTTGTGATACCATGCCCAACATCCTGCAGATGTTGAAATACAATGCTGACAGATGCTGCTCAATGACAATTGATCTTGACTGATCATGCAAAAACTAAGCAGAGGCTGACTTGGATACTATGGTACTTTCCTATGAGAGTGCCAAAAAATACCCTGGCTGTAGACCAAAATTTCCATTTGTAGAATGCAAAATTTAAAAATAACAATAGCAACAATAACATCTGTGAAGAAGACAGTGACAAAACACTTCGGTATAGTTATCAGGAAATCATCATGGATATGTCCATATTGTCCCTAGCTCAATTGGAGAAAGATTTGGCTTTTAATGCCAGTAAATAACAAGAATTAGAAATCTTCAATGCCTTTATAATATGTGAAGTTATTCTGTGTTTTCCTAACTATCCAGTTTGTACCCAAACATTTCTGAAAAAAAGAAAGCATGTTATACATTGTATAACCAAAATACATTTTACCCATGAGTTTGCTCAAGCAATATAAATTCACTTGTCTCACAAGCAGCTAATAATGTTTTCTTTGTCCATATCACAGTTCAAAATAAAAAGAATTGCATAAAACTATTTCAAACATAGATACTATTCCTGGGAAAAGATTTTCAAATTATGTATGTGCTGATATCTGTACAACCACTCTGGAAATTCATTTAATAAATATCATCAATTTCTTTTCTTTTCTTCTATTTTAGCTCTGACAAAGGGCAGCGTACACAGACAAGTATAAAAACATTCACCTCACCTAAAAGAAACTTAAAATTTTATATCAGCCCTTGAGAGTCTTTAGTAATTACCCTTACAATAAATTCAAGAAAATCAATATGTAAATACTCAGGAAAATAATACCATCAAATCAGGTAAAACCTTTCCGTACTTCCCCACATTCCCTTTTATTTATTTATTTATTTATTTATTTATTTATTTATTTATTTATTTATTTATTTATTTATTTATTTATTTATTTATTTATTTATTTATTTATTTATTTATTTATTTATTTATTTATTTATTTTTATTTTATTTATTTATTTATTTTTGTCAAGCATATATGATTATAAGCAAAGTAAAAACAAATATAGACGTGATTGTATATATATATATATATATATATATATATATATATATATATATATATATATATATATATATATATATATATATATATATATATATATATATATATATAATAGTACAAGCATGATTAAGAGTACAAGAAGTATGAATATATGGGTACATTAGGACAGGAATAGTAGGCACAATTGTGCACTTATGCACGCCCCTTACCGACCTCTTAGGAATGGGGTGAGGTCGATGGTAGATAATTTAAGGTTAAAGTTTTTGGGGTTTTTTCCCCCTTTAAGTGCTGTTGTGAGGCCACTATTTTGTATAGAGTACTGTGAATATATAGGGGAAATCTAAAAATATACAGTATACTGGCCTTCCGGAAAGCTATTAAGACATCGCTCTTCCTGCAGGCGGGGTGATGTGACCAATGAACATCTTAGGTCTCCCCCAGGTATGAATGTGTTGTTTGGTTTTTTAATCTTTTAATTAATTAAATGTTTTATTTTTGCTACTGTTTTTATATTGTTCTTATAGCCTGTTGTACGCCGCCCTGAGTCCCCAGGGAGTAGGGCGGCATATAAGAACAGCAAAATAAATAAATAAATAAATACTGTATGTATATACATATATGACCATCATGCTATTCTATGTTGAGATTAGCATATTATGAAAAGTATGCTAAGAGCACGGGCAAGACATGAAATACGCCTTGGTCAACCACTGCACCCAGCCCATCTCTAACTATCTCGATTCTTGTCCTGCTATTGGAGCAAGATGGAATCTGGGAAGAGAGAGTGTTGCTGACTATTCTCACCTCTCCCTCACTTTAATCCAATTCACGTGCAAGTCTTGACATAGAAGTCAAGGTCCTCTTCGAATACGATGGACGAACATCATCATTTATACCGTATTTTTCGGAGTATAAGACGCACTGGAGTATAAGACGCACCTTAGTTTTTGGGGAGGAAAATAGGACAAAACAATCTGCCTACCAGGTATTCATCTGGCTAGCATCCTTAGTCTGGTCAGCTTCAGCACATTATTTTATCCCCTGGTTAGGACTTAAAAAAAACCTTCTTCTGAGAGTAACAATGAAAGAGCATGCGCCAGTAAGAGCTGGGAAGATCGTTAGCACCTGGTTAGGGCTAGAAACAAAACTTATTCGGAGCAGCTGCAGCACATTATTTTATCTCCTGGTTAGGACTTAAAAAAACCTTCTGAGAGAATAACAATGAAAGAGCCTGCAAGCCAGTAAGAGCTGGGAAAATGGTTAGCACCTGGTTAGGGCTAGAAAACAACTTCTTTGAAGCAAGTAGAGCAATGAAAAAAAACCCTGCAAAGACTTAGGGCTGGAAAACATTCTTCTGAGAGAGTAACAATGAAAGAGCCTGCAAGCCGGTAAGAGCTGGGAAGATCATTAGCACCTGGTTAGGGCTAGAAAACAACTTCTTTGGAGCAAGTAGAGCAATGAAAAAAAAACCTGCAAAGACTTAGGGCTGGAAAAACATTCTTTGGAGAGAGTAACAATGAAAAAGCCTGCAAGGTAAGAGCTGGGAAGATCTGTTAGCACCTAGTTAGGGCTGGAAAAAAAAGCTACATTCGAAGTATAGGACGCACCCAAATTTTCAGCCACTTTTAGGGAGGAAAAAGGTGCGTCTTATACTCAGAAAAATACGGTATTTGAAGTATTTCCCTTTTTATAGAGGAACGATAATAAGATTCTTCCAATTGTCAGGCAAAGATGCAATCTTCATACTGTATTAAACAAATTGCACAACCCTAACCCTAACACCTTGGTTCACTTGGTGAGCAATATGCCTATCAGCCACTTAAACACCTTAAATAAAATATGATTTTGTAAAATAACATGTTTTAGAAAGATAGTGTATATAGCAGGACTCAGGTTTAGTCATATCCATGATGCGTGCATCATTGCATTGTTTCATAAGAGAAAATAATCTCTTATGAAACATTCCTTGAACATCAACCTAGGATCCAGGGAGCAATCTGTACAAGAGAAATGAGATTGGTTTACTGGAGCATATATCTTTTTGCTCTGTGGTATGCCTTCCCAAAATCAATCAATCAATCAATCAATCAATCAATCAATCAATCAATCAATCAATCAATCTATCTATCTATCTATCTATCTATCTATCTATCTATCTATCTATCTATCTATCTATCTATCAGCTATATAGCTATATAGCTATCTAGCTATCTAGCTATCTAACTATCATTTATCTATCTATCTATCTATCATCTAGCTAGCTAGCTAGCTAGCTATCGATAGCTATCTATCGTCTATATTACAAACAATGATTTTGCCCAATAAACTGTTTCTCCACTGCTACCACTATATGTAAATTCAGGCAAAGATATTTACATGGAAATTAGGGGAGATTCTTTTTAACAGTGTCTTTTCAAAAATACAATCACAGCCCATCAAACTTAAACATTTATTTCTCCTAAATGAATATATTTTAAAAATCCAATTTATATACTGAGTTTTACATACTGTGAACCTTTACTAAGCAAGAGCTTTAAAAATTCATTTCCTGAGGGGAAAAAATTAAGGAATTTTGAGCAACCATGTTATTTCTTTACATTTGACATTTATGAGAGTAGAATGACTTAATATCATAGAAAAAAATCCATGCACATCAGCATTTTATTTCTTGGGAATTCACAATGTAGTAATTTGTGATTGTATTAGTAGTACCCATATTCCCAATAATATATAACCACAGACTGATACTATTACAGAGCTGAAGTTAAACAAGGCTTGACCTGAATAGTAGACTTCCTGGGGAGGTAGAATTGGATAAGTGTAATGAGTGAGTGAATACATGAAAATGGACTTAATGTTTCTAAAAATCTGTTTTTTTAAAAAATGTATAACTCTGGTTGTATTAGAATACTGTGAATCAGCTTCCTGCACTAGTTGACATAAATCCAAGAATATACTGAAGCAATGATGGCTAACCTTTTTCAGTCGAAGTGGCCAAAGTGCGCGCATGAAAGCATGCAAGTGTGCAAGTGTGCAAGCGTGTGTGCGCACCTGAACCCCCAAAATGAAATGCGTGCACAACCCCGTGCATGTTCCCCACCCCATCCATGCACGCATGACCGCACCCACTCCCGTGCATGTGTGTGTGACCCCCCTGCACGTTCCCCCCATGCATGCACACATTCCCCCTGCATGTATGCCCCTGTGCATGCACCTGTGACCCCCGCATGTGCCCCACTCCCCGCTCATGCATGGCAGAGACCCAAAGACCAGGTGGCCAGCGGGAGGCACGCGTGCATGTGTGGCGGAGCTGAACTGGGGCGACGGCTCGTGTGCCATCAGAGAGGGCACTGCGTGCCACCTCTGGCATGCGTGCCATAGGTTCACCATCACAGTACTGAAGAAACCAAAAAGATTCCGAAAAAGTAATAGGGCAAGTCATTCTGAATATGGTTATTATGTTCAACCAAAGTACTGCTATCTGTTTCTACTGGAATCTGTTGCTAACTCCAGACAGATATATAGTCAACTTACAAAATTAATCAATCCTAATTAACTGTTCATTCTATTTCATTCCATTCACCTCAGCCATCTTATCCCACCTACCTCATCTCTTTCCATAATGTTTACTCGCTAGCTCAATTGTTTGCATAACTAGAACTTTTCAAATGAATGCTAATACTAAAGGATAATCATCTCCATTTAAAATAGAAAACAAGTAATTGCCCTTCATTATAAAGTTATCAGGCCACTTAGATAGACAATCAGCCTTCCTATCTTCTATTTTCAGAATGGAAATTGAGCATGGCTTGAGTGGGATATAAAAGTTACC
Organism: Diadophis punctatus similis; assembly: GCA_023053685.1. Taxonomy (NCBI): domain Eukaryota; kingdom Metazoa; phylum Chordata; class Lepidosauria; order Squamata; family Dipsadidae; genus Diadophis; species Diadophis punctatus. Next base: position 3,498,213 of record JALIGW010000033.1, read on the forward strand.
AGGATGTTTGGGTACAAAGATGCAAGATACAAATCCATGGCACTGGTTTACATTGAAGTCAGTAATCACTTCAATCTCTATCAATGGACAATGCCCTAGCAACCTTGTTTATGGTGGTTATTTATTTTTAAGAGATAAGAATCAGCAAGAGAGTCTAGAAAAAGTGCAGAGAAGAGCAACCAGGATGATTAGGGGACTGGAGACTAAAACGTATGAAGAATGGTTACAGGAACTAGGCATGGCTAGTCTAATGAAGAGAAGGACCAGGGAAGACATGATAGTAGTGTTCCAATATTTGAGGGGCTTCCACAGAGAGGAGGGGGTCAAGCTATTTTCCAAGGCACCTGAAGGCCAGACAAGGAATAATGGATGGAAACTGATCAAGGAAAGATTCAACCTAGAAATAAGGAGAAATTTTCTGAGAACAATCAACCAATGGAACAGCTTGCCTTCGGAAGTTGTGGGAGCTTTATCACTGGAGGCTTTCATGAATAGATTGGATTGCCATTTGTCAAAAATGGTGTATGGTCTCCTGCTTGGGCAGGGGGTTGGACTAGATGACCTACAAGGTCCCTTCCAACTCTGTTAATCTGTCTGTTAACAAGATAAAAGAGAGAGGAGGTAAAGCACATATGGACTTGCAAAATTCTTTTAATATAGCTATTTGAATAAAAGTACTTGAGGCTTTTCTTGGTCTTGCCTTATAGAACTATCAAATACAAACACATTTTATGTATGGTACAAGGTTTGTTTGGGTGACAAACATGCACAGAAATGTGAACATAGTTCCAAAATTCATTTAATATAGAAGAACTTTTATTTATCTGCAGCACAGCTCCTAGGATTGTAACAGACTTGCTTTGCCTATACTTACTATAAGAGATTATTACCCTATTATGGAGAAGCAAATTATTAATACTATTAAATATCATTATTTAGGTAAAGGCTATGACTAAATTTAGCACAGTGGTCAATACCGGTAGGGATATATAGAAAATGGAAAATGGGTTTAGCTTCTATTTCAAAATAAAGCATTCCATCCACTGAAACGTTTTGAACTGTCCATATTTTGATGAAACAATGCTTTCACTGGTTTAAGTGTCCCATAATTTGTTAAAACAAAATATTGTTTAACCTTTTTTTCATCCCACAATAAATGAACCAGGAGTTCATGTTGCTGCTACCAGCATGCCAGGTTGCAGAAAAATTGGCAGTAGAAATATATTATTACACTTTTGAGAACTTCTATGGAAGAATTTATTTCATCCTCATCCTCTACTACCTTTCTTGAATTTGGCTACAAGATATTGTTTGCTCTGGGAAATCTTTGCTAATTAAAAAGAATATGAGGAAAGATGGATAGCTCTTTAAAAAATATAGATGTCTTAATCTCTTACATACACAGTACATTTCAAGCCAATTATCTTCTTTGGAGCAAGCAGACATCTTGTACAAAATACAGTCCAGCTCCCCTTTTAACACAAATGTGGTTTCTTTCAAAAATGTTTTAAAGTAAACCTCCTAATCTATGTTGTATACATTTAAAACTAACTTTGAAGATAAATAGGAACTTGGATTATTTCTTTCTATCCTGGAACTAATAGTATTAATTATAATTTGGAAGGAAGGAAGGAAGGAAGGAAGGAAGGAAGGAAGGAAGGAAGGAAGGAGGGAGGGAGGGAGGGAGGGAGGGAGGGAGGGAGGGAGGGAGGGAGGGAGGGAGGAAGTGAAAACCTCAAAAAAAATCCTCCCTGCTTGGGCGGACAGCAAGTATATCTTTGATACAAAACATAACAAAGGAATTATAATTACTCATGAACACACTCTTGCTTTCTTGCTATGATATATAGTCTCAAACCTGAGATTAAATATTCTACTACACAATTAATTTTGCACTTAATTTTTGTATCAAGCCTCCTAAACCTGAAATTTGAATTTGTGATTCAGGTGAGGAAGATATGCCAGCTTTCTGGATTCTTGGAATAATGCTCTTTAGGAATAAAAACAATTCTTCCTGACATCTAGCCCACTGGTTTAGCATAGAAAACATATGTGCTTTCTGAGTTTCTACTGTGGTTCACGTTGTCTGGAAAAAAGGAACAAATCTTTTTTCCTGCTGTCAAATGAAAGCCCCAATGGTGCCTTGTCAAAGATTTTCCATTGCTGCTCCAATGGCAAACATTATTTGGCTTTTTATATATTCATTGCCATAAATTCCAGTGTGGGATTATGATGATCAGTGCACAGTTTCCACTAAGCTGTTGCATATCGGGATGATTGGACAAGCCAAACACAATCACAGCATGTCATTTGATTAAAATAAGTCTGCATGCTCTCACAGGTAGAAACAGATGGCAATGTTTTCATGCCATCAAAGTATTAACTGGGTAAGCAAAGGGCTTAAGGATAACTTTCTGATATGTTTAAAAATAACTTCATCATATCAACATTCAGGTAGAGTCCTGAATTTCTACAGCAGCTGCCTCTTGCTTTGAAATACACACACACACACACACACACACACACACACACACACACACACACACAAACCATATGTTCAGTAAAAGCACATTGGTGTAGAATTTAGGAGAGCATAATGTTCAATTTTTTAAAAAGTCAATATAGGTAGTCCTTACGGCCACAATTGACCCCAAAATTTCTGTTGCTAATTGAGACATTTGTTAACATTTGCTCCATTTGAATCACTGCAGTTAAGTTAGTAACTTAATTAAAGCTGCCAAGCATCCAAATTTTGATCACGTAACTGTGGGGATGCTACAATGGTCGTAAAGTAGGAAAAACAGTCATAAGTCACTTTTCCAGTACTGCTGTAACTTCAAATAGTCACTAAATGAATTGTTGTAAATTGAGGACTACCTGTACTTTATTTTATAGCTGCTTGCAACATTTATATTAACATAATCAATATTATCAATCCAACCATACGTTAAAGTCACTTATGAAACCATTAAGATCAAAATAAAATGATATCACATAGTATGCAATGAATCTAAAGGCCATGCTTTCTCCTTTTTGTTTTCATGTTGGATGGAAGCAAAAGCTGACCCAGGACAGGTTGCTTCAGTTTCTGCTCCAGCAACAAATGCAAGGGTTTTTTTGGCCTCATTGTACTAACTCTAGGCTGGACTAAAAGCCTTTATTTTGGTAGCAAAAACAAATATCACCAGATTCTGAATTATCTGTGCTGCAAAAAACAACTCTGGTTACTCCTTTGACATATGATGTTGTAAAGACCCTAATAATGAGAACTGGAGCAACATGCAAATATGAAATTCAACAAAGTCTTTATTTAATTACATGATGAAGCATGCCGTTGATTGGTCTGCAAATGGTTGCTGTACTGCAGACTAGAGATATTCAAGTAGCCTTATAAATATTCATACACCACTGAAACAACTATTTCTTTATTTGTGCTTCACTATTACAAAATAGCCTCCTATAATTCATCAACCTTGTACCAACAAAGCCAACCGAAGTGAAAGTAGGATGTAGAGAAATAATTGTTCACATATATACTAGAAAAGTCATAGCTACTGCACCAATAAGGATATGACATACTAATCTTTTGCTTATTAATATTTTACAATTAATTTTATTAAATGTAAATTATTGTAAAGTATATTTATGTTCCATTGCAATGCAATACAACAGCTTCTTATGTCCTTATGTCAATTTAAAATTATTTTTTTTCCAAACATATGGAATTCATTTTATCATTTACAAAACAAAATCCTGCCAGTCCTGCTGGAAACTGGATACAGCAGCAGCACTGGACTGACTTTGAAATGGAGACAATATTAATTAGGCAGAATGTCTAATCACAACAAAAATGTATCAAAATGTTCAACAGATTGAAAAAATCAAAACGATAAAAAAGACATAAAATGGGACATTTTCATTTGTTAAAGCAAAGCACAAAATATAGACCCATGGACAAAGCCAAGAGAAATGGAATAACAATTTACATCAAGTCATCAGCTTTTCAGGTATTGGACAAATCTAAAGGTAAAATAACAATCTTGGCTTCCATTCACGCTCCAAATAAATATAAAGAACAATTTTACAAAATATGTTTTTCAAAAGATAATAGACATTTAGAAGAAGGTGAAATATTTGTTTGTGGAGGCATGAATGGAGTGTTAGAGTTTGAATTTGGACAATTCGTTTCAAGGGAGAAAAGTTGGAAAACTTCCGCAAAAAGAAAATTTCCAATAGATGACTGAATTGGCATATGATACATTCAAGGAGATTACACTTTTTTCTCAGCAGACATCAGCCGTACTCAAAACTAGACAGATGTTGGGTCTCCCAGGCTCTAATGCCATTTATTAAAGAAATACAAATTCTCTCCATGATGTATGCAGACCACAGTCCAATTCTAATAATACAGTATGGCATTCCAGAGAAAAATGACTCTTCTGATGCAGCTTGCTATTTCAGGACAATGTTCTACAGAAATGCAAAGAGGAATTGAATTTTTCTTCAAAATAAATATCTGATACCATCATTTGAGTAGCACATGTAAATAAATATCTGATACCATCATTTGAGTACCACATACAGAAAATATGGAAGATCTTTTTATTAATCTAGAAGCAAAACAAAAGGTAGAATATAATAAACGGAAAGAACAGTGACATGCCAAAATAAGAAAATTAGAACAAATGCACAGAACTAATCCCAAAAGACAACTGAAAAAATAAGACAACAGATGAAAAGTGAAGCAACAATTGCTTGTGATCTAGTATGATATTCTATGTATGTATTTGCTTATTTGCATGTTCAACATTCTTCTTTTATTGGAAATGGAAAAATTATAACAGAAAATAAAATTTTCTAAAGAAAAGAAAAGTTGAACATGCAAATAACAAATACATTCTTAGGATATCAGACTAGAAAAGGGGAAGAAACACAGACATATCAGCTACAAAGGAAGTGACTGAACTGTAACATAAAGATAAGAAATAGAACTGGCAGCATTTTTCAAGGAACTATATTCCATGGCTAACCTCAAGGAAGTGGTCATGAACAAATACACCCAAAATTGTGTCCTTAAAGAATTCAATGACCAACATAGACAAATATTAAGTAAACCAATAATTACCCAAGAAACAAAAGAGGTACTAAATCAAATCAAACTTGGGAAGGGACCAGTTCCAAGATGACTCAACACTACACAGAATGCAAGGAGGAATTGTTGGAAACACTAATAAACACAGTGAATAAAATCAAAGACAAACAAACCTACACATAAGTTATCTTATAAAGAAGGGAATGATTTGGATTATTCATATATTTCCATTGGTGTGCAGTGATTGACTTTGTTGCTAAAAGTTGGTAAATAATAAATTTCTTTCTTCTTAATTTTCCTCCACTGAATGTATGTAAGAAGCCCAAATTTGATAAGTATTCAGCCAGGGGTGGGTTCTGGATCCTTTTGCTGCCGGTTCGCTCATAATCACGCCGTGTATGCACAGCAAAAAAAATAGCTTCTGCGCATGCGCAGAAGCTAAATCCAAGATAGCGGCACCCCTGGAGACACCAACAGAACCGGCTCCATGATGTCATTACCGAGTTACTAACGGTTCTAAAGAACTGGTTAGAACTGGTAGGAACCCACCTCTGATTCAGTCCCTCATTTGCTTATTGATCTTATTTCATTAAACATCTCCCTATAAAAGCTTGAGCTTTATTGCATTCTTATTAAAGATGAAATACAGTCTCTTTTTAATGATAATCCTTATAGGTCTTAAATCACAGCAGTGTAAGATCTTAAGATGTATAAGAATTCCCAAATCTTCATGAGAGTTAGCAATACTATATCATTCCATTGTTTGCCTAACTCTTCTAAACTTGTCTCAAATATATTGTAGAGTTATCTATATCCATATCTATTTCCAACAAATTTGAGGGTATATTTTGCATGAAATCTTTGTCTTTTCCAACACAACTAACCATTAATAGTTGATTAATGCTCAATTAACAATTAGCAATTAATGATTAGCAATGGTAATCATTATATACCAACATTACTGTTGTAATATTGGCAATTACTAATTCATATCATCCACTCTTCAGATATCATTACAATATTTCATCATACATCAGATATCATTACAATATTTCATCATGCTTATTTGAGAAATGTCATCCACATATTAAGCATTGTTGTTGTTAGTTGCGAAGTCAAGTCTGACCCATCATGACCCCATGGACAATGTTCCTCCAGGCCTTCCTGTCCTCTACCATCCCCCGGAGTCCATTTAAGCTAATGCCGACTGCTTCAGTGACTCCATCCAGCCACCTCATTCTCTGTCGTCCCCTTCTTCTTTTGCCCTCAATCTTTCCCAGCATTAGCTCTTCTCCAATGAGTCCTTCCTTCTCATTAGGTGGCCAAAGTATTTGAGTTTCATCTTCAGGATCTGGCCTTCTAAAGAGCAGTCAGGGTTGATCTCCTCTAGGATTGACCGGTTTGATCACCTTGCAGTCCAAGACTCGCAGGTGTCTACTCCAGCACCATAGTTCAAAGGCCTCAATTCTTTGGCGCTCAGTCTTTCTTATGGTCCAACTTTCACAGCCATATGTTGCAACTGGGAAAATCATAGTGTTGACTATATGCACTTTTGTTGGCAGGGTGATGTCTCTGCTTTTTAGTATGCTGTCAAGATTTGCCATAGCTTTCCTCCCCAGGAGCAAGCGGTTTTTAATTTCTTGGCTGTAGTCCCCATCTGCGGTGATCTTGGAACCCAGGAAAATAAAATCTGTCACTACCTCCATTTCTTCCCCATCTATTTGCCAGAAATTGAGAGGGCCAGATGCCATGCCTTAGTTTTCTTAATGTTGAGTTTCAAGCCAACTTTTGTACTCTCCTTCTTCACCTGCATCAAGAGGCTCTTTAGTTCCTCTTCACTTTCTGCCATTAGAGTGGTATCATCTGCATATCTGAAGTTGTTGATATTTCTCCTGGCAATCTTAATTCCAAATTGTTGTCGAATATTTTTTTTATGTCTTAAAGAAAGCTTCCTTTAAAAAAAAAGGTAGACAGAATGGAATTTGTTCTCCCTGTCCTAACCAATAGGGAAGATTTCATACACAAATAAAATAAGTAGGAACTTTGGGAGAGAATAGGCATTTAATGTTGACATTCTTGATTTTATGCAAACCAAAGCTGAAAATACTCATATGTGAATTTTAGAATTCAAGAAAAAGGGTTTTGGTAAATTCAGAGTGTTATTGAGTATAGGATTGGTGAGCAGAAATCAATGTGAAAATTGGTTCAGGACAGTAATGGTTCATGTAAAAAGCCCAGTTATGAATAACATCAACAAGGAACATGGAGAAGAATACAGAAAGACAAATGAAAGAGGCTGCATGAAGAGCTTAGCAAAGACATTATATTAGTGTATTTTGGAGGAAGAAAAAGGGCTAGATCACACACACCCCAAAAAATCCAAATACACAGAGGTAGGCCAGAATTATAGAGCCAGGCAAGATAAAATTTAGAATGACATGAATTTAGTGAAGGACACTAAGGGCAATGACAATCACGTATTCACATTCATTTATATTAAAAGGCCAAATAAATTGGATAGCAAATGGGTAACTGGGATGGGGGGGAAGGGAAGACAAAACTAATTTAGTACAATTTTAGCTTGCTTTCCCAAGAAGATATATGCTCTAGTAGACAACTGTGAATAGTAGGCTGAAGAAGATTTATTATAGTATAAGCTTAATAAAGACATAGGAAAAATCTACAGATAGTCCTCAATTTACAACAGTTCCTTTAGTTTAGTGCTACAACACTGAAAAAAGTGACTGAAAGTTACAACAGCACTGGAAAAAGTTTTTCACACTGTATCCCCTTGGACACAGTATCAAAATTCAAACGCTTAGCAACTGACTCAATTTATGACGGTTGCAGTGTCCTGGGGGTCAAGTGATCACCTTTTGTGACATTCTGACAAGCAAAGTCAATGGGAAAGCCAGACTCACTTAACAACCGCGTGACTCACTTAACAACTGGAGTGATCTGTGGCAAGAAAGGTCGTAAAGTGGGGCAAAAGTCACTTAACCAATGTCCTGCTTAGCAACAGAAATTTTGGGCTCAATTGTGATCATAAGTTGAGGACTATCTGTATTGACCCAGAACTCATTATATCCAAGAGGAGAGAAGAAATTTGCTGATCTTCCTTGTTTAAATGGATTATTTTAAATAGTCTTGCAATACATAGATTATCTGAAATAATCCATTAGTTTATACCAGGGGTCAGCAACCCGCGGCTCTAGAGCCGCATGTGGCTCTTTCATCTCTCTGCTGTGGCTCCCTGTCGCCGGTCAGCACCACAATTTTGAGAGGAGCTTCCGGTTAGAGTGGGGGAAAGCAGGGCGCGCCAGGAGGAGACTCTATGGCAAGGGTCGGTTTTTCCAGTCAGCTCCACAATTGATAGGGCTTTTGGTTAGGACAGGTAGAGGAAAAAGGCCACTGCACTAGGACGAGACTCTATGGTGGGGGAACCGGACTTCCGGTCGGCTCCAGAATTGAATGGGGGGGGCTTCCGGTTAGGACCTTTGTGGCTCTTTGAGTGCTTAAGGTTGCCGACCCCTGGTTTAGACTAACTTTCAGTTGGATTTGTTTTGAAATGGCATAAAAGGTTTTATAAATAATAAATAAACGTAGCTTTCCAAATATTGGGAAATGGGTAAAGTAACTATTTTCAAAAAAGGAAGAAAAACAAGATACAATGAACTGCAGACAGTCTCCACGACCTACCAAGCGGGATATTTCTATTATCTCAAAGTAGAGAAATGCCTTATTAATTATGTTAATAAATGTTAATTGCCTTGTTAAATATTAAAAAAAACATTCTTATGAATAGTTTAACACTGGAATCTATTATTTAGGAAAGTGATGGGCTCTTTGCTGACTGCATTTAAGCAGAAGCTAAATACCTTGAGGGGGGATCCTTTTGATTGGATTCCAGCTTTGTGCAGAGGCTTGGATTCAACACCCTTTTGTGGCCCGTGTCGTGATATATGCTTTTTAAATCTGGTCTCATTTATTAGACACTCTATCATATTTTACGGAAATATGTAACAGACTTCTGGACAGCCTTCAAAAGCAGTAAGGAATGGGTGATATGGTTTGAAATCTAATCTTTCTATTGCTAAGTATGGATGATTGTTTCTCTTTTCAGCTCTAACCTCTGACTGTTCACAATTCTATATGGAAATATAATGGATACATGTGGTACCTATTGAAATCTTCTCTAAGCTGATGCCACCCAGATGTATTTTCATCAGCATGGCAAGATATAAAGAAATCATAGTGTTGTCCACCTTAAACATGTTTAGATAACTAAAAGAAACATTGTTTTATCAGTATATTTTTTATTTATTTATTTTATTTTGTCAAGCATGTATTAGATAACAGATATAATCTCACCGGCTCAGGGTTGACTCAACCTTCCATCCTTCCAAGGTAGGTAAAATGAGGACCCAGATTGTTGGGGGCAATATAAATATACATTGCTTAATGGTGTAAACCGCTTAGCGAGTGCTTGCACTATGAGGCGGTATATAAATATCACTAATAAATAAATAAATAAAATAAGTATAAACATAATTATGAATACATAAAATGGATATGAATAAAAGGAAATATTAGGACAGGGACGGTAGGCCCTCTGGTGCGCTTATGCACGCCCCTTAAAGCCTCTTAGGAATGGAGTGAGGTCAACAGTAGACAGTCTAAGGCAGCAGTTACCAACTGGTGGTCCGTGGACCACTGGTGGTCTGTGAGAAAATTTTGGTGGTCGGCAGAAAAATTATTTGCATTTTTTATATTGCACTAAATCAGTGGCCCTCAAACTATGGCTGCTGGGCCGGATATGTGCAATGAATGTTAGTGTTGCTGCAGAGAGTCTACCCCTTTGGGATCTTTTTGTTGGGTCAGAGGGGGGAGAAATTCTGGCTTGGGGTCTGCTTCAGCCTCCTAGTGCGGGGCTTTGGGTGAAGGCTGGAGGGAAGGGCTGCTGGTGGAAAAGAGCTGAAGGGCCTTGTTCCAGTGGGACTGCATCATGGCCTGGAACTGGTTGACAATCTCAGCCCACTGAGCTTCCAGGCACCGGTACCTGGCCTTGCACTCCTGCAGGTCTTCCTCTGCTTGGAAAGTCTATGCTCGTAGTCCTCAGTGAGGTGCTTCTGCTGAGCCTCCTTCTCGGTCAGATCTAATTTGAACTGAGAAGGCTGTTTTGCCAACTCTTTCTCATGGTGGTTGCTTAGCTCCAACAACTGCTTCCTGTTGGGGCCCTAAGGAGCCCGGGCGGGCAGGCGAGGAGTGGCTGGGAGGGAAGGGGCGAGTAGAGACTGGCGAGGCACATTGAGTTGGTCACGCCCACCCAGTCACATGACCACCTAGCCATGCCCACCCAGCCGGTCATTAGGCAGATCATATTAGTGGTCCACAGGATTTAAAATTATGAATTTAGTGGTCCCTGCGATCCGAAACATTGGTGACCCCTGGTCTAAGGTTAAAGTTTTGGGGGTTTGGGGAAGAAACCACAGTCAGGTAGTGCATTCCAGGCATTGACAACTCTACTACTGAAGTCATATTTTCTGCAATCAAGTTTGGAGTGGTTTACTACAAGTTTGTATCTATTGTGTGCTCTTGTATTGTTGTGGTTGAAGCTGAAGTATTCATTGACAGGTAGGTTATTGTAGCAGACAATTTTATGTGCTATGCTTAGGTCAGATCAAAGACGGCAAAGTAACATATCCAATGGTGGGTTCCTACCTGTATGGTACATTCTATCGCACCGGTAGCGGCCGGCCGATGACATAATTTGCACGCGACACCGGTCCGTCATCTTCACAGGTCCATCGCACATCACCAGATTTTTTTCAGAATTTGTTGGCTACTTTTGCTTCCTGCACATGCGCGGAAGCAAAATCTCATGAGGTGATGCGCATGCGCGATTTTGGTGATTTTTTGCTTCCGCGCATGCGCAGGGAGCAAAAGAAGCCAAAAAATTCTGAAAAAAAGATGGCAACGTGCGACGGACTGGTGAAGATGACGGACCGGTGTTGCGTGCAAATTACATCATCGGCCGGCCGCTATTGCATGCGCAAAAGCAAAATCATGCAAGGGGCACACGCGCATAACGTGTGTCCGCATGCAACATGGAGATGCGTGCGCAGCGCACCGGTAGCAACTTCGAGAGGAAACCGCTCCTGAACATATCATATTAAAGTTAACATAAAACTTTAACAAGAAAAAATAAAAGGCAATCAAAGAGTTGTGATAAAAATGTGTGAGGTTTCTTCTTACTAATATATTTTATTCATTTTTGTCCACGCTTTCATAAAGGCAGTTTATTTGTAACAATGATCCTGAGTGACCTGTTCCATCTGCTTCCTGGAGCCAGGTCATAAAGACCTGCTTATTCCAAGAACATCAACATTAACATGTAGTTAATGCTGTTCCAACAGAAGAGACTGTTATCTTTTCAAATGCAGAAAGCTCATAAGTATTCAAATAAAAAGCTTTCAAGCTTTTTTACAACAATCATTTCATTATGCTAAATATGCTTAATGCTTTAGCCTTTAAGAAATATAGTTGTGATGTGTGGGAGACCCTATTGCATATTGATTGAGTGATAATTTTTCATAAGTACGCATATTTTGCACAATTATATTTACAAAATCTTTCTTTTTTTTTTACCCCTCCTGACTTTTGAAAGTTATGTCTACTTTTCTTTAAGTAAAAAGATTTTAAACATCTGCCCTGATTTTCATTTCTATAACAACAGATACACACGAACCATGTGGGTACATTACCTGATGGAATAAATAAATCTGTTCAATCAGAATTTGCATGACCAGATTTCTAAAAATGCTAGAAAAAATATTTTTTTTCCATTAGCTTACTCAAATAGCATTTTTATTAACATAGCACTTTTCATCAGCTAGGTAGGCTAAGGATCCAGATTGCAAATGCCATTTGTGCAAATGGACACACAAAAATGTGGTATATTAAGTACTTTTCCATCGTTTTTAAGAACCTGCATGCCAGCTTCATCAAATACACGAAAAGTTATTATTTGGTATTGATACATAAATATACAGGCACAAAAGGGATAGGAATCAGAAACAATGATATGAAAAAGGAGGCAAGTTCCGATACTGTTAAATGCACAGTTCTATAATGATTACACCAGAGGTGGGTTCCTGCCGGAGCTGCCTGGTACACAGCTCTGGTAGGGAGCGGTGGATTTTGCAACCGCTCCGGAGCCCTCTCTGCCGGTCCACCCGGCGTGTCGCCATTTGTCGGTGTCTCTGTTGTTATAGAAAAGTGTGTCGGTGATTTTCGATGTTTTTCGGGCGATTTTGCTTCTGCGCATGCACGGAAGCAAAATTGCGCTGAAATCTTGAGAGGGAACGCACGCACGCGCAAGATTTTGGCAAGATTTTGCCTTTGTGCATGCGCGGAAGCAAAATCGCGCCAAAATCTCGCATGCGTGCGCGTCCCCTCGCACTATTTCGGTGCGATTTTGTTTCCATGCATGCGGAGAAGCAAAATCGTGCAAGGGGGCACGTGCGCATAGCGAGCGAGCACCCCCCCAAAGCGTGGAGATGCACGCGCATGGCTCTGACAGCGAGGTAAGTGAGCAACCCGCCCCTGGATTACACTCATTATTATCTATTTTAATAATGATATGGCCCCTCTTTTTTACAAAATATATGCAAAAGTGAATGAAAATCATAATGAAAATGTAACCTAAAAGAATTCTGCAGCAGCTAAAGCAGCAACCAAAGACAGCTGCAGAAAGAAACATCTGCAAAGGTAACTAACATCTATAAACAAAAGAAGCTTACTGGCCATTCACAATAGCAGTAATTGGTGATGGTCTTAATAGCTCTGCTGTACTTGTGTTGCTATGCTGATTTCCCATCTGTAGTGGAAAAAAGTTGGCTTAGACTTGATGAAGATTTAAACAAATGTAATCAAACTTGCCAGTAAATTCCACTTAGCAGTTTTACAATGGCGTCTCTCTTTGAAGCCCTTTTGTTGAAAAATGGCCACTGTCAGGTCAGAAGTCAAATATCCTGGAAAAATATATCTTGATGGAGTCTGAGTGCTGCTTTTTTTGATGTGGGATGTCTGTCCACATGTTTATCCATATGCAAACTAACCTTTTTTTCTTTTTCTTTTTATAAGTAGAAAGCAGAAAAACTCAGTTGGCAAGTGATATCATAAATCTTTCTAGGGCATCCTGTAAAACACTTTTAACATTAATGAGCAGTGTAAATTGAAAAAGAGCCCAGAAACTCTGAATAGGGTTGTTCACTCTATATCACACTGTAGACAATGGAAAACTCAACTTCTCTTTCTCACCCGTGAATCCATTGCCCAGTCCTTCAAATGCTATCTGGATGAAGTCACTTGTCTGTTTCAATGGGTCTCAAGAAATATCACCTATTCAAGGCAATGAATAAGGATGAAAAGCATTTTAAACTATACTGACTTAGTTACTTATTATGCACATCAGGGGTGGGTTCTAACTTACCTCGCCGCATGCCATGCCAAAAAATCCCAAAAAATTCCAGAAAAAGAGCTGAAAACAAGATGGCGACACATGCGCAATGCTGGAAACTTGGCTTCTGCGCATGCGCAGAAGAAAAAAAATGGATTTTTTTAAAAAAATATATTTTTAAAAAATTCAAAAAAATTCAAAAAAAAGATGGTGGTGCCCACGGACTGGCACCGACCTAGCCGATTCCATGACGTTATTGTGACATCACCAGCGGTTTGCTATTGGTTCAAGCGAACCGGTCCGAACCCGGAGGAACCAACTTCTGACGCACACCTCAAGCAGTGTAAAGCTCAGGCACCACAAAACTGTCCTGTTTTAATGCTTCAAAACTTCAAAACATAATAATGAGTTTAGAATGCCACACATAATTGCTAAGATATTTTGTTTAATTTTGTTTAAGTGTTTTTATATATTCTTCATGAAGTACTGGAGCTCATATTAATTATGCTTTATAAATTCACGAAGTCACTTCCTGTAGTTTAGGCTTTTGACAAATATTTATACCAAAGGGTGGGAGGAACCTCAGTTGTTTAGAGTTGTTTAGCACACAAACACATTTTAAAAGTTATGCTTACCAATTCCCTGCCAATTCTTACTATTTGAATTCAATGGGTATTGTGTTCAAGACTATACTATTAACTACAAGGAATAATATTAAACACAGAGATCAAATAAAATCAATATGTACAGTATGCATATCATTAAAAGAGCAATCTTCACTCTGGTCTTTTTGACAGTAATAACAAGTCAAGGCATTTTAATTTTAATCCATAACTAACTTCTCAAAGACATGTTAGAAGGAAAAAACTGGGTCTGTTCTAAGCCAGGATTTAAAGAATGTAGAAAGTAGGCTGTTGCTTGAAGTAGAAGAGTTTATTTTTGAGAGCAATAATACAGATAAAAATGCCAGGGCACCTTTAAAAGATATTATCCCCCTTTTGTTAGACTCCCACTTTCTAATTTTAAGCAGATCATTATTATGTAAAAATAATTTGTGAAACACTCTTCCTTAAATTTCTATGATAGGCTCACAAACAGACCTCTTGTAGCTTTAAGAAAATACATTATAATTTACAAGATTTATTATTTATTTTATTTATTTTAATGTTCTTATATGCCGCCCTACTCCCTGAGGACTCAGGGCGGTGTACAACATTTAAAGAACAACTAAACAATATAATAATTTAAAAACAGTATTAAAAAAGAATTTAAAAAACATACAAAACCATACATACATGGGGGAGACCTAGGATGTAAAATTGTCTCAGTCACCCCGCCTGCAAGAAGAGCCATGTCTTGATGGCTTTTCGGAAGGCCAGCAAGGTGGGGATAATTCGGATCTCTGGGGGATTATCAAAACCCTGTTATCATAACAGAATTATTCTCTTTGCTCCATTAAACTTTTTTACTAGGCAGAAACCTTTTAAAAATATATCAATTTTAAAATATTTAATAACAATTTGTCATTTTTTTAAATTAAGGATATAATCATATTTATGGCATACACAGTACTGGGAACATTGCATTATACAATAAGTGAGTTTGAGGTTAGAAAGAGGAGTCAGAATGTCAAACAAGAGGTTTGACATTATAAATTCATTTTTTTAAAGGAAAAGAATGGAATGTTGCTGTGCTCAAAGTTTGCTGTGAATATTTAGCTCTAACTCATTTATGAAAGTTCACTGTGAAAGTTTAGCTCATTTACAAAAGCTGTCCACTCTGTGCCTAAAGTGATAATTAAAAAGTTGTGAACTGACAGACCATACTCAATTATCTGCACCTGAGAAGAATTACAATGGTGTCCCATCCCATTTTGAATATTTGGCACATGGTTGAAAGGAACAAAATCTTGTTCATTTGTTTTTTTAAAAGTAGGTAGGAAAGAAACAGAGTGTGCATGAAGAATAAATAAAAAGAAATAGCCAATTCCAGCTTCCAAGCTAGTTGTGATTAAGTCACCAAGAATAGTCTACGTTTTTTGAGATTCTGTACTTTGATCGACTCCAACAGAGGTTGCAGTAATATAAATAGGAGTCCTTTATTTCTACTCAAATTAAACACCATCTGGAAAGAGCTTACATTTTTGCCTTTTCCTTTGCTCTCTAAGCAGACGAATGCTCCAGTGATTAAACAAATCTCATGGGTAAATTGAGAAGAGAAGGGCTTGATTTAATCTGAAATATCTTGATGAAGTCATTTCCATTCAAAGGAAATTAGAAGAAAAGCACCGTGTCTGCTTTATTAACAGAGGAAAAATTAAGTACAGGAGGGAATTTAGTCATACCCATGAAAATCAATAGTAACTTCCTTCCCTACCACTTATTTTCTCTCATTTAATTATTTATTGCCTGAGTACTGCTGACTCTGATGCAACCAAAGCAGATGATTATTAAAAAAATAAATAAATGTTATGATTAACACTAAGGGGTTTGGTTTCAGCTACCAGACTGAAGACAAGTCAGAGCAGAAGCTGATTATACCATTTTTCTTCATGTAATCATAGTAAACCGTAATCATATAAACTTCATGTAAACCGCTCCAAACTTGATTGCAAAAAAATTCGACTTCAACAACAGAGTGGTTAATGCCTGGAACACTTTACCTGACTCAGTAGTTTCTTCCCCTAACCCCAAAAACTTCAACCTCGGATTATCTACCATCGACCTCATCCCATTCCTAAGAGGTCAGTAAGGGGCGTGCATAAGCGCACAATCGTGCCTACCATTCCTGTCCTAATGTACCCATATATTCATATCTCTTTTACTCTTATTCATGCTTGTACTATCACATATATATTCAATCATGTTTTACTGTTTATACTTTGCTTATAATCATATATGCTTGACAAATAAACAAATACAAATACAAATACAAATAGTAGGGTCACTGAATACTGCAACAGCCAATAACAATCTGAAAGCTGTCCTTTAAAATGAGGATGATGAATAGGGTGAACTATAAATCAAATAGCTAAAGGTGGTTTCCCTCCATGCTTCCCTGGGCTCTTGTAGTCCAATACAACAGAATCTACTGCTAAAGGTCCTTGAAGGGGTGTGCCAGCCATCTATTCCTGAAATTAGAATGGAAAACTTGAAGACACGCCATCCATTGTTTATATGTTTTCTATAGTGGTCTGTTTTGCAAATCATTGATGAAGAAATTAAAGTGTTATCTATTTCTGCCACTCTTTCTCTCTTCTTTGGATAGCAAGAATTAGGAACATCTTGAATATCTAAAAGTCTTTTCTATCAAGTCAGAATAGTACTATAGTTTGTAGTTTCTCCTCCAACTTGCTTGATTCCCTCCAGGGTATTACAAGAGCATCTCCAATCCAGAGCCTGTTTTCAGATGGAGATTCTGGTAGTCTAATAGATAAAGCAAAAACATCACTTATCGTCCCAATCATCATCTTGCAAAACATAGAGGTTACAGAGGAAACATCTGTTCAGTATGCAAACTAAAACTTAATTATTCTTTGAAAAGTATGCTTTTCCAAATGTTACAATGCTGTTAATCAAATTTTTAAAAATGCATTATAAAACCTACATATTGAGAACAAATAAGCCTATCTTTTGTGAAAATAGCATACAAAAATGCATTGTTAAGAAGAATTGCTTGCATACAAAATTGTACACAGAAGCATTCATTACAACAAAATACTCACCAAAAAACCCTAATTTAAATGACAGTCACTGTCAACTGCTAGCCATTTTATGGATATGCCCATTAAATTATCTTAGCAATAATAAATAATCTAGTCCAGTATTTCTCAACCTTGGAAATTGAAGACATTTGGAATTTACCTCTGAGAATTTCTCAGCCTGTGATGGATTTCTACAAGAAATAAAAAGTGGGTCCAAGTATGCTCCCTCTTTTGTTACCCAAAGTTTTAGTTCAAGATTCCACATTTCAGACATTAAGATGCATGAACTATTAGTTATCACCTTTCTTTGTGGATTGAATAGCTTGAAGCTGCCTAGATATACTGTATAACTCCATTTCTCACAGATGACTTTTTTTTTGCATTTCATTATACTCTTGCATACAATTTTAGTTGATGCTTCACTGTATAAGAGTGCTTCAAGGTCTTAAACATCACTGAATCCCCAGCTGTTTCAGACGTGTACGTTTTACTCATCACCTATCTGAATCAATGTTCCCAACATGAAGTACTATATATCTTTGCAGATGTATATTATTTAAAATTGGTCTGAATATTTGACATTTTCTTAGGTTGTCAAAAAGTGAAAAGATAAGCTTAAAGTTCTAATAATAATAATGTTCTCTCACAAATGAAGGCAACCGACCCAGATTCAATCTTGCAATAATGTTCTCTAATTATTTCTGTTCCAGAATCATTCTGTGTTAAGAAAGCATAAAAGAAATAATGATATAATGGTTTTTCTGATTTATTTTTGCTCTAGGATTTCTTTACAAAGTTAGGGTTGGGTTTTATTTTATACCTAAATAGTTATACTAATAGAAGTATCCCATACTATAAAATCAGATGTTCCCAAGTTTTGAGCATCAGTGTCTGGATCAGTTGAATTTCTATAAATTAACCTGTATCATGTATCTTGAATACACTTAATCTATGAATATAGGATGACCTCCATCATTTCTATAGAGCTAGAATTAACTTTCTACTATGTTGGAAAAAGAAGACCAGAGGGACTGAGAAGATTTTTGTAAAATCTCCTTAAAGTGAGAAAAAGGAAAGAGGATTCTGCATGATTTGTATTTCTTGGCATTATCCTTTCATGTACTCAGGTAGTTTTACCAGCCCTTTGCTCCCCTTCTGCAATAAATATTTATTACTTACAGTTCTTATAGACAGATCTCATTCCAACCACCCCATTCTGGTCTTCTCTGTTTATGCTTTATCAACTCGTCCCAGAAACCTCTAATATTTCCTTAGTCCCACTAAGTTATCTAGCAGTTTCTTACAGTTATTACATAGCCAACACTGTCCCTTAAGCCAGCCTCAGTTACAATTTTAGGCTGTCTCCCTAGAAAAAAGTCAACAGCTACAAAAATCTAGATTAATGTCACTGTTAATTTTACTGCATGCCAAATACAATGATACAGGCCAATTACATTAACAATCCTGAAACAAAACAGAAATTCAACAAAAACAATTAATCTACAATGTATAAAAACAATGTAATAATTAAATTATATTGAGGCAATAATACATAAAGTTCAAGGGAACAAATAATAGTCCCATAATAAACCATCACATTATAATTAGGTTCAGTAAAGTCAATCACATTGCAAATCAATGCATAACAATTTTGCCCTAATCTCATTTGTCAAAATCAACCATTGTAGTCAGAGTTAGTCAATTATAGCCTGTTCTCCTCAGCAAGGTAGAGGAGACAGCAATAAAACAGAATACTGAGGATTTCTATTATTTAGCTATCTAGCTTGTTCATTTGTACATCTTTCAATAGTAACATGCCATCTATCTGACAAAAATAGTCTTTAAATAGTCTTTATCAAAAAAGAAAAGAAAGACAGACTAGCAGTTGCATATTTCTGCACAAGAGAGGCTTAACTAAAGATATTTATGTCCATAGAGACTGGGGTGCTTTCTGCTAACAACAAAATAGCTCTGTGAAATAGATTGGTGTTTTTTTTTATGTGGTTTAACTTATTTGGGAAAGGTCTATTGCAAACAGACTTCAGATGAGTCACAAGTGAAACCTATCAACATGACAATGCAGTGAGCACTGGATGTGAAGATATCCCTAGAGGGCATAAAGGGTTCAGTGGAGCAATTAAAAAGAGATGTACTCTCACTAATGAGATTTTTCCAAAAAGGGAAGCTTGATCACGTTTTTTTAGAACAAAGTGGAGAAGTTATTATGATTTGACATTTACTTGGAGAATGTGAGGTCACTACTGAGATTAAGAGACAATGAAAGGAGTATGAAGATGAAAAATCTAACTGAAGTTCTTGGGAAAAGAAAGTTATAGTTAGAAGATTGCCTGAAACTTCTGTGAACTAAGTTAGTAGAAGGAATAATAACAGCACTTCCCTTATTGACCAAGGCACAATCAGTTCATAAGAACATAAAACCATAAACAAACCAAAGTTCAAAGCATAACAGCTCATCTCATAATTGTCCTCTTTTATTTACCATTTTATTTTCCGTACAAGACAACTGGGGGCCTATCAGAAGCCATTAAGCAGACGTTAAGGGCAGTATCTTTCACTGTTTGTCATTAAACTGAAATTCAAAAGTGACTATAACTATAAACATGGAGACAGCATGAGTTTGTGTGACCACAGCAAGACAAAGGAAGGTCACAGAAGCAATTATTATGCATAGGTTTCATTTTTTGCAAATGGAATTTGCATGAGTTTTAAATTATATTTATAATTTATATTCTTCATATGAGGATCCATTTATCAAATTGGATTTAACTACTGGCTAGTTAGTCATGTGTTTGGAAGTTTGCTTAGGTAATAGTTTATGGCATAAATTAAAAATATGAGTTAAGTGTAAGCTACCCTCCAAGCCTGGGGCGGGTTGCTCACTTACCTCGCTACCGGAATGCTATGCGCGCATCGCCACATTTGGTGTGTATACTCGCTCGCTACGTGCGCACGCACCTCGCACGATTTTGCTTCTGCGCATGCATGGAAGCAAAATCTCACCGAAATGTTGCGAGGGGACGCACGCACGCGATTTCGCCGAGATTTTGCTTCTGCGCATGCGAGGAAGCAAAATCTCACCAAAATCACACACGCACATGTCCCCTCGCGAGATTTCACCGAGATTTTGCTTCCGTGCATGCACAGAAGCAAAAAAGCCCAAAAATTCAGCACCGGAGCGGTCGCGTGCAAACAGCGCCATCTGCTGCCTGCTACTGGAACGACAGAGTGGACCGCACCGGTAGGAACCCACCACTGCTCCAAGCCATAATGCAATCTACTAGCCATGTTACAAACTCACTTAATGCAGTTTCCCCAAAACAATGTGTTTTCCAGATAACAAATTTCACTTTGTAAAGAACAGATATTATTTGGCTTTCAAAGAATTTTGCTACTAGGGTTTTTAAAGTAAAGACATTACCAAATACTTTTTTTGGATCATACTTCTGTGAGTTTGATTTATAAAAGGAAATCTAGCTCTTTTAGATGAAGACTAAATGAATTGTTGCTACAGAAATAAACAATAATGGAGGACTATAAAAGAAATTAAAAGAATTTTTGAAAATAGCTTAGGTAAAGGTGATTTAAGAATTCTTTAGGATGCAAATAAAACTTTCATTAGAGGTTATTTTATACAATATAATAATGAACTAAAAAGAGTCAAGAGAAACTACATGCTATTTTGGATAAAATAAAGAGAAAAGAAGATGAACTAAAGAAATTTCCAGAGAAAATAGTTTTTAGCTTTTACAATGACAGTTGTCTGTGCTAACAGTAAGAGAAATGGAAATAAAAATGAGCTATGTGAAGCAAAAAAAAAAGAGTTTGAAAACAAACCAGGGAATTGGTTGGCATATAAATAACAAAAAGAAAAGGAAAAGAAAATAATGCAAGGATATTGCAAGAGGGAGACACTGTATTAATGGATAACATGGCTATACAAAAAGCATTTCATCAATATTATTCCATCTTGTACAAAGGAAGTGACATCGACATTTTGTTTATTTAAATATGCATCTATTTCTGGGTAAAATAGATGCATATTTAAATAAACAAAATTTACTGAGGATTGCAGAGAAACAGAGATTATGAACAGACCTATAATAATAAGGTAAATTTCTGAAGCTGTATCAAAGATTAAGCCAGGAAAGGTGCTTGGACCAGATGGAGTATCAGATTCTTATTATAAATGTTTTGTGGATGAACTTTTACAACCTTTACAAAACAGAATGAATTTATTCTACAGGGAACAAAAATGCCAGAGATTTGGAAACAGGCCAATATAGTACAATACCTAAAGAGAGACAAGATATATTTTTTTAAAAAAAAAAACCTTAAAAGTTAAAGGCTTTTGCACATGACTTGGTGTTGGTTTTAGAATAACCTTTAAAGGAATTGAAACATTAATGGTCAAATTAATGAATTTGATGCATGATTGAGCAGGTTTCAAAATTGACAACAGAAAATCAAGATATTAACCAAAAATATGAAAATAAAACATCAAGCAGAATTAATGAGTAAAACAGATTTTTAAGATTGAGAAGAAGGTAAAATATCTGGGTAACAGTATGACAAATATGAATGGTATGTTATTTTAAGATAACATGTTAAGACATGGAATGAACTTTAAAAAATGTGTTAAGATGGGAAAACTGCAATTGTCATTGCTGGGAGAATTTCTGTGATAAAAATGAATGTCTTGTCTAGATTGATGTTTTTGTTTCAGAGAATACATGTTTTGACAAATGATGCACCATTTAAACAGTAGAAGGGTAGATCTAAATTTGTGTAGTAGGGTAAGAAATAGGAATTAAATATAAGGTGTTACAAGATGCAAGAAAAAAGGGGAATTGGGTTTACCTGAGCTGAAATTCTGTTTTACATCTTGCAGTTTGAATAGAAGGTAAAGTGCTGCTGATAAAAAGAAGGTTCTTGGAGTTAGAAGGACACAATCTGGGATTTGGGTGGCATGGATATTTGCTGTACAATAAGACAAGGTTAATGTAGATTTTAAAAATTATGAGCCATGATGGCGCAGTGGTTAGAGTGGAGTACTACCTGCTACTTCTGCTGCCTGCTGGCTGCCTGCAATTTGGAAGTTCAAATCTCACCAGGCTCAAGGTTGACTCAGCCTTCCATCCTTCCAAGGTGGGTAAAATGAGGACCTAAATTGTTGGGCGCAACATGCTGACTCTGTAAACTGCTTAGAGAGGGCTGTAAAGCACTGTAAAGCGGTATAGAAATATAGAAATATAGAAATAACAGAGTTGGAAAGGACCTT
Source organism: Diadophis punctatus similis (assembly GCA_023053685.1). Taxonomy (NCBI): domain Eukaryota; kingdom Metazoa; phylum Chordata; class Lepidosauria; order Squamata; family Dipsadidae; genus Diadophis; species Diadophis punctatus. Next base: position 3,520,768 of record JALIGW010000033.1, read on the forward strand.
GGAGCAGGGGTAAAATGTGAATTTTTCCCCTACCGGTTCTGTGGGCATGGCTTATTTTGTGGGCGTGGCTGGAGGTCAGGTGGGTGTGATTCAGGTGGGGGTGGCCATGTGGTCATATGACTGGGTGGGCGTGGCCAGGTTGTCATGTGACTGGGTGGGTGCAGCCAATTTAGCAGTCTATTTTGCCAGGGAGCAGGGGGTTGGACAAGATGATCTCTGGGTTCCCTTCCAGCCTTTGCTGTGTTGTTTCCAAGCATCCTCTGAAGTTGTGTCTAGTGCCAGCCAGGTTTATGGTCCTCCCTCCCCCCCTCTGTCTTTCTCTCTTTCTTCTGTGGGAAGCAACCACCCCCCCAAATAAAATATTACTCATAATAAAAGGCTCACAGAAAAACAAGGAAAAATCAAGCTGCTAACAAAGTACCTGCCTGAAGCTCATTCCACATTCCTTCCCAATAGAGATAATGAGATAATGACCGAATAGAAAGTGGAAGCCTGACGTTTGGCTCCATTCACACAAGCAGGCAAACAGATCCCTAGAAAACCCATTCAAGACGGGATATTTTGAAATTTCCCCATGGCAAGATTTGGCAGCTAACAAAACACAGTAGTAGAATCAGAATAAGCAGCCCCACACCCAAGACCCGACACAGGACGAAAGTCATTTAGCCACAATGGGAATCACCCAAACCCTTTTAGAAACACAAAGCCCATATTGCACAAACCCCAGAACTTCAAAAACATAGAACCATATAAGAATCCTTTTTATCCACTGCTGAATGTCACTTCGCTTCTGCAATTAAAAACCTCCTTCCCAGCAGCTTCCGAAGGCTTTTCAATTTAAAGCAGGAGTCTCCAAAGTTTGCAACATTAAGATTTGTGGACTTAAACTCCCAGAATTCCTCAGCCAGCCATGTGACTAAGTTTGGAGACTCCTGATTTAAAGCAAAAGCATTTGTTTTTCTTCTTTGCCAAGCAATCTCCCGGCTGGAAAGTGAGTCCTGATTTTTTCCTTCTAACACCTCTCTCTTTCTTTCTTTCTTTCTTTCTTTCTCTTTCTTTCTCCCTTCCCTACCTTTCCCTTCCCCCCTCCCTCCCTCTTTCTTTCTTTCAGGGGAACCGGCAGGGGAAAAGGCTTTAAAAAGTATTTTTAAAAACCAGGAAGTGATGATGTCAGGGCGGGTGGGCAGAGCCTCACGCTGCCATCGCTACCGGTTCTCCGAACCAGCCGCCGCAACTGCTACCTACTCGCCTGATCTGGGCCAAACCGGGAGGATTTCACCCCTGCCTTGTAGGTCTTCTAGTCCAACCCCCTGCTTAGGCAGGAAACCCTACACTACTTCAGACAAATGGTAATCCAACATCTTCTTTAAAACGTTCCAGTGTTGGAGCACTCACAACTTCTGGAGACAAGTTGATCCACTGATTAATTGTTATAACTGTCAGGAAATTTGTTCTTAGTTCTAAGTTGCTTCTCTCCTTGATTAGTTTCCGCCCATTGCTTCTTGTCCTACCCTCAGGAGTTTTGGAGAATAGCTTGACTCCCTCTTCTTTGTGGCAGCCCCTGAGATATTGGAACACTGCTATCATGTCTCCCCTAGTACTTCTTTTCATTAAACTAGACATATAAGTCTAAGTGCTCTTGCTATGTTAGACATGCTATATTGAGACTATGAAATTGTCTCAATATAGCATGTCTAACATAGCAAGAGCACTTAGACTTATATGTCTAGTTTAATGAAAAGAAGTACAAGGGGAGACATGATAGCAGTGAGCAGTGAGATAGCAGATAGCATGATACCAGGTTAAGTCCAAAAACCCCTTGGTAGCTTTCAGCACAAGAAATATTGCTGTGGCCTGTTGGCCGCTGGCCCCTCCAGCAGCCGAATCAGATGAAGAGGCGGTGTGGGAGTCAGGGCCAGTATCAAGGCAACCTGAGAGCTCTGAGGGGGAAGAGGGAATGGAGCTGTCAGAGATAGAGACAGAGGCAAAGCCTGGGCCATCCATCAGCCCTCCGGTAGAGAGTCAACAGCCCCCAGGTCTGGAAATGGCTGATGATGAAGAGGAGGAATAGCTGGGTCCAGTGCCAGACGTGCGGATGTGCAGAAGGCAGAGGAGAGCAGTGGAAATCTATGGGCTGATCCTTGGGACATAAGAGCCACCGCTGCTATCAAAGCCCCACCGTAGCTCTGGGGATAAAAGGCAGGGGGCGGAGATGAATAGGTGTGGCAGACAACTATTCATCTCCATGCCGGACAGACTAGTTAGCCTGCTGTGAGAGAGAAAGAGAGACTTTTTGCCAGGGCTGCTGGCGTTCCTAATAAAGGAATCATTGATTTAACTACAGAGGGTTTGTTGTGTTTGGGACCTGGGTCAGAACAAGTATTTTATAGATAAGAAATAACGGACAAACCTAAGTGGTAACCTATCATGAGATAATAGAATTTTGCCAAGGGGAATACAAAATAAAATCAAGAGAAGAACTGGTAGCAGAGGGATATAATTGCCAATGGTTTTTCCTATTTACAGGCATTAGAGGTATCTGACTCAACTGTTTACCTGCAAATATCAAGTGGTTAAGTACATACCGTATTTTTCAGAGTATAAGACGCACCTTTTTACCCTCAAAAAGAGGGTGAAAACCTGGGTGCGTCTTATACACCGAATGCAGCCCCACCCAGCCACCCCCACCCTTTGGCCTCTGCCTGCCAGCAATTTACCTCTTTGCAGCAAACAGGGCAAAGCACAAGAAGAGCACAAGAAGAGATAAACTGCCTCCCGATCTACAGCTGACAGGCTTGCAAGCCACGTGGTAAAATGAAACTAACTATGGTGGCTGTAATGTGACAAATTGCTGGGAGATAAACTGCTGGCAATATTAGACTGCTAAAATTGAAAAGAGGCAAGCTATAGCTGCTATGGCTCAGAGCTAGAGCTCTTGCCTCACAATCAGGAGGTTGTGAGTTCTATCCTAGGTAGAGTCAGATTCTGTTAATATGTTATTTTGTTAAATGTTTGTAGAGTGTTCAAATTATAAGACTTATTTTTTAAAGACTGCTTTATTATTGTTCTAGACAACTTAACAAAATGAAGAAGCTTTTTAAAATAAATGCTTGCTCTGAAGAGGCCCAGTGCTATTGTATCTTCTTTTAAATAGCAGAGAATACTTCCAGAAAGCCACATCAATTTTAAAGATCTGTAAAAGTATAATCTGAAATGTCCTGTTTTAGTATTAAGTATTAGTTTTAAAAGAAGGCAGCTGAGAAACCCTGACTTAGTCATGTTTGGAGTAGATCTATTTAAATAATTGGGAGGAGTTAGTGTGATTACATTTAAGAAAACTTTCTGGGATTAATATACTGCCATAATGTACATTTCTCCAATTCTTTGCCCTTTCTATGGGTCAGGCACACATGCACAGAAATACACAGCAGACAGTGTACATCATCTGTACTGTTTGCTGTTTGCTGTTTGCTGTTTGGCAAATTGCTTGGAGGCAGAGGCCTTTTTTCCTTGTTTTCCTCCCCAAAACCTAAGGTGCGTCTTATACTCCGAAAAATACGGTACATTTATTTCTTTAAAAAATTTCACGGACAGAAAATTTTAAGGCTTGGAGTATACATTTCACATTGCTTTATATTCACAAGCAAAATATTTATATTATGATTTGTACTTCCAAGATTACTTTGCTCTATACTAGATGGTAGAATGCTCAAAGGTACATGCAGTTTTAAGCCCTTATGATAAGGCTGGATGAATCAACCCACTAAAATGTAATTTAGTCTGAGTTTAAAGTTACAAAAAAACTAAATCTTTTTCTGAGAGTCAGAAAAGTTGAGCCAGATTCTGATCTTTATTAGCAGTTGCAGCTCCTAGTGTGATTATAGAGAAAGCAAGGGAATGAAAAGCTCTTAATCCTTCTGATACGTTGTTTTTCCTTAAAGGATCAAATTAATATTTTAAATTACATAAATCAATTTTCAATTTGGCTAAAAACAAATCTGTAGAATTAGTTTAGATATTGATGTCTAGTTTTCACATGAAATTGATTTTTTAAGAAATTCAAAGCAATTTGATATTCACCATGCATTTTAATGTTTGAACTAACCATGAAAACATTTTTTTGCTGCCAGTTTGAATGTTGCTTTACACAATTGTTGGTTGATTTACACAATTAATATTGCTTAATAGAAATAAATGCACCCAAAATCATTATATATTAAAATGGTCAACATTTCATAGTTCAGAATTGTTCTTTTCTGAAGAAAACAAATGAAACTGAACTAAATCATATAATTAAATTATTTGAAAGATACCTATTCTGCTTTCAGGACATCCTAGCAATGCTTAAAAATGCTTGAAGTTTAAACCTAATTCTAACTTCAGAGAGCTAATAAAGTGCCTCATCAAGCACAAACAAACTATAAACCAGACAGAAGATAAACTAGATCAGAGGTGGGTTCCTCCCAGTTCGCACCAGTTCTATAGAACCGGTAGCAAACTGCTGGTGACGTCATGGAGCCGGTTCTATCGGTGCCGGTCTGTGGACACCGCCATCTTTTTTGGGGGGGATTTTTTTCTTTTGAAAAAAAATGTTCTAAACTTTTTTGCTGATTTTTTTTCTTCTGCGCATGCGCAGAAGCCGAGTTTCCGGCACTGCGCATGTGCTGCCATCTTGTTTTTGGCTCTTTTGGGGGGGATTTTTTTGCGAATTTTTGGCACTGCACATGCGCGCGTGCACACACACACAGTGCGGGAGGAAGCGAACCGGTGGCAAGGTAAGTTAGAACCCAGCCCTGAACTAGACCCTTAAATATAGCAAAAGGTAGGTAGATGTTTGGATCAAATGAAATTCAGTATCAGAGACTTTGGGAAAATACAGATTTTCCTATCTATTATTTCCTTTCAATTTTCTCTTTATAGCAACTACTGAAGCTTGACATTTGAAGAAAGTAAGTGGAAAGAAAAAAGAAACCATAGAAACTTTACAATAAATGGAGTCATTCATCATACAAAGTCATAATGTGTTTTGTTTAATTTGGGCTTAACATGATGTGTGACACCTCTCAGTACTATTATTTGAGGTTGATGCAGTGATACTTTCCATGACCCCAATTGGTTTAAGAAAAATGCTCTCTCAATCTATTTCAGTGGGGAATTATTGAATATTAGCTTCCAAAAGAAAAAAGGCCATGATCTTTGTTTAAAGATGACAGTATACACGCACAAATGACAGATTAATGGATTAATGAAAATCCACTTGAGCAACTTGTAATTTATAAATATTTGGGGATATTTTTCAAACTACAAGAGTCTGGATAATTGAAATTAATAATTGGACATGAATATCCAAAAAAGTGGAACAGCCATTTTAACTTTCATTTTTGCTGTATGATGGTTACTAAATTCTTTTCACATTATTATATTCAAGACAAAATTAGTGTATACATTGGAATGTAATTTTTCTTCTCTGGAAGTGGGTCAGTCTAAATCTTTAAGATCTATATTCTCAGACCTTTGTTGTATGTGAAGACTGGAATTATGTTATACTATTTAATGTTGGGCTTTAATTAATATTCTAGTTAACCTGGCTTCTTTTAACTTTGTTGCACAGTTTTTAGTTTGCTTAGAGGAAGATACTGAAAGTAAATTTTTAGTCATACAAGATGTTCCCTGAATTTTTGAATTCCCAAGATTCTAGAGAATCAGAACCATTCTCAGGCAACATAGTGGGTTATAGTGCAATTCCCAAATATCTTAGGTTGGAGAGCTTTGGAGGGGGAGCATCCAGGAACATTTTTGCATTTTCCTGTTATCAAATCAAATCCCTAAAGGCCTTTACATAGGCCCATTTAAATATTTTACTATCAATTATAGTAGAGGGGATATATCATAAAATCCCATTCACTGAGCATAGTTACTCTTGCAGAATAGGTAGTAGTAGTGATGATGGGACATCATTGTTCATACAGTCTGTATTATATAATCATTTGTTCTAGATGAATTATTCTTATCTTAATGAAAATGCCAGGCAAATCTAATGAATGTACATATTTCTTCTTCTTTAATCAGATTTTTGTAATTTCTGAAAAATATGGCTAGGTTTTGTTCTACTGATTCTTCTGGACTCAAAGTATAACAATTTGAATTAATTAGCTTGGTAAGCATTATTATGGTCTGTATCTGTTGGTATATTAATAACTGGTTAACTCTTTTAAAACAGGGATTATATATTTATAAATGTATCATCCTTTTGTTGCTGTGCTATCCTATCCTAAGGATGCGACAAATATTTGTTTTTTTATCAACTAGATATTATACATATGAACACAATCATTCAGTTGTGTTAACAAATCATGGGTCCAACTAAGAGTAGCTCAGTATGTTGTATAACCTTTTGTCCATACTACCGTTGTAGTATGACTACAATAATATGTTATAAAATACTATATGTCATAAAAACGAGTGATCTAATTCAGTCCTCCTGTGTTTCAATTATTATTGTTAACATTAACATGCAGAGAAAGTATTTATAATAAGCTATCAGAAATTTTACAGAAGAATAAATAGATCTTTGCATCATCTATTGCCTCATTTTCACTGTGCCTACAGAGAATTGGTTACCATGCAAGTAATAGAATACTTTGTGTCAGAAAGAAGGAATTTAATAAAGAGCTTAACCATTTTCCCTAGACATTCTAACAGAAGAGACAAAGTATAACTAAAGAGTTCTTTGAAGAATGAAATACAGTACAAAAGAGCATATATTCTCCCAGGTTCAGTCTCCTAAGCCTCCAAGTTCTCACTTTGATTTTAGGTCTCCCTATCTTGAATCTGATGCATTGATATACAGAATAACAGAACGATAAAACAACTAGAGTTGGAAGGGAATCTTCTAGTCCAACCCACAGCTCAAGCAAGAAATAAATGGCTGTACATTCTCTTCTTAAAAACCTCCAGTGATTGAGCCCCTACAACTTCTGAAGGCAATACATTCCATTGATTAATTGTTTTCGCTGTCAGGAAATTTCTTCTTAGTTCGAGGCCAGATCTCTCTCTGATAATTTTCCACCCATGACTTTTTGTCTTGTACTCTGATGCTTTGGAGACCCCTCTTTTTGCGACAAGCCCTCAAATAATGAAAAGGCAGCTACAACGTCACCCCTGCTTTTCATTCTAGGACACTGCTAGGGTCAACTAGAATAGACCTTCATGATTTTATTTGAATATATATTTTCTTTGTGTAAATTCCAAAGTAGACGATAAATGAATTTGAGCCCAAAAAATGGCTTCAAGAAAAGAGAGAAAAAGAGTGAATGAGGGTATCCTATAGACTTTGGAGATTTTAATGTGGTATAGGTAATGTTCAAATTTTAAATCCCCATAGAATGTAATACTACCCCTATTAAGGAGAAGTGGGGCTCTTCTACTTCTCTTGTAGGTATGTTTTTATTAGTAAATATCTTTTTGTTTTTGTTTTGGAAATTGATGACCAGCCTACTCTGTCACGGTATTCAATTATAGCTCTAACTGCTCTCTTGAGCCCAATGGGGAAATATTATAATAATAAAAATCTCCTTATTTTTTTATTTCCACAGGCCATAAACCTGATGTTTCAATTTAATAGCAGTATTGTGATAAAATGAAAATGGAAACACACAAGAGTTTTGTTCCCCTGGTTCAATGAGGATGGCTATACGTTTTGAGAATGCCAAAAAGAAGTTAACTGATCCAGTCTATTAACACCATGAGGATTCAATTTAGATCTAGGTAGTCCCAGGTTTACCTAGCATTAGTTTAACTCCTACTAGTCAGTGTGTTGTGAAAACTGGTGACAATGGAGTTAGCTAACATACTTGCTCATGCCAAGGTACTTTGTATCTATGGTTGTTTCAGTTTTCTTATACTTTTCCCCACCCCCAAAATCACCTATCTGTGATGGTTCCTTCCTTCCTTTTTTTGCTCTGTTTAGAAAAAAAAAGGAGGAGAAAAATTGGCAAGATAGTTAAAGCATGCTATGATGGCTAGAACTTCGGTAAAACTAAAAATAGATCTCACAACATAGATCCAGCTATTTCCAATCATATTCTGACTGTGCTTGATTATTATCTGGAAGAGCAAATGTATGAGTCACAAACATGATGGGAACAGAGTAAGATATCCGATCTGGGCTGCTAAAAAAAAATCAGGTAACAACTAGATGGCAGAAAATAATTGGTATACTATGTTTCTGTGCTTCCTTTTAGTGACCAGGCAGATTTCTACAGCCCATATCTGATATCTCTAAAACAGGGCTAAAGGGGAATTAAACTGATTTAGTCAAGAAGAGGAAATTTGTTTTGGCCAGGTTGCAAATGCAACCAATTTCCAGTAAGATGGCTATGCGCTGAGTTGCAATTGCTTTCTCTCTACTTCTGTGAATTGTTGAGAAAAATATATTGGATGGTAGGCCAAAAACAGCAGAAATGTTAAGCAAACAATTCTGCCTTCTTTGGAATTTGGGGAGGTGACTTTAGATATTGAAGCAAGATTTTTTAAAAATTTTTGAGCGTTTGTTCATGATGCAATCTATAAGCAGATGGTTTCTATGTTACACTTAAAAGGGGGAACTTCTAGAAATAACATACAAAACTTTGCAAAAAAGATGTGAAGGTTATTAAAAATAATAAATGAATCACATGAAAAGAGATCGAAACACTTGGAGGACAGTTTTATAATTTAAAAAAGAACTGATCAGCTGCCAAGATTCAAGATCAGTTGTGTTCCTAAAAACTATTGATACTGAGTTTACCTTATATTGGAGATCACTAATATGTTCAGTTTGGAGCATGGAGATTTTTTGGATGTACCTTATGGAGTAGAAACAAGATTTAGATCTCTTTGTAGCCCAAATCCTGTGGTGATTTAATTCCCAAAATTATCTGAATAAGACATTCTGCATTTATTTGGGCTGCCAACTACTCTGCGATATGCTGGGAGGGGGATTTTCTTGCCCTGCTTTGAAGTGTTGTAAAAAAAACACAAAGTATTTAATCAAATCTGTCTCATTGCCAGAAAACAGGAGGCAAAGTTTTTCTTTATCCTACAGTTTCTGGTCTGTTCTTGACTATGAAGAAATTATCTGATCCAGAAACTGATGTCAACTAGCTTAAACAAATATATCCAAAGTGTGGAAGAAACATCATAGCAGTCCACTAAATAATAATCTAATTCTTTGGGCGGTTCATTTCATATACATACAATTTATGAAAGAGCAGACTATTTCTCCCACTTTCTTCCATTTGGGATTTCCCTCATTTTTACCACTTGGCAGGGAGAAATGCCTGTGGCAAAGGCATGCCTCCCCAGGAGCTTTTGTACAGATAACGTTCTTTTTTCTTCATTCTTTTTGAATGATTTATAGTCAGGATTTTTTTTCATTAAAAAAAGAACTTGATATTTATATTTTACTTTCAGGCAGTTGATTAAATTGATGGATTTTGCTTAAATTAATTTGTTGGATATGTATAATGCTTATCTGCAAATGTAGAAATAATTATTGAGCAGACAAAATAAACGGAATAAATCTTCCAAAAACTATATGCACCCATTCAAGTAATTTAGCCACACTTCTAACTTGGCAGGAGATATTTGATACGACTGAAATAATGAAAGATCCCAAGACAGTTGGGATTCTCACTGAGTGTAATAAAACACTTAAGAAAAATCCAGGCTCTATATTGTTAGAGATATGAGCAGCATGGTGGCCTAGATGTGGAGGACTTTCCTCATAATCAGGAGGCTGTGAGTTTAATCCTAGGTAGCAACAGATATTTTTCTCTCTGGGTGCAAAGAGAAAATATCTGCTGAGTTCTGCATAGGTGTCAGGAAGGGCATCCAGCCAGTAAACACTCAGCTCCAATGATTACAGAGTCATTAAAGTCGTCAGGGAGTAGGGCGGCATAGAAGAACCTCCAAATAAAAGAAAAGAAAAGAAAAGAAAAAATGTTAGATATGTATATAAAATGTATGTACTGTATATAAAATGAGTCTTTTTAAAAGACACTCATTTAATATCCTATGAGGTTTATACAACCATTATTTTGAAAACAGGGAAAGACTCCACATGCCATGTGAATTATCATTCAATATCCTTGTCAAATGGAGATGCCAGGATTTTGACAGCTAGCCTTGTACAAAGATTACATTCTATAATTTACTAGGCACAAACTGGTTTCATGAAAGGGTGTCAAGTCAGTGGACTACAGTATTAGATTTTCCATGAACATTTTATCACTGTATTCTGATAAAAAAGAAATCTATACATTTTATATTATAAATATATAATATTTACAAATATATGTCATGTATGTAATGACTTATAGACGTGGAAAAAGCCTTTGATGTGGTGAAAATTACAAAAAGTTGTAAAAGTTGTGAAAAATGGATTTCCATCCAACTTTATCTCTTGGATAAAAGTGTAAGTTTTTAATTCTTTCACTTGGGTAAATATCAATGGGATATTTTCCTGTAATTAAGATATGATGTAGAGCGCATCAAAAATGTTTTTCATCTGCTTGAATATTTAATTTGAAATAGGAAGTTTTGGCATGCTGAATCATGCAATCTGTGACATTCAGCATATTTGGGTAATGGGAACTAAACATAAGTTGTAGTTATCTGCTGACAGTATCTTGAGCATTTTTAGTGATTTTCAAAAATGTTTACTCAGATTTGTGGAAATGGTAGAGCAATTCTCTAGATATACAGTAATTCAGAACAAACATAATATTTTGCCAGTTAGTAATAAGATATTTATGGAAGTATGTAGAAAAATGGCTTTTATTTGTAAGTATTTACAAATGTTTTTGAGGGGAGAGGTTCAGGCTTAAATCTTAGATAATTAGTAATGGCACACAAATGGGGACATTAAGGGAAAGATAAATATTTGGGGGCCTAATGGAGAAAAATAAACACAGTAAAAATAAATATGGCCTCAAGATTGATATATACATTGATCAATGATCATTTGACTCCACTCAGATAGTTTAAACTAACCAATAACTCAATGGTTAATTTTCCATTGGATGGTTACTCAGGCATAAAATGCATATATGATATATAAGAAACAGTATACACAGCTGTGTGAAGAAAATTTCTCTTCCAACGTTCAGATCAAGATTGGGTTGTGGGACTATACTCATGGGCATTCAGGAGGAAACTAAAGTCAAATGAGGTACAAATGATACAGACTATGCAAATTGTTTAATGTGTAAAACAATGTCATTGTGGCAATGCATGCATTTAAAATATAGTAATACTTTCCAATTCCAAAATATAATTGTTCGATTGATCAATCTATTATTATCTATCATTATCTATCATTTATTATGGTCTTACTTTAATGCTAGGATTTCTTTCTAAATTTTGAGTAAGATACCGTAGCATGAGCTTGCAGAAATGTTGCCAAAAGGACCGTGCAAATATCTGCTTGTGAACAAAATCCATTTTCTCTTTTCCCAAGTCAAAGCAAAAAACAAAAACCACCTTGAACAATAGCATATTTTTCTCATGGTTGGTTTTAAAAAACAACTTCTTTTTTTCTTTTTTCTTTTTTTTCTTTTTTCTTTTTTCTTTTTTTTTCTTTTTTCTTTTTTCTTTTCTTTTTGTCTTTCATTCTAACACAACTTTCTTTTTTCCAGTCCACAAAAATCTCTATGGACCACTACACAAGAGAGGCTTTTGTGAAATAAAAACAATTATAGTACTCTGAATTGCAGAAGCAACCTTTGGCTTCAGCATCTCTGGGATAGTTTCATGCTTTAATTAACAGAAACTCTAAAGAAAAGGCACAGTATATCTGGGAGAAAATAAAATATACATTATGTAAATAACAGCTATATTTAAAACATTTCCAGGTTGCTTTTTGTCAGTAAACTCTTTAAGACAGATTGCATCTATCAATAAATAATCCTTTTCAGAAACCAAACAAAAAAAAATCTTTAAACAAAAAAAGTTTTTTCAAAAATTAATATTAATATTAAATAATTATAATGATTCATTATCCCATTGCTCATCATTCATAAATTCAACAGAATGATGAAGTATATTTAGGGAAGTGCAACACAGCCTTTCAAAAAGTAGTGATGCATCTTGACAAAGCATTTATAAAATGTGGGGTTGAAAAGGTGTTTGCTTTTGCCCTCCCAACTTGGTTGCTTTGTTGTCCTTGCCAGTTCAGATGTTCAGATAAAACTTCTCAGTGCAAATGTGATACTTCAGGAGAAAGGATTCTTTTAGGTGACTAGGAAAATCCTTAATCTTGCTGTAAGACTCCTTTTTCATAAACTGTATAAATGTTAACATTTTTACCAGCCAAGCCTACTATTCCTAAGAAATTATAGTCCAGCCCTGGATTATTTTTCTGGGAAATGTCAAATTCCAAGTGTGTACCTAAAACACCTGGGAAATTACAGCTGTTAGCACAGAGAAATATCTCAATTATTTATCTGCAATGGGTAGAGAGTGCATTCTTTGTCCGCTTAGTTTTTCAAAACAGCTGAATTCCCAATCTTTAGTTAGCTTAGCCAGCAATACTACAGACAAATGTAGATCCCATCATAGATATCAGAGGGCACTGTTAGAGACGTCTGTTACCTTCCCCCAATTCACTATACCTTATGCAAATACATACAGTATCCCTAGCATTAAATCTCCTTTCATCAATGTAGGATTTCAATATCCCCCCCCCCCCAAGAGCTTTGCATCTTTAATCCAATGCATAGCTTTATTCAACTCAAGGCAGGAAAACCTTCATTGGAGATCATGATATGACTGCATTAAAAACTGTACACTTCCTTGGCTGTCTGTCGAATGAACAAAAACCAGTCCAGTTTTCAGTAGCCAAACCAGCCAAGGCTAAACTCATGATAGGTTGATGGTATCATTTCTGGCCAAATTCCACTCCGCCAGGAGAGAGGAAATGGGTTTTATTATTACAGATTAACAGAGTTGGAAGGGACCTCGCAGGTCATCTAGTCCAACCCCCTGCCCAAGCAGGGGACCCTACATCTGCCTCTACCTAGTATTGAACTCACAACCTCCTGATTGTGAGGGAGGAGCTCTCATCCCATTCTGTGTATTAGAAATAACTTAAGATTAAACTCAGCCTGGCCTAAATATATACTAGAGTTATTTTATAAATCTGTCTAAAGTTTTTATATGAAATAACTTAGTTCCTCTCTTATGCAATATCTTCTCAGTCCCTTGCACTCTTAAAAAGTACTTTAGTTTTGTATTCACTTGGCTGAAAAATAGAATAGAATTCTTTATTGGCCAAGTGTGCTTGGACACACAAGGAATTTGTCTTTGGTGCATATGCTCTCAGTGTACATAAAAGAAAAGATACATTCGTCAAGAATCATGAGGTACAACACTTAATGATTGTCATAGGATACACATAAGCAATCAGGAAACAATCGATATTAATATAAATCATAAGGATACAAGCAACAAGTTACAGGCATACAGTCATAAGTGGGAGGAGATGGGTGATAGGAACAATGAGAAGACTAATAGTAATAGTAATGCAGCCCTAGTGAATAGTTTGACAGTGGTGAGGGAATTATTTGTTTAGCAGAGTGATGGCGTTTGGGAAAAAAACTGTTCTTGTGTCTAGTTATCTTGGTGTGCAGTGCTCTATAGCATTGTTTTGAGGGTAGGAGTTGAAACAATTTATGACCAGGATGCGAGGGGTCAGTAAATATTTTCATTTTTTGACTCGTGCAGTATACAGGTCCTCAATGGAAGGCAGGTTGGCAGTAATTGTTTTTTTCTGCAGTTCTGATTATCCTCTGAAGTCTGTGTTTGTCTTGTTGGGTTGCAGAACTGAACCAGACAGTTATAGAGGTGCAGATGACAAACTCAATAATTCCTCTGTAGAACTGTACCAGCAGCTCCTTGGGCAGTTTGAGCTTCCTGAGTTGGCACACAAAGAACATTCTTTGTTGTGCTTTTTTGATGACATTTTTGATGTTAGGTGACCATTTTAGGTCTTGAGATATGATAGAACCTAGAAATTTGAAGGTCTCTACTGTTGATACTGTGTTGTCTAGTATTGTAAGAGGTGGTAGAATGGGAGGGTTTCTCCTAAGGTCTACCACCATTTCTACGGTTTTGAGTGTGTTCAGTTCCAGATTGTTCCGGTCGCACCACAAGGCTAGTTGTTCAACCTCCCGTCTGTATGCGGTTTCATTATTGTCTCAAATGAGACCAATCACTGTTGTATCATCTGCAAACTTCAGTAGTTTAACAGATGGATCGTTTGAGATGCAGTCATTGGTATAGAGAGAAAGTGGTGAGAGTACACAGCCTTGGGGGGGTTCAATTTCAATTTCAATTTCAATTTCAGTGTCCCATTGCTTTATACATTATTCTCAGTAAAAATGGTACCTCCTAAAACTCTATGGAAAAAAACTGTTTTACTGGCACCCAATCAAATAGCCTAGAGCTCTTTTCTGCACTTTGATGTTGTAAGCAAATCATTTGCACTTAGCTTAATACATAGATCTCATCAAATAATCTCTTCTACATCAGTGAATAAACACACTGGAAAAATACATTGAAGATGAGATGCCGTTCTTTAAAGTAAATTATATTTGGGCAGAGAAGATGAGCTAATACAGGCCTGAATAGCATGAAATTATTTCTTCTCAAGGCAAATCTTTGGTTCTTCGGAATTAATGAACTGTATAAACGTTAGACAAGCTAAGCTTTTTGCATGCATTCACAATCATGGGCATAGTCCTTGGGTGCACAGCCATCAGGATCACATGTTTGCTTATGTCCTATATGACTTTGTTGAATCTGATTGAGGAGATGGAGAAAAAGATACATCATTTTATATAAAAAAGAGATAGATTCTATTTCTTCCAGTAATGCCAGCCAGAGGTATTTTAAACAATTCACGTCCTCCAATTAACTTTTACTCTTTGTGTCTAAGGCACTCAGGTTTGTTTCACACATCCTTGGAACTTTGAGAAGAGGAAGCAGAGGTACCAAATTATCACCTCTGTTCCTATACCAGATGAAATATTAAAAAGGAATGTTACAGTTGGAGCAACTGCAATGGTGCAGCTATTTTCCATTGCTGGAAACTCCACCTTCATCACCCAACAACTTCCTGGGATTTTCCTTCCTCCTTCAATCTCCTTGCCATCATCTTCCCATTTAATGAACAATTGAAAGGGACTGTTTTGCCTAGAGCCATCACTTCCTCCCCCCCCCCTTGTTACAAAAGGAAATGCAATGAAGAAATAAAAGGGGATGGGCCACTGATATGAAGCACTGATTCATTCATGCAGTTGACTTTCCTTTCTCTCCATTCCTCATCCCCTCGGACTATAGTGAGGTCATTCATATGAAACTGCAATACAAGATGAGAATAATGATGCCGGTGGTTATGTGGAACGTCTCTTAGGATGCCTAAGAGAAATTCTAATATGAAATGATCTAACCTGATTGGAATTCAGCTGCTTGGAAATTTAACTTTTCTCCAAATGTTGAGACAATTCTTGGCAGAACTGAATGGAATTCTGGGTTTTATACAGACATCAGAAAAAAATAAGATTATAAACTCTGTCCCCAATTGCCTAGTCAGAAATGTTTTAGAACTTCCACCTATATATTTTTTATAGTTTTAATACTTTGGGAAATTAGGACATTCAGCTGACGTTCTTAGAAGTGCAGAGAAATTAGGTTAGAGACCAGATGATGCTTGTTCCACATCCCACAACTTGACTACTCAGTAGAATGTGGCATAATTTAAATCATGTTCCAATGTCACACAACTGAATCTTTTCAGTCCTTGCAGCACTTAATAGTAGCCTCCACTGATGGGAATTTGAATTCAATCATATTCTCCAAGAGCGTATTACAGCTTCTTAATGAAAGCTATAGACAGATAGAAAGCTATAGATAATGAAAGCTATAAATCAGAGGTGAAACTCAGTGGGAAGAGAGATTTCCTACAGCCAGACTATTTTGGCAGACTTGGTTTTGCTTTTACCATACTTACCATGGCTACTTTAACATCTAATTGTCTGTAATTTAAACGGGACAAGAAAACTTTAAGAAATGCAAGACAATTCCATGTGGCCAAATAAATAATGCAGTCAGCATTATTTTAGCAAGTATTAATGAGACCACAGCAATGCATACAGTTCCAACCACACCACTGTTACTTATATAGAAGGCTCACTCATAATTACTTTGCTTTAACTGTGTCTTGCCAATTCATGTTTGTATTGTTGGCAGATTTTAAAAAATAGCTTTATTTTGAGTACTTATCTATCTATCTATCTATCTATCTATCTATCTATCTATCTATCTATCTATCTATCTATCTATCTATCTATTATTCGCACTTGTATGCCGCCCACTCCACAGAGACTCTGGGCAGCTCACAACAATAAATCTACATGCAAACAATAAATATAGGGAAAAAACATTAAAAACAGTAATTATTAAAAAAACATTAAAAACATTAAAAACAACAATGGATGAGTAGGATGAGTGTTGGGCTGCCCAAACCCTGATGATCACTATATGGTAGCAAAGAGATAAAATAAACACTTCCCTTTGATGCCATCTTGGATCTGCCCAAGATGACATCAATTTCTGCAGCCCAGATCTGGCAGCCCAAATTTTGAGTGGTAAGTGAAAAAATAATTGGCAGTTGGAAAAAAAAAGGTCACATTTACAGACTGCTGTAAGTTTTGAGTGAAAGTGCCTAGTTAAAAATCTATTTAGTAGTCACACAAGATTTCTGGACAAAACAGTAAAATTACTATGCCAATATTTTCAGCTCCAGGGAAAGCTATATATTTTTCTAAGCAATTAGCATGTTTATAGATGCAATATAATTATAGCTCTGTAACTTAAGTGAAAATCAATATTCACACATCACAAGTGAGGTTATTGAGCACCATATGTGACAATCGACCTAAAAATAAATGGTTTATCTAGATGCAATGTTTCAGAATTTTAGATACCTCAAAACTGCCTCTTATGAATAGTGATCCAACAGTGAAAGTCTAAACAACTATTAGATAATAGCAGACAAATTCAGAAAATGCTAACTTTTTGCTGCTGTCCAGTGGTTATCCCTATCTACAGTCCAGATGTTATATTCTTGACCAAGAGGAAGAACAAAAATGAGTATGATGATGATGGCAGAGAAAGAAAAAACAATATCTACAAAAAGTCCCAGGTAATTTGAAAATGAAAGTTATTATATTACAAGTTTCTGACATGTAAAATAACCTATGTTTCTTCAACAGGCTTAAGAAAAAGCACAGTCAACAAACCAAGGTACTTTACATTATAGGGAGAAAGGGAGGAATGGAAATGAAGAAGAAGGAAAGTATAAGAAACAGACTAGAGAAAGAATAGCAATTATATAAAATAAAGTATTGGGCTGCAATTAATTTGCAAGGCAGAACTGTGTCATAACTCAAGATTGTGTCTGGGTAACAATGAAATAAAATTGCACA
This sequence comes from Diadophis punctatus similis, assembly GCA_023053685.1. Lineage (NCBI taxonomy): Eukaryota > Metazoa > Chordata > Lepidosauria > Squamata > Dipsadidae > Diadophis > Diadophis punctatus. Next base: position 3,538,296 of record JALIGW010000033.1, read on the forward strand.
TAAAAGCAAATAATTTTTTTCTCTTTTGGTCCCCTGACTCCAAACCTATCTAAAAGGCTATCATTGGGGTGATCAAAGCTAGTGGTTTGATTGCAAAGCTAATGAGAATGAACACATTGATCACTGAATCAAATATGCCTCATTCCACTTTTCGGTTGAAGGAATTACCAAAGGGTTTAGATTTTCCAAACTGCATATCTGAGGCAGATTTATTACATTGATTTGAATTGGAGACTATGAGTTGGGGATCTGATCAGACTTGAATCAATTAAAAATTATTCAAATTGACCACCCCTTGTTGAGCTTGAATTTTGTTCCAAGATGATGTCAAACCCAGATAAAAAGAGGTAGCTCAAGAAGGTTTGGGGGAAGGGCAGGGGATACTGTCCTATAAAAACAGCAGGCACCAATCCAGCCAACCCACCCACCCACCCCAGTTAGTTAAAGGAAAGGCACATCTTCCACACTTAAGAGTATTTTTTTTATCATCAGCTAGCTAGCTAGCTATCTCTCTGACCACTGCTCTGTGTCATTGGCAGACTGTAAAATGAAACAGAATTTTGAGATGGAAGATAACTGATATGTTCCCTTCCATACCGCTGGCAAAGAGATGGCTCTATAATAAGGCCTGCTGAGATACACTATGAGGCAGAGGATAAAAATAAAAAGGCTCAGTCACTTACAGAGGAAGCAGTACCTCAGGCAGCTGATTTGGGGTGTTTGGAAAGGACAGCAAATCATTAGTTATTTATTATTTTCATTTTTACTGCCAGTAAAAGAGAGCTCATGGGAATATTTGCTTGCTGGATTATCTCACAGGCAAGAATAATTTGACCAGTTCTGATGGACATGCATTGTTTTCTCATCTGTCACAAGCAGGTAAATGTCTTGGCCTGGCTCAGCATCAGCTCTCCTGATCTGAATGAGGCTTGCTCCCAGCAAAGCATGAGTAGAATGCCACTTGAGTTACTTTCTGTGGTAGCTTTGAATGTTTACACGCAACTAAAGCAATTCCAATCAGAAATAAAATGCATTCAACTGAACTACACTTTGATGGTATTTTCATAGTCGTTTGTTTTTGGTTTTTTTAGAATCATAGCTTCTTGACATTTTTTTGAGATTGAAGAGTATCTTATAAATCACTTAATTGTGTAAATAAATTGTTTAAATGAAGACTGGTGCAGGATAAATGTCAAACAAATGCTACAAGTCTCTTAATAAGCACGTATAAAGCAGTTTAGTTTACACCCTAGTATACCTATACTGATATTCCTACAAGACAGGAGCCATACACTTCTGTACTGGGGAGAAGCTTCATGACCAAAGTGCCTGTACACATGGAGAGGAGAGAGAGAGAGAGAGAGAGAGAGAGAGAGAGAGAGAGAGAGAGAGAGAGAGAGAGAGAGAGAGAGAGAGAGAGAGAGAGAGAGAGAGAGAGAGAGAGAGAGAGAGAGAGAGAGAGAGAATTAAAAGGTATAATTTAGAATAATTCTAGAAAAGTTGGCAATGTTTAATAATTATTTGCAAATTTTTCATCATTTAATAACAATAACCAGGTAAAAGAATCATTGAGTCTATGGAATTACTTAATTTAAATGTCTATACCAGCCTATATTTTTGGTTCCATCTCATCCCAAACTATCCATTGTATATGTTTTTCCTCCTATATAACTTACAGGATCAATCATAGACTGAATTTCTAATCCCGAGGTTGTTCTCAGGATGTGATGTCAAGATGCGACCAAAGCTCCACCTATTTTTTTAAACATGTGTCACCTATGTGATGGATATACTGTGTGTGTGTGTGTGTGTGTGTGTGTGTGTGTGTGTGTGTGTGTGTGTGTGTGTGTGTGTGTTTCTCCATATTTGGGTACACCAGGATAATACAACAGAAAAACATATATAACCCTTTCCTGGTGAAGAGCTGATAGGGAATAGAGCCTGTGGCCTAATGGCTAAGCTGCTGCCTTACAAGGCAGGCAGCCCAGGTTCAAATCCCAGTAAGGGTATGGCTATCTGACGAGAGCTAAGTAGCTCGAAATAGATATAATAGTCTCCCTTTATTTTCGTTTATCAGCAAGAAAAAAAATGCTACACACACACACATATACACATACACATACACATACACATACAGTATGTACATACATACATACCAGTGGTGGGTTCCTACCAGTGCGGTCCACTCTATAGCACCGGTAGCGGCCCGCTGGTGACATCACAGTACCGGTGCGGTCGGTTGCGGCCTGGGCGCCACCATTTTTTTACAATTTTTTTTAATTTTTTTAAAATTTTTCTTCTATGCATGCCCAGAAGCCGAGCTTCCGGCACTGCACATGCGCTGCCTTCCTACCCCACAGTGAGTCCAAGCAGGGGAGGATGGCTGAGGGAGCGCATGAGACGCTGAAAGAACGGGTGGCAGGAGCTATCTCAGTTCCCCTCCCTTCAGCAGTCCGAGAAGCCACGAACGCGCGGTGATGATCCTAGGCATTTTTGCACATTCGAGGCTTCTTGAGCTGCTGAGGGGAGGGGGAACAGGCGGCAGGAGCCTCGGATCATTGAATAGGGAGAAGCATTCAGGCTGGACAGAGCCTCCTAGAAGAACCGCTGCCGTGGTCTAGCTGCTCCGCTGCGGGGGCTGTGTTGCGGGTGGGCAATGCCCCCCCGCTTCTCCGGCCGCTGCCAAGTTCCCGAGGCCCACGCCCACCCGGTCACATGGCTGGCAAGCCACACCCACAAAATAAGCCACGCCCACAGAGTGGTAGTAAAAAATTTAGGAACCCGCCCCTGATACATACATACATACATACATACATACATACATACATACATACATACATATATACATACTGGTGGAGCTTCAATCACATTGTCAATTGGACTTTTTTGACCACGGCCTACAGACAACCTACATCCTCTCAAGAATTCTTAATAGGAAAGTTCCTTTGAGGCAGGAAAAACAGTTTCTCCCCTTTGGATTCCTTTTGCTATCAATGCCAGAGCTCTCCTTGAGAATAGGGCTAATAATATGAGATATGTTGCTATATCAGCCCCTTGTGGACAGCAGTAGTCTCCTATTAATGTTATAGATAATTTAACACAGTTTTAAATCACAAGGAACATTACTGAGTGGAAAATCCAGTAAATCTCAGCTCATTGGGATACCTTAAGTTTATAAATGATTCTTTTCTCCTTTTTAATACCTACAGTCATTGCAAAGTATCCTTGCTTTAACTATTTAGTACATGTATACTGTGTTGCATCCATGTTGATAAATAAAATCTTTTCGGTCTAAAATTATTTGACAAGCTACCATAAACAAAATATATTCTTTTTTTCAAAGACCAAAATGATGATTATGTTGGCTTTATGGTTTTTCTCAGATTTATAGAATTTTTTCAACCATTATTTTACAGCAAGGAACTTTCCTAATAAGTTAAGATATCCTGCAGTACCACTGCCCTTTCTCTTTTCGCCTTGGTAATATTTGATTTCATCATTAAAAAAAAATTCAAAGGCCAAAACTGCAACTGGGATGTATGTCAAAAAGCTGCAATGGAGCAATTATTCCTGTTTAGCATTACAGTCAGTATATTCCATTCCATTCCTCCTGTACAACAAGATATTTTTATTCTCTACCCATAAGCATGCATAAATGTCATATGTACACATTCAACAGCCAAGCCATATTCACTTCTAAGAAGGTTCATATTGTATTCCTTGTATTACTTTGGAAGTTTTTGCAAATGCCAGGAGTTTTCAAAGCTACTGTATATATTATTACTGTATTTATTAGCATTGCCTTCCATCCTTCCGAGGTGGGTAAAATGAGGATCCAGATTGTTGGGGGCAATATGCTAACTCTGTAAACTGCTTAGAGAGGGCTGTAAAAAGAACTGTGAAGCGGTATATAAGTTAAGTTCTACTGCTGTTGCCTTATATTTAGATTTTGCCCTTCCTGAGCCCTTCAAAATGGTGTGCATTTTACATACATCTGTACAAAATATTTCTATTTATGTACTAGTTTTCTATTCAGGTTTAATGAAGATCCTTTAGCTATATTAGTCAGAAACTGACTATTTACCACTTCATACACGAAATATTTGTTATTTTAACTGTACTTCTTTATATATAGTAGCTGCAGCTGTATCTTCATCTTTTCTATTATCAAACTTATTCAAAAATATATTGCATATTTCAATCTTTATATTTTCTTCTATTTTTCAATCTTCATCTTTTCTTATATTATTTTATAACTTCATTTCTACATGTTATTCATACATATATTTTATCCTTATTACAATGAACAATTTTTTCATACTTATGTAATATCCCAACACCTATAACTTCCTTTCTACATGCTTCTTCTATCATCAAACTTATATTCAAATATTTTAAATTTTTTTCCATACAAAACATATTTAAAAGTTACATATTTTCAATTTTCATATTTTCTATTATCAGGCTTATATTCAAAAATATTACTACTAATTTACACCTTTTTATTTTTCTTTTATCCCTTCTCTTTTACCCTGCTCCAAAGTTTTAATCCTCTGTTCTTTTTCTTTTTTGGTTGCCTCCCCCATATTTCTTTTAGCTCTCTCTTTTCTATCTTTAAATCCTTTTTTTTTTTTTGCTTTAGTCTCTATCTTTCTGTCTTCTCTTTTTCCCTTTTTGTTGGGAAACAAAAGCAATATCCCTTTCTGATATTGCTTTCATTTTTTCTAGTTTTTTCTTTCTTTTCCTTTCTATCTTTCTTTTCCTTTCTTATCTTTCCCATACCAGAGATCTTCCCCTTCTGCTTTGCTACCTTTTTCACCCTCTGTATTTCAATCATCTCTTTGTTGTATTTTCTTTCTTGTTGCTTGTTTCTTGATTCCTCTGTTTCTTTCACTCTTCCAAAGTTCTCCATCTTTTCCTCATTTGTCTGAACTGCATTTGTTATTTTTTGCATTATATTTTCCAGTTTCAGTTCTATACGATCCATAACTTGAAATATTTCTTTCATTCCCACACACTGGGGTATGCTTTCCACATCTTTATTTCCACTTGGTATCATTTTTGCAGCAAAGTTTAATCCACGTTATTTGACCAACAAAAAGAAAAATTCTGAGAGTTACACCCTCTCTTTTCCCCCAAAAAATGGCGCTCCTGCTTCAAATCAGTAATTTCTCTTCATTATTCTGTGCTCTCAGTTCATTATTTTATATTTATAAATCCAGTATATATAATAGTCAATTTATATTAAGTCAAAGACAGCTTCCAGTTCAAGTATCAATGTTTTTTTTCTTTTTAAAAAATAGGATCTCATTCTAAAACCACATCTTCTTTCAAAAGAGATTTCTATTTCTATTTAATTATTTTTCCTTATTAAATTCCTTACACTAGGATATGAAATAGTTTCTTTTTGTTTGTATTTTTCCATACTGAGTGTTGTATAAATTGTTTGATTTGGCCTGGAGTAATTTTTAGGAAGAATAATTTTCACAGTCTTGTTGGATTTCTATAATTATCGTATGTCTGAGGCTTTCTAATTAAAGAAAATGTTTTGTTATAGAGATGAATTCAATATAAATTAAAGACTGTTTTTGTACGTAGGATGGAGTCATTTTTCTTGGAGCAACACATCGGCAATACACAATAGCAATTATTTTTAAACTGCATGTGCCACAGGGAGATCTATGCTAACTTTATGCATCATTTAAGGGCAAGGACCTAAACTTGTAGCCTACATGAGGATTGTAAGTCCTCTTGAAATGTAGTAAATATGATTAATTCACAGCCTGCTGCTTGCAATGTGAAGGACCCATAACTATGAAAGTATTGTCCCTTGCTGTTTATTTAGTACAAATGTTGGTTGAGATTCTCGTAATTGTAGTTCAATACATTTACAGATTCCTGGTTGAAGAAGATTGTGATAGAAAGCTTGCTCTAACCAGAGTAAAATGGGATTGTAATCTGGTTTATCTACATGACACAAATTGCTTTGTGAAGACCACACTCACCAAAACCTAGCAAATATGAGTCATTAGGAGATACAACCTCATGTCTTTTATCTTTGCGGGAATCCAGCATAGCAAAATTTATGGAACAGGGAATATTAGTGTACTTGTAGTTTTTTACATATCTGGGCAGAGTTCCCAGCTAAGGTTGTAATGAGGTTAAATTGTAGCTATATTCTTATGAACACATCCAAATGTCAACTAATCATAATCATAAGGGACTTCCTTCTCCCAAGAACATCTGCCCACACTATCCTGCAGAGACTATGCTCCAAGTTCCCTCTTTTAGAGTTTGTCAACTTATGGAACCTAGCAAGTGTATCTTTTCAGAGATTGCCTCTGTTCTATGGAATGATCTCCCCCTTAGTATATATAACACAGGTCCCAATTATGCGCACTTTTAGGAAAGCCATTAAGACCTGGCTGTTCCTATAGACATTGGAGTGGAGCCAATGGAATAGACCTCCTTTGGATTACTTTGTTCTGTTGCCATTTTGTATTTATATTTTATATTCATATTTAATGTTATATGGTTGGTGCAGGGTTTTTTGGTTGTTTTTTGTGTCATATGTCACTCAAAGTCATGCTATTTTGGGCAGCCTTATAAAACTTATCAATAAATAAATAATCTTCTACCATAAAATTTAATAGATATATCTATGAAATGTCTTTGAATATTAGTAGCTCAGGTTGCTAGTTATGTTGTTGGTTTGAGCTCCGAGCTTGGCAATTTGGTTGCAAATGTTTCATACCCATTCGAGGAGACATCTTCAGTGCACTTTGGATTTTGTTTGTCTGGTGGAGCACTGGCCTTTAAATACCTTTCTGAATCCTGGTCTGATTTCTGGTTGTGTGATTGGCAGGCTGTAGTTGTTGAGTCAATTGAATCCAATGCAGCAACTGCGAGAAGAACTATGTCGGTCAAACAGGAAGAAAACTATTGACCGACTGCACAAACACTTCCTGGCCATCAGGAGACATGACCCTCTACCCCTCATGTCTGTCCACAAAGTCTCAAAAGGCCACAAATTAGATCTAACCAGGACCACAGTTGTAACCCAGGTGAAGTCAAAGAAAGAAAGGGAATTCCTTGAAGTCTAGTTTTCCACCAAGAAATCAATAAAAGACGCATTGACATCAAACCAATCTACCAACCACTTAGAACGAAAGAATATCAACCACGATCCTAAAGGCAACATTTAAAGACCAACGAACAGCAACGCTGCAAACAAAGTTATAACTCGATAGATCAGAAGTAATTGGACCACATCACATGCAGCTGATAAAATCAACTCGAAACCAAACCGTAGCATCATCAGAAGACATCCGAACAGCACCAGCACTAATTTACAACACAGAGATGGTGTTTAAAACCAAGGACTATGACTCAGCAACTACAGCCAGCCAATCACACAACCTGAAAACAGACCAGGTCTCAGAAAGGTATTTAAAAGCCAGTTCTCCCCCAGAGAAGTATAATCCAAAGCGCACTGAAAATGTCTCCTCAAATGGGGATGAAATGTTTGCAACCAAAAGCGCCAAGCTCGGAGTTCAAACCAACAACAGATTTCATTCCTTGACATGTTCCACTCAATTCTATATTTTTGATGCATTTTAAAGCATCAAACATTCCATTTTGAACCTAATTTTCCTTAAAATATTATCTTTGTGTATATAAATTCAAGCACATTTCAATATATATTCTCAGCCAAGAATTGCATTACTTTGTTTAAAAAGAGCAAAACCTGATCACTGCATTCTGATTCATTTTAGTTCAGGAACTTTGGAAAATTCAATTAAAATGGAAACCAAACAAATTCCTCATTAGAAGGTGAACTGGTTGAGAGCTGGTTGAGAAGAGAAAAATGGTTTCTCCTTTGCAGAAAGAAACAAGACTGAGCTGTGATTTTAGTCTACCCTGTTTCGCTTCATTCTTAAAAGCAAGAGCAACTCTATATCACTATCATCTTAAAGACATATGCCGAAGAGTCCCTGTTGTGCTGTAGTTTTATGTTCCATATATCAGAGGTCATTATAGTAATTACTAAATGCTTTTCTTTCTTGAATGTTATTCTAGCAATTCTGCAACAGTCAGTCCTGCATCAGACTCAATGCAACAGCCTATTAGCTAATTGATTGTGACCATTTTACTAGCACACTTTTAGAATGCTTAATCAAATAAGTGACTGCAGTCAGATGTGATATACCAGTGATGGTGAACCTATGGCACGGGTGCCACAGGTGGCACGCGGAGCCATATCTGCCGGCACACGAGCCGTTGCCCTAGCTCAGCTCCAGTGCGCATGTGCGTGCCCGCCAGCTGATTTTTGGCTCGCGCGGAGGCTCTGGGAGGGCGATTTCAGCCTCTGGAGGGCCTCCAGGGTGGTGGGGGGAGTGTTTTCGCCCTTCCCAAGCTCCAAGAAAGCCTCTGGAGCCTGGGGAGGGCAAAAAATGGGCCCACTGGGCCCACTGGAAGTCGGGAAACAGGGGAGTGGGGGGGTCACACATGCATGTGCAGGGGGTGGGGCAAGTGAGGGGCTTTAAATTATGGGTGTGGGCACACGCGCGCGTACAATAGCATGCACGTGCACTACTTTGGCACCCGAGGAAAAAAAGGTTCGCCATCACTGTGATATACAGTACATTTTCTCTGACTGAAAATATATAAAAATGCAGTTTTGGTCAAAACCAATGCAACTGTAAGTTTGCATCTTTGTGTGTGTGACAGAGTGTGTATGTGTGTGAGTGTGCATGTGCGTGTGTGTGGGCATGTATGAATGATACTCTTACTTTTGCTTTTAAAGAGAATATTTATGTAAAATGCTGTTTGTGGACAATGGAATTTAGCCCTTACTTCAGCTGTAAATTGGACTAACACCGTGTATCAGTGTCCTGTAATTTGTTGCACAATTTTTTTTCTCCAGCAGTCTGCTGCTTCCTTAGTTTAATTAAATCCCAAGGGAACTTATCAAAAGGGAACTCTTCCCGTGAGCTTTACCAGATCAGACAGTGATGGAGAGTGGCACAACAGCAAAAACACTCAGCGATACCATCACCTTTCAGTGGTAATGTTAAAAGCTTAACCAAACTGAAAACAAAATGCCAAACACTGTTGAGGATGTGCTATTAAAACATCCATATTGTCACAGCAGAAGAAAATGTGTGGAAATTGGAAAGTAGATTTTAGCATTGCACTACTTAAAAGGAGGAGGGACACTGTCATGACCTCTTTTACATCCCCGAGATTTTGTGACAATACACCTTTGCCCATTTATTTTAGAAGAGATCTTATTGAATCAATTTTGCATAGTTATTTCCCAAAAGGTATTATAGGAAGTATATATTATGAGAGGCAGAAATCAGAAAAGGAGCCAGTGTGAATATTTGCCTATTGTACTTAAACCAAGGGTGGCAGGATGAGATGACCTGATCTGGACAGAGATGTAAATTGGTCCCAAAGTTAAAATAATATATTTATCAAAGCAGTGGTGGGTTCCTACCAGTGCGGTCCACTTTATAGCACCGGTAGCGGCCTGCTGGTGACGTCATAGTACCGGTGCGGTCGGTTGCCGGTGCCTGGGCGCCGCCATTTCTTTTAAAAAAATTTCTTCTGTGCATGCCCAGAAGCCGAGCTTCCGGCACTGCTCATGCGCTGCCTTCCTACCCCACAGTGAGTCCAAGCAGGGGAGGATGGCTGAGGGACCACGTGAGACGCTGAAACAACGGGCGGCAGGAGCTATCTCCATTCCCCTCCCTTCAGCAGTCCGAGAAGCCACGAACACGCGGTGATGATCCTAGGCATTTTCTCACGTTTGAGGCTTCTCGAGCTGCTGAGGGGAGGGGGAATGGGTGGCAGGACCTATCTCAGTTCCCCTCCCTTCAGCAGTCCTAGAAGCCACGCCCACCCAGTCACGACTGGCAAGCCATACCCACAAAATAAGCCACGCCCACAGAGTGGTAGTAAAAAAATTAGGAACCCGCCCCTGTATCAAAGCCTGGCACAAGCAATTCCATCAACAGACACATCGACCTACAACCAGCCTATGAACCCTTCAGAATTCAAATCAACCATTCAGCCAACCAAAGACAGCACAGATCTTCAATCAACCCAATCAACCCCCCCAACCAGCACTTCACCTCCCAATGACCCTCACCTGACGTCACCTTCCCATCACAAGATCTATCACAAGACTCTCACTGGTAACCCACACCTGACCCATCACAAGACCCATCACAAGACCCTGTCCTGAGATGATCCTCACCTGATATGACCTCACAATCGCAACACCTACTGACCACATGAAGCCCTAATTAGCAGAAGAACACTGACACTGACTTTCCCTAAATATGTTACCTAGCCTGGTAATGAAATATTCAGAAACCAACAAGCTCACAGAATGCACCCTTATACTACACCCGAGCTACAGATATTCGCCACTATCACAAGTATATTTTTTCTATTTGCTAAAACCATACAAAGTATTTGCAGGTAGTCCTTAACCTACAACTGGTTGATTAGCAACCATTCAAGGTTACAATGCATCTAGTTTCAAAGTTATAGCCATTGCAGTGCCCCCACAACCACATGAAGAAAACTTGTGTGAATTTACCCTTATGACCGACTGCAGACATCCTATAATTGAGACTCCCTGCCTATCTCCCCACCCCTCCCACTCCACTGTGTCCCAGCAGGCATTGGGCCTGCTTTCCATTCCACCCAGTCCTACATGATCCTACTCAACCCATGTCAGTGATCGCTGTCTTACCTTCTGTAGATTTCCAGTACTCCAGTGCTAGTATTGGAAAGGAAAGCAGGCTGCTCTACTCATTGGTATCTCTAAGTCACATGGCTCCATCCTGGAAGTTGGTGCTATTTTCAGCATGACTGCAATAAATTGTGGCTGTTTGAAAATGGCACCCACTTGCGGGATAGCGCCATGCAGCCTGTAGGTGTTTAACTAAGGTGATATGTTAATAATATAAATTAGACTGAAATACAGTTATAATAAATTCCTGTTACATTGATTATGTGTTCATCAAATTGGTGCCACCTCTTAGTGATCATATAAAATCACTAATACAATCTGTCCCAAAAATGATCTGTCCCCACCTGCCCATCAGATATTCCAACAATGCCTTTATCTTCTCAAGATACCCTGGATATCTTCTCCATTCTTCTGAAGACTTCTCCAAACTTTCACTTCCAAAATATGTCATATGAACACCACTACAATTCTAATATTTGTAAATATAGATATGTCATGGCATTTGAATGAAGTAGTTGTGAAGACTTCCAAAGTCTTCATTACTACTCCACCAAGTGCTATTCTAGGGAATACTGTATTTCTTAGCTGTTTGTTTGTTTGTTTGTTTGTTTGTTTGTTTGTTTGTTTGTTTGTTTGTTTGTTTGTTTATTTATTTATTGGCTGCCCATCTTATTATAAGATAACTTATTATAAGATAACTCTGGGCAGCTTACTTATTATAAGATAACTCTGGGCAGCTTACAGTCATGAAAGCATTTATATTAATAGTCAGTCTTAAAAAGAAGAAACTATCCACCACTTCAATATCATAATTGTCAAATCTAAGGCTGGTCACCTTATTATTTTTATTATTTTCATTTCCTTTATATTTAAACTTAGTCCCACTTTTTTCACTGAAGTATGTGCCTTGATTTTCATTCCTAGAGCTTGCAGGTCATTTGCATTTTCAACTATCAGAATAATGTCATCAGAATAGAACAGGTTATTGAAATTTCTTCCATCAGTTTTAATATGTTTATCCTCTTGCAATCCAGATTCCTCAATATATATTCAGCATATAGGTTAAATAAATAAAGAGAAAATATTGAGCTTTATTTCACTCCCTTGCCAACCTGGAGGCAGTGACTTCATTCCCATCCTGTGTATAGGTTTCATATGTCATGCGGACAATAACATGTTCTGGGCAGTGGTGGGATTCAAATTTTTTTTATTACTGGCTCTGTGGGCATGGCAGGGGAAGGATACTGTAAAATCTCCATTCCCACCCCACTCCAGGGGAAGGTTACTGCAAAATCCCCATTTCCTCCCGATCTGCTGGGACTCGGAGGCAGAGAATAGATGAGGGTGGGGCCAGTCAGAGGTGGTATTTACCGAACTACTCAAAATTTCCGCTACCGGTTCTCTGAACTACTCAAAATTTCCACTACCAGTTCTGCAGAACTGGTCAGAACCTACAGAAACCCACCTCTAGTTCTGGGATTCCAATTTTCCTATTTTACAGCTTGACATGCTTTATACAAAGATCTTTCTATAATTAATGATGCACATATTCTTTGGCTTTCTCAGTTAACTAGTATGCATCAGCAATAATTATCTTGTGCTTCAGCTTTTTATAAAATCAGTTTGAGCATCTCTCATTTTCCTTTCCATGTGGACACTAATATATGCTGAAAGATCCTAAGCAATATTTTCCTAGTATGAGAAATCAAGAATATTGTGTGGTAATTTGCACACTCTGTTAAGTGTCTTTTCTTTTGGTATGAAAATTTATATCTTCTAATATGTTGGACACTGTGTCATTCTTCAGATTTGCTGATATTTGATTACTGCAGAACTTGATTGATTCTTCTGTTGTCATATGCCTATATATATTCCATCTACTATCTAGATATAGATGGAATGTATATAGTAACTCTGCACTAATTTCAGTTTCATATAGCTGTACTTACAGAGTTTCTGGAAAATGTTTCTTGGCAGTCGTTAAAAGGGATGGCTGCCAATGTGGGCAGTTTTAAGAGAGAAGCAGACAATTTCATGGAGGTTATAGCTATAAGTGTGACTATTTCTATGTCTGTGTCTCTCTCATGTGTGTGTCAATCTTTCTGTGTGTATGTATAATTACATGACATAAGTCTTTAGTATATGTATAAAAATTCCCTTCTACCTCTATGAGTATTATGTGTCTTCTTCCATCTCAAGTCTTCTACAAGAGGCCTGGGAGTTTGAGGGTTCTCTGTTTTATCTTAGCTGTTCTTAGCACTAACTCACCTGGACAGAGCGCTCTGGTATTGTTCTTAGGATCTGATGGAACCACTCTCCTACTTACCAGTCACAGCCCCAAATGCTCCTACCACACCACTGGGACCGCTTTTATTTTACACATCCTCTTTAGCTTGTCTTTCAGGCCCCAGTACTTCTCCAGCTTCTCATACTCCTTCCTGATGTTGTTGTCAGTTGGGACCAGTACATCTATCTGTCTTTTGGTCCTTGTCTGCTACTATGATGTCTAATTGATCGTCCCTGCCTGTCCATCTGGATGTGAAACTATATAAGCCCTCTTATTCACCACAAACTTCTGTGGAATCTCCCATCCACACTTGGGAGGTCTAGCCCATACAGTACATTGTGCAGCTGTTGTTATATTCAATGCCAACTACTTAATTGTGCTGATCAGTTAATGCTGTTCTTAAATGCATCTTAAACACTGCCATTGTGTGTTGGACTGTCTCTGAGACTTCTCTGCACAGTGTGCAGCTTGGGTTCTGTCTAGTGGGTTCTGTCTAGACTTCTGCTTCTATAGAACTGGTGCTTAGTGCCTGTTCTTGTGCTGCTATGAACAGTGACTCAGTGCTGTCTTTTAGTCCAGCCTTTTCCAGCCACCATAAACAGATAGCTGATGTCGCATACATTGGGAAATCCCAATATCTGCAATCTCAGCTATCTGTTGATGGTACATCTCATGCAGCATTCTGTCTTGCCATGGCACTTCCTCTGCTTGATCTTTCTCCATGTCTGCTATTGCTTCCAGCAGTTTTTCACCAGCTCATCTTTGAGTGTCATCTTACTAATGTGTTCCTGGATGTTCTGGGTTTCATTCAGAACAGTGGCTTTCACACTCACGGACCCCCCACACACACACTATCTTTCTGATTGGGGTACAATCTCTCTGTGTTGGATGTAGTGTGGAATACATACATATTGCAATAGCAGAAGTAGCCTCATTTTTAAAACTAATTGATAGGTGTACTGAAGACATATTAGTGGGACTTCTGTTGATATCCATTCGGTTACAAAACGTTGGACCAGGAAAACCTTAGATCTGTTCCATTATGATTCTTCTTACTTTAAACTTGTAACTGGATTTCCATATGAACTTGAGAATTTTGGTCTCTTTCTGAACATCAAAAAGACCAAGTTCATGACCACTGCAAGGAATGGGAACTTCAAAATGGAAGTGACAGTGAAGAGATAGGTATTAGCCACTATTGCAGAGATAGAATGTGTTGAAAAACTCACTTTTACAAGATTGAAGATCTCTCAAAATGGTGAATGCAGCCCAGAATTTTTTTTTGAATTGTACAGGGTCGCCCAGCAATGATGAACATGAGCCAATTATGGGAAAGCAAGGACATCAGCCTGGCAACCAAAAGTAGGTTAGTCTGCTCTGTTATGATACCTATGGTTGTGAAAGTTGGACCTTAAAAAACAAGACAGAAAGAAAATCAACTTGTTTGAATTGTGATGCTGGAGAAGACTTCTGCATATTCCTTGGACAGCAAAGGTGACTAGCAAGCAAGTACTGGAGCACATAACACCAGACATGTTGCTGGAAGGCAAATCACAAAACTGTGTCTTACTTTGGCCATGTCATGCATGAGTATTCATTGGAGAAAGCAATTATGCTTGGAAGAATTAGTGGTAAAAGTAAACAAGGTCACCAAAGAACATGGTGGTTAGACCCCATCCAAGCTGACACCAGCCAGAGCATAGAACAACTCAAAGAAGTAGTGCAAGATTGGAAGATATGGAGATACCTGGCCCATATAATTTCCAAGAATCAGACATGACTGAATGAATAACATCATCTCATCATTTATAGTATATGCCTAAATTTAATTACAGGATTTAAAAACTATATATTGCAGATAATGTGAGATAAAACCAGCGGTGGGTTGCTCCCAGTTCAGCCCAGTTCTGCGAACTGGTAGCAGTGGCAGGAGGCTCCGCCCACCCACCCGGGATGCTTCTGCACATGCGCAGAAGCATCGCACGCACAAGCGCATACGCGAACAGGTAGCAACGGGATTTAGAACCCACTATTGGATAAAACTACTGGATAAAACACTACTGGATAAAGGTTCTGGAAAATAAAACATACAAAGAGCGGTTGCAGGAACTGAGCTTGGCCAGTCTGGCGAAGAGAAGGACCAGGAGTGACATGATAGCCGTGTTCCAATACTTGAGGGGATGCCACAGAGAGGAGGGGGTCAGGCTCTTCTCTATGGCACCAGAAAGCCAAACAAGGAATAATGGATGGAAGCTGACCAAGGAGAGATTCAACCTGGAAGTGAGGAGAAACTTTCTGGCAGTGAGAGCGATCAACCAGTGGAACAGCTTGCCAGCGGAAGTTGTGAGAGCCCCAACACTTGCGACCTTCAAGGAGAGACTGGACTGCCATCTGTCTCAAATGGTGTAGGAACTCCTGCTTGAGCAGGGGGTTGGACTAAATGACCTACAAGGTCCCTTCCAACTCTAATAATAAATCTAAATCTAAATCTACAATTCAGTTATTAAATATTTGATAAACACAGAAGGAGGGAGGGAGAGAGAGAGAGAGAGAGAGAGAGAGAGAGAGAGAGAGAGAGAGAGAGAGAGAGAGAGAGAGAGAGAGAGAGAGAGAGAGAGAGAGAGAGTCACATGATTTCTATATATGTCACATTTATAATTAGATTTTGATATGTTAAAAAAATCAATTGGCATTTGCAAAATATAATAACTTGTAGAGCAGTTTAATACCTGGAAAATATTTGACGGAGTAGACTGACCTAATACAAGAATGTCTGGATTAGGATGATATTTTTTTATTTATTCTATTAAGATTCAGGCCTGGTTTATGCTTCCTAATGTCTGATCACTCTGTGGCATCATTTTTGCATGAAGGGGCAAATGTGTCCCTGTTTATTCTTTTGCACTTTTCAACAACTTTCAATATGTTAATAATGTCATCCTTCTAGAGATCCTAGATGGTTTGGGTATTGAAGGCACTATAGTATTATTGAATAATAAAAGTAGAGTCATTATCGCTTACATCCTAAATGCCCATTTTGCAAATGGATAACTCCTTTTCATATGCAAAACAGGGCTTTCAACCCAGCTGAAATTCCCACTAATAGAAGGCGGGGAAGCCGTTTTCATCAGCTCCTTATTTGCCTTGATCTCCACCATCTCGTTGCTCTAAAGATATACCTAACCAACCAAACCCCAGAAACCAAGGGGGACTTGGGAAGGAATGATAATTTTAAAACACAGATCATTCTATGCATGGAAATGAATGATCCATGTATATAAAAAGACCAGTGTTCCTTCCAGTATGCAGGGGAAAAACTGGCAATAAAAGAGGCTAGTCTGTAGGCTATTCATCATTAATCTCCCGATTTTATTTAACAGAGAGCAATAAAATGGCAGGACCTATAGGATACTTTCAATTAGTAGCTCATGAACTCTAAAAAGCCTTACTAATTCTAATTCTTTATCATTTAAGCTGACAAAAACTCAAGAGGAGAATACAAATATAATTGAAATGCACTGATGTATCAGCAAAATTATCAAGTACTTCACAGAAAGGAAAGTGAAGAGAGAATGGCAATTTCTGTTAAAGGGGGGAATATGGAAGCAATCAGAGTTTAATTTAAAATGTGAGCAAGAGACTGGAATTAAAATAGCCCTTATTGCACTAAACGACATAAAATCAGAGTACCAGAGAAAATACACTGCTATGTAGCTTTGCATTATGTTTTAATCCTGTTTTTAGAAGACCCCACAAATTAACTGGAAGTTTAATTTTCTCATTACTGGAGAAATATTTCAATCCAGGATATAGAATATGAGAATGAGAATATAGAGTATGAACCAATCTACTTTATCATAAAGCATAAATAATTTCCGACTATAAAAGAAGCCATGGAATTTGGTTTTTGCCATACTTTTGGAAGATTCCATCTCAGGCATATTTGTTCCATGTATATGCCTTTGAAATTAATTACAATGCCTCTGAAAGTTCATATTTTGGTGCATTCAGCTCCAAATAGTCAAAAGCATGAAAATATGGTAATCAGAAAGAGGACTTGCGAAATTCTCTGTTGTTACTTCCATATGACTAGCTAGTAAAACAACCCTTAAGCAATTAAACCTCTTCCATTCACAGAGTTGAGCATCACCTTGCTATTGACCCTTAACCTCAAGAAGAGGGGGAAGAACAGGGTCAAATACCAATCTATTTATTGCTGAGCAAAGGCAGACATGTCTACAAATGTAAAGATGTCTTGTCTGGCCTCCCCAAAGAAAGTATAAAATAACTCTCATTCACATTCTTTCCCACAATGACAGTTTCTCATTCTTCCTTTGTTCTTGAAATCTATACAGGCACCAGAATACAAGAGGCATTTTGGAACTGTATTACAGGCTTTTGAATGCTTAACTGTGAGAATATCGGGATTGCTTATTTAAAGATAATAGTGTATAATTTCAACTGAGTTATTTAACTAGTACAATTTTAATGAGTGCTACAACCTTTGTGATGCAAAGTCTTTTAACGAAAAATACTTTTCAGTCTTGTTGCTGCTAAATGCTGTAGGTATGTCCATAATCCAAAAATACCATTTTGCTACAATGCAAGACAAGAATAAAAAAGAAACTAGTAGAATATTACTCCAAACTCTTCATTTATAAGATTACATTATTGAAAAAGTATTTGTGCAAATATAATACATATTTGTGTTGGTTTTCTTATTAAAAATGCCAAAATTTTGAGATAAAATATATAAGTGTCACACTTTGGGTGAACTGAATTTTCTCTAATACTTGTAAAGCATATTTTAAAACTGAATTGATCATGATTATGGATCAAATTAGCAACTAATCCTTGGCCATCTATATTGCTTATCTAGTTGTTTATATATAAGAATTAGGGAAAGCTCAATCAAAATTGATGGGTATCAAAAGATATTAAATTGGGTTTTAAGGCATAATCCTGTATAGCAATTTTGCTTGCTGAAGGGCTCTAGATTTGGAAGAAGGTCTGTTAAATGTGACAGAATCAAAATATAAGTTAAAAATGTATGATTGCTATGACAAACATACAGTAGAATTCCCCTGATAAAAGTATCAAAGTACTTCATTAGAACAATCAATCTGCAATCAAATATATATTAGAATACAGAAAATAGGAACAAGAGAAATAATATATTTATACCATAACCTGGACCACTTTAATCCATATTAAACTTCTATCAAGTTGATTGTATGCCAAACCTAGACTTGGAATAAATAATTTATCTTCTATTGATGTCAGCAGGAGCATGAAATTTTGCCACATGCTTAAATTAAGTCAATGCAGTAGAAAGATTTTCTCCACTAATAACAGAAGTTGCCATTCTAAGACAATTCACACATCCCTTTCATTATACAATTTTTATTTTTAAAAAATTGAGATTACAATTGAAAACAACAACTAGTGCAAACTAAATATATATATATATATATATATATATATATATATATATATATATATATATATATATATATATATATATATATATATATATATATATATATATATATATGAATAAAAAAAGAAACATTAAAAGGGCAAAAAATTGAAAAGAATATAATTGAATATAAAGAAAAATAGAAAAGGAAGAAAAAGGAAAGGAGGTGGAGAAGATGAAACTTCTCCCTTCATCACAACAAGTATAAACGATTTAGTAACCTATCAACATCTCTTAAAATACAACAAATTTTCTCTTCTTCCCATATATTATCTCTTAACCATAAACAAAATCTTAAAATCTTCTTATTCAATCCTGGTCATCAAAAATCCTTTAAGGATTACCAGTGATAACAACAGATCTATTTTAATCTTGATCAAACAAACCAACTTTATAATCTTTCCTTGTACTTTCATATTCTACTCCTCATATATTTAACAACCTTACTTTTTATGTCTTCAAATAGTATGCTAGAACTTGATTGCTTTTCATATTTTCTTTATTCCTTTTCAAAAAAAGTCCTTCCAAACTTTAACAGGTTCTTTTGTAAATTTAGTATATTTGAGGAATTCACTCTTCTGGTTTGTTATTTGTATGTCCCTTTTACTTATACATCAATCAGTTTCATGTGTATACCCAGTATATTATCTTTTTTCCATATAACGCTTGTAGTTTGTCATTTTTAAATTCACATTCAAATCAATTTCAGTCTTATCTGGTACATCTTGTTCCTCTCCCATAACATTGTTTACACACCATCTATCTATGATAACAGACAGACATTCTTAAAATTAACTTCTGAGTCCATTGTTCACAATATTCTTGAAAACATACATTATGAAATATTAACAAATTGATTTTATATTTTCTTCTCTTTTAATTGTAATAGTTAAGTTCCTCTAGTTCCCTCTATATTCCAGTCTTCAAAGTTCCATACTATTATGTTTTTCTTAAGGAATCCAATTTCCAATGAAAAGGATTCTTATAATTAATTCAAAGTCATGTTTCAAATCCATCTGGACCCCTAGTCCTTTTTTAACTCTTCAGAAACAATATTCTAAACATTCTTTTTCTGTTTATTCCCCAAAATATTATTTTTTTCTAAATCTTTTTCCAAATTGCTAAGGAGATTCTCCCAGTGAATATAGTAAAGACTTGCTGATCTGTAGTTTCTTAATATTTTAAAGCAATAAAGACACACATACAAAATGAATAAGAAATGAGACTCATTTGAGTTTTATGACCATATAACCTGTATTACAACGGTAAGCTTAGTTGGAATCCCATGATTACCAGCTGCTCACATAAGCTGATCTTTAAAACCTTGGTTCCTGCAGTTACAAGGAGCACCTGTCCAGAGTTCATATGGGCAATGTCAAGATCTCCCCATTCTCGGTAAAGATTTTGCCAGCCACAATCCAGCCACCAATCTCTGTCATAAATGCCATCCCAGCTCCTCACGACATCCTTACCAGAAGGCAGACTTTCTTTCAGTGACTTGATGAAGTAATATTTGACAGCGATTGTTAGATGAGAGGAGGAGATTTCAGAGTTTCCACAAATTCTATCAAACATATCTCACAACAGGCTTTATGGCTCAATAGTGATATAGATATAAATCTAAATTTCAAAGTTCCAATCCTATGTATAAGCAAAGCATTTTAAGATTATCATTCAGTCTCTGTTTATATTAATCTTATATTAATATTTGAAGAACGCATTGTATTCTGCTGGAACGTGAGCCTTAAAAAGCCAAAGCTCATGAAGCAGAAATCAGGATCTTGGAAAACAATGAATGATCCTACTGGCTGAACTATTTGTCTCAAAAGGTTCAAGTTGTCTACTTGCTTGAATGAGCCAACTGTTCCCTTTTGCATAATTTTGAACGTTTGTCTCCTGATGGAATTGATAAGATATAGAAACTGCTATGTCTATGTAGCATTAAAAATAAACCCTGATAGATATAGGATCTCCCAAAACATAAATTGAATGAAACTTACTTTCAGCTGAGTCTCCTCAGAACATTATGGTACTCCATAATTCTCATAATTCTCACATTTAGGTTTCTTCCACATGATATGTAATCATACTATGTAATTGTGCAACAGACATATTTTTCTATTATAATTCAGTTTCCTGTATTAAATATTATTTTAGTGAGAATTGGACTTTCTTCAGAACCAAGGTAACATTTAATATGGATAATCACAATGAGAAACTAATTGTCAAAATAGACAGATGCAGCTTGCTTAAGCCATTTTCATAGATGTTTTTATAGTATTAGTTTTCTACCCCCAGCCCCCACATAATTTCTTAGCCCTATCTTGAGAATACTTCATGCAGAAAAAAAAACGTTCAGGAGAGAATTAAAAAAATATGTTGTTGAACTCACAAAATGTTTGGATTTAATCCAATAGTTTTACATTCATAAGCAAAAAAGCAAAAGGGAATAGGGTCAATTATGTGTACTATGTAGAAAAAGTCAACATTTTCTCAAAAATGCAGTACCTCCTTATCGGTTCCAAGGGAATAACTTTCTCTTTAAAGCCTATTTACTGGTTTGTTTGGACTATAAATGGCCATCTCAGTATATGTCTCCTGTCTTCCTCATAATGAAAACTCAGACAGAGGACTCTTATTCAGCCTGAGAATTCCTGTCAGGCCTCTTCTGTGCTAAATTTGGAGAGAGTCTTAGTTGTGGTTGAGTGATTATATGTCCGTATAAATATTTTGCTACAGAAGTAAAGATGGTAGTTTTTATTAGCTTTATAAATCCAACCAACTAAATGAGTAAATAAATAAAATATATCTTTATTCTATTTTCATAATCCAACAAGAACCTCTGTCACAGAGTGAGGATGGATTTTCTTCGGAAAAGCTTGTTTGTTCATCAAGAAACCTTCACTACAAATCTTATGATGTGAAATAGAAATGATCTCTTTTTGGCAAATTGTATTGTATGAATTACTTTTGTTTATGTTTGGTTTTCCTATCACTGTCTGTTTGTATAGCATGAAATGCAGAATAATAAGAAACTGAGTATTTATATTCTCTCATGAGTAATTTAATCCTGACCACAATTCTCCTTTGTACAGCAGTACAATTACATTGTACAAATATGGATCTTTGCAATGCAGTGATGCATAGATGTTTTGGTAATCATTTCTGCTCTGGCATGCAATTAATTCATTGGTGCCTCAGAAGCATCAGTATTGGATTGCTTTATGCAATTATTATGATTATTTCCAGCAGCATCCACAACATGACTGGTTCTTTGCCAACATATAGCACTGTTCCCAGCACCAGAGAAAGTGATAAAAATTAGTCTGATTGGGTTAAAAAATCAACAACAAATGAACAGCATCACATCTTATTAAATTTTGCATGCCTTCTATTTTCTTATGATTTTGTTCACAGTAATTTTTCACCTAGAGACATAATCAAATTTTAGAGGCATGCATATATTTACAAAAACATAATTCCAAACTTGACACCACATGCTGCGGAGCATTCCTTAATGAAATACATATCTTAATCAATCTAGCTTTCATAGTCTAAGAAGTAGCTTCTAAAAACGTACAATCCTTAAGGAAGAAGTCTATCAAGTCTGGTTTGTTCTTGAACATTACAACTAGGATTCCAAATCTAGTACATATTATGCAGTCTTGACAAGTCAGATTCATTTAACAGTTCTTTCTATGTTATTGAGGATTAAACTGAAGGCTACCTGTAAAATTTGTTAAAATGGAGGCAGAGTAAGGAAAGAGGGTAAATTTATTAAAGAAATAATGAAAAGTAAATGTTACATTGTATCAACCACTAGAAGAATACCGGTAGCAAGTTTTACGTCAGTGAATTTAAAATAAAGTTATGGTTTCAAAAATTCTACTCAGCTCCAGGGAAAAAGGGAAGTAAGTTTAACTGAAATGGAACTGGTCTGTTTGCTTAAAAGATGTGAGTGATGAAAAACTTCAACTCAGAAGATTTGTTCAAAAATTGAAATGCAATAAGCCAAGAATTTGGGCATATCAGTGGGATTTTAGATGCCATTTTTAATTACTACAAATGATCTGAAATTATTTGAAAGATAACCCAGCAACCAATGAAACAGTTAACGAAGCTTGTTGTGGCAGAAAGAGACTTCTTGTGTTCTCTTGTATTATATGATTAAACAGATCCACAAGAGACTTTTTCAATAAAAATGAAAAGAAACATATTTTAGCATATCCCATAAATCATACACTTTCAGAATTGGCCTCCCTGTTCATGGCTGCTGCTAGAGTAAACACTACTCTATTTTCATCCAACTGGGGAGGGGGGAATGGGATGAATTGACTTTGATGAATGTAAACTATTCAGCATTTGTTGGAAGGATTTGTTTTACATCAGTCAACAACAATGCACCAGAACTGTTAAAAACATTTGTGGATCAACACCCACATAGGAAGTGTTATAAAATATCACATGGAGAACCATAGTTTAAAGAAAAAAATGGAAAATCTAGCTAATGAGTTTAAATGAAACTTGCTGGAATAACTTTTCAAATCTTTGGTAATCACAATTACATAGAATCACTCCTGACAGCTCATGGATTTATTTTCTATTATAATATTCTCCATCCTGTGAGGAGCCAGCAGTCAGGATGGGTTGTCTCCGCCTACCAGCAGTTGAGGACCGAGTCACTTTTTTTCTAAAACCCCTGGATCCGCCCTTTTGAGGCCCCAGTTATGACTCGTCCTCAGCAGAGTAGGACGTGGCGAAGACAGCTCATCCCAACTGCTGGTTCCAACATTCAAAACACCTAAGAAGATCAGGTTGTACTGAATTTCATTTAATTAACCTTTTTGGATTTGACTCAACTTAAATAGTAGTGAGCGAGGGGGAAGTGGCAAGCTCGCTGGGGCTTTTAGCCTAGACTGCCACGTGGGGACTTTGGGCGTCAAGCCCAATCCCCCTGACCCCCCCCCATCCCCCTCAGCCGGGATCGATCGCTCCGCGGCTGCAACCAGATTCCAAGCCGTTTGGGCTCGCTCCGGCTCTGGTTGTAAAGGGCTCAACCCGTGGCCGCCCCCCCTCGCTCAGGAATCCCAGGAGCGATCCGACCGCTTTAAACGGAAAGCGCGCGGCGGCGCTTTAATCGAGCCAGCCGGCACGCGGGGAAGCCGACTGCAGAGGCCTCAAGGAAACCGAAAGTAGAACCCTCGCGGTCGGTTTTCCACTTTAAATTTGGCGCCATTCTCGGATGATCGGCAGCGCTCCCGGGGCCTCTCTAGGAACTTCCGGGACGCTAGGAAACCGAAAGTAGAAGACGCCACGAGGTTTCTGTTTATTCTTGCCGGCTGCCTGCGCTTGATACCAGCTCCGTTCTAGCGGCTTTCTACAGTCGGTCAGCACACCCTGGGGGCCTCTCTCTCTTATTCTTCCCGAGACAAAGGCAGGAGCGGCCAAGGGATCTTGGCTGAATCAAGGGGGGGGGGGAGAGGCAGCCCGGCTATACGGGCAAATAATTAATCCCCAGTAAGCCTTTCAGGAATTCAATGGCAAAAGGAATGCCCCCAGCCCCCTCCAAGCCTGGGGGGAAAAGGAAGCACAAGACCAACCGGCCAAATGACGATGAGGCTGCAGCCTCGTCTTCCCAGTCCTGCAAGGCTACCTCTACAAGGGCAGAACAGCGCAGGGACCGCGCCCTGCAGAAGATTCATAACAGGGCTGCTAATGAATGTGCATCCCAGGCCTCTGCCTCCAGACCTGACCAGGCCCTGGGCCTAGAAGCCACAGTTCCCCAGATTTCTACCAATCTCTGGGGTCCAGGGGGGTTGGGTGTGGCATCTCCCAACACACAACCTGCCACAGCTCAGGAATCCATTCAGAGCATTCAACCTTCTCTGCCTCCTGCTCAGGACGGGGTTCAGCCCCCCACACCTTCACCTGTGGTCCAGGGGATTGAGCCTTCCCTCCTTCCGGCTCCAGCACAGGGCCAGCCGGCTCTCCCCTTTGACCCTACTATAATTCAGCAATGGATTGCCTCAGCGGTCCAGACCAGTATTACTGCTAACCTCCAGAACCTGGCGGCTTCTCTGCCCCAATTAGGCTCTGGCACTTCCTCGCCTCAGCTGGATCCTCAACCAGGAACCAGCGCGGACTTCCTGGCAGCGGATCAGTTATCCAACATCTCGGAGGATGAGAACCTTGATGACTTTACGGGGACCCAGATGGATACCATGGGTGATCTATCAGAGGATGAAGTAGCAGGCCCCTCTCAGCCTCCATCGGCAGATCTCTTTCCACCGGGTCTGTACAAGTCTCTGTTAAGCAAGGCCAGGGCGGCTGCCGGCCTAGCGGCCCCGGCCGCTCCAGCACCATCGCTAACTACACCATTGGGGCCTATCTTCTCTTCGGTTACTCCGGAACCGGATTCTATGCCGGCACCTTCCCTATTCATAGATACAGTAAGAAACCAGTGGGCCGCTCCGGCTACTGGATCTAATCCTACCTCTTTGGAACGTCAGTTCTTTAACGTAGCTTCTGAACTGGGGGACATTCTTGAGGTTCCCGCAGTAGATTCCCCTGTCTTGGCACTCCACGCTCAAACCACACTTCCCAGTGAATCTGAAGAAAACCTCAAGCCTGAAGATCGGAAATTGGAACAGGCCCTGGTGCGCGCACACCAGGCGGCGGCCTGGGCCATCAAGGCAGCGTCCACTTCCTCCTTTTTCGCCAGGGTGGCTCTCCTTTGGGTGAAACAGCTACAAGACCTTATTCCTGAATCCAACATAAGGGCTCATCAAGACCTTAGCAAGGTATTCGCTACCTGCCAGTTTCTTGCAGACTCCACACTCTATACATCCAAATTCGCATCAAAGGTGATGGCTTCCACCCTCGTGGCCAGACGCATGCATTGGTTAAAACAGTGGCCAGTGGAGACTCGCCACAAGTGGCGTCTAGCGTCTAAGCCTCTTAAGGGCAAACAGCTATTCGGGGATTCCCTGGATCCTTTTCTCATTGAATCTAAGGACAAGAGGAAGATTCTTCCGTCGCTCTCTCGCAGAGGTCTTCCTCGACAGACCCCCTACTTCAGGCGGCCCTTTCGCCACACTGACCAGGGATCCAGCTTTCCCCGGTCCCCAGGTCAGTACTCGGGTAGGTTCCGTTCACGTCAGGACAGGGCCGGGAGGGGAAGACAATTCAGGAAGAACTTCCGTGGCGGCGCCGGAGGGCGTCCCGCTAAGAGAGGGAAATAATAGTTTCTCCCCCATGACCGTTCCTATTGGAGGGCGGCTCAAATATTTTGCTGATTGTTGGGATTCAACAACAGATGATGCGTGGGTCCTCAACACGATTCGTCACGGTCTGTCCTTGGAATTCCTTTCCCTTCCCCCTGGAGCCTTCATTCGGTGCCCCACGGCCAGGAACCCCGCCAAACGGGCTCTCATGGCCGAGGCGGTACAACACCTGCTAGATATTAGGGCTATTCAGCAGGTGCCCCCTGACGAACACTTTCAGGGATTTTATTCCATCCTATTTGTGGTACCCAAGGCTTCTGGGGGCTGGAGGGCTATTTTGGATCTCAAACGACTGAACCGTCACATAGTCTACAAAAAATTCCGGATGCATTCTTTAAAATCCATCTTGGCTTGCATCCGGCCGGGGGACTTCATGGCCTCCTTGGACTTGACGGAGGCCTATTTACACATTCCCATTGCTCATCATCACCGTCGGTACCTTAGATTCTGCTATGCTAATCAACACTTCCAATATAGGGCTCTTCCCTTTGGTCTCTCCTCTGCTCCCAGAGTTTTCACGAAGGTCCTCTCTGTCTTGGCGGGCCACCTTCGGGCCCTACCTATTAGAGTCCAATGTTACCTGGACGACATTCTCGTGCACGCTTCCTCCGAAGCGGTGGCACGGCAGCATCTTCACACCGTCACACAGGTTCTATCTAACCATGGGTTTTCCATCAACCTCGCTAAAAGTCAGCTGTCCCCTTCGACGTCCATCCTCCATTTGGGTTCTGTTATTGACTCCTCTCAAGGTAAGGTGTTCTTATCTCCGGAGCGACAGGTTAGTCTTCAGGTTCTGTCCTCTCAGGTTCAAAGTGCGGGTCCTTCCCCCCTTCTCACCTTATCTTCTCTACTAGGCAAAATGGTATCTTGCATCTCCATTGTTCCCTGGGCTAGGTTGCATGCCCGTGAATTGCAGTGGTTCCTTCTTCCCTTTCAGAAGGCGCACCTCGGATCATCCCTTCGCAAGGTCGCACTGCCTCCTCCGGTTCGTCGCTCCCTCACCTGGTGGCACTCGCCCGCTCTCGCAAAGGGTACCCTGTTCTTTCCCCAAGACCGGATTACAGTCACGACAGACGCAAGTCTGTCAGGATGGGGCGCCCATTGCGAGGGCGCCGCAGCTCAAGGTCTGTGGTCAGAAGCGCAAGCCAGGTGCTCCATCAACTGGCTAGAGCTGCACGCTGCCTTCCTCGCGTTGAAGCATTTCCATCGAGTGTTAGCAGGGTCCCATGTGCTTCTGCTAACGGACAATGTCACCACCAAGGCGCATGTCAACCGCCAGGGGGGCACCCGGTCCCGGACTCTGATGGACGAGGCGCGGAAGATCGGTCTTTGGGCGGAACGGCACCTCTCTTCCTTGATGGCGGAACACATTTCGGGGGTAGCCAATGTCCAAGCGGATTGGCTGAGCCGGTCAACAGTGGACCAGGCCGAGTGGCGCCTGGACCCGTCAATATTCCAGTCCATCGTGGACAGGTTCGGCAGACCGCTAGTGGATCTCTTTGCGACGCCAGAGAATTCCCAATTAGACTGCTTCTTCACCAGGTATCAAACGCAGGGGTCGGAGGGGACCAATGCCCTCCTCTGTCGCTGGCCCGAGGGGCTCCTCTACGCATTTCCTCCTCTCCCCATCCTACCGTTGGTCCTCAGGAAACTGATGCAGGAGGAAGCGGAGATAATCTTAATTGCTCCATTCTGGCTGCGACAACCATGGTTTGCCGAACTCGTAGCCCTCTCCGTGAGGGCCCACTGGACCTTGCCTCCCCTCCCGTCCCTTCTCAGTCAGGGGCCCATCTTCCACCCGGACCCCAGGTGGTGCCAACTGACTGCCTGGCGCTTGAGAGGAGCGGCTTGAGGCGGCAATTCTACGATCCAGATGTCATATTTTACATCCAGGCATCTCGCCGCCCGTCTACTAACCGTATCTATTCAGCGACCTGGCAGGCCTTCTGCTCTTGGTGTGCATCTCAGCGTCTCTCTCCCATCGACGTTCCCCTTCCAATGGTCCTACGCTTCCTTAAACAGGGCTTGGATAAAGGACTATCTCCCAACACACTACGCCGTCAGCTCGCGGCCTTGTCCTCAGTCTTGTCGTGCGGTCACTGGGACTCCCTGTCTCACATCCCGACCGTTCGACGATTCTTGAAGGGGGTCACCAACTGTCACCCTCCCGCGATTCACAGGTACCCATCCTGGGATCTTCCGCGGGTCCTGCAATCTTTGACGGGGGCTCCGTACGAACCGTTACGAGAAGCTTCTCTCCGGCAACTATCCCTCAAAGTCGCGTTCCTCCTCGCCATCACCTTGGCTCGCAGGATTTCTGAGCTCGCAGCTCTTTCTGTCCGGGACGATCTCTGCATCTTCCACACTGACAGAGTCGTCCTCCGTTTGGATCCTACCTTCCTTCCGAAGGTCAACTCCCCCTTTCACCGCGCTCAAGAACTCATTCTACCATCTTTCTACCCGGCACCGTCCCACCCTTCTGAGCGGGTCTTGCACACCTTGGACGTCCGCCGGGCCCTGCGCATCTACATCAGCCGCACACGTCCATTCCGCCGGACCGAAGCTCTGCTTGTTACATTCTTGCCCCAATCAATGGGCCTCAAGGCTTCGTCGGCGACGATCGGGTGCTGGATCAGAGGGGCGATTGCTAAGGCCTACGACATGGCCGCACTCCAGCGGCCCGCGGGCATCACAGCGCATTCCACAAGAAGTGCGGCGACCTCAGCCGCCTGGGCAACACAATGCCCATTGGAGGATTTATGCAGGGCGGCAACCTGGGCGTCGCCTACTCCATTCATCAGACACTACAGAATTGACAAATACGCATCAGCGGATGCGGCCTTCGGGCGACGGGTGCTGCAACGAGTTCTCCTCAACAACGCTCAACCTTACTGTCCCTCCCATGGGTAATACTTCTTTGGTATGTCCCATCCTGACTGCTGGCTCCTCACAGGATGGAGAATGAGCGTTGACTTACCTGATACGCTCTTTCTCATCAGGAGGAGCCAGCAGTCAGCTCCCTCCCTCTTGTTTGGCACGTTGTTCAAGTTGCATCACTACGGAGAGGTCTTGTCCGACCAGGGAGGACGTTTCTCCGGAACGTATGTTTCCTCCAGTTTCTCCAGTTTCCTGTTGCACTGTTTCTACAAAAAAAAAAAAAAAAAAAACAAAGGAAAGAAAGAACACCCACTTTGGGAATCTTCTTGGTCTTACCTTGGACCCCAACACTCCATGAACCAGTCTACACCCAGTTGGGATGAGGCATCCATCAGATTTGCAGTTTTCGCCACATCGAGTCTTCCCTTCGGATTCGTCATAACTGGGGCCTCAAAGGGGCGGATCCAGGGGTTTTAGAAAAAAAGTGACTCGGTCCTCAACTGCTGGTAGGCGGAGACAACCCATCCTGACTGCTGGCTCCTCCTGATGAGAAAGAGCGTATCAGGTAAGTCAACGCTCATTCTCTAGAAAATCCAAGTTTTATTGTTCCAGAATATCTCTAGAGACTACAGAGAATGAAGGCTGGACTAGATCATCAAGGTACATACACCACTAACCAAATTTGCAGACGATACCAAGCTGGCGGGAGTAGCAAACACCCCAGAGGACAGACTCAAAATCCAGAGGGACCTTGACAGACTCGAACACTGGGCCCAAACCAATAAAATGAAATTTAACACGGAGAAAAGTAAAATTCTACACCTAGGTAAGAAGAATCAAAAATACACATACAAACTGGGTGAAACCACACTCAATAGCAGCGATTGCGAGAGGGATCTTGGAGTCTTGGTAGACAGCCAACTAAATATGAGCCAGCAGTGTGCAGCAGCAGCCAAAAAGGCCAACGCAGTCCTGAGCTGCATAAATAGAGGGATACAATCAAGGACCAGAGAGGTACTAGTACCACTCTATAAAGCCTTGGTCAGACCACACCTAGAGTACTGCATCCAGTTTTGGTCACCACACTACAAAAAAAACATTGAAACCCTAGAGAAAGTGCAGAAGAGAGCAACCAGGATGATAAAGGGTCTGGAAAATAAAACATACAAAGAGCGGTTGCAGGAATTGAGCTTGGCCAGTCTGGCGAAGAGAAGGACCAGGGGTGACATGATAGCAGTGTTCCAATACTTGAGGGGATGCCACAGAGAGGAGGGGAGCAGGCTGTTCTCTATAGCACCAGAAAGCCAAACAAGGAATAACGGATGGAAGCTGACCAAGGAGAGATTCAACCTGGAAGTGAGGAGAAACTTTCTGACGGTGAGAGCGATCAACCAGTGGAACAGCTTGCCAGCGGAGGTTGTGAGAGCCCCAACACTTGCAACCTTCAAGAGGAGACTGGACTGCCATCTGTCTCAAATGGTGTAGGAACTCCTGCTTGAGCAGGGGGTTGGACTAGATGACCTACAAGGTCCCTTCCAACTCTAATAATAAATCTAAATCTAATCACAATTTAGGAACAAGATGTGTTAAATCTTTTTAGAGGTATAGCCTCTGGAAATGGACAACTGTTATTAACTGCTTTAACTATAATTGCTTTAATTGACTTAAAACAGAGGTGCCCAACCCCCGGGCAACAGCCCACTTGCGCAAATAGAGCTGCACGTGTGTTAAGGTATGTGCAGAGTGACCCTTGAGTAACAAGGTAAACTTATTGCCTTGGACTCTGATTTCTGCTCGAGTGCTATTTGGAACCTTGACATTATGCACATAGAAACATTGTATTGAAGTAGGTATGAATAAGTATTCAGCCACACACAGATACATTAAAGTGCATACAGGTTTACTTTAGGAATGTAGCACAGTCCAATAAACAGTCCAGGTCATACACGTTCAAATCAGTCAAATAGCTAAAAGTACAAAGTCGTCTTACCGGCTTGTCTTTGTCAGTTACAGTAACAAAAATATCAATGTTTCAATACAGCATACATATAACAGAGTATAGCAGAATATCACAGAGAGCATATCAGAGAGAGAATGTCAGAGAGAAGAATATCAGAGAGAGAATAAGCTATGATCTCTAGCTCACTCTTATGGCAACCTACAACACAATCAACCAATCAGAAACAGCATACAGTTAAAGCTACATTAACACAGTTAAACCTACAGACATACATTGTTGGTTTATATATTGCCAACCCAACTGATTGGACAGAGTCCTAACAACGTGCTCAGGTGCTCACCCACCGTCCACATGCAACCATCCACTCTCCCCCCTCCGCCGGTCTGCAAAGCCGGAAAAGTTGGAGATCACTGACTTAAATGATACATTTAAAATTATGTTTCCTGTTTACATATATCTTGAACATTCCACAGGATAACCCATTCATTAATATAATTAAAACCAGTGCTAAAAGCTACAATACAGTTTCCATTAGATATGACAGCATCAGAGAAGAAAGAAGTTGTAACCCAGCAATATCTAAAGAATTGCAACTGGTCCCTTATTACCAATATATATGCTTATCTCTAGAAGTTTGTACCATTAAATTCACTGAATAAGTAATAATAGGATGGTGCTGTGGTGAATGCCTGAAGGTTATATTTCGTTTATTCACTTGATGTTTTAAACTGCATTCTATTTGCCTCATCTTGCCTGCAGCTCCAAGATACACTAAAGTACAAATTTGGCTCTATCAAGGAACAGAAGGTGGCAGAGGTCGGCTTCAATTGATTAATAATTAGAACAATAAGGGTTGTTTTATTACGAAATGGGTGGCAAATAAATTTAAGAAATAAATTGTCAAAAAATAAAATTAAGCATAAGTTAAAGTATTTTTAATAGTAAAAGATTAAAGCAGGAAGCCATTAATATTTTGCCTACTCGACAGAAGACATAAGGCTTACAGATGGAATAAACCATTTTAGGTTCTGAACATTAAGGGATAATTGTTGGTGAATTGTTATTCCATAGCTAATTCAGACTTCTAACCACTTCCTATTAGTTTCCAAACCTTTTTTTTAATAATTAAGACACCAAACACTGTAACAATTTAGAATTAGGACAGGCATCTGCTTGAATTGGCATGCTCAATTTTCCTGGCTTATGGTCCCAGAAAAATGGGAAGCACAGTTTGCTAATGGCTGCCTTTCAAACTCTATTCTTCTATGCCTTTGCAAATCTAGGACCTTTACTTTTCTCAGAAGTATCCAAAATTTAAGCTCAACACTGAAATGAAGATTTTATTAAAGTAGATTAGTTTCATTTCCTACACTTTTAGGAATGAAAATGCATTTCTGTTATTGTGCTTTTATTTGTTTATTAATTTAAGAATTAACTTTCATTTACATCATTACATTTTTCATTTTGTGTTTTTATAGGTAGACATTTGAGGATTCATTTGTGTAGACAAGTGGGCTAAAATGATTTTAAATGAATAAATAAATAGCTTGTATTTGAAAAGCAAGACTAGTTGGATGATATTTAATTGGATCCTGGAGGAAGGTATAAACAAAAACTGCCAAAATCTTCAAGGGGAACCAACTGGCATTGCTTGATACAAGAAGTGCCAAAATTGAGTTTTCTGTAACCTGGGATGCAGTAATGGAGTTCATTAGTATCTGTCATACTTCACTCAAATATTTCAGCAAAGTGTATATTGGCCAATACTATATGTAAATTAATTTTAAAATGTTTACATTAAGGAATATTACTAACTTGAGAGGATCAAGGATCAAAACCAACTTTAACATCTCTCTTTTGGTAATTTTGGACCAATTGCTCTTTCTTAGCATAATCTACCATCGTCATTGGCAACCTTCAGTCTCGAAAGACTATGGTATCATGCTCTGGAAGGAATTCCTAAAACAGCATCTAGTGTGGCTAAAAATGCCAATCCTAGAGTGGCAATCCCTTCCACACTGAGGGCAGATCCATTCTGTCCCCTGCCTGGCCCCCGGATTTCGCTGGTTCCGGGACTGCCTCTTTACCTCAGCCTGCCAAACAAGTGTCGAAATGGAGAAGGCCATGCCGAAGCCAGCGTAGACATCGCTGTTTCAATAGTGTATACATGCTAGAAATTCCAGCACATTCCAAAACTGTGCTATTTGGAACTTTGTCACGCCAGATGATGCCAAGGATACTTCGGAGACAGCGCATATGGAAGATATTCAATTCTCTCCTGCCGTGCATAAAGGGTCCAAGACTCGCTGCAATTCAAGAATGTGCTAAGGACACAGGCTCTATAAACCTGGATCTTTGTATGTTCTGTCAGCTTCTTATTAAGCCATACTCTCTTTGTGAGTCTAGAGAATGTGGTGGCTGCTTTACCAATATCTTTACTCAGCTCAGTATCTAGAGAGAGAGAGTGTCGGCGATGGTTGAGGCGAGATACAGAAAGTCATGGATGACCTCCAATTCTTCTGCATATGGGGAGTGAATCCACATCCTGACCCATGACTTGCATTTTTTTCTGGCTGATTGTTAATCCAAAATCTTGGCAGGCCTTGCTAAAACAGTCCAGGAGTCGTTGAAGGTCTTCTGCAGAGTGAGCAGTAACAGCAGCAGCGTCAGTGAAGGGAAATCCCATAAGCATTTCAGCTGGACTTTAGACTTTGCTCTCAATCTAGAGAGGCTAAAGAGTTTTCCGTCTGATCTGGTCCGGAGATAGACTCCCTCTGTTACAGTTCCAAAAGCATGTTTCAGCATGACAGCAAAAAAGATCCCAAATAGAGTTGGCGCAAGGACGCAGCCCTGTTTCACTCCACTTCAAATGTCAAAGGATCTGATGTTAAGCCATCAAAAACTACCATGCCCTTCATTTCCTCATGAAAGGACCTGATGATGTGGAAGAACTGGGGTGAACATCCAATCTTGGGGAGGATTTTATAAAGACCATCCCTACTAACCAAGTCAAAAGCTTTTGTAAGTTATATGAACGCTACAAAAAGTGGCTGTCTTTGTTCCCTGCATTTTTCCTGCATCTTTCTAAGAGAAAATACCATGTCGGTAGTGAACCTGTTGGCTCGGAATCCACACTGTGATTCTGGATAGATTCTCTCTGCAAGCACCTGGAGCCTCTTCAATACAACATGGGCAAGCAGCTTCCCTATCACACTAAGAAGAAAGATGCCGGGGTAGTTGTTACAGTCACCCCTGTCGCCTTTGTTCTTATACAGTGTGATGATATTCGCACCCTTCATGTCCTGCGGCACCCTGCCTTCCCTCCAACAGAGACAGAAGATTTCATGCAGTTCTGTGGGGATTTCCGAGATGGTGCAGTGGTTAAATGCAGCACTGCAGGCTACTGCTAGTTCAGCAGTTCAGTTGTTCAAATCCCACCGGCTCAAGGTTGACTCAGCCTTCCATCCTTCCAAGGTGGGTAAAATGAGGACCCAGATTGTTGGGGGCAATATGCTGAACTCTGTAAACCGCTTAGAGAGGCTGTAAAGCACTATGAAGCGGTATATAAGTCTAAGTGCTATTGCTATCTCTTTGCAGCACTTCAAAACTTCAGCAGGGATGTTATCTTTCCCGGATGCCTTGCCGGAGGTGAGAGAGTCCAAAGCTGCGTTTAGTTCTTCTAAGGTTGGCTCACTGTCAAGCTCCTCCAAGACATGCAGGCACTCAATGCCATTCAAAGCCTCATCAGTTATCATATTTTCTCTGGAATATAACTCAAGAGTATTGCTGCACCCAGCATGCCATCTGCTGCGTTTGGTCCTGGATAACCTCACCTGTGGCAGACTTCAAAGGGGCAGATTTCTTCTGTGTTGGTCCTAAGACCTGCTTGATACCATCATATATCCCCTTGATGTTACCTGTGTCAGCTGCTATCTGGATCCGAGAGCAAAGCTGCAATCAATAGTAATTTGCACATCTCCTGGCGGCCCGTTGGACTTTGCTACGAGCAGCTCGCAGAACCTGTAGATTGCGTGCACTGGAGCAGGCTTTATATGCAATTAGCGCTCTCCTTTTTTCCTCGATGGCTGGCGTCAGTTCCTCTGACTGGGCTTCAAACCAATCTGCTGTCTTTCTAATCTCCTTACCAAATACTGACAAGGCGGTGTTATAGACAGCATTCTTGAAATATTCCCATCTTTCGGACGTGTTTGCTTCAGCCGGGCCTGGGAGCATTTCCTCTAGCACTTGTGCAAATTCCTCCACTTTGCCCTGGTTGCAGGTCTTGCTGATGTCGATTCGTGGTCTTCCTTCCTTCTTCGAGTGATGCAATCTCTTTGTTTGCAGTTTTATTCTGCTACACACCAAGGAGTGATCTGTATCACAGTCAGCACCCTGATAGCTACAGGTGATTGTAATACTGGGAAGATTAGAACGCCTGGTCAGAATCAAGTCGAGCTGGTGCCAGTGCCACGATCTTGGATGTCTCCAGGAAACTCTGTGTTGAGGCTTTGTTTTAAAGAATGTATTGCTAACGCAGAAACCGTACAAAAAATCTGCCATACAAAGTTATTATTTGTGAGGAAAAAAATTGGACAAGAATTGTACTATATTAAGCTTGTTTGCTTTCTTATTTATTGTTAATGAGATTTTTTTTCCCATCTGAAACCAAACATATTCTAACAATACCAACAAATAGAACACTGAACAAAACAATGTTATCGATTTATTACTGTAAAAATGTAAAATTCAAAATCTAATCCCCCAATTTAGATAGCCAATTTAAGAGTTCACCTGTTTCTGGAAGCCCGTGGGAATAAGGGTTATCCTTGCTTCAGAAGACAAATTATTCCAAAGAACTATTATAGAGAATGCCTGTTGCTAGGTCGGTTCCTTTGCACCTCCTGCTGGATGGGAGCTTTTAGCAAGCACTCACTTGTTGTTCATGCAGAGTGAACAGAAAGTGCTGGGGAAAGGCAGTTTCCAAGTTACATAGGCCCAGAGCCATATAGAATTGGTATAATACCAAACAATTCTCATTTTAGTATATTCTAGCCATCTGGTTTTCAATTCTGTGAATGCGAGTGATTTCATATGTGATCACAACTAACACTAGCTGTATCATCCAGCCACCCTTTCCTAAAATGGTGAAAGACCCTCTGAATAGGGCAGCTGGTTGATATTTAATAACACCAGAGAAATTACTGCACTTCTCTCTCTTTGTGGATGCAGAGGAGGTTGTGTTTAGTCATGAGTTTCTGGAGAAAAGGCAAGACATAAACCAATCCAACAAATAGAATGCCATATTAGGGAGGATGACTAAAAACACACAAAAAATGTAGCATTTCCAGTTGTTTATTTAAACAAAAACAGAGAAAGACCATTGCAACAGAATAGTATGTAAAATCCTGTCATCAGATTTAAACAGATCTCTATCTTTGAGATTCCTTTCAATCCCTGAGCAACAGTTGGTGGGTGAATGAAGGAATAATTTGCATTAATGGACCATGTCCATCAGCTATCATCACCAAATAATCTATGTTTTTTTAAAGACTTTTCCTAAGAATTGTCTTTTAAAATTCCCATTTTTCAATAGGAAATCTTAAGGTGAACATCTTTCTGCTGACACCAGCTCTGAAACCATGAAACAGATCATGCACAATAAGCACTGTTCAAATCAGGGTAAAAATAGCTCAAGAGTGTAAAGGTTGGTCTTTTATTTTGCATCAGAGGGCAAAGCAACATGCTGGTCTTGCATTTAGGCAAATTAGTTTTTCTTCCAGAAGATGTTTCATCAATTCTCCCTCAACTGACACCGGTGTGGCTGCCAATATCAATAACTCACAAAAAGAAAACAGGAAAAATACTGAAGGGAGGTCAATAACATTTTTAGGTTGTTATTACTTAATTTGGCACTAGTCTCTCAAGGTCTTTCCATTCACTGCAGGTGTAACACTGGACAAAAAAAAACCTGATTCAGCTTTTTCCCAACAAAACCTTATTCCTCTCATTTTCACAGCAATCTCTGACAGATTAGAAATATAATAGTACTGTATTGACAAATATCCTCAGCTGTTGAATGATCCCATTGTTAAACAGGACTAAGAGGTAATAGCAGGCTCCAGTTTCTTCCAATAGATTCCATTATGAGTTATTTTTATATTTAGTGACTAGATTACATAAGACCTGGTCAACTTTGTTCTGCTTTTGAAATTTCACTAATTACTTGCATTCTCAGTGGTGTGACCACTGTGAGCAAAAGAGCTTTCACTAAATTCAGAAGGCTATTTGCAGAGCAAACAGCTATTAATTCAGATCAACTTTCTACATCCTGTCTCCATAACTCAATTCCATGGCACCAGAAAGCCAAACAAGGAATAATGGATGGAAGTTGACCAAGGAGAGATTCAACCTGGAAGTGAAGAGAAACTTTCTGACGGTGAGAGCGATCAACCAGTGGAACAGCTTGCCAGCGGAGGTTGTGAGAGCCCCAACACTTGCGACCTTCAAGGGGAGACTGGACTGCCATCTGTCTCAAATGGTGTAGGAACTCCTGCTTGAGCAGGGGGTTGGACTAGATGACCTACAAGGTCCCTTCCAACTCTAATAATAAATCTAAATCTATCTACACATGCTTGTAACTGGCATGATTCTGTCTGATAAATAACACAGATGGAGATAGAAAAAATAAATGTGTTACTATATAAGTGATAACTATACATACTGGATTTTTTACTTTATCTTAAGTGGTGTAGTGTTTCCTGCCTAAGCAGGGTGTTGGACTAGAAGACCTCCAAGGCCCCTTCCAACTCTGTTATTCTATTCTATTCTATTAAGTACTGAATTATTACAGACTGCAGTAGAAGCAAAGAGGCGTCATTTTTTGTCAAGATTCAGAATTGCTTCCAAGTTGTTCCAAAGTTCTTTCGTCTTTTTATGATCTTTCTTTAAGGCTGTGGCATAGAATGTTATTGTTTTCTACCATACATGTTTCCTTCAATATGTGTCATCTCTTCTATCTGTATTTCCTGATTTGAAAAGGTGCCATGGAGAGAATATTTGCAGAAGTTTTTACACAATGAGCGAGAAGACACACATGTACAAAGACCTCCTGACATCTTGTAACTAATGTATGTGAAGAATCCTATGTGACAGACGAATTTTACAGAAATGGAGCTGCATCCATCAAAATCCACTTCTCACTCCTTCATTGCTTGGACTGCAGCCTTCTTGGCTGAGAAACAGGCATTGTTGCTTGCTAGCTCCAACATAGTTGAGGGCCCTTCAGCAGGACTATTTAGTATCCATAAAATGACTGTTTCTTGGAGAATTTAAACCTTGCATTTAAACCTTGTTGGCCTGGGTAATGACTCCAGCTGTAGTAACTATAATTCAGAGCAGTGTTTCTCAACCTCAGCAACTTTAAAGAGTATGGACTTCAACTCAGGGGTGAAATCCAACAGGTTCTGACAGGTTCTGGAGAACCAGTAGCGGAAATTTTGAGTAGTTCAGAGAACCGGCAAATACAACCTCTGGTTGGCCCCAGAGTGGGGTAGGAATGGAGATTTTGCAATATCCTTCCCCCAGGAGTGGGGAGGGAATGGGGATTTTGCAGTATTCCTCCCCTTGAGTGGGGTGGGAATGGAGATTTTGCAGTATCCTTCCCCTGCCACGCCCACCAAGCCACACCATGCCCACCAAGCCACGCCCAAAGATCCGGTAGTAAAAAAATTGGATTTCACCACTGCTTCAACTCCCAGAATTCCCTAGGTACCATGCTGTCTGGGGAATTCTGGTGGTTAAAGTCCATACTTCTTAAAATTGCTGAGGTTGAGAAACACTGATCCCCACTTGGAGCCACTTCAAGGAAAATATGAGGGTCATAATTTTTAGAGGTGTTTTAGGCTGAAAATTGATGGAGTGATTGGTGCCCCTCCTGGGTAGGAACCAAGAATATGTGGTGTATGTGGTGTTGTGAAGCTACTCCCCTAATTAAAGATAATGCATGGGGATGTACTCAGTCTGCTTGGGGTCAGTAAGACATTGCTTCTCTGATGATTTTCTCTGATACTAAGGTAAGAAATACTTCTGGGAAGGAGGGAAGGAGGGAGGGAAGGAGGGAAAGAGAGGGAGAGGAAGGAACAAAAAGGAAAGTTAAATGGTTAAATGACCATATGTGTTATAATGTATTAGCTTGTGCCTACTGCAGTTATAGAATTCAAAGCAGCAATTAACAACTTACTGCACTGGCAAGGAATGGATTTTACATTGGAAGGCCATTATAGAGAAAGGTATAGATATATCAGAACTATTCCTGCTTCCAGTGGCCTTTCCAGTTCTTAAGTCTCAGAGAGTGGTTTTAGTCCCTCAAATAACCTAACATTTCTCCTCTTGTAATACCAGATCAGTTCAAAATAAAACACAGGTCATTCCATTATTCAGTTTGGAATAAGAAAGCTTATTTTATGTAATGTCAGTAACAAAGTCTCACTGGGGAAAGCTGCCTGGCCAGGATTTATTTATTTATTTTATTTATTTATTTAGTTTGTCATACATGTATAAGATAACAGGTATAAGTATAAACATGAATATGAATATGAAAACACAGGAAATGGATACGAATAATGGGACACTGGTGCACTTATGCACGCCCCTTACAGACCTGTTAGGAATGGGGTGAGTGAGATCAACAGTAGACAATCTAAGGTTGAAGCTATGGGGGTTTGATGAAATAACAATGGAGTCAGGTAGAACATACCAGGCATTGACCACTCTATTGCTGAAGTCGTATTTTCTGCAATCAAGTTTGGTTTACCTTGAGTTTGTATCTATTGTGTGCTCGTGTATTATTGCGGTTGAAGCTGAAGTAGTCATTGACAGGTAGGACGTTGTAGCAGATAATTTTGTGTACTACGCTTAGGTCAGACCATAGGGGGCGTAGTTGTAGGTTGTCCAAGCCCAAAACTGCAAGCCTGGTGGCATAAGATATTCTGTTGTGAGCAGAGGAGTGGAGTACACTTCTCATGAAATATCTCTGGACTTGTTCAATTGTATTAATGTCCGATATATAGTGCGGATTCCAGGCAGACAAGCTGTATTCGAGAATTGGTCTAGCAAAGGTTTTGTATGCCCTAGTTAGCAGTACAATATTACCTGAGAAGAAGC
This sequence comes from Diadophis punctatus similis, assembly GCA_023053685.1. NCBI lineage: Eukaryota > Metazoa > Chordata > Lepidosauria > Squamata > Dipsadidae > Diadophis > Diadophis punctatus. Next base: position 3,578,112 of record JALIGW010000033.1, read on the forward strand.
TTCGCAAGATAAGGTTAACAACTCTTAATGCCTTTTTGGCAATGCTGTTACAGTGAGCTCTGACACTTAGGTCGTTTGAGATGAGTACTCCAAGGTCCTTGACAGAGTGAGGGTCATCTACGAGGTCGAATCCGCCCAGTTTGTATTTGGTATTCTGGGGGGGGGTGTTGCCAATGTGTAAGACACAGCATTTATTGGTTGAGATTTGGAGTTGCCAATTGTTTGACCATTCTGATACATAGTCAAGGTCGCTTTGTAGGGCAGCAGCATTGTCAGTGGTGTTGAATAGTTTTATGTCATCAGCGAAGAGGATGCAGTTGCTTATAGTATGATTGCAAAGGTCATTTATGTAAAGTATAAAGCATGTGGGTCCTAAAACGCTGCCTTGGGGGACACCGCTGTTAACTGGTGCTGGGTTTGATAGGGCGCTCCCTATTTTGACTACTTGTTGCCTGTTTGACAGGAATTCAGTTATCCACATGTAGGGATCCGGAAATGCCATAAGAGTTTAGTTTTAACAAGTCCCCTGGGAACTGGGCGGCATACAAATCTATTTAAATAAATAAATAAATAAAACAGTAGTTTGTCGTGTACCACTGAATCAAAGGCTTTGCAGAAGTCTATGTAAATAGCTTTATGTAAATGCATCATCTTCCAAATGGGCCTTCTGTAGTAAAGGAAAAGGTGTAGACAGAGTTTAGGGCAGAGAACCATACCAACCTCTACAAGGATGACTGTAAGAGAACTCTTTCATATCGAATGCACATTCCTCAAAATTGTGAATAAGGTTAGCCTGGGATTTGGTTTGCATGCTCCCCATCCTGCTGCCTAGCAGAATCTCTGACTGAATTGAGTCTAAATCTTATGATAATAAGGGAAATCAAAATCTGCTTTAGAATCGGTTAGTTTGGAGCTGTTTAAGAGTCAAAATAGCCATGGCTACTAAGGACCTATTCCAATTGGTCACAACTGGGACATCAACAGAATCCCTCTTAGAACCACTCCCAATTTTGAAATCCAGCTGGACCCAGTAAGATCTATAGGCAGGTCATCTAATAAACCTACTGCTCCTAGAGATGAGATTAGCTACTAATCCATCTTAAATCAGATGGTATCCTTCCACGACAATGGAAAAACTGAGAAATACCCACAAATGGAACATCTCCCTTACCAGGATAATATAAAAAAAACAACCACCCACAGAATCAAAACAAACAAAATAAGCATGTGACTATGGTCCTATATTAATTGATTACAATACCAACATATGGTCAAAGTCACATCCTCATTTTGTTTTCATTTTTTTCCCTTCTCAGTGGAGGAATCTATTATTACACATCTTTGAGAAACAGTCATCATTCTAAACAGTTCAAGTTAAAGACAGTCCACCACTTCTTGAGGCAACCCATTCCACTGTGGAGAAGTTCTTACCATTGGGGAAATTTTCCTGATGTCCAACCAAAATCTACTCACTTGTAAGTTAAACCCATTTTATTACAGAATGCTGCTAACAATTCCAATCCATATTATTTTTGACAGCCATCAAAATACTTGAAGACAACTACCATGCAATCTTCTCTTCTCCTGGTTCAATATACCCACCTAGCTTCACAGATAGACTCATGGCACATGGATTAGCTGAAATGGACAGAATTCCCAATATAATCATGCTTTGCTCTCATTGTACATAAAGTGCAAGAACAAACCATGGAGAAACCACTACTCCATGGTCAGTTGTTTGTCGCTTTAAGCAGAACAAAAAGTGAAAACATTAGTGTATTTTTGAAGAATGGCAGATCAATCACTAATGTTGCCATCAAAAGCATCCTGTGTTAAATGAAAAGCATCTATATTTGTCTTGATAAGCATCTTTCTTCTTTAATAAAATGCTTTCATCTTTAATTTTAAAACCAAAACAATAGCAATCTGCCCATGGTCATTCTGTTACTCTGTTTATGTAAGGAGATATCTCTGAAAGGATGACCCAACAGGTCATGGGTTGTCTAGTTCTATTAAGGAATCTTTAGAAAAGTATGAAACCTTGTGCTATTTTTGATGATTTTTTAAGAATAAAACCATATTCGGCTGGCTGATATGTTACTTCTGATATATGGTGATTTAATTTATCTCATGATAGGAAGATAATGCTCAAGATTCTGTGATCCAAATATCTGCAGTACATGGAAGGAATATTGCAAAAGGTACTTACTATATGTATTCAGAAAAAGTGGAAGCAGCTACAATGACACACCATGAAGATTTAATGAATAACAGAAAAGGCAACTGTCTAAAGGGGCATTTGTTTTTCATTATTAATTATGCTAATAATTTACACTATGTAGATCCCAACACACAGCCCTTAAAAGAATAGGTATACCAGACTACCTCGTCTGTCTGTTTTACAAGGACTACAAAGCAAATGTTAGAATGATGATCTATAGAGCAATATAATGGGTCAGATTCAGAAAATAGTGCAGTATATCACCTTATTTATTCAAGAAGAATAAATGGAAACTGAAATTATAATTGCTGGGAGAAACATCAGCAACCTCAGATATGCTGGTAAAACTACTTTGATGACTGAAAATAGGGAAGATTTGAGAAATCTCCTCAGTTGAAAGTGCAAACGTTCTGCTGCTCAATATTTAAAAAGTTAACATTATGTCAACGGGCAGTAGTACCAAGTCGGTGCAAATAGGAAAAGTTGGAGCACTAACAATATTTTATATTTATAGACCCAAAAAATCCACAGGAGTGGTGACTGTAGCCATGAAATAGATATCTGCTTTTTGAAAGAAAGTCTGAAAAATCTAGACAAATATTAAAGCCAGAGACATAATGCCACAGCAAAAGTCATTTTAAGAAAGACAGTGAAAATGAAAGGCAATTAAATGGGGGGGGGGGGGGCAACAGAAGACAAGGTGGCAAGATGCTTCTATTGATGACATAAGAGAAGTTTCCAAGAAGTCAAAAGTAGTTTGTCCAACTTTTAGCAGATACCTGAACCAAAAACTATTCTTTTCCTATCACAGTTCTGATAGACTTTTCTTCAGTAAGATTAAGATTCTTCAGGTATTAAGATTAAAGGATTAGCAGTACAAGAATTCCAGCAAGTGAACTATTTTCAATTTAAAGCCAATATATCTGAGTGTAAACTAAGGGCTAAGATTTTCAGAGTATTGGAGAGGAGAAAGCTGAGTTAGGTGATAATGAGGAAGGCTACAGCTGGTTGTTTACATAAAGATTTAATTTTTATCAGTTTGATAACTAATTCTTTACAGAGTTACTAACAGACAATTCTGACAAACTTATATTCATGAAGAATCAACTGAGCAATACAACCCCAACTGTGTCTAGTAATCATTCCCATATAATTATATATAGTACACATATATTGCTATCATACTTTTTTTTTAACATACTGCATTTTGTATAAATGAATCCCAAATTTCATTATATTTGTCCATATGAACAGAGGCGGGTTCCTCACAGTTCTCACAGGTTCTATAGAACCGGTAGTAAACCGGTGGTGACGTCACGGAGCCAGTTCTGTCGGTGCCGGTCCATGGACACCTCCATCTTTTTTTATTGGGGGGGATTTGGGGGGGGGGTTTATTTTTTATTTATTTTTTATTTTGCTTCTGCACATGCACAGAAGCTGAGTTTCCAGCACTGTGCATGCGCCACCATCTTGTTTTTGGCTTATTATTATTATTATTATTATTATTATTATTATTATTATTATTATTATTATTATTATTATTATTATTATTATTGCTATTTTTTGGCCGGGTGGCGTGAGAGGAAGCAAACCAGCGGCAAGGTAAGTTAGAACCCACCCCTGCATATGAAGTCTACATTTATAAGCAATCTGGTCATAGGTGGCAAATGCAGTCAGGTATTCAATCCGTTGAGTAAAATGGAGCCATCCATTTATCTTTCCAATTCTGCAATATCAGCCTTTTGCCCATGATAAGGGCATGGAGAATCCTGTCATATTGTCTGGTTGTCAAGTTCCAATGTATGCATGTATACATTGTCTGTCTGCCTGCCTGCCTGCCTGCCTGCCTGCCTGTCTGTCTATTTTTTATGCTTCCTATCTCCCCATAAGGTGACTCTGGCTGTAATATTATTATCTGAAATTTTTAATTTTTGTTACACAATTATTTTTATATAATCCAGTACTGTCTCCCAAAATTCAGTAAGCATAAGACATTGTAATAACATCTTTTAAAGAAGCATTATTATTATTACATTTCCAACAGAATGCTGTTTTTGACAATCCTTTTCTATACAAATGTAACAGAGTCCAAAAAATTCTAAATATCATTGTTTGTTGTCTAAATAGTAATTTAAAGTCCACTCTTGCTATATGAGTTAAAACACAGTCCTATTTTTTTTAGGCAATATAGGAACATTCTTGAGATTCATCTTTACATTTAAACAGCTTCTGAGATTATCTGCTGTGGTATTCTTCTGGATCACTCAAGAGATTTGGGAATGGGGGGGCAGCATTTCATTTATTTATTTGTATTTATTTATATCTCCCCCCCTTTTATTATTTTTATAAACAACTCAAGGCAGCAAACATACTCCTTCTTCCTCCTATTTTCTTCACAACAACAATCATGTGAAGTGATTTGGGCTGAGACAGTGACTGGCCCAAAGTCACCCAACCAGCTTTCATGCCTAAGGTGGAACTAGAACTCATGGTCTCCCACTTTCTAGGCTAGTGCCTTAACCACTAGACTGGTTCTGTTCATATCTCTCAAGCGATCTCAGACTGTGTCATTTTACAATTCTTTGCAATGGAAGTTACTATAGCAATCCTTTGCAGTTTCCAGTGCTTCTTAATATCTACAGAAATCTGTTGGGAGATGTATAGTTGGATGCAATCAGTATGCTAATGATTCCCAGATTTCCTCTGTAACATCTCCAGAATATGATATAGCTCCGTGATGGCGAACCTATGGCACGGGTGCCACAAGTGACACGCAGAGCCATATCGGAGGGCACGCGAGCTCAGGTCCGGCGCGCATGTGTGCACCGGCCGGCTGATTTTCAGGCCTTCTGGGCCCACTGGGAGTCAGGAAACAGGCTGTTTCCAGCCTCCAGAGGGGGTGGGAAAGGCCGTTTTCGCCCTCCCCAGGCTCCTAGAAGCCTGGAGAGAGCAAAAAATGGGCGTGCCATTGCATGCTGGGAGTGGGGGGGTCATACGCGCATGCTCGGGGGTGCATGGAATTATGGGTGTGGGCACGCACACACGTGATCCCATGCATCCCCCCCCCTTTTTGGCACGCGAACCAAAAAAGGTTCGCCATCACTGGTATAGCTCCTCTGAACCTTTACTTGTATACAGTAATGGGATGGAGAAGGGAAAATAAATTGAAACAGAATCCAAAGAAAGCAGAGGTGAGAAGACATTTTCCAGACAGGTGAATCATCTTGTTAAATGGATCTGCAGCAGGAATATGTAGTTATTTGGATCCAGAAAAGGTGCTCTGGAAAGGCTGTGGACAAGATCGTTGTACCTGTCTGCATCTCCTTAATGAGACGCTTATTCCTGGGCTTGCATGGAACCTTGCAGGAAAATAGGTGACTGATTTAAGAAGGCATTAAGAAAATAGCCTTGTTGCACCCAGTCAACATCTTTTTAACAAAAGGGACATATATATTATATTATTTGTACCATACAAAATTGCAATCCTCCAGAAAGAGCAGGCATTCTGCTTGGAAATGTTTCTGGGTCCAAATCGGTTTCCAGTTTCCCCATTTAGGCAAGAAGTTTTATCAGCTTATGGTGCTTTTAGAATGAATACCCATTGAACTAGTTAACAATAGTGGATAAATAGTATGAAGTTTACTGGATTTTATTGATTTGTAAAATTCCAATTCAGTCCATGCTGAGGAATTCAGCAGTAATATGGGGAATATTAATTTTGTTCCACAATTAGAGAGCAAGGAAAGAGCAATCTCTTTGTCTATCTCTTTTTCTCTATCTATCTTCTGGAGGCGGGAGAGGTGAAAAATGGGCCATTTTTGCCCATTTTTTGGCCTCCCGGGGCGTCTGTGTGCCCCGTTTTCCACCTCCCCCACCTCCAGAAGCATTCTGCTGGCCAAAAACAGGTGAAAACGACCCATTTTCTGGCCAAAAATGGGCCATTTTTCCAGTTGTTTGGCCTACTGGGGCATCTGTGTGCCCCATTTTTCACCTCCCCTGCCTCTAGAATGTCTCTGTAGGCCAAAATTGTTGGCCTTTCAGTTCCAGCCCGCGGGGCTCGCAAAGGTAAGTCCTACGCTTGGCCGAAGGGCGGACGGGGTGATGTGGGCGGGGCAGCCTCGTGGTCCTGCGTGGGCCAGATTAATGGCTTCGGTGGGCCACATGTGGCCCGTGGGCCATAGCTTGAGGACCCATGGTTTATACTTATACCAGAGGCAAATATGGGAAAAGGGCAGGGAGTAACCTCTCTATACAGAGTTACTCAAGTCAGACACGGTATATAAATGACTGGATTATTGGATATGATAGTGATATGATTAGATGTGGCAGCATCTTATGTGGTAAGTTGGTCAGATATGGGGGTGGATTCCATGAAGTAATGGTAGAATTACAGCAACAGTGAGACATTGAGAGAACATAGAGGACATTCTATTAGAATAGTTGCTTTTTTAGAGAGTTGCTATTAAGAGATTTATCTTAAACTGGACTTGATTCCCAGTTTACCTACTGGTATTTTTCCTGGTTTTATCAATATTCCTTGGCCTTCTAAATGTTTTATAGCTATGCTAAGAGAGTGATTGCTTCTCAAATCCCTGGGAAGATAATTAGAGAGGGGGTGGTTTACTTTACTTTACTTGTCACAAATGCAAATGCACACATGCACACACATGTATGCACAAACAGCAGATGTTGACATGTCAGTCTTTCCAACGCTATGGCTTTGAGTGGTTCTAAATATATGATGGCTAAAAGCCCATTATGAGAAGATGCTATGATAATGATATTAAATTGTTACTGATTTCACAATACTTTCAATGAATACCAAATAGCCATGTAATGATAGGCTGGGGAAAATTACAGAAAGTGGCATTGTTGTTTGATTTAATTGTCTGCCCATTATGAGGAAAATGGGAAAACCCCGGACAAGCTGTTCAATATTATACGGGAAAAACTGTGTTCTTGTCTGACCCTTGTTCACAAAAACTGTGCCTGGATCAGTAGTGACTTGTGCCCACTTAGTTGCCTACCAGTCCTATTTCCCCAATTCACTGCTTGTCACCTTTTAATTCAGCCCAACATTAAACTCTCTGATCCTTAGGCTAACTCACACTGTTTCAGTTCAGAGTTGTTGTATTTTGGGTTCAGGCATAATTGATTGCTTCTTAATATGGAAAAAAGTCTCCACACAAATAGCAGGAAACTGGGTTGTCATTATGACAGAAACATTTTAAAGCACTAGTGAGAAACGAAAACACTGAGACGTGGGGGCGGGAGAAGCTGAAGGACAATTGCATCAGCAAAATATGCTACATACTACCTTAAATAATTAACTAAGCTTTTATAAAAAATGTGTCTAAAATATATTGCTATTAAACCCTGTGTCAAAGCAATGTACCAACCAAATAAATGGCAAAAATAGATCCAACTTTGTCACTTCTTATATCTTCTGTAAAATAAACAAATGAATGAAAATCAATATTAGAGTTACAACGGAAGGGGAACAATATAAGTTTGAGAGCATTGGTCCCCAACCTTTCTGGTTCAGAGGACCAGCAGTAGTGGTGGCAGGAGGTGGAGGGCAGTGGCAGCGGGAGAGAGGGGATGGTTTTGTGCCAGCAAGTAGAGCTCCGCACGCTTGTCCGCCGCTTGAGCGCATCATTCTCAAAGTGATGTGGACCAGTACCAGCCCACAGATGAGGGGTTGTGGACCCTTGTTCTAGAGAATGGATCACATACAAATAAATGCATATCTATTTCTTTTCAAGTGCAATATACATCAGAGGTGGGTTCCTGCCGGTTTGGACCTGTTCTCTAGAACCGGTAGCGGGAATTCTCCCCCGCTCGCTGAACCAGCAGCAATGGCCGGCTGGACACGCCCCCATACCGGTCCTCCAGCTTGAAATCCGTCCACCGTAGCCAAATGTAAGCGAAAATAACCCTCTGAACATGTGCAAAGCCTCCTGCACATGCGCAGATGAGTTTAACCCAGGAGCGACGGGGCAAAATGTGCACTTCTGGCATGACCCTGAACCGGTAGAGAAGGTAAGTAGAACCCACCCCTAATATACATATTTATGTAATTAGACAGCCCAGTAAAGAAATCAGCCCAGATACAATTATCTTGTTTTATCTAATCAAGGGTTACAAGATCTATGTTGGAGGTCAAAAGCATTGTATCTAGAGACTCTGCTTAATTATCTGAGGGGAGCAAGGATCATAGTGACAGGAGCAAGGACCCTGTACCACAACCAAGATATAAAATGTATTTTCTATTTTTCCTTGATTTTGGTATCAAACTGCACTAAGTCATTCCTAATGCTAATACTACATTGTTTATATGTTTCATGTTACAGAATGGTGGAAAATCGAAATTTGGCAATGCAGTTGGTAAGTTTGGAGTTTGCAAACATGCGTTCAGTGGCTATAAGCTAGATATCTTTGATCTAAGAATTAGAAATCCACAGAATAAGATTACAATTTCCCAATAAAAATGATGAAAAGATATAGAAATGCTATTATCCACAGAAGTAGATAGATTGCTGATAATGTTGGAAATAATTACAATGAATTTAAAACAAAGTATTTCTAAAACTATATAAAGAAGCATTTTAAAATGCACATTAGAGCACGAGAAAGTGTTGACTACCGGGATTTGATTATCCTGTAAGAGAATGAAGTTACTGGCACTTTGTATCAGGCTAATAACTTAATATAGGCTATTCAGAGATGCCAAATTATTTCAAAAGCTGCAGAAAAGAAATGATATTGAACTTGTTATTAATTCATTCAATGTTCCATCTTACTAATCAGTTTCTTTGCTTTAAAAATGATGAATTTGGGCTGCTTTGGTAGGTTATTTTTATTTATTTTTATTGTTGCATCCTTAAAAGTATCAAACATGCAAGTGATTAATTTTTTTGAATGGGTTACCTCTCTTGTGGGAATGGAATTTTCACTAAGTTTGAAAGGAATTACCAAAAAAAAGGATTTAACTGAATGTGAAAACTATACAACACAAAATGTGGGGTACCTCTGGTGAAATATGGCTCAGAAACTAAGCAAATTAAATATTGTATGATTAAATAGATTATATGATTTAATTTCCTATCAAACCTGTCATCTTTCCATAAAACGTTTCTGCACCTTACATTTCTACAAACTACACCAAAGTAATTTTCTACACCCTACACCCTACACTCTACACTTCTCATTAGAAAATTCATATAGAATAATGAAAATTAAATTGTGAGACTATGCCTTGATGTTTAAAAATAATCTCACAAACAATCTGACAGAGTTTAACATGGAAATTATTTTGTAATTATATTTTTATTCATGGTTGGTACTATATTGAAAAATAGGTTTCTCTCAACATAAAGTTTTAGCATTTAAGTCATATATGATTTGTCAAAGAATAGATTTCATATTGACCATGTAATGTTTTATTTTATACTTTATACTATGTGTATTACTATTGTTGATACATGTACATTAATCTCATTTTAATAATGATCTGTAGTTTTAAAGTGACACTATTATTCTGAGACTATGCATTTAATTTACTTAATCTTATGCTTGTGAATCTCTTGTTTCTTTTGTACTTTTCTCACTTTTTTCCTCTTGTTTCACATTTAGTTTGCTTTTTTCTCTCTCTTAAATTGGAAAGTGGTTCACCTATGTAAGTAGCTATGGCAAAAATAGTCAATTAATTTCTGAATAAATGGTGAAAAGTCTCTCTTTGAGGGTGATAGAACTTCAAATCAGAATACAGTGGCAAGGCTATTCAGAGAGAACCTTTGAAAGCTCGCAATGAAAGTTCAAAAATTGAAGGCCAAGACACTTATAGTATTGCTATTCTGGACCTCTGTTAACTAATAATTCAAGAGTTGTAATCTAGCAGGCAAAGCCATAGTTATAAACACATTATGAGTGAGAGAGAGAGAGAGAGAGAGAGAGAGAGAGAGAGAGAGAGAGAGATTTTCATATTCCATTCTCAGATTCTCAGATTCCTTTCATTTATTTTAACCAGTAATTTATCATTTTCTCTAAAAATACAAAAAACCCTCTTCTTTCCATAATTTTCCATAATAAATCTTTTAAGTATCATCTTCCAAATTGATCAGTAAAAATCCATTAGGAATCACTAGAAACAACGTATTGAAATTTAATCGCATCAAACAATATCCCACAATTTTTTCTTCATCTTCTCTCAGAAACTCCTTCGTTTACCTCACTTCACAATCACCCTGATTAGCAATGGAAATTCCGGTCTCAATTGTAACTGTAAGCTCGGGACTACCTATATCAATATTTATGTTTAGAGTTTATAATTATTAAGATGATATAGTCAATCTAGTTCTATAAATGCAATTAATGGAAAAATGGGGGGAAATCAAATTTTGATAATAATTATTGTAAATCCTTTATTTACTAATATTTTATTCCTATTTCATGATTTTTATCTTCTTTTTAAAAACATTAAGGCAGCTATTTATTTTCTATTCTTATATTTTTTTAAATTATCTTTTGAAATAGGGTCCCATAATTCCCTATTGTTTTATTTGTTGAAAGTTGTTTGTGGACCATGGAATCTTCATTGGAATTGCTTGTCAGACCAGGGTCAGTCAGAGGTCACTTTTAAACAGGAAAAAAAGCACACACCTCTATAGATTTGGAAAAAGTTGTCCTGGTCAGGCAACTATGACATCAGAGTAGGCAATCAAATACAGAAGAGAGACAGAACAGTAAAAAAAGAGGTAGAGATAGAGAAAGCAAGGCCAATTTACTTATTACCTGTAGTTCCATAATTATTTATCTTGTCGATTTTGTACAGTTGAGTAGTTTCAGATTGAGCAGAAGATTGGGAGTATAAAGGTGATTAGTTTCTTGAAATAAAAGCAATTTGGAGAAAGGTGATCTTGAGAAGACAAACAGGTGGTTAAACAGTGTCTTCCCCTCCTGCCAGATGTCCCCTGCAGCTGCTTTTCACTATTGAAAGAAGCCAATGGCAATTGTAGTTCCATCTGGAGAAGGAGGAAAAAGTCTAGACATTCATCTTCCATCATGCTGACAAGCTCTTGGCATATCAAGAATGTGGTGACAGTTACTAAGGCTTGTAAAGTGAGAAGGATCACTAACAGTACACAATAAATGGATTTGTTCCAATTCCAACAGGAGAAAGAAAAGAGAAAAAGAAAAAGAAAAAGAAAAGGAAAAAGAGAAAGAGAAAGAAAAGGAAGAAAAAAGAAAAGGCTTGAAATGAGCTCTCTAGTTTCAAAAATGCCTGACTTGGCTCTGAATCAGCCTGCAATTCTATTTTTACTTTTCAAAAGTAATCTTAAAGCATCCCTTTCCATCCAATATACCTAAATTATCCATATGCCAGCCAGCATGCATTTCATGCTGCTATTATTCTCTCTGATAAAAGATTCCTTATTCTAAGCTTCTCTTTTCATCTTTGGGGAAATAATAATGAGACACTCACACAAGCAGAATAAATATATTTTACAGCATCAGGATAATTAACTATCAATATTCTGTAGTAATAAAGGACTTATGGAAATTGTTTGAGGGGGAAAAGTTTCTTTTTCCTTTTCCCTTTAATAAAACTATTGCATCTACTATATAATAGGACAAATTCAGTTTCTGTTTTTTGAGGAAGACAGCTTTTATTAAATTTGTACCTTATAAATATTTCCTTTACAAGGGATTATTTGGTGGGGCACAGGGATGGGTTCTAACTTACCTTGCCACCAATTCGTTTCCTCCCGTGCTGCATAGCTGCGTTCACATTGCACATGCACATGCACAGTGCTGAAAAACAAGCAAAAAATAGCAAATATATATATATATAAAGCCAAAAGCAAGATGGCAAGGCATGCGCAAACTTGGCTTCTGTGCATGTGCAGAAGCAAAAAAACATTTCCCCCCCCCCCCAAAACACAAAAAATCCCCAAAAAAAGATGGAGGCGTACACGGACCGGCACCGACAGAACTGGCTCTGTGAGGTCACCACCTGTTTACTACTGGTTCTATAGAACCAGTGCGAACCAGGAGGAACCCACCTCTGGTGGGGCAGTCAACAATATGAAAAGACAATTGCCTACTGTTCTGTTTGTACCAAGAATGACCCCAATGTGGGTTCCTTGGTACTCTCTGAGTTTAGTTACTTTTTCAGTGCTGATAATGTTACCTAGCTTAGGTAATAAAAAGTCTGCAAGAAAATAACCAAGCTCAGGGAGCACCAACCCTGAGCATAACCCTGAGCTACAAATATTCTCCTTTATTGCTGTCAGTTGCAGCTAGTCCCATTCATATCTTGAGTCAATCCTTTTTTTTTAAATAAAATAGCAAATAAGGTACTTTTCAGAGTGGTTCAAGATTTTTCTGAAACACATTTCTGGACTCACAGATATGTGTTTGTGTTAGAATGCTGATGCATTATTCACAGAAATAAAGGATCCTATCTAATGCTTAATGAATATTTGAAATTCTGCCTTCAGCTTATACAGTATATTCAGCAATACTTCTATTACAAAATGCAAGCTACAATATTATAGAGGGTTTTTTTTCTCACTGACACATATACACATGTATACCTGTCCTTCAAAATGTTTGTTATTACTCAGTCATTCAGTCATTTCCTACTTTGCATGCTTTAATTGAAATCATTACACTGAATTGTCTGTCAGTAACTTCTTTTTTGAACTTCTTGTAAGCTCTTGGTCATCAGTGATAGACTCTAGCCATCTTGTGTTAATCAAGTGTTTTAATTGCCTTTAATTTTTATAATCATCATAGTCTTCTCCAATGACTCTTGCTTTCATATTATGTATCCAAAACTTAGGAGCTTTAGCCTTGTTGTTAGTGCTACCAATGAGCAATTACGGTAGGTTTTACAGTACCTCATCTTGAATTGAATCCAAAATATTCTGCAACTATTTCCTCTAGCACCACCATCTCAGATCTAGCAAGTTTTGATTTATGTGTTGCTTAATGTTTCTGAATGTTGTTGGATGCAAAACTTTGAGCTTTGTTTTATTAGCATGTGAGATACGTACAACTGTTCTACAATTTGAGCATGCTTTAGCACTGTCCTTTACTTAAGGTTATATGTAATATAATATAAATTTGTCTTTTCCTGCCCCTTGGCCAAGATTATGTTTTCCATATATTACAGCAAAACATAAATAGAATTTAAGTGGCACAGTTTAAGAAAATTTGATTGGTATTTTATCAATTCATGGACTTCCATATTAGTATTATTTTCTATGGCCTATTTATGCTCACCAGGATGTCTGGCTGTCATGCGGTGATCAGACCTAGATATCAGCAGTCTAGGGAATTTTTTTGGTACAGTTCAACATATTTGTACCATCTCCCTCCCCCCCCCCCCCAAAAAAAATCATTTCTTTGCCTTCTTCCAGCATTTATTTGTTTTTTATTTATTTATGTATTTATTTTGTCAAGCATGTATTATATAATATACAGTATATAAGTATAAACATGATTTGAATACATGAAATGAATACAAATAAAAGGGAACATTAGGACCGAGTTGGTAGGCACTGGTGCGCTTATGCAGATCTTACAGACCTCTTAGGAATGGGGTGAGATCAACAGTAGACAGTCTAAGGTTAAAATGTTGGGGGTTTGGGGATGAAACCACAGAGTTGGGTAGTGCATTCCAGGCATTGATCACTCTGTTGCTGAAGTCATATTTTCTGCAATCGAGTTTGGAGCGGTTCACTTTAAATTTGTATCTATTATGTGCTCGTGCATTGTTGTGGTTGAAGCTGAAGTAGTCATTGACAGGTAGGACATTGTAGCAGATAATTTTATGCTGAAGGTGGCATAGTTCTAAGTTGTCTAAGCCCAGAATTTCAAATTTGGTGGCATAAGGTGTTCTTTTTTTACCCTTAATTTCTTGTTATCTTTAACAACCCATTTATTTTCCCATTTTTTAATATTAGCTTACTTCATTTTACAATCAAGATTAATCCCATTTCCTTTTTTCCATTTTATCTTTACAAATATTTTACTGTTTATAACCTTCATCATTTTTTAAATCTATTTTCAGTTTAACATACATAAGAAAAACCATTTTTCCAATAATTAACAATCAAGGATTTTTAGTACTAGTACAATTCTATTAAATCCTATTTATATCTACCTCTACAAAACCTAGTTTTCTTCCTCCCTCCTTGATCTTCCCTTTTTTAACCATTATCTCTTGGTCTCTCTACTATTCCATTTTGTATTAATTTTCTGTTTATCCTTTTATCCCTTTCTCTTGGCTTCTTTTTTCCCTTTTTTTTTAAAAAATCTGAATTGTATCTTTTCCAGGAGTGAAATGCTCCCGGCCTGGGTGCACCCGCCAGCAGTCAGAGAACCGGCAGTGATGCCGGTGCGAGGCCCCACCTACCCACCTGGACACCGCCACCCAGGCCATCCCACCCTCTGCATGCACGCAGAACACTCCGTGCATGTTGTTGTTACAGTGGGCTTTGGCACTTAGATCATTAGATATAAGTACTCCAAGGTCCTTGACAGAGTGAGGATCGTCTACAAGATCGTGTCCACTCAGCTTGTATTATGTGTTCTGATTTTTTTTGCCAATGTGTAAGACAGAGCATTTGTTGGTTGAGATTTGGAGTTGCCAAATGTTTGACCATTCTGACACAAAGTCAAGGTCTTTTTGAAGGGTAGCAGCATTGTTGGTGGTGTTAAATACTGTAGTTTTACATCATCGGTGAAGAGAATGCAGTTGCTTATAATATGATTGCAAAGGTCATTTATGTAAAGTATAGAGTGTTGGTCCTAGAACTCTGCCTTGGGGGACACCCCTGTTCACAGGTGCAGGATTTAATAGGGCGCTCCTAATTTTGACCACTTGTTGTCTGTTTGACAGGAATGCAGCTATCCAATTATGTAGGAGTGCAGAGATGCCATAGGATTTTAGTTTTAGAAGTAGTTTGTCATGTACTACTGAATCAAAGGCTTTACAGAAGTCTATGTAAATTGCACGTATTGCTTTGCCCTGATCGAGTTTTGTAGTCAGATATGTTTTTGCAGTGTAAAAGCTGTAGATTACAGGATAATTTTTTTCTGTTTGAAAAATAGAAATAGAACAATAGAACAATAATTTCTAATTGTTTGTTAGAGAGTAGGTTATTTGTTTCCAAGTGGAGGGTAATTGATTGGTTAATGATTGATTCCATGACTTTGCAGGTGATACAGCATAAAGAGATTGGACTGTAATTTTCAACTAGGCTGGGGTCTCCCTTTTTGAAGATAGGGATGACCGTGGCTAGTGACCATAGAATGGGTAGAGAGCTGGTCCTGAAAGATTTTTCAAAGATTATGCTTAGAGGTTCAGCTATAGCAGTGGAAAGTTTTTTAAAGAAATATGCACATAGTCCATCAGGTCCAATAGATAGAGATGGTTTTAGGCTGCATAGTGCCTTTTCAATGTTATCTTCTGTGAAATCTGTTTGTGTTAAATGTTGCAATTATTTGTGGTACGACTAGGGAATGTTGGGCATGAGCCATTGCTGTTTACAAAGACTGAGCCGAAGAATGTGTTAAAGAAGTTGGCTTTAACTGATTCATCATTACATTCTTTACCGCTAGGTCCTTTTAGGGTTGGGATGGATCTCAAGTCTTTAAGTTTGTTGTTTGCAAAATTATAGAAGGCGCGGTTGGATTTTGTGTGCAGAAAGTTTTCCTCTTGTTTGATGTGATCATTGGTGCATTCAGTCTTTATTTGGTGGCATATATTTTTGTAGTGGCTTTTAAAGTTAGCTACGTAGCCAGTTTTATTTTTTCACCAGAGAGATTTTTTTGGGGGGGATTGGAGTTTCCTTATTGACATGGGTAATTTGTGTTTTGTGGTTTTGGTGGTTATTAGTGATACGTATAACTCTTTTGACTTCAAACAAGAAAATGTTATAATGGTCTTCGGCAGTGTTACAGCCAGAGAATAGAATTTGCCAATCAAGAGGTGAGAGGTTGGTGTCTATGAGATCATAGTTGGCTTTTTTGAAGTTGTAATTGGGTATCCCATCATTATGGTGATTTTGAGACAAAAGTCAATCATGCTGTTGGTCACTGTTGGAAAAGGGTTCTTTTATTTGTAGTCCATAAATTGAGCTTAAACTGTTGCAGAAGATGAGATAGAGGCAGTTGTTGAGTCTAGTGTTGGTAGTTACTAGTTGATCTAGTCCCAGATTAGTAACAGCATTGTATAGGGTTGCATAGATGGGTTAAACTCATAGGAGAGTTATCTCATAGGTTGTTAGAAAGTGAAGGTTAAGAAAGAGAAGAATGACATTGGTGTATTGATAGAAAAAGACTATTATCTCAGCCCAGATACTTTAAGAAAGGAGGTGAGAGCAGGAAAAATAAACGAGAAAGAGAATGCAATGATAGTAAAAGCATTAAAGTTTAAGAGATAATGTGTGAAACAATATCAGAATCAGAAAAGTGTTAATGGAGGATAATTGGGGAGGAGTGAAGTGAAGATGTCAAGTTCAGACAGAGAAAGCTGTTACCAAATACAGAGGAAGTTTCAGTTTTAAAATCAAGTTCAACTGAAAGAAAGAAAGTGAACATAAACTAGAAAATAAAAGATACAAAAGAATATGTTTTTCAAAATGACATAAATAGGAAACCACTGTCTTTTATATGGATAATCAAGGACAATTTGTATACATTTGAACAATCGGGTCTTTTTGTAATAAAACTCTAGTTGCTATCCTTGGTAAAGAAGAAACTATGTATTAGAGTTTCCCTTGATTACAAATCCTGTGTCTTTCCATTTGATTGTTCTCTTCAGTTTCTTTGCATTGCTTATTTAGTGATATTCTCTGGTGTCCTTTTGCTCTTGCTTTTCTCTAGAAGTCTATCCATTATTTGGATAGACTTTTCTGGCTCTGTTGCATTTTGCTTAGCCTCTTCCTTTGGCTATTTGCAATGTGACGGGTCCTTGGTGCTTTCTGAGCTTGATTGTTTTCTTGCAGACATTTTATTATCCAAACTAGGTAATATTATTAATGCTAGTAGGAAGTAGGGTTTGCTCTCAATTTATATTCTAGTGGCTATAATCACATGGTATTAACCTAGCACACAAACTAATTAATGACCTCCAAAGTAAATCAAAAGACCGAGAAGCTCCAGAAAGAAAAAACAGGAGTCATCTACAACATACAATATAAACACTGTGACAAACATTACAGACATTGCAAACATTGCAAACATTACAAACATTACAAACAGGCAGCAGACAAGTAGAACACATCCATGAACACCAACTAGCAGTCAGAAGACACAATGAAAAGTCTTTAATTTTACAACACATGGATAGAGATAACCACAGTTTTAACTGGGGAACTGTGACCATCCTAGACCAATCCAAGTCCAGAAATGCTAGAGAATTCCTGGAAGCCTGGCATTCTGACAAATTGGCCATCAATGGGCACATAGACATAAACAACATCTACATACTGTACAAAAGAGACAAGCAAAAAAGAAAACAAAAGGACCAAATACCTCCCCACCAGCAACCAACACCCAGATGAGCATAAATTAACATGAAGTTTAACACCAGAACAACAATCAAGAAGTAAACAATAGGCCAAACAAGATCTGCCAAACAAACTAACAGTAAGCAGCCTAATCAAAGAATCACCAAGAACACTCCCATCAACACTGGCAGGACTAGTCACAAGAATATAAATTTCAATCCATTTTGTCATTTTTGTATCTGATCAGTTGTTAACACCTTTTGTTAACAATGTCTGCTCTATTTCTCCTATGATTTTCATTTTCAGAAGATCTACTGTTCCTGTGTTATGAAATATCCCACTCCAGCACATTTCAGCTCATGGCTTTCATAATGTTAGTGTTCAAGTCGTACATTTCTGTTCTAACATCAGCAGTTTGCCTTGGTTCATGTTTCTGACATTCCATGTACTAGCTGTCTGTGTATGTGATATACACATATATACAAACTTGTATGTATTCATAGACACGCATAGACATGTATAGACATACGCATACACACATATAGACATACATATATTTCATATATTTCATAGAATTGTGTATCCTTTTTACTTTAATCCAATCACAATATAAACACTAGTGCAACTTGTACTTCTCTTCCGAACTAAGGAGTTCAACTTTCATTGTCATGCTGAGGTTGTCCTGAGCAGTGTTGTGTGAATACCCATTTACTTGTGTTGGCAGAATATCGGAATGGATTGCCATTTTCACTTCTGCAGATCATACTAACTGGATTCCTTGTCTTGTTCTTTTGAGAGTATACATTCTCAATAGTATAGACTATAGCATCATTGAGATCTGCAAGCCCTTCATCCCTAAATATCCTGCAAAAGATATTGATAAGAGAGCTATTGCAGAAAAAGCAGGATACTAATGCAACAAATAAATAAATGCATGAAATGGAACTAGTTTAAAGGACAGCTATTAGTAAAGGGCAGATATTGCAGACCACAAAAACTCCAGAGGTTTTTCATGTGCCTTAATTGCCAGTTCGTTCCCTTCCTTTCCTAAGGGAAATAACATATAGCCAAAATAAAAATTAATATGAGCATGCTTTTGAGAAAGTGTACTGTACTCAACCCTGTGCTTGTTCATTTTTCATAAAAAGCAACTGCATGAGACCCTACAATCTGGAAATAAGAATCTTAAATATTTTGCTCGCCAGATCATTTTTCTGCTGGAAATGACTCTCGTTTTACTGTAATTGTTCTTTTATTTTCTGTTTGCAAAAAAAAATATTGTTTAGGGAAGTGAAGTGGAAAGTTTTCACTTAGAAAAAGAAATGAGTTAGTTGTTTTTTTTTTTAAGCTGGATTGGCCCCTGCACAAAACTCCTTGCATGAACAAAATGAACAGGCCCTTTTAACTTATATATTGTGTGTATATCTCCCGGTTTTTATTTTTTGGAAATGCAAGGAGAAACGCAAAGGTCTATCTTCATTTTATTTCATCTGCCAACCACAGCCTTTTGAGATAGGTGGGGCAGAGAGAGGGATCCCCCTAAGGTGAAGTCTGTGGTTCAGTGGGAACTTGAACCCAAGTCTTCCCATTTCAAGTTCAGTACCTTAATCACCATGGTATACCCATTGGTGAATAAATTTGTTTGGACAAAAATGTCCTAAGGAGAAAAATTTTGAAACACTTTTCTTGGTTTGTAGGAATACATTTGTTACAGTTTAACATACTGTTGCAATGTTTTTATCAGCACATTTGTAAAGGCTTTTCCAAGTGGAAAACATTCTGACAGAGATCATGATAATATGTCGCATTTATTTTAAAATTGCTTTTCCTCTTTGCTTTTTTTTTTCCTCCCTTTTTAATTTAAGAGTAGGAGAAAACAGCCCTAGGGCATAAGCAGATGTTTCTGAGAAGTGATGCCTTCGGGGAGAACAGAAAAGCTGTTGAGGTCATCAAAAGGTCAGCTGGAAAGAGTTTGAAATTCCAGAAATGGCATATTGATTTCTCACTTTTCTTATTAAAAAGAAACCTAATAAGTAAATTCATTCTTAATGTCTTCTCATCAGCCACTAGCAATGTTGATTCTACATGCTAAGCTAAATGGTAGGGCAACATTATCTGACAAAGCTGTGAAGTGGAACTCATTTTCTTTTGCCTTTGGAGCAAAGCAAAATGTTGTAGATCTGATGTCAAATGTTATTTCTAATGGTAGGGTTCCACTACAGGAAAAATTAATCCAATGTTTAATGAACATTGTTTTTAAGCTAAGACAATCTCTCTAAATGCCACAGGAAGCACACTTAAAATACCCTCATTCTCACCAAAGGCCAAGTCTGTTTATTCGCCTATTGGCAATATCTAATGACTTTACTGTGTCCTCCCCATCAAATTAAAGGGCCAGCCACCCATACTTTAGCTGATATAAAATGATACTAGCATGAACATTTCCACCCATATTGCTGATACCAGGTGAGAAAACTAGTTTTGCATACTTTGGTTCTGTCATCTGAATAAGGGAGAGGTGCACTAAGTGATTTATGTTTCCATCATTGACTAGGGCAAGGGTCGGCAAATCGCGGCTCGCGAGCCACAAGCGGCTCTTTGGGCCCTCTGCCACGGCTCCCTGTCCCATCACTGACTGCCCCGCCCCTCGCCCTCCCTTCCCTTGCCTAGCCCAGGGGCTCTTCCTAGTTTCCAAGAGGACTACAGGGGCAGGAGGTCAAATGTCATGTCCTCCGACATCCAGAACATTCCACGTCACACTGAAACCCCCCGCCCGCCCGTCTCTAGCCTTTGAAGGGGAGAATGAGCACACCCGCTGGGGGGTGCTGTAGGACAAGCTATGGGGCTCATCTCCCCATCTCACAAGGATTGGATGGTTCACCTCAGAGCCCGCCTCTCGGAGCTGCACGCACTTCCTAGCTGGGGAGGTGGGGGTTAAGCTAAGCATCTGAATGCCTCCCCCGCAAGAAATGAATCATCTCCCCAAGCCAGGGTCCAGAGCAGCCTCGCACACAGAAGCATTGAGGAGGGGTAGCAGCGGCTGGCGTTGGCAGAGCCCCCTGACTCCGCCTGCCTTCGCGCACCAGAACTTTCCTTGTGGAATGGAGATTCCGCCTCCCCCCAGCCCAAATTGTGCGCATGCCTCACACTCCCACCCAGCTGCACCTGAGGAGAGGGGGGAAAGCCAAGCAGAGAACCCCCTCCTTCCCATGCAAAGCCCCTTAAAGCAGAGAAGAAGCCCAGCCAGCCAGCCCCTTTGCTGGAAGCTCCCAGGCAGCCCTCAAGCAAGCGAGCAAACAAGAGGAAGGAACGCGCGAACCCGTCCCCATCGTGTGGGAGGGGGAGCCCCGGAGAGGCCATGTGTGGATAGATAGATGATAGATAGATAGATAGATAGATAGATAGATAGATAGATAGATAGATAGATAGATAGATAGATAGATAGATAGATAGATAGATAGATAGATAAATAGATAGATATAGATGGCGAGAGAGATAAAGAGATGAAAAGGGAGACATGAGAGAGAGTGGAGAGGGAGAGAGAGGATAGATAGATAGATAGATAGATAGATAGATAGATAGATAGATAGATAGATAGATAGATAGACAGACAGACAGACAGACAGACAGACAGACAGACAGACAGACAGACGATGATAGATAGATAGATAGATAGATAGATAGATAGATAGATAGATAGATAGATAGATAGATAGATAGATATGGATGGAGAGAGAGAGATAAAGAGATGGAAAGGGAGAGATGAGAGAGAGATGAGAGAGAGAGATGAGAGGGAGAGGGAGAGGGAGAGGGAGAGGGAGAGGGAGAGGGAGGGAGGGAGGGAGGGAGGGAGAGAGAGAGAGAGAGAGAGAGAGAGAGAGAGAGAGAGAGAGAGAGAGAGAGAGAGAGAGAGAGAGAGAGAGAGAGAGAGAGAGAGAGAGAGAGAGAGAAGATAGATAGATAGATCTTCTACCTGCGGCCGCCTCCCAGTCGGTCCCCCGCCACAAACTTGTGCAGTGAAGGATAAGGTTCCCGGAGCAACCTCTCGCCCTTCTTTCGATGTATTAATTCGGGGGCCCTTCCACCTCCCTGTCGACACCCAGAGGTATCTATGCTTCCTGCAAAGTGAGAATTCCGCCCGGGTCTCCCAAATCCCCTATTTCATCGGTATCTGAGGTGGTAAGTACTTAAGACGCTGGGAATCTGAGTTGCTTCTCTGAGCGGGCTGCAGAGTACAGGCACAGGATGACAAAAACTGCTCCAGCAAAAGAATACAGGCACATGGCAAAAACTGCTCCAGCAAAAACCTGTCAACAAATATTCCATTTGCAACACACCAATCTAAAGCTGAATTTCCAAAATCGTAGAAGCTAATAATGTACATTTCCTTCCATAAAAGCAGAGTAAATGTTTAACAATCTTCTTATTACTACTGCTACACTATACACACATACACACATACATACATACATACATACATACATAAAGGAGAGAGAGAGAGAGAGATTGAGAGATTGAGAGAGAGAGAGAGAGATTGAGAGATTGAGAGAGAGAGAGAGAGAGAGAGAGAGAGAGAGAGAGAGAGAGAGAGAGAGAGAGAGAGAGAGAGAGAGAAGGGTTTTGTGGTTCCCAGTTCTCTGTCCTAATGACTGGCTGGGTAGGTGTGTCTAGGGGTCATGTGACTGGGTGGGAAGGAGTGATGTCGAGTTGGCCACGCCCACCCAGGTTTTGTGGCTCTCGGTGGGTTTTTTCTGTGGGAAACGGGTCCAAATAGCTCTTTGAGTGTTTAAGTTTGCCGACCCCTGGACTAGGGCATTAGGGCAAGGCCTTTGACTGAATAGATAATTCCAGAATATGGACCACATTAAAGCTAAAAACACCCGATTACCCATATTTCTTTAATATATACAGAAAATACTGTATATGCCCAAGAATATATAAAATACACTATGTGTTAGAGAAATAAAGAGGAGACTATCCTTGGCAGAAAAGCAGTGGGCAAATTAGATAAGATAAATAAATATAAGGATATTCATGCAAACAAGGATCAGAGTTATTGAAGCAATTGTTGTTCCCATAACAATGTGTAACATGAAAGCTGAATTCTGACAAAGATCAGATAAACACTGTCAAATTATGAATGTATAGATGGTTATTGAAAACATACCTATCAATCTTTTCTGGATCAATAAAGGTTGCCCACTATTTAGGGCAATGATCAGCAAGCAGAAACTCACTCACATATTCAGAAACTTATAGACTCAAAAGCCAGGCTTGTATAGTGATTAAGATGTAGAACTAGAAATCTGTGAGTTTAATTTCTCCCTTACTTATGAAAGCTGTCTGGGCAACTTTGTGCCAGTCAATCTCTGTAGCCAACCCACCTCCTACCCACTTATTACTGTGCAGAAAATAGGAGGTGGGAATACTGTATTGTGTACACCATCTTCAGTTATAAAAAATAAAGTGGGAGATGATAGATAGATAGATAGATAGATAGATAGATAGATAGATAGATAGATAGATAGATAGATAGATAGATAGATAGATAGATAGATAGATAGATAGATAGATAGATAGATAGATAGATATACACACAAACACACAGAAAGAATGTACCGTTATGTGTGTGTATATGTGTGTTTAAATGTTTAGATGTGATCATATGATGTAACAGGATAATAGAAAAAACTGTTATGTTTGGCATAACTGAAGAAAGTAAAAAAATAGCAAGACAAGGGATACAATGGATGGATGGAATCAGCAAGATGATTAAAAGGTATTTGGAACAGTAAGAAGTTATTACTGAAGACAGTCCACATAGCAAACATTGGTCCATTCAGTCACCAAAACTCAAGTAAGAATTCGTGGGATGTTGTCATTAAAATAACATAAAATAAAATAACACTGAATGAATCAGTGAATTTGTTTCCTACTTCACCCATTTCTCCTCTCTAACAGGTTTTTTTAATCTGAATCTCACAGGACTTCAGAAGTAAACATAAAAATGCATAAATCAAGCAGGCCATCAATTCCCAATTCATATAGACTGGCTCTGAACTGGTTCATATTGCATCTACCTCATGCTGTCCTAACTCCCCCCATGCTGTCTCAACAAGTATTTGCATAATTAGGCAATGGACAAACAAAGACTGCAGTTTAACAACTCATCAAAAAGCATTGGTATACTGCTGAACTGAGAATTTCAGGAGACATAAGGGAAAGGGAAAGGTTCCCCCGCACATGCGTGCTAGTTGTTTCCGGCTCTAGGGGCGGTGCTCATCTCACTGTCCCAAGATGTCTCCATGGTCATGTGGCCAGCATGACTCAATGCCGAAGGCGCACAGAGCACTGTTACCTTCCCACCAAAGTGGTCCCTATTTTTCTACTTGCATTTTTTACGTGCTTTCGAACTGCTAGGTTGGCAGAAGCTGGGACAAGTAACGGGAACTCAGTCCATTACACGATGCTAGGGATTCGAACCGCTGAACTGCTGACCTTCTGATCGACAAGCTCAGCGTCTTAGCCACTGAGCCACTGCATCCCTTTTCAGGAGACATACAGCCTACTAAATTTTATTGTAATCAAAGCCTTAGTCTATTCTTTGGGGAATAATTATGTTTTATTGCATGTGACCCTGTTATTCCTGTTAGTACTGTTATTCCAGTACTATAAATACCATTGTTGCAAATCATTTTTCCAAGGAAACATGAGGCAAATTAAGAGCCATGGTGGCACAGTGGGTTAGAAGGCAGTATTGCAGGCTAATTCTGTCGACTGCCAGCAGTTCGATTCTCACCGCCTCAAGGTTGACTCAGCCTTCCATCCTTCTGAGGTCAGAAAAATGAGGACACAGATTGTTGGGGGCAATAGCCTGACTCTGTAAACCACTTAGAGAAGGCTGTAAAGCACTGTGAAGCAGTGTATAAGTCCAAGTGCTATTGCTAAGAGTTATTGCTAAATTATAACATCTATTAATATAAACTAATATTACTTCATTCTAAATTCCTCTAACTGAAGTTTTTTACAAAAATAAAAAAAATGATTTAAAAAAGTCATAAATGCTGTAAGAACACTGAAAAAATGGTAAGGCTGCAGGTGTAGACAATGAAACTGTAACAATGTTAAACTATATATTTGTTTTGCCTATGGAGTGACCACAAAATTTGCTTAATGTACTTTAGGTTTGCATCTATGTCTGACAATTGAAAGAGCACAGTTATTGTTCCCTGATAGAAAGGGATAGGAAGAAAATAACAGAACTACAGGGCACCCATTTTCAAGTATTGCTATGAAGAGATTTAGCAGAATTCTAAATGAAAGTGTCATTGATGAGCAATAATAGGAAAGTGCAATGTGGTTTATGCCAGGCCAAGTCTATGCAGAAAAGACTTTTGCTCATCCATACATCATTGAGAAAGCATATGATAAAGCAGTAAATTATGGAAAATATTGTACAATATGCATTTGAGGTTGGTTGATAAATATGCCAAAAATAGCAGCATATGGTAGAAATAACATAAGTATAGGAGTAAGCCGCCCTGAGTCCCTCGGGAGTTGGGCGGCATATAAGAAAACCAAAATAAATAAATAAATAAATAAATAAATAAATAAATAAATAAATAAATAAATAAATAAATAAATAAATAAGAACTCTAAGTAAATGGTTTCACAGTGTGGAAGGTTTGTATGTAAGTACATATTAATGTTGAAAGTATCTTCCCACGATAATTAAAAGTTGTATTTTTTTCTAGATAATATTTGGTGATTCATCTGCCCCATTTTGGCATCCACACATAATTGGAAGGATAGGCATTTTGCTCAATCCTTTTGTCTACTTTTTGGAGCTTACAAGTTCTCTCATTTTATAGTGTTTATAATCACATCATATCAGATCTCCTCTTTAACCTGGATTCTTTTTTAATTGAATAAACCTCGGGTTAAATTGATTTTCCTAACATAACAAAGAAAACTAAAAATGTTCCTTTAGAATGAATTATTACTGAAAAAGTTGTCATTAAATTGGAAATACGGCATATGAAAGTCTCTTTTGGGGAAAGAGAAACTTGAAAAACAGATGGTATTAGATTCTTTTATCTCAAATAGTATCATATAATATAATGATGGTGCAGTTGTTTAGTATGAAATTTTATAGAGATGGGGGTACAAAGGCTCAGTTAAAGACACAGATTTTGACAGACTGAATTTAAGACCCAAGAGCGATGCAACAGGGTGAGATACTATTACCTGCCCCAGCTCCTGCCCTCCTAGCAGTTTCGAAGCATGCAAATGCGAGTAAATAAATAGGTACCACTTCAGTGGGAAGGTTTTGTGCACCTCTGTGTTCCATGTGCCTCAGCGTGTAGTCATGCTGGCCATATGACCACAGAAGCATCTTCGGACAAGGCTGGCTCCCTTGGTTGAGAAAAGTGATGAGCACTCCACCCTAGTGTCAGGCATGACTGGATAGGGGAAACCTTTACCGTTGCCATATCTGAGTTTTTCTGGAAAGTGTAAATTAGAAGAAATTTTCTTTGTGCATTAAATATTATGGCAGGCAACTGGGACCAGTAATTTTCATAGCCAGGTAGAGAGGATCCAACTTTGTCTTGCTTCTTGATACTACAAGAGTGACTAGCTTCACTATTTAACATGGCATAATATAACTGCCCATGGGCTTGAAACAAAAAAGTAAAATTAGCATTTTAAAATGGATTGGTTGATTGTGCTGCACAAGACAGGACAGTGTATGATATAGGATGTACCCCAATTTTCATTATTAGGGAACTACATATTTCCCAATTATTCCAGTCCATAAAGGTAATGTTGTGGAATTTTAGAAGTTCAACAGTATTGACAGGCCACTGATTCCCTAACTCTGCTATACTTGGAAGTGAATCCAATTCATTTTTTATGCGGCTATACATAATATTGGACTGTTACACTGGACAGATATTACCACCTTTTGCCAAATGATAACTTTCCACTATGTGCATGTAGCCATTTGACGGCTAATTTTATCTTCCTGCCAAGTGGTCAGAAAAATGTATATTACACATCAGATACAGATTTCTGGAAGTTGTTACATCATTTAAAGTCTATATTGTCTTTTCACAAGAAGTAAATGATTTACAGTATAATGCATTTGCATAATATTATTATTGTTATCCATATTTACACACTTTATTCCTATGCCAAAGCAACTCACTGCCATTTATTGTGAAAGCACAAAACAGCAATAAAATACATGATAAAACAATAAAAACAATACAAAACAACAATCTAAAACAATATTAAATGAAACAGACATTAGAAAGTAAAGAAGAAAAACAGTTATTCCAACATTCATTTTATTTATTTTTATTTTATTTTATTTTTATTATTTTGTCAGCATATATAAGATTACAGTAAAAGTATAAACATGTATACATGAGACAATTTTGAGTACATGGGAACATTAGGACAGGGGCGGTAGGCACATTGGTGCGCTTATGCACGCCCCTTACAGACCTCTTAGGAATGGGGTGAGGTCAACAGTAGACAGTCTAAGGTTAAAATTTTGGGGATTTGGGGAAGAAACCACAGAGTCTGGTAGTGTATTCCAGGCATTGACCACTCTGTTGCTGAAGTCGTATTTTCTGCAATCGAGTTTGGAGTGGTTTACCTTAAGTTTGTATCTATTGTGTGCTCATGTATTGTTGCAGTTGAAGCTGAAGTAGTCATTGA
The DNA here is from genome assembly GCA_023053685.1 of Diadophis punctatus similis. NCBI lineage: Eukaryota > Metazoa > Chordata > Lepidosauria > Squamata > Dipsadidae > Diadophis > Diadophis punctatus. Next base: position 3,605,583 of record JALIGW010000033.1, read on the forward strand.
CGGATAGGACATTGTAGCAGATAATTTTATGAACTACACTTAGGTCAGACCTAAGGCGGCATAGTTCTAAATTGTCTAAGCCCAACATTTCAAGTCTGGTGGTGGTTGCGAACAGAGGAGTGGAGGACTCTTCTCATGAAATATCTCTGGACATTTTCAAGTGTATTAGTGTCCGATATGTAGTGCGGGTTCCAGACAGATGAGCTGTATTCAAAAATTGGTCAAGCAAATGTTTTGTATGCTCTAATTAAAAGTACAATATTACCAGAAAAGAAGCTATGCAATATTAGGTTAACAACTCTTAATGCTTTTTTGGCAATGTTGTTACAGTGGGCTCTGGCTCCTAGATCATTAGAGATCAGTACTCCAAGGTCCTTGACAGAGTGAGGGTCATATACAAGGTCATGTCCCTCCAGTTTGTATTTTGTGTTCTGATTTTTTTTGCCAATGTGTAAGACAGAGCATTTGTTGGTTGAGATTTGAAGTTGCCACTTGTTTGACCATTCTGACACATAGTCAAGGTCTTTTTGAAGGGTAGCAGCATTGTCGGTAGTGTTGAAGTTTTACATCATCAGCGAAGAGAACGCAGTTGCTTATAATATGATTGCAAAGGTCATTTATGTAAAGTATAAAAAGTGTTGGCCCTAAAACGCTGCCTTGGGGGACACTGCTGTTAACAGGTACAGGATTTGATATAGCTTTTGATATTTTGACAACTTGATTCCTGTTTGACAGGAACACAGTTATCCATTTATGCAGGGGGCCAGAAATGCCATAAGATTGCAGTTTTAGAAGTAGTTTGTCGTGCACCACTGAATCAAAGGCTTTACAGAAGTCTATGTAAATTGAGTCTATTGTTTTGCCTTGATCGAGTTGTGTAGTCCATATGTTTTTGCAGTATTAAATAAAACAGACATTAGAAAGTAAAGGAGAAAAACAGTTATTCCAACATTCATATCTGGAAGACCTGGGTGAAGAATTCAGCAAGCCCTTAAAAGTTACTACAGTGTCCTCACAAATTGTAGAATGAACAGCCTGGTTGTTAGTTAACAAAAAACACCTCCAGGACTGTCAGCCCAACTTTGTCTATCCAATACCAGTTACTCCGAACACCTTTCTCTTACCCCTATCAAACATGAGAGAAGTTCCCTGAAGATGGGCTCCAGCACAAGTCTGAAAGCTCAGAAGACTAACTCTCTGATCCCAGTGACTGACCCAGATTGGATCATGCAACATTATCCTGGTACATGTATATTTGCTTTCATTCCTATCACACCTAGAATTCAGTGCTATGCCTCTCTCTGGTTACAGGTTATGGTTGGCTGGCTACCTATGGAAAGAAGAAATAGAAGCATAGTACTGTTCCTGGATCACAATTAGCAGAGGGCAGGCTGGTTCCTGACATTCCCTTTCAGGATACAGGGGCTATCTTGCCCAACTACTGGAAAAGTAGCTATCTCATGCATCTGTGCAGAGAAATGAAGAAAAGCCATAGTGGACCAGCACCAAAAGCTGACCTTATATTAACCTTCATTGCTGTTCCAGGGGGTGCTTGGGTAAAACTCTTTTGATATATCCCCACCACTCACATTCTAGCTCTGTATCAGAAGGACTTGCTAAGGAACAGAACAGGACTCCAAGTAATGTTGGAGACATTGGTTGTTTTATTGATAGAAGTCAATTCTTTTCTAAGGGTGACCTGCATTGCTTTAATGTTGGATTTTCAATGCAGGGTACAGATGCCTTCGTTGTTCATTGCAACTGCTTAGCATTCCTTTCATTGCTAAGAGGCACAAAGAATCCAAGCAACCAACACAAACCCCTAAAGATTTTAAAGACTCCCTTTTGACATAATATCATTCAAGATAAAAATCAGTAGCAGCAGGGGAATCTTTTATGTGACCATCCTGCCTAATGTATAGACAAGTGATGGCGAACCTATGGCATGGGTGCCACAGGTGGCACGCGGAGCCATATCTGAGGGAACGTGAGGCGTTGCCCTATGTCAGCTCCAGCGTGCATGTGCACTCTGGCCAGCTGATTTTTGGCCTTCTGGAGGGTGGGGGGAGGCCATTTTTACCCTCCCCAGGCTTCAGGAAAGCCTCCTGAAGCCTGGGGATGGCAAAAACGGCCCAACTGGAAGTCTGGAGGCTTCAGTGAGGCCTGTGCGCATGCACGGGGGGGAGGTTGTACGCATGGGGGGAGGGCATTGTATTATGGGTGTGGGCACACACACCCCCTTTTGCAGGGGTGAAATCCTCCCGGTTCACTCTTACCTGTCGGTTATCGCAGAGCCGATGGAGCCGGTGACAGTCGCGGCGCGGGGCTGCCCCCGCTCGCTTCCCCCGCCCGCCTGGACGCTGCCATTTTGGCACCCAAGCCAAAAAAGGTTCGCCATCACTGGTATAGACAATATCAGTGATAATGAGTCCAGTTGGAACTTAGATATTTGCCCAACTGTGCCATATCACGCCCATACCAACAAACACAAAAAATATACAAAACAATCTGCTACTGCTTTCCTGGCACATTATTAAAGTAGCATATAATGTATTGCATATCTACTATTTTAGCTATTAAAAATATAAGGCAACCCCAGTTCAGATATTGTTCTGATGTATGATTTACTTTTTGTATAAATTTCATTAAAAGTTTTATAAAGAACATAAAACTTACCCAAATGAACAAAGAGTAAAAGAAGCAAAAAAAGGAAAAAAGAAAGAAAAATGGTAAAAATACCAAAAGAAATAGAAAGCTTCTGATTTGTTCTGCAGCAAACACAATTGCAATTACAATATTAACTCTTACTCTATGATTACAAAACCTACTATCTTTTTCCCCCTAATCATCAAAACCACAAAACATGACTGCATTTTTTCATGCAAAAAGCTTAGAAGGAGTTCCCAGTCAGCCATAAGTATAGTTTTTTCTCTTAAAAAACATGTTTATTTAGTCATTTGTGCAAGTCATCATCTTTACCAGCCACTCCTCCATTGTGAGTAATGTCGAACCTTTCCACTTCTGACCATATAATAATTTTGTTGTGGTTACAATATATGAAAACAAACTTTCATAGCTTTTTTTAATTGCCTGTCCATTAGTTCCAAAAGAAATGTCTCTGGTTTCAGTTGTACTTTCACCTTTAAAATCTTCTGAATTATTGTATGTCTTTGTATCCAATATTTTTACCTTTCTTGCAAGTCCATCAAACATGATAAAATGACCCTTGTTCACATTTCCAGCAAAGATTCGAAGTACCTTTATATATGCTAAACAGATTTTCTGCTGACAAATATCAATGATACATAAGAGCCACGGTGGCGCAGTGGTTAGAATGCAGTACTGCAGGCTACATCTGCTGACTGCCGGCTGCTAGCAATTTGGCAGTATGAATCTCACTAGACTGAAGGTTGACTCAGCCTTCCATCTTTCTGAGGTCAGTAAAATGAGGACCCAGATTGTTGGGGGCAATATGCTGACTCTGTAAACCGTTTAGAGAGGGCTGTAAAGCACTGTGAAGCAGTACATAAGTCGAAGTGCTATTGCTATTGCTATTTCACAAAAATTCTCTTTAAGGCTAAAACAAAGCAAATTTCAATCACATATTTCCTCATTGATCCATTTGTATACTATCTCTAACCAAAAGTTTTAGCCCATTTCATCATATATTATTTCACTTGTTCTTCAGTCTTATATTTCAACAAATCTTTATACATTTTAGCAATAACATCATCATCATTGGTACATGTTTCAAACTCAGTCTTACTTTGTTCAAAGCCATAGGATCTGTCTTAAAACTTTCTGATACTTTTTATATAAAAAAACCATCAACATGGATATCTCTTTGTTATCAAACCTCCTCTTGATTTCATATTACAAACCTTTTGAGAAAATTCTAGTACATCATGGCAAGTTACCCATTTATGTTTACTTATCATTTCCTATCTATAAAATGTTTCTTGTGCTGAAAGGACAAAGATGAGCCGCGGTGGAGCAGTGGTTAGAGTGCAGTACTGCAGGCTACGTCTGATCACCGGCTGCCAGCAGTTTGGCAGATCGAATCTCACCAGGCTCAAGGTTGACTCAGCCTTCCATCCTTCCGAGGTCGGTAAAATGAGGATCCAGATTGTTGGGGGCAATATGCTGAACTCTGTAAACCGCTTAGAGAGGGCTATAAAGCACTATGAAGCGGTATATAAGTCTAAGTGCTATTGCTATCTAAGACAAAATCTAAAATTGTATTTATTCCATATGCTAAATAATCCTAAACACTAAACCAAAATGGCATGCTTAATGTGTCAGTGGTTATACTACCTTTAGCAAAGTGGACAACTTATGACTTGAGGAACAAAAGCAACTCCTGGCCCATTTTAGATTTCTCAGATCCCCTTTCTAATTCTCAGAGCCCACTTTCATCATGATTGCTGAACACCGATAGTTATCCTGCCATTTTCAAGTGGGTGACACACAATAACTGCAGAATAGGCCCTCATATGGCCATCTTACATTTAAAGACAAACCACCGAAATACTCTGGACCTTCCAACTACTTTGAAGCCCTCATTAAAAAAAATAGCCTTATAGAGCAAAAGGTTATTTACCCCATGTTAAAAGAACATAAAATGACTTTAAAAGATTTGTTAAATGATGTTTTGTTATTCCTGTTTGCTTGTGTTTCTATTTCCAAGCTGAAATCGACAGGGAGATTAATTCCATTGTTCTCTTATCTTTAATAGGGCATGATACATTTTTAAAACATTATCAGTGTTATGGCTCCAGTTCTTCCATATTCTTCTTTAAACATTTCATGTGATAAATCTTGACAGCTGCTATTTTTCGATGAAGTAATTTCTGGAGAGTGTTTTTTAAGCAGTAGGACAATAGTAGTGAGAGGGTTTAACTCTTCCTGACCCACTAATTATCTTCTGCAATTTGCCTTCCTCTTTATTGTCCTCTATACATTTCTAACACATAAATCTTATCATTTGGGACACTGCAACAAAAATGAAGTGGGGAAGGGAAGATTCAAGTTTATTTCTCTGTTACAATTTTCTGATTTCCAAAACTTTCTCATTTTTAAAAAACATGGGATGTAGAATAAGAGCTATGTAATCCTTCTAAAAGATGCCTTGCAACTTTCAGAAGTGTGTGAAGTATTTTTGAATCAATAAAGTTGCTACATGTTTTTCCAAGTTCACAAGGTTGCTTCGTCAGCTACTCCTTACTGTCTTGACATATCCACATATTATCACTTCAGGGAGAGTTAGCTGGGATCTTGGGAGCTTTGTCAACCAGTATGGTGTAGCAACTAACATGCTGGGATAGAAACTGGGAGACTAAAAGTTCTAGCTCTCCTTTAGGCATGCAATCCAGATAAGAAATATAGGACCAATCACTTTCTTCATCCCAACCCATTACAGAAGGCTGTTGCTGTGAGGAAACAAGAGTCAGTATTCAGTATGAACACTGCCTTGAGTTGACCAAAAATAAAGGCGAGATAAAAATTAAATAGGCAAACTGTGTAGTCAGTTTGATGAGATCTTATGAAGCACTTCTTTTGAAGAATTTGTACTGCTCTATTTGTTATGAAACTTGTATATAATATATTATGTGATCTCTGTGAATTAATTTCTGACATGATTTTTAAGTTATTTTATTCAAAATTGATAGCTGTACCCTACCAATTTTGTCTAGCACAATATCATTTGAATGAAACTCAAATTGGCTCTCATTATGACTTCATACTTTCTAACTTTTAAAAATGTTGATATTTGCATAAAATAAAAATAGCAATGATAAAAGCATCTTTTCTGAAGAATCCAGAAATGTGTACATTTAAACAAATAAATTGTTGTTTGAGAAACTATTGAAATTACTCAACACTAATCCTTTTTTTAAAGGCTATTAGACAAATGTCGGCAATTCAGTGAGGTAATTCATAACCGCTACATCGTATATATTTTATACAATTTTGTAAACAAATCTAAATCTGCTCCGACCATAGTAATATGTGAATCTACCCAGTTTTCAAAAACAGATTAACACAAATTTAACATTACTGATGTTGTAGCAATAATCAGGACCATCTTCCTACAGCTTCTAAGCTAGCAACTGCATTTCTCGCTGGATAAAGCAATATTATTTTCACATTGCTCTCTAAAATATTTTTACAACAGGACCAAAAACTGCAAAACAGAATGACTTGTAAGCTTCCCTTTAGCGAACCCAGCGTGCAGTTATATGGTCAGGCTCCAAGAGTCTGAAATAAGGATTTAATTTTAATGTAATGAGATGGGTTCTGGATCCTAATTAAATATAAAATTGATGATTAAAATATATTTAGCTTTAACAACTGTACCATAAGAGATGCATTTATTACAAAGCTGTTGAACCTCAGTGGCTGTCTTCTCAATCAATTAGTAGCTATTTCATGTTCAATAACTGAAGCCAACCCAGTTTAATTAAACATAAAGTTCAGGCTATGTACCACTGTGTGTAATGTACTTTCTCCCTCCCCATTCCAATGTCTTTTTCTCTTCTCTTTTCTTTTCATCATAAAAAAATCCTTCACATTACTGATTTTCTTTTGGACAAAATGTGGTTTAACTTGCTAGATTTCCTTTGAAAGAAGAAGTAGCCCTAAATAATTGCTATTGGTAGTTAACTCGATCAAACAGCAAGATGTCTGCTCTGCACCACCATGTCTATTGCTGATAAAATTGTGGGTGGGATGATATGCTTAATTAACCCTGTAATTCTTAACATGAGGGCTAATTAGCATATAAATTAGGATTTCCTTTGGATTATGTGCCTAATGCAGTAGTCTCTTCTATGCAATTTTGTTCTTTGGCAGAAAGAAAGTGCAGCTTGCTCACATGGATGGATTGCATTAATATTCAAATAATGATAGCATTTATTTCTGCTTTGAAACCAATCATTTCTTCCATAGTAACCTACCATCTGGAAAATATATATCTTGTAGCTTGAATTGACTAGCAAACTTTGCATTATTATTAAAATCCAGCAAGATTGCAGTATACATCTTTTTTTCCCATTAGTGCCTAAAATTTAGAAAATGTAGCACTTAAAACATTATTTTCAAAAGAAAACTTCTCTCATGCTATTAAAAAGAGACACACCTTCTTGAGTCACAGGTCAAAAAACCAAATATTGGGGGGGAAATATATTACACAGAATTTTTTGAAAAATGAAAAAGACGAATCCACTGCATTTTATGTCAAATCAGCATTTTCTCAATGCTAATCCTCCATAAGGTTTTTAAGTGCCCAAATCTTTTTTTTTGGGGGGGGGTCCTTCTTCCTTTTTAGGGAAGGGTTCAGTACAACAAATTGACTGATGGGCCTATCCTGAGACCTGGAAGAACAGAAACTGCCACACCTGTGGCAACAGACTCATTGCAAAGCACAGAAATGGGTAAAAATAGAGTAGAAGAAATGAGGTTATTTGTGTAACATCCAAATAGCTTTGCAACTCTTACAAAGTTAGGTGCATCAAATTTTATATATTTAATTAACAGCTCTTATATTAACACAGAATTCTACTGTAAATGTGTCCTTTCAGGTTAATATTTGAAAAGCTGCCACAGTGGCATGCATCAGTGAGGCTGGGGAAATTTACCCATAATGTTGCACATATAATGTCATGCTGCATCATACTCCAAGTCTGAAACTACTCTAACCCACATGCCATACTTTCATCATCTATTGCTTTTATATACTGTAAGAAGTAGCATCCATTTTCTGCTAGTTAGCTCTTCAATCACTAGTAAGCAGCACATTAATTTATAAACAAAATCCTGTTTTCTCTCACTGGCCTTTCCTAAGTTCTCAGCAGATTGAAATTATTTCCTGAGTTCACAGAGTTTCACCATCTTATTGATATTAACTACTCCTAAGCACATGGCTAATTCATCATAGCAGTGTCACAGAGATGTTGAACAACATGGAATATACTGTACCCAGGACAATTCCCAAAGAACTGAACAATAGCATCCCCAAACTTTCTTCCATAGTGCCCAAATAATCAGGAGCAGAATGATCACAAAGTTATATATAACTCCCGTTTCCCTCAAATGCTCCAACAGGTAGTAACAAAACCCACAAAGAAATTCAGGTATATCAACAGGCCATGTTTCCCTCTCCCTGTACAAATCATTCTTCTGTACTATAAATGAGCCCTCTGGATGAGGGATAGCTACAGATTCAGTTATTTGCATATTTATTATCCCCCACACACACAAAATGCTGTGCCAACTTTATTATCCTAATAGCTCTGTAAACAAGGTCACTGTCGGTTCAATTTACAACTGGGTAATTGAGACATTGCAGCAGTAGCCACAACATTAATTTATGCATAAAACCCCAATAATATAAATTGAAAGATACAAGCAACATGGTTATAATAATAAGTGGGAAGAGATAGACACTAGTAAGGAAGAGAAGAATAATAGTAATACAGTCTTAGCAAATTAGTTGACAGTGTTGTGGGAATTAGTTGTTAAGCAGAATGATAGCATTCGGGGGGAAACTGTCCTTGTGTCTAGTTGTTCTGGTGTGCAGTGCTCTATAGCATCGTTTTGAGGGTAGAAGTTGAAATAAATTATGTCTAGGATGTGAGGGGTCTGTAGATATTTTCACAGCCTTCTTTTTGACTCGTGCAGTATACAGATCCTCAATTGAAGGCAGGTTGGTAGAAATTGTTTTTTCTGTAGTTCTAGTCTGTGTTTATCTTGTTTGGTTGCAGAGCCAAACCAGACAGTTATGGAGGTATTCTGACCAGTTGCTCCACTTTGTAAAAGATGGACTGAATCATTTTTTCAAACACGTATCTGAGTTATGGATAGTTGGTTATTTTGCCACAAATATTTTAGGAAGACGATTTTAACCAAATGGAGGAAATGCAAACAATCTGGACCCTACTCATGGGTAATCTTCCATTTATTAGTCTCACTCCTTCAGCTCTGCTCCTTTGCCTGGAACAAAATGGATTATTGAGCCACTGCTCTCATGTTCACAAAAATGGAACTTCTGTATGAATAGAGAACCAGTAAGTCTGAGGTTATCTGGGAAACAATCTTTGCAAAGCAGACATATCACCACCTATTCATCTCTATTTCACAATTTCACAGTGCTCTCAATTCACCTTAATTCTTAATTGGAAACCTATTTTTACTCCACAACTGAATGACTCCTATTGAACAGAATTTTCTCAAAAACGATCTACTGCACCATATAGGCAGTTGAGCAGACAATCTTAATTCCGGTTATCTTCAGGTTATCTTCCCTAAATCCTCAGAAACAATTCCAAAGTTACCTGTAAAATGTTGAAGAAGAAAAGGTGAATATCAGTGCCTTGTTGAATGCTTGCATGTCTGCAGTAATGAAAACCCCCCATCCCCACTTCACAAGGGAAAGAAAAGAAGGGGAAGAAAACAGAAGCCTAATGCTTAAGTATCCTGGCTGTTCCTCTTCTGAAGAATAGGAAGAGATACTTGCCAATTTCACCTCTTGTCTTGTTTTCTAAGCAACTGAAGGGAAGCTGCAGAGCTTGTAAACTAGAATGTACCTTGCATGATCCAAAGCTCAGAAGCTAAGATTAAGAAAAGCAGTAAGAGTTTCCTTCAGTGGCAAAATGCAGTCCCAGTGTGACTTCTGCCTCAAAAATTGCTTTGCTGCAGTTTCAATTCTATTGCAGCCAACTGGAAATAAATCAGTTCAGTTTCCCAATAGAGTAGGACATTAGAAAGTAGAGGCTTGAAACTGCTTCAAGCTCATGCAGCATGCTGAAGAAAGATCCTTGAGCTAAGCAAGTTCTTCTGAAATATAAGGCAGTTTGAACTTGGCCCATTGCCCAGGACATTGCCCACCAATTCCCAGGTATCAAAATGGATGTCATCTTCCTACTCCCAACTCATTGCAAATGCTCTCTGCATCCATTCGGTATTGCCAGCTGACCCAGCACTTCATTCATTCAACCTTTAATCTCCCAGTGGGCACCCTTTTGGTTTCTATCGAGTGGTACAAAGCTTCACTTCCTTTTTTAAAAAAATCTTTAAGTTGCAGTATAGGTACATTGAATCTTTTTCCCTACGGAATAGTATGCATATGGAGATTCTCAATTATCCAGGTCATGGTTGTCCCACAGATGCTTTTTTCAAAAGGCAACTGGACTTTGTTTTTCCTTGAAGACATTTCCATTCTCATCCAAGAAGTTCCTTCAGTTCGGTTCTGTGAAGTATTATCAGTACATCCTTGGTGCAAAGTTTTCACAAACCTACACAGGAACAGAGGAATAAAAGAAACCTATTCCCGTTACTTTGATTTCTGTATCATCAGAGAAAAGATGACAACATAAGGGAAAATTGGCTTAAGAAATATGTGGGAGATGGAAACTCAGGCGGAATTCCCCTAGGAATTCTACAATGGGGGACGGGAACAGCTGCAGAAAATCCTCTGGTATATCTATGCCTCCCACTTACCTGCTATGAAAACCCCAGATTCTTCCTTTTGCTTATAATTGCTCCAGGCAAGATATATAAATTGGAAACGTACTGTTCTCTTTGTTAATAATGTTTCCCACACAGCATACCTCTTACTTATTTAAGGATTCGTTCATATATTAGAGTATGTTAAATAATTTCTCAGGGAAAATTACCATGGAAATTGTGAAACTCGACTACAGTTGAGGAAATAAATCCTTGAATAATTATGCAGTAGGAGTACTTCTGGCAACTTCTCTTTATTTGCAAAATTTCATCCACACACAAAAACGAGGAAAAAATATATTTTCTTCATCTTTTCCCAGAATATCATAAGCACACATAAGCATTGGTACGCTTTATACCATGTTTTTAAATGATTAGCTTGTTTGTATATGTCTGAACAAGTCCTCAAAGTTTTCTTGGCAAGATTTTGGAAGCGGATTGTCATTGCCTATTTCCCAGAGCTAAGAAAAAATGACTAACCAAGGTCACCTAGCTGGCTTTCTGCCTAAGCCCAAACTAAAAATGATATTATCCTGATTTCTAGCCTACTGCACATTAACCATTATGCCAAACCGGAATGGGTCAACTCATAAAAAAATGGATGTTTGCCAATTCACCACAGCCAACTCACCATGGGACAATTCAACAATTCAATTTAATTATTTAAAATAATTTTAAAAATATTTTAATTTTTGTCATTCACATTTTATTTTGTCCTTCCTTTGGCATCCATTCTTTAATTATTCTATTCCATTATTCCTTCAATATTAGTATAATTCTTGGCCTGTGGTAAGTTGGCCATAGCAAGTTGTTCCACAGAAAATTGGCTGTGGCGAGTTGGCTTCAGTGAGTGGATTTGTCAGGGTTCCAAATAGCATCCAAAACTAAATCAAAATCCCGGGCAAAGTATTCCTCAAAGTTCCAATTTATTAAAAGAGCCATGTTGGCACATCTGTGAGAAACCAGAATCTAAAGCCACGAGGGTTTCTCCACCCAGTTTAAAGTTCATTTCTTTGTCCCCATGCCCACAAGTCCATCACATTGACCAGTGGTCTTCTGCCAACGTGTCCGTTACTCCCATCAGCTTCCAGGCAAGTGCAGAACAAAGGATGACCTTGAGAAGCTAAAAGGAATTTGTTGGGGCTACTTCTCTATCTCCCTCATGCAACAGCCCCTCCCAAATTCCCACAGTAAGAATACATTTTGAAAGCATAAGATGTGGCAGGCCAAAGTCTCCAATCAAAGATGGCTTCGGCCTGACAGGATTATCTATCTATCTGTCTGTCTGTCTGTCTGTCTGTCTATCATCATACTGTATATCATTGTCTGTCTATCATCTATCTGTCTGTCTATCTTTCTATCACAACGCTTATGAAGTACTATACTGTTTTTGTGCAAGATTTTGTATGACACATAGTATTGTAAAGGAAAGCATCTTATCTCAGCTCATCCATTAAATATATGTGTAAACAAGCAGCTAATGTTTGATTTCTGGGGGGCCTGACTTATTTATTTATTTATTTATTTTGTGAGATTTATATACCGCCTCACAGTGCAAGCACTCTCTAAGCGGTTTACACCAGTAAGCAATGTATATTTTATATTGCCCAACAATCTGGGTCCTCATTTTACCTACCTCGGAAGGATGGAAGGCTGAGTCAACCTTGAGCCGGTGAGATTTGAACCGCTGACCTGCGGATCAGTGTCAGCTAAAGTGGCCTGCAGTACCTGCCTCTAACTGCTGCGCCACCTCGGCTCTCGACTTGAACTTACTGACCTGCAATCTTTCTGAACCAGCACATCTAAAGTTTGAATTGATTGAATGGATGGAACTATTACTAAATCCTGTGTTTCTATTCTGTCCCATATCAGGTGTCATCTAATTAAAATAAAATGAATTGTTCTTCATAAAATGCAAAATTGTATGAATTCCATGAATACTATTTGGGAAAAGGAGGATAAACATTTAGCAAATCAAATTGTACACAAAAAATAGAAGATTCTTTTCCACTGCTAGATGTGATAATTACATAGGCAATAAATAAATTCAAGAAGTTTTCTCCTTCTACTTCCAGCACCAATTGAAGCAGATTCTATGTCTTACTTTTCATGGAAATGCTTCTAATTTCTCTATTTCAAAGAGATACCAGTGCATAAAAAGCTTGGTCCAGCTTCACACTTTGTCATCTGGCCAGTTTATCTCGATAATACAATTGGATTTAAGATTTGGTACAGCTACCAGCTGTGAGAAAGAAACTGAAGCAGATAAAACTGCTCACAAGATGATCAGAAAACAGAAAAGAAACTGTCAGTCATCAATGGAGCTTGCACTCTGCTAAGGAAGAAAGCAGGAACTTCACTCTCCAAGGGCAATTATGTAAATGTCACTGAGTTACTGAACATTTATTTGGAGGCCACAGTGCAAAAATGACAGGACTGAAAAATCTGCACGAAGAGGGAATAAAGTGCCTCAAACCCCAAGAGCAGGAAATGTGATCATCATGTCAGTTTTTGAAAGGTTAATTCTAGATCAGCTTGTATTACTCATTTCCTAGGCCAGCAAAAGTTTTGGAGATATTATGAGAGAATGCATCAATGATCAAAGAAGGGAGCTGGGGTGGCTTAATTCTTGGTTGTAGAGAGTAATGACAGCAATCCAAGAGTACCTTCAAATGCAGTATGCGCACAGGATGTGCACAGACAAACATCAAGTTCTCCCTAGAAATTACATTTTGCAACAGCACTTTTTAAATTTATTTTACACCTTTTGGAAATGCCCATCTCCCCCGGGGAGGGATTTGGGACGGTGTACAATAAAATGTTAAAATAAAAAAACACTATATAAAAAGTAAAAATCAAGAAAAATTTGTTATGTTCTGATTAGAGTTGGAGGTTTTCACTCAGGTCCAGCAATACTGAAGGGAACATGCTGGACCCTCATTGGTTATTTCAAAATGGTTTAGTTACAATTGTTACTGTCAGCTCCTATAAATAGGAGCCCTCTCTGAATGTGCTTTGCTGGTTGTACATCTATTGCAATAAAGAGCTGTTTGTCAAAGTGGGTCTCCTGTGCTCAATCCACCATCTAACAGTGGCGACGAGGAAATTGGGAGCAGGAGAACAACGACAAGCCCCACGGGCTTTACAACCAGTCAGGCGACTCATTCTTCGCCTACTACTTTTCTGATATCATGTCAGCGTTTCACCCACCGCCACCATTCGACCCGGCCCAAGAGAAGTGGGAGTCATATATGAGGCGTTTTGAGTGCTTCCTGGAAGCAAATGACTTACTAAGCCTGGCAGACAATAGGAAAAGAGCCTTATTTTTAAGTCACTGTGAGCCAGAAGTTTTTGATACTGCAGAGGCCCTGTCTGCCCCAGCGCTGATTAACACAGTGCAGTGGGACACGCTTCAGGAGATGCTTAAGACCCACTATGCACCGACTCCTTCTAAAGTCGTACGTCGATATGAATTCCATCAGCGCATGCAGCGGGAAGGAGAGACTATCAACCAATACATTGCTGCTCTCCATAAGCAGCGCCGTCATTGCGAATTTAGTGACCTAGACGATATCATGCTGGACCAGTTGATCTGCGGAGTTTTGGACCTCCGCCTGCAGCGCCGTTTGCTAGCTCGGCCTAAACTTACTTTGGCGGCTGCACTGGACGAGGCCAGGGCTGCTGAATTGTCCACCAACGCGGCTGAATCACTCCACCGTGCTGCCCCGTCCAGAAAAGAGGCGAAAACGGCACTACTAACTCAGCCAGCCATCCACATGGGGACGCTGGACGACGATGTTAGCAGCGATGATGAGATTTACAGGACTGAACTGCGTCTCCCGCCCCACCCGCAACTGCCCAGCGAGCCTTTCCGGGGGTGTGCTAGCTGCGGGGGATGGCACCTGAGATTTTCCTGCAAGTATTGTGGTGTGACATGCCAACGGTGCGAGCGGCGTGGACATTTGGCTAAAGTTTGCCACGCCACACTGCCAAATTCGACTGCCCGTGCGCCTGAGCCTTCGCGGGCTGAACCGTCGCTGAGGGTTTGGCGCGAAGATTCAAAACGATGCCAAAGATATTCCAGGCCGTTGCCGGTTGCCTATGATTCGCATGTCGACAGTGCCCGTTCCCTGGGTGGGAAGAAGATCATGATGTCCGTCGTCGTCGAGGGTGTGCCGTTTCAAATGGAATTAGATACGGGCTCGGCTGTGTCTATCATCACCTGGAAAACTCTCAAGAAAGCCGTGCCCGGGTTCTCCACTGACCGCATCCGAAACACCGGGTTCCGCCTGTCGGACTACCAAGGGAACAGGATTCCGGGTCGCGGCCAAGCCAGTGTCAAGGTCCAATTTAAACACTTTTCCGGACCGTTACAGCTCATCATTGTGGACGGTGACCTTCCGAGCCTTCTTGGACTGAGCTGGTTCGAAGCCCTTGGGCTGGAGGTCTCCGGAGTTAACGCTGTCGGGACGGAGAAATTAGATGACCTGTTTGACGAATTCTGTGACGTATTCAGCGAAGGGTTGGGCAAGTATGTGGGGACCCCAATCTCTTTTAGCCTGGACCCTAATGTTGCCCCAATCCGCTTGAAGCCCCGCCGGGTTCCCCTGCCCTTGAGAGAAAAGATTGACATTGAACTTGATAAATTGATCAAGCAGGGAGTACTCGAACCTGTGGATCATGCCCGGTGGGAAACCCCAATTGTCACGCCAATTAAAGGAGACGGTAGCATCAGGATATGCGCTGACTACAAGTGTACGGTGAACAAGGCGTTGCAGCAGAGTGCCTACCCTGTGCCAATCGTGCACCAATTGCTGCACTCGTTGGGGTCCGGATGCCTGTTTGCTAAATTAGACCTGGCACAAGCGTACCTGCAGTTACCTGTAGATGGCCCCACGACAGAAGCTCAGACCATTGTGACCCACAGGGGGGGGCATTTAAATGCCACAAATTGCAATTTGGGGTTAGCGTGGCCCCGGGGTTGTTCCAGAGTGTAATGGAACGTTTGTTGCAGAATATCCCCGAGGTCGTGCCCTACTTCGACGATGTTCTCATTTCGGCTAAAGACATTGGCCAGCTACGCTGTCGGGTTACAATGGTCCTTGAGAAATTACGAGCTGCCGGGCTGAAAGCGAAACGCAGCAAGTGTGTCTTGGGAGTCCCTGAAGTGGAATTCCTGGGGTATAGAATAGACGGGAGTGGTATCCATCCCACGGAAAGTAAACTGAAGGCCATCCAGGAGGCCCCGGCGCCCAGAAATCAGGCAGAGTTACAGGCTTTCTTGGGTCTTCTTAACTTTTACAGCCTATTCCTACGTGATAAGGCAACGGTCGCAGAGCCCTTGCACAGGCTGCTAGCTAAAAACACTCCCTGGGTGTGGGGCCATAGGGAGGCTGCCGCATTTAGCGCAGTTAAGGGGTTGTTAACCAACAACAGTTTCCTGATCCAATACAATTCCACTTTGCCAGTGGTCCTTGCTTGCGATGCTTCCCCAGTAGGGGTTGGGGCTGTTCTGAGCCATCGACTTCCGAATGGCCTCGAGGCGCCAATAGCGTATTACTCACGCACCTTGTCTAGCGCCGAAAGAAATTATGATCAGCTAAATAGGGAAGCTTTGGTCCTAGTAGCAGGAGTTAAGAAGTTCCACGAGTATTTGTTCGGTAGAGACTTCACCCTGGTCACAGACCACAAGCCTCTGTTGGGGTTGATAGCGGGGAATCGCTCCACTCCAGCTGCTTTGTCCCCCCGTTTTGCTCGTTGGGCCATCTTCTTGTCGGCATACTCGTATCAGTTGGTTCACAGGCCCGGAAAAAACATGGGGAACGCGGACGCATTAAGCAGGTGCCCATTGCCCGAGATACTGTCAGACATAGCTCCAGAGGCCCCGGTACTGTTGATTGACCTAGCAGACTCAGGGTTAGTCACCTCGGCTGAGGTGGCCAGGCACTCGGCCAGAGACTCCACCCTCCGGACTGTCCTTAACTGGGTGTGGAGGGGGTGGCCGAGAAGCCCAGTCATGCCCGAGTTCAAACCGTACGAGCTTAGACAGCACGAACTGTCGGAGCAAGGGGGATGCCTCTTGTGGGGGGACCGGGTGGTCATTCCCACCAAATTGCGCACTGACGTACTACGAACCTTGCACGAGGGCCATCCGGGAATTGTGCGAATGAAGGCTTTAGCTAGGGGTTATGTGTGGTGGCCAAAGATGGATGAGGAGGTTCAAGAATGGGTAAACAAATGCCTGCCATGTCAGGAATCCAGACCGGCACCTCCCAAAGCACCGGTGCATGACTGGGACCTTCCAAAAAACCCATGGTCACGGCTTCATGCCGATTTCGCGGGTCCATTCCATGGGCAAATGTTCCTGATAATTGTAGATGCTTATTCCAAGTGGCTCGAAATCTTCCCTATGCGGTCGACCACTGCGGAGTCTGTTATTAAGATCTTCAGGCGTCTATTCGCTACCCATGGCATTCCGGACACATAGGTAACGGACAACGGCCCGCAGTTCACAGCCACAACTTTCGAGGGCTATCTGGCTAGTCAGGGAATTTGCCATGCATTGTCCGCCCCATTCCATCCTGCAACGAACGGCCTGGCGGAACGCTTCGTGCGATCGGCCAAAGAGGGGTTAGCTAGATTGGGACCTGGAGATTGGCAGGAAAGAATAGACAAATTCCTCATAACTCAACACATAACCCCAAGTGCCACTACGGGACGCAGCCCAGCGGAGCTTTTAATGGGCCGCAGACTCCGGTCACTCCTGGACCGGTTACACCCTGACTATGTAGTAAAAACCAAGACAGAAGGGATAAAGAAAACCAGGGTCTTTTCCACTGAGGACAGGGTGTTTGCTTGCAACTACGCCGAGGGGCCTTTATGGCTGCCAGGGGTGGTCGAGACAATTTTGGGACCAGTGTCTTATGCGGTCCGGTTACAAGACGGCCGCTTATGGAAGAGACACATAGACCAATTAAGACAGAGGGTACAGGAAGACCCCTCGGGTTCTGGAAATGTAACGCCGTGCATTCCTTTCCTAGCTAAACCACGTCCAGATGTCTCGGAGGCTTTGGAGTGCGAGACGGCAGGCCAACAGAGTCCCCCTGTCGAGTTAGGCCCTGAGGCGGAAGAACCCAAGAGCACTCCAGCTCAAGAGATGCATGACACAGTCCCCAGGAACGAAGCGGCTAAGTCAGACCAGGCTGCTGTAGTTCCCCCGACTGAAGTATGCAGGTCTGAACGGGAGCGTAGATGCCCCGCCTACCTTCGTGATTTCGTATGTCGGACGATTTCATCTAGAGGGGGAGGGATGTTATGTTCTGATTAGAGTTGGAGGTTTTCACTCAGGTCCAGCAATACTGAAGGGAACATGCTGGACCCTCATTGGTTATTTCAAAATGGTTTAGTTACAATTGTTACTGTCAGCTCCTATAAATAGGAGCCCTCTCTGAATGTGCTTTGCTGGTTGTACATCTATTGCAATAAAGAGCTGTTTGTCAAAGTCGGTCTCCTGTGCTGAATCCACCATCTAACAAAATTAGAATTTTAAAGGAGGCAAGGATGATTAAAATATGTTATAGTTTTTAAAAGGCAAAGGGAGGGCTTTCAGAGCAGCAACCAGCCCAATGGCTCTGTGCTCTTCTGAGCTCCCCACGGTAAGCCACCAAGCCACAATTTCACTCCTTTGCAGAAGATCAGGAGGGTGGGCACTATCTCTCCTCCAGGGTGAGGATATTCCACAGGGTGGGAGCAACGGCAGAAAAGGCACTCTTCTTAGAACCCGCCAATTGGAATTCTTCAACTGATGGGGTCTGCAACATACCTTTCCTTCCTGACCGGGTGGGTTTGCTTTATTCAAGTCTGCACATTACTTTAAAAAGCATCTGAAAGAATTGTGATTAAGGCAATAACAGGGCCATGTCAATACAAACACCTGGAAGAATAAAGCAAAAATATCTCAATGCATAGCCAGCTCCACTAGTAAGAGATACTGAGCTAAAGGATCACAAGGGGAGCTACTCCAAGAAATTGGAAGTACTGGAAGACAAGAACACAAATTCTGCAGTCTGCTTCATGGAAAATAAGCATTTTTTAAAGTCCAGATTAAGTTTCCAATTGAGGTAAAACCAAGAAAATTACTCATTAACACTCATTTGATTTCCATTTTTTTCTCATTGTTCCTAGCTGAACAAAATAATACCAACAGTAATAATACTAATGTAAACACAGACCTCCCAAGGAATTTTAAAATGGCTTTAAACAGCAAGCTGTATGCAATATGCATTTAAAATACCTATGTATTTAAAGGTTGCAATTGCATTATTGATTTTTTTGACAACAGAATTGTTTTAACCTTTTAATCTGTTGGTGTGTATAATGCCATTAGAAAATGGCAAGCAAGCCTTTGCTGCAAATGTAGTGTCTAGAGAAGCAGGCCTTTAGACTAAGCTAAACTTTTCTGCCAATTGTCAATATGACAATTGGCAGAAAATATTTGAAATACAGTACCTTCCATATTGTATAAGTCCCTTTCAGCCCAGTTCTGGTTAAATGGAGTCCTCTTATTTGAGCACCTTTACATATAATGTAGTGGGGTCTTCCTGTTGCAGGAAAAACGCCAGACAACTCAGACCTCAGGAGTAAGATAAACCATGTTAGTTTTATTGCTTGCAAGCAAGGTTCAGTCAGAGAAAACGCAGCTTTGGAAGTTCTGATCTGAACGAATTACTGGCTGACAGATTAGCATCTTTATACTTTTTTCCACAGTTACAAAGACACGAAAACTTCAGTGATTGGCTAGAGAGTTACACGTTTCTCTCTTAGTGACACATCTCTCTCTTATTGACACATATGCAAGTCTTGATGTTAACACTTCTATATTTCTTCATGTTTCCTGTGTCTGTTGGTGGTCAGCTAGTGGCCACCTATTCCTGGAAAAGGCCTAGTGACTTCCTCTTTGTGTTTTTCCAGAGCAAAAGATATCTAAAAACCTTTTAGATGTCAAATTGCTCCAAGGGATTTTTGCAGGTATGTCTTGTTTCATTTAATGACTTTGTTTCATTTCTTATGTCCTGCTTCATTCCTTTTGTATTTTGCTTACAAGCTACTTTCAGTTCTAGAATCTCCTAAAGTTTCATCCTTTGGATTCATCCACTTTCAATAGTTACTAGCCACGCTGACTGAGAATTCTGGGATTGTAGTCTGAATACATTTGGAACATTCATCTGCAAACCAGTATTTTTCAGATGTTTGGGGCAGGGGCGGGTTGCTCACTTACCGATACCGGTGCGCTGCGTGCACATCTCCATGTTTCGTGTGTGCGCGTGCTTGCGTTCCCCTCGTGCGATTTTGCTTCTGTGCATGCGCAGAAGCAAAATCTCACCAAAATCTTGCAGGGGGATGCGCAAAAAAGCACAAAATTCTTTTAAAAAGATGGTGATGTGCACGACGGACCGGCGAAGACGGCACCGGAGCGGTCACGCGCAAATTGCGCAATCTGCCACTCCCTACAGGAGCTACGCACCAGACCGCACCAGTAGGAACCCACCACTGGTTTGGGATTTATATCTTCCAGAGTTAAAAGACAGCATGGGTAAAGCCACCATAGATTATAATTTATAGTGATATATCTGGAATTTGTAAATCACCATATTTAGAGATTTATAGTGCTATATCTGAGATTTAAAGTTTAACATAACTGAAAAATATCAGATTGGGTGTTCAAGCTTGCTCAATAATATACAAGAGAATTGCATCAATGACACTAAAGGATTTAACTGTGAAACGCAGCTGTTGATTTAGAACTACTTTAGAATAGCTGATGAAGTTCAGAATATAAGCACAAAGCTGATTATCTTCTATCCAGAAATATAGGTGATATTGATTTGTTAATATAAACAAAGGTGTAGCCCAAATTTAGAAATAATATTTATTGAAATAAATAATACATCTAAAGTAAGGTGACCACATTTTAATATCTGTAAAGCGGGACACCATTGACAGGGGGGTTGCTAGGGGAGCAAGATGGGAGGGGTCCGTCTCTCTTATCCTGCAGCTTTGTGCACCCCCCCCAAACACCCCCCCTTCATCGCAGCCAGGGGTGGGTTCCTACCGGCGCAGGCTTACCTGTTCATCGCCGCAGAGCCGAAGAAGCTGGTGGCGTTCGCGGTGTGGGGCTTCCCCCACCCGCTTTCCCCGGCCGCCGGGATGCCGCCATTTGCGTTCTTTTGCCCTCTGCACATGCGCAAAGCATTCTGCTTGCACAGAGGGCAAAAGAACGCAAATGGCGGCGTCCCAGCAGCTGGGGAAAGTGGGCGGGGGAAGCCCCGCGCCGCGAATGCCACCAGCTTCTTCGGCTCTGCGGCAATGAACAGGCAAGACCGCCGCTGCCCCTCTCACTGCCCTCCCTCCCCGCCTGGCAGGAGGAGGCAGGCGAGGCAGGAGGCAGAGGGGTGTGCAGGGCAAATTCAAATTAAAAAAGCAGGACTTTTTTGAAACGCCGCGGGACGCGTGACAAATTATTAAAAAGCGGGACTGTCCCACCAAAAGCGGGACGTCTGGTCACCTTAATCTAAAGCAATGAAAAAGTGGCAGCTTAAGGTAAATTGCCCCCAGCTTGCAGAAGGTATTTCTTTCAGTAGATGTTAAAATATAGAAGTATAACGACTGAGGTGCTTTTCTGTTTCAAGCAGAAGGACCAACAAAACATCAGTTTCAGATTGATTCTGTGTAAAATATTTTTATACCTTGTGTACTCAAATCATGAATTGATTTCGGAGTCCCTTCAAAAAGGAAACATTATTTGCATTAGTGTTTTGTTCTGTGGAATTAAGGAATCTTCACGGACAGAATTCGGTGTCTGAAAGAAGCCTTGCTATCTCATTCTTGGTAAGTTACCATGACATGTGCCTAGTTATACAACTATATATCTCTGAAGTTGAATTTGCAGATTAAATTAAGTTCGGTATCTTGGCACCTTACATTTTTTTCACAGCATTTCTATGATACAAAAATAAGTAAAAACAAAACGGGAGGGATTTTACAAGATTAAACCAAAGCTGCTGCTGATAGCAACTAAAGATTGGTTTCTTTATTGTACCTTTGAAAGGACTGAATTTCCTAATGCATTATTTATTAGAAATACATTGAAGTTTAGATGACATCATTGCAATTCAAAAGCAATCTCTGGAAAGTATTGTCTTAAGCATTCAGGAATCATTTGTTTTTGCAACTAAAATGAGATGACTTGTCAGACCAACTACAACATGGAAGCTTAATTTATTTTTCAAACACTGGGCAAAAATTAAACTCTGAGAAATGTAATATTATTAGAATTGTTAGGAAAGAAAACAATATATCTAGTTCATCATCTGAAATGTTTATATTGTCTAATTTTTCTACAAAAATAAAAGAAGACATGATATTGTGATATTTTCCACTGATGTGGGGGGGGGGAGGATTAATTAGCATGTGGTCTATTATTTGAATTGGACACATCAAACAAAAGTAAAAAGAACCGATGAGCAAACATGCTAACAATATACCATTAAGAGGTATAAGAGAATGAAGAATAGATAAATGATGGTGGCATTATGACATTATGACATTTTATTTTAATCTTAAAACAAAACAGATTAGGCTGAAATATTCAATCATAATGTTCCAAATTGACTGCATATCAAAGGAATGTTCCATATTATATCAGAACAAAACTACGTATTTTGAGCGTTCACTGACTCCTTTGCTATTTTTTCACTGCAAAGTGAGAATTGCTCAGTGGCAATCCATGCTGGCTGTTATCAACCCACCAGCTTGCAGAAACATTAGTGAAAAATATAATTGTAAACACATTTTTTAAAAAAATCCCACAGCACAAGATAATAGAAGATAGGCTTTTACTTCATTGATTCAATACGAAAGACAAAAGGCTAATTGTCTCTTCAATGTTCTTCAGTTAGAAATTTTTTAGCACATCACATCTTGAACATTCCATTCCAACCAAGGAATGGCAAACACAACTGCATTTCTATTACTGTATTATTCTGTACATGATTCTCAATATTACATGACTTGGCTGTCCAGCAGTAGAAAAAGAAGAATCGGTTGGTGCTAAATAACTGTATGAACAGTATTTATTAACATTATCAAAGCAAAACAAATCACTATCATCTCCACTACCATTTGCGAGGCTTAACCACCAATACCAGCATATAAACAAATATACTAACAGCTCAATAATGCAACTGTAAAAGCTAATATTAGCTACATATTAATAGCAATCAAAGCAGTGTACTTAATTTTCAGTTTCTGAACTCAACACCAAAAAAGCATAAGAGAATGCACCGGATTGCATACATATAAAAATTTCAGCAAACCAACTAACCTAGCATAGAGTTCTAGCCAAGATAGCAATTATTTCTTTATTGCCTCAATGCAAAATTAAGGTCAACATTCCAATCATGTTACCCAGAACATGCTGAAAAAATACCATACAAAAGGACGGAATGAAGCAAAATACTTAGAAAAGACATTTTATTTTGAATATTAACAGAATATTCAGAACAAGTCAAACTTGAAAGGCTTTATCCATGAACTATTTTATATTCTTACAAAGTGGTAAAACTGAATTATTTGTTGTTCTTTGTTCCCCCTATGTTCCATTACCCTCAGCAATAAGACAACAATACTGTTAAAGAGCAGTGACTGAATTGTCAGGTTTTAAAAGACACATTTCAATGTATTTTATGTTATACATAGGTTATTTCCAAACTTATTTCTAGGGGATGGGTCAGTAGTGGGTTGCTGCCGGTTCAGACCGGTTCTTTAGAACCGATAGCTCTGACTCTAAGCCAAGAGTGAACCGGTTATCTTTGTCCATGAAAGTGGGCCCACCCACCTGCCCCTGGGTTATACTGACCTTTATGTCTGCTTCTGAAGCCCAGGTGATCAGGGGCGGCAGATTGAATTGCCTCTCCACAGCTGTTTTCCGTGCTCCTTGCCTCATTTGTATCGTGGAAGGTTTTTTTAAAAAAATACTGAGCATGCGCAGAGGATTATTTTTCGGAAAGGGACGCAAAACGTGCACTTCTGTCATGATGCAAATCGGTGGGGAAGGTAAGTAGAACCCATCGGGATGGGTATAGATGCAAGAGCATGTGGCTATTATTTTCATTTTCCTATTATTTTGCAAAAATATTCCTTAAGACATTGTTTTATCTCATTTTCTTCTTTTTATATTTAATTTTATCTGATTTAATTTAAATATCAGCATTCTAAATCCTTTTTAAAAATACTGCCTTTTCCATATAGCAATAGGACTGATAGATAGTAACTTCCTGTAAGTACTGCACTGATATAATCCTTAAAAAACTTTGATATCTAACAGAATGGAAGTAAATTACTTCTATCATTTATTTTGGAAAGATAGGACAGAAATGTAGGTGGCAAACTGATTTACTTTGCAAGAAGCCAAAAGAAGATGGATCATTTAAACCAGAGAGGTATTCCCCATTGGAACTTTTTTCATTTTCAACAATAGTTTTTGCCAATGATATTTGAAAGAAATTAGGGTATATCCAAATACACTTTGAATTTCTGATGGACTGAACACCTCTGCTGTCTCTCTCTTAGGATTTTGTTTACCTCTATTAATAGATCTTAACAAAACACATGACTTTAGGAAAATATGGCACAAAAGCTAACCCAAAATATCAGATTAAAGACACACCTTAATCAAAGCTGGATCAATAGAGTAGTTCAATGACAGCCATTTTGTTTTCTAGAATGGGGGAATTATTGAAGTAGAAACAGCAGTATAAATTATCCTCAGCTGCCTGTGATTTAACAAACAGCTATTTCAATCTTGCCATGTCTGCCCATTTTAAAATCTAAGTTAAGTTCCCTCTGAAAGTATCTTTCATGTAGTTCCTCTCTGGGGTGTTTTCCCACAAACTATCACTAATTCAGATAAAAAAGTTTCCAGATTTTCCATACTATAAACAGATGAAGGACAAGCTTTGTTCACAGGAACATTCTAAAAAAAAACAATAGAGTACAGGGGTAAAAAATTGTTTTAGGATAAAAACTATAAAACACAACCATGGAAGCTGTTGTTGACAGCAATGCTGTTTTTCTGAATGAGAGATTTTATTGTTAAAAGAATCAAGAGTCACAAGTTCTTTGCATGCTGTATTTTTAGTTTCAAAGATAAAAATGATATTTCAGGATATTTCAGCTTGTCTCTGTGTAAGTATTATTCAGAAAGAAAAAAGAAAAACACTTATCTGTCCTGCTCACTCTACCAATTTTTCATTTTAAAAATGTGAGCTGACTTACTTTCAGTTTGTAGGCAACTATAAAAACTTCAGCTGGACTAAAGAACTTTAGAGGATTTTAGAAAAAAAAGGTGGCGCTGAATGAAATGTTGAAACTAAGAAGGAAAGAAGGATATTTAAAATTAAACAAAGAAGCAAAAGCTTCAGGTGATACCGCATTTCTCTGAAATAAAGACACTGGATTTTAAAGCACAATAGATAGAAAAATTAAAATAAAATCCAGTGCCCAGCTACTCCAGTTTATCAATCTATAGGGTTTTATAAATAAAATTTTTATTGTTTTTCTCCACAATACATCCATACATATACCTTAATTCTTAACAAAATACACATAATTATACATTTCTATTTGATTTAACATAAATCCATGTCTTAATTTGCACCTTTTATACTTTAATTTCCCCTTTATGTCATATCACTCCCGTCCCTCTATCTCCCTCTCTTCCCTCTACCTTCTTTCTCCTTCTCTCCTACTTTCCTACTTTCCTCCTCTCCCCTTCTTCCCTTCCTTCTTCCCTTCCTTTTCTCCCTCTTAACCTTTCCCTGAGTGTATCTATTCACAATCCATCTTATAGTTAACAGACAGGTAACTTATGTCCCTAATCCAATTTAATTATCGGTGCTTCTCTTAAACTCGTTCCCCAAACCATATCCATATCTATGCTTATTTCTTAAAATTTCCTAGGTATATTAACTACTATCTTAATGCTGCCTCCTCAACTACCTAGTTTTGTCACCTGGATCTACCACCTTCAATTTTCTATTTTCCTCCAATTTAATCAATATTACTTATCTTCCATACATATTCATTTTCTAACCAATTATAAAATTTCCTCCATACATTATAATATTCAGAATCTTCCTTATCTTTAATTTTAATTGTCAATCTATTCATTTCCACACAATCCAATATTTTTTTAATTACCTCCCTTTCAGAAGGGACTTTTGTTGCTTTCCATTTTTGCACAAATGCAATTCTAGCTGCTGTAATTATATGAATAATTAAATATGTATCTTCTTTACTAAATTTCTCTGATAATATACCCAACAGGAATATCTCTGGTATCAATTCTATACGTTGTTTCAATATTTTTTTCTATCAAGATATGATAAAGATATGAAAACAGAGGGTATCAATTTAGGAATGATAGAATTAGATGAAATACTCACAGGAACGGATGAAAAACTAATTAAAAATTATATAATTGCTCATTATATATTGATTTAGAGCAAGAACAAGTGAAGGAAACGATGATTAAATGAGCAAGGAATTTTGGTCATATTATAAAATTGGATAAATGGCAACAGCTTTGGGAAAGAAATTACAAATTGACAATGGCGACAGCATATAAAGAAAATTTGTATAAAATAATTTATAGATGGCACATGTCACCAGAAATGATAGCTAAAATGTTTAAAGATAAATCTATGAAATGTTGGAAATGTCAGCAAATATCAGGCTCTTTTTATCATATGTGATGGACATGTGCTGAAGCCAAAGTGTTTTGGAGTTCAATTCAAATGTGGTTATCAATCTATAGTTGATAACTCCAGATGAAAACAATACTGAAGTTTCCCCACCAATAAATGCATGTATATGCCATATTTGTATGCACGTATGCACATTTGTACCAGTGAATATCGATTCGTCTGAAATCACACTCAACATAGAAGGCAGGGGCAGAGCAAAAATAATAAAAATTGAATTAAAGTCATTTATTAAAACTAGTCTGTAAAATTGCGAATTACCACATTTATAAAATAAAATAAGAATATGCCATCAACCTGTTCCATCCGTTTCAGACAAAACATCTGAAACATACTGCTAGGCAGCAATAATACCAGCAGAAACCCAGTCTCAAGTAAAAAGAAAAATACCCTTTATTGAACAAACAGGAAGCTGAACACAGAAAAAGAATTCTAATAGTCTACAACTTATTTTCTTCTCTGTTATGAAGTTCTGTTATCTTTATGGCCAATAAATAATCTTATTCATTTAAGACTTATTCTAAACCAGGTCTGTCAAACTGGCAACCCACGGACTAGATACATCACGCTCAGGCCACGCCCACCCCAGCTCTGCAAAGGCAAAAATAGTCATGATACATCACGATCCAGCCCGTGACACAATCAAGTTTGACACCTGTGTTCTAAACAATTCATCCATATTTTTAGCAACTGTTAAGATGCATAACACCTCCAATGATATCATTAAATCCTTCTGCAGTATTTTTCTGAGTTAAACTGGTCTGCTCTTTACTAGATTCTCCTTTTTTTGCCTTTTTGAACATAAAAACATTTAGTCTCCACCAGCCATCTGACGTATCATACATTCTACACAGGGGCGGGTTGCTCGCTTACCTATGCCGGTGCGCTGCGCGTGCATCTCCACATTTCAGCATCTCCCCTCGTGAGATTTCGGCGCGATTTTGCTTCCGCACATGCACAGAAGCAAAATCGCCCAAAAATTCTCAGAAAAACATGGCGACGTGCACGACGGACCGGAGGAGAGGGCTCTGGAGCGGTCGCGCGCAAATTGTGCAATCAGCCGCTCCCTACCGGAGCTCCGGCAGGAACCCACCTCTGATTCTACAATAGTTCTCAGAGAAACATTCAGATTCACTTAGACCATCAGTAAGATAATTTTAGTCACCTGAGTTGCATCTGCAGAACTGGTCCTAGATCTTTAACTTCATTCAAAATAAAGTGGTATGCCTGACTATATTTCTATCAGTCTCAGAATTAAATTTTAGCCCTTTATCCTGATCTTCAAAGTTGCCTACTGAAGCCTATACCATACATCGTTGGTGAAGACTAAGCCAAAATATGAGTTGGATTGCACACCTTTATTTTGTCATTAGTTAAGACTGCACCATTTGTATACTTTTTTCTTCCTTTTATTTTCAACATAGTCAAGAGTGCTTTTTTGTTGTCCTTCATCTATTTTGCCACTCAGGTCATTCTGAGCATTAGCTTCTTTGATATTTAGGTCATCTATATTCTAGGTCATCTATAAATACTCTTTCTTGATTACCTACCCCTTATTCTGTATATCCTTTTGTTTTTAGATCATTTTTTGGGCAGCCATACTGTTTTTCTGCTTTCCTTTTTCCTTGCATTGAACTTGTATCCAATTGTGTTTTTAGTGTCTGTTTTAGAAATTTTACCCACCTTTCCCCTAAGCATTTATAGGATATACTAGATCTCTCTTGATTTCTTTAAGGAATTCAGGGATATAAACCTAACAATTAACTAAAGTAGCCCCAATTGTCTTCAGCCAACTCTCCTTGATTGGCATTAAAAACTGTACAAATGCCCAGTCTTTAAATATATGGTCTCCTCCATTGCTGCTATCAGTGCTCTTCATAACAGCAAATTTGGAAACATTGAAGAGCTACAAAAATGCTATCAGCACTTTATTCATGAGTGATTACATAAGTGGTAAACCACCTTGAAATTTCTAAATGAAATCTTAGAAAGAGCAACCTAGCAATAGGAGAAGATTAGGTAGCAAACATAATTTACTTATTAATCATTTTCATTGATCTGTCTGGACTGATTTGTATGCTCTGGTTGGTAGTGTAATATTACCGGAGAAGAAGCTACACAAGATTAGGTTTACAACTCTTAATGCCTTTTTGGCGATGTTGTTACAGTGGGCTTTTGGCACTTAGATCCTTAGATATGAGTACTCTAAGGTCCTTGACAGAGTGAGGGTCGTCTACGAGATCGTGTCCACTCAGCTTGTATTTTGTGTTCTGATTCTTTTTGCCAATGTGTAAGACAGAGCACTTGTTGGTTGAGATTTAGAGTTGCCAATTGTTTGACCATTCTGACACAAAGTCAAGGTCTTTTTGAAGGGTAGTCTGAATAAAGGACTTCAGGATATGAAAGCAGTGCTGAAATATGTTTATAAATAGAATTTATAGCAAAATGACAAACAACATTGGAGAAAAATATTTCCTTTCTTCTCTTGCACCTAGAATTTTAAGTTCCTATTCTGTGACTTTCCCCAGGAGATTCCAAGTCCTGATTCCCATCTCCAAAAACTTTAGGACCTCAAAATGTGGAATATAGTTGTGAATACTGATAGAATGGAACAGGCGACTGAATGGAGGTGAAGGTCTTTCATTTCACTGGCACTTGGAAATCTGTTGTAGCTATTTGTAAGTACCAAGGGGATTGGGAAGAAAAATAGGGAAAGCATTACACATCACCAAGGAGTTATGAGTCTCAGCAATATAATTCATTTAGGCAGGTACTGAATAAGAGAAAACATTGAAGAAAGTCACACGGAATCCGGAAACAAAGCTGGAATAAACAGGGGCAGAATAAAAATAGCACATGTAAGTTGCCTACTGGAAATGTTTATGCAATCTAAAATTTACTAATAAAAAGAGAAATTAATATTACAAGAATAGCCAAACTTTTTGTCTCCAAGGGCTGTATGTGATGCCTACTCAGGAACCACATTCCCATTGACACATGGGAATCTATTTCTGGAAGCAGATAAGAGACAGGAACAGCTAGGAATTGCTAAAGACAAATCTTCCCTCCCACCAACAGCAGCAGAAGATGACTGTTTCCTTGTTGCTGCCAATTCAAAATTGGCTATGGGGAGAACAGCTGAAAGGAAAACAGTTAAGGGCTGCATATTGGTCTCTTTTTGGGGGGAACGAGACAATGATCTTGCAAAGAGAGGAAGCAAAAGACTTGTGGTTTTAATTTCTCAGCATTTGAAAATCACGTCAACCGGATAAAAAAGATGTTGCTTAATACATTTTAAACATACAAGAAATTTCAGAGAAGACTTTGGTAAAGCTATAACCCAGTATGTTCTACTGTAGTCCACCCTACTGAGTCCATCTTTTATTATGTATTGTTATTAGAGATAATGAAGTTTTAATAATGTTCCTTCTTTGGACACCACAAAATAAAGTCTTTTGGCAGCTTAAAGTCTAACAGCTTTATTATGGTTTAAGCTTTGGTAAACTAGACCTACCGTATATACTCAAGTATAAGCCGAGTTTTTCAGCCCACTTTTTGGGCTGAAAAAAGCCGCCTTGGCTTATACTTGAGTCAGTGAAAAATTTGCCCGAAATGGAGGAGAAAAAGGGGCGGGGCCATGCCGCTGGGTGACGCTCGTGAATGGCCCGGCGCCCGTGAGTTTCCCCTCCCTCTGTGTCAGTTTGCCGCGCAGCGCGCAGCGCACCATCCCCCCTCCTCACGTTCTAATGTAATGCAGGGCTGTCCTCCGATTCCCCTTCCTCCCTCTCCTGCCGCTCTGCAACGATGTCCCACCTCCTCCTTGTTGATACCATATTGTTTTTATTGACCCTCTTTTCCAGTTACAGAGCTAGTTTACTGTTTTTCTTTGAAATAAATATTCAAAAACATTATTGGTATCTATTTTTATTTTTGAAATTTACCGGTAGCTGCTGCATTTCCCACCCTAGGCTTATACTCGAGTCAATAACTTTTCCAGTTTTTTGTGGTAAAATTAGGTGCCTTGGCTTATATTCGGGTCGGCCTATACTCGAGCATATACGGTACTTTGTTGGCAGACTGATTGAACAGGAGTAGATAGATTTTGAGCAGCTGTTGCCTGTGCCAATTGTGAGTCCAAAATTACAAAGGTAACATAATTTTTAAAAAGTATCTTCTGAAATCATTCTAAGAATTAAAGTCTTTTGAGATTCCACATTGTTAGGGTCTAGTAAAAGTCATAAGCTACTCCTTCCTTTCATCTGGAAAATAAGAGGATTATGAATTGTTCAAAATTAAATTTTATACAGAATAATTATCTGGGTGCATTGTTGGCTTGCCTGATCTTTTATTCCTGCAGTAGCTATTTTAAGAAAAAATTGCTGATGCTGTGGGCACTGCACTAGGTTGGAAGGTCAGTGTGACCTGTGGTGACCCTCACTGCAGGAGCTCAATTGTACCAGATGGCATTACAAATTGCTGGTTACTACAACAAATAAAAAGATAATTTGCAATCACAGTCCAGCCATGGTAACCATGACCAGTGAGCAATGCTAAGGAGTAGGGATACAATGCATAGAAAATGCAATAAGATACCTTAAACAGATTAAGTCCTTCCAGGCATACAGATGTATTTCTGGTTTAGAGTTAATATGGACATTTCTCTTCAGTGATCACATATTTTATTTTCTATGGGTGACAATTGCTCGTTCTCAACTAAATTCACAACTTGTAGTTCCCTGAATTCTACAGCAAGTTTGTTTTGTTCATCCCCAGTACATGTGATTAAATTCTTCTGAGCCTCAGAATATACATTCTTCAAGAACTGTTACTTTCTGATATTCTAATGCAGTTTAAGTTGAGGATACAATTCTAGAAACATTGGTTCTTTGCATTGTTTCTCTTACTGTCTACTGAAATCTTTAACACTAGAAGTGCCAAGACAATCACATCATCATTTTCCCTTTGTTTTTATCTTCTTTGTTTTCCTCTGATTAGAACACTCTTAGGCCTCCTTCCTAAAGGAAGAATGATTTTCACCACTTTCTCATCAGAAAGAAGTTCAGAGATGTAGATACTCAAAGACAGTGGTGGGATTCAGCCGGTACTCACCGGTTCACTTGAAACGGTTGTTAACTTTTTGCGCAGTTCGGTGAACTGGCTTATCCCACCACTGGTTGGCCCCATCCCTTGCCCCTCCCCTCCCAGTCACTCCTCGCCTGGACTGAGAAGGTAAGGGTGAGGGCAGGGGAGGGAGATTTGCTCCAGGTGGGGCTGGAAATCTCCACCATAGAGAGTGGTACACGAAGTGGTTCAAGGAGTAGCGCAGCCTTCGCTGGCTAGAGCGAGGTCATGGTGGTGTTGCAGCAAGGTGGGGTGGGGCAGGCAGCCGAAGTGGCGGTGGCAATGGCCGGAGTCTTAGTGTGAGAGAGAACTTGCCTTTGTGGAGCAACAGCATTCTGCCTTCGTCATGGTACATTTGCGCTCAAGGCAGCCCTTGCCTCCCACCACTTCGGATTCAGAGCTGTAAGCTGTGTCTGGGAAGCACTGCAGCAGAGAGAAGCAGCTAGGACTGATTCTCCGGTGCCTCATTTCTTGCTGAGTCTCACTGCCCAACAGTCAGGGTTTTTTTTTAAGACGTTTGCAGCAGGAAATGGCAGGTGGCTACTTTCGGACTTTGTTGGTGCAGCTTGGCATGCCTCGGAAACTCAGGGAGATGTGCAACCTGCTCTCCACCCCGAGACACTGGCCTGCCACGTTCGCTGCTGTGGCCATCTCATGACCTGCATGCTGACCCGACCCAGCTGCCACCGCAGCCTCATGTCCTGCCTGCTGGCCCAACCCAGCCGCCACCACCGCATGGCCTGCCTGCTGACCCGACCTTTGCTGCTGCCACCACTGCTGTTACCGCCTCATGGCTGAAGTGGCCTGCTCATTGCTCTTGCAGCGCCATGCACAGCACAGTGAAATTTAGCGTGCTTCACAATGGGAGAGATGGAGTCCCCTCCTCCTCCTGGAGCCCATTACGATGCGGAGCCACAATGTGACCCTGCTCCACTAGCCCCTGGTAACACCAGCGGCAGTGGCAGTGGCACGGGTAAGATCAGCAGGCCATGAGGCGGCAGCGGTGGCAGCTCGGCTCGGCTCAGCGGGCAGGTCATGAGGCAGCTGTGGTGAACATGGCAGGCCAGTGTCTCGGGATAGAGAGCAGGTCGTACATCTTCCCAAGTGACCGAAGTATGCAAAGCTGCACCAACAAAGGCCAGAAGTATCCACCCGGCATTTCCTGCTGCAAAAATCTTTTTTCAAAACCTGACTGTCAGGAAGTGAGACCCAGCAAGAGATGAGGTGTCGGAGAATCACACCTGGCTGCTTCTCTCCACCACAGTGCTTCTCAGATGTGGTTTACAGCTCCGAGCCCGAAGCGGTGGGAGGCAAGGGCTGTCTTGAGCACAAATGTACCTTGACAAAGACGGAATGCTGTTGCTGCACAAAGGCAAGTACACAGGTGCTTCGCTCCCACACTAAGGCTCCGGCTATCGCTACTGCTACTTCAACTGCCTGCGCCGCCCCACCTTGCCATGAGTGATGTTGAGTTGGCCATGCCCACTCAGTAACATGACTCCCCCCCAGCCATGCCTACCCAGCCAGTCATTAGAGAGAACCGGTTGTTAAATTACTTGAATCTTATCACTGCTCATAGAATATGTATAACAGAAGTATGAGTTGTCTGTCCTTTTGGACCTTAAATATTTAATTAGTTTTGAAATAAAGGAAGAGTAATTTGCTTTTTGACAAAATTATTTAGGCCCAGGAGTTGACCCAGTTTGCCCTAAAAAAGCAAATAGATCACCTGTTTTGTCTTTAGAAAGCAACTTTCCCTTTGCACAGAAGGCTCATCTCTTCACCCCACCCCAGTACCTCCAGGTTCAATTGGCAGTATTTATGGGAGCCATTGATTCAGAAAATCTTTCAGAACATGCCAAAGATTACCAGACTGGGTACTATGTGGTAGAAAATCATGCAGCTTTTACCAAAGCGCCCAGTCTGGGAGACTTTAACCAGCACTGTGGCAGAAAGTTCCTCTGTGATACTACTTGAAGCCCAATGAAGTAGTTTTCCTTGCCTCACATGCACCACTGTGTCTAGCTCTTTAGGAAAACAATAAATGAGCCTGGCCAGTGACCACAGGGAAGGGGTGATGGCCAAATGAAGTGTAACACATTTTGCAGCTCTCATTGCATGCTATTTTCTTCAGGGGGAAACAATTATTTTCATCACCAAGGATGCCTTAAGCATCATGGGCTGAGGACAAGATGAAAACGATGTAATGGACAGAGAAAAGAGGTCACAGGGCATATTTGTACCTTGTTTAAATGCAAGTGAGAAAAAGGTTCACAGTGTCACTAGTGTTTTCTGCACTGGGAGTTAACAGCTTCTGGGGAAGGCAAGAGAGCAAAGAGTTAAGCATATACTTTTAAAGAACTGCTCTACTTTTCAAAACTCCTATGTAGGTTAATAAAAAATAATCCATATAAGAATCTAATCACAGATCTGCTGTATCTGATCCAGTTTAGCCCTTTCTACAGACCAAACTAAATGAGATGGGTGAAAAACTATAATGAGATAGCTCAAAATGTCTGTAAAAGCTAAATACAGACATGGAACTTATAACTTGGCACCAGGGAAAGAAAGTTCATACTGCTTTTTCTTATCTTAAGCCCTCCAAGTATGTGTCTTCCTTAATCTCTGGTCTCCTACCAGAAGCCTGAGAGTCTGAAGATTCTGCACAGGAACTTAGATCTTTTGGACAGAGAGCTCTGGTGGTGTTCCTGTGATCTGTTGGAGCCACTGTCGCAGCTTAGGAGTCACGGGGCAAGTGTTCCTACCACTATTGGCACAGGGATGGGTTCTAACTTACCTCGCTTCCAGTTCGCTTCCTCCCGCGCCGCGTGGCCGTGCATGCGCAGTGCCAAAAATTCTCATTTTTTTAAAAAAAGCCAAAAAATAAGATGGCGGCGCATGCACAGTGCCGGAAACTCGGCTTCTGCGCATGCGCAGAAGAATTTTTTTAAAAATCCAAAAAAAATTCCAAAAAAATTCCCCAAAAAATTCCCAAAAAAATATGGTGGCATCCATGGAGCAGCACCGACACAACAGATTACTTGACATCACTGTGACATCACCAGTGGTTTGCTACCGGTTCTATAGCAGCGGTGCAAACCGGGAGGAACCCACCTCTGTATTGGCACCACTTTGGCTTTTAGTTTCCACATTCTTTCCAGTTCCTCTTTCAGGCCCTGGTACTTCTCCAAGTTCTCGTGTTCCTTTTTCCTGATGTTGTTGTCACTTGGCACCCCTCAATCTATCATCACCACTGTCTTTTGGTCCTTGTCTTTTACCATGACGTCTGGTTTATTGGCTAGGAACAATTGATTCTATAAATAAGTTTTTGAACATTTTCTAACAGAAGCAGCAAATTTATATCATTTTATTGTTCAAATTGTTCAAATTTGTCCTTAATCTTATTTAATTTTATTTAAGTGTCCACGTTTATTTTCAAAATGAACTTTCCTACATTTTTGAATAGATATCTGCCTCATGCAACTTAGACAACAGCTATTTCAAACCATATGCTGCAATATAATGCATACATTATGCAACATGGAGATCAAGTCATTTTACATCAAAATTCACAAATATCAAATTCCTCAGATGTCCCTATTTCAGCAAGATATAGGCCAAAACTCTTGTACAATTAAAAATCAAAATGAAGAGATTCTTTTGATTTACCATGATTTTTCTTTTATACATTTACAGTACTGCATTCAGATATTTTTGTTTGACAGCTTTTTGCACAAATCCCCACCCTCAAATTTCAGGCATATAGTAGAGTATTAAGAATTCTGATTTTAAATGTATCTTTGTGCAACTTTGCTCTTTTATGTTGACCCTGTGTATTGCCAACACTAAAAAAAATG
Organism: Diadophis punctatus similis; assembly: GCA_023053685.1. NCBI lineage: Eukaryota > Metazoa > Chordata > Lepidosauria > Squamata > Dipsadidae > Diadophis > Diadophis punctatus. Next base: position 3,640,885 of record JALIGW010000033.1, read on the forward strand.
TGAGAGAAAACTTTGAAGTTAATAATAGGAAAAAGGATTATTCCAACTCCTCTTACTATCTTTTGATAAACACAGAAGATATTGGAAGGCAGTACTGAATTCAGTTGAAATCCCCCAGAGATTTTAGGGTTTAATTTTCTTTGTAAACTCTACTCTCTTTTTATTACCAATTGGTGAATAATACACAGTTTTTACTATTGCTTCTGTGTGTATGTGAGTTGCTTTTTCATATAAAAAGCACAGGTCAGACATGGAATGAAATATCAGCTTCTTAAGAAAAGGTTATTAAAATACCATTTTCCTAGTCATTTGCTCTACTGCTGTGATTGGAACTATACTGGTGATATCCTTCTAAGCAGATAAGAGAGATGATTGCCCAGGGCAAGGCTTTTCAATGGTCTTTACAAAGCTTTCCTACTGACAAGTCAAGTTCATCAGATACATAGAGTAAAGATGTGTGATTTTCTCATCCCATATTTTTTTAGAAAATTGACACATCCACTTGTTAATTTCCTAGCTATTCCAAAGCAGGATTGCCAGTTCTCCAACTTACTTTTTCATACATGATTGCAAAGCCAAAACTCATTTATTTATTCATTCTATTTGTATGGCTACCCATCTCAAAAAGTGATTCTGGGTGGTGAACAAAATTAAAAATAGAGACAATTAGAATAATAAAAATATTAAAATATGTAGCATCCAAGAATGTATCATGCATCATAATCACTAATTATATAGCCAAGAATTAATTCCTGCATAGTCTTAGGCCCCAATTAGTATTTATATTACTAGGTTCGAGTATTTATTAGGAGCCAGACTAAATCTTTCAAAATGAGTAGCTGCAACTTTATTTTCATTTCACAGTTATGCATGTATTATTTCCTTGTAAATTCATTGGTAATAGGGGCATTTTTATTTTCTTTTTCCTCATATTCTCCATTCCATGAAGACTATGAGATATTCTGTATAAGAGAAAAATCCAGAAAGAATTGCACTGTCTAAAATGTTAAAACTATAGAAGTTCTTTAAAAAATATTAACTGCAAAAAGAGATTTTCCCCCTCCTTCCAAGTGTCTGTTTTTCCACTGCGACCCATCAGTTGCACAATCACATCTATATTCTTCTGTACCAGACTCTTTCCATGACCCAAAGCTTCCAAATATTCATGAAGGCTCAAAAGTGGTTATGCATGTCTTTGAAGTAAAAAGAAGAAAACCCCACAAAGTTTAAGCCATTAAAATCAAATGAAAGAAAGATACCTGGCAAACTATTAAAACCATTGTAGAAAGTGTAAAGCATATGAATATTCAGTATGAAGGGGAAGAGCTAAAGCTAAATTTCTTCCTCAATGGTGTAAAATACCATGGGGAGGAATGGAAACCCAATCAAAATGATTTATACCACTTTGGTAATTTTTTCTAATGAGTATAACATATGTAGATATCATTCACAGAAAATAATTATTGACTTAATAACTAGGCAACATCTGCTATCAGGAAAAAAATTCAGCAAGAAACCAAACAACAGATAAGAGTAAGGTGACTAAAACTAGATCAAATTGTTTGTTCATTTATATTTTTCTGGCAGACATTCAAAAGATGTTTGTAACACTTTAAAATGGAACAGGTTAGATTCAGACAACATATATAAATAACTCAATTAGAGGCCAAAGCACAAACATGGCAGCTAGACCATGCAAATCAGCCCATTGGACTATCATTATCCAATCAGCAGACTCAAAGATTAGATTGGTTGGGTGATGGCAATCCAACAATATTTTAGAGCTGCCTCCAAAACAATCTAGATGTGACCTACAGTTTTAAAATTATTATTTAACCTATTCTGTTTTATTGCAGTTTTCATCGTTCTCCTCTTTATAATCTTTTAAGCACAGTAACTTTCATGATGGATATATTTGTGCTATAGGCTGATTCTAATAGACTTATACAAGGGTCAGTATCTTAAGTATAAAAATTATCATTTCTAGAACAAAGCCAAACTAATTCATGAAAGCAGCATTGTAATGAACAATATAGATTTAAGGAATATTACACAAAATAATAGCATCTATACATGTATAAATGGGTATTTAGCTCCTGGAATTTTTAAGAAGTGAAAATTTTTTGAAATACATCTAGAATTTGTTTTTAATTGGAGTCTTAAAAACTTCCACAAATTCATGCAATAACCTTGACCGGAACTATAGCTACTAGGTTTATAAAAAGCATTCCTGCTTTAACAGACTTCTGTAATGTAGTATTATTGAATCAGCCTACAGCACAAATATATGCATCACAAAAGATTAATATGCAAAGATCCAATAACCCAAGCAGAGTAAGAATTCAGCATATGACTGTACTATGACTTGATATGCAACTAAAGAGATTATCAGGACATCTGTTGATCAATCTCCGTGAATTGTGGCTTTCCACTAAATAGGATGGGAGATTATTAAATAATGTATGTAATTATGTAAATAATTATTAATTTAAAATTATTTATTTTAATAAATAAGACTCTGATAAGGCAACCTTGCCAAAGAACAGCTGAATTTCATCTACCAATGATATGATCAGGAGAAAATAGGCATTTTAAATCTCTATCCACACACCAAGTGTTGCAATATACATATTCAAAAAAATTACATGGTGAACCTGCTTATCATGGATATTGATATTTCCCAGAAGAATCTTACTAGTGGTTCACAACATCAAATTTGAGACTAACATTTGTGTAGGAAACTAGGAAGATATTCTAAGCAGTTTGTCCTTGTATCCTTCCTTAAGGATCAAGTTGTAGCATCAACATACTGCTATTTTTATCTGCAGACCTGATAACTCAGAGAAGGTTACAGGGAGAGACAAAGATAACAACTGTATTAGGCCCAAGTGAACCATCTGTTTCTTCAGGACATTATGACCAAACCACCCAACAAGTCTGGGCAATGACTATCTAGAGGCTTATTACTCATATTCAAGTAATTAAAATTGTTCAGCTTTGGGCTTTGGACTCAATGGCTGAAAACACCACCTGAGGCTCTGCAAGCTAATTGTCTTGAAATATACCGTCTCATATCATCTGCTGAAACTCATAAAATGTTCCATTCTGCTTCCACAAGAAGTTAGCAGAACTCCCAAAGCTTTAGAACAAACTACAGTAGTCCTTGACTTAAGATTATTTGTTTAATCATCATTTGACATTAGGACAGCTCTGACACAAGTGATTTAAGACTGGTCTTCACACTTATGACCATTTCAATGTCCCCATAGTCATGTGATCAGAATTTGGACATTCATCAGCCAGCATGTATTTACAATGGTTGCAACATCCCAGAATCATGTGGTTGCCATTTATGAACTTCCAATGGGGGTTCTGATATGCAGACTTAATGGGGGGAATGAGATTTGCTTAATGACTGTGTTTCACTTAATGGCCCTGGCAAAAAGGTCATAAAACTGGATATATCTCACTTAATGACTGCATCACTTAGCAGCAGAAGTTCCAGTTCCAATTGTGGTCATACAATACGACCTTTACATCCAACTACCCAAGTGTGCGGTTTGCTTCTAAATGATATAATTCATAGCTAGTGGATGTGTAATGGTGAATCCATTTTTAAATACTTATTGCTTGGATTTTGGCACCAAAAGGTCTTGCTTAATCATAAAGAGCCAGTTCTTCATAAAATGATGCCAGGCAGAGATCCAGCATAAATGAAAAGTTGTCCTCTGAGCTCTCTAGCATGGTGTGCCACACAAACAAAAGAAAAATTTTAGTATATTTCACAGATATGATTAGAAGCCTAAAGTGAGCATTGGTTGCTAACCATTCAGATCCTGTGATGCAGATGAATAGAAAAAGATGATATGGTAATTAGTAGGCAATTAGTCATAGCTTCCTTCATTTATTGTGTCTCAGCAGACATCAGAGTAGGAGACAAACATGATGTTACTCATGTAGATGGTGCATTTAATTATGGGATCATTATAAAGAAAGTGGGATTGAAATAATGGTTATTATTAGCAAAGGAACAACTTATAGTGAGTTATAGGGCAAGTTGTACCTTAGTGAGAACTTTCCCCCCCCCAGCTCTTTTTAAGTGATTGTTTCAGGAGTACACAACTTGAACTCTCAAGGAAAATGACAGCCGAGGTGGCGCAGCAGTTGGAGTGCATTACTGCAGGCTACTTTAGCTGACTGTGATCAGCAGTTCACCGGCTCAGGGTTGACTCAGCCTTCCATCCTTCCGAGGTAGGTAAAATGAGGACCCAGATTGTTGGGGGCAATATAAATATTCATTGCTTAATAGTGTAAACAGCTTAGAGAGTGCATGCACTATGAGGCGGTATAAAAGTCTCATAAATAAATAAATAAATAAATAAATAAATAAATAAATAAATAAATAAATAAATAAATAAATAAATAAATAAATAAATAAATAAATAAATAAATAAATAAAATGCATTTCTTCTCACAAAGCCTTAGGAGAGCCCCCCACTCAGCCCATTCAAATGTGGCTGCCAAAATCTAAACATTTCTGGGGCTGAAAATGAGGCAGTTATTAAATATAAATGAAAGTATTATAAACTGTTCTTATATTTACTTAAATTAAAATTAAATTTAGTTCAGTCTCAACTCCATCCATTTCTTTCACCTCGTCTATTTTATGAAATGCAGTTTCCCAGATACTACTGGGGGAAAAAAATACAGTACTTGATCAGCCTAAAGTTGATGCATTAGTTTCTTTATTCCCCCAAATGTTTTTCTGGGATTGATGCTTCAATAAGTAAAGATAATCATTGTTGAATGGTTATTAATTGTCTACATTGTACTTCATGGTAGAACTCATGCACCAGTGCTTTTGATAACAAGCAAAGGACTGCAAATGAAATAGCTACCTGTCTCTCAAAAATATAAGAGATCTTTTCAAGCTTTTAGTGTTCATGAAGAATTTGTGATACCTCATAGAGAAAAAAATGTTCATTTTCTCTGTCTCCCAGTCTTCTATTATTTCTTTCTCTCAAGTGTGACAAGTGCTATGTTTGGCAATGTAATCAGAGGCCTATATGATTAACTTGGATTTGCTTTTTTTCCCTAACTTCTTTCTGTATCCAACTCACAAGTCTTTCCAGGTACTTTTCTACTTATGATTTTTACTATTTGTAGCTTGATTTGCTCTCCATAGGTCACTTAAGAGTGGTAATAACAATAATAATATAGATATAAGCATTTAATGTTTCATAAAATCATTGAAATTATTATTAAATTAGCTCAATCTGAAAATGCCTCCCCTAAAACAAAGGTCTAGATGTGATGCTTTTCCTCAAAATGGAAAAGGTAGAGCCTAGACTCAGCTTTCAAACCTTCCAATAGCTTTGAATAATACGAAATAGGCTCTCTGCCATGAGCCCAACAAACAGAACTCAGAACTGAGGTTGTATTTATCAAGGTCTATCCTGCCTGATCTTAAAATTCAATTTCCCATTCAGATAGGTGTTCCCTTAGTCTCTTTTAAAGTTTAAATCCTAATGTTTAAAGCACTTGGGAATTCAGAAATAATTGAGGTTATTTACTGTTTATTTATTTATTTATTTCTTTTATCAAGTAACAAAGGAAACTCTACTTAGCTGTGGTCAAAACATGTATCTCTTAAAGCAGAATAAATTCTGAAAACATATGATTATCCAAAAGGTGAGTGGAAAAGAAACTTGTAGAATTAATGAACTACTAAGTTAGTATTCCTTTCATTTCCTGTTTTACAGTTTAACCTCTAACTGGAAAATGTGCAACAATTTAGAAAAAAATATGATCAGTTAGACATACTTCTTTTTTGTACATATTTCTTTATCCTCAGATTGAAATATTGGATTTATTTTATTTTATTGAGAGGGGGGAGAGAGAGAGATCAAAGAAAATAGCTGCAAGATGATTGATACGCACATACACATACGCACGTATATGCACACAAGTATCTAAGATTCTTTTGTGCCAAAATTTTCTTTTGTGATTATAGCTTTTGGGGCAAAATGAAATAACAGAATGACAGAGATGGAAGGGACCTTGGAGGTCTTCTAGTCCAACCCCTGCTCAAGCAGGAAACCCTATACCATTTCAGACAAATGGTTGTCCAATCTCTTCTTAAAAACCTCCAGTGTTGGAGCACCCTCAACTTCTGGAGGCAAATCATTCAACTGATTAATTGTTCTAATATTCAGGAAATTTCTCCTTAGTTCCAGGTTTCTTCTCTCCTTGATTAGTGTCCATCCATTTTTTTGCCAAAATGAAAATCTTTTCAATGCCATTTTAATGGGTTGGGTGCAATAAAACTATTGCTATTCCAGCGGGACCAAGAATGGTTGCAACTTATTGATTCCACTGTAATTGTACAAAAATACTTTTAGCCAATTAGTCCATTGAAGATTGAAACACAGATGAGAATGCTAAGAAACAAACACAATCTGAAGACTGGCTTTTTCAGGCACAATCCTATCTAGAAGACATTGAAACACAGTCTCAGGGCCTGGTTTCCTACTGACCAACATTTTCTTGTCAATATTTAATTTTAGATTGTTCATCATCAATATACTCATGTATTGTGTTGTTACCATTAGTGGCTCAATAAGGATCCTGTGATCTTCTGTTGTGGTTTGATTATGTTAGCCCAGTGCTTCTCAATTATTTTCTATTACGCCCCCCCTAGGAAGAAGTAAACATTTTGCACCCCTCCAACTCTCTGCCGGAACGATTGCTTGCAATATTCGGCACGTTTTCGCTGAAAAAACTCAAGCGGTTTATCAGCGTGATTGGGGTGTAATGTGTTTAAGTGATACCTTAATTTATTTGGCTTCATGCTGTCCGCTGCAAACATTTTTAGACACAGTAAACATACCGGTCTTTCCTCGTCTCCCACCGTAGTCACAGTGAAGCCAAGCGCTACATATGCTTCGTCATATTTCCTCGTCTTAGCTTTCAGGAGACTTACGTTTGTTTCATTATCTCCGTCTCTCTCCTCCTTTCTTTTCATCCCTGTTAAATATTTTTCCATGGTGTCTCTAAAGGGTTTGTTATCTGCACTTCATATCTCCTGCTCTGTGCTGTGTGCTATTGTTCGGTGCAAAAATCCCCTACTCCCTGCTGCAAAAAAAAGCACGTTTCCTGTGGTCATGCGCCCCCCCTGGCATTGCTCCGCGCCCCCCCAGGGGGGCCCGCCCCACTATTTGAGAAGCACTGCATTAGCCTATCAGGATACTGTATGTTGTGAACTTTGCATACACACTTGAAATGTTTCTTTGGAAAGTTTCAATAAAACAAGCAGTAGGGAAATCAACCAACTGTAAGATCTATGCTTATTCAGTCAAGAATACACATTATTGTCCCTGAACCATTGCATTTAATGGCTAGTGGAAGCGTTCACGGACAATCAAGATGAGGCAACAGCATTACTGCTGAGAATTCTTGCCATAGAAAACTACAGTAGATAATCCCAGAAGGTCCATTTGGGCCTACTGAATTAGCTTCCAAATTTACAGCACTACCTAAAGCTACAGAATGTATTCCAATAGAGACTTTCAGGTCAGTATACATGCACTTTTGAAATGTTTTACTGCCTACCTACCACCTTTGGGTACCTGGTTCTCATAAGCTCTCAGACCTGGGTAGATAAGACTTGCCCTAGGTAAAATTAAGCCCTATATTAGTAGTTGATCTAAGGTCATTTCTGGAAATAGGAATAAAGAAAGAAATTATTGAACCAAAACTGAAAAGATAATACAGCTTTATTCCATGGCTTTATTTTAGCAAGTATGTTTTGCTGACTGCTTCTAATATATTCAACAATGTGAAATCACGGCTATCAATTCTTTAGTTGATTTTGGCCTTTATACACATCAAATTTCGCTTATATTATTATTATTATTATTATTATTATTATTATTATTATTATTATTATTATTATTATTAGTAGTAGTAGTAGTAGTAGTAGTAGTAGTAGTAGTAGTAGTAGTAGTAGTGTATTATTATTAAAATTTGTATGCCACTCACCAACCAGCAACATTTTAGTTAGATTAATGCCATTTTAATATTTCCATAAACTGTTTAATTCATTTAAAACATGGCACTAGATTGTAATAAGTTTCAAGTGTGGACAGATAGGAAAACAAATGCCACTCAATCTTGCAAATCTGTTATATAGCCAACTTCCCAAAGTTAAAGAATGCCCTTGTATAATATATTAATCTATTAATAGAAGTCTTGCTTTTATTACTATTTTCTCACATCCAACCACTTAGAAAAGAATAAGATTTCCTCTAAATCAATGACTTCATTTGTTTCCATTTGAAAATGTTATGGTCCATGAATTGCAAAGAAATAAGGTCTTCTACGAACAACATGCTTTGGAGTCTAAAAGGAAAGGAAGCAAAAGGGGGTGGTTTTGGCTTCAATTATCAAGGGTTTCACACACATGGCGTTATCTGCCTGATTGCTAGATATATTTCTTCAGTGATACAGGTTCCATCTATGAAAGAGTGTCATCTGGCAGGATCTCGGAAGTAAGCCTTTTCTGCTGTGAGCTCCCCTCACCCACCCCGCTCCTTTGGAACATCATCCCCATGAAACCTAGATTGACCTCAGCCCTACCGGCCTTTAGAAATGAAGCCTGAAGACATGGCTCTGCCACCATGCCTTGGAGTCCGGCCATGGTGGGAAGCTTTTACATTGGCTTTGTTGAGCTGGATGAAAGTCCACTGACCATAGTTATTTTTGTTTTCTTAGTGGTTTCTGTTTTATATGTTTCTATATTGGTTGTAGACTTTTTTTTTAATTGGACTGCTCTTTTTAAACAATTGTAAGCTGCTCAGAGTACTTAAGTGAAACCGGTGGCCATGCAAACTGAATAAATAAATAAATCAAAATTGGACACAAACCATATTTAAAATGATTTAGCTTTCATTCAGAGCAATACCAGTCTGAAAGAAAGAAGTACTTACATTAAAGAGATAGTAGATAAATAAGGTGTAGATGCTTTTATCTACAGCAATTTGCAAGTCCTCAGGGAGTGGGGCGGCCTATAAGAATTGCAAATAAATAAATAAATAAATAAATAAATAAATAAATAAATAAATAAATAAATAAATAAATAAATAAATAAATAAATAAATAAATAAATAAATAAAAATTTATGAATTTATGAAAAAATTGTATCATTGCTGTTGTGCTTTTACTACCTAGGAGAAAAGATACTTTGGATCCTATATACCTTGACTTATTTATAGGATCCTTTGGGTCCTATATACTTTGATTTGTTCAAGGCACCATTTGCTGCCTTAACCAAAGATGACTGATAATGGTTTCCTTTCGTTCATTGAATTTGAGATTACCTCTTAATGAAGTGGAAGATGGGAATGGAAGAGAAGATCTATGGTATTATAAATTCCCAACTTTATACTTATAGAGGTCTATTGCTTATTAGTCATCTATTACCTTGTTTTGATCTGAAACACAGTGTAGAGCCACAGTAAGAAATGTATAAAGTATCTGGAATTCCTGAAAGCTATTTCATTACATAAAGTTGCTTTTAAGAATTAACTTCCAGACTTTCTAGTGAAAGTGTATTTAGGAAATGTATTTGGAGGCACGCATATCAGATGTGAGTGGAAGCAAAGAAAGAAACAGCACAGATTCTACAATTAAATAACATACATATATATATATATATATATATATATATATATATATATATATATATATATATATATATATATATATATATATATATATATATATATATATATATATATATATATATATATATATATATAATATTTCTCCTTTTATTATAGCTGGCTCATAGAAAATCATTATTAAAAGACACCACTAAGAACAATTCCCTGGACTGAATGGGAATTACCGTATATTGGTCATGTTCTTCTGACACTTCCATTCATCTCATTTAGGCATAATCAGGAGAAGCTCCTTGTGGAACCAACTATGGAAAATGTATGCTTGAATTTATATGGACATATTTAGTAGAAAGAGTAATTTGCACTTGAACTCACTGTTCCTGACAAGCAACTACATCTGGAATTTGGTATTTACTACTGGAACTGTAGTAAACAGTTAATTTAGAAATTAATATCAGCTGAAGAAACTCATCTGGGAGCCCATTTGGGATGCCCTTCTAGGAAAAATTATATTAAGAATGCTAGGAATACATTGAACTGAGTAAAATGCTATATCATTGGTTTTGTTTTGTAATATGTAGGTTTCTATATTGTAGTCCCAAACAGGGGGGAAAAGCTCTCTGCAGTGCAATTCATCAAAGCAACTTGCTAATAAAAAGAGATGTCTTCTAAATGCAAATGTCCAGTCAATAAAAAGTACTTGGAGAAACCTTTTTTAGTAAGTAAGAACAGACAATCCAACAGCATATTGCTAGCACTGCAAATCAGTATTTTCTGTTGCTTGCAATGGCAGTCACCACTGGCCTTATTCAATGCAGCAATATAGCAACTATGTTTGTGAAGGGAATGTGAAAAGGGAACGGCAACATCAGAAGACCATTTCTTTATCCTGCTGTAATGCACAATCAGTGTTCAGTTAATGAACTGCATTTCTGCATGATCTAAAGTTCTATTGCGCTCTTACAAATACTCTGGTTACTAATGCATCTACAGTTGCTGCCACAGGAGATCCAAAATGTAAAATGGGCAACTCTGATTATATCTCAATCAACTGATGCTCCACTATAACATCTATTAAAGTGATACCAATGGTAATTTGTTCCTTTAAATCCTATGAAGGACTGAAGGTAAAAAATAGTGGGATTTAGCTTCTGCTAGCTGAAATGTCTATTAAACTGCATAGAGAAATATGTGAAGCCCTGGGCAAAATTTAAGTTACAAAAAAAGTGATTGGCTTTTGAGTGGCAACACAAATCTAACTTTGGTCCTAAACCAAGAGGCACTCTCTGAAAATTGTTTAACTGAAGTGTGGACTGCAGATCACATTTTCCAAAATGCAGTGTAAATGGCTTTTGGCAGGATTGCCCCTGATATCAAGTCCTTTGCTATCAAAGCTTTTAATATTTATTTATTTATTTATTTATTGGTTCTTATATGCCGCCCTACTCCCAAGGGACTCAGGGCGGTTTTTATAGCTTATTGATTGAAATAATTTGTTTTGTTTTAATTTGGAATGTCAGCAACTTCTCAACACAAGTACAACCTGTTAGCTTTTTGGGATCCTTGTTGTGGACAGGATGCTAAAGACAGATCTGCAGAATTTAAATTCAGGAATGGAATGTTCTGGGAATAATGGAATGTTCCATCTTTCTCCCAATGATGCTGAATATCTTCTAAGTCAGGGATTGCCAAACCTTTTCAGATGCTGGAACTTATTAATTTTTAAAAAATTCCTGGATTCCCTGATCAAGCAGGCAAAGCTCTGGTAATATAAAATTGGTCATATTCATATGATTTAGCACAATAGTCTGTCTTCTTATTCTGACTTCCTTAGTCTGTCATAGAATCCCATCAAGTTCTTAAAGCACACTCTTTTCAAATGACGGCACATCATTTGAAAAACTATGCTCTAAATTATACTTTATCAGAGAGAGAGTAGTTTGACAGGTATTGCCAATCCTTTTGTCAAGAATTTTATGTCCCAAACCCCTCAAACAGATTTGGGCTTGTTGGATTTCCTTCTGCAAAAATGCTAAATTATACTCCTGGAGTGGTGTACTGCAAAGGAAGTTTGTCATTATCTAAGAAAAATAGAACCTTTCAGAGTTTTCCAGAATGATAAGTTCTCATATTGGTAAATTTTGAACAACCCTGAATTAAACTTCTTTTCAGTTCTTCACCTCTTACTTAGTCCCCGTAGCAATTTTGTTTTCTTTCACCTACTGGGTGAAATCTGGCGATTGTTGCTGCACAATCAGTTCTCCCTATTCAACAACATAATAGAAGCCATAGGAAAATAAAAGTCAGTGGGATTGGCATTGCCATGAAACAGACCCCTGAAAGAGATGTTTTTCAACAGAAGGGGTGACTGTTTTAGGGGCTGCAGGAGGTCCTTAAGGAGAAAAAACCACCATAAACAACTCAGTTCCCAAAGTAGGTCCACATGACTATTGTATTCCTTATCTAGTGGGATGGAAGGATGTTTAATGAACTGCATACATCCTCATACAGCTAAACAAGGTCCTGTAGCATTCTCTACAGAGTTATTTAATGAACTGACAAGTGTAAAGAAATAATGAACAGGAAAATTGGAGAACAGCAGAAAAAGAAAACAGATGATAGATTGGTAGTAACATTTACTCATTGTTTCAAAATCATTGATCTGTAGCATGGATTCTTTTTCCCATTATGACCCAAACAAAGTGAGCAACTCTTAAATCATTGCTTATCTTGATGTCATGGTAATCACAGTTGTGCTGAATTTTATAACATGCAAAGCAAGTGTATTCTTCAAAACGTTTTGTTTATTTCTTTGGCTACCTGGATATTGTCAGGAAATTTCTCCAACACCAAAGTTAAAAAGTGTCAATTCTGTCTATTCTACTTCTTCAAAACATCAATGCTCACTTCTATAGAGTGTCATATAGAAAACCATTGCCTGCGCAATTCTAATCTTTGCAGAGAATTACTACATCCTGTACATAATTACAGTTTAAAATCTGATCATGTCAGTTGTTATTTTTGTGATATAGAGGTGCATCAGGAATTTTGAAATTGTTCGTGTTATGGATTAAGATTAATAAATATGGAAGAGTATACAAATTAATGTGTCCCAGTTTTTACTCTTGAAAATCTAGTCATTATAAATTACACCCAAATGTTCCTCTAAGGTACTTTAAAACATGGTACATGTTGCACACTGTTTAACTCATGGATTACTGCCAACGGCATCTTAATTCCTACAGTGACTTCTTCACTGCAAGTGTTTACACATAGTAGAGAGCACTTATTTTTCATGAGAAATTTACCTGAACAGAATTTCAGACAACATGAAACATTATGCATTATATAAGATCTAATTCAATACAGATTGTACATAGAAAGTGAATCCCAAGACTCTTAAGACTTAGAACCAGATACCACAACCACATTGTAGCTATTGCAAAAAAATAATAATCATGCCAAACAAGTTCCTTGACAGCAAAGCATATCTAATTTAATTTAAAGTCATCAAGGAGAATTGATGGGCCAATGAACCATTGAAGAAGCAAAGTTTAAACCAGTAGCAAACATGGATTCCCACTTCCAAAAAGAAAAAAAGGTTTGTAAACACTTAGATTGAATCTATGGCTTTTGAATCATTATGGGCACCTATCTGTGCACTGTATCACATTTGAGATCTAGACTTTAGCTCTACAGAGCTTTATGGTGGCAAGTATGAATCTAACCTCTTAGATTTATCCAGCTGCTGTGGCCTAGAGGTGGAGCTCTTGCCTCACATTCAGGAGGTTGTGAGTTCGATCCTAGGTAGAGGCAGATGTAGGGTCTCCTGCTTGGGCAGGGGGTTGGACTAGAAAACCTGCAAGGTCCCTTCCAACTCTATTAATCTGTTAATTTATCTTGAATTACGTTGCCATTATTGCTAACTTTGGAAATAATGGACCCAATTTGTTCATTCCAACTTGCACATTGCACATACATATTATACGTATGTTTGATTTGAACGTTTTATTTAATCATGTTTTGTTATGAAATAAAGGTTAGAATGCAACAAAAATGAAATGAAAACTATCTATAATATAGCTAAATTGGTAGTCCTGAAAAAAATACATGCACACGTACATACATAAATGGTTTGTCTAGAATGTGATCAGGTATTTGCTTTTACATGAGGTAAACAAAACTAGAACTTTGTAAATGGCTTTTTAAAAAACTGAAATTCTTTTGTTGCACTTGCTGAGTTGCATAAATGCATTGTAAATTGCATTTACAGTATTACCTGGGAAATCCCTAGTTACCTACTCAATGATCTTGTCCTTAAATGCATTTGTTCAGGACAGCTGTTATTAACATTTTGATTGATTTGAATCCCCACCCTTTTTCTTCACACTGCATTGTCTCTCAATCAATGCCATTTTAATAGATTTTTATCCACTGATATCGATGTTCCAGTAAATGGAGGCATGCAGGAGACCCAAATTACTAATATGAAAAATTTGCTATCAGACATCCGTAAGGAGGGAGGAGGAAGAGTTACTTAAAAAAAAAAAAGACAGAAGTCATAATCACAGTTCCAACCATCATTTTGGTTTTTTTAAGGCCCCTATCACTTAAAAGGGGACACATATGCCCCTGCTGGCTATTATATTTTAACTAAAGGGTTTATTTATTTAAATAAAGGGTTTATTTAGTTTATTTATTTAGTTTATTTATATAAAGGGTTTATTTAGAGCCGAGGTGGCACAGTGGTTAGAGTGCAGTACTGCAGGCTACTTCAGCTGACTGCTAGCTGCAGTTCAGCAGTTCAAATCTCACCGGCTCAAGGTTGACTCAGCCTTCCATCCTTCCGAGGTGGGTAAAATGAGGACCCAGCTTGTTGGGGGCAATATGCTGACTCTGTAAACTGCTTAGAGAGGGCTGTAAAAGCACTATGAAGCGGTATATAAGTCTAAGTGCTATTGCTATTAGTGCTATTGCCTTGAATGAAAAAATATGATCCAGCCGTTCCAAATTCTAAACCATATATTGGATGTGCACCAAATAATGTGCATGCAACCCTAAGCAATAGTTTCAATCACATAGATATACAGCAAGAAGATTTAGCTATAGGAAAGGAACACTGGTTCCCCCATCTCCACCCCGAAAGTTTTGAATCATCTGTAGGGACATACACGGTTTAAAAATCTTTTGGGTACAGAAGGCTTTAACAGTAAAGTCAAAAGGCTGAGTTTTCCTTTTGGCTGCCTTTGGCTATAAGAAGCAACCTCGTCCAGCTTGAAATCTGGAACTATCTGCTATCTGACATATGTGACATATGTGAATCATGAGTTCACATTGCTGGGCTGCCACCAGTGGTGGGTTCCTACCGGTGCGGTCTTGCCTGTTCGTCGCCGCAGAGCCGAAGAAGCTGTTGGCGTTCGCGGCACGGGGCTTCCCCTGCCCGCTTTCCCCGGCCGCCGGGATGCCGCCATTTGCGTTCTTTTGCCCTCTGCACAAGCAGAACGCTTTGCGCATGCGCAGAGGGCAAAAGAACGCAAACTGCGGCATCCCGGCGGCCGGGGAAAGCGGGCGGGGGAAGCCACGCGCCGCGAACGCCAACAGCTTCTTTGGCTCTGCGGCGACGAACAGGCAAGACCGCACCGGTAGGAACCCACCACTGGCTGCCACATAAAGTAACAACAAAACTTTCCTTCTTCCTTGAAAATTTAAGCTATCTTGACTTAAAAGAATTAAAAAAGCATTCTGCACTCCAGGATAGATGAGTGTATAACAAGGGATGAGTAGATGAATGGTGGACAAGGGATTTGGGCAGATTTAGTTTTTATGCATCGAGCTAATCATTTCCATTGTTTGCATATCTCGGGTGAAAATTAATTAAATTAAATATTCACAAACAGTAATGACTTTGGATCTTGCTATTTTGAGACTTGTAAATATTATGGGAGAAGTTGTGTCAGGAACATCATAACAGTATCTAGTAAAATCCAGGCTCTTTATGAAACTTAATTCTGTTTTTCAATATACTCCTCCACAAAGTGTCATCTATATTTAGTGAGTAGTGGGATACAAGCAAAGATCCATCTGTGACTTAGAAGGTATATAATTCTCTGAAGCCTAGCATCAGATCACCCTTATTTATTTGCATATGTTAAATATAACTGTTAAAAAAAACTATTTACAGTTTCCAGATCTTTGGGTTGAGATAACTAGAATGTGAATTCATAGATGTCTTTTGGGCCACATACAGAAAACCAGTGGTGAAATCCAATTTTTTTACTACAGGTTCTGTGGGCATGGCTTGGTAGGCGTGGTGTGGCTTGGTGGGCGTGGCTTGGTGGGCGTGGCTACCGGTTCTCAGAACCTGTCAGAACCTGCTGGATTTCACCCCTGCAAAAAACATTTCACTGTCTGTCAGCCCTGCCATGTCGGGGCTGCCATTCCAGTGGGGATGGTGACTGAGTGAGTGATGTGCTTGCAGCCTACATACCCTGTTTCCAGGAGCTTTCGTCTTGCCAGCCGTTCGTTTACAGGATCGCCACCATCTTCTTGGCATGCTCCCGGGCCCGCTGCCGCCGCCCAGCTGAGAGGTGGCCTGGAAACAGCCGGTGCCTATGTTCCACGCATGCATGAACACCATAAGCATGCATGAAAGCAGAAGCCTCTGCTTTGGACACTTATGACTAATCATGGCTTGCCAGCCAGTATGATGACGCAGATGGGGCTGCTCAGCAATTGCGTGAATGGGTTGGGTGGAGCCGAAGGGCGGAATCACGGGGTGGAGTGCAAGAGCTTTAAAATGGTGGTGGGTGCACAAGACTGCTGACGCTGACAATGTTTCACGCCACTGTAACTACACTGGGTGATTGTTAGTGAGTGCCGGAACACGGAAGGGAAAGTACTACACAGCCTTTACATTGTTGTCGAGTGTTTTCCTTTACCGCGTCCTTCCAGAACCTGACACTGTTCTTGCAATCCCTGGAATTTAATACGAAAGATGCAAGTTATTGAAATTTCCATGAACATCCCAAAGACTGAAGCATTAAGCATGTTTAGAATCCCTAGGGCAGTGATGGCGAACCTATGGCACGCGTGCCACAGGTGGCACGCAGAGCCATATCTGCCGGCACGTGAGCCGTTGCCTTAGCATGTGCACTCCAGCCATCTGATTTTTGGCTTGCACAGAGGCTCTGGGAGGGTGTTTTCGGCTTCTGGAGGGCCTCCGGTGGGTGGGGGAGGGCATTTTCACCCTCCCCAAGCTCCAGGGAAGCCATATTGTATAATAATTAATTCTACTAAATTGTGTAACCTGTGATGTATTTATTTTTTTAAATCATTTCTCATCCTCCTCTTGGTCCTTCAGCTTGATTGTATTCTGAAAAAAACAAGTGTTTTGTAAATCACCATAACTTCACATAGCAATGAACTTTCTTCTACTAGGTCTGAGGATTTTCTTCCAATAATAAGATCTTCAAGAGTTGCCGTCTAACCTAAGGGTGTCCTTTAGTTGCCCAGCTTGCCATCAGACTTCTTATTAGCAGATGCATACATAACACTATCAACTTTCTAATGGGGCCTTTAAATCAGCCTAGTGGGAATACAATCAAGCTATGAACAGAATGAAAGAAATGCTTTAGAGCACAATCTTGTTGCTGCAGCTGGAATTTTGTAGATTTGTTATCTACATATTGAGTCTCTAAATTATCTCCACAGTTTTTACCAACACCCTCTGGAAAATTAATCAGACTCTGCTTAACCTGCAAATCTTGAAGCTAGCAGAAAAAAAGAAGAAGGGAAAGGAGAGCCGAATGCTATTTTCATAGTTAGCTAGCTAGCTAGCTAGATATTCATATAATTTTTTCTTAAACTCCTTTATGTTAATAATTTACATATCATGCACACTTGCTGAAGCTGTTATAGGAAAGTGAATTAGGATATGGAATAGATCAATAAAACCAGGGGGCTGGTGTTTTAAAATTTCATAATTGTCTAGATTTTTCTTTTTATGATTGGGCATGTATTATTTTGTTATAATAGCTCTCTTTGGGAGTGTTAATATAGATTGTGCCCAGAAAAGGCAGTCATGGTACGATAAATGAAAAACCATCCCCTACGGCTTGGTTTTTCTCTTTTTCTCCCTATCTCATTTCAATATCCATGTTAAATTAATAAAACCTTTTTTCCCATTAAAACCTAAATGGTAAAATATTTATTTTTCCATTAGGAGTATTGTTTTGAGAAAAGAGAAATAAGAATAAAAACTAGAAAGAATGAAAGGAGAAAATAAAGTAAATAGAAAAAGGTATCTCATTTTCTTTTAAATAGACTGCGTACAAATATTTATCGTAATAACTGTAATGGGAGAAATATTTATACGTGTCATAAAATGTACCATTTATGCTAAAGCAATCCTTACCGCTAATAGAAACAATTCAGCCAAAGTTGAACTCCAGTTATTGCAGCTCTTCTATTTGCCTTGTTTCAAGATTGGCTATTTTATTTTCAGACACTTCAGCCTTATTTCTACATATCTTCAGAGACTTGGTAAAAATGTGCAGCACAATGGATGCAATCACTTTGTATCACGGAGGGTGGGACTGGAGTGCCATTTCAAATGCTTCCTTCTATATCACAAGTGGCCAATTTAAGTACACTTGGGGAATCACTTACCATCTGAGAAGGGCAGGATCACATCATTTGGGATGTTGATACAAAATATGCATGGTTGCACAAATCAACAGAAGCAAGATATTCTGATTTTTTCCCCCTAGGTTTGAATGTTTGGGGAGATTCGTTATTTTAGAACTTGCTGTTATTCTGGGTTTCTTGCCTCAAAGTAGTAGGAAGGTAACGGCAGAAATTTGGCTTTTGTGAAAGGAATCTCGGAATCACCTAAAGGATGCAAAAATGTATATTAAAAATATTATGACAATAGAAAACCAAGACAAGTGTTTCTCTCTGGCTATTCAGTTTTCTAGACTGTATTTTTAGAAACATAACTTCATTTGCCACTTGTATAATTCCATGCCATTCTATAACTTCATCCTTCTGCTACGTCACTCTGATCGCATGTGAAGGTGAGACCATAATACTGATGTTGCCATTTTACTATCTCCTAGGAAGTCCTTATTTCTTGAGTTATACCTGAAAATCCATTGCAGCATAGGGCAGCAGATAAACTGGACCTTCTTGCCAGATCAATCTTACTACCTTAATGAAATAATTCCGATATAGATCTAAATGGAGTAGTATTCATACTCAGTGTTTGAAGTATCATTTGAAATCAAAGAACTAGTTGTATAAAACTGCTGAGCAAGCTTCCAAGTCATTGTCTCCGGATCATACGCACAAGTCCAGGAAAAGCATAAATCTAAAGCTCTTCACAATGGCCTGTCATTAAGGCACTAGACTGTCAATTGGACAATTACCCAGAAAGCACTATCTGAAACTATAATCTGGGACCATTTATGAAGATGGCACTTAATAAAAAAGGGGGGGAGACTGTTAAATGTCTGGAAAGGCAAGTCTTTTTTTCTCCTACACCACCTAAATATATTTCTTTCTGAAGAATAATTGAGCTTTCTCTGGCAATGATTTATGAGAAATGCTTGAGGATGTTCTGCTGAGATTTATCCTTATTGTGGAACAAACATGCTAAATCACTAGATTTACTAAGATGCATGATTAAAGTTTCTGAACCGTCCACCTAGGAAAGCCTTATTTCTTTATAAAATGTTTGTGTCCGCATTTATAAACACACATGGCAACTCATCAACACCATCATTTATCCATCTTCTGGGAAATTTATAAAGATCAGTTTTTTGAAGCTATTATGAAGGAGTTTTACAGAATCCAACCTAAATAATAATTCCAACTTTCTTTCTATTTTAGAGTTGTTACCACTGACATTGGATTTTGTATTGTCCCTGACAGATTGTTTCTTTAAATAAGAGACCAATTTGATAGGTAGCTTAAAGCTGTCAGTGGTGCTTCACCTTGACTGAGATTACAATGCCTAATTCAAAACTAATATGCCTATTGTTGAAAATGTAAATTTACAAAGGGATTTCCAGATTATTTCTATTTGGCGACCAAATGTCCTGTTTTAATGTTTAACACCCACCCACCCCAAAAATAGTATAGATTTGCAGAATCAAAACAATGGAGTCTCCTTTCAGTGCAATTGGCAGACAGAAACTTGGTTGTCTTGTGAAATCTTTATATATTATGGGATATCATTTTTTTCCAGGAAATTTTCTGCATTCACAGTTGAATACGGTACTAAAGTGTCTAATCAATGATACTAGAATTAACTGTTTCAATTTATTGATGAAATTATCTGTTTATTCGCTTTTTAAGAACGATTCTGTTCCCTTATACATTCTTCTTATGAACATATGATCTATGGAACTCTGTTGCCATTGGTCCAGGGATGAGATAGCCCATCTTTAAGCATTAAATGTTTGAAATTTCAGAGTGGTAGGGAGAATGGCTAAAAGAATGTTAGAAGAGGCCCAGCTCTGTCTACAATCCGTTTCCCAATCCAATAACTTCAGTGTAAGGATTGGATAGAAGGCAATAAGGTAATTACTTCTCCCAGCTGTTTCCAAAGACTGGAAAATTTTCCATATTCTATTCCACCCTTAGATTTCTTTGTTCCTTATAGGATGAAGACATGGCAATAGTAACAGGACAGAAGTCTAAGGAAGCAAAATCAAGGCAGAATCTAATTAAGTAAATTCATTTATATTTGCGAATGATTATTTGCAATATGCGTACTCTCTCCAAGAAAAACTCTAGGACATCCATGGGCAGTCCTGCTACTAAAAGTAGGTAGTTTTCTCTTCGACCTGAATAAAAGAAATCCTTATTTTATTTATTTATTTGCGATTCTTATAGGCCGCCCTACTCCCTGAGGACTCAGGGCGGCGTACAACATATATAAGAACAGCTAAATAGTATCAAAAAAATACAATAAAAACAACAATAGTAAATTAAAAGCGATAAAAACAACACAAGCAACAGTCACAATCACTTATCTGTCTATATAATTTATCTCAAGGGAGAAAAGTCACGTAAATAACTATAATAATTCTGGATAAAAGATTTGGATGCTAAGTTCCTTTAGGTCCTGGCTTCCTGATCTCCCATAGTAGAATTCCTTATATGCCAACAATAATTCCCCCCCCCTCTTTTAAGGAAAATGGATAGGAGATGTATTCTCCTCAATTTTCCTTAATTGAGAGAATATACACTACTTACATTTTCAATCACTTCTTAAGAATACTACCTCACCATTAGCTCTTATGTGGTAAGGAATGGTGAAAATATTTGGACAATATCCAACAAATTTCTTATTTTTGTAGCTTAAACTGCATTTTCTCAAATAATAGCCAAACTATATTGCTATATTACATGACCCAAGACATTTGGACCAGGGGCAAGTTGCTCTCTTACCTCGCTACCGGAGCTCTGCGTGCGCATCACCATGTTTGGTGCGCGTGCGTGCTCACTACATGCACGCACCCCCTCGCTACTCACGCACCTCACACGGTTTTGCTTCCACGCATGCGCGGAAGCAAAATCTCAACAAAATCGCGCGTGCGCGTCCCCTCGCAAGATTTTGCCGAGATTTTGCTTCCGCGCATGCGCGGAAGCAAAAACGCCCAAAAATACAGCACCGGAGCAGCCGCGCTCAAATAGTGCCATCTGCACAGCCGCTACCGGTACTGTAGAGTGGGCCGCACCAGTAGGAACCCACCACTGATTTGGACCAATGAGTCCAACTGGATTTATGCATGTTTCAGTATAATCACACAACCACAAATGCTGCCAGCATGTAATAATGAAGTATATCCTCAAGAGAATGATATATTTATATCCTTAATGTCAACTGGATATGAACTTTTGAACTTTGACATACATTTTCAGCTGAAAATAGCTAGTCTAGATCTTGAAAACTGTTTGTTCCGTTGCATGCTTGGTACATAAATGATAGCTAGGTGGAAGGATAGTTGATTAAATTATTGATTAGCAACCACAAATCTAAAAAAAAAAACACCCAAAGAGAAAAATAAACCAAACTGATCTTATCCATGCTAAATGAACCAAAGAAACAATTTGCCACGTTACAGAATCTGTACAGGTCTATAAACAGAACAATCCTAAAACTGCTATTAAGGTAAGATAAGCAGTAAGTTTTTGTTTTCACTGGAAGAAGATCAAAGATACTGTCTAATGCATTTCCCTTACAAAGTCCAATGATCATCTCTAAATCTACTTATCTAAATCCAATTAATAGCCGCACATTAAAAGTAGTATCCTATTTGCAGTCCTGCAGTGCTAGCAAACAGATTCAACCCACTGAATTAGTTATGCATAGAAATAAATGTTTTCTTTCACATGGTGATTTGTCCTACTTAATAATTTTTCTGAACCATCTTTTAATATGCCATAGACATTTTTCAGTTATTACAGGATGTCCACACAATTTATTACAAAGATTTATTGTGAAGACATTGCTTTTTTCCACTTTTCAAATTGTAGCATTGGGTGGGAGGTACTCTATTTATTGTCCGTTATTCTGATTATCAGTTCAGAAATTCTCAGAAGAAACATCATTTGACTGGGGGTGGGTGGGGGAAAGCTCTTCCCATGTCACTGTTTTCCCATTTAGCCTTTGTTTTGTTTAGAGATATGAAGTCTTTAGCAGCTTTTTATATTCTCTCTACTGCTGCTTTTCTGCAAAGATGATAATTACAGTATATCTGAATGTAAGTGATGGGTGAGCACATCTCAAGCCTGGAAGTCTAACAACATGTTGTTTAAACCAGGGGTCTCGAACCTTGGCAAGACTTGTGGACTTCAACTCTCAGAATTCCTCAGCCAGCTTTGCGTTGAAGTCCACAAGTCTTAAAGTTGCCAAGGTTGGAGACTCCTGGTTTAGACCCATGCTTTTTGCACTGCTAGTATATTGAATTCATCAGAGAGAATAGTTTCTATATATCAGTGTATTGTGCCTATGCTACTGAGTGAATTGAGTATTGTTGTGCAGCATTGTCCTTGACGTAGTGCTGTCCAGGAACACAAAATATTATCTATGCCCACACAGAGAGGCTAATGAGATCCACAAACATCCCAACAATTTCAACAAGAAGAAACTCTGAAGGTTAAGAAAACCTAATTGCTGTCCTGTGCCACATCAACATCTTGCCCAAAGGCAGAAGCAATCAGGATTCAGCTCCCAAATATGGACAAATCTGAAACTTGTCAGCACAAAAACTAAATCAGGACTCAACTGCTCAGACTAATTAACCAGAACCTAGAAATGAACTAAGAACCAATCAGGAATCAACATTCCAAAAATGGCCAATTGGAAGCCTTCACAAATAAAGGGCCAATTAGGAACCAAAACCACGAAAACAACAAATCAAGATCAGGCACAAAGAAAAAAACAATCAGAAACCAATTCTAACCAACTTGCACCAATCAGCTTAGCTAAACACCAATCAGAAGTCAGGACATGTGGCTATAAAGGTAGGATTCCAGTCAGTCCTTGCTTGGTTGCTTATTGTCTGTGTGGTTAGGTTATTAGCCTACACATTTTTTTAAAACAGCCAGCTGACTTTTATCAGAAATAGAGAGATTTACCAGGATTTGTATAACCCCCACGATCCAAAACTACTTTTGCAATGAAAATAAGGCAGATTGCCTTCTCACGCCCTATAACCTTTCTTGTGCTTGGTCAGGTATCTAGCTTCCCACCTATCATTGGACATGTAGGGCCAAATACTTCTTTCCACAGTCAAAGGAAGGCCTCTCCTATTGCAGTCTGCTTGCATACACAGCAGATTGCACTGTTGTCAGTGATGGAGGATGTTTGTGAAACGATTGTGCAGAAACACAAAAGTGCTGATAATCTGAGCCAATCAATTTAGTATAGTTATCCCTAGTATAAATGTAGTTCCAAAATCATGTCATTGTAAATCATTACAGTAGGGTAACAATGATTTGAGAAAATATAACAAGGCAACTTTATTATTTAGTGATTGAGGGGGGGAAAAAACCACCACCTCCTTTTGTTGGTTTCAGTTCCACAATGCTGGGAATTTTAAAATGTAGGCTGATACTTTAATCAATGTTTTTCAAGTATAGTTGAAATACAAGAGAGCCATATAGTCGTACACAAGAGATTGAGATGCAAAATATGTGTTGGTAACCTGGTTTGCTAATTACAATCTGTTAAAAATAGGGTAATAAAATTTTCACAACTAAAGCAGGGATTAGCTTTCAGGATATCTAGTAGGTAGTTTTGTGGTTTTCAGCTATGTATAATATTCAATAAATTATTTTTAAAAAACAGATGTAAAACAGATTAGTATTTTAAAACTTGTTCTCTGCATAATGTTGGCTACTGTGGCTAAGGTTTTCCAAGAAAAAGCAGACAGATGGTCAGTAAGACTATGCCATTTTGTTACAAGATCAGTATTATTTGGCTTCTCCCCACTCTGGAAGATCTCAATTTAAAGAACTTTGCACTGCAGGATTTAGACTCACCTTTTTTTTCTTCCTTTTGTATTAATGGCCTTTTGATTCCCTTTAGGTAAAAACTAACTTGTTAGTTCACGAGCAGGCACTGTTTGTTTTTATTGGGAATCTTTTCATCTGAAAAGTGAGATTAAGAGGTTTAAAATCAAATAAACATAGAGTCATGGCACAGGCTAGTCAGACCATCAAGCCCAACCCTCTGTTCAGTACAGAAATCCAAATTAAAATATCCCCTACAGATGGCTGCCTACACTTCTCTGGGTAATTGGCTCCACTGTCAAGCTGATCTTACTGAGGTTTATCTTGTATCTATTATTTTATGTCCTGTACTCTGGAACAAGAGAGAACAGGTCTCAAGGGTCTCTGATAGGATTTATTCCCTCCAGGGTAAGAAAGTTCTGGCAATATAGAAAATGGTTCCATTTTTTTCTTATAGTCTGTTGCACATACTTTCCTCATGACCAACACAGCCTGATTGAGCTTAGTTTGCAGCACTGTATTTGAACCAAGTAATGAAAAGGACATAGAAGTCCCAACCCCAGATAGAAACAGAAGGTATTGCTTTCTGAATCCATTAGGGTAAAGCAAGGGGACCTGTGTCATTCCTCTGTATTTATAGAATAGGCAGTTATCCTAAGCCAAATGGCTATTTTTTGCTGATGAGGTCCTTGCTGCCGGATGCAATGCTTGCAACCTACTATATTAAAATGATTGGTGTGAAACTGTATTTCACAAGAAATGGAACTATTTGCCTGTCACATATCTGGCCCTTCACAAGAGACCCTTTTATCTCTGGAGGATTTCCAGTGGGTATTTAACTGTCACTAGGAATTCAAGTAGCAAATAATTTTGGCACAGAATGGCTACAGCAAGCTCCTCTATATATCATTGTCAGTCCCTTCCAGTCCCTGAAATACCAGTAGCCTCATCTATCTTTGTAATAATGTAGATTATCTCCTTGACACACAAGCCAGTATCTGCCCAGATGCTTTGGTTTTCTGTTTTAAAGGTGAACTATGTCAATATAGTTTCACCTAATGAAGGAATAAAAAATGGTAACACAATTGTGTTATTTGTGTTACCATAAAAAGACCTAGACTTTGTGTCAGAATGGTCAAACATCTGGCAACTCCAAATCTCAACCAACAAATGCTCTGTCCTACACATTGGCAAAAAAAAAATATCAGAACACCAAATACAAGCTGAACAGACAAGATCTTGCAGACGACCCTCACCCTGTCAAAGACCTTGGAATACTCATATCAAATGACCTAAGTGCCAAAGCCCACTGCAACAACCTTGGTATTCTACACTTTCAAGTCCATATTTAAGGACTTGTATATAGCAGAAGTTTCACAGACAAGATTGAATACAGAGAGAGAGAGAGAGAGAGAGAGAGAGAGAGAGAGAGAGAGAGAGAGAGAGAGAGAGAGAGAGAGAGAGAGAGAGAGAGAGAGAGAGAGAGAGAGAAGATTTGCCTACTATATTACAGAATACAGAACACCAAAATTAAGACAAGTAGATGGATAGATGGACGGATGGACGGATGCATGGAGAGAGAGAAAGAGACAGACAGACAGACAGACAGACAGACAGACAGAGAGAGACAGACAGACAGACAGACAGACAGACAGACAGACAGACATCCAAAGTTTTGTCTGCTCTGAGAATTGTTTATTTCTGCCTCTTCAGCTTCATCTCTTTTGTTTAAAATGGCAAATAGTAATGCCATGGAAATTTAGTGATTTTCTGCTGAACTCCAAGAGCATAATTTTTATTATTATTGTTGTTGTTGTTGTTGTTGTTGTTGTTGTTATCTACCATCGACCTCATCCCATTCCTAAAAGGTCTGTAAGGGGCGTGCATAAGCGCACAATTGTGCCTACCGTTCCTGTCCTAATGTACCCATATATTCATACTTCTTGTACTCTTATTCATGCTTGTACTATTATATATATATATATATATATATATATATATATATATATATATATATATATATATATATATATATATATATATATATATATATATATATATATATATATATACAATCATGTCTATATTTGTTTTTACTTTGCTTATAATCATATATGCTTGACAAAAATAAAAAAATAAAAAAATAAATCTTCTTGGGGGACTATAAAAATGGAGTTGGGCCGATTGTGAGTTGCCTGTTTCTGGATAAGGAGAAACATCGTTGCATAATTTGAATTAAGAACAATATAAAACTTCTCTCAATGACTTTTTATTTGGATTCATATTGGGTCATCAAGAAAATAACATCTAAAAATAGTCTTCAGAAAGCATGTTCTCTTCTGTTTCAGAAAATTATATCCTAGACTGCAAACTTCCTTTAAGGTTTCCTTTATTTTGAAAACAGTTTGACATAACCTGCACTAATAAGAAATGGATGTTCAAGAAATCCCATACTATGCTTCTGTGATCATGAAGCTGCACATTTCTTTATAGGTTGTTCTTGAGTTACAACCACAGTGGAGCCTGCCCATCACAGCTGCAACCAATGGTCCCTCTAACGTTAGAAAACGGTGCGCGGCAATTGGAAACTGCTGCGCTCCGTTCTCTAGTCATGTGCGCGGGCGCGCAGTCGTGCAGCCTCTGATATTAGAAAACGGCGTGCGGCAGTTGGAAACTGCTACGTGCCGTTCTCTTGTTATGTGTGCGGCCGCTCAGCCACACAGCTTAGAGGGAACATTGGGTGCAACTCATGATGATTGTAACATGGGTCAGTCTATTGTGATACATAGAATAAATAAATTGGGGAAAATATCTATTTCATTTCTGCATATAGAATTGGAAAAAAACATTCTCTTGTCCTTCATTTTAGGCTTAAAAAATTTCCCAGATGTTGGAATTTCAGGATTTAGAGACAGTAAATGCTGCTTTTCACTTAAGTTCATACCATTGCGCTAACTTCAGCTGAGACTTGAATGTTCGTTCCAAGACTTTGTAAATCACTGGTGGACAAAAGCTGTTTCTGAAGCATGAGATTTCTTCAATACTGGCTGAGTTTCAAAATGTTATTACATTTCAAAATCTACTCTGCAGCTGAGCACAAATTTGAAAGACAGGTATCTGGTGTACATGCACATATTATTGTTTTATTATTGATTCAATTCAATGATCCTGGTTTTTGGCTTTAACCCAACCTTCTTAACTTAGCCAGCAATGATATTAGCTCTCTGCAAAGGAAATATCAGCAATATGATGCCTGAGTATGATTACGACTAATTCCTGGCAAAACACAAATAAATTTTGATTAAAATGCTATCTGAATTATTTTTTCCTGATCTCTTCCTAGATGAACCTAGGTTTTATGTGAATAAACCAAATAAAGAATAATCTCACAAATGAAAAAAAAAACCTAAAATGTTAAATTTTATATTCTATTTTTACTATATCCAGACTCCATCATTTATTAAATATTCTCTGATAAAATACTGTACTTGATTATTAATTATTTGGCTTTCTATGAAAGCTTCCCTTAATTTTAACCTGTCTTTAAAATTAATGTCAAACAATAAAAAAGCATTTATACCTTGTAATGCCTTTTTTTAAAAAACCTGCATAAACAATGCACTTTGATAAGAATCTTAATGGAAACAAACCTAGCAGAATGAAATTCAGAAAAGTGGATATGTGTCTGATTATGTACATATGTAACCAAGGTATCCACAACACACAGAGATAACATTTTAAATTTCCCAAGTACTAAATTATAGCATTGTCAGAAAGAAATGGTGCTGGGCTGAAAATATGCACACTTATTTTTAATTAACTTTATAGAAAACTGCCAATATGCTAAAAAGATGCTAAGTCTGTTAAAGCAAAGTTGGCAGGTGTGAAGCTGAGACAGCTCTTATTGAGAGAGCAGCAAGGGAGCAGGTGTAAGGCCGATCTGTGCCTGAAAGGACAATGAATGAAGATTCATAACACATTAGACAAACGAAAACAATTAAAGGTGATGACGTTTGCTCAGGCTTCCAAATCCCTCACTTTTCAGACTCTCCATTTTAAGTAATGCCACGGAATATTTTAAAGCTCCTTAAAATGGCAGCTGTACTTCATTTTCCAGCACAAATTAAGATGAGAGGTTATTATGATAAAAACTAAAATACCCCACCCAGAACATTTATTTGCCCTGATAAACATGTAATTTCATGGAGTGTTTTAAATGATAACTGAGATTGCCTAATACACGTATGGATTTGTGCCAAGTGCTTTCTCATATTCTAAAAAAGTAAAAATGTATTTTCTTATATGGCATGGAAATAATAATTTAAACTACCCATATTGATATAACGAGAAGTTGTTCAAGGAAAATGGAAGGAGGGAAGGAAGGAAGGAAGGAAGGGAGGGAGGAAGGAGGGAAGGAGGGAGGGAGGGAGGGAGGGAAGGAAGGAAGGAAGGAAGGAAGGAAGGAAGGAAGGAAGGAAGGAAGGAAGGAAGGAAGGAAGGAAGGAAGGAGGGAAGGAAAATAAAAATATCCTCATCACCTTGCCACCATCACTATGTTACATATAAAAGTATCTGAAAATGAATAGGCACAGAATCAGCAATTTTCTAACCAAGAACTTTCTCCAGGATCTCTAAGCATGGTTGCTAGTGATAGAGGCCAAAGAGGGGAAGATAAGCACTAAATAATGCAGACAGACTCCAGAAATTCTATGTACAATTCAGCCAATTTTGACAATTTACATATTGAAAACACAATAATGTAGGGAAAGAGAAGAAACTGACAAGTGTTCTGTCTGTTTCTGTTTCCTCTTCAGTAAAGGATCAACTACCATGGATATGCAATGTGTTAGGTTTCCTGGTTTTCTTTTTCAATTATTATTTTTGTTTTGTTTTGTTTTGAATTTCCAAGCAACAGCCTGGAAATAAAATGGCTTGCTTGAGTCCAGGAGCTGAGAAGGAGGTACTGTAGAAGCAAGTGTTCCAGCCAGTGAAAAAATGGAATGTCTGAAAGTTCCAGTATTGTCCCAATTTAAAATAGAGTAGAGCCATAAAACAGTTGAACCATCCTCTGTTCAGAAGGATCCAGGGCCAATTTTGGATTTACACAAAATCTTCAAATTAAATGCCCTTAGAGACCAAATCCAGAAGGCTGGAAGCAATAATAAAAGGGCATAGTAGAGCTACCTGGGAGAATGAAGACATTTTAACTTTGGCCTGTGATACGAGGCATGTTCATGCTTAGAGAATACATCTACCAAATTACTTTGATGGTTCATGCCACCAAAAGACACTCTTCCTGGAATTTTCTAACAGATAAGAAAAGAAGGAAAGGGACACAAACAGTATTTAAAAATGATGTACTTGAGGGTCAGGAAGTTGGTTAAAAGGCAGTATTTTGCAAGAAAGGGTCAGTTCCATTACCAGAGACACTCCCTAAGTTTGCTCTGTATAACAAAAACTAAGGCAGAGCAGGAGATGGAGAATTTTAATGACTGGGGAACAGTGCAATTCTCTTTTGCTATCTGTTTCACCAGTGAAATATATTAAACCAGTTTTATCTTCAAGCCCAAAGAGATTAACGTTTTCTTCCAATGATCCAAAATATTTTCATAGTGCAATGAACACTAGGGATGCTCTTGGAAAATCACATTAAATATGCTTATACTTTTTATAGAGTTCATCTTCACAATTACAGGTAGTCCCTAACGTATGACCACAATAGAGCCTAAAATGTATGTTGCTAAGTGAGACAGTTGTTAAGTGAATTTTGTCCCATGTTATGACCTTTCTTGCCACAGTTATTAAGTGAATCATTGCAGTTGTTGAATTACTAACACAGTTGTTAAATGAATTTGGCTTCCCCGTTGACTTTGCTTGCCAGAAGGTTGCAAAAGGGGATCGATCACATGACCCGGGACACTGCAACTGATCACATGACCCCGGGACACTGCAAATCAGTTGCCAAGTATCTGAATTTTGATCATGTGACCATGGGGATGCTGCGATGCTTGTAAGTGTAAAAAATGAACATAAGTCACTTTTTGCAGTGTTGTTGTAACTTTGAATGGTCACTAAATAAACTGTTGTAAGTTGATGACTACCTGTACTTTGGTGGAATGTAGCTTAGGCTTGAATGCTATATGCCCATGATGGCAAACCTATGGCACGTGTGCCCAAAGTGGCCTGTGGAGCCTTTTTGCCTGGCACGCATGGCGTCAGCCGTTCTTCTTCTGGGTTTCTGGTGCACATGTGCACGCGCCAATCAGCTGGCCTTTGTATGTGCGGCAGTGCCATAAACAGGAAGAGCTGGTCTTCTGTTTTCTGGCGTGAACATGCGCGCAAGCCAGGTGATCGGCATGTGTGCATGCGCGGCAGTAACCGGAAGACTTGTTGGCCGGTGCGTATGCGCGCACCGGAAACTGGAAGTAAATTTTTGGGGGCACGCATGTCCCCTGGGCAACTCCTCTTCGTCATTGCGGGCCAGACAAGCGCACGTGCGCGAAGTGTTCCATTTTCGGCACTTGGTGCTACGAGCACGTGCGCACATGCCCTTTTTGGCACTAAGTGTCGAAAAGGTTCGCCAACGCTGCTATATGCTCATTCTTTACCACTCTCCTATATATGTCTGTTTGTTACAGTTGTATCATCACTGTTACCCTTATTTTATGGAGCCTGAAATTAATAATTTGCCCAAACCTCTTTCCCTGTCCAGAAAATCCATTTCTGAGATAGGTTTGGAATTTAGGCTTGTTCTCCAATACAAGAATGGTTTTAAGAGAAGATTGGAGCTTAGTTGGATTTATTTTTACTTTAATAAATGTTTTTCAATCATGTCCATAGTTGGTGGTTCTCATTAATATCTATGGCTTGTGCATTTGTTTTAAAAATGGTGTATGATTTTTAGGGCTGAATTATGTATAATATTAAATGCATTACTTGGAGCAAAGCAGTGTTTTTTAAATTAAAAACTGGACATCCCAGTACTCTTTAATATCTTCATAAATGACCTAGATGAGGGAATAGCAGGAGAACTAACCAGATTTGCAGATGATACCAAGTTAGCAGCAGTAGCAAACACCCCAGAGGACAGACTCAAAATCCAGAGGGACCTCGACAGATTCGAACACTGGGCCCAAACCAATAAAATGAAATTTAACACGGAGAAAAGTAAAATTCTACACCTAGGTAAGAAGAATCAAAAATACACATACAGACTGGGCGAAACCACACTCAATAGCAGCGATTGCAAGAGGGATCTCAGAGTCCTGGTAGACAGCCAACTAAATATGAGCCAGCAGTGTGCAGCAGCAGCCAAAAAGGCCAACACAGTCCTGAGCTGCATAAATAGAGGGATACAATCAAGGACCAGAGAGGTACTAGTACCACTCTATAAAGTCTTGGTCAGACCACACCTAGAGTACTGCATCCAGTTTTGGTCACCACACAACAAAAAAGACATTGAAACTCTAGAGAAAGTGCAGAAGAGAGCAACCAGGATGATAAAGGGTCTGGAAAATAAAACATACAAAGAGCGGTTGCAAGAACTGAGCTTGGCCAGTCTGGCGAAGAGAAGGACCAGGGGTGACATGATAGCAATGTTCCAATACTTGAGAGGATGCCACAGAGAGGAAGGGGTCAGGCTGTTCTCTATGGCACCAGAAAGCCAAACAAGGAATAATGGATGGAAGCTGACCAAGGAGAGATTCAACCTGGAAGTGAGGAGAAACTTTCTGACCAGTGGAACAGCTTGCCAGCGGAGGTTGTGAGAGCCCCAACACTTGCGACCTTTAAGGGAAGACTGGACTGCCATCTGTCTCAAATGGTGTAGGAACTCCTGCTTGAGCAGGGGGTTGGACTAGATGACCTACAAGGTCCCTTCCAACTCTAATAATAAGTCTAAAATCTAAAATCCCTTCTCTCAAATGCACCTATCTATCATCATGACAAGCACTTTGTTAGTATATTCCTAACTTAAGCCTGTTACACAGAATTTAGCATATTCACTTTAGTAAAACAGAGTATTTTTTTAAAGTTTATAAGCTGACTTTTTGAAATGCATCCATTCACAACCGTAAATAAATAAGTCTCAAAATTAAAATGCAGTAGTATAATATAATAACTCTGAAAGTAACTTTCAAAAGGTCAGATTAATGAGATCAATAAAAGAAATTCAGAGACCAGCAAAAACAGAGTCATGACTTATAAAAATTAATCACAAGCCTTTCAGAACAGTAGATTTTCAACTTGGTTTTAAATACAATTTCTGAAATGGCCATCCCACATGTCTCTTTCATGATAGTTTTATACTGTAAAAGCCAATGCTGCAAAACAGATCTAACATAGGCAGATCCACCAGGCATAGGCAGTCCTTCTAATAACTTAGACCAGTGTTTCTCAGTCTTGTCAGCCTGAAGTTTGTGTGGCCTTCAACTCCCAGAATTCCCCACCCAGCATGCTGATTGAGGAATTCTAAGAGTTGAAGTCCACATATCTTTAGTGTGCTAAGTCAAAAAATACTGGCTTATACACAGTGCTTAGACACTTTGGAAATTAAAAAAAAACAAAACTAAAGAGTAGTTTGAGTAGAGATAGAAATACAATAATACAAACTTTAATATGTTTAATATATTGGGCAGAACCATAAGACATTGTATAAACCAGGGCTGTCAAACTCGCGGCCTGCAGGCCGGATACATCACGTGTTGGCCATGCCCACGCCCAATTTAGTGAAGGGGGAAAAAGTCGTGATACGTCACATGATGCCCTGATGACGTGAGTTTGACACCCCTGGTATAAACACCCCTGGTATAAGTTTTGTGGTATGTCATTATTTATTTTAATATTTCATATACTGTTACATGTCTCCACAGTTCTATACCCATGATCCTGATAGATTCCAGAAAAGAACTGAAATAAAGCAACTGATGAACCAGTTATTAACCCACAAATAACATATTTCCCCACCAGCGATCACAACTACTATCTACTAATAACACATCTTAACACATATTATTTAATCTGCATCTCCCAGTCCTAACTCTTTTGTACATGAACCTTTCTTTGACTAAAGGTCTGAAAGATGCAGAATTAATTTCTAAGTATGAATTCCTCTGTTCTTTGAGGAAGATGGTGGAAAGCAAGACAGTGTCATCCACATAATGACAATAACTGGCACTAGCGGACTTTGGGTGTGATAAAAGGTCATTGTTGGAAAATGGCCGTAGTATAAGACTCTGAAAAAAAGAAGCTGTATATGCAATGCTTAAGGCATGGAAGAATAAATAAAGCTGAGTTTGCCTTATCTCTCTAACACCAGCATTCATGAAGCAGGGGATTTATTTGTGGGCAATCAGAAATGGAATAACCTACAGTATCAAAAACTGGAAAAGCTTGGAGCAGATCAATAAAGATTCAAATGGTAGCAAGCTGAGAACCTAATAGTTTTATACAGTTAATCTTATCTGAACTTGCTAGGCCTAAAACTTTCCAGGTTATAATTATGGCTTTCCCACTTAGTTTTCAAACTAGTAGGATTCCTCCGGGTATGTGTGTGTGTATGTATATATATATATATATATATATATATATATATATATATATATATATATATATATATATATATATATATATATATATATATATATATATATATATATATATATATATATAAATAAATAACTTGCTCCTCTTCTTCTGTCTTTTAAGGGCAGGATGTTTTGGAGAGCTGGGCAGAAGTAGCAACATGCCTCTTTTTAATGGCCTTTTTGATGATAAAGCGTTGGATGATCTCCTCCTCCTGCATGCACTACCTTACTGAACCTTCTCAATGTGATCAGAGTTTCTGTAGGAATTCCCTTCTTTCAGCTCCTTTGACACTGCTGGAATGCCACAAGCAGATATAAAGATGCCATGGCACGGGCGTGTCTGTTTGCCAAGTTTTAAAAATCCATATTTCATTTCTAACACAAATCAGATGTGCTCACTTATATCAGATCTCATTTCTTCCAAAATGACTGCCATATATCAATTCAGAGAAACTGTACGTAGTGCACAATCTGAAACGATCAGCACCAATAACATTTTATAGTGCCCCAGAGCGTTCTAGCTCCAGAATGCTCAGCTTAACAAATACGAGATGTGTTGACTCTTCTTCTTTTGCTTGGGGCAACAAAAAATGTTTTGCACAAAGGTGCCTTATAGGTGAGTGGTAGCCCTGCTAACCTGCTTCTAGCTATTTGAACAAGAGAATCCCAGAGCCATCATCATTTCTACATTTCTCTTTTTCTCTCCCAATAAGATATTCTCCCTGTGCCATGTTGCATGTGATCCTTCATACCTTTATTTAGAATACATTTAAACCGGGTATTTAAGTTATAAAAATGTAATTTTAATCTGTTTTTTTTAATACTGTAAGCAACAGCTTTCGGAAATTCTGTGAATAGCTGTGTTATTTTTATTAATGTATGCATGCATGCTCTGTGACATAAAATACATCTCTGATTATAGACCCACTTGCAAGAGAGATGTAAAAGTATAAAAATTATAAAAAGGGTTTTTTAAAAAGAGTTTTGAGGGCATGCTAGTAGGCCTGCAAGAGATGCAAATTAGATAAGATACAATAACTAACCATGACTTGTATGATTTATCAATATATATGAGCGTCTTCTTAGGTAGATCAACAAGATGTAAAAATACATAGAGTAGCTAAGGAATTGTAACTTTCTTCCAAATGTAATATGTACTGTATGCTAAAGTTCAATTTCAGAAAGGAAAGCAGAAAAACCGGCAGGGGTGAAATCCAGCAGGTTCTGACAGGTTCTGGAGAACCGGTAGCAGAAATTTTGAGTAGTTCGGAGAACCGGTAGTGGAAATTTTGAGTAGTTTGGAGAACTAGCAAATACCACCTCTGGCTGGCCCCAGAGTGGGGTGGGAATGGAAATTTTGCAATATCCTTCCCCCAGGAGTGGGGAGGGAATGGGGAATTTGCAGTATCCTTTCCCTGCCATTCCCACCAAGCCACGCCCACCAAGCCACACCACGCCCACCAAGCCACACCCACCAAGCCACACCACGCCCACCAAGCCATGCCCACAGAACCGGTAGTAAAAAAAATGGATTTCACCACTGAGAAAAAGGATTTCAAACTCAGACTTATAGCTTCAGAGATTTTTTTTTTAAAGGAAGACTGTTTCTCTAGCAGGACCAACTTGCCTCAAAAATGAATGCCCAGAAAGAGAGAGAGGGAGAAAAGCTAATTCCACAGGGATGAGTCATTAAGCTGGCAGACTGGCACAAAACAAAAGAAAGCCACAGGCCAGGGATTCATAACAAATGAATCTTGTAAAGGAAAATTCAGTATTGCTACAAAAATAGTTGCAGAATCAATTCAAAACTGATTTATAACAAGGTATTAAAACACTCTGCATTTTTAATAACAATCTGGATCATTTTCCAGACAAATGTGTGATTTACAAAGCCCCTAACAGGCCACAGAAATATTGAATACATTTCAAAGTAGACAAATAACAATTTAACTCTATTTGTATGCTTAATCTTGCAATTTGAATCAAATGTCCTGACTATTAAAACAAATGCAACCTAAAATTATCAACTGTGGAAAAAATGACAAAAATCTCTTGAGATGATTTTTCAAAATATGTTTTCGTTTGCCTTCTGAAAGAGAAATATAAAGTGATCCAAAATAGCAAAGATATGTGGCCAGAGAGCACAATAAATTTGGGAGAAAGCCTGAGACTCTACATACTGCGAACAGTATAAATAAAAAAGGATAGTGAACAAGGCCAAAAGGCACAAGGCATTAAGCAAGAGAAGACAATTCTGTGGATTCCAAAATAAAATAATGTGGCAGGAAAAAAGAATAAAACATTGTTGGAAAGGAATTGAAGAATGCCTCTTAATAGAAGAATACTAAATATATTCTATAAAGAAGCAGTCATGATGACAACTTACAGCAGGGCTGTCAAAGATGTGTCATGTGCATGCCACGCCCACATCCGGTTTAGCAAAGGGGGAAAAAGTCCTGCCCATGAGTTTGACAGCCCTGACTTACAGTATATGCAAAACAAGTATTCCAAGTAAACGCAGAGAAGCAGCACAATATGAATCCTAGAATGGAATTAAACCAAACAATGAGTATACTAGCGTGTTGGGATTCAATATTGCTATTTGTTTTCCCAAAGAAAAGAGAGGAAAATTACATCATAGAAATAATGATGAGCTGGGCTTCACGTGATATAGAATCCTTGATCCTTGCACAGAGAGTTAAATTACACAGTCTCCTGTACTAAAACTAAACTAACTAAACTAAAACCAAATGCCAACAAGATGTCAGAATCAATTTCACTATCTTAGCAGGAAAAGAAAGTGCATCCGCCTCAACAAAAGGAGATGGTAATCTTTGATGGAAATGAAAATAAGGGGTGCCAAAATAAAGTCCATCCAAACTGGTATGGGACTTCTCAGAGGTTCTCTGAAGTCGATTTGTAGCTTACATCATTATAGGGATCATTCCAAATGCATTTCTCACTTCTCAAAGCTGATTTTGTTCCTGATATGTATCTTGAATTTGGCAGAATCTTTAAAAGCATATTATTTTCCCATTGAGTATCAGAATAACTTTATGATTTTTATAAGTTATAAAAGTCCTTGTTAATGTAAGTTTTATTAGCTATTTTGGCAGTTGCAAAGTCTCACCAAGTCACTAACAATTTTATATGATTGACCAGGAAAGCTCCCCATATTCTTTTCCAAATATATTCATATATATATATATATATATATATATCTCTTTTCCAAATATATTCATATATATATATATATACCTCTTTTCCAAATATATTCATATATATATATATATATATATATATATATATATATATATGTAGGTCTTTGGGTATTCGGGTTTTCTCCCGCGTGAAATTGGAAGTGTCTTGGCGACGTTTCGATGAAGTCTCATTCATCATCTTCAGGCTGGTGTCTTCTGCTTCCAGCCTGAGACACCAGCCTGAAGATGATGAATGAGACTTCATCGAAACATCGCCAAGACACTTCCAATTTCACGCGGGAGAAAACCCGAATACCCAAAGACCTACATACAAACACCCGCGAAAACCTCAGAAAACATATATGTATGTATGTATGTATGTGTATATATATATATATATATATATATATATATATATATATATATATATATATATATATATATATATATATATATATATATATATATATATATATATATATATATATTGCTGAAAAATAATCTTCATCCAATCAGTTAACGGAATAAAACAGTTCAATTTATTAGGAGATCATAGTTGTGGTTCCTTTAAGGCAATTTTAACAGATGATTCACTTGGAGTGTTGTTGTGGGTTTCTTCTTCTTTTCAGAGTTCACACAAAGGGCTTTAAAGCCAGCAAAGAGGATTTTTCAAATGGCACTATCCTGTGGACTGCAGAATGGCAATGCATTTAGGCTTTCCACTCCACTGAGAGTAAGTAGTGGTAGTAATGGACTTTCAAATTTAGATGGATTTTTTTTGTTGATTTATCCGTTAAACAGAAGAAAGAGGAATATTGGCAAGAGTCCCAGGAAATAGAGCGCAAGATACAAAACGGATGCAATCAAGAGACACGTTTTCCAATTTTTGTCTGCTTAGATAATCTCTCCAAATGTGCTCTGTCATTCTGTGGTGCAGAAGAATAATTAAAGTAGAATTTCACCAGAATGTGAATCCCTCCTTTCTTGATTCATATTGAATCTATTTAATTCCAGGCAGTTTTTGCTACTTTCATTAAAGAGGCCATTCAAACGCTAGCTTCTCGATGTAGCTTTTCCATTTTCTCAAAAAAGTCATGGGAGGCTTCAGCATGAAGAGCCCTGAGCATCTCTCCCTGCCTGCTTCAGTACTTTGAAACTATGGACTAGGGGCCTTCTTTCGACTTACTGAGGCTGCATTCCAGCCTTTGTCTCTGGGCTAATCAATGGAGTCCATTCAGATCTTCTAACTGCTAACCCTTTTCACAGCTAATAATTGCCGTAGTCAATTATCTTTTGCTCTCCTGCTTTCAGAAACACTTTTGGGCTCCCTTTTCA
Organism: Diadophis punctatus similis; assembly: GCA_023053685.1. Lineage (NCBI taxonomy): Eukaryota > Metazoa > Chordata > Lepidosauria > Squamata > Dipsadidae > Diadophis > Diadophis punctatus. Next base: position 3,679,207 of record JALIGW010000033.1, read on the forward strand.
AGCTTTATTCAAAGACAAGAAAATTATTCTGTTTGGTGTGTGTTGTGCTACTGAGAAAAAGAAAGAACTCTGTCTGCCAGATGGAAGGCCTAGGGCGAGCAACTTTTGTTCCAAGGCAGCTTAGAGAGAACTATCAAATTGCAGATATCTCACCTTTGATGCAACCAGTGTTTGGATTACAAGAGTCCTAAAGATATTCTAGCCTCCTTTGTTATGGAACATAATAAGAACTCTGCTGGACCAGATCCTTGCTATCTAATTCAACATCCTGTTCCTTGCGCTGTCCAGCCAAGTGCCCATGGGAGGCCATAAACAAAACTACACTACCCTGCAATGATCTCAAGACCCTGATGCCATTTATTTATTTAAAATTATTTGTTAACCTCATTTCAAAACAGGCTTTCTAAGTACATTAAAGGACAGCAGTATAAAATGTATACATACCGTGTTTCCCCAAAAATAAGACCACCTCAAAAATAAGCCCTCCTCTGGAAATACCATTTCCTCTGGTTAAGGTTAGGTAGACAGAGCTGGAAAATCAGGTAAGATGGCAAGAGGAGCTCCGTCTTGCTCCATGCGCCCCAAAATAATAAGATCTCCCCGAAAATAAGGTCAAGCGCTTATTTCGGGGTTCAAAAAAATATAAGACAGGGTCTTATTTTTGGGAAAACACAGTAATAATAGCATAAAGCTCCAGTTTATGGAACTCAGATGGTTATCAATGCATTTAAAATAGATTAGAGCATTACATGTTAAGTTGTGTTCATCCTCCAAGCTGTGAATTTGATCTCTGAATGACAGAGAAAACCCATCACATTCTGGTTTCATAATTTCACCAAATTTCAGTGTCACCAAAATTTGACTGCATTTGCTTGCTTGTGGTTAAGTGAGCCATGATTTAATCAGTTAACATATAAATGTAAAATGTGCTTGGATAGTTTCTTGTGTCGTACAAAAAGTATCCTGCATTTCTATCTGGATTAGGCACCATTTTCTTCAGCTTCATCCACCCCAAAACTGCCTCTAAATCTTTGTGTTCCACATAATGGACCTTTTAACTCAGATCTATGGATTTTTTTTCCTGGTATTGTAGATATTTAGAAACATGAGGGACTAGAGAACTCAAGGAGGAGAATTAAGTCTGATTATATTGTTTTCTGGACTTAGTCCTTCAAAAAGAGTGAGAATCACTATTGCAGCAAACACTAGTCCAACTAAGCCTTCTAAAAATGCTGTACACCATAAGAAACTTTACTGAAGGCTGCTCAAAAATCCAGAATTTACTGGTTGCACTGTTCTTATCCAATCCCCAACAGAGGCTTTTATGTAATTATTTCTGACCCCATGAGCTCAAAGGCAAGCCAGCATGTAAGATGCATTATGTATAAATCTGTTGAAGCTGTTTGTCTTTTAATCAATTTACTATCATAGAAAACTAAGAAAAATTAAGGCCACTCAATGCTCTTGTCCTTTATTTGTAGATCATTAGGAAGCACTAATTTTATTTATCTTGTATCAATACATTTTAGTTTATTGTTATTCTGACAAATAGTAAAATGGTGCATAATTATAATTCAAAATAACACAAAATACAATAAAACGTTAAACTGTATAATCATCATAAAAGATTTAAGGCAACAAATAAAACAGAGTTAAAACCAACCAATTCAAATTCCTGGACACAGAAAAAGATTTTGTTCTGCCTCTCAAACAGTTACATCAGTTATACACTTGTGGAGAGGCTGCTACAACTGAGAAATCTCTTTTTGTCAACCCTTGAAGGTAGGCAAGGTCAGGAAACAGACAATGATCAGAGGAATGCTACCCTATTTTTGTAGGATGTAGCTCAGTGGTTCCCAAAGTGGGCGGTACCACCCCCCAGGGGGCGGTGGGAACCCTTAGGGGGGCGGTGAGAGGTAAGGGTGGAGACAGGGGGGCGGTGAGAGGGTCCAGGGGGGCGGTAGGTGGTTTGCCGGTCCTGTCCCCGTGCTGCCACCCATGTCCACCCAATCGCCCACTCACCGCTTTTCCCGCCACTCTTTTCCCGGCAGGGACTGGGCGGGCCGCGAGACGGGCGTCTTACTGGACTTTTAACAGCTCCGTGTATCTGTCGTCTGGTCTCTTTGCACTGGTCTCCAACCTTGGCAACTTTAAGACTTGTGGACTTCAACTCCCAGCAAAGCTGGCTGAGGAATTATGGGAGTTGAAGTCCACAAGTCTTAAAGTTGCCAAGGTTGGAGACCCCTGGAAAGCTTGCAAAATACAGAAACTCTTCTCGCGAGGGTGAGCAATTAACAACTCGCAGCGAGAAGAGTTTCTGTATTTTGCAAGCTTTTTTCCCTAGAGGCCAGCCGACAGAAACACGGAGCTGTTAAACCAGTAAGACACAGGATTGAGGGGGCGGACAGGGGCTGGGTGGAGGGGCGGGCAGGGGCTGGGTTGGGGGGTTGGGGTGGAGGGGCACCCCAAACACCCAGTACCACCCCCTTCCCCATCCCACTGAAGATCCCAGGTGCCCAGCCTCCTGTGCCCCCCCTCAGCAACCTCTCCGCATGCCCATCTCACGATGTGGCCTTCGGCCTCGCCTCCTCTGCCCACCTAACACACTGCTCTCGCTCGTCCCTGCGATGCCATCTTCCCCTGCCCCCGGATGGATAGCAATTTAGGCAGGCACGACACACCACCAGGTGAGGAGGGGGATTTCCAGCTGTGCCTGCTGGGTACAGGAGTTCCCCATTCCACCCGGCCTCGGTCCTCCGAACTGCTCTGTGCCAAGGAAGGCAATTCGGAGGGTGCCAGCGCTTCCCACGGGGGAGGGGGTGTATTTCCAGGAAGCCCCTTGAATGTGCCAGTGTGGGGGGAGGGGGAGAAGACCCTCCCCCATGTGCATCTGTCCCACCCACCCCCTCCATTGACCACTTCTGCAGTTTCCTTTCCTTTCCAGGCTCTGTTTGGTCATCCAGTTGAGCCAGCCTTGGCGAGGAACCAAAATGGCTTGTGTGTTTGTTTGTTTGTTTGTTTTTGCAACCAAATACAAACCAGGTTTGGGGGAACCGGTTTCAAAACCTCCCAGTTTTCCAAACCTGGATGTTTTTGGCCACACACGCACACACGCACTCACACACACCCAGTGGCTCAATGTGGGATAGATTTCCCACCAACCTCCAGCCCCTCTTTTCAAACACGCCCCTCTTCCTCGCAGACAGAAGCACGTTTTAAATTGCCATAGGCAGAGCCCAGAGGAGCCAATGTAGTCCCACGGTGTGTGCGATTATATATATATATATATATATATATATATATATATATATATATATATATATATATATATATATATATATATATATATATATATATATATATATATATATATATATATATATATATATATATAAAGAGAGAGAGAGAGAGAGAGAGAGAGAATAAGGAAAGAAAAAGGAAGGAAGAAAGAAAAGAAAGAAAAGAAAAGAAAGAAAAGAAAGAAAGAAAGAAAGAAAGAAAGAAAGAAAGAAAGAAAGAAAGAAAGAAAGAAAGAAAGAAAGAAAGAAAGAAAGAAAGAAAGAAAGAAAGAAAGAAAGATGGTAGGTAGGTAGGAAGGAAGACAGAAAGAAAGATGGTAGGTAGGTAGGAAGGAAGACATAAAGAAAGAAAAAGATGGTAGGAAGGAAAGGAGACAGACAGAAAAAGAAAGGAGGGAAAGGAGGGAAGTAGGAAAGAAAAAGGAAAGAAAGATTGTAGGAAGGAAGGAAGACAGACAGACAGAAAAAGAAAGGAGGGAGGGAAGGGAAGGGAGGGATGTAGCAAAGAAAAAGGAAAGAAAGAAAGAAAAAGAAAGAAAGAAAGATGGTAGGTAGGAATGTAGACAGAAAGAAAGAAAGAAAAAGATGGTAGGAAGGAAGGAAGACAGTCAAAAAGAAAGGAGGGAAGGGAAGGGAGGAAAGAAGGAAAGAAAAAGGAAAGAAAGAGGGAGAGAGGGAGGAAGGAAGGAAGACAGAAAGAAAGAAAAAAGAAAAAAAGAAAGGAAAGAAAGAAAGAAAAAAGAAAAAAGAAAGAAAGAAAGAAAGAAAGAAAGAAAGAAAGAAAGAAAGAAAGAAAGAAAGAAAGAAAGAAAGAAAGAAAGAAAGAAAGAAGAAAGAGATGAAGGAAGGAAGGAAGAAAAATGGTAGGAAGGAAGGAAGACAGAAAGAAAGAAAGAAAGAAAAATAAAGAAAGAAGGGGAAGGGAGGAAAGAAAGAAAGAAAAAGAAAGAAAGAAAGAAAGAAAGAAGTAAGAAAGAAAGAAAGAAAGAAAGAAAGAAAGAAAGAAAGAAAGAAAGAAAGAAAGAAAGAAAGAAAGAAAGAAAGAATTATGACCACAATTGAGCCTAACATTTTGGTTGCTAAGCAAGAGCGTTGTTAAGTGAGTTTCACCACATTTTACAAGTTGACCATGCCCACCCGGTCACCTGACCACTAAACCACGCCCACCTGAGGGGGTGGGGTGGGGGGCGGTGAGGATGAGTTTGTAGCACCAAGGGGGCGGTGGACTGAAAAAGTTTGGGAACCACTGATGTAGCTGAATATGCCTCTGCTCCCCTACCAAACAGAGTCAAGGCAGGATTATTTTGAATTTCTTCCTCATGCTTTCCCTTTACCAGAATTAAATTGTCATTTTTCCTTCCTTATCTGTTCCTGCAGATAACAGATAACCTTCATCATGGTTATCTCTACATTTCTTGATGCTTTCCCTTGGTCATACGGATTTATTAATCAAACTCATTTATGGATCTCATGCTACCAACAAAACCAGAAAAACTGGATGCTGACAACATGCTGAAACAGAATGTCTACTTATGTAGATTTTTGACAGCTATTAAAAAGTGATTTGCTATTGCCTTCTCTTGAGATTTTCCCTTATTTCCTTCTTTCTTTTTCTAATTTCCCAATCTAACCTCAGACCTGGTATTTCCTGATAATTTTCCAAGCACTAACCAAATTCAAACCTATTTCATTTTTGGTAATCAATCAAAATGTTGTTATTGTTTTCTTGTTCGTTTTAGATTTATTTTAATGGGATTTCCAGGAAATGAACTGAACTAGTGAATTTTGCTTGCAAAGTACAGACTTACGACCACAATTGAGCTGCAAATTTATGTTGCTAGGAGAGACATTTGTTAATTTGGATTTTGCCCCCTTTACAACCTTTCTTGCCACAGCTGTCAAGTGATTCATTACAGTTGTTAAGTGAATCTGGTTTTCCCATTGGCTTTGCTTGTCAGAAGGTCGCAAAAGGTGATCACATGAGGCCATCATAAATATGAGTCAGTTGCCAATTGTCTGACTTTTGATTATGTGACAATGGAGATGCTGCAATGGCCATAAGTGTGAAAAATAGTCATAAGTCTTTTTTTCCAGTGACGTTATAACTTTGAACAGTCACTAAATGAACTGTTGTAAGTCAAGGACTACCTGTATATGTTATGCCTGAGTTATGGTCCCTTTCTGTTAGGGCTGCAGAAATCTGGATAACCACTAGGTAGCCCCAGGCATACAGAAAACCCAAATTCATTGTTGCCATCTAGTTACCTAGACGTTTATTGTTAGATATACAGTACATAATCTTTGGATATGGAACATCTTCATGTCTTCTCTCTATGTTTTCTTGCTAACTTGTCTTGTACAGGTTGCTTTGTACAGAGAGAAATTTATGTTGGGTAAACCTAATCACTAAATTTTGCTGGTGAGTTATTCCCTTCCTAATTACCACTGCCCGATTCCAAACATTATGTCAAGCCCTACAAGACTAACCGTTCATGAAACAGGAACCACTCTGATTTCCGGAAAGAGGTCTTATCAAAGCAATTCTCTCACTCAATTCACACTTAGCATAATTAAAGTGGATTTGCTCACTTTCTTATTCTTCCCTCCTCCTTTTGTCTGAGGTGTCTCTTTTTCCACCTCTAGTTCTCCAGGGTCTGTCAGTCATTCCATCACACATCTCTAGTTTACTCATCATCATAATCCATAATTTCAACATAAGGATGCTTATTTCTTTGTGGGAAACTACACAGTGTATTTTATTACAGTTTCTTACTTTCCCTGCTGGGACAATAGTGTAAGCTGAAACATCTTGCATGCACTTAGCATAAATATACAGCATGCTGTAAATGCATAACTAATATAGCATTTAAATTCCCATAGAGGTTACTTAGGATGTGGCCTAACATTCTTTCCACTACCTTGTCCTTCTCCTTCTTAAGGATCCTCTAGACTATTGCATCTCTCTCCACTATTATTGATCCATATAAGCTTGTTTTATACATGCTCCATCCATCTGACTGCCTGGCAGAGAGATAATAGCTTTGCTACCATGTTACATTGAGTTAATGAGAAATTTTCCAAAATATATTGAGAAAGAACATTTATTCCCCTTATAAATTGATAACCCGCTCAGAGTTCATATCCTACCAGAAGGAAGTAATGTCACAGCTTAACCAATTCAAATGTTCCATGAGAGAAACTAGAGAGCATATAAACCTATAGACCTGTGTGTGCGTCGCTTCAGTCATGAGTAAGTCTGCCTAATAGTGGTTTTTTCAGCTTCGGTTTTGGGCCTCCAGTTGTGCTACATACCCTCATCAAATTTTAACTCTCAAAAATATTATGCAACATGAAATTAAAAACAACTGGAGGGCATGATATTAGAAAAGGCTAAACGGTTATGTTTGAGCATATAATAATGTGGGAGAAAGAGTGCTATAGTCTTCTTATAGTTGCTTGGATATAATTTCATGGGGTTCCTTTTTCTTCATTTGCTTATAACACTGGGAAAGATCATTTTTAATGTTACAGTTATGTTTAATCCTTAATTTGATTTGACCAAACCCCAGTTGCAGTATCCAATAAATTTAATGTAATTTTGCAGAATGCTATGGAAGTAGTCAGTCAAGAGTTAAAAAGAAGCCAATACCAGGTTTTAAAGAAGTAAATAAACCACCAAGTCTTGCAAATCTCCATGTTGTCAGATGATGTTGATGATCTTACAAAATGTTTAATTTTACGTTTTCATTAATTTTTAATATTGAGATTCATGCCATGACATAATGTGATGATGCTCATTAATCAAAAAGCTTGCCTGCTCCTGATCATTTCATTGTTTCTCTTAGTTGTACAAGCAAATTGTGATGCTTTTAGATGAAGCAGAAAATGAAGGATAAACATTTACTCAGTGTCCAGGGTAAATGATTTATTCTTAGTTCAAGCATGTGTTTTATATTAATGGATTCTGAAGTGATATTTATAAATACCTCTTTCTGCAGAATAGTTTTCGGTCAGTTTCTTTAAATATCTTCTCTGATACATTGCACTTGTCAAATGCATGATCTAGACTCCCAAATGTTGATCGAGAATTTGCTATATCTGTTTCACTGATAGAAGAAGCGAACTTTTGTTCTGTATGTCTGGAAACAAATTAGCTTTTGATATATATAATTCACAGGGCTCAGATACAGAAAAGTATCTAATAACAGCAATTCTGTTGTCTCCTTTTCTATTCTCACTGTGCTGAATAACAGAACCTGATTACTCTACAATGGTACTGTAAAGTGGAGCAACCTTTTCCAGGTAACAGTAGAAGAGAGGTTACCTATAAGCAGGAATAAGTGCCTGATTGGTGTGAGTAGACATGTTTGAAATGTTGAGTTGTGCACAATGCCATTTAAGCTTCACTTTAGGCAGTTAAATGTCTTAGGCTGACACTAGATAATTGCTTCACAAAGGGATTACAGAGATAATCATGATTATGTCCAAGGAAATGTCATGGTTTCTCTACAGAGTTGACATCCTGATGGCCTGGTCTACGTGATAGTTCTCTAGCCTTAGAATTTGTAGTGATGTCTTGGATATAACTATAGTAACTCTGTTATCTCTGCAAGAAGGGGGGTGCCCTCCCAAGCATTTTTTCCCCCAGCAGCAATTGAAACTTGTCTAGCCTGAACAAAATTGCTGTGGGCTCATAGCTGTTGTTTGATCTCTCAGCAGTTTATTGAAACTGGGAAACAGCTAAGAATGAACGAATAACAGGCTCAGTTTATCCCAGGATAGACACTAAGTGGAGCAAATATTACTTAAGGAAATGTTAAAGCTGGAAGACAGGTGTACCATTTTATCGAAGACAGTCTTTGATGTACAGAATTGTCAAAGGACAGCCCTCTGTATGAAGGTATCCTCTTTGTGGAATCATTTCCAACGCTGGCTGAATGAAAAAAAAAACTTTAAAGAATCGTCTGTAGGCAAAGAAAAAGCCTCGAAAAGGCCTTTTTGCTGATTCACTTTGACAGAAGATTGAGGAAGCATGCAAGCTGCATGCATTTGACATCCAACACATTTAGTTTTAAAGTTAAAAAGTATAACTTAATAAATAAAATTTGACAATGTGTCTAGGTTTGCATTAAGAGACTGTGCCATTTTAATGTATCTTGTTTCCTATATAGCCATTGGTCTGTTCAGGTTTGCAAATCAAATGGTCTCTTTTTACTTACAGAACTCATTGGTTCGCTCTGTCCTGTTTAGGGTTTTTTTGCCCTGCCAAACATAATAAGGCATGCTTACTGTTGTCTACTTTGTTACCTTATGGTTGGGAATTATGGAAATTAAAGTTGAATTCATCTGGAGGGAATCAAGCTGGAGAGAATCAAATTGAATGTCACTCAATAATTGTTGTTTTAATTTTTTTTTCTTAAACACAGTTATGTATTGTAGAATGGTCTCACTCCTACGTACCACACCATGTTTACCCTACCCCACCAATCCCACTTGGGGGGGGGGGGTGAATGCAGCAAGTTGTATACATACATACATACATACATACATACATACATACATACATACATACATATATACATGTGTGTGTGTATCTTGGTGTCACCTTGTATAATTTGGCATTTTTGGATGCTGCTCCTTTTATTAGATTATTGTTATTGGTATCGTTATCCTTGGGATGTTGACATTGTTTGGTGAGTGGCATTTTTTCTTTTGAGAGCAGTGCATCAGAATTTCATTTTAATGTGTGCCATTATGTGTACAGGAAAATGACAATAAAAGCTATTCAGTTCAATTGCTTTCAGTGGTATTGCTGCCCACATCATTCCCCCCCCCCTCATTCTCTCAATCAGGGCAAAAGGAAGGGAAATTATTCACTTCCTAATAAATGAAACAGAGAGAGAGAGAGAGAGGGAGGGAGGGAGGGACAGAGAGAGAGGGAGGGAGGGAGGGAGGGAGAGAATCATATTAATTTATTAAAAAAAGAGAATGACCCAATCTTTGTATGGCATCTGAAAGATCAGAAAGTAGGTGGGTCAACTACCTTTGAGAAAAACTCATTCCAAGGGAGCCGGTCATTGTATCTCAATGTAAGAGAGCCCTCAGAGAAAGGCCTCCAAAAAATACCTTCAAATGGCACCAGAAAATGATGTGTTTTAGATTAATACCCAAATGTTTGAATTGGGGCTGGTATTTGGGAGCTAGGAAAGTTAGTGTAAAATGATATTAGAGTACTAGGTTCCTAACAACCTGTTCTATTTACTCCTACTGCTACAGTATTTGATAGTAACTGAAGTTTCTGGGCCATCTTCAAGGGCAGACCATATCTTAAAACTTTTTTAATTTACAGGATTCTTGTCAAACTGATGGATCACATGAGTTATTAATCTACTTGTTAAAACTACAAGCTGTCTTAAGCAGAATTTTGCTATTTAATCATGTAAACTGCTTTTGATATTTTTGTAGAGGCCTATCTGATAGCAAGATAATCAGGCTTATAAATAATGTATCTTTACAATATGTCATCTTAACATTTTTTTACTGAGCTTTTCTTTTCAGAACCTAGTTTATTTTGCCAAAAGTCCCCATTTAATACTGTCACTGAATTAGTATGCCTAAGAGGAAAGAATTATGCTCCTTGAGCTCGCGCTGAGAAGTACAATGAGGACAGAGGAAAAACAAATCAGCATGTATACCAATATCAAGATTCGAATAAGCATAAATATAAAGCATAAAACATAAGCATAAAGTACGGAACTGTAGACAAGTTCATTATGCATATGTGCCAGTTTGGCGCTGAGTCAATGATCAACTTACTCCCCCCACCATCACCATACAAGAAGCTGTCAACTATAATGTCCATGTTTAATCAGCATTAAGATCAAATAAAATGAGTCATTACATTGTAGAATGTAGGTGTAAGTCATCTCTGATGCCTGCACTAGCACCCATTCTTGGCTCTCATACCAATACTTCATCTGCGCCATGAATTGGAGAGATCCATATATTATTTTAAAGCAAGAAGAAGTCAGGTATGTTTTAGTACATCTTTTTTATATAATACATTTTATTAAAGTTTAAAAATGCAAAGATAAAAACGAATACAAACTAAGAAAAAAGTAAAAATAAAAGATTAAAACTGCAGAGAAAAATAAAAAAGAAATATAAACAAATGATTTCCCCCTTCATCAAGGCAAGTAGGAATAATTTCAATAACTTATCAGCTTCTCTCACACTTCTGCAAAGGATGTCTTCTTTCCATATCTCGATAAAAATCTGTAAACGAATTATAAAGCTTTGTCATTTAGTTCTAATCAGCAAAAGTTCCTTACCAGAAATAACATACACACACACACACACACACCCATATTGACTGTAATCAAATAGATCAGTTACATACTCCTTTCCTTACTTTTAACACAGTAACTTATCATTTTCTCCAAAATTACAATGAAAAATCTCTTCTTCCCATATCTTATCTCTTATTTATAAACAAAGGTCTCTTATTTATAAAACAAAGGTCTGAATGATGAGGCTTTAAAGGCTCATCATTCAGACTTAGTAAAAAAAAATCCCATTAAGAGCTACTGGAAACAACATATTAAGAATCTTTATCTTTAATCCCTTCAAATAATATCCCAGAAGTTAATTTCTTATTATTTTCTTTGTCTTCTCTCAGAAACTCCTTCACAAATTCAACTCCTATGTGAAATAAGTTTAATCTTATTTCATTCAATATTTTAACCTTAATGAAATAAGCCCACTTTGTAATCATTTCCTTTATTTTCAACACCATAACATTATTTTCTCTGAAAATGTAAAAAAAAAGATTCCTTCTTTCCATATCCTATCTACAAACAAATATTTAAAGCCTTGTCATTTAGACCTTGTGAAGAAATATCCATTAAGAGCTACTAGAAAAAATAGATACCTATTAATTAGCCATGATCACATAAGCCAATTTTATATTTATTCTTTTTGGTTTTAAAAAGCTTGATTTTTATTCCCAGTAAACAGTGTCCCAACTGCTGATTCCTTTTCATCTCCTGTTTGTCTTTTCTCAGAAAGTCCTTCGTGACTATATTACATCTCTTTTGTAAGATAAGAAAGATAAGAAAGATAAGAAAGTTGTCCAAGTCACTCTTTTGATTTGTCTATCACTTTTAGATATTAAGTCATCAACCAGTTTCATTTGTAGATTCAGTGTTACATCATTTTTCCATCTTATTCTTGTAACATCATTTTTAAATCCAAATCAAAACTACCGGTAGTCTGATTCTCACTTGTATCCTCTTCTATCTCCTCTTTTAAGCCCATTTTATGGGTTTTATGGTAGCAAACAATCAAGAAATTTCTGAGTGCATTGTTCCCAAATATCTGCAAATTCTTCCAAAGTTGAATTTTTTTCCCATTCTGTGTTACAGAAGATGATCTTTTCTCCTTTAATTAAAATCTTTATTGTTTCAAGTTGTCTCTAATGTCCAGCCTTCAAAATCTCTTTTCATATTTTTTTCTAATCCACAACATTTTGCCATAAGAAGATTTATTACATTTAGATTTGAAATCTTTGTATATATATTTAATAGGATTTTAATTATAATAATTTCAAAATATTATTTCCAATTCATCTTCCCCCTTAGTCCATTTATAATTTTCAGAAATCAATGTTCCAATCAACCCTCTGCTGTATATTTCTGGGGGGGGGATTAAATTCTTAAATTTACATGAAATTTCTTTCATGTGGATTGAAGAAAAATTACCTGGTGTGAGGAAACTTCTTATTCTGAAGTTTCCTCACACCAGGTAATTTTTCTTCAATCCACATGAAATCCAAAAAGTATCCAAAAAGCAATTAACAAACAATTTCCTAAAGTAGTCAAGAGAGAAAGTGGGTGCTGTCCATTTGAAGACTCCATTTGAAGGCTCCAAACCACAGATTGGATTTGTTCCAGCTCCCAGATCTTTAAAACCTGCCAGATACCAATGTTTTATAATCTCCTTGAGAGGAGCCTCTGTGTAGATCACTTGTGGTCCTTCCCTATCATCCAAAGAGGGATTTTGAGGTTTCCATCCATTTGCCAGCTCCCCATTCTTCTACGATTGTCAGCTCCTCTGAAAGCGGAGCCATCTTCAGTTCACCATTGTTATCGTGGAAGTCCAGGTATGTTTAAATACATCTGAACACACTCCGGGAAGACAGTGATTGAGTCTGTTTAGCTTGAGTTTAGCACATTAAAAAATCATCCAATTATGGTATATTCAGCAAACTATACTCAAACAAACCATTACTTTGCATCATAGGCAAATCCAACCAACATCAAAAAGACAAGCTGAATAGCATCTTTATGAAAAGCAGATTTCTTGTCTTTCTATACCAAAAGTATTTGAAAATTACCAGAAAATGCCAACTGTATTTTTAAGCCAGATTCTGCGAATTTTTTGCCATGTTTCAATATAAGACACTGCACAAATGAGAATTACAAATATAGGAAAGCAAAGTTTGAAGCAGGAGCTACAAGAAAAGTTAAATCCTTCCAAAGGTTTATGTTGTCCCCTTTTTAGAAATGGATGTTCAGCATTTTTCGTATCATTGTCCCCATTTCAAAAACAAGAAATGATGCCTTTGCCCCTGCGCTTTCAATTTTGTTTTTCTTCTTCCACAGACATGTTCTCCTGTCAGAAGTGTACAAAGGACAACATGTCTGCTTTCCATCTGAATGCCTTTCACTTTCTACAAAGGAAAGGAAAAAAACAAGTAAACACCGCATTTAGAAGCACATTGTGCTTCGCATACCAGCAAATGGACAGTTGTAAATTTCTCCCGCTGAAGCTTTTGTATGGCTACAGAATCTGAAGTGGAGGCCCGCCAAGCATTTTTCAGGGTTTTGGGGTTTTTTTTGTCTGAGTTGCTACCATTTACATCTGCTGGGAACATCTGCTGCCATAAGATGTATGCAACCATTTCTCTGCAATGCTTATTCCTGGATTTTTCTACATATACTCCTTTCAGCTTTGGGTGAGGCATACACCCTGCCATTTTATTTTCTCTTTAGCATACCTTATCTCTTTGAGAGCCTCCTTTGATAATTCTAGTTGAAGGATGTACTTCGCCATCAGTACTTATGAGTTCTCAAATAGCTATATAGTTCCAATAACACCATGCTATGGCACTGAGGGAAGTGATCTAAAAAATAACAATATGTGGTAATGTTCAGTTATACATTGTGGCACAAATAAGACCAGTAAAATTAACAGTTAACTTTTCAAAGAAATAAAAATGGCCGATTTTAATAGCTGAAGTTTTTAACCTTCTTGAGTAAAGAAGGCTTACAGTTCAAGACAGGCTGTTCTTGTCTCAAATGGGTCTAAAAGAATGGGCTTCGAGAAAGATGTCCATATATACTAGAACCAGAAGAATCTCTCTCTTCTCCAATCTTCCTACAACACCATAAAATAAAGACTGTCAGTGCATGAACTCCTACCGTAGTACTCATTTCTGCCTGTTGAACCAACTGCTCCCTCATAAATGATCAGGGCAGAAGCATGAGTAAGTGGAACCCTGGCTTCTCTGAGTACCATTTGATGCATCCCATGCAGGTACGAGAAATTTTAAATATTACCGTATCACATTTACTGGGACTGTGACGACATCACTGCAATTCCTGTTATCATATGCACAGATTGGAAGAAATCAGACCCATGGAGTCAACCAGAGGTGGGTTTCAGCAGGTTCTAACCAGTTCTGGAGAACCGGTAGCCAAAATTTTGAGTAGTTCAGAGAACCGGTAAATACCACCTCTGACTGGCCCCACCCCATCTATTCTCTGCCTCCGGAGTCCCAGCTGATTGGGAGGAAATGGGGATTTTGCAGTAACCTTCCCCTGGAGTGGGCTGGGAATGGAGATTTTACAGTATCCTTCCCCTCCACGCCCACCAAGCCATGCCCACCAAGCCATGCCCAGAACCGGTAGTAAAAAAAATTTGAATCCCACCACTGGAGTCAACCCTCCAAGGTGAGACTCTCATCCTACTGGTCAAGTAATTGGTTCTTGTAAACCTTTGGGAGGAGGCCAAAAATCTTGCCACTGCACCATTATATAATTCCAAGTAATAAAAACACATCCCCCAGTATTTTTACTAAATTAATCTCAAAGAATTTGTTGGTGACAATTTACAGAAAAAGGTACCTGTCCTTCTTCTTCTATATATTATATTTTTGTGATTTCAGACTGTTAAACTCAATAACTATGAAAGTTGGAACGTACAAGCAGAGGACCTTGAGACTAAACATAACCATTTTGTGAACAAAGGCCACATGCAACTAGGCTAACATAAAATATGGACACAAGCCATCTGTTACAAAAAGGTATGTGAAAGAAGTATTTAAATTTTGCAAAATACCTGTTCTCTGATCTGGTTAATTTTATCACCTAATGTCACCTTCCCTTCATTCTTGAATAAATACTGATGCCTATATTCATCATATTTTACAGTATCAGGGTCTGGGAAGACACTATTTCAAAATTCACAATCTATTTTCAACTTTTGGAATTTAAACACCACTTTTATCAACCATAATCGAATGGATTATAGAGAGAACGAGTAACACCTGTAGCAATACTTCCATTCTATGTCAGCTTCCAATAAGATGAGAAAACTTCATTTTTCCGTGTGGCTGAGTTTACCTATAACAGGAGTGTCAAACTGGGGGCACGTGGGCTGGATGCGTCACATGCAGGCCATGCCCACCCCGGCTCCACAAAAGCAAAAAGTGTTGTGATACATCACAATACGTCATATTACGCGATGGAGTTTGACACCCATGACCTATAATAATTCAGTTTATTCTTCTAGTCAAAAATTTCCCTTCCACATATTTTTTAATCAACACTCACATGTGCTGCTAAATGCCTCTTGATCTTTTCCCATTTCTCAGGCATCCTGGTTTCTCCAGAACTGCAAGCCACACAGCACATCATCCAAAAACAATTAGATTGTGCCAAGGACCTCTACAAAAGTTTTAGGGTCCTCATTACTAGGACATTTCTTTCCATTACATTTTTATGGTTTGAACAACATTGTGCCATTTTTAAAAAAAAAAAATCTGTCTAGATACTATTTCCTATATTTGCACAAATTAATACTGACACTTTTCATTTGCTGTATCCAGTTTTTCCTCATTGCCTTTCCTCACTCCCATCAATTCCTTGTGCCGCTTGCCCTTGGCATTTACCATATTTCTGGGGTTGGAGCAGGAGGAACAGACACATTTGAACTAGACACATTCTGGATTCCTGCCAGGATGAAATTCTGGTTCATTGGAAGGACTACCCTTACAGGGAGAGACTGAGAAGCTTCAGTGGGCATTGATGCCTCTGCCTACATTTCCATTTGCAATGTCCTCATAATTTCAAGGCTCTGATAGGACTTCACACAGGTCAGCAAGCTACCTGCCTGAAGAAGAAGGGATTGGTTTAGGAGGAGGAGGAGGAGAAATAAAACAGGCCCCCTGCCAAATGAGAACACTTGATTCCGCCTACCCAAACCCCAAAGAGAAGCTGCTGAACTAGGGAAGCTGCTAATGAGAATGCTGAAAGCATAGAGTTCCCCTATCTCTCACTTTCTGCATAAGATCAGGATGACATCTGTCAGTTGTACAGGATTGTTTGTGAGGGATTAAGTGATGCTGCCACCATCCTTTCTCAGTGCCTGGACGCTGTTGAGGTATGGATGGGGAGCAACAGCCTAAAACTGATCCCTGGCAAGATGAAGTGGCTCTGGATTAGGGCTCTTTTACTATTGGAGAATTATCACCTTTGGTCATTGATAAGAGTTTCATTGCCTTCTCGCCTCTTCTCTATGGAACATCATTCCCCCAAGATACCATTGCCTGCCTGCCTTACTGATTTTCCAAAAGGCCCTGAATACAGTATGTGGTTTTGTCAGTGGGCCTGGGGATCATGAATAGAGATGGAGCCAATCAAGTGGTTAATTTGATTGTGTTGCTGCTGCCATTGCGAGCGGGGACAGGGGGTGGGAAAAAGGGTGATTGTGGTGTGGATTTTTCATGTTGTAAGCTGCCTGGAGTCACCTCTGTGTCAGTTGGGTTTATGATAGATATATAGATGATAGATAGATAGATAGATAGATAGATAGATAGATAGATAGATAGATAGATAGATAGATAGATAGATAGATAGATAGATAGATAGATAGATAGATAGATAGATAGATGGAAAATAGAAACACAGGAAAGAAATGAAACCCTTCTGACTACAAAAGAATAAGGGATAAACATTCTTCTGTCTGATAAACACAGACCATGCACAGCAAGCCCAATATGAGGAATGGGTGTCAGACTTCCCTCCTTGCAACAGTTAATTTAAGGTATAAGAATCTTCAATCTCTGATTAAAAGTATTTAATCAAGTTGGTTCTAATTCAAGTTTGTCTCAAGAGAGCTCTTAAGCCCCTTGCCTATCACAGCAAGGAAAAGCAACTGGTTATAAATCACAAGAAAACCCCAAAGTCTCCAACAGCACTGAACTTCACAGGTGGTAATAGACAATTGGGTTGTAAAACAAGTTAAGTGTTTTAAATATCCAGGAATCATTTTCTAGTCCTCTAAAAAAAAGCAGCTCTAGTTAACTTTGCCTCTGACTTAAAGGACTATAGCAGCAATTTTAAGACTTTATCACACACAAAGAAAAAATTGTATTTCAGCTGCTATTCCCTGCAAAACAGTTACGTAGCTTTTATGTGGACCATTTTTCCAGCTTTCGCTCCTTATATTTTAAAATAAATGAAGTCAGATTTTTAAATTGGTTACTCTGGACACCTAGAAATGAGTCTTGAGTTTACATTTTTAAGAACAGCAGCTAAACTCTGACAAGCAGTAAAATTCACTTGGCTAAACCCTAATTTGATTCCACCTCCAACTGAGCTGCTTCCTTGAATAACATCTGATAGGTATAGATCTACTTAGTAGGAAAACATCACAAGGAAATTGCTGTTCTGTGGCCTTTCCCATGAACTTCTGTTGCATTCTTGTATTGAAAAAGCTAAGAAGGTCATTAAGTGGTGGACTTAATGATACAGAAATTCAGAATGACCTCAGTCATGTTACAAGGATTTATTGGTTCTTGAGAGTTCTCCAGAGACATTCTCTCATAGACTATCCATGACTCTTACTTATTCTAAATATTGCTGGACATTTACCAGAGGCCATTTCAATGCTCCCCCTTCCACAATTTTAAAGGGAATGTATATAACACTCTAGCTTTCCAAACAAAGCAGAGGAGGTTGACATGACAGGACATGTTTTCTTGTGATGTGATTTTGACTCTAATATTCAAAGATTGCTTCAACTCAGATTATCCTGAATAATTTTATGTAAACTATTTATTGGCAGATATAGACCCTAATATGTT
Source organism: Diadophis punctatus similis (assembly GCA_023053685.1). Lineage (NCBI taxonomy): Eukaryota > Metazoa > Chordata > Lepidosauria > Squamata > Dipsadidae > Diadophis > Diadophis punctatus. The sequence continues at coordinate 3,696,934 of JALIGW010000033.1, forward strand.
GTATAATACCTATATAGTTGTAAAATTCTAGTATTTGGCAATAAGAACTCAGCAGAACATTGTATCATCATAGTTTTCATGTCCTGGCTTCAGCAAAGGAGGCAAAAGCCCATGCAACTGGCAAGCAAGATGTAGACACAATGCGGGCACTTGGAGACAAGACTTGTAGAGGTGCTGAGGTACCTCTACATATTGTTGAAAGGGGCTTGGTTAAAAAAAATGTAGCAAGATGGGGAAATAAGGGGAGGCACGAAGATAGTGTTGACATGGGTGGTTGGAGCAGTGCATTTGAAGCAAGGCTTGTGAAGGCATCAGGAAATCTTAGCAGGAGAATCAGAAGGAGATTGTCGGGGAAGGTGGCAGAAGCACAGTGGGAAGCAGAAGAAAGAGTGTGCATGTGTGCATGACAGCTTACTGGAAGCTGGAAAGACATTAAGCTGGATCAGTCAATCCATAATCGCAAAACACTCCATGTCTTGAAAAGTGCCAAGGAAGAGCCCAGAGACTTGGTCAGGAATGTGCCAAGGTTGGAAATGTAACAGGAGTTCGGAATAAGAATGCACAAAGTACAGAACCAGATGCCAAAGTGGCTTCCAGTTTGCTTTCTCTTCCTTGTCAAACATGCATAGCTGAAGTTTTTCTTGCTCAGCAGCTGCCAATAATGAAGCACTAGGCTTGTTTGCATGATTGTGGTCTGGCTGCTTACTCACAAGGCTCTTATTTTTATAGGTGCGGGATTCGCAGGCCGGGAGTGTGTGTCTTCCCTCCTTCCTAGCACCTGTGTTGGCTAAAGAGGGATGAGTGATGGCCGAGAGAAACCTGAGACGGTATCAGCATTTAATTCAGTGGTTGCTGAATCTGCAGGTGCAGTGCCCAGTGAGACTTGATCTGCCTGCATCTTGGAGCCTGGTTCCATTAGTACTAGTGTGAACCATGTACTACATAAATACAGGACAATTCTATACCACCCTATTGCTTTCTAATATCAACCAGTTGTAGTGGGTGTCTAGATACACTCACGTAACACCTATTCTTTGCCAGCTGCATTGGTTGCCCATTAGTCTCTGGATGCAATTTAAGGTGTTGGTTTTAACCTTTAAAGCCCTACATGGCTCAGGGCCAGGTTACCTCCGGGACCGCATCCTACCACATACCTCCCTACGACCGGTTAGGTCCCACAGAGTTGGTCTCCTCCAGGTCCCATCAACCAAGCAATGCTGGCTGGTGGGACCGTGGGGGAGAGCCTTCTCTGTGGGAGTCCATCTCTCTGGAACCAACTCCCTCCAGAGATCCGGATTATCCCCACTCTGCTGGCCTTCCGTAAAGCCATGAAGACATGGCTCTACCTGCAGGCGGGGTGAAACTGAGATCAATTTCCCCATGTATGAATGATGGTTTGTCCTTTTTAAATTTTTGTAATCATTTTAAGTGTTTATTATTGTTGCTTTACCGATTGTTCTTTCTTGTGCTGTATGCCACCCTGAGTCCTACGGGAGTTGGGTGGCTAACAAGAACAACTAATAAATAAATAAATAAACAAACCCTGGGATAACGTACAATGTTGTCAGGTTCTGGGCAGCAGTGCTCAAAATTCCTAAGATGTTGATATGTGCTAAATGCTAGATTTAATGAGTACCTAGTTCTCCATGTGCTTTTGTACCTTGATATAGCCTTCCATATATTAATCATTGATACTCCTCTATATTCCTCTAATGTTCTTCCTCTTCTTTTAGATTCTCGTTTCTAAACATACATTTAATTTTTAAGGGTCCTTGGTGCTCTCTGAGCTTGGTTGTTTACCAGCACTGATGATGTTTGGGTAATGAAACATCTGCAAGAAAGCAAACAAGTTCAGAGAGGATCAAGGACTCCTCGTGTCAGCCCTGATCTACAAATATTTGCCTTTATTGGTATTTAATTTTTAATTTTTAATTCATGCATCTTTTATATTTTCTAGCTTTATATAATTTGTTTAGATTTTTATTTTTACTCTTGACGTATTCTTTATGCTTTTCTAATGACTGCACCCAACCTGCCTTATGCTGGTCTGGAACATCATAAAGATTTGATTTGAACTATGTGTTATGGCTTAACTTTAGTTATTGTCATGTTCATTCATTTTTATTGTTTGTATCTCAGGTGGCATTTTGGTGCAAGACCCTAATAAAGTATACTTGATTTGATTAGAGAGAAGATTGGGGTTATAGCCCAGAATTCCAGAGAAAGTCCTAATTTCAAATGGGACTCCTATATACAAGTAATTTAGTACAGCAAAACTTTCATTTTCTCCTGATTTATGAGGCTAAAAGCCTCTTCTTTGATTAAGGAGAAGCATTCCACACAGAGGTGGGCTCCTCCCGATTCAGACCGATTTGCCTGAACCAGTAGCAACCCACTGGTGATGTCACGATGACGTCACGGAACAGGATCAGTCAATGCCAGGCTGTGGAGGCCGCCATCTTTTTTATATATATTTTTTCCCCCCAAAAAACCCCATTTTTTTCTGGGTCTTTTTTTCTTCTGCACATGTGCAGAAGCCAAGTTTCCGGCACTGCGGATGAGTCGCCATCTTGTTTTTGGCTTTTTAAAAAAAACTCAGATTTTTTGCCACTGCGCATGTGCGCGCACGGCATGCACCGCAGGCATGCGCCGTGGGAGGAAGCGAACCAGCAGCGAGGTAAGTTAGAAACCACCCCTGATTCCACATCTATTTACTATACTGATACAAAGTAGTTTTCAAAAAGTATTCAAACAATCTATTACCAAAGAGCAGAAGAATGAGATTCAGGATTTACATCTTGGGACATAGATACATACATTAAATGGGGCTTCTTGGTGTCTTGATTAGAAAGACATGAGAATTGGGTCATAATCATCTTCCCAAGAAAGAAAAGTACTAACTTTGTTTATGATCAGCTCATTTTCCAGCCCATCCTTCCTATTCTGACCTCTTTCACTGTGCAGACAAGTGACTCTGATATGCCTTGGAGCTGTTGTGCTGTGAGCCACAGTTTCTTCCTTCACTGAGTTTTCCATCCACACAAGTTCTCTTTGGCCAAATGGCGGGTCCACGCAGGAGGGCCTTCTCTGTAGCGGCTCCGACTCTTTGGAACCAACTACCTCCCGAGATCCGTACTACCCAGGGGTGGGTTCTTTTTACCTTTTCCTACTGGTGCGCATCGCGACGTTTCTCGTGCTTCTCGGCGTGCAATTTTAGTTCTGCACATGTGCAGAGGGACGATTTTACTTCCGCACATGCTCAGAGAGCCCAAAAATCGCCGAAAATTAGGAAAAAAATATGGCGGTGCGCACAGACCAGCAGACAGCACCGGAGCCGTCACGCCTGAATTACATCACCAGCAGTCTACTACAGGAGCGCCCGCACTGGACTGCACTGGTAGGAACCTACCTCTGGTACTACCTCCACCTTACTGGCCTTCCAGAAAGCGGTTAAGACCTGGCTTTTCCGGCAGACCTGGGGCCAATGACCCTAAGATGTGGTCTTGTTAGATCAGCCCATGTATGCATGTGTGAGTGAAAGTTCTTTTTAAGTATTGATAGTATTTTAACATGTTTTTAAATTACTTTTATTGATTATATGTTTCTATACCTGCTGTTAGCCGCCCAGAGTCCTCTGGGAGTTGGGCAGCATAGAACTTTTTAATAAATAAAATAAATAAATGTTCAACATGACCCAAAATTGAGGTTGCCTTTCAACTCCAGCAGCAGCTATTAGAATTAGACAGATAACATACCCAACTCTTTGAACTCTGAATTCAAAGAGATCACATGACTTTGGACTGTCACAAACTATGTTCCTTCTATTTGGCTGTCCAAGGATCCAAACTTATTGGGACTTTTCCTATTGTGATCCAGAGTAATCCTGTGGCCTATGATTTGCAACTTCTAACCTTTTTAAAAAAATCCACCCCATATTTCATCTTTCTCTACTGCTCTTGGAGTGACCAGCTAAACAGTTCCATCTAGTCCCTGGGGGGGGGGGGTAGGGAAAGTTTGAGATGGAGCACACTTTAGCTTCTTGACATTGCTGGGGCAGACAAGAGCACTTCATCCATTGGAAAGACTCTATTGATACTGATTGCTCCTAGGAAGCGATGACTAATATCATGCAACCTGTACCATCACTTCCAGGCACGATTCTTCAAACTCCCAGGCCCCCAAACACATGAGGTGGCTATCCATAACATCAGACTTCTGAAAGAGGAAAATCTGAAGCACCTGAGTGATATTGTGCTAATTCTATAGCACAGCCTCAGGGAATGTTTTTGTTTGTTTGTTCCTTTGTTTGCTTACCATATTTGTAACTGCCCTATTTCAAAATGACTTAAGATAGTATACACTTAAAATGACAAGCACAGTAACAATTAGCAATAGATCAATATAACAACAAAATCTATAGAGCCAATGTCAAATAGAAATCTAAAGTTAATATGAATACACAGACAACACACACACACACACACACACACACACACACACACATTTAAATAGAGCACTAACAAACATATGCCAAACCTCAAATGTCTTTTTCAAACTCTTTCCAAAGCTCAGGAACAAAGGCACGAAGTGGAACATCAGTGAAAAGCTGTTCCATGATTAATGTTGTCACCCCCTCCCCACAAAAGACACTTCTCTCTTGCTTTCCCCATATCAGTCATGGAGAAGGGAATGTGCAGCATCTCCCCTTGAACCGAGTTTACAATTTGGTACTGATCATGTTCCACCCCTTTTGAAATAAGTTGTCGTACAATCCAGATATCAACCCATTTGTAGGTCAATACCAGCATTTTAATCATACCCAGAAATCTAATGGAGAGCAATACAATTGAGCAATATAATACCCTCAACACAGGTATTATATGCAAATAATGGTTCTGCTCCCATTTGGGAAGAGTTGCCCAGCTTAGACACCCAGGTGAACAGGGATGGTTCTCATGGATATATTTCTGTCCTTGCTCCAGAGACATTAGTTTATGTGGCAAAGGAGTTGGGCTTGGGCTTGTAAATACAGAGTTAGTTACACAAGGCCAGAGGGGAAAACCTGACTAGTTGATGAGGGTGGAAAGCAGGGGTGGGTTTCAATTACCTTCGCCACAGGTTCATGTCATGACATTTTGCGCGTGTGTGCTGTCTTTGCTTGCACGCATGCACGCGTCCCCTCGCACAATTTCACTTCTGCGCATACTCAGAAGGTGGATTCTGCCCGAAACACAGCTGAGGAGCTCATCAGCTGTGCTTCAGGCGAAGAAATAAAGGTCAGTATTAACCCGGGGGTGGGCGGGAGGTCTTTTTTCAAAGCACGCTGTGAAGCCATCCAAACACAGAAAAATCGGCTGAAAATTCAGAAAAAAAAGATGGCGGAGAGCACGGACCGGCACAGACAGAACCGGATCCGTGATGCCAAAATTACATCACCAGTGGGTTGCTAACGGTTTGGGCGATCTGGTCCAAACCGGGAGGAACCCACCCCTGGTGGAAAGACTGTAGAGAGTGATAGTGTTAGGTCCGTGGGAAAGGAGAAGCTGAAGACAATGCATTTTCTAGTAATGTGGGAAAGAATGCAGAAACACTGTAGCCTTCTAAGGGGAGGAGGGAAGCTGAGAACAGGAAAACCAGATTTGAATTGGCTAGAGAGCTGTGCAAGAAAAGGGGTAGAGTAGTTTGAATCAATATATATATATATATTAAGAGTGCTTCTCTGTCAATCAGTGCTGCTCAGTTGTCTTACTTAGCCATTAATCTGCTTGCAATAAAGATTAGCCATGACTTGATTTCTTGAGAAAGCAGCCACAACTGAATTCCTGAACCAGAAGGTCTGACAATAAAAGACTTGGCTAAGGTTAAGAACAAAACAGTGACTATAGTAGCTGAAAGAAGGGATTACCACATCAGCCTAGAGGACGGCCATGATGTCAGGTAATGCAGAAGTAGAGAATGATGACTCTATGCAACAGTATTAGACATGTACATAAATTCCTACCCCTCCACACACACACAAATGCACAATTCTAGACACAGAATTGGCACAACAGGTAGCAACATCTAGCCACCCTGAATGATTCTGAAAAACCTAATCATGTTCAGACCTGAGGAGAAATATTCCAGAAACTTCCAGAGCCATATATTAAGTTCAGAAGTTGGCAAATATTCAAAATAAAGCAAACTACTTCTATATTGATATACCAGTAAAATAGCATGCATTGCATGTGTCCAAATGCTGTAGTCACCAGGAGCTTAGTTTCACTTAAATTGGGTCTTCCTGTTTACATACCAAATATTTCTTCCAGCACTTCAGCAGACATTTCATTCCAGCTATTGAACTGGAAATCATAAGGTTTCTAGTGGTGAGCTGTATTAATTGCCTCATTTTGTACCACAATATCCCCACTTTCTAACTTACAATTGAGTCTCATAGCTTACACCAACTTGGTGCCATCTAGAGGTGTTGGATTATATCACAGGTCACACACACACACACACACCCCAAGAGCAAATAAAACTGATATAGCATAAATCTTTTCCTATTGGCAATTTCTTTCTCCATGCCCCTGCTTACTGAAGTGGATTAGAACATCCCAAAGAATTCTTTTAATTTAATTAAACATTGGTTAGGAGCTATTTGAATATTGTAAATAAGATGGTTTTTTTGTTGTTCCTGTTTCATGTTTCTTAATACTCGAGATCTGATTTCATGCTTTATAAAAGGGTGTCTTTAAATGCTCGACACAATCACATCTATAGAATGAGTGTGGAAAATCCCATAATTTTGTAACATCAGGTTTATAAACATATCAAAATTATTGCTGACAGTGCTGCCCTCATGCTCTGCAAGCCAGCACTACACAGACTTTGGAATTCCAAGAGTAAGACTCACAGGTTGATCTCTTGTTTCTCAGACACGAAACTCTGCCTAATGAAAGGGAGGGAGGAGTTTCTTCAGGTCAACCTACCAAGCAAAAAACCCGAAGTAGATTTCCCTTCTGCAACTTCTTTCATGCAGACTCTCTATTTAATTCCTAAATTAAAGCAATTGATGGTCAATCAAATGCTAAAATACTTTACATTGCCTAGTTGTTGAAAGAAAAATTACAACAATATATCTAAAAAGCCTTGTAACAGACCATTACAATGGCCAAATACTAAAAATGTAATTCAGCGCACATGCGCACGTGCACACACACACACAGACAAACACACACAAACTGCAAACATAAAATCTCTGAGGATCTTGGTAACTTAATGCCTGCCTTTGCAAGACAGTGGATCTTAGTGCTACAAAATTAACCTGATTTCAAGCTATTTGTTATTAGTAACATAATTAATTCTGTGTTTGTTCAGAAATATATGCAACTGATACTTTTCACACATAAGAAACTTATATATTAATCTAATACTTATGCAGTTGCTCTCTACTCTGTAACTGTTTTCTATTGTTCCTTTTAATTTCTTTTTTATAAATTGATCTCTATTAAAATAACCTCAGTTGAGAACGTCTACATATTTAATGAAGTTTGCCATACGAAAGAGAGACTATAGCATGCCAGGGTAAACCAGTGTTTTCCCTTAAGAGCTGTTCTGGTTGTTGCTCAAGAGCTGGACCTTGTGTGTGTATACACATTGCAGTACTACATATCCATTTACAGTACTCTCTGTTCCTTTTATCCTCTCATTCATTTCCTTCACTTTCAGCACTATTAGCAGAAAGAAAAGAATTGCTGGGAGACACTCGGCAACTGCACCGTTCCAAGGCCACCAAGTGCTGTGCAAAGTGGTTATAAATTTATGGGAAGAATGGGAAGAAAAGGCTACAGATTGGACCACCATGGGTATGAAGAGGCACTTGCACTTTTACACGGGCAGCAGGCAATCAACTGTTTTGTGTTATTTCTACTTGTCTGCAGTAAAGACCTGCTGAACAGCGTCTTTGAGACTTCTGTTGAGCCCTAACCTAGAAATGGGAGTAGCCGTATAAACTCAGCTCTGTATTTATTTCTGGGTCCTGGTCAGGATCACTGGTTCCTGCTAAAATTACCTGCAAGAAACCAGTGACCTGTGGAGTAATGTTGAGGCTTTCCCTTTCCTCCAAGTCAGAGCATTTTAAGCTTTGGCCTCTCTTTCTTTTTAAATTGTAACACTTGACTTAGGGACCATTATGGTATAAGGAAAATTTTCCTTTAACGCTTTTTGCTTTTGCTTCTGCTTTTAATGTTTTTGCTTTTGCTTACGATCCCGTTCATAATACCCATGTACATTTTTGGCCTTGGAAAAGCATGCTGGGGAACCAAACATTGCTAGTAATAGCCCCCCCAAAATGATACCTGTTTTTTATTTCATTTATATTTTATTACAATTAAATGGAACTAATCATTGGAGGTTTCCAAGGCAGTCTTTCTTAAACTGTCTTCCCTGAACTATGTTCTCTAACTTGAAGATGTTCCACTAACTGATTCCAAGTTCCAAAGAAAATATTTTGGTATGCAAAAAAGCATCTTATCTTATCATGAATGAAAAAGAAGTGTTGGCACATCGCGCCTCAGACTTCATATTGAAGCAACCAAATGAAAAAGAACCATTGCTAAAAGACTTTTTCTTTTTTTTCTTTTTAAATTTTTTTTATTATTATTTTTCATTAAACATCTGAATATTTTGATACAGATCTACACCCGTTTTTACAACATTGTTATATCTCAATTATGCACATTAGATCATAAATTTACAGTCTCTTCTGTCTTTGTTTTCTTCTCACGTTGTCACACAGTCTTTCCACTTTTTTTTAGTCCAGTTGTACCATCTAGTCCATGTTTTGTAGTATTCTGAGTTGCATTGTCCTTTGAGTTGAATAGTCAGCATGGACATGCTAACTATTAAAAGACTTTTTCAATAAAGTTCACAGAGAATATGAGTTTTAGGCGAAAAAGCATCAAAACACCTACCTTTTCCTTCAGCATATCTTAAAATAGTGGAACCAATACCAAATATAAAATTAGGCTCAATTTAACCAATTTTATACTTCAGAGATGGATTAAATATGCCAACAAGTGCAAACTCATATATCTTATTAAGATTTATAATAAGTGTGCAATGTAAATGGATTGTCCTTACCACAGCCAAAAGACTGATATTGCACCATTGGAAAGATGAATGTTTGGCCCAATTTATTCTGTGGATCCATTTGCCACTTGTGAGCAGGATGCCTACAGATGTAGTAGACTTTGTATGGACAGATAAGATAAAACATGGGACTCATTTATACAAAATACAGTAGGTTAAAATATGTTGTATAAATGTATTAGAAATATAAATGTGCTTGGATAATAATTGCATTAAATAACTATATATAGACTTGTAACTATTTACAGCTAAAATGATACATTATTTTTGTTGCTTTTTTTCCCACTCTTAAAAGCACACCTTCATGGTTTTTTTTGTTTTTTTTTTTGACAATGCATACATTTTTATCTTTGTGTTTTTTTCCATTTCTGTCATTTCTTTAAAAGCAATAAAACACTAAATAAAAATATAAGTGTATAAAATGTAAGGAGAAAGAAAGAATACTACATGTTTTCAATGTTTCTTTTATAAAATGAACTGTCACACCGTGTACCACATTTATATATAGTTTGGTGCCACAGTTTTGAAAAATGTAACAACTCCTGCTCTAAGAACTATATTTGCAACTTTCAGGACTCTCCTATTGTACGACTTTGTTCTAGGAGGAAAAATAGAATAGAATAGAATAGAATAGAATAGAATAGAATAGAATAGAATAGAATAGAATAGAATATTATAGAATAGAATAGAATAGAATAGAATAGAATAGAATAGAATAGAATAGAATAGAATAGAATAGAATAGAATAGAATTCTTTATTGGCCAAGTGTGATTGGACACACAAGGAATTTGTCTTTGGTGCATATGCTCTCAGTGTACATAAAAAAAAGACAAGATACATTCGTCAAGAATCATGAGGTACAACACTTAATGATTGTCATAGGGTACAAATAAGCAATCAGGAAACAATCAATACCAATATAAATCATAAAGATACAAGCAACAAAGTTACAGTCATGCAGTCTGTGAGGCTTCTCTGAGACTTTTTCCTCATATCCATATAGTCTATCCTTACAGCTGTTCCAAGCTTAAATAAAATAACATCTCCAGAAGATTTATTGCCTTTTCTATGCACTGGCCATAACTTTTCTTTGCTGATTATTGTCAACAGAATACCATGTATTTTGACAACAACTTTCCAAATCAAACCAAAAGCTCTGAGCATTTAACATACTGATGCCTTCTATAGCTTCAAATCAATGTGTAGAGTGAATCAGAAGGTAAATGTATTAAACAGTATTTGTCAACAAATTTAGTAATAATAAGCATGCAGTCTTAGAGACTAAGAAGGAGATTCAAATATAATTCATTTTTTTCAGCCACCTACTTAAATCCTCCAGCTATGGGTTTCATCCAGATTAAGTTTAACTTCACATGTGGCTCAGCTTCTTGCTAATAACTAATAAAGCTTTCATCTTGAATGATTTGCAGCACTTATATGTTTCCGAGTAATTTATCCTTACTTTATTGGGTAGCTTAAATGAATGGATCCCAAGATGAACTGTGTGAAGCCTCATGCCCCAGAGTCCAAGTTCAACACAATTACCACGTTCAACTGTTCATCTCTTATGTTCCAGACACACAATATCTTTCCACTTTATCCTTATAATACCAATACTTATCTGTCCAAATGTGTTTGTTGTCTGCTGTAATGGAAGAAATAGTAGCTAGACATCTTCCTGTAATGGAAGAAATAGTAGTCTAACATTTTACACCTTACTACATTGAGAAACTGTTGAGAAGAGGTAACTGGCTGGTACATCAATAATAACAGATACATCTCAAACCAGCTAATGGAAACAAACCAGAAGACAAAGCAGCATATGTAGTATAGAATATCTTATAAAGATAGAATTAGACCGAGAGATGGAGCAGAAGAATTCAGGTAGATAGCCAGACAGCAGCCACTCTTAGGCCTTGAAGCAACCATTGCATTTAGTTTCATGAATGGGCCTGACTTTTGGGATTGGTAAGAGCTCATGAGGTTATTATGAATGGCTGCTATGCTATTTGTCCAAAAGATCCTTTGAGATACTCAATGGACTGGCACCCCTTTGGGTCATATCAAATTCTCATAAAAATGAAGCAGAAGAATGTAGGAATACTGAAGGGCCAAGAAGAAATTCTTCTCCTATTTATTTCTCCCCAATTTTATTTTTCCACCACCACAACCAATTTTCCGTTGAAAAAGCTTTTTATACTTTTGGGGTCTCACCAAGAAAAAAATCCATCTCATCTAAACATTAGCCATCTATTCTAATCTTTGCCCATTCCTGCAGTTTATAGGAATCTTATAACAATGCTCAAGTCTTCCAGCATTATTTTTTCTTTGAACATTTTCTTTGAACAACATTAAATACCTCATTAAAGAACAAACTCTGTTTCAAATGAGGGTTAAAACAATGAAAAGTGTACTGTATCTTTTCAAAGCATAGTCCTAGACCTTAGATTGCCCTCAATATAATGATCAGATCCTAATATTTAATATAATCCTGTTTAACAGCAGATTAGTATCAAAGCATTGCTTCAGACTAGTTACTCAAGTAATCTTGCTGAAATAACACGCCGTTATCTAGTTTTAACACTGGAACATATCAAGGATGATATTCTTGTAACGAATTCAAATAAGATTATGATTTTTTATATTTATTACAAGGCAAATATTAATACCAATGTTAGTAGATGAAATGCCTTAGGATAGAATAACATGTAATACAGATTGAAAACCTAGATCAAGAAGCTGGTCTAGAAAATGTAAAGAGACCAAAAAAATGAGCAAAAACTACTGATATCAAATGATCCCTGACTACTGTTGGAAAAGACTTTGGGGTGCCATTTAACTTTTGAAGAGGACAAACTAAACTTCTGTTTAAGTAGATAGATTGAGCCCATTTAGATGGAACATTTGTAGAACTGCCTTTATGTGCATGCAATCCTTACACTGAATACTAAAGACCTTGATAGTGTATAACTATTATAAGGTCCAGGAAAAAAATGAAAGTAGATGTCCCTAATATGACAAATGTGGGAATTCTCCCAGAGATGTTCCTAGCATTCTGCATTTTCCAGGTGGGCCTTCTCTCTTTTTTTTCAATGCAACATTATTCTGCATTTGATGTCATTGGATTACTGATGCAATTTTGTTCATTTGCTTTGGGAGTATGTATTTACTGATCTAATACTAGATGTCACAGATCCTTCTACAGTGGGGACTGCAGTAGAATTCAATTGTGCTAGTTCTGAAGAAACAAACTTCATTACTTAGAATCAACTATTTGAGATGGGCAGCGATATAAAATTGATTATGAATATATAATCAATAAATCAATAAATAAGCAGTTAATTAGCTATTGTAATGCATTTTCCCTTACACTGCAAAAATCCTTAATGCAATAATACAAGACTTACAACAAATTGTATTGATACATTTTTATTTCACATAACCAACCAGTTCTTGTTGGTTCCTCCATCCTTTTGATTAGTCATCAATATATTGCAAATAAACCACTTTCATATTGGTTTCATGCTTCTTATTTGTTGCTAACTCATTCTATAGTAAATACCCTTTTTTACAATTAACACTCAGAGGGTTATTCTACCAGTTATGTACTTTTACAACCAAAGGCAAAACATCAATACCACAAGCTCCTTTGTGGCTCTTTATAGTCTCACATTTATTTTAACCGCTTACACAAAATAGTGCATAAATGCCAGCACTTCCCAAATCAAGACATTAACTTCCAAACTTAAATAAAGCTTCATTTCTTCACTGTTTCTTCTTTCAGTATGAAGATAGAATTGATCTCAAATATGGTACACAAAATGGGGATAAAACCCACTGTGTTTGTTTAAGAAAATGATATTAAATATGACGTTCTTTGTGTGATTATTTGGGTACTGTGAAAGATTTATGTTTGCTGATTTGAGAAGAGATGAGTTGCCTAATTCACCATGCCTCTACAGAAGCACCTTCCTGGGCCAAGAGTGTCACTTGGCCTTTGAAGAAATATGTGGAATTACAACAAATCAATATCCATTTCATTAAATTACTTCAGTTAATATGAGGTGACGAAGTGGCGCTGAGGTGGCACAGTGGTTAGAGTGCAGCACTGCAGGCTACTTCAGCTGACTGCTAGTTTGGCAGTTCGGCTGTTCAAATCTCACTAGGCTCAAGGTTGACTCAGCCTTCCATCCTTCCGAGGTGGGTAAAATGAGGACCCAGATTGTTGGGGGTGATATGCTGACTCTGTAAACCGCTTAGAGAGGGCTGTAAAGCACTATGAAGCGGTATATAAGTCTAAGTGCTATGCTAAGTGCTATGTTAGTCTATCTCATTTTACTAGCATTGTGTTCTCCCATCATATTAAACATTACAGTCTATCAACAGTTTACAGAGGTTTGGGGAAGTGTACCCAAGGGTTGGGGTGAGATGGGAGATACATGTAGCCCTGGAGTCTCAGGTCATACAATACTGCTTTATATTTAATGATTAGGAAAGCTGAATAGGAAACCTACCAGTTGCCTATGTACTAATAGAAAGGATTTATTTTTGACATTGTTATTGTATTTTCTTTCAAGCCGTTATATAAACAGAAAGCAATTTTTAGCTGGGGGGGGGAGGAAAGAGAGAGGGAAACCAAGCTTTGGTAGATAGAGGAGTAGGTAAATTTTTATTACAGTTTTTGACCAACATGTAAACTCTAACTCTCTTTTCTGCCTGATTGTTACATTGAACTTTTATCCCTATTTTTGTCAAGGAGAATCTAATATAGGTGACTGTGGGGAGTTCATATATGAGGGTGACACATGACATTTCCCCCCTCCCCTGCCTGTATCTGATATGCACTTGCCAGAATGTGCTAAAATCAAGTCTGCTACAGATGATGCCATCTATAGAACCACGATAGGAAAATAACATTACTCCGAGAGTACCTCCGAGACCGCCTTCTCCAACATACCTCCCTAAGACCGATTGGAGCCCACAGAGTTGGTCTGCTGGTGGTCCCGTCAGCCAAACAATGTCGGCTGGTGGGCCCACGAACGAGGGCCTTCTCTGTGGCAGCACCGGCTCTCTGGAATACACTACCCCCCCGAGATCCGCATTATTCCTACCCTGCCAGCCTTCAGAAAAGCAGTAAAAACATGGCTTTGTCGACAGGCCTGGGGCCAATGATTTTAATACAACACCGATCACTCTTGGCCCCATGAATGATTTATTGTATGGGTTTTTAAATTGTGGTTCTTAATGTTTTTTAATGTTTTAATATCTATTGTTTTTAATGCTTTTTATATTTGTTGTTGCATGTGAATTTTTACTGTTGTGAGCTGCCCAGAGTCTCTGTGGAGTGGGCGGCATACAAATGCAACTAATAAGTAAATAAATAAATAAACATTAAAAGCAATTGGCTCTCTCCAGTATTAGTAATAGGCATAAAAATGGTTTGGCCTCCATGGATCTTTTCCTCTTAGAAGGTTCCTAAGCCTGCTGCCTGAGAATTCCCAGCATTCCTAGCCAAGATGGCGTTCTCTGGGAAGGATGACAAATGCCTTTCATTCTGTATGACAATTTGGAGAGCTTCCCAGTGGCATTACAGGATGCAAAACTGTTGGGGAATCTCCTCCATTTCCCCAGGACTGCACACTAATTGCAAACTTAGCAGCAACCCTCTTGTAGAGGGAAGCTTGTAAAAAAAAAATAGGAAAGTTTTTGAAATCCCCAAACAGGCTTTTCTTCTCCAGTCTTTAACAGCAATAATACAAAATACTTTTTATACAAAGTAGTCTACAAACCATGCACTGACATTCACATGCATGTAAACCCCGTTCCCCCCCCCCCCAATAATGTGTAGCATATTAAGAGAAGTACCATATATTTCACTCAACAGTTCCTGGTGAAAAATATGACAATTTCATTATTTATATTTTGAGGTACATTCTTTAGATCAGGGGCTTTATCCTCCTGGGGTAGTGGTGGTAGAATAACTACACTTAGAGTTGTGCTTTCTTGCATTTTACACCATAGCTATCAATTGTGAAAATTGATAATATATTTTGAGCATCTCTCCTCCCCTCTCCCTCCCTCTTTCCCTCCCTCCCTCCCCCCCCTCTCTCTCATGTACTCATAATTTTCATTACCAGGTTCATCACATTAAACTTTCAGAAAATCTTGCACCAATATAATTGCCCTTTGATAATGTTGGATGATTAGATTTGCCTGCCAGCAATTTTTGTTTTCCTCATACTTTATTTTACTGAGATTCTAGTTGTTCCACATTTTTATTATTTATTTATTTATTTATTAAGTTATATGGCTGCTCATCTTTCAAAACATAGCTCTGGGTGCATTCCCTGTTCATTTTTCATTCTCATAATCCTGCCTTTGTGACATCAGAAGAGCAACTCTTTGTGACATCACAATGAAGAGATTACTGTGATTGATGGGATGAGGCAGAGACTTGGGAGACAAAGGGAGAGGAAAATTGTTTTTCATAACATTCTTTTTCTGCTTTTACTTTCCTTAAAGTAAAGATATTCCTAAAGCAATGAAAAAATTCCTTCTTTAACTATGCTGAAGGCAGTATTACAAGCTTTTTTTTTAGTGATAAATGCCAAAAGTGGCCCTACTATTAATTGGAATGAGGAAGTTGTCTAAGGTGATAATGGCTGAAAAGGCAGCAAGCCACTGAAGAAGAAAGATGGATATCCCAGTAGCCTTATTTATGCCCTCTAAGGAAAAGTCTGCTGCTCTAAAAAAAATCTTGAATACTTCTCAGGATAATTTACAGCTTTTGCACAGAGTTTGAAAAAGGTTTCCCTTTTCATCTCACACAAAATCATTTTGGACTAGCCATTCTAGTTTGAATCTTCAAACAATTCAATATTACATTATTACACATCTTACAGCTGTGGCTAGGGAAGCCTTTGCACATGTTCGCCTGGTGCACCAATTGCGACCATAGTTGGAGAGGGAGGCTCTACTCATGGTCACTCATGCCCTTGTCACCACTCGATTGGACTACTGTAATGTGCTCTACATGGGGCTGCCCTTGAAGAGTATCCGGAGACTTCAACTGGTGCAAAATGCGGCTGCGCATGCTGTGGTGGGTGTCTCAAGATACACCCACGTAACACCCATACTCTGCCAGCTGCATTGGTTGCCTATCGGTCTCTGGGTGCAATTCAAGGTATTGATGATCATCTTTAAAGCCCTACATGGCTTAGAACCAGGTTACCTCCGGAACCGCATCCTACCTCATACTTCCCTTCAACCGGTCAGGTCCCACAGAGTGGGTCTGCTCCAGGTCCCGTCAACCAAACAATGTCGGCTGACGGGGCCTAGGGGGAGGGCCATCTCTGTGAGGGGCCCTGTTCTCTGGAATCAACTACCCCCCCCCCCGAGGTACGAATTATCCCCACCTTGCTGGCCTTCCGAAAAGCCGTTAAGACATGGCTCTTCCTGCAGGCGGGGCTTTGAGACAATTTTACATCTTAGGTCACCCCCACGTATGTATGATTTTGTATGCTTTTTAAAATTCATTTTAACTGTTATTAAATTTTTATATTGTTTAGTTGTTCTTAAATGTTGTACGCCGCCCTGAGTCCCCAGGGAGTAGGGCGGCATATAAAAACACTAAAATAAATAAATAAATAAATAAATAAATAAATAAATAAATAAATAAATAAATAAATAAATATATATATATATATATATATATATATATATATATATATATATATATATATATATATATATATATATATATATATATATATATATATATATATATATATATATATATATATATATATATGGGTCTGATTCAGCAATCAACAGCATCTCTATTACAAAGTAAACTCAATGAATGTGATGGGATTCTGTCCAAAGGGTAATTGATGTCTGAATTTTCTCATTTGATCACTCATTTTGATGAGATTTGCAAAAGACCATTTGTTAAGCATGTGAAAGATCTCTGGATGGAATCTTGCCATTCATGAGACCAGAAATAAAAATGCTGTTTACAATTATTAGAGGAAAGTGTCTTTGTGGATCATTCCCAAACAGCCTTCGAGAGAAACCTTTTCAGAATCCTTAACAGTATTAAAACATAATTGGTTAGTTGTCTTGTTCAAGATAATATTCTTACTTTTAAAGTAAAACTGAATATCTAAAATGTTGCATATTCTTTTTATTTTTAAGAACTGTAAGTTTTGTATTGCATTGTTGTGGCATCGGATTGTCAACCAATTCCCGGATTTGTAATAAAGAATGGTGTATAAATTTTCAGATAAAGATGACTGCGGTAATTGACTTTCAGGTCAGTTTTGATTCATCGCTCAGTTTAATGCCAGGGAAAAGTAGCACCTGTTGAAGAATCCTGCAATTGTTCAAAAGCTCTTGAGGAGGAGGACAACCCGTGAAGATAATACTGTAGAACCTGGATCCCGGGGTGGGTCTTCCTTTAATTAGAAAAGCGAGCAAAATAGATTTCGCGACTGAAGAACAGGCGGTCCTTCCTTTCTCCTGGATCGGGAGCGGGGGGGGAGGGCGGACGAAGAAAGATCTGACCGCCAGTTCTGAAATCAATGGATATCATCGCTCTTGAACGTGAAGATCGGTAACTGCGCTTCCCCATTGGTAGGCTTTGGTTATGTAAAAGAGGAAATGGAGAAGTCCCCAAAACATCGCAGCCACAGCAGCATTAGCAGCAGCGCGCGCACACCCAAAATTTCTACGGGCGGGCGCTTGCAACTTCGGAGCCTCCAGAACTGCTGTCTTTGCGGCGTGCCTTGTGTTTGCTGCTGCTGCTGCTGCCGCCGCGACTGCTCTCCCTTCTCCAGTGCGCGCTTGGAGCAGCTAGAGAAGTGAGTGGAGGCGGCGCTGTGCATGCTGGGCTCAGATCATGGTGGGGCTTGGCAATAGGAAGCCAGGCAGGAAGGACTAGAACTAGCGTGCGGCGGCGGCGGCGAGCAAGCGAGCCGGCGCTAGACGGAGGGTTTGCGGATCGTGTGAGGCGATCGCCCGGCTAGATCGGAGCCGGATTGAAAGGGGAAGCAAAGTCCCGTAGGCAGAGGCGGGACGGGGCTGCGAGGGAGGCGGAACCGGGGGAGGGGGTCGTTTGGAAACGCGCTGTACGCCCCCACCTCCCCCGTCTTCGCCTCCCCCTTTTGCCGATCTGACTGAAGGAGAAGGGGGGGAAAAGGAGAGGGGCAGGGAATCCCCGCTTCTTGCGAAGGGAGGCGCCGGTTTGGTTGTCGGTAGTGGCGCGTGAAGCAGAGCCGAGACAAGAGGAGCGTATTTCGGCGGCGCCAACACCTCCAGGAACAGCCGCCGCTGCCTCCCCATTGCCGGGAGATGGTGGCATATGAAGCGCGCTGGAAGGACCATGGTTGAAAGGAACAGCAAGTTTCTGCTGATCGTGGCGGGGTCGGTGTGTTTCATGCTCATCCTGTACCAGTATGTGGGGCCGGGTCTGAGTCTGGGCTCGCCGAGCGGCCGCTCGTACCAGGATGAGCTGGACCTCTTCCCCACTCCGGACCCGCACTACGTCAAGAAGTACTACTTCCCCGTGCGGGAGTTGGAGCGCCAGCTGGCCTTCGACATGAAGGGGGACGACGTGATTGTCTTCCTGCACATCCAGAAGACGGGCGGCACCACCTTCGGACGACACCTGGTGCAAAACGTGCGCCTTGAGGTCCCCTGCGACTGCCGGCCAGGGCAGAAGAAATGCACCTGCTACCGGCCCAACCGCCGGGAGACCTGGCTCTTCTCGCGCTTCTCCACGGGCTGGAGCTGCGGGCTGCACGCCGACTGGACCGAGCTCACCAACTGCGTGCCCGGCGTCTTGGACAAGCGAGAGAGCGCCGCGGTCAAATCTCCCAGGTGAGACGGGAGGGGGAGGCTCCTTCGCGCAGTGATCTCTTTTTTTTCCTCCACCTTCGTCTTTCCATGTATTATTTATACTTCTTCCCACGCCGGACCTCTATGTTTCCTCACTACAACCTTGTTAGGTAGATTGGAAGGAGCAGTAAAGCCCAAGGTCAGCCAGTGAGCTTCAGGCTTCTGTAAGCCTGGCTGTTGTGTACGTATACCTGGAGTTCCCTTTGCTAATCTGACACTCTGACCACTACCTGTACTTCACAAGTCACCCAATGCCAGGAGCTTATTGTTGAATCTCTCCAAGCTTGGCAGTTTCCATAGTTGACTTATGCCAACTACTTTGCTCAGCAGGCTGATGGCTGAGGGAAAGATACCTTTCTCCATGGCCCAGCTGGCCCCTGACTCTTCAGCCAAAGCCTTAGCCTTGCAATTTGATTCACATTTACTGCACTGTTGTGACTCACTCTCACTGCTGGCTGCTTTTGTCATCAGGCTCAGAATCAATTGTTGAACTGTTTTGCTACTTACCTAACTCCCCATTCCATTCATTCATTCATTCATTCATTCATTCATTCATTCATTCATTCATTCATTCATTCATTCATTCTCTCTCTCTCTCTCTCTCTCTCTCTCTCTCTCTCTCTCTCTCTCTCTCTCTCTCTCTCTCTCTCTCTCTCTCTCTCTCTCTCTCTCTCTCTCTCTCTTTCTTCCCTCCCTGTGTTTTCAGCATGCAACTTAGTCCTGAGACTTGGTGTTCAATGCAGTTGGTGCCTGTTTCCTCTCTTCTTGCCCGTGTGTGTGTGTGTGTGTGTGTGTGTGTGTGTGTGTGTGTGTGTGTGTGTGTGAGAGAGAGAGAGAGAGAGAGAGAGAGAGAGAGAGAGAGAGAGAGAGAGTGTCTCATGCAGCTGCTATGCCTTTGAAAGGAATGAAGGCAGAAAGAATTGTATCCATCCCATATACGTGGCCTGCCTGTCTCTATATTGTGCTCATTGATCCCATAGCTGCCTTTCTTTTCCACTGCCTTCTTCTGGAACTCTCTTTTCCTGCTTTATACACTCTGGAACTGGCTTTGCTCATATACTTTGTAGGATTTCCCTGAGAAATTAACTCATTTTCATTCAGAGCTTTAGTGTGTACCTCGTCAATCTTACTGTAGCGGAGAGGGCTCCTGAGAATGTGTGGAATGTATGTCCATTACAGTCAGTCTCCATTCACCCAGAATAAGGGGCAGAAGTTCATGGTCCCATTTAAGAGCTTTCAGAGAAATGGGTGTCTGGAGGTTTTTTTTACTTTAGATGTGAAATGCTTCCTCTTGTCTACCTCATTTCACACATTTTAAGAAATTCCCTTCATTTCATTCATATGTACATGAATCTTATTTCTCTAAACCTGGGTCTTTGTCAACAATAAATCTTTCCATTGTTAACCATTGGCAGTGTTAACACTTCTTATTCTTAGAGCTATCCTTATTTTTCTGCATTATAGCGCATATGGAAGGAACACTAAGAATGGTCTCTTGCCAGATTCCTTTATATCTTTTATAGACTTTTTTTCAACTTTTTTTTTGTAATATTGGCTGCTGTCTTTGTACATGTTTGCTGATTGTTAATAGCCCTTTTATATTATTATCCACTCCTGTCGAGTTAATGAATGCCATGCCTAATTCATAGAAATGCACAGGATTCTTGTTTGTACATAGTTATTTTATACCTGTGCTTTTTAGCCAAGTAACTTTTCTCTTAGGTTGTCCTGTTGATTGTTCGTGCATTTACCCTACATGCCTGCTGGATTTTCCCCATGTCTCTATCCCCACCCCATTTTCCTTTTAGATGGCATTAATCTTCTTAAGCATCCTTTATTCCTAGAAACGTATCTTTTTCTCGTGCCCACATTAATTCCTAAAACACCTTTCATCTTCTCATTATGGTTTCCTTTTATCTGGTTTGCCATGGTTTTCGAGTATAGATTTAAAAAATCCAGCTAAAGTCAATCTTTTGAAAGCATTCCACCCTGATATATTCTAGTCATCCACAATTCATGCACAAATTGCTTCCATCGAAGGTCACCTAACTTAAAGGATTTCTGTCTGTCTGTCTGTCGTCTGTCTGTCTGTCTGTCTGTCTGTCTGTCTGTCTGTCTGTCTGTCTGTATGTAGTATCTTTTGGCCTGCCTTGTGAGGTAGTTCAACTTTTCTCTTCCATGCTGGGTTTTATTCTTTAAATCATCTGAAGTACTTCTATTTCCTTACTTTCCTTACTATCTGAGAGTCATGTTTAAAGATTTATTGTTTGCTTGGCATCCTCCCGTAAGTCATTAATTCCTGCTACTTTTTAGAGCCTTGGTCTCAAACACAGCTCCTCTAGTGCCATACAGTTTTATGTTCATGTGTGCTGTCCATATATATATATTGGTCATATCCTCTGTAATCCTTCCAGTGAGTAGGCAGTCTTGGGAGGCCAGAACAAAGCATATTTCTCTTATCTCTGCTGCACAGCTCATTTATCCCCCCCCCACTTTCTCCATTAGACTTGTTCAGCATGGGATGCTGTGTGGAGTTATTAATTATATGTATTGATTCTTCTGTTGTTTCTATCTTTTCAATGCACCTTGGTCAAATTTTGATTAATTGTTCTAATTGCCCTATAATCTGCTTTTATGTAAACTGACTCAGGAATATCATATCAAGAAACTTACCCAAAAGGGTTCCCTTTCTGCAAAGACAAATATATGTGAATACTGGCATACAATGGTCCTCTCCCCCATCCTCTGTATACATTGCTATTTGATGAAGTATTGTAAATGAATAATTGTTTCATGTTCTTGGAACTTTTGTGTTAACCCCCCCCCCCCCCCAAAAAAAACCTCTAAACAAAAGTAGATTTATGGGCAGATATTATTGCATGCTTCCCTTATTTAAATTTATACTTAAATCCTGTTCTTACATGGCTTTCCTTTCTTGGAACAATGAAATGCTAGGATAGCAAAAAGCCAAGTTGCAGGTTTTGCTTTGGGTTTGGTGATAATAGTGCCCACAAATTGTTTGCTTTGCCTGTGTAGACTTAAGGACTTTGGAGCCATGTTGTATCTACAATGAAGTTTACAATATAACTGATTAAATATCTTGTTTTTATAGCGACTGTCACTTTTTCTTTTTTCTGGGATCTAATGCTATTTACTAAGATCATTTTCCAGGGGTTTAATAACAATAAGTAAGCATGCATAAGATTGCAGTCCTAAATTAAAGTATTGCCAGATTTGCGATTTCCCATGTTCACGTTCAAGATACTGACTTTGGCTTATCCTTTTAACCTTTCTCATGATGCCCTACTTTCATTGAAAAAAGTACTGTATTGAAGCATCAATGGCATTATGGAGGTTTAGTAATCTTATTGCTCCAAGCCATCCTCAATGAATAAGCATCCTCCTTGCCATTCATTAACTCTGAACTGGATAGTGTTTTGTATATTAAGAATAAACAAGAATTGTTGACTGACTTTGTAATATTGCTGTGTCACATAGGCCTATTGTACGGTAGTTCATTTTAGTTTGTCCACAAAAAGATAACATTTCTCCTGCCTGTAATGAAACCTGGCTTCATAAGCAAGAGCTGTTTATGTAAAACCACTGATGAAGTAGATTTCCTTTGTAAGGGACTCATTCTTGCATTATTTCCACTACAGTGGTGGCTGTATCACTTCATTTTGCCGCTCTGAATAATGTATCTAGGGTAATGGAACAACCTATGTTTTCATGTCTGGCACACATTATAGAGCCTGCTGGGAGCAGGAAAATTCATTGGGTGATAATCTTTTATTGAAACAGCTTCTGCCATTGAAGTATGTGCAGTATTTTGGGATTCCTGGAGCTTTCATCTTGTCAACAGAATTCTGTTGCTGTTGACAATTTTATTTTAAAGAACAGCAGAAATATTGGTCCGGATGCATTTCACCTAAATAACTCTTTGCTTGCAGTCCTTAAGCAAACGTATTGGAAAGAAAGGATAGAATGTGGGTGGTTTAGTAGGACAGGATCCCATATATGACTGCTTAAAGGGACATCAATACTTGAGTCTCCTCAAATACAGTTGCTGGTGCTACCTTTTTGAATTGAGATATCAGTCTCTTCTGTTTCTTAATTTGCTATTCAGTAATGTGGAAAAGCTGTATTTCTGGAAAGAAAGAACTCGTGTTTCTTTAATGCATCTTCTCAGTGTCTTAAAGATATTCTTGAAGGTCATTCACTAGTGCTCATAAATGCATACAAATCACCTAAAAGATTATTAACCCTGGAAGTAGTACCATTTTGGCATTGCTAAGTGCATTCTTATTCTACATTCTGTGAGCTTCTGTGCACTTTCTGCATCCAGAATGCAACGGCTTTTACAGTTTTCCTACTCCAGGTTGGTCTTGATAATAGCAGTACCTTTTTCACAGAGACACTTGAATTGATTCTCCTCTTTGTTGATGCCTGTGATAGTTGTATCACACTAACCTAATTGTTTATTTTTAAGTGTTGTTTTGTTTTGGAGAGGAGGAATATTGTTAGACAATTGCAGTTGTTACAGCATGCTAAGAATTATCATTTCTTTACTCTGCAGATTTTTTTAAAAAAAGAATAACACTGACTTGCTGGAGTGAGATTATTTAAAGCACATTTGGTGTTGTTGCACTCTTACAAAGTAGCTGCAGTAATGAGCATGACAAGTCACAAAATGCTCATTTACTAGAAATGCAAACTAACCCCCCCCCCGCCTCCCATATTGCCTATCATTGCAGATTGGTATGTGTGTGGGAAGGGTCACTTGCCCTTTTTTTCTGGCGGCAGAGCATAAAGCATGCTGGGCTGGAACCATCCATCACGTTGAATTTCTGTGGGCCCAATATGGGGTCCGGAGACATTCTTCTAAATAATGAAGATGCTGAAATCTGGTACTCTGCTTTAAGAATTCTGGTAGCCTACCTTTGTTTTGCATTAAAATGATCTTAATACAATTAGCATCAAGGCGCATTCCATCGGCACATTGATCCCTATTTGATATGGCGTATAGGTATGGAAGTTACATAGATTTCCCCAGAAATGTCATGCCAACAACCAACATCCATCTAACATTAGGCTTGAAAAGCCCAAAGCAATATGTCCTTTAAGCCATGAAAAAGGTGGCGAGAAAAGTGAATATGAGAAGGGATTGCATTCTTATATTGAGAGAAAGGAAACAACTCCTTCAAGTGACTTCCTCCTTGTATGCATTGAAGATTCTACCATATTTTAGTAGTTTCTGCTAGTTTAGAGCCAGAGACTACCTTATGTCTGCATGAGAACATGCTTCCAGGGGTTCTTCAAGGTCATCTCCTTTCTGCTGTGCTCTGCCCTAAGCAGACAAGAATTCCAAATTCCAGCTTTCTGTTTTACCATACTTCAGGCACAGTTGAAAATGGGGCTCAGGCACATTTGGTAGCCTTGCTTTCTCCTTTCAGGAGTTATATTTTTCCTGAAGAAAAGGCAGGGAAATATGAACCTTTTAAGACCCATGGCTTCCTTAAAGAGCTTAAATAAGCCTCCTAGACCTCAGATATAGCTCACTTTTTCTCAGACATTTGTGTAGCTGATGCCCCAATAACTATAGCTAGAAGGTATCTAGCATGAAGATAAATGGGGAGAGGAGATATGGACTTTCCAGCTCTTTGGGTACCATTTGCAAGCCCCAATGGGTTATTGTGTGACAGAATTCACTGAAGCACCTAGTTCTGGATTTGATTTGGTCCTTTTTTCCATATAAGAGTAACTTATTGAGGTCCAAACCACACATTGTGTAGAATATCCACAATTAGGTTTTATCTTTGTATTGCTGATTTGCAGCATAGTGTGTTTATTGTAGTGATTAGGGTAGTAGTACTCTTGGGAAACATGATATTAAAATCTCCCCCCACCCCATCAGCTATTTTTCTGCATGGAGGGAGACAGGAAGAGAACATGGCTTGGAAAGGATTGACTGAGCATGCACCTTCTTAAACTCCTTGGAGCAGCCAGTTGGTATGGATTGCCACATTTTGCTGCTGAAAACAGAATATCTCAGTTTTCTCCTTCTGTGCTTTCCCTCCCACTTCCTCAGTTTCTTAGATTCCTTCTCCCTACATTTACCTTTTTAAATTCATGAGTTTCTGCCACAGCTTTGCTTAATCTTGGTTTTGTGCTCTCATTAACAAGAATCTGTCACAGAAATCTACCTGCTGAGCCTTTCACGGAAGTTCTTATTGCTGGCAAAACCACTGGGAACATCTCTCTATAATAATATCAAATAATAACATTAATACTACTAGTAAAAATAAATCTATCAAATGAATGAGTTGTCTGAGAGAATTGCCCACAAGGATCTATGTAGAAATAAATTCCTCTGGCTAAAAGCTTAAATATTGGTAAATGAATGTTATCAAGTTTTTCTAGCAAACAGTGTTTTGTTCATTAAGTCAGAA
The DNA here is from genome assembly GCA_023053685.1 of Diadophis punctatus similis. Classification (NCBI taxonomy): domain Eukaryota; kingdom Metazoa; phylum Chordata; class Lepidosauria; order Squamata; family Dipsadidae; genus Diadophis; species Diadophis punctatus. Next base: position 3,722,413 of record JALIGW010000033.1, read on the forward strand.
GGAACAAAAGAGTTCTAGATTGGGGCACATTTTGTTTGAATGTTGTATGTATATTTTCATAGCTTGTTATCATTTTTCTCTTTTCTTGCTGCAAATTTATTTTCTGTCCATTAGAAGCTCCAGATGTATCGCTTCAAGAATTAGGCTTTTGGGGGGGGGAAATATTACATATACAGCTCATATATACAAGTCTAGACTCATTCTCTGCTTAGATATAAAGCATTCTGAGCAACAAATATTTATACTGGATGGAGAAACAGCAAGTTGCAACTCCAAACTCCTTTTCTTGCAGCCTTCAAAGTCGTCATCTGCTGCAAATCCATATTTGTTTTTGTCATTAAAAATTATATATAACAGAGAAAAGGTCCAGATCTGTTTCTTCCTATGCAACAAATCTTTTTTTATTTAGAATAGAATTCTTTATTGGCCAAGTGTGATTGGACACACAAGGAATTTGTCTTTGGTGCGTTAGCTCTCAGTGTACATAAAAGAAAAGATATATTTGTCAAGAATGGTTGTCATAGAGTTCAAGTAAGCAATCAGGAAACAATCAATATGAATATAAATCGTAAGGATATAAGCAACAAGTTACAGTCATACAGTCATAAGTGGGAGGAGATGGGTGATAGGAACGATGAGAAAAACTAATAGTAATAGTAATGCAGCCTAGTGAATAGTTTGACAGTGGTGAGGGAATTATTTGTTTAGCAGAGTGATGGCGTTCCGGAAAAAACTGTTCTTGTGTCTAGTTGTCTTTGTGTGCAGTGCTCTATAGCGACGTTTTGAGGGTAGGAGTTGAAGCAATTTATGTCCAGGATGTGAGGGGTCAGTAAATATTTTCACAGCCCTCTTTTTGACTGGTGCAGTATACAGGTCCTCAATGGAAGGCATTCTATCTTGGGGATAGAATGAAAATCCTAACTTTATTCTAAATTCTGTGCTTCCCTTTTTCAGCTTCTGTGTACACATAGTTTAATTGAGACACTTCAGGATTCTAAGAAAAGTCAGATTGAGCCAGTAAATTTACATTTCAGCAGTCCACAAGTTAGGAAGTAGAATTATTTAATTTCTCATTAGCATACTGAAGTGAATTGCATGTTTACTATGGACAACACACCAATTGTTATTAATGTTGTAATCAGGACAGGCCACAAGCTTTTAATATTAAGTAGGGGTAGTGGCCTACATGTAACCCAGAGGTCTTCAAACTTGGCAACTTTAAGACGTGTGGACTTCAACTCCCAGAATTCTCCAGCTATGCTGGCTGGAGAATTCTGGGAGTTGAAGTCCACACATCTTAAAGTTGCCAAGTTTGGGGACTCCTGATGTAACCCCAGCATTCCATATGCCTCTGCAACACCCTAAGATTACATTTCTGAAAGTCTATGACAAAATGACCAAATTTCAGTCAAAATTTAGACCCATTTGGGGTTGGTGTAAGGATGGGAATGACCTGGCATTTTTAATCCCACTTCTAGTAATGTTACAGTGTTACCAAGTGGTTCCTGTGGACTTTAAGAAGGTTTGGAGGCTGAGTTTTTGTCCTTGATTACTCAAACTTTGTCTTTCTGGATTTACAGGTTCTGTGATTCACTTACGTGTCTCAGACCATTTTAAGTATTGTTCTTATTTTTGAATATGAAGCCTCAAAGCTAGAATAATCTTTCAGAAAAAATTGGTTTCATCAATGAATAAAATCCAGTCTTTCAATTCACAGTTTTAATTATTTTTTTAAATTATGACTTCCCTTAGTTCAGTGTTTCTCAACCTTGGCAGTTTGAAGATGTGTGGACTTCAACTCCCAGAATTCCCCAGCCAGCGTTGCTGGCTGTGGAATTCTGGGAGTTGAAGTCCACACATCTTCAAACTGCCAAGGTTGAGAAACACTGCCTTAGTTGGACTGAATTTCAAGTTATGTGATGAAAAAGCACTCCATAAATGACCCCAAGTTCCTAGGATTGCACAGAACAGAAGCAGAAATAAATATTCCTTTATTCCACTACCATCTGTACATATCAATCTCCAAGTAACACTCAGTGAAACTTACAGGGGCTTCCCATTAAAACCTTTGTTTCTTCCCAGTTCTAGTTTTTTTTTTAGCATTGTGTAAGTATGCATTCATAAAGTATGCATTGAAAAATAATTTTGCTTCCTCTGTAGGCTTCTTTAATCTTAGGCTTTATATGCATACTTAAGCAATTCTGTGACAGAATTCAGCTGCTGACCTTTCTTTGGAACTTCTCACTTTCTGTAAAAGTGAAAGAAACATTTTGATTCTCTTAAAAATAAAAAGACTACTACTACAACTACTATTACTACTAATATAACTATATATAACTTTTACTACTAATGCAACTGTCAAGTGTATTTAGAGTCTTCAGAAAGAATATTTTTCATAAAGTAAAAACAGGTAATCTTCAGGCTGCGTGAAATTCCCAGCCCCTTTTTGAAGCCTTCTAACTCTTTTTCCTAATGGTATTGCATCTTCTGAGACGTTACACCATCCTTTAAGTAGACAAATTGGCAGAGAACGTAGCAATAACACTGAAGAACACTGTACCAGTTGGATGCCAGTTTTTTGGGGTTTTGCGTTGGCCAGTTGGAAGAAGTGCTGTCAAGGTTGATAGCCTTTGACGACTACTGAGGGGCAGAATTAAAACAATTGCTGGAGGTTTATGGAAGTATATGTGGTGGTAGTATGATAGGCTGAGAGTCAAACAGAGAGCAAGTAATTATCCAAGATTGCAGAAACTTTAAGGCTAAGTGGGGATTTAATTTAAGAGTATCTCTAAGCAGATGCTAATTCCACTGGATAAAAAATTGTTAATTTTCCAGTTGATATTTGATCCCAACATTAGCATGACCACTGGTTAAGGTCATGGGAACTGTGGTCAACTTAAATGTGCTCTTTTCTGTTGAACTACACTGAGTTTCAGCCTCCCATTTCCTTTCCTTTAAAAAAAAATCTGTAATTGTAATGTACTTGCTACTTGGTCTTTTTGAACCTCCCTTGATTTCTTACTACTTTATTTATTTAATTCATTGAGAGGTGTTTCTTGATTGGTCATAAAATCCAGTGAAAATTCATTTATGATAAACTCATTTTTCTCAATCTTGTATTCTCCAGATGCACAAATTTCAATTCCCAAAACTCCTCAGTCATGATTGATTATCAAAAAAGTTACAGAAATTGACATCCAATACATCTTGAAGAGTATCAGAATTAAGGAACTGTAAAATATCTTGATATTTCTTAGGTCAAGTGGGCACAGTTGGGGTGTACCTCTTTGTTTAACAGAGACAATAAAGTCTTTATATCAAAATTTGGATTTGGAAAGCCCTCCTTTTTTTACATAATATTTATGTTATTCTTGTAATTGTTGGGTAGTTAGATCTGTATCTGCTTTTTTCAGATATGTACATTTGAAGCTGAAGTTGCAGTAGTGTATCAGATGTGATAACAATCTTTTAAAGTCATGAATAACAAAGGAGTGCTTGGATTGGATTATGGATTCTCCTCCTGTTTTCTAGTGACTATTGAGGGTGGGAGTAATTGTTTTGATGGAATCAAACCAACTGTCTTTGTTTTCAGTCCTGATAATATTTTTGAATATGGTGATACTCAAGCTGGCAAGGAGATAACATTTCCGCTGGATACTTCCAAAACCCTCTAAAAGAAAAGAGGAACACAGACCTTATAAAAGATTGGAAAGAGGGTTGCTTGTTACCACAAATTAATTTTGTTCTGAAACTAAATATATTTATTCATGAACTTGGCATAGTTGTTCCAAAACATTCCCCCTTCTTCAGTGGGAATAATTTTAAGAATATGCTTCTCTTACTGAAATCAGTGGGATATTTAAAGTATTTAACTGGCTGAATAATGCTATTTTCCCCCACTGTCCCTGTGGGAACTATAATAATTGATTTGTCAATGCAATATCTGGTTATTTTAATTCTCCAGGAACAGCTTTTTTTCCTTGTTTAATTTTCAGTGAAGAAATTGGAGCATGAGAAAGAAATAGATTATTTTTTTTAGACAGTCCTTTTGTGGAGCATTGCCATGTGGCCCCAATACAAATGATGCAAGAGCCTATATTTTGGAATATGTCAGATGTGAGATGTTTTCAATGCTATACAGCTGGGCAAAGAATGTGTCTAAAAGAGTATTGCTTAATCTCTGGTTTCATGTGGCTCTCACCATTATCTAGGCAAACCGGATACCGTGGGCCCCACAGGCTCTTTTACATTGTTCTTTTCTTCATGTGTATATGAAGGAGAGTCCGTCTTCTGCACAATCCTATAAGCTTTGGCAACTTTCAGTCCTGATTCTGCCTCCATTGGATGTGCACAGCTACTGGAATTTTTCCATAAATTGGGGAAAAAATTATCCAAACTTGTTATACACAAAAATGTCATTTGTATATTTCATTTTTTGTTTTCATTAATTTAACATTTTAAAAATAAGATTTCTTATTTAAGTTAAGGTGACCAGACGTCCCGCTTTTGGCGGGACAGACACGCTTTTCAAGCGTGTGTCCCGCGTCCCGCATTCTTTTCAAAAAGTCCTGCTTTTTTGAAAAGAATGCGGAAACAGCGGGACGTCTGGTCACCTTAGAGGGGAAGCAAAAGAGAGGTACCGGAATCAAGTCGGGCGGAATTTCAGCAAGCCGGCTGCCTGCTGGGGGGAGGGGGAAGGGGGGCTGCTCCTTCCCCCGCCCCATCCCTAGCCCCGCCCTCGGAGGCGCCGCTGCTGTTGGGATGCGGGTGGAGGGGTGAGGGACGAGGAGCCGTCGCCGCTGCCGTCGTGGGTTTGAGCTCACGAGCGGCCCCCCAAGCGGCGCAAACAGCCCTTTCTCGTCCCCCTCCCCTTCCTTCCCCCCGTCGCCTCGCTGCCGCCATTGCCCTGGGGCCGGGCGGGCGACCGGGAGACCGCGGTGCTTGGATGCCTGCAGCTCGTGACAGGTAAGCTGCCGGCTGCCTCCTTTCCCCGTCTCCCGCCTCCCGTTCGTTGCTTGCCAGCCCGGCCCCAGGGCAGCTCCCGAAGGGGAGGCGGGAGGCGAGGAAAGGCCTCCCGAAGGGAGGCGGGCTCCCGAAGGGCTGCCGGCTCCCGAAGGGGAGGCGGGAGGCGAGGAAAGGCCTCCCGCCTCCCCCCCTCACCTGGACGCCGACATTGCTGTGTTTTGCCCTCTGCGTGTTCTGCGCATGTGCAGAGGGCAAAACAAATGGCGGCCCCCAGGTGGGCCCGCCCCCCCGTCCCGCTTAAAAAAAAATATCTGGTCACTTTAATTTAAGTGTTACCTGTGAAACCAACCTTTCTCAACTTATGAAACAACTCTTCATCTTTGTGGGCAAATAGATATATAATCTTTTATATGCCATGAACCATTTTCTGTCAACCCACACCTAGCTTGTACCATACTTCCCCACCCACATCTCACTTTTTATTTGTCAATTCTGATTTTCAAACATCGCCAATGTGACTTTTCTTTGCCTGTGTTGCATTGGAGAATTCAGTAAGAAAAATCTTGAAAAGAGAAGGAGTCCACTAGATTGTACTGCTGCCTTACTACAAGGGGGGAGGTTGTGGTTGGTAAATAAGTATGGATGTGCTTCCCAGCAGCACTTGATCCATGGCATATAAGAAAGTCTTGTTCTGTGAGATGCTGAATGAGACAAATTCTTGGAGGTAGATGACGTGCAGTGGCCATGTCTTTGATACAGCATCACACACAGAATACAAAATATAGAATTAGAGTTGGAAGAGACATTGGAAGTCTTCTAGTTCAGGCCCCTGTCGAAGCAGGAGACCCTATACCAGTGATGGTTAACCTTTTCAGCACCGAGTGCCGAAACTGGAGCGTGCACGCATGTGCCGGAGCACCAGAACCTGGAAGACAGCAGCTGGCCTGTGTGCATGCGCACAGTGGCCAGCTGCTCTTCCGGGTTACATCACGCACATGCGCGCCGGACAGCTATCTGGCATGCATGTGTGCAACGGAACCCGGAAGAGCAGCTGGCGATGGCACGCATGCCCACAGAGAGGGTTCTGTGTGCCACCTCTGGCACACGTGCCAAGGGTTTGCCATTATGACCCTATACTGTTCCAGACAAATGGCTGTCCAATCTCTTTTTAAAAACCTCCAGTGTTGGAACACCCACAACTTCTGAAGGCAACCTGTTCGACCGATTAATTGTTGTCACTGTCTCAAGAAATTTTTCCTTAGTTCTAGATTGGATGTCTCTTTAATAAGTTTCCATCTGTTCCTTCTTTATCTTGCCCTCAGGAGATTTGGAGAATAGTTGTCTCCTCTTCTTTGTGACAGCCCCGCAAATATTGGAAGACTGCTGTCATGTAGTCCGTCTCTTCATTTGACTAGACATATACACAGTTCCAGCAATTGTTTGTTATATGTTTTAGCCTCCAAACCCCTAATCATCTTTATTGCTCTTCTCTGCACTCTTTCTAGAGCCTCGACATCTTTTTTTTAAATATATATAGTAGTACTAATGCTTCATGTGTTCTTGATACTCTTCTTCTGTTAATGCAGCCTAGGACTGCATTGGCATTTATGGCAGGTGCAACACACAGTTAACTCATACTTGTCCTACTTGTCCATTAGGACTTCTAGATCCCTCTCCCAGTTGCTAATATTGAGCCAAGTACCCCTTATTATACACCTGTACATTTGTTTTTTCTTGCTATATGTGGTACCTTACTTTTCTCATCACTGAATTGCATTTTGTTGACTAGGGCTCAGTTCTCAAGTCTGTCAAGGTCCTTCTGTACCTTGAGACTTTCTTCTAATCTTCTTCCTCCCAGTTTGGTGTCATTTGCAAATATGATGAGTTCCACTTTTATCCCTTCATTTATGAAATTATTGAAGAGTATTGGGCCTAAGACAGAACCTTGGGGTATCCGACTGCATGCTACCCTCCATGTAGATGTTCATTGAAGACAACACGTTGAATGCAGTTTGTTAGCCAGTTACAAATCCATCTGATGGTGATATGTCTAACACACATTATTCTATCTGAAAAGTAGGTTGTAGTGTACTTTGTTACATGCCTTACTGAAGTCCAAGTATAGTATGTCCACAGCATTTCGCTGGTCCACTGTTTAGTCACTTTGTCAAAGACTGCAGTCAAATTTGTTTGGCATGATCTGTTTTTGATGTTGGCTTCTAATTATAGCTTTGCTTGCTACTAGGTGTCCACAGATCCGTTTCTTAATTATCTTTTCCAGGATCTTCCCAAGTATTGATGTCAGGCTGATTGGTCTATAGTTTCCTGGATCCATTTTTTTCCCTTTTTTGAAGATGGAAACCACATCAGCTCTTTTTCAGTCCTCAGGTGCTCCAAGATCTTTGAAAGATATGGTTCAGTGGTTCTGAGATCACATCTGCCAGCTCCTTCAGAACCTTGGGGTGTAACCTATCTGATTCTGGTGATTTGAACTTGTCTAGAATGAACAAGTGTTGTCTTGTGATTTTCTTGCCTATTTTGACTTGAATTCCTAATCTGTCTTTAATGGTTCTATTGTCAGTAGGTTAATGAACTGATAGTTTCCTTGACTTTTTTTTGTTTTTTGTTTACATGTTGAAGTGTACATGTTGAAGAGAGTTCTTTATGCAACCATGTTGATTTCTTCTTGGATCTTTTATTTTTCTTTTTCAATTGTATCATGCTGGACTAGGTTTTTGTAATCTCATTCCCAAACTTTCTAAATTTGTTGAAATCAGCAGTCTTAAAGTCTAAGATGCTAGTTTGATTTTGTTTTATTGCTTGTGTCTGCATTATATTGAATTGCAATATGACATGGTCACTCTTCCCCAAAGTTCCCACAACTTGAACCCATTCTATTATTTTATCTCTATTACTAAGAATTAAGTCCAGTATAGCTAACCCTCTATTCCTTTTTCTACCTTTTGGGAAACAAAATTGTCTGCTAGATTTGTCAGGAGTCTGTTTGATCTCCCACTAGGTGCAGAGGTTGTCTCCTAGTTGATACCAAGATAATTAAAGTTCCCCATTACTATTGCAGTGTGCTTCCTGCACACCTTAGTTAACTGATAATGAAAAGTTCATCTATTCCCTTTGTTTGGTTTGATTGATCTGTAGTATACATCTATGACAATATCATTGAATTTTCATTGTTGTTGCTTTGCATTTCTATAGTAGTGTAGCTGTCTCTTATATACAAATCAACTTCATCTCCTATTTTATTATGCCTTTTCTTTTGAACAATTCAAATCCCTCAAGCTGTATGTTCCACTCATGTGTTTCATCCCACCAAGTTTCGGTAATGACAACAGTGTTTATATCTGCCCTTATGTGCTTCAAGTTCACCTTGTTTGTTCTTCATACTTTTTATTTATTTGTTTGTTTGTCAAACATGTACAAGATAGTAGGTATTGGTATAAACATAAACATTAGCAAAGTAGGTACAGGTAAATTAGGCAATAGGACAGTAGGACAGGGACGGTAGGCACAATGGTGCGCTTATGCACGCCCCTTACAGACCTCTTAGGAGTGGGGTGAGATCGACTGTAGACAGTCTAAGGTTAAAGTTTTTGGGTTTTGGGGAAGAAACCACAGAGTCAGGCTGTGCATTCCAGGCATTGATCACTCTGTTGCTGAAGTCGTATTTTCTGCAGTCGAGTTTGGAGCGGTTTACATTAAGTTTGAATCTATTGTGTGCTCGTGTATTGTTGCAGTTGAAGCTGAAGTAATCATTGACAGGTAGGACATTGTGGTAGATGATTTTATGAACTAAAATCTTACTAACACTCACTTACTGTGAGTGTTAGTGTATAGGCGTCTGACTCCTTTTTGATTGACCTTGTGTTTACTTCCTACATCTCCTGTTTTGCATTGGAGTTCCCCTTCTTTCGTGACACTTGGTTGTTTGTTCTGAGATTTATGCTTGGCATTAGTTTCTAAAAGTTCATCTCCCTCCCCCTCCAGTTGAAGCTTAAAGCCCTTCAGATAAGGCAAGACAGTTGATTTCCAAAGATATTCTTCCTAGTTATTGTGAGGTATTAGGGGTAGCCCATCCCCCTGGGGGTAACAGTAACAGTTAGTATATCTTGTGCATGCATTACTTTGGAGATGTATTAAGCAACATCTGATTTCTCAATAAAATTAGATTACAAAGGTTAATTACTGCTGAAAGTAAACAGCATTTTGAGAAAAATGCTAAAAGGGAAATACAGTTTTGCTCATAAAGTAAAATTTGCCTGTTGTCGGAATCAAGATTTCTTACAGATACTTGTCTGGCATATCTATAATATGAAGGAAATTATAGCTTGTTATAATTGGCTGTCAGTTAGCAATTATTACATGTATGAAATGCTAGAAATATTTGAAAGTGTTATTTATATAAGGATAAGTAAGAATTCCATGGACACAGAACCATAGTTCGAAATATGTCTGTTGTATGCTTAAGTGTCTCTTTATTGTGCTTCAAAAACAATTTTAGCTAAGATGGTCTGTGAAAAAATTCCATAGTTGAGTTAGGACCAACTCAAGTGTTCCCAAGAATTCTTCATCAAGCAATAAGAATGAGGAAAGAAGAAAAGTTAAACCAGATGTTTCAGGCATGCAGTGTGCTGTTCAAAGTTGCAGGAATGGATTAATCAGGGATGGATGCAATTTCCCTGATAAATGGTGTTGGGGGCGGGGTTTCAAAAAGCTTATAAAACTTTTGTGCCTTGTTGAGTGGGCCTAATAAAGCATTATCCAATTACAAATTTGAGGTGTTTTGATAATGGTATGCTGGTTTATTTTTAAAATATATCCCATTGCTTGTAAAACCCTGCTTCGTTATATCACAGTCTCTAGAAATGTTCAAACCTCTTTTCCCTAGATGCTTTCTGATTAAGCTAAGCTGTGTGAATCGTTTTTTTCCCTAGGAAGGATTGTGTGGCTCTTGTCTTGATCTTAATTGAAAAGTGATTTGCTTTCTAGCCATGCATCTTAAAGCATTCTATAATGCCAATGCTTAATAAGTATTACCTTTGGGACTGTTGATCTGTACCAAGTGCTAACCAATAAACTTAAAGAATTTTCATCAGAGTAGCAATACAAGAAAACCTCAACAATTGAACGGAGAGGAAAAGCACTTTCTCAGTATGCTCCTTGGAGCTGAGTAGATGAGACAGTTATCTTTAACCATATATTCTAAACAGTTACGTCTCCATATGTTCTCTTTAATCATGGCTATTGAATTTCTGTCTGAATAGTTGTTGATTTTATATAGATGATATCTGAAATGTCTCTAAATTTACTCCACTCTGTCCTCTTTTGTGCGCATGCTAAGCTCAACTTAACAGCTGAAAACCCCAATTGGAGAAGCAATTCTTGGCAAATGCCTTTCATCTTTAAGAAGAAAATGGTGATTTACAATTAGTAATTTCATGTTAACATCGCATCTTATTGCATAACTTCAGCTAATGCAGAATCACAGTTGTGATTCTTAGATTATGCCTTAGTATAATTTACAATAGTACATTTTATTCATTGCATTTTGGTATTTGTAAAAAAAAATCCTGTTTGCAGTCTTTGTTTTCATAGCTGTATAAAAAACAATAAAGAAATATAAATATATACATTTTAAATGAAATAATAGACTTTTTGCAGTGACAGAAGTTTTCAAGATTTTTTTTCATATTAAAGATAGATAAAATTTACAATACTCACTAAAACATTAATATTCTGGTTTTTTATATAAAGTTAAGCAATTCCCAGAATAGAATTAAGTCCAACAGTTTGAAACATTTTAGTATTGTATTCAGCACCAGAAAGACTTGGACATTCTCTCCACACAAAGCATTCAGACAAACAAAAGAGACCCAGTTTGGTCTAGTAGTGGTTAAGGCACCAACTGGAGAGTGGAAGACTTGAGTTCAAATCCCACCTTAGCCATGAAAGCCAGCTGAATGACTTTGGGCCAGTCACTCTCTCTTAGCCACCTCACAGGGTTGCTGTTTTGAGGAAAATAGGAGGAGGAAGATGTATTGAATATGTTCTCCACCTTGAATTATTTGTAAAAATAACAAAGGCAGAAAATAAATAAAACTAAACAGTAAATGTTTTGAGCTTATGTTAAAAAATGAAACTGATATAATTTCAGACTACATCCTGAAAATCTATATGCAACTTATAAATGTTTTAAGCCTGACCACTCTTGCTGTAAAATATTATATAGATAGGATTATTGTGAGTGTTTTTCAGAATCTGCTCTGATGCTTTGATTGGTTAAATAGCCTCATAAGGCCGTGGAAGCAGCACCCAAATGACATTTGATCACATTTTGTTTTGCTTCCAAGTCCTTCTGTTGCCTACCATCTATCTCTGGCAATTTCCCTTACACCGTCAAATCTTGTCAATACAGAATCTATCTGTGTGCATGTTGGTGTGTGTGTGGTGTGTGTGTGTATTATAGATGTGTGGCCCTTTCCTCCCTTTAGTAATGATTGCTGCTAGGAGATTAGTGACAGCATTGCAAACCTTGTGGTAGGGAGAAAGAGATCAATGTTGCATTGCTGAGACAAGCTAGGGGAGATTGCTGGCTCATCAGTTCCTGGCCTCTCTCGCTTTTCCTAATGGAAGCAATGGATGGTCTTCAGCAAAAACATTAAACTGTAATCATAATCGGTCAGCTATTCCTTCTGTTCACATACTTTAAATCAGAAAAGACAGGATTAATCTTACCCTTCCTCCTTCCTCTCCCCTGGCTTTTAAAGCTCCTTTTAAGTGGGTTTCTCCAGAGGAAAGTGGCAGATACAAATTGGGTTGCTGCATAGGAAGCAAGAATGAATAGTTTTATCCTGTCTAATGCTGTGCCTGTCTGCTGAAATGAATCGCTGTCTCAGAACAAACATGTTTGGTGCCCCTTGTCAGGGCAACTGCAAGCTAACTTCTAGAATCCTCTGGTTTCTGGGGGTGGCCTGTGAATACTCTTGCTTTCCTAATTCAACTAACTAAACAGTTAGTTACTCTGTCATTGTGTCTCAGACTGACAGAAAATGTAAGGGGGAGTTTTATTTTGAATTTTGGGGTATGAATGAGTGCAGTGGTTCTGCTCTGGCTAGCTTGGATTTTGTTTTTATCTTACGTCATTGTATGGATGATGCATAGTACATAGGTGACAAGCCTATAGCCTACTGATCTCTCAACCAGGTTTTTCCCATCAGTTAGACCAGATGTGCAGATCTGAATCAAGCAGTGGCTGGAAACTTCTCGCATCTGTATTAATCCACAGAAGCTTAGATGAAGTTTGCTCTGTCCCACCCGCCACAGACACTCAGCTCCCCCATAAATGGATACAATCCATTTACCGGTATTTAAATTTACCTCCCTTCTATTTTCTTTTTATCCAGCTCCATGCTGAGGAATGACCTTGCATAGTGTTTTCCTACGAAGGGTTGGAGGCATGAGTTTAAACATAGAATAGAAGAAAATGGACACAAGAAAATTTAATAACTAGGCCAGTGATGACGAACCTTTTTTTCCTCGGGTGCCAAAATAGAGCGCGTGCGCGCTATTGCATGCGCATGCGTGCCCACACCCATAATTCAAAGCTCCTCACTTGTCCCACCCCCCTGCACATGCGTGCGCGACCCCCCCCCCATGCCCCCATTTCCCGACTTCCAGTGGGCCTGGTAGGCCCGTTTTTCGCCCTCCCCAGGCTCCAGAGGCTTTCTTGGAGCTTGGGGAGGGCGAAAACGCTCCCCCCTGCCACCCTGGAGGCCCTCCGGAGGCCAAAATCGCCCTCCCAGAGCCTCCGCGCGAACCAAAAATCAGCTGGCGGGCACGCACAAGTGCACTGGAGCTGAGCTAGGGCAACAGCTTGCGTGCCGGCAGATATGGATCCACGTGCCACCTTTGGCACCCGTGCCATAGGTTCGCCATCACTGAACTAGGCTGTTGTTTCAATTCACATTTTGGATTGGGTTGTAAAATGTTCTGATTCCTGATTCCATGCTTTTGGTGTTTGCCATTGGTCATATTTAAATGGATAAAAAACAGGAAGAGGAAAAATACCGACTAATACAACATTTATAGCAATTGCTAGTTTCTATTTGTAGTTGAAAGTTGCCTAATTTTGTGCACAATTAATAGGAATTAATTATGGTTTTATGAACATTTGAAAAATGGCCAATCAAGACAACAGATAGGCTGTTTTTCCCCCCAGAACTTTCAGTGCAGTGCAGGGTGGGTTCTAACTTACCTTGCTGCCGGTTCCCTTCCTCCCATACCGTGTGACCGCACCTCGTGGGCGTGCATGCGTTTTGCGTGCCCTCGCATGCGCAGTGCTGAAGAAATAAAAAAAATTCAAAAAAAGCTAAAAACAAGATGGCGATGCATGCGCAGTGCCGGAAATTCAGCTTCTGCACATGCTCAGATAAAAAAAAAACCGGAAAAAAATTCCCCAAAAATTTTTAAAAAAAATCCAAAAAAAATAAGATGGCGGCCTCCACGGATCATCACCAACCGAACCGGTTCCATGACATCATTGTGACATCACCAGCGGGCTGCTACCTGTTCGAGTGAACCGGTCCAAACCGGGAAGAACCCATCTCTGGTGCAGTGGACATGTGTCAGAACAAGCAAAAAGATTCTTTTCAATGGGTCAAATTTTTCTATCCACATCTTCCCTCCCTCAATTTCATAAGAAGGATAAGAAAGAATAACAATATGAACTGTGGCTATTACAGAACTTTATTCTATAGTATGTAGGTGAAAGAAAGCAAGAAAATGCTTCTCAAATTCCCACAACCAAAGAGAGAAGCTACTTGGAACTAAGGAGACATTTCCTGACAGTGAGAACAATTAATCAGTGGAACAACTTGCCTCCATAAGTTGTAAATGCTTCAACTTTTAAGAAGAGATTAGATAACCATTTGTCTGAAGTGGTGTAGGGTTTCCTGCCTAAGAAAGGGATTGGACTAGAAGACCTCCAAGGTCCCTTCCAACTGTGTTATTCTGTTATTCTGTTATTAACCTTAGGGCATTCATTCATCTAACATAAATAGATAAAATATATCCAATGGAGAGTGACAAGCGTTTTTTCCTTCTTTCCTGTTCTTTTAACAGACCTGCATCATACTGTACTTTTAGAAAGTGTGTGTGGAGTGGAGTGCAAAATCACTGCAAGCTAAGCAGATTATTTGGTTCACGAACAGCAGGTGCCTCTTGATAAACCCAGGGCATGTGTGCAATTTATTTTTGCCAGTTTTCTGATTTGAGAAAGCATCCATGGGATAAGTATATCTCAAACCAAAATGGGCCATGTCCTCAAAGAGCACAGTCTTAAAAGGTGCTGTAGAGTTGTATCTGTAAAGTTGATTGAAAGTTATTCCTCATATGATAATACGTACCCTGCTTATACCCACATCTCCAACATTGTGCTGAACAATTGGTGGACCTGTCCAAAAGTAAAGAAGTTTTGGTGTAAAATAAAGAACTGGATTAACGAAATAACAGGACAACCATTACAATTTAAGCCAGAGTTATTCCTTCTTGGTATCCTAGAGGAGAAAATGGATAAGGAAATTCAATATATAATACTACACATATTGACAGCCACCAGAATTAGTTTAGCACAATACTGGAAACAGGCCAAATGTCCATCAGAAGTAAAAATTATTAGTAAAATTCTAAAATGCGCCGAAATGGACAAATTAACTATGGAACTAAATGAAAGAGAAGAATCACAATATTATAAAGTTTGGAGAAGATGGTATATCTGGTTGGAAAATAGAAATAAAAAGTAGGTAATATCATATAAGTATAAATAGTAGGAATGTAAATAATAATGTAATAAAAGAGAATATTTCTACTCTATGTAATTGTTAATAGAGATACCGGTTCGAACTCGCTGTAACAAGGGAAAATCTATGTATGTTGTATGTTTTTGTGTGTGTGTGTATTGTCGTGTTTTTAATTTTGAAACTGTTAAAAAAAACTATTTAAATAAAAAAGAAAAGAAAGTTATTCCTCAATTATATTGCAGTCTTTTTTTAATGCTTTATGTTTTTAAATTAAAAACGTTCACTTAGAGATAATAATAATAATAATGAAGGAATTGACTCGTAAGAAATATAGGTTCCAACCTCATAGTGCAGGGAGAAAGAGAACCAAGTTGCTTGATCAAGATTGTAACTCTAAATTTCTCATTACTTTAATTAATAATTGGGTTGAAACCAGATTGAATATGAATTTTATTCAGTATTCAAAAACCACCAGTCCCTTAGCAGGAATGTTGCCTTTCTCCTTGTATCTCCTCTGGTTGTGCTTATGAAACAGAACTGCAGGCACAGATGCAGGTCTTATAAATTCAGTCTGACGGGCAGAGTGGATGCAATTGTTTGCTTGGCCTCCAGCTAGAAAAGCCACAGATCTACTGTAGGCTTTGCAGCACTGAAAAATAAATAAAATAAGCAATTGGGTTTGTTTAGTATCTTTGCATTTCTCATGCATAAAGATCTTTTAATCTTGGTCATGGTAATTGAGCTGTCAGTGGAAAACCCAAACAGTAAACTTTTTGAGTGTAGATTTTTCTGTTCCAGTAGGTGAATAGATTATAATTTAACTGAATTATATATTAAGTGAAAATGATATTTTGGTAAAAATGTATTTTTGCTTTAAAACTGTTGTATTTTTTCCCCTTTATTTCCCCCCAACATGTCACTGTAATATAAATTCCTTTCCAAAACAATAATGTAACACTTGCGTGGATTCCAGAGCACATTTCCTGCCCATAATATATAGCAGTGATGGCAAACCATTTTTCCTTGGGTGCCAAAAGCACGCGCGTGCGCTATTGCACATGCTCGAGTGCCCACACCCATAATTCAATGCTGCCCCGCCCACCGTGCATGTGCGCATGATCCCCCCTGCTCCCCCATTTCCCGACTTCGGGTGGGCCCGGTAGGTCTTTTTTTCTCCGTCCCCAGGCTCCAGAGGCTTTCCTAGAGCCTGGGGAGGGTGAAAACGCCTTCTCCCGCCCACCTGAGAGGCCCTCCAGAGGCCGAAAACGTGCTCCCAGAGCCTCCATGTGAGCTGAAAATCAGCTGGCCGGCGCGCACATGCATGCTGGAGCTGAGC
Source organism: Diadophis punctatus similis (assembly GCA_023053685.1). Lineage (NCBI taxonomy): Eukaryota > Metazoa > Chordata > Lepidosauria > Squamata > Dipsadidae > Diadophis > Diadophis punctatus. Next base: position 3,738,526 of record JALIGW010000033.1, read on the forward strand.
TAGGGCAACGGCTCACGTACCGGCAGATATGGCTCGGCGTGCCACCTGTGACACACGTGCCATAGGTTCGCCATCACTGATATATAGTGTCCCTTATTGGTAAAATAATTTATCTATGTTAAATGTACAGTATATCCTGCTTTTTTCTAAATAAATTCAAGTCAATTTACAACATTAAAACAAGATACAACGGTTGGATACCTCTCAATAGAATTTTACAGGTTGTGGTTTCCAAGCAAGTTTCATAAGCAGCACACCGCAGTTGTCTAATCTGGAGGTAGCTAGACTGATCATGAAAGTCCAAATGGGAAAAGGTTCGTCACCACTGGTATGAATGAACATCAATGTTCATTCAGGAGGCACCTCACCCTGATAGATAGCACCCAAAGCCCAATCGCACTGCTTAGCTGGCTATTTCTGTTCTATTTTGATTTTGTCATAGCTTATCATGTCCTTTCAAATTCTTCATACCTAACCTTAGTATCAGATTAGAAAGACGGGAGATTAACTGCATATTGATGCCCACATTTTTGGATGACTTCATATATCAGATTCCTGTAGAAGTTGATGAGCCAAGGAGACAAGATGGAATCATTCAGCAACCCATAGGCTACCAGCCAAAGGCAAAAACAAATAAATCTCACTGGTTTTCTTGTCCAGCTGTGTCTTGATATGTACACAATAGTCTTTGAAAACTAAAGCCAGTAGCTCTGAGTTACTGGCTCCTTTCCTCTTAGCATTGCAGTTGTATACTTCAACTGCAGCCATATATTTGTATGAATTGAATACTAACTTGAACTTCATGAGTGTATGTGTGTGTGCATGTGCGTGTGTAAATTCTGTCTTTTCTAAGAATTTAAGGAAACTTTTAATTTAAGGAAAGAGATTCCAAACACAGCATCCTTAAATAGGGTAAACCTTAATGTTGCTGCATATAGGCTGAAAAGCTTGTTACTACTACATTAGAATTTATTCTGATTATGGAAATCTGAGATGGTCACTTGAGCATGGATGTTAAGTATCTCCAGAGTTGATCACAATGAATTATAAGCCTGTTCTCTCTGAATGCTTGTGCAAATTGAACAGAACTGTCCTAAATCACAGACAATAAAAGTCCGTAAGATCTCAGAAAGTGAAGTCAAATGATAGCAATCGATATAAAGACCAATGGAAATATTTCTTTTGCTTGGTAGCATTATAACAGTTGAGCCTGCCTCCTTTCCCTAGCTCTGCTTGTGCATCTGCTACATCCATTGCAATGCAGGTATTGAGCCATTCTTTATCCAATGCGCCCTGCGCTGCCTATGTTCCTGTTTTCATTTTTCAGTCCTTTAAATTTCATGGCATTCAGCCTTCTATAATAATCCTTTTCTAAGAGGCAATAAGGACTTTCACTGTCTTGTGCCAAACCGAGCTGCACAGCTGTCATCCACTTGTTTTATTGTCTGTAGAAGCTGCACCTAGCTAGTGTTTTATGCCATTCGATGATTAGGACAAGCATGCTGCAAATGTGCAGGAAATATCTTTTTATATCTTCTTCATAAAATTAAAAATAACTGCATTGTCTCCTTGATTTAAAGCAGTTTAGCAAAGTCTTCAGTTCTAAATGGATTTTACAGCTTCTCCATTTTATTTCTCTTCTTTTTTGCTAAGCCCACATCTCTTCCTCCTCCTCCTCTTCCTGATAAATATCACCAGCTTTTTTTTTTTTTAGTGGTTGCTGGGAAGCAGATTTCCTCAGCCCTGCCTCCTCCAGTAGTCTTGGGTCTACAATCACATTATGAAAAATGTAGGAAAGGTAGACAGTTTGTGGCCTGCAGGCACAGACGCTTCCCTGGGGCCTTCTTATTGCCCACTTCTTAGCTATAAAAATCTTGATGAGTTCTAGATAAATTAGTGTTTCTTTATCTCTTTTCTGGCATAACTTGTGGCTATTCAGATGTTGCAACCCAGGTTTAGTATCCCAAGCAAGGTCCCAAGAGGAGCTGTGGCAGAAGAGCATCATGAAGGAAAGAAGAGAAGAATGAGGGAAGTGCTACCAGTGCTGCTTCCTTCTTTGTCTCTTATTGCCTCCAGATCTGCCTTAGCAGTAGACTCTTACACCTGAAGCAAGTCCTTACAGGCTCTGGCAACTCACTTAGCAATTGCTACTTGCTTCTCTGTTCTCCTCAGGGTTCTCTTTCTCTTCCTTTCTCACAAAGGAACTAGGGTTAGAGCAGTGTTTCTCAAATAGTGGGGCGCAGAGCGATGCAGGGGGCACGTGTGATCCCGGGGAACATGCATGGTCCCTCTCGATCGATTCCCCCAGACAGGGAGTGTTTTCCCAGTTGCACGTTGCTCCGAGCCCGGAAGAGAAGGCGGCCAGGCGGGGTGGGGCGGCTGCGTGGGTTCTTGTTGTTCTTGGCAAGCGCCGCGGTAGCCATGAACGGCATGGCGAACCTGCTACTGGACAAGGAGGAGCATCCTGTGCAGCTGGGCGAAAGCTTTGAATGGTGACAGATGTGAAAATTAATCTCACAGAGGTGATGTTTGATCTTTTCCCGGACATCAGACATTAGAAATGAAACCGCAGTTTAAAAGTCTAAGTAAAATATTTATTTCGGTACAAAAACAATAAATCCTCATTTGTTTACATCTCTAATATAAAAATGTGCATCTTCTCTCAATGGAAGACAGAGCAAGAAGAGTAGAGTGGAGAAAGGAATGCACACATGTGTACAAGAACATATCAATCACGTGCTCAGGAATAAACCATTATGTTGAATAGGGATGCATCTCCCTGCATATACATGTAACAGGCAATAATCACACCATGACAAACGGTACCCTAAAGCCTCCTTCCACACCATTCGCTGTGAGTGCCCGGTAGAGGTGGCGCTTATGGGCCAGGCCGACGACCCCAAAACATCAGCTTGATTAAGCTGCCCTGGCCCCGTGTCAAAAGAGGGCCCTAACCATGGTAGCCTATCCCTGCCTAAGCGAAAACAAGCTCCACTGAGTTCAGTGTGACTTACTCCCAGGTAAGTAGGTAGAGCAGCGTTCCCCAGGCAATAGTTTGCTTGCAGCTTATAATAAGTAAAATAATAAATATTAACACTAAAATTCCATTGGGGCCCAGATCGGAGAGTTGGGGGGGCGCAAAATGTTTACTTCTTGCTAGTGTGGGCGTAACAAAATAATTGAGAAGCACTGGGCTAGAGTAAGTATACCTGCAAAATCAAAACCACCAATAGATGGCAGTAAAGAGGTATAAAACCAGTTTTTCTAGCTGCTATTGCCTGATGATTGATCAGTTTGTAACCAATATATGTTGAACCTTTCCCTCCTCTTTCTCTAGCTCATTTTCCTTCAGCTGCAACCTGTTTGGACTGCCTGCCCTCAGTTGTAGCAGCCTGAGGGGGTTTGGCACCTGAATTTTCACAGTTAGAGAGCTGCATCTGAGATACTTGCTTTGGTCCCAGAGAGTTCTACTTATGGCCCTGACCTCCATAATTCCGTGTCGGCAAAGCTATGCCAAATTATAAGATCTGTAATCCAAAACACACTCTTAGTGAAGGTTGAGTAACAGGGTGGCAAAAGTTAGGCTGTTGGTTTGAGCTCCGAGCTTGGCAATTTGGTTGCAAACATTTCGTCATCATTCAAGGAGACATCGTCATGAGACCAAAAGTTCTGGCTTGAAAAAGCCCATATCATTTTGTAGGTCTGTTTTACTCTAAATTAAATTTGCTTGCTCATTTCCCCTTGAGCAAAATTACCATAATTATCTGCAACTAATACTAGAAATGTTTGCTTTTACTATCCAGAAAATTTGATCACTGTGAAGTAAACAGTGCACTGAAAAATACATGTACTTAACTATCTTGGTGATAAACACCTGATAGGTAACACATATGGTGGCTTGTTCAATGGAGTCCATTGGAACTTTCTAAAAAATTATTTGGAATAAAATATTTTTTCAGGATCCCTTAGTGCGTCACTCTTCTAATTACTACCGTGTTTTCCCCAAAATAAGACCCTGTCTTATATTTTTTTGAACCCTGAAATAAGCGCTTGGCCTTATTGCCATGCACTCAAAAGCCTGATTGGGTCCCTCGGGAGTAGGGCGGCATATAAGAAAACCAAAATAAATAAATTAATAAATAAATTAATAAATTATCAGGGGATGTCTTATTTTAGGGAAAACAGAGTAAGTATCAGCAAAAGACTGAATGTTCTTTGCATAAGCCTAATAGTAGTTTCAGATTGCTTTGTTTAAATTTATACTATTCTTATCTTCAAATTTCAAGGAAAATAGAAATGCTATTTAGTAATATATATGCAGTATCTTACATATTGTCGCTGCACTATATGTTTAATTAACTTTCTAGACCTGTTATCTTACCTTTTATCACTGAAAGGCAGTTAGAAGGATCCGTAAAATGTCACAGTATGCTACATTTATGGTGACAAGAAAAACCAGTCGATATTGGCTTATCATAAAGCAGAAGAATCCTATCCAGAAATGTTTTAAAGCGCTTATGGAATAAATTTGGCAAGAGGAGCTTGTCCACACTCATAGCACCTACTAAGATGTTGGCCCATATTACTTCTTCGATTGGTCATATTACAGGGCAGTTTTCTCCCCAGCTTGGTGCATTACAGATTATTAGGTTTCAGCCTCCAAATCTTTTAGCTAACAGAGTTAACAACTGGCTGGCAATCCTGAAAATTGAAGACTAGTATTCTACAGCACATCCAGTGAGTGCCAGTAGTGGAAGAAACCAATATAGGGAGCTTGATTGCTTTAGAAACTGCAATAAGCTATAATAAGAAGGGAGACTCTGTTAGCTACAGTGAGCCTAGGCCATTTAGAATTTTTCATAGTTCAAAAAGAAGGTTCTTCTTGACAGATGAAAGGGTGATATAACAGACTCTGCAGCTCAGTTCCATTATTGTTCCAGAGCCTGCTAGGAACTGATGTGCTTTGCTACATAATAGCTATGGTTTCTGACCATTTTGTCCAAGGCAGTCATAAAGTAGTGAATTCTGATTGGGTGTTAAAGCCATGAATGGCAGAAGATGTGAAGCAACTGCAGCGTGTTTTCTAGAGTGAAAGTTTCTTTTTAGGATTCTAGTGAAAAATATTTTTGATAGTCAAATTACTAGAGTTTCTGATTCAGTGCTAAACAGGCTGTGGATCAGGGCTTTGGGGTCTGCAGAAAGGAACCCAAGCACATGGCGAACAGATTTTTTTAGGAGCAAATTAATGACTGGATTTCCACATTATCCTCACCTATGAAACAGTTTGGATGTTTTTGAATTAATGTTTTATGTGGATTCAACTAATTATGATTAAATCAACTAATCATGGTTAAACCATGTCAAAACAATGTTGTTAAGTCAGACAATATTTCATTACAGCAAAGAATGGTTTTGTGATGTTTTCTCAAGACAGTGCTCCAAGTAATTTACATCTATTATTGAATACTCATGCTTGCTACCATGGGTATATATTATACAAATTGTAAATGACAATTTGTAAAGATGAGGTTAGTTTGTTAGTTGTTAGTTTGTTGCTGAGTAGAGATGTCCATCAGATATCAAAGATGCAGTCTTTGATTATTATTAAGTTCAACAATTAAAAAGTCTATTTAAATCAGAAATCTATTTAAATCAAAGACTTTTGATTTAAAAAGTCTATTTAGATAATCAAAGTATAAATAGTCATTCAAAGCCACAAGGACAATTGATGTTGTACCCACCACTCATAGGATACAACTACATTGCACTAAGAAGCTACAGTATTAAGAAAAAGAAACTTGTCGGTTTAGCAGCCTTGCTATCTCCCCCTTACCCTTACCTACGGTAGCTTATCTTATATAAGATGGAGATTAACTAGCTGGAATATCAACATGAAGAACCACTGTTGTCAACAAAAGACCTTTATTTTGATTATTTTTAATGAGAAAATATCAGCATGTATTTGTATTGATGGGGGTTAAATATATTGTAATAATATGGAGAAACAGTATCCTGATTTGGCACATAATATTTAAGCATAAGTATTTCCAATCAGATCACAATCAATCTATCAATACAAGCCTACAGAATATAGGCTTGTATTTTTAAGCTTTGAGCTTTTAAAGACTTGGTTGCAATCTTACATCAATTGCCTAGATTTTGGGTTTCTACATTGATAACAGCTTACAATATTGCATTGTCTTCAACAGGCTATATGAGGAATAATCATGAAACTGCTCAAACAATGAGCAGCCAGGGTGGGAATTGTTTGTTTAACTCCTAAATAGCAAGGAAATGGACAGCAAGGAAGAATTTTTGAAATACAGGTAGTCCTCAACTTACGACCACAATTGAGCCCAAAATTTATTTTGCCAAATGAGACATTTGTTAAGTGAGTTTTGCCCCATTTTACAACCTTTCTTGCCACCGTTGTTAAGTGAATCACTGCACTTGTTAAATTAGTAACACCACTGTTAAGTGAATCTGGCTTTCCCATTGACTTTGCTTGTCAGAAGATCACAAAAGGTCATCACATGACCCCAGCACACTGCAACCGTCATAAATATGAACTAGTTGTCAAGCATCCAAATGTAAATCACGTGACCAGGGGGATGCTGCAACAGTCATAAGTGTGAAAAATGGTCACAAGTCACTTTTTTCAGTACTGTTGTAACTCTGAACAATCACTAAATGAACTGTTGTAAGTTGAGGACTACCTGTAATTGTTTCACCAAGTCCTCCAGAGCAATTTTATTTCTTTGCTAATTCACGATCATCACAGAATACACAGTAGAGGCAAAAATATATGAAAAATATGAAAGCAAAAAATTCCATATATTATATAGAAGGAAGGTTTTAATAACTTTAAATAACTGCTTGACAAATTTAATAGTATCCTCCTATATTGGTAGTATTCTGATAAAGCTATTCCATCTACTGGTCTTCAGCAGCCTAGCATATGAAATGGTAAAGGAGATTCAACATCAGTGCTGAAGTTTTCTATCCCTGCATTAGAAAATAAACATTCAAAGTTCCAGGGTACTAAACTGGACTACATAATCTATATAGGTATTGTCACTTTCAGGGATGCAAGATTGTAGTCTAGAGATTATGAATATTAAATCTTGGAACTTGCAGAGTGTTGGGAGCCATGGCCCTCCCCTCCTGTGCACATAAAATATATTTAAAGTGATTACGTTTGATTTTGTGTGAAAAGAGAATACCTGTTTTATTTTTCTTCTCTGTTTTCTAATACCGTATTTTTCGGAGTATAAGACGCACCGGAGTATAAGACACACCTTAGTTTTGGAGGAGGAAAATAGGGGAAAAAATCTACCTGCCAGGTATTCATCTGGCTAGCGTCCTTAGTCTGGTCAGCTTCAGCACATTATTTTATCCCCTGGTTAGGGCTGAAAAAACCTTTTTCGGAGGGAATAGCAATGAAAAAATCCTGCAAGCTGGGAAGAGCCGGGAAGATCATTAGCACCTCGTTAGGGCTGGGGGGAAAAGCTTCAAAAAAGCTACATTCGGAGTATAAGACGCACCCAAATTTTCAGCCTCTTTTAGGGGGGGAAAAGATGTGTCTTATACTCCGAAAAATATGGTATATTGTTTCTGGTGGTTTGGGTTTCCGTCCCTCAGCCTCTAAGCAGTAAAATAATTGGTTGCTCATGTACAGATGGTGTGTAGTTACAGTGAAATTGATCAGATTTTTGTTAATTTAATTTGGTGGTTTTTTAGGAAACTGAGGTGCAATTTGATCAGGGTGATGGTCAGTGTAATTACAGGTGTTTGGATAGGAATCACTGCCATAAAATTCATGACATAAATTAAAAGGTTTTTAGGCAATGAAAGCAATTGTAGCATCAGAATTCAGCAACGATGTGGCGCAGCTATGATGTTACCCAAATCTTAAGTTGATTCGGCACGTTATTTTGAACCATTTTAAACTGGTACTGATTTTTTCTAAATACCAGTATGTGCAATGTTTGTCCTGGTCTCTTATTCTCTACTGTCTATATGCAATCAAGGCAGCATACAATAAAATAAAATAGCATTTGGGTTTAAATAGCAGTTGTCTAAAACAATAGCTTCTTTTTAAAACATTCATTAGCATAAAAAGTATAGTAAGGCTTGAGGCTATTTTATAATCAAATTGCTTAATAGAACAGAGTCCAACAATTGTATCATTGAATTTCCTTGTGTACATTTGCATAGTTTTTGCTAACATTTTATTGTATTATGTCTTGATCTCTATGTAGCTTTACTTTTCCTCTCTCCTATTTAAAACTCATTGCAAATTACTATGGAAAGGTCATAATTCTAATCATTGGCGCAGTGCAGTAAGTTGGAATGTATATATGAGAGCCTGCATCATGGTGGTGATATCTGCATCTAACTCCTTGATGTGTCTCTACAGACCTACGAACTTCAAGCCTTGAGCAAGATTTGTAATATGTGTTCATTATTTCTTCTTACCCTCCTCCTTCTCATTAAAATCCCAAGATCTACCATCTGGACTCTGTTTCAAAAAAGGAGGCACTAAAAGTAAAAGAATTTGGAGATCAGAACTTTGTTTTAAATGCCAGAACTGAAAGAAGTTCCCAATCCTTCTGTGTGAAAGGCAGTTTCCAGTTACTCCAAGTGGTTCTTACTTCACAAGTGTCATTTAAGTTGGGGAAGAAGAGTAATTTCATTACAACTATTGCTCAGTAATTGGGAATCAGAAATCCTGGTTGATTTAAATAAATCTATTAATAGATCTGGATCTGCCCATGCCTGCACCAGAAACTGTTATGCATTATCCCCACTGAAATGATTAATGGAAAGTAAACAAGAGGGGGGGAAGGTTAGTAGCAATAAAAGTCCAGCAATCCAAACAAAGACATTTATTGCGACATAAAAGCATTTATGAGACCAGCCCTAATCGATTACAATATGCATACCGCAACATATGAATTAGGTCTTTAAAATGTTTCAGGGCTCTTAAAAAAATAGAAATGGATAAAAGCCAGAAAAAATGGAGAATGTTTGCTCATGGATTTTGCTATCGGTGAATGTAGAATACAGTGTCTGGGCTTTTTTAGCTGTGGTTAAGATTAACAGTTATGCATTTTTGTATTCTTCAGCATTTCCAGTTCCACCTTTGAGTGGGTGTTTTCTAGCTCTGCTTAAATGATTTATTAATAACAGTTGCTAAATATCTCAACAAGTTATTTCAGGCACATGCGTAGGAAACATTTAGAATGTCTCAAGTTGTTCTTCCTTAAAATAAAAAGGCGGACAAGTACAGTTGGAAATCTGTGTTTTTGTTTTGTTTTGCTTTGTTTTGAAAATGGGGAAGGAAATGTATTCAAGTTTAAGGGAAGTAGGAGAATGGGAAGAAGGCCCTTGATAATGTGGGCATTTTGTTACATCCTTTGTGCCAGATGTTCTCTGACCTTGCACACTCTGGAGGCAATTAATACATTTTGAGTTATTTTTCTTAGCAGCTGTTACCAGGATTGTCTGAACAATTAATGAGAAATTCCAAGAATTTTAAATCACAACATTTAAGGCAAATTATATAAGCACAGTCAAAATATCACTGGTTATTAGAGCTGGAAAGAGGGGAAAAAACCATATGGACTCTAGTTGTTTGCATCTGCGCTATTTAATTGCTTCAGACAAATTCCAAGAGCAGGCTCTAAGATAATGTTCCTTAGAGCAAATCATGGTTGACTCATCTTTGCTGTGATTAGAATCATAACAAGGACTTGATTCTGTTTTGGCAAATATTGCTACAAACTTTGCACTTCCAAATTTTTGAAAAGCGTCTTACTGCCAAAAACAATTTGATTCTTTATTTTATAAAATGTAAAATAATTAAAAAGTTGGTTTAGTAAAATGGACATTTTTCACATTATTTTGAAAACCATTTCTTTCAAAAAATATGTTTCTGATTGAAGTTTTTTCATAAATCTCAGAATTGGAAAAAGCTATTTAGGCCCTTGAGTCCAACCTCCTGCTTTGTGAAGGAATTCCAGATTAAAACATCCATAACAGATGGCTGTCTAGCCTTTGCTTAAACACACCCAGTCCACCACCATTCCATATAATTGGTTTCACTGCCGAATTGGAATCTGCCTCCTTATAACTTTAAAACATTAATCCATGTCCTGCCCTCTGGGATGAGGTCTTGGCCTTCTGTGTGATTTATTTTTAGGGGGTTGATTTATAAATTTCTGTCCCTGATCAGAACTGATTTATGGCAATTCCTCTGCCCCTTCATTAGCACTTCCCCTGCCAGGCCATCCTCTACTATTTTGGAACCTCTGTTAAGGGTTGAAGAATATATGATAAATATGTTTATCACATAGGATAAATATGTGATAAATGTGTTTATCACATAGGAAATCTGTGGCCTTCAAAATTTCAGGAACCAGCATCTCATGCTATGGACAATGCTGATTTCAGGAGTTGAGAAAAGCACTATAAGGTTTGCTGTTTGTCTACAATACATACAGAGTCTGTTTATCTAATATTGAAACTGAGGCCAACTTTTATAACATTTGTGAATCACCTCTCATTGTCACTTAGTACTATGTCTAACATTCCTGTGAATATTATATATTCCTGTATATATTCCTATACTGTTGCATTTCTTCAGTTTTGGTCTTCGGAAAGCAGTCTGTTTCTAGAGAAGATCTAAGGCCTATGATATTTACTTGGAAGTATTTTATAATATTGCATGAGCCTCAATATATTTTGAATACAGCAAGAACGTGGCTTGCTTTTTTTATTATTACTTGGCTTTCTTTTAAAAAAATCATGTATACATATACGTATACGTATACTTATACATATACATAACACACACACACACACGCACATTGTGTGTGTGTGTGTGTGTGTGTGTGTGTGTGTGTGTGTGTGTGTGTGTGTGTGTGTGTGTGTGTGAGATCATGCAGTTTCAAAACCAAAAGGGTGCTTTCAGGGTGCTGGGGATGCGATTTTGCCTGCAGCTCCTTAAAGCTGATCAGTCCCAAGAGAAGGTGTGTCTGGTTTAATAATTTGCCTTCTGCACTTCTATTTTGCTTTTGAATCCAGAGAGCTGCACAATCCTGTTGTAAATAATACTTGCTCTGAACAGTAGCTGGCTAAAACCAAGCTTTACCATTAACCAATGTATACACATCTTGTAGTTTTCCTCTGGGCTTAATAGAAGACCCGCACAGGTCAAGAAAGGTTAAAAGGGCTTCGTATTATGCTTTTGGCATTTCAGAAAGGAAGGCTTATATATCAAAGGTAATGCATGAGATTGATTTGGGGGCGAAGAAAGATCTATGGCTCATTTCCCCCATTGTGAAGGCATTGGGTTAAAAGGGTTTCTTAAGTCCAGCTTTAACTTCTAAGGCACCTGTAACCAGCCACTGAATACAGCATAGAGTGTTTTGGTGAGTTTAATAGCTCGTTTCCTCTGTTGAACAGAAGGGGGAAAAATAATCAGTTCCAAGGAGAAAGAAAAACAAACTGTTATTGCTTTAATCACAGCAACAACAAGGTCATAAATCTGAGAGACAGGTAAACAGTTCTAGGAAATACTTAGGAAATACATGGATGAGGAAAGTAAGTTTTTGTGCTCAGCAACCATTGGGAAACTAAACTGAATAGATTATATAATGAAAAGATTGTGCAAGAAACAGATAAAACTGTACAATATGATTGTGCACTTGAGATCGTACACATAAATAATCTATCTTTCTGCTTTTCACTGGTTTTCCATCCTGGTTAAGAGTGCAGTAACTTAACATAGAATGCCTGAAGCTAATCTAAGGAATTTTTTTAAAAGTGATGTTAAGGAATCCTTTATGTTTGGAAGTAGATAAGGTAGAAACTTGATTAGGAAGAAGGCGTTTTATTTGTAAAAGTAAAATCTTATTGTTACATTTCAAACATTCATATTTTATGTTATTTTTTGAATCAAATGGAAATGGAAAAACAGTCTTTGTATTCAAAAGATAACATGGTCATTAATGACAGCATTGGAGTCCCAGGGCTGAAATGTGAATTTTTTCCCTATCAGTTCTGTGGGCGTGGCTTATTTTGTGGGCATGGCTTGGAGGTCAGGTGGGTGTGGCTTTAGATGGCGTGGCCATGTGATCATGTGACTGGGTGGGTGTGGCCAGGTTGTCATGTGACTGGGTGGGTGCGGCCAATTTAGCAGTCCATTTTGCCAGGGAGCAGGGGGTTCAACTAGATGACCTCTGAGGTCCCTTCCAGCCTTTGCTGTGCTGTTTCATAGCATCCTCTGAAGCTGTGTCTAGTGCCAGTCAGGTTTGTGGTCCTCGCTCCCTCCCTCCCTCCCTCCCTCTTCCTTCCTTCCTTCCTTCCTTCCTTCCTTCCTTTTGTGGGAAGCAACGCCCCCCAAATAAAATATTACTCATAATAAAAGGTTCACAGAAAAACAAGGAAAAATCAAGCTGCTAACGAAGAACCTGCCTGAAGCTCATTCCACATTCCTGCCCGATAGAGATAATGAGATAATGACCATATAGAAAGTGGAAGCCTGATGTTTGGCTCCATTCACACAAGTAGGCAAACAGATCCCTAGAAAATCCATTCAAGACGGGATATTTTAAAATTTCCCCATGGCAAGATTTGGCAGCTAACAAAACACAGTAGTAGAATCAGAATAAGCAGCCCCACACTCAAGACCTGACACAGGACGAAAGTCATTTAGCCACAATGGTAATCACCCAAACCCTTTTAGAAACACAAAGCCCATATTGCACAAGCCCCAAAACTTAAAAAACATAGAACCATATAAGAATCCTTCCTTTTATCCACTGCTGAATGTCACTTCGCTTCTGCAATTAAAAATCTCCTTCCAAGCAGCTTCCGAAGGTTTTTCAATTTAAAGCAGGAGTCTCCAAAGTTTGCAACATGAAGACTTGTGGACTTCAACTCCCAGAATTCCTCAGCAAGCCATGCGGCTAAGTTTGGAGACTCCTGATATAAAGCGACAGCATTATCAGGACTATCCCCACCCTGCTGGCCTTCCGGAAAGCAATAAAAACTTGGCTCTTCCGGCAGGCGGGGTGAAAACGCGACGATACTCTTTTAATTTTTATATGTTATATGTTTTTTAACTATTGTATTTATTGCATTGTATTGTCGAAATGGATCCGAATATGTTGTGAGCCGCCCAGAGTCCCTAGGGAGTTGGGCGGCATACAAATCCATTTAATTAAATTAAATTAAATTAAATTTATTTTTCTTCTTTGCCAAGCGATCTCCCGGCTGGAAAGTGAGTCCTGATTTTTTTCCTTCTAACACCTCACTCTTTCTTTCTCTTTCTTTCTTTCTCCCTTCCCTTCCCTTCCCCCTCCCTCCCCCCTCTCTCTGTCTTTCAGGGCCTGCAGGGAAAAAAGGCTTTATAAAGTTTTTTTTAAAAACCAGGAAGTGATGATGTCGGGGTGGGTGGGCGGAGCCTCGCACTGCCATCCCGGTTCTCCAAACCAGCCGCCGCAATCACTACCTACTCATCCGAACCGGGCCAAACCGGGAGGATTTCACCCCTGCATTGGACTGAGCAACAGAAATATCTAAACTTTAAGAGCTTCTCTGAAAGGGATCATTCCCGTTTGTGCTTGAAGAGTAATAAATGTGGTCAGAGATTTAAAGTATTTGGCTCATGCTGAGACCATCTGGACTGATAGAGCTTTGTTCTGTTTCTCTCTGATCTGAACATCTGACAGGTTTTTCAGGAGGTATCCTCACTTTTACATTGCACCTTATCACACACACACACACACACACACACACACACACACACACACACACACACCATTTACTTTAGAACTGCGGAGGCTGTCTTGGCTCCTCTCATGTTGCCATGAAAAGTTCTGTACAAGTCCACCAGTTCTAGAGTAGAGGACTTCTTGCTAGTTCCAGTCTGAGTAGGAGAACCAATAGACTGAATTTGGACCTGGTATGGTTGGCTGTAAATAGAAAGAAGCAATATTAGTGAAAACTAAAGTGACCCAATGAGCATAAACAGATTGATTTGACCATGTCTTCTTTGAAATGCTTGGCACTCCCCATTAATTTGTGTATTATTTAGCTTGGAGGTGAGGAAGTATCCTCTTGATCCAAATACCTCAACATAAATTGAATCTTTAAACATTGATTGATTGATTGATTGATTGATTGATTGATTGATTGATATTTATTTATTTATTGATATTTATTTATTTATTTATTTATTTATTTATTTATTTATCATTATTTGTGTGGCTGCCATTCACACAGAAACATGACATATTGTTGTGTTTTGTGTTTCCTGATACTATTTTCAGATATATTTCTCAAGGTTTTAGTAGAAATTGAGATGTCCTTTATTAGTCAGGAAATTAATATGAATGTGGGTGTATCTAAGGAAGATTATTTCTGTGTAGAGGTTATCATATATAATCATATTATTAATTCCTGTGCAAGGAAAAAATAATGCATATAAACATGCAGAAGTCGTGCTGGGGTCTATTTTTCCATTGATAGGCCTACTTCAAAGTTCTTTCATCTTCTACAAAACTGTAATTGTAAAAAATATGTTCTACTTTTATGCACAATAATGTGTTCAAGTGTTGACTTTCTGTTCTCACAAATGCATGTTCGTGGAGCTACAGGCATATGAATATTTTATTTTAAAAATAAGTTACCATATTTTTCGGAGTATAAGACGCACCTTTTTCCCGCCTAAAAGAGGGGGGAAATGTCAGTGCGTCTTATACACCAAATACAGCCATTTTTGGCTTCCCGAAGCCCTGCCCCCATGTCTCATTTTTGCAAAAAATGGGCCCGTTTTTTGCAAAAACGGGGTGCGCAGAGGGTTTGGGAGGCCTGCAGAGTGCTGGGGGAAGGCAAAAACATGTGGGAAAACATGGGCAAAAAATGGGGCGTTTTTGCCTTCCCCCAGCCCCTAGGAACACTCTGCAGACCTCCCAAACGCTCTGTGCACCCCATTTTTTGCAAAAACAGGTGAAAAACAGGCCTTTTTCGCAAAAACAGGGGTGTTTTTGCCTTCCCCCAGCCCCCAGGAGCACTCTGCAGGCTTCCCAAACCCTCTGTGTGCCCCGTTTTTCGCAAAAATTGGTCCATTTTGGCGAAAAATGGGGTGCGCAGAGGATTTGGGAGGCCTGAAGAGTGCTCCTGGGGGCTGGGGGAAGGCAAAAACGCCCCCATTTTTGCAAAAAACAGGGTGTGCAGAAGGTTTGGGAGGCTTGCAGAGTGCTCCTGGGGGCCGGGGAGGACAAAAACTTTTTTTTTCTTACTTGCCTCTTTGAAATCTTGGTGCGTCTTATACACCGGTGCGTCCGAAAAATACGGTATCTAAATTGTGATTAAGTTCACATACTTGATTTGGTGATCACCGATGAGAATTTTGAATTTAAATAGATAAAGCCATTTAAAATGGATGTTTAAAACAAAAGGACATTTGCCAGTTTTGTGGCCTTCCAACTTTGGTCACTGGCGAAAAGTTTAGTCTTTGGATTATGTTTTTGTATCTTAATCTAGCAATTTATGAATCCAGTGTCCTGTTTATCTAAAATGAGGTTGCTCTTTCTGACTTCAGCATTGAAATATGCCAGTAATGGGAAATGAAATTAGTAAATAACTTAATATCTTTCCTTTAGGAAATTGAACAAGACAAATCTGAAATCAAATACTGTTATTCTTCTTTATTAGAGAAATTCTCCCTCTAAGTTAATTGTCCCAGGTTAACAAAACAAAATATTTCAAGAAAACTATGGGCCTCAGCTGCTTTGGCAATCTTACTACTACTAACAGAATGTAAGCATGGTTTACTTTTAGTGCTTTTGAATCTCTTGAGATCCTGAACAATTCTCTAGAATGGGAAGGTGCCATTTAGTCCACTTACCGTATTTTTCGGAGTATAAGACGCACCGAAGTATAAGACGCACCTTAGTTTTGGGGGAGGAAAACAAGGAAAAAAGGCCTCTGCCTCCAAGCAATTTGCCAAACAGCAAACAGCACAGATGATATACACTGTTTGCTGTGTATTTCTGTGCATGTGTGCCTGACCCATAGAAATAGCAAAGAATTGGAGAAATGTACATTATGCCAGAAAGTTTTCTTAAATGTAGGCACACTAACTCTTCCCAATTATTTAAATAGATCTACTCCAAGGTAACTAAACTGTAATACTAAACAGGACACTGTTACATTTCATACTATACTTGTACAGAGCTGTTAAAATTAATTAAAATTTCTGGAAGTATACATTATTCTCTAATATTTAAAAGAAGATACAATAGCATTGGGCCTCTTTAGAGCAAGCATTTTTTTAAAAAAGCTTCTTTATTTTGTTAAGTTGTCTAGATTTACAGGGATCTCCAACCTTGGCAACTTTAAGACTTGTGAACTTCAACTCCCAGAATTCCACAGCCAGCAAAGCTAACAAAGCTGGCTGTTGAATTCTGGGAGTTGAAGTCCACAAGTCTTAAAGTTGCCAAGGTTGGAGACCCCTGGCTCTAGAACAATAATAGACGGGGCCTAGGGGGAGAGCCTTCTCTGTGGGAGCTCCCTCCCTGTGGAACCAACTCCCTCCGGAGATCAGGGCCATCCCCACCCTGCTGGCCTTCTGTAAAGCAATAAAAACTTGGCTCTTCCGGCAGGCGAGACCAAGTAGATTATCTCGGGGTCTCCCCCCTTTTAGTTATGAATGTTGGAGATTTTCTTTTAATTTTTATATCTTTTTAAATTGTTATATGTTTTTTATTGTAATGGATTTGACATGCTGTGAGCCGCCCAGAGTCCCCCGGGAGTTGGGCGGCATACAAATCTATTAAATTAAATTGAATTAAATTAAATAAAGCAGTTTTTAAAAAATAAGTCTAATAATTTGAACATTTGAACATTCTATAGACATTCAATAATTTGAACATTCTATAGACATTTATAGTTATTCACTTACCCCTTTGCAGCCAGTTCAGCAAAAATAAAAACCTGCGTCTCTCCCAGCTATTTGCCTCTTTGCAGTTAGTTTCACTTTCATTTTCCCACCTGGCAAACCTAATCAGCTGTTCGTCGGGAAACTGCTACTGACTTGCTTGGCTTTACAGGCTCTTCCCTCTTTCCTGCAAGCAGGTAAATTGCTGGAAGACAGAGGCCAAAGGGTGGGGGTGGCTGGGTGGGTGGGGCTACATTCGGTATATAAGACGTACCCAAGTTTTCACCCTCTTTTGGAGGGTAAAAATGTGCGTCTTATACTCCGAAAAATACGGTAGTCCTTCTGAGTTCAGGAATCCATTCCTAGTATATGGCTTTCCAATCTCTTTTTAATTCAACCTGGAAATGGTGAGCATTACTTCTTTGGGCATTCGTTTTCACATTCAGATTTTCTCTTTGTGTTAGAAATTGCTTTTCTGACATTTGGTCTGAAACTGCCTTCCTATAACTTGAATTCATTATTTTTGCTGCAGTCGTGGCTGAAAAACGGAGGAAAAGACGGGTAACCCCTACGGCAGAGGATCACTAGTATTGACTGTATAGATTGTAGTAGATGGTGTACTGTCACATGATCTATCTATATTTGTAAAATTTACTCCCCTTTTTATGTGTATTTTAAATTGGTCTCCAACCGCAATAAAAGCTATCTATCTATCTGTCCTTCATTTTGGAACAACGAAGAACAAGCCTTGACCTCTTTCTGTATAACATCCTTTCAGGAGTTTCAGGGGTCTGCTATGTTCTATCTTCTCAAGGGAAACACTCCCAGCTTTTTAAATCTCTCTTCTAGGAAATAAATTCTGATTAGTTTTCTCTGAATCTTTTCTACTTGTGCGAGTTCATGAAAATTTGTGCTGAACTGGACAGAATGCCCAAAGCAGAGTCTGATTCAAGCAAAATAAAATGAGTTACATCCCATGACTTTACTTTGGATGTTATATGAGCTATATAAGCACATACAAATAAGTTGTTCTGAGACTTATTATTGTTGCAGTCAATGGGCTTTGGGTTTGAAAAATCTGTTTGGCACACAACTTTTTAATTTTTTAACTATCATTTCTCAAGAAGCCAGTTTCAACCTCAAATTTCCCAAGGAACAACATTGTCTTATGAAAAATAGGTCTATCCATCACACATTCAGTTTAAAACTTTAGAATGTTAGCTTCACTTTCCAGAAGACAGTAGTGGAACTCAACATTGCTTGCAAAATTCAAGTGAATAAATTATTGCATCATCTGCGTACCTTCTTGTGGCAAGTGACTCACCTTGCTGATTCCAAATGTGCCTGAATATAGGAAAACAACATAAATTCTGGGTTTTTGGGAATGTGACTCAATATGATGGCTAAAAGAAGTAAGATTCAAATTCTGAGTTCATATTCATAAGTAGCTTATAGCAAGTAATTAACAGCATTTATTCACCATCTGTGATTGGTTATATTAATTGATTATTAATCTAATTACTGTTTAATTACATTAAATCTCTTTGAACACTAAAGCATGAACAATAGCCGTCATAACTACTATGACTGTCTCACCTAAGCAGATAAAATTATTTTCTATTCCTTACTTCCAAACATTCAAAAACAATAAATTTTAAGCTCTTTATTATTGTCATTGATAGTTGATGACGTTTTTGAGCTACTTAGAACATGATACCTTCTTTCTTGAGGACTTTTGATGTACTTGTCAAAATGCGTTCCTCTTATTGCTCCATCTGGAAGACTTTACATCATCATAAAGCAATTATTTTAAAGCCAGAGAGTTATGATGATTAGCAAAGCTTGTAAATACATTGCTTTGACTCAGTATTTGACCCAGTATTGACTAATGTTACTAACTCTTATTCTTAAAACTTGTTTGAGTTATCTCCTTTTGTAAATGGCAAGTTCAGCCAGTTTGACACCTCCAAATATGATTGGCTTTCCAGTCCCAAAATGCCAAGACAACATAGGATTTGCAGTTGAATATAATTGGAAGGCTCCAATTTCTGGAAAAAAATTATTTTCCAATTGGAAAATTATTCTATATAGATAATATATGGATAGAACGTATGAAAGTTCTTAATAGTCAGTAGGTGAAAATCTGATCACGAAAAACTGAACGGTATTGGGACTTATTCAGGAGGTAATTTGCCAGCATTCACAGCCTGCCTTTGGGATGTGTATATCTTGTAGTGCCAATAATAGCTTTGATTAGTACCTTGCTGTATATGCATGATTATTTCCAGTGGATGGTGATGTGCAGTTTGGTTTTTTTTGCGTTTTATTTAAAACTGTTTGATTTGCAGTCTTAATTTTGAGGTCTCTGCCTTGTTGCTGGCAAGTGTCTTGATAATATTCTAGACTGTCTCTTTTAAACGATTGAGTCTCTCAGCTAGAAAAAGGAAATTCTTTCACATTATTCCATTTGAACAGCAAGGCAATTTTCCACATGGTAGCTTTATGGAAATGTGCTGCAGCTCCCTCCAACCATGACCAGGACATTATAGGAAATGTATTTTCATGGAAGATTTGCTTCAATTGCCAAGTGCAGGGTGTGGTGGTGATGGCAATGTGGAGAATGGTGTTTGCTCTGTTAATGGACAACAGTGTGCCATGATGTGAATCCCTTCTGTTAAATTAAATTGGCTGCATTTCCCACCATGACCAGCTTGTCATTATTGATGCATTGTTCTTTGGCACAAAGAGCTGCTGTGTGATGTGGCAAGATAAGTTCTGGAGAGAAGGGAGAACAAGAGAGAACGAACCATGAAAGAGATATATGCATATGTATGCATATACATACGCACATACAAATTCTTGTTAGGAAGAAGACTACACATACAATCAGAAAAATCTCCCTGACTTACATGACAGCAAGTGGCTGAGCTTGAGATAACTCAGAATACCCCTTCTTTCTTTGATAAGGCTGAAAGGAGATAAGATGCTTCTACTATTGTTTTATCATAGTCACAATTTAGGTTTATCTGTGTTGCCAATGGAAATACTTTCCACTCTCCATCTTAGAATTCATAGCAAGCAAGCACTGTTTAACCCATCTATTTTGTACATCAGTCAAATGGAAAGAAAGCTTTTTTTTCCATTTTGAAATGTAAATGTATGTTAGAATGCTTGTGAGATTTTCTTTCTTTCTTTCCTTCTTTCCTTCCTTCCTTCTTTCCTTCCTTCTTTCTCTTTTTTCTTTCTTTCCTTCTTTCTTTCTTTCCTTCCTTCCTTCCTTCCTTCCTTCCTTCCTTCTTTCTTTCTTTCTTTCTTTCTTTCTTTCTTTCTTTCTTTCTTTCTTTCTTTCTTTCTTTCTTTCTTTCTTTCTTTCTTTCTTGCCAGATTCAACAGTCTTGCATTATAATAGGCCATCTCTATATAACAATCAGTTGCTATTCCTTTGGAAAACATAAAACTATCCAACTATCTGCGACAAACTACTTGTCAAGCAAAAGTAAAGAGGAATGATCTGCTTAGATCTGCCACTCTTGGAAACAAGATCATATTTGAACGATGCTACTATAATTTATATAGTTGGGCCTGATCTGCAAAAACAGTTGTGGTTAGTTCTTTAGAAAATGAGACTAATGGTGAAAATAGTAAGTATTAGAGGTGCAATTATTAGGAATAACTATATATCCAGTTGTAGTTTTGTTTAAATTGAGTTAAGATCTGTTTTAGAAAATTATTTGAGGCAGTAGCTTAGACCAGACATGACCCCAACATTGCAACATTTGCTGCATGTATACATTCCAATTGTTGTGTTTATGTGTATTTGTCCAAATATGTATTCCTAATTAAAAATAAATTATATATACAAGGTATTTTCACAAAATTGTACACATGGAAGGTACCTCAGAGGTCATATACTCCAATTCCCTGTTTGGTACACAAGCCACCAAGGCATTTTATTTGGCCTGTTTTCTATTCATCTGTCTTTCTATTCTTTCTTTCTTGGTCTTCTTTCTATTTTTAATGATAAATTTGGCTGCTTTGTAGCAGTGTTCTCAGATTTGATGAGGTGTGTCCTTGGAAACCTGTGCATATTTATTTAACATCAAAACAAGATTCAAAAATATGTGTTTCAGATTGCAAATGAGTGAAACAATAGACCACAATGGTAAAATTCCATACTGGAATGGTGGAACAATATCTGATATTCAAAGTCACTGCCAGCATTCTGTAAACAATAGACAATAGCTACGTGTGTTTTCCCCATTAATCATAGTGATTGAGTCCAAGAATATTTCAAGAGTAGGGGAATTTTAGAAAGCCAATTTGGCGTTGGTGTATAAACTGAGAAAACATGATTTATAGTCTCACCTTAAGCACTAAGTCAGCTAGGTGACCTTAGGCCAGTCACTTTCTTTTAGCCCTAGGAAAGAGGCAATGGCAAATCACTTCCAAAGAATCTTGCCAAGAAAATTGCAGGCAGTCACCAGGAGTAAAAACTGACTCAAAAGTATGTGCACCCACACATACACACACAACGGAAGGAGGGGGTTATATTTACAAATGCATAGCCTCTCCTGAAATGCTTTAGGTGCACTATATGACTATCTGTCAAAAAGACTGAACCAAAACCTATTATTATTATTATTATTATTATTATTATTATTATTATTATTATTATTATTATTATTATTATTATTATTATTATTATTATTATTATTATTATTATTATCTATTATGCACCTGCAAGGCCACTCACACAGAGATATATAGTTCAGCAGTTAATACTAGGATGCCAACTACAAGATCCTTGTGTTCTGAAAACACACACTATTGACCTTGCATGTGCCTTTATCAGTGGGCAGGATCTCTCTATCTGTACCAAGAAGTTGCAAGTTACTTGCCATTTCAGTAACCTACAGTGCTATAGAGCAGTATCGGGGCATTATACTAGTTCATAACAGTGTCAGGTGGTTTGTATTTCCCTGGTAATAATCTCCATGCCGATTTTACCCATCACCATTTCAGATAAACTCATTGGTTAAAGGAGAAAGGACTTTAGATTCAGGAGGCAAAAGAAAAGAAGTGCAGTTGTAGGTGAAAAGAATAACAGTAATAAGCTTACCACGCATGAGAGGAGAAGGTGAAATGGAGGGCAGTCCATATCAATCTGAAGCTGGCCATGGTGCTAGGGGAAAGATCTGCATTTTTCACCTTTTGAAGTTTATAGGCAGTTGAACTCTTCACTGACCATTTGTCTTTGTCTTTTTCATCTTCCCAATAATTGAGCATGCTAGAATATTTGCAAATACAAGATATGAGCTGAATTGTCAAACTGTTGCCTTTCCTTCTTTTCTGCCAGAAGAGTGAATGAAATGCTATTTAAGTTTTTCGAAGATGCTTTGAATGCTTTGTACAATTGAGAAGTCAGTTGCTAATTGGGAGGATTATGAAAACCTTATCCTTATGCTTTCCTCCTCCCCATCCCCTATGGCTTGTCCACACATTAAATATCTCCTTGGATTGCAACCAGGGTGTATAATCAAAACAAAGTTAAGACTCATTGAATCAATGGGATTTAAGTGTTTAATTGTGCATTCAAGACCATTGATTTTGATGGGGTTTAAATAATCTCAACTCTCCCTGGGTTGTGCCCAAGAGAATTTGCAAATCTTACCCAGCTTGCATATTGTTATTGCATTTCTTTAAAAAATGCCTATTGAAACAAGGATCCACTCAGTCTTAATATCACTGGGGTGATTTTGACAATTAGTTGACAGAGGCAGTGGCTAATTATTTCTGACCGGTTTTTAGCATTCCTTTAACTGCTCATCTTAAGAAAGAAGAGAACAAACAGTTTCAGGAAACAATCTCATTATTGGCCAATTCATTCCTTCTCCAGAGCATGCCATAATCAAGCTAGATGAGAGAAGAGGCATAGGTTTGTTTGCATATTATGGAGAAAAGCGAAAATGTGCAATTAAAACTGTGCACATGCTGTATGAACAGATGGTTGCATTAATTTTAATTAAGTATATAAATGGGACTTAATAGATACGATGTGTCAGATGTCATATAAGTCTTATTCCTGAAATGTTAATATATGCTAAAAACTGTTCCAGGGAGGGCAGTCATCCTTGTTCCTTAACCAATACTGGTATTTTTAATGTACATAATTTTATTGTGTGACAGTGCAAAAGAAAAGGCCAAAGAGAACAAGCCTTGAATGTTGACAAAGAGTTGTTTAGTCTCCATTAAAGTCCTGAAAGATAGGATCCCATTCTGATCTTAATCCTATATCTCAGTAATCTGTACTAGGTATACTTTAAATTGGAATCCTGTAAAAATCAGAGGACTGACTTTGAAGCCAGCTGTGTCCTTCATACTTTTTCATTCTATCAGGTATAAGGTGACAAAACTAGTGCCTTTCTTTGCGCAATGAAACCTAAAATATTTAAGGTTAGATTATTGTAATTATGTGGTCAATAACAGACCCTGACTTAATCTTTAAAAACTAGGCATGAAACATACACTTTGTATTATTAAAAGAGACAGAAGGTGTAACACAGTAATTTTCTTGAAATGATGGATTGACTCTGTGTAAAGATAAACCGGGATCCCTGTGAGGAAGAACAAAGAAATATGGTGGAAGTAAGAAAGATCTAAAAGTCTTTCTAAATCCATTCTCTGAAAAAAATGTAACCAAACTTCCTAAGCTTTGCCATATGAAATATAATACATTTTTAGCAAAAGCTAAATTCAGACCCAAGGCAGAGGGAAGGCCCTTCCCCCCCACCCTGCTATTTGTTTGATGTGACAATTAAAATTTCTGGGTTAAAAACAGAGAACAGGAATTCTAGTCCTGCTTTAGGCACAAAACGAGTCACTCTCTCAATCCGGGGAGGACAGTCCTGGCAAGCCACTTCTGAAAATGGAAAGCTGCATGAACTTGTTTGTGCAGTTGTCAGGAGTCAAGACTGACTTCAAGGCATGCATGCACACACCATTTCTATTTAGAGAAATATTCTCACAGTTGATTTTTTTAATTACCGTATTTTTCAGAGTATAAGACGCACCTTTTTCCTCCCTAACAGTGGCTGAAAATTTGGGTGGGTCTTATACTTCGAATGTAGCTTTTTTTTTCCAGCCCTAACTAGGTACTAACAGATCTTCCCAGCTCTTACCTTGCAGGTTTTTTCATTGTTATTCTCTCCAAAGAATGTTTTTCCAGCCCTAAGTCTTTGCAGAATTTTTTTTCATTGCTCTACTTGCTCTGAATAAGTTTTTTTCTAGCCGTAACCAGATGCTATCTATCTTCCCAGCTCTTATTGGCTTGCAGACTCTTTCATTGTTACTCTCTCCGAAGAATGTTTTTCCAGCCCTAAGTCTTTGCAGGGTTTTTTTCATTGCTCTACTTGCTCTGAATAAGTTTTTTTCTAGCCCTAACCAGGTGCCAACAATCTTCCCAGCTCTTACTGGCTTGCAGGCTCTTTCATTGTTACTCTCTCTGAAGAAGGTTTTTTAAAGTCCTAACCAGGGGATAAAATAATGTGCTGAAGCTGACCAGACTAAGGACATTAGCCAGATGAATACCTGGTAGGCAGATTTTTTTTCCCCTATTTTCCTCCCCAAAAACTAAGGTGCGTCTTATACTCCGGTGCGTCTTATACTCCGAAAAATACGGTAAAGTGATAAAACAGAAGGATTTTATACAAGGCTGGGAAGCTTTAATCCATTTATATCCATAATTACAGTTTTAAAATGCAAATGTAAAACTCCCATCCTCCTAAAGGGTATACTGTATTTAGAAGATTTAGAAGGCCTCTTGGTAGAAGCCTATGTCACAGCCAGCTGTTTGCACCACTCTCACCTCACTGTGAGAAGAATATAAGTTGGGATGACAGGGACATGGCAAGCAAATATACCAGAACATTGTTTCAACCACATCGGAAATACAGAGAGAACAAAAACTGGTTCTCTGTGAACCAACCCTTTTTGATGTTTGAAGTGTGCCTGCACTGACATGCTGTCATCACTGTGCAAATGCCGAGTGTGCTTTCTGCAGCAGATATAGGGTATAATCCCCATGTGGTACAACTCAGCACTTGATAAAGCTTTTCTGGCTACTGGGTCATGTAGGATTTCTAAGCTAAAAGATTTGTGGGGAAACCTGAAGTCTTGCCAAATGTTAGTGTCCATTTGTTATTAGCATTAACATGCCTAGTTTTCCTATTAATGGTTTGTTTTGATGTTTTTTTTCTTTAACATAAAAAGATTACACTGTCCCTGTTATTTAAAGCATTGATATATTGATTTATCTATAGGCAGCAATTCAAAATGAGTTACCAAGAATTGACCAATATGGTCTAAAAATGGAAACCATCATGCACATTATGAAAGCATAAAGTTAGAGCATCTTAAAATAAAAGAACAATAATGTAAATATTGTGTGTCTAATGGGGATATGTTTTCACCAGATAAAAATAAGAAAAGAAAAAGCCTGCTCTGTCCCTAGGTTTCTGCCTCTCAGTAATAGTCACAGGGTTTCAAAAGTTGAATTTGAAGTTTGGAAATGCTGCAGAAGAGGCTTATCTTCCAGAATGATTTATTTTTTTTTCAAAAGACAGGCTCTGTTATTAAAATGAAAGTATTTAGCTCAGCTTTATGAATGTCAATGCTCTCTTATTGTTGATGACTTTGCACACTTTCAGTGGCTAGCAGTGGCAAATGAATTTTATTTTACAAATAGGAAATTGAGGCTGAAATAACTTATCATTTGAATTGAAATTGACATGGCACAATTAACATATAATACAACTTAAGTGTACTAGTCTAGATGGGTCTAGCCTTTCTTGCTCATATTACATACATACATACACGCACACGCACACACACAAACATATACATATACACACAGGTACTCATATACATACATACATAACTTCTTCAGTGGAGAGATTTTGCATTTGCCCTTGAGAACACAAGCACTGTTGAGAGATATGCAATATATTGTATGTCTGCATTGGCTCTAAAGGCTTGTATCCACATGATTATTATTTGGTTAGGAGTAGGGTCTTCAGGCAAAGGTGAAAACAAAATTGTCAATTCCTAAAGTAGTAAAAATAAATGGAAAAGTTTGGTAAAAACAATCCTAAGGAAACAATGGTGTGATCAGTTTAGGATGGTGGAAAAGATATCGACAGTACAACATGGGAATGGGGAGACAAGACACATTTAAATTATATTAATTGGAAACAAGAGTTAATTCGAAAAATACTTAACTATGTCAAACAGGTAGCTTTTTGTAAAAACTTTGAAAAATGGAATAGAACACTACTGTAATGTCATGTACTTAATAGTTTCCAATAAGGATTTTAATAGCATCAAATTGTTATTGTTTTATAAATCACTTTAACATTCTTTATTCATGACCATTTGTAAAAGTCTGAAATTTAATTTCAGATATAAGAAGCCTAAAATACAACGCTGGTTTAGTGCATAAGACATGGCAACATTGTAGATGTGAGCCGATTCCTCTCTAAAAGTTCTTTCCCGGCTCAGATTGTATTTCAATACAGTAATCTCCTTTGTTTGAGGCTTCAAGGGCTCTGAAAACGTGTAGCTTTCTCAAGGGCTGGGGCAGTATTCTAAGGAGATATGCTTTACTGGGGTTTCAGCCAGGTCTTCCCCCAGCACTACTAGTTAAATAGATAGTGAATTGAATGGGATTCATGATGAGAGACATCTGGACTGTTTCATATTCAGTGACTTCATCATTGAAAATTCAGCAGGGTTCAAATTTTAGGACTGTGTTCAGTAAAACCCAAGGTAGTTGCTCATTTAGCAGAAGAGTAACAGGTCTCTGTCTCTGTCTCTGTCTCTGTCTCTCTGTCTCTCTCTCTCTCTCTCTCTCTCTCACACACACACACACACACACACACAATACTTAAGTACAGTATGTCATGATGTTTCTGCTGAATTAGATGCTTCATGGGTCTAATTTTTTTATTACAGAAAGGCCACTTTGAAGGAGGTCAAGAGTTTTGGAAGCTGTGAGTTTGGGGAGGGAGGGTGGGAGGGGGAGAGAGAGAGAGAAGAGAGAGAGAGAGAGAAATTTTATTTGGCATTTTCTAAGTCGTCAATCCTAATAGACTACCAGCATGTAGGGAGATATCAATCCCATATGAAACTCCTGTTCTTGTTAGGCTGTGATGGCGTCTGCTACCATAGAGCCTAGGTGGTACTGGTGATATGATTCTGAGATGGGTTCACTAATCATTTAAGATCCTGAGCCAAAACCAAATAAGGTAACAAAATATGTAAAATAAGCCACAGAGCTAAAAGAGTCATCCAGGGAGTATTTCTTTATGTCTGAGGCATTGTGCAAAAAAATCTCCTCAAGGGCTTAAGACAAGGATAGATGTTTTAGTGTCTGAACACAACATTTAATCATGGCGTGGATTTGAAAACTGGAGCAAGTGAGGGGAATAACAAATAAATATGGTCGAGTAATATGCAGGGGCCAAGCCAAGTTTTCTTGTTTCTGAAGTATTATAAGCTTGTTTTAGAGCAGGGGTGTCAAACTCGCAGCCCGCGGGCCGGATGCATCACGTGCTGGCCCCGCCCTGCCCAGTTTAGCGAAGGGGGGGAAAGTCCCAATACTTATGTGATGATGTCATGACGATGTGAGTTTGACACCCCTGTTTTTAAAGTGTACACTTACGTTATCCTGAATTTTATGCCTGAAAATGATTTAAAAACTCTGCATGATCAGAGAAAGCTCTATGCTGCCCCCAAACCTGAAGTTCTTGAACCTCAGCATTATCATTCCTGACTTATAGGGAAATGAAGTTCACGCATACAAAGTTGCCTACTGTCATCAAAGAGTAAGCACTCGCAGAGGTTGTAAATAGATTATTTATTTACCTTGTTGAGATTTCTTACCTCCACATTAATGTCTGACATCTGCTAGTTTTTCAGTGCCAACTTGCCCAGGTAGTCACAATTAAATAGAAGGATACACACACACACACACACACACACACACACACACACACACACACACTATACTATATATATAGTTCTATAAACTTTGACCAAAGCTCTTGGTCTAAATATCTATCAAAGGAAAGGATGAATTATTTCTTTCCACTTTTAATATTTTATTCTTAATTTTGACACCATTCTAAAAGAGTACATTTTAACCTCAAACTGCTAGCTGCAGTTCGGCTGTTCAAATCTCACCTGCTCAAGGTTGACTCAGCCTTTCATCCTTCGGAGGTGGGTAGCAATAGCACTTAGACTTATATACCGCTTCATAGTGGTTTACAGCCCTCTCTAAGCGGTTTACAGAGTTCAGCATATTGCCCCCAACAATCTGGGTCCTCATTTTACCGACCTCAGAAGGATGGAAGGCTGAGTCAACCTTGAGCCGGTGAGATTTGAACTGCTGAACTGCTGAACTGCAGTGCTGCACTTTAACCACTGAGCTACCTCGACTCTCGGGTAAAATGAGGACCCAGATTGTTGGGGGCAATATTCTGACTCTGTAAACCACTTAGAGAGGGCTGTAAAGCACTATGAAGCTGTATATAAGTCTAAGTGCTATTGCTATTGCTATTCTGATCTGACAAGAGTGTCTTTTGCAAATGCCATGAGCTCAGAACATTAGTGGCATTCCCAAAAAAATAATAATTAGACATTTCCCTCCTTACTTTAAATTGAATTTCCATTATGTTATGTATTAACTTGTAACAATTGACTGAGAGAAAGATTTCAGAATCTGGCTTGTATCTGACAGGCTGATCAGTCAATTGCTAATAGACTTTGAATGCTCTAGAACAGTGTTTCGCAACCTCAGCAATTTGAAGATGTGTGAAATTCAGATCAGCTGGGGAATTCTAGGCATTGATATCCATACAGTACATCTTCAAGTTGCTGAAATTAAGAAACAGTGCTCTAGAACTACAAGCTAATGGATTTTCTATTGTTGCTTTGTCCCTGTTATTTCTGGTGGTTAAGCTAAAGTTCAGGACAAATACCCACCTGTCACAAGAAAGAGCTTTGTCTTTATATAAAAGGAGACAGATAAAATTTCCCATTAATTTGTATTTTACTCTGTTTTAATAGTCATGCTATTACCATGATAGATGCTTAGTTAATAGCCTGCAATATACGTTTTTCTCCTTCTATCCCATGGACAATGGTTCTGGTATAGAAAAAATAATTTTACAGAGGTGATAGAGACCTAGAGAGATACAAATGCTTAGTGTGAGATTCTTGGACACATTGTAGTCGGATTCATGCAGATCCATTATGATTCTGTAGCATTCAATATAGTGATGCCAGATTTAATGTCTTAAGGCCTGGGTGGTGTAATGATTTATGGCATTGGGTTTAAGAATTGGGAAGATCCAAGTTCAGGTCCACTCTCATGAAGAAATTCAGTGGGTATCTTTGAGTCAGTCACTCTCTGACCAAGACCAAGATATTTGCAGTGGGAATAAAATGAAAGATTTCCCCATGGATCCCTAAGAAAAAGTAGGGGTATAATAAAAATGAATTATAATGCATGCATAACAATATGGAAAGAGGGCCCATTGTAATGTTCTATATGGAAATGGGAACACGTCTCTTCTGATGCTAGCATTAGAATAAATTAAGCTAAATAATTGAGCTCAGTGCAATTTGCATAATTTATTTATAAAGCTTTCCTTAGCAGAACTATGTTTTTTTTTTTTTGCTGAGCTGATCTATGCTAGGACAAGTCTTTTAACCTTCAGTCTTGATCACTAAACTAGAAATAATAATGCCTTACTTCAAAAGCACTTGGCCCCTTTTAAAAGTACTATAGAAGTCATTAGCAATAAGAATCTTATTATAGGCCCACCTCAGTGAGAGCTGATCATTTAGTCTATTGGTGTCACATGGCAACAAGGTTAGCTGAGTGCAGAAGGCTGATCTAGTCAAAGTCAACTGCCATTAATTACCTACAACAGAATAAGAAGTGTGTTTAACTTGTGCTTAAGTGCTTTATTGGATTGCAGGAGAAAGAGAGCTTCTGTTTGAACAACCAGGGATTGATATGGTCAGATTATGGTCAAGAGAAGAAGGGCTGATAAGGGCAGGCTGCAAAAAAAAATGAGATAAATACCTCAATTCATGCAAAGGTTAGAACTATGGTTCTCTATTGCTAGTACAGAATCAAAGTGTATATGTACTCTGAAATGAAAGTGTATAGTATTTTATTGTTCTGGAGATGTTTCAGAAGATAGTTTGCTTTCCTCTGCATTCCAGATTGCAGCCTTCAGTTTTCTCTTTGATGAGTGGAACCTTTTAAAGGGAGTGTAGCATAGTCTTTGATCTTTTACTGCTGTTTGCATGTGTGCAGCCTTTGCATTAAGGTTTTGCATGTAAAATGGATGCTAACATACACACTTCATCTACTGCAGTGTTTTTGAAATGGGAATTCTTGGGAGTTAAGAAGTCCACGCATTTTTAAGCCAAGCATCCTAGAATGAATCTCTGTCTTTCCTATCTCTGTGCTATGATATTTCTCACAAGAATATCCAGTTAAAATATTTTCAGCTCCGAGTTCACAAGGGTACAAATAGTCCTGTTTTCTTAGTAGCTATGAAATGCACAACCTCCATAGAAGAGAATCATCACTGAACCCTAATATAGCTTTCCCCACCCTAAATATCGTTCAAGTATCTAGACCAGGGGTGTCAAACTCACGGCGTCACGCCAGCGTCACATGAAGTATCGGGACTTTTTCCCCTTCACTAAACCAGGTGTGGGCGTGGCCAGCATGTGACGCATCCGGCCTGTAGGATGGGAGTGTGACAGCCCTGATCTAGACCATGGGTGTCAAACTCGCGGTGTCACATTGTCATCACATGATGTTTTGTGACCTTTTTCCCCATTCACAGAGCTGGGGTGGGCGTGGCCTGCACATGACCCATCCAGCCGGCGGGCCGCCAGCTTGACACTGCAGAGCTAGACCTCCATCAATTGCAAAGAATTCTTCCATTGGAAAGACTCCCAGGTTTGAGAGGATCTGTTTACTGGCAAACCATTGATTTTGAAGTCTTTATTGTAACTTAAATGGCACAATTTCCTGACATCATTACACATTTAGACTTTGCTTCTAGTCATCACAGCCACCTGATTGAAACAGTCTTGTAAATTACTATTACTGCAGGTGTATTTCTATACAACTCTTTAACATTGTCAGAGTAACATTTTCTCTTTTAAAATAAAATAACAAATTTCTTAGAATTTCTGCCTTCCTTTGGAGATATTTATCCAAACAGCAGGGAAAGAAAAGTGCTTCTACTTTCGCAATTTACTTTTTCGGGATGGAGGGGAAATGTTAGAATTTAGATGAGTGTTTGTGAAGTCAATGCTACATTATAACTTTTGGCTAAAACGTTCTCATGCAGAAAATAGTGAGACATCATCAAACATGGCACCGCACTGGACTTTTCTTTTTCTTTTCTCATATTTCATAAATGCCAAGGCATGATATAGTAAGCTGCAGGTTAAATCATCTGCTTGCCTTTAAAGACAATTATGTTGAAAGCATAATAAATGCTGTCTTACATCTGCTTTAACTATTTCTCAAGTAATTACCGTATTTTTCGGAGTATAAGACGCACCTTTTTCCTCTCTAAAAGTGGCTGAAAATTTGGGTGCGTCTTATACTTCGAATGTAGCTTTTTTCCCAGCCCTAACTAGGTGCTAACAGATCTTCCCAGCTCTTACCTTGCAGGCTTTTTCATTGTTACTCTCCGAAGAATGTTTTTCCAGCCCTAAGTCTTTGCAGAATTTTTTTTTCATTGCTCTACTTGCTCCGAATAAGTTTTTTTCTAGCCCTAACCAGGTGCTAACGATCTTCCCAGCTCTTACTGGCTTGCATGCTCTTTCATTGTTACTCTCTCAGAAGAAGGTTTTTTTAAGTCCTAACCAGGGGATAAAATAATGTGCTGAAGCTGACCAGACTAAGGACGCTAGCCAGATGAATACCTGGTAGGCAGATTGTTTTCCCCTATTTTCCTCCCCAAAATCTAAGGTGCGTCTTATACTCCGGTGCGTCTTATACACCATGTGCGTCTTATACTCCAAAAAATACGGTAACAAATGACCATCATATTAACAGTTAAGCTACATTATGAGCACTGTACAATGTGGGGAATCATACTGTCTTGCAATCTGTGGAAAATTGATTCCTACAATGAGATTAAACTCCTAGCCCAAAATATTTTTTTCTTTCTTCCCTTTACTCTTTTCAGACAATAACTAAAGGGTATCCATTCTCCAAATCAATTGAGGAAGTGTTCATTTGTGAATTTAACTCATTCTTCCCTTTAAAATTGTAAAGTTTAATCCCACTCATGGCTAAGAAAGAAGGATTTTACTGCTGCCAGTAGCAAATGTGCCAGAAATACCATTAACTCTAACAAAGTTCTGTTGGAGAGGATTTATGAGAGATGAAGCTGCGACTCATAAAATTAGAAGTGTCTAATCCCAATAATATCTATTCATTAGGAGCCCTATTTATGCTGATAGGGACTCCCATCTAATTAAGTATGTACAGGAGTCCTCTTTCAGAGACCAGAATATACTTTAGCCATCTTCTGTCTTTATCTCTGCTTCATTAAACTTTTTCTTTCAAAAGAACCAAAGAGCTAGAAGCTCTTCTTTCTTTCCTCTCCTTTCTTTTATAATGTAAGCCCAGGAGACCCTTCAGCACTTGGGGCTTTGTCTGGCAATAAAGGAATGTAATTTTTTGTCCTCTGCTGTGCCCTCAGTCAGGGGTGGGTTCCTAATTTTTTTTACTACCACTCTGTGGGCGTGGCTTATTTTGTGGGTGTGGCTTGCCAGCCATGTGACCGGGTGGGCGTGGCTTGCCAGCCATGTGATCAGGTAGGCGTGGCTTCTCAGACTGCTGAAGGGAGGGGAACTGAGATAGGTCCTGCCGCCCATTCCCCCTCCCCTCAGCAGCACGAGAAGCCTCAAACATGCAAAAATGCCTAGGATCATCACCACGCGTTCATGGCTTCTCAGACTGCTGAAGGGAGGGGAAAGGAGATAGCTCCTGCCGCCCATTCTTTCACCGTCTCACGCGCTCCCTCAGGCATCCTCCCCTGCTTGGATTCACTGTGGGGTAGGAAGGCAGCACATGCACAGTGCCGGAAGCTCGGCTTCTGGGCATGTGCAGAATAAAAAAAAATTTAAAAATTAAATGGCGGCGCCCACGCACCGGCAACCAACTGCACCGGTACTGTGACATTACCAGCAGGCCGCTACCGGTGCTATAGAGTGGACTGCACCGGTAGGAACCCACCACTGGTTTGGGTGCTTCTTATTTGCCAATTGTATTGCAAAAGGTGATCCATTTGCTCTAATTCCCCCTCCCTATTGATCTTTGTACAAGGCTCTATGAAGCCTGTGGTCCTGAGCTTAGGGTTTCAGCTGTGGAAAGTGTTAATGAAGCTCCCTAGGTATTCAATTTTTTTTTCTCCTTTTGGGATTTGTGTGTGTAAGAGAAGGCGGCATGTGAGAGACAAAGACATACACAGCATTATCCTGAAAGATATTCAAATGTTGAAGACTGAGCTGTATTTCAAACATTATTCTGACCATTGCCATCATTCCTAAAAAGGAATTTGCACAGTCTCTTGGAAATTTCTCACTCAGAACTTATGAAAAGATGATGTTGCTCCCAACTGTCATTTTTGGAACTTCCAATCTTATGAAACGGAGTGAAATATCAACATTTAAACGTGTGCGATAAAGCCTAAAGAGTGTAACAACTACCTTATATTATTATTATTTTTTTCTTCACTGCCTCTGTTTTTCTAAATCAGCAGTATTTCATAGGAAATCCTTAAGGCAGCACCCAATTTGATTTTCATCCTACTGCCCTTTTAGAAATAGTCCACTTTCTACAATACCTGGAAATAGTTGCTTTGAAACCTTTTTCTACAAATATCTTATCTGGGAACTCGCAGCGATATAGTTTGGTGATAGTGGAAGGTTAGATTGGAGCTTTTCTAATCTAAAGGGCTAGTTGTCAGAACAGAAGTGTTTTCAGAAAGAAAGCAAGAAAGAAAAGAATCCACACAGTGGTTACAGTTTTCATGTTGAACAGCACTTCCCTATTAAATAATTAACCAGCTTCAGCCTCAAAACTACTGACCTGAAACATGACATGCCACCAGGGGCACAAGCCTCTGTCAAGTCAGGGGCAAATCTGAGCAGCTCTGTAAAAGACAGCAGTGTGTTTCCCAATGCATTTTAGTTCTTCATTGGACTGCTGCATTGAAGCTTTGCCTTGAAAATGCTTCTAAATGTGCTTTGTAATAGAGAAATTTTGGTGCAGTGGCTCTCTGTAGACAAGTAATTGTATTTTTATATGTGCATCAGCATTGCTCTGAATCTTCTGCTGAAGAATCCATTTTGTTCTAGAGGAGTTGAGGACGGGAGCTTTGCATAAATAAAAACAATGTTCCAGGTGGTAGCCAGTAATATATGTGTGTGTGTCCGGGGTGGGTTCCTCCCGGTTTGGACCGGATCGCCCAAACCGGTAGGAGCCCGCTGGTGATGTCACTGTTGGTGCCGTTCCATGCGCGCCACCATATTTTTGGGGGATTTTTCCCCTTCCGCAGCTTGAAAAAGGACCCTCCCACCCGCCCGCGAGTGAATATTGTCCTTTATTTCTTCGCCCGAAGCACATCTGATGAGTTCTTCAGCTGTGTTTCAGGCTAATTCCTACTTCTGAGCATGCACGGAACCCAAATCGCACGAGGGGACGCGCGCGAAACCTCACGATGCGAACTGGTGGCGAAGGTAAGTGGAACCCATCCCTGGTGTGTGTGCGTGTGCGTGTGCGTGTGCGTGTGTGTGTGTTTCATTCTGTTTTGTAAGGATATCATTGATTAATAAACTAATATCATTGAAATCAAGATACGTAAAATGTCCATTTGACTGCCGTATCACTGCTTAACTAGTTTACCTACAAAAGTATCTATACTTTTGGCGTAGGAAAAATATGTTCCTGAAATATTTCCATTTTATAGCCCAAAATAAGTTTTGTGTGCTAGCAGTTCCTTGCCTTTCAAATTGTGCTAATTGTCCCACATAACTGGAATCTCTCTAGGAGTTCCTTTGATCTATAGGCTAGCATTAAGGATTCGTTTACCTGTCCCATTAAAGTCTATGTACAGAGCCGTTAAGGCCTTTTTGCTCCTTGTTTTGATTCTTACAGTCATCCTTTTTGATAACTTCCATGACTTAGGTAAAGTAGAAGTGTCTCCACTCCTGTCCAACTACCCCACTACTATATACCATGCTGAACGTCTCTCATGTACAGACTGCGCTTCTGTTTCCTTGCAGGAAGAGAAGGTAGCATGTTTACACCTAAATGCACACATTCATGATCTGCATGTTTAGTCCTGAGAAAGACAATAGGATAGCAGTTTGAAATGATACTACATGGAAGAAGATATTTGTCATTTCAGAAAATGGGATACAGAAAGCTCCCCCACCCATGTTGCCCACCAGACAAACAGATGTGAGACCCTATTTGTGAGGTTGGGCTTTCAGGAACAGATGGGACTGCTATTTCTGTACCAGCTTTCCTGCTGTGTAATGGCATACTGTCAGCCCCCCCATGTAAACCAGATAGGAAACACAACTAGAGTAACTAATTCAACTTTATTGTAAGGGTGTATTAACAAATTTTGCAAATCTGAAAGTACAAATATCCTGTCACGAATTTTAACCATCTGAACAATTAAGGAAGGATCTTCCTATATTTCTTTCTCTAACAATCAAGTTCTTGCCTCTCTTGTCTGATTGTTTCCTTGGCAGCATCTCTTCCCCTTGTTTCCCAAGATCATCCACAAGTTCTATTACACACACGTATCTATACAACTTGATTCAGTTCTTAGCCTGGCAGTTTTCTTTAGGTTGCCATCTTGGTCCCTGGAGTGGCAACTATAGTACTATTCCAATTTATCAAGAGCTTAACACACAGTATGGAGCACCTGTTAGATCTGTTTCGTTTAATCTCAGGACAGTGGTGACATGATCTGGAATTGGAGGATGTTTTTGTTTGTCTTTTGTCATGGAAAGATCACTCTTTGATTGATTAGAAGTTCTTCTTGCCCACTCCCTACGACAGAAAGGTAGAACTTATTCATCCAGTCTATCCCATGTCTGGGTTCAAAGGGCACTTGATGGAATTTTCAAGAATTTGGTGCAGAGTTTGTCTGAGGGCTTAGTAACATATGGAATGAGAGGGTGGCAATGACTTTAGACTGGATTGTGCCTGCATAGCCTTTTTCTACCAATTCTGGAAGCCTCTGAATTTGTTTGTTTGTTTGTTATGTTTGTTTTCGGGGAGATGAAATAGCAGAAGAAAAATGCTGGAGAAAAACGAAGAGCAAATACAATTTGACACTGGTAAGGGACTTTGTTAGAGACAACACTGTGGCAATAAGAATGGCAAAAACAGAAGTATTTTGCTACTCTTATTGCTTCTACAGACTGCTTCCAGTGGCCTTTTTAAGGTGACCTGCTCCTTATTAAGGGACTGGGTCAAATAATCACCCCCAGGGCCATAATGAGAATTTTTCATGGATTTCTCAGATAACATTACGGGATTTTCAGTAATTGGACTGTAGAGTTGGACTCTGCTTGTTCAGCTCCTACAGAGTTGCATGAACTCTGGTCTGACATGATTGGGCTGGAAACTGGATAGGGTCCTTAGAGTTGCGAATGTATCCATCTGCATTTTAAATACATTTTCCTACTGGTAGGATAAGGCCTCTTGGAAGGTAGCAGGTGGCTGGATCCAAGCAGTGAAGTCATCTTTAAGAGAGACAATAGTTCTAGAGGATGTGCATAGATGCACTTAAGAAGGTCCACCCAACATATACCCAAGTCCAAGCAAAGTTCTACAAAGACAATAAGACATACAGTTTTCAGAAGGAATATAGCAACTTTGACAGGACATTTCTGGGACCGGAAGATAATTTGATTGGAAAAATTTATAAATTTTTAATAAAATATAAATTAGAAGAGGAGATAGTAAAAGAACCAATGCTGAAATGGGCCAAAAACTTTGGATATTCGATAGATTTAGATAAATGGGAAGAAATTTGGATGACAGATTGGCGGATGACAATGTCAGTGGCCTTCAAGGAGAACCAGTGCAAGATGTTTTATAGGTGGCACCTTCCACCGACAAGAATTGCAAAAATTTCGCAGAATTCATCTGCTTTATGTTGGAAATACAAAAAAGAAATAGGCACATACTATCATACCTGGTGGACCTGTAAGAAAGCTAAGAGTTATTGGGCCATTATAGGGAAGTGGATTAAAGAAATAACCCAGGAAGAATTTTCTAATAAACCCGAGTTTTTCTTGTTAGGCATTATTGAACCAAGAGTTAATAAAGATACCCAATACATTACTATTCACATTCTAATGGCAGCTAGGATTATATACGCGCAGTTCTGGAAAAACAGTGAAACACCTACAGAGCAGGACATAATTAGAAAGATAATGGACTGTGCTGAGATGGACAAATTAACAAAGGAATTAAAGGATAAACAAGAATCAGACTTTTATATAATATGGAACAAATTTTATGAGTGGTTAAGAAAAAGAAGGAATGCATAAAATATGATGTATATCTGTCAACTCTGAATAATATAAGATATTAGTGTGCAAAAATTCATTAAATGTAACACGGTGTGTGTGTGTGTGTGTGTGTGTGTGTGTGTGTGTGTGTGTGTGTGTGTGTGTGTGTGTGTGTGTAGGATTTTTTGCTGAAAATAAAGGGAGACTATTATAGATCTATTTCGAGCTATTTTGCTCTCGTCAGATAGCCATACCCGTAGTGGGAATTGAACCTGTATGTGCCTTATTTTATATATTAAAATAAGTAAAAACTATAGATTTAAAAGGCTATATAGATAATACGGATATAGTTGTTTATTATGGTAAAAAAATGTAACTTAAATTATGTAAAGCTCCTAGGATAGCTTATTGGAGTTAGGGGCTAAACAGAAAAGCCCAAAATGTTTATTTGTTGTTGTGTATGTCAGTGTTGTATTGTTGTATAGTTGTGTGTATTTAATAAAAAAATTTAAAAAAGAAGAAGGTCCACCCACTTCTCAAGATGCCATGGCTGGTTCCAACCATCCTGGATAGTTTCCAGCCTCTCTCCAACCTCCCAAGTTTGTTGCATACTGCAGCTTCAGAAGTTCTAAGATGAAGCTAATTATTTCAGATTTCAGTATGGAGATCTCACTTGTCATGATTGATGATTAGTGAAGAGACTGGGATGCTGCCTCCCTCCTTGACCGCTTGGCATCCCTCAGTAGTATCAACATGGTATCCTCCTGGATCACCTCAGGATTTCGAAGTGGGGGATACTGTTACAGTAGTTCTTTTCACCTCCTGCTGGAGAAAGCCTTTGTTCTGGGGAGTGCCTCAGGACCAAACATTAGTTTCACATTTTTTAGACTAACCTCCCATTGGTTGACAAAAACAACACATTCAAGTTCATCGTTCCAAATATAATCTGAATTGATGTCACTTTAATCTTCATTATTCAGCTCTTTATTAAGATAAGTTATTGGTTTTGAAATCACAATTAATTTTTCCAGCTACAACAGCATTCCCCCCCCCATCCCAACCAATAAATGCTTAAGTTGTGTAAACTGCCAAGAAACGTTCTCAAATTAATCAAATCTAGTGCTAAGCTTGAAAAACATTTTTAAAATTGCTTTATCCAAATTAAGCTGCTCCAAAATAATCATATTATGATAAACCCCGGGTTACTTTCCCAAAATGCACTTTCTGTGTTTTATTGGTTGGGTTCACACAACAAGTTAAGCTGTAACAGATAAGGCCACGTCAGGGCAGGCTTCATTTGATACAAAGATCCATGTTTGTTTTAATGCTGGAATTGAATTTGGATTAGGTTCTTGCTCTTATAGCACATGTCTGTGCCTTATTTTATTTG
Organism: Diadophis punctatus similis; assembly: GCA_023053685.1. Taxonomy (NCBI): domain Eukaryota; kingdom Metazoa; phylum Chordata; class Lepidosauria; order Squamata; family Dipsadidae; genus Diadophis; species Diadophis punctatus. The sequence continues at coordinate 3,777,513 of JALIGW010000033.1, forward strand.
TAAAAGCTGTCATTTAGCTTTGATATGATGAAATTACAGAAGCTGCAAGTGGGCAGTATGAGCTTACATGAATGCTGTGGAAGGAATGGGCTTTCATTCTCACACAGGGTTCTGCCACTTTAATATATGTATGCAGTACTGTTTGCCTGAAAGTATTCCCAGCCACCCACCCCCAATCTTTCTCCCCATAAATTGAAAATACATCAGGACAAAGCATTTCAGCCCATTACATTTGTTGGGATGTCCAAAGAGACTTGGACCAAAAGGTCTCCTGAGACAAAAGCATCTGTGGATTGTTTCTTCCACACCATCACCTGGACAGTGTTAGGTCACTCATTGCTAATGGGAATTATTTCTGCTGCTGAAGAGAAGGCTTTTTTTTTCTTTCATTTTAAACACGGATGCTTCAGACAACACTTAGAACTTCCCCCTTGCTGCCAGAATTTGCTTTAAAATACTGTTGATCTTTCTTATCATTCTGTGGAATTAATTCAGATAGGATTTTACATGTGTCTTTTATCCTGCCAGACTGCTGTATCATCTCTTTTTAATTACAGATATAAACTCTGTTTACAACTAAGGGATTTAAGAACAACTCTATTTTTAAATGACTAGGGATGTGGTATTGGGGGGGGGGGGTATGGTATTCATAACTGGCTTCTTTGGGATATGGTAGAAGACTATCTACCTTCTCCTATGCTTGTTATACTGAGAGAGAGACCCATTGGAACAGTGTGAATAATAAATGTTCATGCAGCATAAAATAAAACAGGAGGTTGTGTTTTTTTAAATCTACACATTTCATCTGAGAATTTGGGACTCTGGTATGTTTGCTTAGTTCTATAGTAAAATTTGGCTTTTTTTTTTAATTTGTACGTTGCCACATGCTTGCTTATTAGAAAAAGTAACAATGTTTTCCATAATTTTCAGTGAAATGGCTAAGGCATTTTGGTGATTTACACTGACAATAAGATAACACCTCCTTGTTCCATATATAAATGCTGAGTAGCTTCTTTTCAACATTCCTCATAACGCTTCACCTTTCCCTTATCTGAAGGCAGTAGGCTAATTTCAGGTGCATAGGACAGCCCCTATGGAAATCAAATCCCAACAATTTGCTTCTAATTGCAGAATTTATTTTTTGACAAAAATAAGCAATTCTCAAAGAAATGATTTCACTGTGTTTGTAGACCAATTCTGATCCATTGCAACATTTTTAGTACAGTACTAGTTCCATACATACTATTTTAGCTTTATTGCATAAAATCCATCTTAGCCAACATAATGATGCCAACAACTTGAACAATAATAAATAAAAGTATGTAGATAAAGGAGAAGAACAGGTCTTTGAAAAAAGTGACATGCCACATTTCCTGGATATTTTGCCATGTGGATTGTCCATTTCCAGTTGATTCTTTTTTTTCATTGCAAGTTTTACAATTATTTTTTAAAAATAATAATATTCCAATAGGCTTGAATTGTGAATAGGTCTGAATTATGAAATATTTTTTTCAGTAACGTGTAGTTGAAGATTGGCTGCCGAATGTGCTAAGAACATTGTCATGTGCAGACATTTGAATGATCATTAGATGGCCTCAGAGGGAAGAAAGACATTCTTAAAAGTTCAGGTAAAGGTAGCAATAGATTAAATCAGACTTTCAATAAGGAGTATCAGGTATTTAAAGTCAGCTAAATTAGATTAGATTAGGCTACTCCTGAATTACTGTGTGGAGAAATGTAAAATATGCATGAGACTATCAGCCCAGGGCCAGGAAAGACAGAAATGGTATGCATTTGTTTCCTTTAGCTAGGAGAACATTTGTTTTTTCGCTCACTCTTAATCAGGGGTGGCCAAACTATGGTTCTTTGAGGACCTGTGGACTTTAACTCCCAGAATTCCTGAGTCAGACATGCATGCATGGCTAGCTCAGGAATTCTGGGAGTTGAAGTACACAGGTCCTCAAAGAACCATAGTTTGGCCACCCCTGCTCTTAATCCTTTAAAATAGTTCTGAGCCATCCTTTGAAAGGATGTTGAGGAGCAGAGTCTTATCTTGTTTCCCAGATTAAGCTGACATGATGGCCGTAGTGTCTTCACTGTCTGTCACTTCCTCCTTTGATGACTGGAAACTAAATAAATAAATGCCCCCTGCAGTGACAGGTTCTCTCATTAGCTTTTGTACTTCCATGCCCTCCAGTAAAGGGATGATGAACTCAGCACCTGTTTGTAAGCCAATCATTTTAAAGAGGTATGGGGATGGGCGTAATCCTCTACCGAAATCTGACTGGATAGGCTAACAGACAGAACTAAGTCAATCAGAATGTGTTAATCACAAATTACATATCCTTAGGCTTTAAAAAGAAATCATTTTAAAAGAAAAGTAATTGTGGGTGTTCTAATTAATTTAGGGTTTTTTTTTTCAAATCCTGCTTGAGGAAACAATGTAACAGTCTTATGTGAAGGAATAGAAGGAAAAGGAGAGATTGGTGGAGCTTTGACCTTTTGTTATGGAGACACTTCTCAATAGAAGGATGCTTCTGCATTGTCATGATACCATTGCATTGGTAATTTCCCTTCTTCTGCAGGAAACAACTAATAAAATAAGAGTGTGGCATAAAAATCCATGGCATCATAACATGCTGCCATATGCTTTATATTACTAGATGTTGCTACTGATATGCCTGTGGCTATATAGCTGCATAATGCAGGATTATAATATGCAAAGACTTATAATATGCAAAGACGGAAGTTATCTTTTGAAGACAATCTATCAATTGAAATAGCTCGTAATGCATCTGTGTTTTGAATGCCTTCAGAATTGCCATGAAAGCTTTGGTGAGTCCAATAAGGGAGAATAATTTATGCTGATATTATCTGTCCAAAATTTTCAGAAGGTTAAGAATTACCTTTTAAAAACTAGGGGGAAAAAAGGATAATTTGTAGAAATCAATTCTGCTCATAAAAGCACTGACTGGAGTGAAGAGCCTTCTATTAAGCAGAGGACACAATTTGATACATTACATGTATTAGATTAACAAGACCATTTTCCCCTATGTTGTTTCACAGAAGCTGCCATCAAACAAAATATATTTCTATTTCCACTAAATTATCTGTCAAAAGCTGCCGGCATGGTACAGAATATTTCATTATGACATAAGTGTAGTCTATTTGTGTTTGTCTTGGATTCCCTGGTAAAGATTTATCCTTCTGTCCTGTCCTTTTTCCTCTTTTCTGCAGGCAGGAATCCTTGTCCAGCCTACTCCTTTTTACAGAACAATCCACAGACTATATACGTATTTTAGTATCATTTCTACATTAGAAATAGCATTAGACATTACCATAACTCTGAAATAGACAACAGGGCAGTATTTCTGTAGCCAATAAAACATTTTTTTTCCAAATTCCCTTTTGAAAAGAGAGATCTTGAAATTGGCTATGTTTTTTCAGATTAGGAATTAATCCTATTATTCCCTAAACTCAGCACCACTGTAGTTAATTAGGACTAACAATGTTTTACTTTCCATTCATATTTAAATTTAGTTAGATCAAAAGTTTTCTGTATTTATTGTATACTGATATACTGTATATTGAATAGAAAGCATCTCCCTCATCAACATCTTTAAACTTAGCAAGATGTTAATCTTTAAAAAAAAATCACTTAATTGAATTTTGAAACTTCCATCAACTTTGAGACTTCCACCTTTTGTATCTAACTTAAAGTAGTCTCAGAAAATAGTTCTGTTCTCTCCTTTGTTCTTTTCCTGCTCCTTTTTTCTGTACCTCTCACTTCTGGGGAAAATTTATGCTAACTGTTAAATTCACTCACTAACCTCCATGCTACCCAGACATTAAAAACAACCCAAATAAACGTTGGCCAATGATGTTAACGATTGTCCCATTGTTTCTTTAGTTAGCTCATCTAGTGAGCCTATTAGATAAGGTTCTTGTGCATTTCATGTTAAATTTTTGGGATTTTATATAAATAATTTGAATACTTCAAACTAAATTTCAGATTAATCTATTGTTAAAGTATTTCACTCATTAAATATAATGCAATTTATCAAATAATGAGCTAAGGACTTTTTGATTCAAAAGAAAGCTGCATGTTCAAAGGTATTTTACTTACTGTACATTACTAAAAACAGAGTGCTATTTCAGCCTGGTAGATTCTGCAGAAGAATAATGAAACAGTGAGAAGACATTGAATCCTCCTCAATGATAAGAACATAATAACATTTGCTTGATTTTGTATTAGATGAATTGGGCAATAGAAAACTGTTATTTCACTAAGGCCTACCCTGTATCTTTTATAGGGAACTGTGGACATATTAATACCTCAGCAAAGGCCTGTGGTTGAATTCCCTTGTTATAGCCTCACAGTATTTCTCTGTATTTATGCCAACTCCCGCCCCTGCTCCCAGGGTTCTGGGGCTCTTCCATTTCCCTAAATATTCTGTAAAAGGAGGAGGCTTCATGCTGATCTCTTGCACATTGGCAGAAAACATTTTGAAGTCTGTCTGCCATATACTGTAACAAAGAGATTGTGTTGATCTGAGATAGATTACAGCTGAAATTGTGGGGAACAGTGTTCTGATTTGTGGTGTTTTGGTTGGTTTTTGTGTTGGACTTCTATTGTAACTTGTCCAAGTTGAGCAGAGTAGAACGTGTCTGTTCAATGACTGACCTTGTGATTTTCTTTGACAGGGAGACCATTGAGATGGTTGGGAAGGAAAGTTTCTTGGTGATTTGTATTGTATTCTATTTGTATTCCAAAGCATAAGGCTGCCAGTTTCATTTGGCCCTTATATTGCTTGGACACATTTTTCAGTTTATTATGTTCAAGCAACTCAGTTGTTTTATTACAGCCTTTGCTGGTCACGTCTGTTCCTATTGCCAGAGCAGCACCTGCTGGTTAAAGGGAATATAATTGCTTTCTGGGTTGAGAACTGAGTTTTCTGAAAGCTCATATTTTTAAACATCCCATGTTTGCCTGACCACATACTTCCTTATTTACTTTTTCTACTTATTGGCTGAATCTGCATAATCTGGGAAACTGCTAGACTCTTCCTCTTTACATATACAATTACTTATAAAATATGTTTAGAAAAGGGGCAGGGTGGAGGAAATACACAAAGCTGAATATTCAGAGTGATTAAAGGTTTATTGATATCATTGCATCTTTTTATTTTGTAGCTAGACTTTTTAAGAGTCAGTTTTTAAATGTCATTATGTGTCAGGTGGGAAAGACCAGGACCACACATGAAGTTCCAATTAAACTGGATTTATTAATACTCATGCCTATGTACAAGAATCTATTCAACGATTAGCATTATTTTGGCCTAGATAAGGGTCAGTGGAATTCAAGAGGAGTCAGACCTATTTTGTGGCTAGGTAGTGACTCTAAGCTGATTCCTCTTTTGACTGCATCCCTAGGCTCTGCCACTCCTTCTCCTACAGTAGCAACCTAGCAAGACATAGTTCACCTGTTGCATGGCTGTTAATAAAAATGAAAGTTTAGAGCTATGGCAATGTCTTCCGAGTCTAGACACTCTGGGAATTACAAATCCAAAAATTGCTGGAAGATATCATATTAGGGAAGGCTTTTTTAGATAATCAACAGTAGATGCTTTAATACTTGTCAAAAGAAGAAGTTAATTGAAGCTAGAGAAATAACCCTAATTACAGTATCTCATAAAATCTGGCCAGCTTACATAATTTGAACAAGAGAGCCAGTGTGTTCCTTTGAGACTCCATCCAATAGGTTACTATGTGTGCCTTGTTTCATTCATCTATCACTTTTGACCTTCTACCCAACTAATCTTTGCAACTAACATAAATGTGAGCCTTAGTATTTCTAGCTGCCTTGAGTCTGTCAGTACATAATAATCAAATTGAATAAATATTTCAAATTCCTAGGCATCAACATAATCTTTCATGTGTATGTCCTAGCAACTAAGCACTTGCATCTTCCTATTTACTTTAAGCCATTAACTATTCAAAAACCTACAATGTTAATCAGCCGATATCCCAAGAAAACAAAGTTTGGAGGAATTAAATTTTAAAAAGAGTAAGAAGAGTGAATAAGAATTGTAAAAAGCTGAGTAAGAATGGTTTGTTGAAGACTTAGTCTTCAGCCTCATTACATTCTTTTTCTTAAGAAACGCAGATTATGCAGCAAGTATATTTTGCTTTTTTCAATATTTTACAAGGTTGCCAAATTCTTTTATTTTCAAGTGTTTTCATTAGAGTCATAACAACAAATACCGGTCTATCCAATCATTATTCCCAGTAGCAAGCTCCAGGTCAAGGCTGGTTTATTCTTTAAAGTAGAATATTCTAAATTGTGTTTGCCATCCAATGTACTTGTACCCTGAAGTATGTACTTAGTTGTATGAAAGCTCTAGAATTTTTCAACCCCTTTCAAATACACATTTTAAATATTACGTCTGTGGAAAATGTGGAAAAATAGCAGGCTTAGAAAAAAAGTTACTGTTGGCCTAACTAAATAGCTAAGTGGGATATGATTAGAGAAATTGAAAATCAAGATCCCATTTTCACACAGATGTATTTCCCTTTGATGCTCTCCAACCTGGTGGACAGATAATAGGAATGGGCCCAGCATGTCTGGTAAAGCCTAAAAGAAATAGCAAAGGAATCTAGTTGTATTTTATGTCATAGGGGGACCAAGCAGGTGTGAAATCCAGCAAGTTCTGACAGGTTCTGGAGAACCGGTAGGGGAAATTTTGAATAGTTCGGAGAACCGGCAAATACCACCACTGGCTGGCCCCAGAGTGGGAAGGGAATGGAGATTTTGTAATATCCTTCCCCCTGGAGTGGGGAGGGAATGGGGATTTTGCAGTATCCTTACCCAGAAGTGGAGTGGGAATGGAGATTTTGCAGTATCCTTCCCCTGCTATGCCCACCAAGCCACACCACGCCCCCAAGCCATGCCCACAGAACCGGTAATTTAAAAAATTGGATTTCACCACTGGGACCAAGTTACTTGACGAACCTAAAAGTCTACATAATGCCCAGGCTTTGTAAAAAGTGAGTTTTCTCCAAAACGTAGCCTGAGATTCTGCATAACTAAACATACTTCTTCTTTGACTACTTCTTGGAATTCAGCACATCTGGATGGCAACAGGTTTGGGAAGGTTGACATCAAGTCATTTAGACTGGAGAGAATGTGTATTGGAGTCTAAAGGAGATTGCAGACTAACCACAGACTTTCTCTGCTGCCCTAATTTGAAAAGCAGCCCAAATATTGAAGGAAAAGGCGAGTTCAGGAAATCAAGTTGCTGAAAATAAAAGTTTCAAAAACTAAAAAAATTTATCTTGAGCATTGCCTTTACTGAGTCTGTATTCTGGCTGATTGTGCAGAATAAGAGAAAGACCCATTACAGGCAACTAATTAACTTCAAATAATGTTAAAATCAAAGATGTTAGCTGTTGCTGAATTCCAAGACAGTAGGTCAACAGCTGAAAAATGCTGTGATGAAACATCTCCCAGCTTTTGTCTGAGCTGGGCCAGCCAATTGTGCTGGAATCGTCTGTGGTTTTGAGGCTATGAGGGAGCTGTATGAGGCTTGCCAAATTCCTTTATGCTTGTGACTGAAGCCAGAACTAATACTTCTAAAACATAGCAGCCTTGTCCTTGTTATGGAAAAGTGTTGCCTTTGTAGACCATTCTTCCTTTTTGCTTTCCTTGTCCCAGCATCAATCCTTGGCTGCCCAGATACCCACAGGACTTTTGTGCTCTGCATTTTACAACAAAATAAACAAAGAACAGAAATGTAAAAGCTCTCCCTTTTTAATGGGTGGGAAATCTTCCATATTCTGCAAGTTTTAAAAATGCTTGCCACCTCTCTTGGGATATTGGTATGAAGAAAATCTGCAATTAAGACTGCTTTAATTATTTTGTCATTCTCAAGCTGTCCTTTTAAGCATAAGGCAGAAAATTGGTTCCTGTTCTGAATCCGTTTCCGCCTTCATTTATTTCTTTGTTTATTTTTCTTCATTACACAGATTTGCCTCCTTTCCTCCCTACCCTAAATTCCTCCTTAAAATCCTACAGAGCAGTGTTTGTCAACCTCAGCAAGTTTTAGATGTGTGGACAACACCCGTTGTTATCCATTGCTGAGACTGAGAAACACTGCTACAGATTGACTCATAACATTTGCTTCTATGTCAGTGACTGAGACCTTGCACCCCAAATGTGTGTAACACTAATTCCACTGAGTTATGGGAAAGTATTGTGTTTCCACTGCAGATTAAAACAAAGCTCAGGCATCGCTTGGGAGTGTTGAGAATGGAGGGTAGCGTTCCAATCCATTCAGAAACAGGTTAGTTGAGCAGGGCTCTCCTTTGTCAAGGCTCAATGTGTTGATTAGGTCACACATTGGTGCTTGTTCTGAATAATATTGAAACCCTTGAGAAATTCCTTTGCCAAATGAGGGGAATGAAAGGAAGAGAAGAATTGTTTTGTGGTGTGTGAAAGGAAGGACCAAAGTCTTGTTGAGACTGGCAATAGAAGGTCAACTGTCTCCTCTGACCTTGAACTGCCTAATTGATCTTTTAAGACAGTTGTCTGCATTGCCAAAGCTGACTGAGGCTAATTGACTACTGGCCTCTGAGGAGTGCTAAGCACCAGTGCTGCTTTCTGCTTCCAAATCACTGTGGTCTGTACACTGACACCTGTCTTACGACTAATACATAATATGCCATTCTGTTCTGGTTAGTTTTTCTTTTAGGTATGTATAGAGAACATAGACTCCCAATTCTGTACAAATGAGTTTACATGCTGAGATTCCATGTGTACCATATTTTTCGGACTATAAGACACACCGACGTATAAGACGCACCAAGATTTCGAAGAGGTAAATAAGAAAAAAAAGTTTTTGTCCTCTCCGGCCCCCAGGAACACTCTTCATTCCTCCCAAACCTTCTGTGCACCCCGTTTTTCGCAAAAATGAATGAAAAACGGGCCCGTTTTTGCAAAAAACGGGGCGCACAAGAAGGTTTGGGAGGCCTGCAGAGTGCTTCTGGGGGCTAAAGGAAGGCAAAAACGCCCCTGTTTTTGCCTTCCCCCAGCCCCCAGAAGCACTCTGCAGGCCTCCCAAACCCTCTGCACACCCCGTTTTTACGAAAAACAGGCCCATTTTTTGCAATAGGGGAATATTCTGCTTGATAACACATCATGAGAAGTATATTCACCTAGCTTTCCTAGCTGAGTGAAAGCAAGCAAGCAAACAAAAAAAATATACTTAATGAATGTATGCCTATTAATTAATACAATGTTTTTTTTAAAAAAAGCACAGCACCATTCATTTCTCTTTGGACTGCAGTGGTAATAGAAATTTTAGGTTTTATATGTAGATTTTTGGCTTTGTAAAGAGCTCTCTATAATTTAAATATCTGAACAACAAAAGCAAAACATTAAGGCAAACTGTCAATTACTTTTCCTAGAGATTCCGTGTTGTTGTCACCTTAGATAAAGATTAATAGATTTGATAAATAAAGCCTCTCTTAATATTTGACTTATAGACACCAATTCCTTCCGAGATTGCAAAGAAAAGGTCTAGCTTTACCATGCTTGGTAGGTTAAATCTATAATTATACACTATTCCTTTAAGCATTGCCATGTTATTCTTCCCTAAAGCAATTAATAATTACTTGAAACCTTTTCTATGTTGTGAACTTGAAATGTGCCCAAGAACAATTATATGAAAATATGTACAATTGGACTAATACAATCATAGTTTTCTGGTGGCAATTTAGTGCATCTCAACTATTTATTTTTCAATTCTTACAATTAGAGAAATTGTCTCTCTCTCTCTTTTATAATCCAGATTTTACATTATTTGTTTTCTATACAGATGTGTTTCTGGAGAAAACCGGGAAGCATTGCATTGCATAGAATAAAAATCAGAATTAACCAAATTAAAACGTTTCTCAGAAAATGTGATGTGAATATTATTGGAGCTTTCAAAATCATTTTCTTTTGCCACACACTACTGACAGTCTGAAAGTTGGTTCATTCTTCCCATTTACAAGGAAGTGAAATGATTGCTATTGGTGACCCGAGAGCATCAAAGTCACAAAGTAGGCATTAATGGGAGGGTGGCAAATCACAGTGTGTGCATATAATGATTGAGTGATGGAACTACCAATCAAAGGATGGCCATGGAAGGCATCTTGTTGCAGCTGGAATTTTTCCTGGAAGTTGCCTTCCTCTAATTGGCAATTTTGCCACTTAGTCATCAAAGTGCATGATTATCAGCTCTTTGAGGTAGGCTAGGTCATGAAACCAACAGAGCAAGGATTACAGAAATGCTACTTTACCGCTGTAAGTATAATTACAGATTCTTGAAAGCCTATTAAAGTTTTCTTCTGCCCCCTCTTATAACTCAAGGCATTTTGAGTTTCTTTTCTCACACTTTCTCATTTCCCAGGACTGAATTGTCTGTCATTTTGCCCTAACTATTCCTGCATTCGTCTTTGCATTCCTACGCACTCTTCTACAATGGTGGCATTATCACACAAATTACATGCCTAATGTATTTGCATCAGATATCAAGAGGTCATTACATAATTGCAGCAGTTGGGTAATGATATAATAACATATGTGTTGTTTTAAAGTCATTGGGACCTTGTTACAGATGCCACTGAATGGGGGCCCCTGTATCAAATACAGGCTTTAGCATTCCAGCATCAGACTTGGAAAACTGGCTGAAATTAAGAGAGATATTTCTGCATATCAAGAGACTGGTGGTATTTTCCCATTACTGGTTTAAAACAATGCAGCCTATCCTTGTGTGGGCAAGACAGTGTTGTGTTGTGCTTAAGGTGTTTAACTGGCATCAGGGAAACCCATGTTTAGATATTTCTTCAGCCATAAAAGTCGCCTGAGTTGTTTTGACACACACATCCCTCTCTCTCTCTCTCTCTCTCTCATTTTACTTCACACGGTTCCTGTTGTCAAATAAAATGTAAATGAGTGCTTTGCATAACATCTTTAGTAAATTCAGTGAAAGGCAGGACATAAAACTAACAAAAAATTTAAAATGTGATTATTTGTAATAACGTATATCATTTCTGTCCTATTCATTCATGTCGTCTAGCAAAATATGTTTGTCCTCTTGAATCTCATTCAGAATGTTGCACAAATCTTCCAAAAAATAATTTCTGGTCCTCCCGTTTGCATCATGTACTTTTGAGTATAACTCATGGATCCCCAATAATCATTGGTGGAGTAACCTGTGTGTGACTTGGATGGCCATATAAATTTGTTTGCTAAATAAATAAATAATTGATGAGATCTATACATCTGCAGCAACCTAGGTGACACTAGTTCATACCTTCTAATATACCTTTTAATTATTTCATAATGAAACCTATATGTTCATTTCTATTAATCCCATGACATTTTTCAGTATTCCCTGCTAACAATAAATCCAGTTGCCAATATTGCCATTACTATTTTTAGTTGGTCATCAGAATGACTATAGGTTATTAATTTTCATTTTTATTTTTATCTCTCTCTTTTTATATATGTTGTTCGGATGCGACTTCTCCCAATTTGTCTCTTGATGGATGAATGTAGGTAAGTCTGTTCTTGCTATTTTACAGTTGAATAATGTATACTGTTACTATCAAAGAATAATTAACACCTTTAGAATGCTCTTACTAGGTATGAAAATCTGTATCCGAGTTAATCTGTATATGAAATTTGTTTAGAAATCTACAAACTTATTCTTACATGCATACAACACAGTACACATATTATTTGGCATATTTTATGCAAGGGTCAAAGGGTGCGTGCAAATTTTTTTTTGGTAAATATATATTCCCGACTAAATAAGAAGGCTAATTTATGCAATTAACAAACAATAATACACAACTATAACTAAAAAACAGGTACAACTTTGATGTTAACTCCCTTTCATTAATAAGTGTGCATATTTAAGTTTCTATATGACTTAGATCATGGGTGTCAAATTCGTGGCATCACGTTGCCATCACGTGACGTTTAGTGATGTTTCCCCCCTTCGCGGAGCTGGGGTGTGCATGGCCTGCACGTGATTCATCTGGCCTGCAGGCTGCCAGTTTGACACCCCTGACTTAGATGCTAGAAGTGCTCTCTGGAAAGAGACCAGGGGTGAAATGTTCCCGGTTTGGGCGGGACAGTCGTCATAGAGCCAATAGCTATCGCAGCGCGAGCCTTCCCCCACCCGCTTCCCCCGCCCGCCTGGACGCCACCATTTGGGTTCTTTTACCCTCTGTACATGCGTATAATGCTTTTTTTATAGGGAAAAAGGGATAAAGAGGATAAAAGAACCCAAATGGCGGCGTCCAGGCAGACGGGGGAAGTGGGTGGGGGAAGGCTCGCGCTGCGATCGCTATCGGCTCTATCGGCTCTACGACAACCGACTGGTCCGCCCGAACCGGGAGTATTTCACCCCTGAAAGAGACCCACACCAGAGGTACACCCATAAAAAGAAAATAATGATATAAGACTGGATATGTGTATCAATGCCCAAAATGTAGGGGGCCCAATGAATCTGATGTTGCTCCACTTTCCATGAACAACAATAATAATGATGTGCTAATGTTCCACTTCAGATTTGTGTATGTCTTTTTAAAACTGTTTTATTATGCCACATTTATTATGCAAATATGTTTTTTATACTTCTGTTCACTGAATTGTTTGATGTATATACTACATTGCTTGGGTAGTCTGCATATTAAAACAACTATGTAATAATACAATTTCTTAGTCACTTTTGTGATATTCACGTGTTGTGGGCAAACCTGAATGTTAGAAGGGTTCATATGTGAGTAAAAAGTTCCAGGAATTCTTTCCTGAATTATCAATTATCTTGCTTTAATTCATACACTATTTACTCTGTATATAATTTGTAAGTTAAGAAAGGTAGGTTACCTTGCAGACTTCCTTTAATAATCTTCTATGGTCCATTTTCTCTACATGTATTGATATTATAAGAAGCAAAGATCTGATAAATAATTTACTCAAATCTCCAGCCCTGTATTCTCATTTTTGGTCTCCTAGCTTTGCCTTTCTGTCTTTTATTTTTGCACCATTTTGGGTATTAGCTCCAGCGAGTACAATAAGAGTTGCTACACATTTTTCAGGTCTGACAACTGCTGCAAATATTCAACTTTAGAAAAGACAGGATTTATTTACTAGATTATACTGCTATATTTTGAAACCATATTAGAGGGCTATATGAAGTTTGGTGAAGCTTTTAGAGTGTTGGTTAGCTGTTGAGAATGCCAGCATGTTTATCAGCCATTATAGTTGAAAATGCATTCCTATATGAGATATTCCCTGGACAAGGATTTGTTTAATTCATACGAGACTAGAAAAATTAGCTTGTTGTTCATTCCTTGAATATTCTAGGCCAGGGGTCTCCAACCTTGGCAATTTTAAGACTTGTGGACTTCAACTCCCAGAGTTCCTCAGCCAGCTTTGCTTTAAAGCTGGCTGAGGAATTCTGGGAGTTGAAATTCACAAGCCTTAAAGTTGCCAAGGTCGGAGACCCCTGTTCTAGACTATTCATAAGGTTGCTGATATGCATAACAGAAAATATTCCAAGTATCATCATCTTCTTCTTCTTCTTTTAATTCTTCTCCTCCTCCTCCTCGTCCTTCTTCTTGTTCTCCTTCTTCCTCTTCCTCTTCCCTGAAGACTTTTTAATCCTGTTTTCTTATATTAATATTGTAAGTTTATGTGTGTGTTCATGTGCAAGCAGAGATAGCAATCAAAAGAGGAAAAGGCTAGAGATAAAAGCTTTCCTCTATAACCTTGGTTAGCACCAGATGTTTAAATTGTAATGGAAAAGTAGAGGTGCTATCAGGTGAGAAAAACAGCAAATGGGGGGCAAAGGGAATTTCGGAGGAAATCAGCTGGAAGGCGGTGAGCCCAGAAAAGTGCCAGACCCACTGCGCCTAAAAGAGCCGAGAGAACGGATGGAGCCTCAGGCTCCGAGGGCCAGTTGCTAAGGGAAGAATCCCCCCCATACGAAGTTATATGGACACAGCTGAAGGCTCGGCAAGAAAAAAGGGGTGGCAAAGCCACAGCTTTTCGCTGCTGTCAAACTCGGCTGTTTCTGGCTGTGCTTGCAGAAGAAGTTGAAAGATGGGTAGAAGACTCACAATTGCAGTTCTTTGACTGGAAAAGTTGGAAACAACAATTCAAGTTGGGACAAAAGGAACACACGTCCTGTCAAGCCAAGGACTGAGTTAAAGAGGGGGAAATGGAGGCAGAGGCGAAGATCTACAATTTGACAGACTCAGTCCTGATTGGCTGAATGGACGGTGTCATCCCATACTTGGATGTTGGCTCCACCCACTATGGAGAATTGAACTTTGAGCATTCCCTTTGCAGTTTTAAAAAACGTAATTGGTCAAGCTAACTTGCCAAAATTTCTAATGTATTCTTGGTCGTCAACAATATCACATCTCTTAGCCCACTGTTGTGATGGACACTGATTAGCAGAAGCCTATAGAAATATAATCTGAACCATTCATCCATATACTGTATCTACAAGCTTTTTTCATTGTCTCTGAACACAAATATTTTCATTGATGCTATTTATTATTCCTGCATTCAGGGTATTCCAGGGCTATTTAGAATATAATTTATAGAATTTGTTTGAATCTATTGCTGACTATCATCTACTTTACAATTGTTACTTACAATGTTTTTGTATTATGTTATGAAGATTTAAATAACACCAGAGATGTAGAAAACGCCTGGTGAATGAGCTTATTTTTTGGAAATATAAAGAAAAACGGGGAGGAAAGACAAGAAAAGAGATTTCAATAAAATCTGTCCTTAAAATATTTCTTACAAAATTGAAGTCTTAGAAACAGTAGCATCCTAGAGCAGTGATGGCGAACCTATGGCACGGGTGCCACAGGTGGCATCGGAGCCATATCTGCCGGCACACGAGCCATTGCCTAGCTCAGCTCCAGCGCGCATGTGCGCGCCGGCCAGCTGATTTTTGGCTCGCACGGAGGCTCTGGGAGGGCGTTTTTGGCTTCCGGAGGGCCTCTGGGGGGACTGGGAAGGGTGTTTTTGCCCTCCCCAGGCTCCAGGGAAGCCTCTGGAACCTGGGGAGGATGAAAAATGGGCCTACCAGGCCCACCAGAAGTTGGGAAACGGGCCATTTCCGGCCTCCAGAGGGCCTCCAGGGGAGCGGGGGAGGCCATTTTCGCCCTCCCCAGGCATTGAATTATGGGTGTGGGCACTCGGACATGCGCGATAGCACGGTTGCATGCACTTTCGGCACCCGAGGGAAAAAAGGTTCGCCATCACTGTCCTAGAGGATATGGATACATTCAGGCAAGCTTTTTATTTCCATTAAATCAGACAAACGGGCAAAACTTTAATGCTGCTGGATACACATTCAGTGATCATCATTCTGCCTTCTTCAGAGCTGTACTATCTCTTCAACTGAATTAAATTCCTTTCCTGTAGATCTGTCAGTTTTTCAACTGTTGCATCACTACTACTTCTGGTTGATTTCTGTGTTTGATTAGGGTTTAACTTTTGCACTGCAGCTGAAGTTCCTAGAATCTGTGTTAATTCTTCTAAACTTTCAGTTAATGTTTTCCAGTACTTTGACGAGTTCTCGTTGGTCAACATCCGATCTATTAACCCAATAAAGCAACTGTACAACCTTTTTTATATTTAAATGCCCATTTTGTGATACCTTATGGCTTTATTTTTCTATAAACCATTTATCTTGAACCATAATATTGAATATCATAGATCAGGGGTCGGCAACCTTAAAAACTCAAAAGAGCCATTTGGACCCGTTTCCCAGAGAAAACAAAACACCCGGAGCCACAAAACCTGGGTAGGCGTGGCCAACTCGATGTCACTCCCACCGAGTTACATGACACCCCCCCCCAGCTATGCCTACCCAGGTTTTGTGGCTCTGTGTTTTCTTTTCTATGAAAAACAGGTATCTCTCTCTTTTTCTCTCTCCATCTCTCTTTCTCCCTCTCCTATCTCTCTCCCTCTCATCTTTATTTCTCTCTTTCCCTCTCCCCTCTATCTCTCTCTCTCTCTCCCTTCCTCCACATCCATCTCCCTCTTTCTCCCATCTCTCTTTCTCCCATCTCTCCTTCTCCCTCTCTCCCCTCTTCTCTCTCTGTGTGCTGGGGAATGATCGCCACCCCCATCGGAGGCTTCTCTTCGAGTGACCCTCCTCCCCCTCTCACGACTCCCTGGCTGGCTGTGGTGTGCGCAGGAAGACCCTCCTCAAGCGAGTGCCAAAGTGCCGCAAAGGTGGAGGGCGGGTGGTGCTTGCTTAAGGAGGGTCTTTGGATGCGGCTTCTCTCCTGCCCTAAGGATCCGGCCATTGCCTTGCTGTGTCCCATCCCGTCCCCGCTCCCCGCAGCTCTTCGGCCAAGCGGGGAGTGTGTGAGCTCCAGCCCGAAGCAGCAGGAAGTGAAGGCTGCCTTACGTACAAATGTGGCGTGAAGGCAGTTACAGGGCCGCTTCTCTCCTGTCCTAAGGATCTGGCCATTACTTTGCCATGCCCCTCCACGCATGAGAGGAGAAGGAGGGTCACCAGAGTGAAGGAAGCCTTCGCTTCCTGCTGCTTTGCGCTAGAGCTTACGCCCACCCTGCTTGGCCGAAGAGCTGTGGGGGGGGGGATGGGACGGGACACGGCAAGGTAATGGCCAGATCCTTAGGGCAGGAGAGAAGGCCCTCCTTAAGCAAAGGCCCTCCTTAAGCAAGCAGCTGCCCACCCTCCGTACGTGCCTTTGCTGTGCTTTTGCGCTCACTTGAGGGTCTCCCCATGCATGCGCACCTCCTGGCCCCGCCACAGCCAGCCATGGAGTCGCTAGAGTGGGAGGAGGGTCGCCCGAAGGGAAGCCTCCATTGGGGGTGGCTATGTTCCTCAACCAGCATCGGAGAATCAGCTCTGGCTGCTTCTCCATTCCCGCCGTCGCCCTTACCTTCTCAGGCCAAGTGAGGGAGGAGAGGGCGAGGCCAGCCAGTGATGGAACAGGGAGCCACAGCAGGGGGCCCAAAGAGCTGCATGCGGCTCTGGAGCCGCAGGGTGCCGACCCCTGTCATAGATGAAAGAATACATAAAAAATATTAGTACAAAATTAAATCAGTGTACCAACTGACTTTTTAAAAAGTACATATGGAGGCTAAATAAAAAACTAATGTGCACACTTCCGTAACTTTAGTCTAAATAGGGATACTTTATTAAATAAAAAAAGGAAATAATCATATAATAGCAATAGTACTTAGATTTATATACCGCTTCACAGTGCTTTACAACCTTCTCTAAGCGGTTTAGAGTCAGCATATTTCCCCCAACAATCAGGGTCCTCATTTTACCCACCTCGGAATCATTTGGTACATAATGCATAATTTTACATTTTATCACACTGTAAGCCGCTCAGATAAAATTCAAACCGTGAGATGGACAGCAAATAAAATTAATAATAAAAAATAAAATAAAAAATAATTCCAATAAAATAAAAATAATTCTGCTAGTAATAGACAAGCTAGTTAAAGCCATCACAAAAGAAATCTGCCCTTTGTTTTTTTCATCAAATCTTGACAGTCTTTTCTGCCTTTTCATTTGAGATAAACTACTGCCTAGGAAGGTATTTAATTTTAGAGTCCAATCCAAGTTGTTCTTCAGGGTGGTCTTCAAGGGCAGCCCCAAGTAGTCCCCAATGCAATAGTCCAATCATGAGATGATCAGGGCATGGGTTATTTTCTGAAGAGCTTCCCAAATGGAATTTATTATGCAGGAATCAGTTCCAAACAGAAATATATGGTTGCGAAGACAAGATCTCTTGATTCTATTCATTTTCTGTTTACTTTAAACAATATTGTCTGTTGTTTGATAATAGTTTAATTCAAACCAAATCAGCCACTCATCCTGCAAGTGTTCTTAAAGCCATTGTGTTATTTGTTACTAGGCCATCTGCAAAAATATAAGCTTAAGTCTAGTAATACTAGGTAATACTAGGTAAAGAACATTGATGATTTCCAGAAGGGGAATAAAAAGGATTGAAGGGAGCATGTTTTGTAAGACCATCTGCTACTGTGATTTGGACTGTCTATATTTAAACCATGGCTCCAGCTCTTACTACAGGTTAACAAAAGCTTTTAAGTAGGGTAGCTAATGGGTCACATGTATCGTTCTTGTAAGGTTAAGACCCACAAGTCATCATTTGTAAGGCAATGGGGGATGAATTGTCACTGGAGTGGAAAAACATTAAATCAAAATGCAATGCCACAAGGGACTCTATTGTTTCTCAGCATTATGTGTCCTAATGAAATGCAACATTGCTGTTGCTTTTCCCCTTAGAATTTGAACTCTATTTAAGGCTATCAGGAACCTACTAATTTTAAAATCACCTGATATTCTATCAGAATTTTCAAAGCTGAATTTTCAGACTGGAAATAATTATTGATTTCTAAATAAAACTGTAGGAGGTTCCCTTTTGTTTAATTTAGAATTATTTTTATGTAATTAGCAGTATAGTGACATATTGAATAATATGTTACATATGGTCTAGAGCAGGGATAGGCAAACTACAGCTCTTTGAGGACCTGTGGACTTCAACTCCCAGAAATGGCTCAGGAATTCTGGGATTGAACTCCACAGGTCCTCAAAGAGCTGTAGTTTGCCCACCCCTGGTCTAGACCAGTTGAATGTCATTTTGTTCTTGATGAGATTGTTTTAGACATAGAAGCTAGTTAAAAGTTGCCTCGAACCACTAGATAGATGAATTATGAATTTAATAACAGACAACTAAATAAATAAGCTTATACCTTGGAACATTCCTGCTGTAGACAACTTGAAGATTTGCTGGCTGAGGAATTCTGGGAGTTGAAGTCCACAAGTCTTAAAGTTGCCAAGGTTGGAGACCCCTGCTCTTAGACCATGTTTTGTTGTATATCTGGATTCCTGAAGAAGTCTTTTTGAACTTACCTGTGTCTTGACCTTGTGTACAGTCTCTGGATTATGTCTATGCTTGACTCCTGTTGACTAGATAAATCAGATTGCTTATTTGATTCCAATACTAATTGGAATCAAATTACTATACTAATTCCTGCCTCTCTCTTGCTTTGTCTTTCATTTTATTGCTATAAAGTAGAATATGGGCCAACAATGTTAACAATTCTCTTATTTTCAGAGGGATTGCATTTCAGATCCTAGAAGCAATTACTGAGAAAAGCAACTACTAATATTTGCTAGATAATCCAGCAACAGTTGGCGACAGATCTGTTAGTGTTTTCTGGGTGAACTCTAGTGGAATATTTTTTAATATTAGTATATTATAGTTCCTTCATATTACATTATAGGTCAACCTATTTTCTGTAGACTAAACGTTAGCTCTTTGTAAAATATTTCAGTTATCCGTTATAGACATTATCAACAATTTTGGGAAATCTTAGAAAAAGTTGATTAATAATAATTTATTGTCATTGTACGTATATACACAGTACACCCATACAACGAAATTCACATAACGCTTCAAGACCAGTCCCAACACACATAGCAATCCCCACCCGCCACGAATTCCCCATCCTGAACCACTCAAACATCCATACAACAGACCAAGTAATACTATCCAACAGCTCACTGATGGTGACCCTTCAATTCATTATTAAGTGCAATTATAGCTCTAGGATAAAAACTGTTCAGAAAGCATGTGGTCCGAGTTTTGATTGTTCTGTATCTTCTGCCAGAAGGCAACAGTTCAAAAAGATTGTAAGCAGGATGAGAAGAGTCTCTGAGAATATTGTGCAACTTCCTAGAACAGCGAGATGCAGAGATATCGTCCAGGGCTGGTAGCTGGAGCCCAATGATATTCTGGACAGTTGTAATTATTCTCTGTAGAGCTTTTTTGTCTGCTGCAGAGCTGCTTCCATGCCATGCTAGAACACCATATAAGGCATGGATTATAGGTATGCCTAGCTGTTGTCACAATCTGTGATACCAGACAGGTATTCATATCCAGAAGGACTCTTAATATATCTTTCTCTTTTGAGGAAGCCTAATCCCATTCATAATAGATAAATCTAGGATTCCTTGCAGTTTCTGATACATATATAAAATCATAAAAGGTAGAGATACAGAGCTCTTGGAGCCATTAAGATCCTTTCCTAAATCGGTTTTATGCTATAAACAGAGTCGCCCTTCTGTGACGCAAAATCATTTAGCATGATGTACTTCTTCAATAGCGGGATAAATTTTTTGAGTGATTCACTTAGCGAAATCTTTTCATGAAATGGACTGACCTTTTGTCCATTTATTGATCTGCTAAATATCAGTATGTCATGAGATATTGGTCAAATGTATCAGAGCCCACAGCATATATAGCAAATATATGAAATGCTAAAATGTGTTTCATGAAATCCTGTAGGTGCCATTTTCTGGAATCTCACTTAAAACTGACACATTCCGGTACTTGCAGATGTAGGAGATTTTTCTTTCTACAGATATTTTAAGTGGTTCTACCCAATCCATGTTATATTCTCCCAAACATTCAAAAATTCTTGGAATACCAGCAGAAAGTAAATGTTTATATTTTATCAGCTCTTTTACTTACTTAATACATTACTTAATAAGGTACCATTGAGTCAAGCTAAATTCTGGCTGGTTGCATGAACAAATCGCTCACCACTTTACCTTATTTTAGGGTAAGCAAAAGCAATTTTATAATCTCTTTCATTCTACCAATCCTCTTTCCTCTACTTCCTCAATCTTGTCAAGAATAATCATTTTTGTTCATCATCCACTTGCAACATATGCCCAAAATGTGTACGTTTCTACTTCCTTATTGTTGACCCAAGAATATTGTATAGGATCAACTGGTTGGTTCTTCATAAACCATGGTACTCTTAGTAATCTTCTTTTGGTTAGTCTTTGTAATTCAGTGGTGTAAATCTCCCTCCTGTAAGTGTTTCTTATTGTTCAAATTCACAACTGTATATTATCACTGAAAAGAACATTATTTTAACAGTTCTATAGAAATATTTTGATCTATCATTACCGTCCTCCCTCAGATTAATCTGTTTACTTCTTGAGCACATTATCCATCTTTATCTATGACTTATTCCAAGGAAAAAAACAGCAGTTTTCACTTCTTCACTATGAACTTTCATTAAGAAAACAGAATTACATTACCTTTGTCTTCTTAACATTTAACATTAATCTGTACTTTCACTTTCCATTTTTATTCTGCACATAAATTCTTTTAGCTCATGGTTACTTTCAGCTAAGAAAGTGGTGTCAATTGCATATCTCAACTATTAGTATTCTAGCCCCTTATTTTGATTAGAGCTGTCATCTTTTCTAATCTTGTTATTTTTATAATATATTCACTGTATACATTAAGGAGATATGAGAACAATATGCATCTTTGTCTCAGTCCCTTTCTGTTCTGAATAGCTGTTTTCAATGTTCATGCGGGATTTTATTCCTTCTGTGGTCATTTATAAAAAGTGAATTTCTCTATGAAATGGTGGGAGTTCTCCTTAGTTCCATATTTTAATCTGAAATTGGAAAAATGTTTTAAGTAGTGCTATGCAGACTTCCCCAACGTTTCTAGTTTTGCAGACAGGCAGAGAGGGGAGGAGAAAGGAGATGGTGCCATGCAAGAGACCAGCAAGCGTGCACATCAGAGGTGGGTTCCTCCCGGTACGCTCTTACCTGTTGGTCGCCGCAGAACTGAAGAAGCCGATGGCGTTCACGGCGTGGGGCTTCCCCTGCCCGCTTTCCCCCGCCCGCCTAGACACCGCCATTTGCGTTCTTTTGCCCTCTGCACATGCGCAAAGCATTCTGCTTGCGCAGAGGGCAAAAGAACGCAAATGGCGGCGTCCAGGTGGGCGGGGGAAAGCGGGCGGGGGAAGCGCCGCAAACGCCACTGACTTCTTCGGTTCTGCGGCGACCAACAGGTAAGAGCGTACCGGCAGGAACCCACCTCGGGTGCACATGTGTGCACAGCTCCATTTGTGCAAGTGGTGTGCACACCATGCCTGACGCTCAGCAAATGGAGTGCATGTGCCCCCTGCTGCTTGTGCAAGTGTGAATGCACGTGCACATAGTCTCGCTGGTCATTTCCACGACCCAGTTGCAAACCCCTCACAGCCCACTAGTTGGCCACGGCCCCCAAGTTGGGAACCCTTGTGCAGGTGATTCAAACTTTCACTGAGAATAATTTCAGTGAGCTTTTCTAGTTGCCTTTGCAGTTCAGTCATAATATAGAACAAATGAATATATTAAGTATCTTTACCAATATATAATTTAGAAAAAATCAATACATTATAAATTAATATAAACTGAGTGCTCTGTTAAATGTGACAGTCTTTACCAAAACTGTATGTTGAAACTAAAATGGTTTAATTTTTTTTTATTTGTTTGGAAGGATGTGTATTACTACTACATATCCTCTTGGAAACAATTACATCTCAGTATGGGTTGGATTTGTACTGTGCAATGGCTAACAATGGCTTGTTATGAACACAGATTTTAGCTTACAAGCTTCTTCCTTGTAGTCATAACATACGAAGATTCGGAACCCTCCTTTCCAAGAATGTAGCAACAATAACTTGCTATTTATTTTGAAAGCAACTAGTCTTTGCTCACAGCACAGGCAAACCATGTTTCTAAATTCTGGTTTATAGGCAAACCTTGCATAGAAACCATCATTTTCCTAAAATATAGTTTATGAAGTCCCAGTGAAATATAAAAACATCAGCTTGCTGCAGCCTAAGATGGAAATAAATAAAATAAAACTTTTACTCTCTTGTCTGCAAAGACAAAGCAAAAGTTCTCTTTCTTGAAATTCCTTCCTATAATTGAACAACCTCATGGGATTCTGTTTCTGTTCTGGATGGGTGCATAGAAACGAACTACTTCCAAAGTTTCAGTGAAAAGTTTCACAAAGTGGCCTAAAATTGTTCTCTTTCCCAAATTGATTTCGTCTCCTTTAACCTGGGGAGCTTCTGGCAATACCCTTTTTTCCTCATGCGTAGCCAAAGAATGGGAACTAAACCCGTAAAAGGTTTCTAACAGTTCTGACATTTTCCCCATCAATTCAGACTAGGATTCATTATTAGATTTGGAACTTGCTGTCTGGGATAAATAAATGAAGATTTGAGAAAACACACATCTCCCTGCCAGGATCAGCAAGCTATTTCTACCATATTTCCTATGGTTATATCCAAATGAATTGTTATAATTCAACTAAGATAGTTTTATGTTTCTCTAAAGTATTTTAATTATTTCTATACATGTGGCTCATTACATAAATTCTTCATTGTGGTCCCACTGATTCACTATGTCAGGGGTCCCCAAACTTGGCAACTTTAAGACTTGTAGACTTCAACTCCCAGAATTCTCCAGCAAGCAT
This sequence comes from Diadophis punctatus similis, assembly GCA_023053685.1. Classification (NCBI taxonomy): domain Eukaryota; kingdom Metazoa; phylum Chordata; class Lepidosauria; order Squamata; family Dipsadidae; genus Diadophis; species Diadophis punctatus. The sequence goes on from JALIGW010000033.1 coordinate 3,800,943, forward strand.
AGCTGGCTGGAGAATTCTGGGAGTTGAAGTCCACAAGTCTTAAAGTTGCCAAGTTTGAAGACCTCTGCACTATGTATTTCCAATGGACACCATTTGGAATTTTTTCAGAGCGTAAAGAATTGGTCCACATACAATGGAAATTTAAATTGCTGGGATGAAAATCAACAACCTCAGATATGCTGATGATGATACTATTTTGATTGTTTAAATGAGGAAAACTTGGGACTCATTTCTTGAAAAATGAGATATTAAAAACCTGTTTAATGCCCAATATTAATATATATACATACATACATACATACATACATACATACATACATACATACATACATACATACATACATACATACATTTTATTTATTTATATTTCATATTTCTTAACCATCTATCTCCCATAGAGAGGGGCTCTGGGCAGTGTACAATACATAATGTACATAAAAGATTATTATATCTCAGTAGGCACCACCAGCACAAAGTGGAGAAGAAGTTGAAATATTAACAGAGTTAAATTCCTAGGTCAGAAATTCACAGGGATGGAGCTGTGAAATAAAGAGATATCCGTTAACTTTGAATGTGCAGAGACATCATACTGCCAACAAAGTTACATATTGCAAAGGTTATGGTTTTCCCAGGCATAACATACATATGCATATTTAAGTTAAGGAACATTAGAAAGGCTGAAGAAAGATAAAGGTGCCTTTGAATTGAGGTGCTGGAAAATATCTGAGAAAAATCATTCACTTAGTAGTAAGTGAATGAAGTAAGAACAAACTGCTCACTAGAAGCATTCACAACAAAGCTAAAGAATAAATATTTGACACATTTAATGTAAAAGGAAGAGTCTTGAAAAGACACTAACGCTTGGAAAAACTGAAGCTAGGTGAAAAAGAGGCTGACAGAAGAGAAGGTGGCTGGATTATTTTTAATCATGAAATAAGGATGAGCTTACAAGGACTCAAGAAAGCAGTTTCTGATTGACAATCCTAGTGAAATGTTGTCTACTGGGTCACAATGAATCAGAAGCAACTGAACAAACAGTGAAATGGTCACATTTTGATGTCAAAAAATAAATTGCTGCAGAAATGTGGGGAGACAGTTGTTTTAGTCTTCACTGGTGACATCTGAAGGCAAACATGATTTTTAAGGAATCACATTTTGCTGTAAGAATTGTTAATTAAGAGATTAAATAGGGAAATGCAATATGTCTCCCACAGAAATACTATGCTAAAGATGTACTATCATTCATTGTAGAAATCACAAGAATTGTTTAAGGAGGGGGAATTGTAAGATGCAGCTCCTGATTTTAACTGTGAACTTTGATCAGAAATGTGTTAACAAACATTAATTTGCACATTGTGTTCATTTTCAGTGCCATTTGTCACCCTTTTATAAAAAGGCTGGTTTCAACATTCTCATAATCTCATTACAACTGCAAATATTCTTTTTAAAAAACTATCAAGAATGAAGATAATTACAAAGATGATACTGAGATATTAATTTTCAGTTGTTTTCTAATTATTTTGATGGTTTAAATCTGAACAATTGGCTGCCAATATGTATGAAACACAATAATCTTTACAGGGTTACATTGGCAGCAATGAAAATCTTACTAGAACAGGACTTTGCATAACAGCAAAAAGACATTTTTGTTCATAGTGTATGCAAAATTCATGTTCAGTTTGCTGCAAGAATCAAGCTACCCAGATAGATAAATTACCAGTTACATTGAAGAGAAGATGTCATTTTGGTTGGCATTCAAAACTATCATGATTTTGAGTTTCTGGAAGAATGTATATATAAAATCTGATTGGAAGATTTTGTTGAAATTTCCCAGGATTAAAATAGTAATGTGACCTACAGCACTTCAACCCATCCAATGGATTTCTCAGAAATCTAGAAGAATCACTCTTGACATTGTATGAATGCCAAATGCGATGAGTCTGCTAGATTTTTGCTGCTATTCTCAAGCGATACGCATAAGGTTGTCCCCATTTTCTTTTTCTGGTGTGTCATTATCTGCATCCATGCACAAACACACTTTTCTTGCATTCATATTTTAATCTTTGATCAGAGATCTTCTCATTGCCTCCACTGTCTGTACATTACCCTCCACAATACCTTTTAGCACCACTGACTTGTCCTTTCTCTTTCCCCTCCAACTTGTTTCATAGCTATGGTGATGTGGCACAGCTTTCAGAAGGGACTTTTGAAGTCCCTTCTGGATTGGGGGATTGTGTAAGCTAATAGAAAAGACCCTCCACCCCCACTGATTTCTTGTGGCATAGATTTCACATGGCCAGTTGCATCAGATAGTAAATTCTAAACAGCAAGCAGGATTGCTTTAATTTTTGTACAGTACTTAATGTTTTTTAATGGAAAAAGATACCGAAGACATATTATAACTGTTAAAAAGATTGAGTTATTTTCTCCTGCTACCTGTGAATTTTTAACAGATTATATTCTCCTTTCTAAATTGATTCCAGAACATGATAAATGGTATAATTTTCAAATAATCAATTCATTTATTCATAACTGATGTTGCCCTCATTAGTCTGTATCGGTTCAGCAGATAGGTTTCTCATAAGTATCCTACATCCTTCATTTTCACCGAAGTGACTCATGATTCCTCATATGATCATTCAATCTTCTGGTTATAAACGTGCATCCTTTTTGTCCTTGTGATCATTTCCCATAGAATGAAGACACTATCCATTGCATTTTTCCAGTCACAATTTCTTGTAACACATTTTGTCACCCTCAGAGATTATATCTTCCCTTCCCTAATACTGATTGCTAGATACTAATAACCCAAGCAAATTTGCCAATTTGATTAACTCAGTGTTTACTATATTAAGAAGAAGTACTTTCAAGGAGGCTCATAGCAGCATGAACAAACAATATAGACATTAAAGATATGAGTGAGAAAGAACCTGCTTGTTTATGGATTACTGCATAATTATATATTTTTAAAAAGGAGAATGACTGACTTTCTTTTCTTTACTACCCATAACGCTGCTGGATTCATGAGATCTGATTCATGAGCAAAGAATTTTAATAGAATGTTTGGGCTGTTTTTTTCCCCAATATGCCAAATAGAGTTTTTCTCTTAGCTAATCCTTTTAAGTGGTACACTAGTGGAAACATCTGAGTTGTTAGAAATCAAGCAACTACCATTGCCCTAGATTCTGCACTGCTGGAAAATCCTTATATGTTCAGCATCATAATCATTTTTGAATCATAACACAACCCAAATATTATGCCATATATTGTGAGTATCGTAAGATTTATTACCTCTTCTACTGAATGGAACTAAATTGCTAATCATCTATAATTTTATTATATAGTCTAAGTCTAAGGAGAGCTTCACAGTGGAGCCAAAACAATTACCAAAGCCAAACTAATAGGTTTTATGCAAAATGATGGCTGAGATTGTAAAACCATTTCTGTAGAGGCACTAGAAGGAGTCTGATTGGAAGAAAATATTTAAAAAATATAGGTTTGTAAAGGTTTTAGAAATCCACTGGGTACTTTTAGTCTGTAGTACGGTTTGCATTATACATTAGCAATTTTTTTTTAAGAAAATTGACAAAAACGTGTTTTTATCCCTATTGGAAAAAGGAAATAAGCCCTGGCATAAGCATCAGTAGACATAACAAGATGTGAATTATTTAAATGCATGTTTTTTAAAACTTACCTCGGTCATTCAAATAGGAATAGAGTTGATCAGCACAGTGATAAATGTAAGACACTGATTCTTTTAGAAGAGAATATGTGTAGCTCACAGTTGAACTATGGTTGAACTCCTGGTGCTATATGAGCTTGATGGTTTGCTAGCAGATGTTTCATTACCAACAAGGTAACATCTTCAGTGTCCTGCTGATGTTACCTAGTCAGTAACAAAACATAGGCAAGTTCATACTGATTTTTTTACTGAATTAAGGAGGATCTATTTCAACAGGGTTGAGGGCTATTTGGAACATGGAACTATGGAAGACTGACAGAAACATTTGATTTTTTCCCCAGTACTTCTGGTTTGCCTTTGACTTTAATTTAAAATTAATCTGGCAAGCCAGCTGCTCAGAAGGAATTTTCACCTCTTGCTGCAAGTCGTATAATGGGGCAAAGCTCACTTAACAACTAACTTATTCAGCAAACAAATTTTGGGCTCTATTGTGGTCATAAGCCTAGGACTACACACACACACACACGTGTGTGTGTGTGTGTGTGTGTGTGTGTGTGTGTATCTTTTTTAAAAAAAAAAATTATTGGGGGGGGATTTTTTTTCTGGGGTTTTTTTCTTCTGAGCATGCGCAGAAGCCGAGTTTCCGGCACTGTGCATGAGTCGCCATCTTGTTTTTGGCATTATTATTATTATTATTATTATTATTATTATTATTATTATTATTATTATTATTATTATTATTATTATTATTATTATTATTATTATTTAGTTTTTCGGTACTGTGCATGCGAGCACACCCACAAGGCGCGCCCATTTGGCGCAGGAGGAAGCGAACCAACAGCGAGGTAAGTTAGAGCCCACCCTTGGAATGGTTGGATTTTTAGAAGTCAATAGTATTAAATCCCGTTCAGATAAGAATTTATCAATGTCTGTATGGGGAGAAGCAGAATTCTTATTATTAATAATACCCGTTATATTACCTGTTGGGTTTCATATACCTAGTTATAAATAAGTTTCTCTCACTGTGATCTCAGTACTTGGCATGGAGACTCATACTGTGTCATTTATAGTGTAATCCTACATACTCAAAGTGACCAGATTTTTTTAAAAAAAATCGGGACACCATTGACAGGGGGGTGGGTTTCTAGGGGAGCCGCCATGAGTTTTGCCCTCTGCGCATGCGCAGAGGGCAAAGAACGCCAATCCTTCAAACAGCTGTCAGCAACATCTCCCGAGGATATCCCCCCCCCCCCCGGCTGCCTTTACACGCCCTCCCTTCTTCCTAGGAGCTTTCGCAGTCCTCGCTGGCCAAAGAGAGGCATCTAGGAAACCCGGCGCAGTCCCGCCGGCTCGGCTTTCCTGAAGTGCTCGAATTCCTTCTCCGTGCCCTCTGGCTGGCTGAGCGCGCGGAGGGGGTGGGGAGCAAGGGCGGCGGCGGCGTGGGGGGGGGAACGGGATGGACGGAGGAGCCTCTGAAGTGGGTGGGGGTGGGTTCGCGCGCGCGCGAAAGTGGGGGGGGGAGGTTGGAGCCCGGGCGGAGGGAGGGTGCGCGCTGAGGAGAAAAAAAGTAACTTGTAAGCGTGTGAGCCAGGGAGAAAAGGGGGAGGAGGAGGAAAGTTCCCCGGGTGTCTCCTGCCCGCGCTGCGCCCCGCTTCCGAAGAGCTCTGGGGACAGGACCTGCCCCTCTCTCTCCTTCCTCACCCGTCTTTGCCGGGCTGTTCCTCCGGGTGTGCTAAAGTGCTCGAGTTTTTTCTCTCACACACACACATGCACAACCTTCCAACGACCGGGTCGGACTGGATCTCCCAGCACGACTTCCCGGTCGTTGGAAGGTTATGCATGTGTGTGTGAGAGAGAAAAAACTCGAGCACTTTAGCACACCCGGAGGAACAGCCCGGTTGCTACGCCGCCTCGCAACTCCCAGCCGTGCCAAGCCCCGCAGGCTGCCTTTCTTTCCCCCCCCTTCCCTTCCAACGCAGGCACCACCGGAGAGACGGAACCCCCGCAGTGGCGACCCTGGAGGATGGAGAAGGCGGGGGAAGAGCCCCGATGCCCAGCTGCTCGCTGACTCCAATTCTGGGCGAGCGCTCCCGGCTTGCTGCTGCCGCCGCCGCCGCTCACCCTTCAACAGCCAATCAGCGTGGGGCGCCGACAGCAGCGACGTCATCTCTCCGCGCCCGCCTTGCAGAGAGAAAGGCATGGGTGGGTGTTTTAAGGTGACCAGATGTCCCGATTTTGAGAGGGCCTGCTGCTGCTGCTGCTGCCCCTGCGGCTGGGCCCAACCTGGCCGTCCTCGAGTGCCTGCAGGCCGATTTTTTGAAAGAATGCCCTAGTCGGGCATTGTTTTAAAAAATCGGGACTTTTTAAGAGGGCGGGCGGGACGCGGGACAAATGATTAAAAAGCGGGTCAAAATCGCCAAAATCGGGACGTCTGGTCACCTTATACATACTGTATGACTACCCAAATGTTGCCTCACTATTTTCAGTGATAGGGGAAAATTCACATAAGCACATCATGTTAGGAATTTTTTTTAAACTCTATTTTTGCTAGGTGAAGTTTTTTTTTTTAATTCTCTGTCTGTAGGAAAGGACTAGATGCATTGTACTCCCAATCCAAACCAGCCTTTCATTGTCCTATGGCTTAAAATAAACTAAACTGAAAATGCAGAACAAGACAGTTTTTATAAATCATTCAATTTTTATTAGCACTGAAAACAGCCAAACATTCAGTGCCCTTCAGACAAATATTTCATGAGAGCAATGACATCTGTAGTGTGGAGAGAGTCAAGAAGGCACTTGCCCATAGTTTTCATGTGTTTAAAAAGTGGTAGACTATCAGCTATGTAATTGTGGCTGCCATCTTGAATTTTGTGGATGCTCCTGAATGATAATGGCCTTTGAAAAAGTTCCTGTATCCTTTGCAAAGTAGTTGATTTGAGCTGCATGCAAGTATCCCCACCCCACCCCCTTTTTCCCAAAGAAAATTGCTGTGAAATACTACATTTGGTTTTTGTGTTAAAAAAAAATAACACCGTAGAACTTGGCTCCATTGCTGATGATAGAAATCCAATTTTGAATTACTGAAAAGTATTGCATGCCTCTGCCAAGAGCATGGCTTCATTTTGTTGATAGAACAAAAACATTCTTTTGTATTTTTGCATGTTGGCTTCTCTTGCAGATTTGGATTGCAAAAGAAATAATGGCGTAAAAATAAAATGTATTTTCTATTCTTCATTTAAATACATGCATTATCAACTTTATTGTTGTGCATGGCATTTCACACAAAAAACTAGAAGCACTGATAGGATATCTGCTCTACCCAGAGCCATATTCTTCCTCCAGATAACAGATAACAAATGATACAGCGATTCCAAGACTAGTATTTTTCTATAATATCTGTCCTTATCACCTGTAGCCTTATTGTTTAAAATTTTATTCAGTTGTTGGCTTCCTTCATGACAGATGTATTTTTCCATTGCTTGCAGGTAGCTGCTGTAAATGACATAGGCAAGCCAGTGCATAATGAGTTTATTTTTGTTTTGGCAACATAAATAATCAATCATGGTATCCATAAATGTGTTAAGAAAGGATCAAAAACTGTTTCATGTGTTTCTTATTAAAGTAAAAGGAGTAAATCTAGACCATATCCATCAAACTTAAATGCCTTTGAAATTAATGCAAAAAAGGTAAATGAATAATTGATTTCATTGGATACCATGACAAACAAATTTAGCCTAAACCCAATCCAGGGTATTTCCCTAGGATCTAGCACTATAATCCTGTTTTCCAAAGTTGTTAATATTTTTCTGGGGTGGATTGCTTTTTAAGTTCTGGTGTACCCAAAGTATCCTGCTAATTTGTTTGGGATAATGAAGAGATCTTTATAAAGGTTGAGAGTGTATCAGTTTAGCAAGAGATCAAATCAAAAGCAATGATCACAATGAAGCATGATGTGGTTATCCCAAAGGTGCTTTTTCAAGAGGCAACTGGACTTTCTGGTTAAGGTATAGCTTCTTGCATGAGAAGCGAAACGTCTTCAAAGAAAAACCAGAAAGTTCAGTTGCCTCTTGAAAAAGCACCTTTGGGACAACCATGACCTGGATGACTAAGAATCTTCATAGACACGATGTGGTCATTAATTTCTTCCAGTTTGCTATCTATTAATGTGATGTATATGTAAATAGTAAATTAGATCAGAAATCTAACCAAGTCATAAGTCTTATCCATATTGTCTGGTTTCTCCATCACCCAAATTGGCCTGTAGTTATTTTTGAAGGACAGGAGTGGTTAGTGAGCTTTCTATTCATTTCCCTTCCATTGCATCTGTAACCTATTACTCATTTTTCTGCTGTGATGTTAAGCTATTCGTCAAAAGCTCTTGGTTGATTTTGTTTAGTACACTTTATTTCAATATAGGCTAATCCCACCAGTTGATTAGCTACTTCGCTAAGCAAGGAAGACCCCCTTAACTGCTCACCATGTATCCAATATTTTATAGAATAATGCTTACCGATAATTTTATGATGCTGTAATCGTTAAACCATTTGCTTTGATAAGTGTTTTATTTGAAACTCAGTTGAAACATTTTTATTTATTATTTTTCTTTCCCCAAACTACCTGTTTTTCTTGTGTGTTTTTTTTAAAAAACAAGTCCAGTAACATATTTTATAATTTTTCTAGTCACGTGAGGTAGAAGGATTTGAAAAGGGAGATCAATAGAACAGTAAGAACAGAATTTTAAAGTTGATTGCTATACCTGCGCACATGTGCATTTTGATGTTTTAACTTTGTATATATATAGAATCAATTTAACCTTGTGTAGGAGTGTTCAATACCTATAGAAAGAAAGAAATATAGAAGGATAATGTGTATTTATAAAGCTGCAAACACTGACTCCTGGTGCGTACAAGTTTGCAGCATAGGAATATCTAACAAACAAACATTCCTGCCTATCCACAGTTTGAAGGAAAAAACAGGTTTTCAGAGCTTATATGGTGGGACACAGCACAAATCTCCAGAAGATAGTATACCAAAGGTGTGTATCTGATGGCATTGCTTCATGGATGGGACACAAAATGCATCTACTCTGTCACATTTTATGGTGTGATGTAGAGAATAAAAACAATGGCTTGGGTGGAGATAAACCAGATCTCTTTGCCAAAATAACTAGGTGAGAAGTGTGAGTCAAAGCCAAAACAATCTGAGACTCACATGATTCTGTACCATAACCAATACAATAACCTTCTTTTGAAGTGTCTTTCTTAGTCTGGTACATAGGGTAGCTTACAAGCCAGCAAAAAGGATGATTTCTCAGATAGGTGAACCCTATGCCATGAAGTGAGATCTGTGCTTTAGTCAAGTACCCTGGATTGCACTGGTAAGCAGTTGACCACAATCCTTGACCACAGTTGGAACAGGGATTTCTGTTATAAGTTGAGTTGGACCCAATTTTACAATTGTTGTGGAAATTGTTAAGAGAGTCACACAATCATTAAGTGAATCTCAGGACCATTAAGCGAATCCTGTGGTCCTTAAGTGAATTCAGCTCCTTCGATGAGCATTTTTTTCTGGAAATCGGGGGGGGGGGGGCGAGGTCAGAAATCATGAACACATGACTGCAAGATGCTGCAAGCAAGTCTTAAATGTGAGCTGGTGGCCAGGTATCCAAATTGTGATCATGTGACTGCTGGGGTAATACGATGGTCATAAATGTGAATACAGGTTGTAAGTCATTTTTCCCAAGACCGTTGTAGGTTTGAACCATCATTAAACAAACAATTGTAAGTTGGAGACTACTTGATCACAAGTAGTCCCCGACTTACAACTGTTTGTTGCAGTTCACATAGCAGAAAGATTTTATGTGGGCATACCAAGAACGAGGCTCACTGTATAAGCAGAGGCATAGCTAGACACAGCTCTCTCCAGAAAAAAAAAACAGGACAGCAGAAACAGGGTGTGTGATTCGCAAGCATTGTTTGGGAGCTTCCATGGATAACAAAGTCTTCAAAATGCAGCCCATGGCCCAGCACTTCAATAAAATGCTATGCTGTTTTTAGAGTTTTCATGGAGGGAAAATAGCATAAGTAATAGGTGGTTGTTGTTGCTTTTTTTAAAAAAAAAATGTGATTGAGGCTTTAGCCAGCTAACCAAACCATGAGCTTGTAAAAAGGTAAAGATAAAGATTTCCCCTGACCAATCATGTCTGACTCTAGGGCACGGTGCTCATCTCCATTTCTTGGCCAAGGGAGCCAACATTGTCCAAAGACACTTTCTGTGGTCATGTGGCCAGCATGACTATGTACCAAAGGCGCACGTTATCTTTCCACCGAAGTGGTACCTATTTATCTATTCATATTTGCATCAGGGGCAGGTTGCCTGTTCTTTGCGCTACCGGTGTGCTGTGCGCGCATCGCCATGTTTCAGCGCGCACGCGCTTGCTACGCATGCTTACCGCCTCACACAATTTTGCTTCCTACGCATGCGTGGAAGCAAAATCTCACGAGGGGACGCACGTGCACACGCAATTTTGGTGCTTTTTTTGCTTCCGTACATGCGCAGAAGCAAAAAAAACGCCAAAATCTCGCACGTACGCGCGCGTCCCCTCGCGAGATTTTGCTTCCGCGCATGCGCAGGAAGCAAAATCAGCCCAAAAATTCCCCCAAAAAAGATGGTGCCGCACAACAAACCAGGAAAGATGGTACCGGAGCTGTTGCGTGCAAATAGCGCCATCTGCTGGCCGCTACCAGAAAAACAGAGTGGACGCACCGGTAGGAACCCACCACTGATTTGCATGCTTTCAAACTGCTAGGTGGGCAGGAGCTGGGGCAGGAACCAGAGCTCACCCCATTGCCTGGTGCTCAGGTCTCGAACCCAGGCTGTCAGCTTTCCAGCTGACTAGGTCAGCATCTTTAGCTGTTGAGCCATCACTCCCACCAGCTTGTACCACAATGTTTTTTCATGTTGATTGCTATTGCATTTTTTTTTCTTGCTCTCCCAAAAAACATCCTATTTAAAATTCCAGCAGTTTGCTTTGGTAAAATCCAATTTAATCTACATCATAAATTGTTGCGATAATCAAGACAAGAGAGAAAGATGTATTAATTTATATTGTGACCCTAATTATAGGTAATGTCACCTTTCTGATACATATGATTCCTGTATCACATTTTTTATACTGTATAAAAAAAATCAGGCAAAGAAATAGCATTATTATTATTTATATGAAAGACTGGCTGTCAGAAATACATTGTGCCCACAATTGGCTTTCCTGTTCCTTAGAGTGATTGTTTTGCACTTGTAAAAACACTAAATAATACTATGTTTCTCCTTCCAGCTTCAGAAATGGGATAAATTAGCCTTGGTGGTGATCTCCAGTGTCAGAATAATTCATGTCATAAGACTGTACCAAAAACTTACCTTAGAAAACAATAACAAATCAAACATTGAGTCAATGCTGGCATGTCTTATGGCCCCAGCCTCCATTTGCATTGTGTTTTCATGTGGGTTTCTAAGGAATATTCTGAGCCAAAGTAAATTAACTTGTTATAATGAATGATTCCTGAACAGGATGTTTTTATGTAACCCAACATTTTCTTTAATAATTCTTCATAGGGTTTTAATCTCTTGCTCTTTAAACATGCAATGTGTGGATTTTTTAAAATCAATATTTAAATGTTTAGTTTAGAAACCTTAACAATATTTTTGGAAAGTAGTATTAAGAACAGGCTAAGAAGTGTAACAAGTATGGTCACATTGTTTCAAAATAGTTTAGCTGGTATTTCAAAAATGTTTTTTAATTGACCAGAAATGGCAGACTGCACAGAAACTATGTTTTATAGAAGGAATAAGTCAGATTCTACTTATGAAAGAGTCTGTGTTCACCTATCACTCTAGACCAGGGGTGGAAAGATAGATAGATAGCTTTTATTGCGGTTGGAGACCAATTTAAAATACACATTAAAAGGGAGGGTAAATTTTACAAATATAGATAGCTCATGTGACAGTATACCATCTACTACAATCTATACCATCAATACTAGTGATCCTCTGCCGTAGGGGTTACCCGTCTTTTCTTCCATTTTTCAGCCACGACTGCAGCAAAAAAATTTACCACCTTTGAGGTTATATTAGGGTCTATATCCTGGAGTAGGAAATAAAGGCTGAACAGATCCGGTGAACCAGGGAATCTCTGGGAAATAGGGGAGATGAATCTTGATCTTATGTCTCGATAGTGGGGGCATACGATTGTAATATGGAGCAGAGATTCCGGGGATCGGCCATCACATGTACAATAGGTGGATTTTACCCCCCCTGAGAGCCAACTGTCGAGGACATTCGAGGGGATCACATTAAATCGTGCCTTCATAAATGCAGGCCTATGTTTAACCAGGGGTGTCAAACTGGATTTCTTCGAGGGCCGGATCAGCATTGTAGTTCTCCTCTGTGGGCCGGAGTAGGGGGGGAGACGGGACGGATGCCTCCTGCAGAACCTGCCAGCCAAAATGGGGCATGGGGCGGCCGCACGCAACTCCCCCATGCCTCATTTTCACCCTCCATGGCCTCATGCAGCACTCTGCCGGCCAAAACAGGCTGCACGGGGGCCTCATGAGGCCCCCGTGAGGCCTGTTTTTGGGCCGGCAGAGTGCTGCAAGAGGCCGGGGAGGCCAAAAAATGGGCTGTGGGGGGGCTGCACATGGGCCATTCTGGCCGGCAGAGGCACCGCGGGCCAGTCCTTTGATATTCCCAGGTTGGCCCCGTGGGCCAGACTTAAGCATCCTGCGGAGCAGATTCAGCCCACGGGCCTTGAGTTTGACACCCCTTATAGTCCTTGTTTTAAATAGATGAGACTTTGTAGTCATTGTTTTAAATAGATGTGATTCAGAAAAACCACATCATCATTCCTCCCCTTAACAATATTCTGAATCTTAGGTCAAATAGTTTGGATGGCTCTCAACCAAACCATTAATTCTCAATCATTTCTTTGGGAAAATTGAAAATACTAAACAAATGGTCATTGCAGTATCAGCTTCCCTCATACTTCATCTGGAACACATTAAATTGTGCAAGATTGCACTACAGTATATGATCCCTAAATTGATAATTTGATAAAGGAAGTTGTAAAAAACAGACTACAGATAGTCCTCGACTCACAATAGTTCATTTAGTGACCGTTCAGATTTACAACAGCACTGAAAAAAGTGACTTATGACCTTTTTCACACTTAACAACTGTTGCGGCATCCCCATGGTCACGTGATCAAAATTCAGGTGCATGGCAACTGACTCATATTTATAATGGTTGCAGCAGTAGCTTCTGGGACTCATGTTGTAATCTTCTGACAAGCAGAGACAATGGGGAAGCCAGATTCACATAACTTAGTAATGTGTTACTAACTGAACAAGTGCAGCGATTCACTTAACAACTGTGGCAAGAAAGGTCATAAAATGGGGCAAAATTCACTTAACAAATGTCTCACTTAGCAATTTTGGGCTCAATAAGATGAGGACTACCTGTAATGTAGATCTCCATTGCTGTGTCTAAACCTCTAAAGCATGGGCGTCAAACTCGCGGCCCTCGGGCCGGATGCGTCACGTGCTGGCCACGCCCCCCCCCCCGTTTAGCAAGGGGGGGAAGTCCCGATACGTCACATGTTGACGATGTGACAATGTGAGTTTGACACTCCTGCTCTAAAGAATAAATGGAATTTTTGGGTGATTGGTGGAAATGGAATTAGTGCTCTCATTCTGGGCAGTTATTGACAATCCCAGGCCTCAAGCTACAGAATTGTTCTATTAATAGTGAAAGAAGTTACAGGGAGGTCTGATAATCTTTCTGTAGCAAAGCGTCTACTAGTTCAAATTCTCTGTTAACAATGTAGTTGTTGATATATGAAAGATACAGAGAGAAGCTGATATTAATTAAACCTGTTAGATTTCTCACCCATTTTGCAATTTTAGTAGTAATTCATTTGTGGGGTTAATAAATCATGATGGAAACTGTTACCCACTATTTCATCATGCCTCATCTTTCCCAGCGACTAAAATCTGTCTTGGATTTTCATCTGCATTTACATTTCAGATGTACATGAAGCTACCACTCCTTTTAGTTTGTCTTGCTGTAAAATAATAAGCTTATTTTGTACTAGTAAAAATCATTATAATTTAATGAGTTAAGCCTGTTAAATGGAATTCAAATGTTTATTTATCACGACAACAGGAACAATCCAGACATTTTTGATACTGAATTTTTTAAGTTTTAGAATTGGGTATAGAGTCAGTATAACATAGAATCATATTGTCTTTTTAAGCACCAGGGTCTTACATTAATTTACTCTATTTTAAGAAGTCATTGTCTTTTCAGTTACACTTTTGATTTTCCTGCAGTGTTAATCATGGATGGAGATATTCAGAAATAGGATGGATAAATCAGTTGATTTCAGACTCAAATGTGTTCATTCATAAATATTTTCTGAGCTAAAGTATTTCTTCATTCACCCATATAAGAAAAAATTCATTTTTTACAAAGCAAATGTTTTGCAATTTTTTTATTTTACAGTAAACGTGTGTATACATTTTCTTTAGCATATAAATTTTGCTATTTTTTGGAACTGAGATCTGGGATGCAAATTTGTAAAACATTGAAAGATTAAGGGATAATTACAGTCTGGATTAATCTAGAACTGTGAGTCAAAACAAATCTCTTAAAAATGAGAATAAGCACAATCCTCTTTGCAAGAAGGATAACAGTGTTCTTACATAGGCAAATATCTATGGAGATTCTCAATCATCCAGGACATGGTTGTCCCAAAGGTGCTTTTTCAAGAGGCAACTGGACTTTCTTGTTTTCCTTTGAAGACATTTCGCTTCTTATCCAAGAAGCTTCTTCAGCTCTGACTGTATGGTGGAGAATATAAGGATTTATATTCCTTGCAGACAGCTGGTCATTTGCATTCTTTTACAGCAGGAGTCCTCAAACTTTTTAAACAGGGGGCCAATTCACGGTCCCTCAGACTGTTAGGGGGCCGGACCAGCTGGGTGGGCATGGCTAGGTAGTCATGTGACTAGGTGCGCATGGCCAATTTAACAGTCCATTAAACAATGCACACAAATTAAACTTTCATTTGTTTTGCTCCTGGGGGTGTTTTATTTGTTTTTGTTTGCATGCTGCTCTTTTGGTTGACTTTTCTTTTTACTAGATCATTTTTTCAGTTGTTTAGGAGTCTAGTGGTCCACTTCAGGAAACTCAGTTTTGCAGCAATTCTTCTCAGCCCCAAGGAGCTTGAGAAATCTCTCTCTCTCTCTCTCTCTCTCTCTCTCTCTCTCTCTCTCTCTCTCTCTCTCTCTCTCTCTCTCTCTCTCTCTCTCTCTCTCTCTCTCTCTCTCTCTCTCTCCTCCCCCCTCTGTCTGTCTCTCTTTATCTATCTTCTAGAGGTGGAGGAGGTAAAAAACAGAGTTTTCACCCATTTTTTTGGCCTCCTGGGGCATCTGTGCGCCCCATTTTTCACCTCCCCCACCTCCAGCAGCATTCTGCAGACCAAAAACAGGCAAAAAATGGGCCGTTTTCATCTGTTTTTTGGCCTCCTGGGGCATCTGTGCGCCCCATTTTTCACCTCCCCTGCCTTCAGAACGTCTCTGCAGGCCAAAATTGTTGGCCTTACCTTTCAGTTCCAGCCCGTGGGGCTTGTGAAAGTAAGTCATGCGCTCGGACGAAGGGTGGGCAGGGAGATGTGGGCAGGGCAGCCTTGTCCTGCGCGGGCCGGATTAATGGCTTTGGCGGGCTGCAGTTTGAGGACCCATGTTTTAGAGAGTCCTTGAGGCAGTCCTTTCAGCAGTTCCAATAAGGCTCCACACCCATTTGCACTACTCATTTGCACCTGAGGACACAGACAAACCTCTAAGTGGCCTCAATGACTCTCTAAAAGAATGCAAATGACCAGCTATGTGCAAGGAATATAAATCCTTCCATTCCCCCACCCCTCATACAGTCAGAGCTGAAAAAACTTCTTGGATGAGAAGTGAACCTGATGAGAAGTGAACCGTCTTCAAAGAAAAAACAAGAAAGTCCAGTTGTCTCTTGAAAAAAGCACATTTGGGACAGTGTTCTCACATGTTACAGATTATCATGGGGAAATCTTTAAGCAAATATTCAGAAACACAAAGGGCAGAAATATTCCTTAATCCCTGGGAAAGGAAGTAGTATTCAGAAAAGATTCCGGTTAGCTCTGATATACCTGATTCACTAGGTATAAGAGGAAGGGGAGAAAAAAGCATATCTGCAAGATTACTGTAGCCCATTTCAATAAAGTATAGTTCTAGTTTTCCTAGGTAATCAGTTTTGTGATCTGGTCTAGGACTGGTACATATGAAGCAGGATGGCTGAGTAGCTTCTTTAGGAAACTTCTGCAGAAGGATCCCAAATTGCTATTCTGTCTGATCATTGTGTAAAGTTAATTTACTGTATTAAAATTACTGTATGCGCTTCTAAACTGACCAGAACTCAGTTAACATGTACTGTACTTCTGATCCTCAGCCTTAAAATCAAAAATAATCTCTAGCAATTTGAGTATTCTGGGGATTGGGTAGAGACAGATTATGAGAACCTCATCACAACACAGGTCACATAACTTGCGCATTTGTGTGCAGCATTGGGGCAGAAGTACAAAAGTTTTGCACCATAATTCATGACAGACATTTAATCATTTTCACATCTTTGCAGTTTTCCTGGATGTTACATCTGACAGTAGTAATTCTTAAGTGGCAGACTTCACTGACTGTGGATGTACAGTCATACTACAAAAATTAATAACTAAATAAGATATGCATGTGCTTGGTTTTAACCAAGGTTTTATTGAAACAGTAACCAGAGCAATGTCAGTTAAAGATGCCAAGTTTGAAAAACACTGTTTTATACATTTTTCTAATATTTTTATAATAAATAACATTCCTGAGATCTTTAGTGGGTCCTTGTTTGGAATATTCTAGAAATTAATATTTTCTCAGGGCATCCATCCATTATAAAAGCCAAGACACACCACGCAGCTGCCAAACTCCAGTAAGACACGCGTCTCGCGACCTGCTTCGGCCAAGGCCATATTTTGGGGTTCCCAAAAATATAAGGCCCTGTCTTATTTTCGGGGAAACACGGTATAAAAATTATAAGTTATTCCAAGTCAAAAGCTAACTTGATTTATAAGTTACATGTCTAATACGGTTACTGTCATAGTCTGGCGCCAATTTAAAAATGTAGTAGAGATTGTAAATGTAAGATGTACTGTATGTTGGAAATAATTCTCCTGTCCTATGCTGTAACTGAGCAGAGAAGACAAACTACAGCTACATTGTAATCTCATAGTATAACTGTTAGCAGCTACTGTAGGACAGAACTGCAATATAATTCTAGTGTTTTGTTCCTAATGGATTATGGTTTCTGCCTCTGCAACTTAAACAGGAACGGTGATGATGATTATGCTTGAATGATCCATTAATCATCAGATTTTACTCAGATTTTAGTTTAGCATGCCTGGATTAACTCAGTCAGTATAGTTGATTATGATTGTTTGTTGTCTGAACCCATAAAATTGGAATAATTTGAGTATAGGGCCTGTTTGGTCTAGTGGTTAAGGCACCAGACTAGAAACTGGAAGACCATGAGTCCTAATGTCCCTCAACAATCGTCTGTTTAACAATTGTTTGAAGTTACAGTGGCATCACAAAGGGTACTTTGTGATTTATAAAGCATATCCAACCATCGTAAAATATCACCCCTCCCCCACATTTTGGGCACTTGGCAACTGCCTCACATTTATGACCTAGATTTGTAATGCTTTTTGCTATTTTACAGCAGAAAATGGCAAAAATGTTCATTGGATATGCTGGATTTACTTAACCATATGGATTGCTTAACAACCATAGTAACTCACTTTATGACCATTGTAAAATCAAGTCAGATCATGTGGTGACCCATTTAATGACTATTCTAACTTTTGGCTAAAATTCCAGTCCCAATTGTGGTCATAAATTGAAACTGCCTGTAAAACAGGATTACATTATTAATTGTGTATTGCTTATTACTAGTTCTAATTCTCTTTGGTTCTGCAAGATACTATAAATCACCAGTTAGTTATGCTTATCTAGAGATCATAAATCTAACATCCATGCTTTCCCACCATATCCCAATCAAAGCATCTGAAGATTGATGAGAGACCACAATATATGATGTATCTTATTTGAATTCTTAATGGTGCACAGCATATATATTTTAATCATCACTTGTCTTGGTAAAATAAATGGAAAAGTGTAGTTGGCAAAGGATTGAATACGTCTAGAGCCTATTCCATGTAATTTTCATATTTACAATTCCCACAAAAGGTAGCCTCAGATTGAAATGTTTTTAGTTACAGACATAGTTAACTTTCCCCTTGGATTCTCCATACATATTTCTAAAGAAGTGTAATATGATCAAATTCAAGATTCGATTAGTTCCAGCTGTTGAAGGAAAAGCCAGCTAATTTTTGTTAGAATGCATGTTCTCTTAGAAATCTAGGAATAATAATATAGGAATTCCTTAAGCGATGGGGTCCAAGATAGATAAAAATCTTGCTAGACATGTTGGCCCCGTAGAACAAGAAACACGTGTTCACGTGACAACTAGCACAGACATGTCTGTGATCATTGCCCTTTACTCATGAAGCTCCACATGTGTTTTTTATATTCCTACCTGGAAATAATTTTCATCCACAGCATTGGAAAAGCCCAAATTATAAAGCTGTGTATTACATTTTAAACCCTAGTTGGTCCAAATAAAAAGGCACAGTTTGCCTCGTTTTGTGTTTCAAGGCCTAAGTGGCAGTGCTAATGAGAGGGAAGATTCCTGTTCTGCTTACACTTGGCAGTGGAATCATGTAAAATCTAGGAGGCTGCTAGGCTGACAAGCCAGGAGATGAAAGAATAAGTAACAACTGCTTTGAATTATTCAGTCCTGGGCCATCAGGTACTTTTGACCCTTCAATTGTAGCACATTCTGAATAATTGGAGGTGGGGGAATGCCTCAGGGATATTAAAAAAAATACTGGTATCAATCTTTCACAAACATTTTTCAGAGAAACAGATTTTGGCTGAATGTTGGAAGAAACATGGTAATAATTACAACACTTTGGACGGATAGTCCTGGTTAATTAGGAGCTCTTTGCTGAAAATATTGAAGCAAAGTTTGGACAGTCTAATATCCTACAATACACATCCTGCATTAAGCAACAAATCAGTCCTCAAATATTTTTTCCAACTCTAGAGTGACAACTGTCTATAGCTCTGCTGAATTGCCTCTGAGAGATTCTATATTTTACCTCTTTTGTGCAAGAAAAGGAACAACTAAAGCTTTCTTTGCCTGTATATCATGAATCTTTAGATTGCAGTCTGACAGTTTGTCAACACCCACCTTCATTCTTCCATTTCCAATAAAAAGGAGGATATATGCTCCTTTAATGTCTCATGTGTTTATATTCATGGATCCTAAATTATGAGCACTATCCTTCAGACCAGTGGTTCCCAACCTGGGGGTCGGGACCCCTTTGGGGGTCGAACGACCATTTCTCAGGGGTCGCCCCGGCATCCTCACCTCCCCCCCCCCACTGCCACAAGCCTGGCCATATTGGCTCAACTCGCCCGAGCCCTCCGATTGGTCGGGAGAGGTGCCATTTGTTGAGAGGCGTTTGTGACACCTGGCGGCCAAGCTTTGACATCATCAGCTAAGGGGCGGGGCATCGCAAGATTGCACGCTGGAGAGTACAAGGCGGTGCTTAAGACATCTGTGGCCGCCCCTGTCTCCTGCTCGCAGCGGCAGTTTCTTCCCGCTGGTGTCGAAGGGAAAGGGAGTCATGGGAGGGAACGGCCAGCCAACGACCACTTAAGTTTCATAGTGCACGATGGCGGGAAGGAGGACAACTGGGTCGGGCTCGTCTGTTTGCCCTCTCGCCCTCGGCTGGCGTGGAGACCCAGCGAACAAAGAGGCAAACAGGGAGGGAGGGAAGAGAGAGACTGAGAGATATTAGTGCAGGGCTAGCCTGATCATACAGCCTTGGTGCTGAGGGCGCCACCGCCGGGGGCAGGAGGAGCTAAGCCGGAGGGAACTGGAGAAGGAGGTGGTGCCGGAGCATGGTCCATCGCCACCGCCCTGCTCCGTATGATCAGGCTAGCCCTGTGCTAATATCTCTCAGTCTGAGTTTTAAGAAGAAAGAGCTTAAAAGAGGAAATTGGCTTTGGGGACCCTGGCAATGTTTTTGGACCAATCATGGGTTTTTTTGCCCCGTTTGCCTCCTGAAACTTTGGAGTCCTGGGAGAAAGCTACTAAACAGGGATTACTTTGCTGGAAGCTTATCTGATTTCTAGTTTTTCAACACTGCAGGGCACAATTTCTCAACCTCAACAACTTGAATATACCTGGACTTCAACTCTCAAAATTCCCTAGCCAGCTTTGCTTTAAATTCTGGGAGTTGAAGTCCAGGCACCTTAAAAGTTGCTGAGATAGAGAAATATTGCCATACACTTGTTGGTTATCAAGTCTAAATACAGTAGACTTGTTGTGGAAGATGATATTCCTTGTGCTCTTGCAAAGACTGGCCCGGGAATTTCTGATCTGGCATAATTACATATTGTTTTTGTGATTAATCGCTATGCTTTAATTATGTTCAATTTGTAACAATGAAAATACATGCTGCATATTAGATATTTACATTACGATTCATAACAGTAGCAAAATAAGAGTTACAAAGTAGCAACGAAAATGATTTTATGGTTGGGGGTCACCACAACATGAGGAACTATATTAAGGGGTCGCGGCATTAGAAAGGTTGGGAACCACTGCTTCAGACCCTTCTCTTCTAGATTAACATACTTATCTCTTGTTTTTCCCTGTGTTCTCTCTCTCTCTTTTTTCCCCTCCCCACCACTCTCCCCTTCCCTCCCTCCCCCCTCTCATATCAGCAATTGCCATTTCTGTAGGCAGCTTATTTCCTTAGTATACGCTTAGTGAAGGGTTAAATCTTGCATGAGTTGCTTGAACTGGCTTAAGAGTTGGCAGCAAATATCATGGGTGCCCTTTGTAGTGACTGGTTCTCAGGTTGCTACTAATGATATGAAACCATGAAAGAGCCATAAATGATATTTCTTTTTCAATTAATCATGCATGGGCCATGTATGTAATCCAAGGTTATGATACCTATCTTGCAGCATTTTGCAAATAGTGGCGTTGCCTTGCTTCTGGCTTTGGTCTTAGAATTGGGCCTAAAAATTATTCCTTTCTTGGCTACCGCTTTCATGTGAGGAATACTTTCTACATATTTGGCAAATAGATACCAGAAACCTGTACACAAGAATCTCTGGGATACATATTGCTTTAACACAACCACATCAAGGGAGAATGCTATTTTGTGAAAAGTACAGTAGCTGATAAATGGAAAGAAAATAAGCCTTAGCCAAGTTGGTTGAAAGAATGTGGAAGTCTTTAAGTGCTAATTGCAGGGGGAGTATGAAGAGGTACTCTAATGTCTGAAGTCTTTGGGAAGAAGAAAGGCAAGTGCTGGAAGCCACATGACTAGAAATCCCAAACTCCCAGCAGAACAGACTTGTAAAATAAAACAAGGTTTCCCAGGCACCAGTTTAATAGGCTATCAGATTGAATGGCCCAATTGGGATAATCCATACCTCTCTCAAATTCATTGGGAAGAGTGGAATGTGAAGTTGGCTTTCACTCACTTTTAGAGACTCAGAATGCCAAAAGAGTGCAACTAAAGTGATTATAAGTTCCTTTATTTCACTTATTTGCAAATAATCTTTTTGTCTAGTTTCCACAAACACTGATCAAAATCTTAGTGCAAGAACCATTAAAATTCAAATTTCTTAGAATTTCATCTCTGAGCCTCTTAGGTGAACATTTGGAAACCAAAGGCATATTCTTTCTCCTCTTTTCTTTTAAAGACAACAAATTACTCATTTTTTTCTGTTTTGTGTATCTTGTGTTGTTCATGTTCTCTTGCTACTCATCAAGCTATATCTAATTTAAAGTTATCCTGGTTTGTGCTTGTTTCCCCCCCCCCTTTTTTTTTTTTACTTTCTTCTGTCTTACAGTTTGACTTTATTATCTAAGCCACGCCATGGTAAAGAAACCGGTTTTCAGTGTCTTTTGCACTAATATGCAAGCATTGGGGCTCTGCTTTTTTGTATTCATGCAGCCCTTGGAAAGCACCCACTTTGCAAAATCACTGCCAAAATCTTTGTGAAGATAGCAAAGGGTATTTGCAAGGAGCAGGAAGAGTAAAATTGGAAAACTGGCCTCCAGAGCTTATTTGGCCCATTCACTAAAAAGAAACCACTGCTACTGCCAGACTGAACCTCTCCTAATTAAGCACAGTAAAGCAATGGGCTGGTTTAATTGACCACAAGGTCCCTGCTAGTGGTGGTGGAGATGGTGATACATGCACACTTCTATTCAGATTCAAAGGAATAAAGTTCATAGAGGTTAATGGCAGAGATTAGTTCTGTGGGCTGCATAATTTTTAAAAAATCCTGTTTTCAAACATGTTCAGAAGCAATGTAGATAGTTTCAGTTTCATGAACTCAAGACTAGTGTCAGGGTTCCAAATAGCATCCAAAACTAAATCAGAGTCCGAGGCAAAGTATTCCAATTTATTAACAGAGCCATGTTGGCACATCTGTGAGAAACCCGAATCTAAAGCTACGAGGGTTTCTCCACCCAGTTTAAAGTTCATTCTCTTGTTCCCACACCCACAAGTTCATCACGTTGACCAGTTGTCTCTTGCCAACGTGTCCGTTACTCCCATCAGCTTCCGGCTAGGTGCTGAACAAAGGATGACCTTGAAAGCCTAAAAGGAATTTGTTAAGGCTACATGTCTACGTTGCTCATGCAACAGCCCCTCCCAAATTCCCACAGCTAGAATACATTCTAAAGCATCAAGTGTGGCAGGCCAAAGTCTCTAATAAAATATGGCTTCGGCCTGACATCTAGATTATCATAGATTCATAGGGCTGGAAGGAACCTTGGAGTCTCCTAGTCCAACCCTCTGCCCAAGACAGGAAGAAATTAAGGAGAGTGTTCTGAAGAAGTAAAGATGGGGGATGTTCTGGAGAAGAAAGTGTTTATCAGCTTAGACAAATTATTGAAGACTAAGGATATATCTATAATAGCAGAAATCAGAAAAGTTATAGCAATAGAACACTGCAGTGATAATACAAAGAAATGTGAAAGTTGGGAAAATGTGAGAAAGAACAGAAAGACAAATGATATATGGATTTGGAAATAGTTGCTAAAAGTAGCAATAGCAATAGTAATAGTATTTAGACTTATATACCACTTCATAATGCTCTACTATTTTACTATGGAAATACTATCAATATTTCAAAATATCAAGAAAGGTTGAATCAACCTTGAGCCAGTAAGAATTGAAGTGCTGGCAGTTGGCAGAATTAGCCTGCAATACTGCATTCTAACCATTGCACCATCACGGCTCTTAGTACCACAAAATGTTTTATCAATTTATCAGTCAGTTCTAGATAAAATAAAGACCAGTTTAGTCTTTTGCGGTGATGAACAGCAAAGCAGAAAATCAGGTACTTTGGACACCTGATGAGGACACATAATGTGCTAGAACAAATGTGTTATGCAAGGTTGTGGAGAATAAAAGAAAGAAAAGGCAATGGATAAGATAAAAATATGGGATCAAAGATATGACTTATATGTCCATTGGAAAGTTATGCATTATTGCTAAGGAAAGGTGAGAATGATAAGCATTTGTCTACACTGTCACCAGAGCTGGGATTGATTGGATGGTACCTAACAAATTATGACAAACTTTACCATAAAATGCAATATAGCTGACCTAGATTAAGAGCCAAAACAGCCCTATTTTGGGAAGGGAGCATTTTGTGATGATTTTAAAACAGAAAATAGTGCTTCCAATTAATATGACTTTGAAAACCCTCCTCACCAGATCATGCAGATCCAGTTCTGGCATATGCATTTCATTTCAATCTTCTGTCTATTAAGATCTCTACTTAGCCATTATGTTGGCTTTGAAGCATATTCTACATTCTGTAACCTTCCTGTATCATTACAGTGCACCTTCTTAAAGCATATTCTGTCCATTTTTTGAAAACAAGCACTTAATCAAGATGTATATTAATTAGGTTTGTCACCTGCTTTGCCTTCTGTTTTTAAAGCTGCTAATGAGTTATGGCATACTGATTTCAATATGCCACCTTTTCATATCACAGACACTGGAAATATACAAGTCCTTTAAGATGCTCCGATGCTAAGAGTTTAAGAATATCAGAGGTCTGCCAGTTTTCCTACAACTTCCAGTTTATACACCATTTGAAGAAATGAATAAAAAATCCAAACTGCCTTAAATTGTATTGTCTGGCCTCTGCATAAATCTGCATAAAACTTTGAAAAAAGTTGCCATTTCATTTCCAAAAAGAAAGTATCATTTGTGGAAGGCAAACAGTTCCTAACTAACAGACATCTTTGCTTGTTCAGAAGGCATCTTTTGACTTGGACATGTAAAATTACAGAAAATGTGAATATTTTAGTTGCTGATTGTTAATGTCATTTATTTCCACCATTGTGAGAAGAATAATATACAACCAGGACATTTGTAACCCTAAATCTAGGCTAAGCAAGCATGTAGTCTCCTTGGAAATTATATATAAGAAGTAAGAATAGAATAGAATAGAATTCTTTATTGGCCAAGTGTGATTGGACACACAAGGAATTTGTCTTTGGTGTGTATGCTCTCAGTGTACATAAAAGAAAAGATACATTTGTCAAGAATGGTTGTCATAGGGTTCAAGTAAGCAATCAGGAAACAATCAATATGAATATAAATCATAAGGATATAAGCAACAAGTTACAGTCATACAGTCATAAGTGGGAGGAGATGGGTGATAGGAACGATGAGAAAAACTAATAGTAGTAGTAATGCAGCCTAGTGAATAGTTTGACAGTGGTGAGGGAATTATTTGTTTAGCAGAGTGATGGCGTTCGGGAAAAACTGTTCTTGTGTCTAGTTGTCTTGGTGTGCAGTGCTCTGTAGCGACGTTTTGAGGGTAGGAGTTGAAGCAATTTATGTCCAGGATGTGAGGGGTCAGTAAATATTTTCACGGCCCTCTTTTTGACTCGTGCAGTATACAGGTCCTCAATGGAAGGCAGGTTGGCAGTAATTGTTTTTTCTGCAGTTCTGATTATTCTCTGAAGTCTGTGTCTGTCTTGTTGGGTTGCAGAACCAAACCAGACAGTTATAGAGGTGCAGATGACAGACTCAATAATTCCTCTGTAGAACTGTATCAGCAGCTCCTTGGGAAGTTTGAGCTTCCTGAGTTGGCGCAGAAAGAACATTCTTTGTTGTGCTTTTTTGATGACGTTTTTGATGTTAGATGACCATTTTAGGTCTTGAGATATGATGGAACCTAGAAATTTGAAGGTCTCTACTGTTGATACTGTGTTGTCTAGTATTGTAAGAGGTGGTAGGATGGGAGGGTTTCTCCTAAAGTCTACCACCATTTCTACAGTTTTGAGTGTGTTCAGTTCCAGATTGTTCTGGTCGCACCACAAGGCTAGTTGTTCAACCTCCCGTCTGTATGCGGTTTCATCGTTGTCTCGAATGAGGCCAATCACTGTTGTATCATCTGCAAACTTCAGTAGTTTAACAGATGAATCGTTTGAGATGCAGTCATTGGTATATAGAGAGAAGAGAAGTGGTGAGAGTACACAGCCTTGGGGGGGCCCTGTGCTAATTGTACAGGTATCTGATGTGATTTTGCCTAGCTTCACCTGCTGCTTCCTTTCTGTTAGGAAGCTTGTGATCCACTTACAAGTGTGTTCAGGTACCGCTAGCTGATTTAGTTTAGTTAGAAGAATGTCCAGTATGATGGTGTTGAATGCTGAACTAAAGTCTACAAAGAGGACCCTTGCATAGGTATTTGGAGATTCAAGATGTTGTAGGATGAAGTGCAAAGCCATATTAACAGCATCATCTGTCGATCTATTTGCTCGGTATGCAAATTGCAGGGGGTCTAACAGTGGATCCGTGATGGTTTTCAAGTGGGACATCACTAGCCTTTCAAAGGTTTTCATAACTACAGATGTTAGAGCAACTGGTCTGTAGTCATTCAGTTCCTTGATGGAGGGCTTCTTCGGCACTGGGATGATAGTGGAGTGTTTGAAGCAAGAAGGAACATGGCATATCTCCAGTGACTTGTTGAAGATTTGGGTGAAGATGGGGGCCAATTGGTCAGCACAGACTTTTAAGCAAGAAGGAGTTATCTTGTCTGGACCTGGTGCTTTTCCTGGCTTCTGTCTGTGAAATAGATCTTGCACTTCCTTTTCTGTGATCACCAGGGGTTGTGAACCCCATGCGATGGGTTCAGTTGTAGGAGGTTTGGCTGTTGTTGGTGTGTCTGGGATGGAGGTTGTGGGGATAGGTGGCTGTAGTTTCCTTTCAAACCTGCAGTAGAACACATTCAGATCATCTGCCAGTTGCTGATTTCCTTCAGCTTGGGAAGGTGGTTTGCTGTAGCCAGTGATGTTTTTAAGAGTTTTCCACATGTTTGCTGGTTCATTTGTTGAGAACTGGTTCCTTAGCTTTTCAGAGTAGTTTCTTTTTGCTGCTCTGATCTCCCTTGTTAATACATTTCTGGCCTGATTGTACAGCATTCTATCACCTTTTCTGTAGGCTTCCTCTTTGGAACGACGTAACTGCTTAAGTTTAGCTGTGAACCAAGGTTTGTTGTTACTGTATATTCGCAAGTTCCTGGTTGGTACACATAGGTCTTCACAGAAGCTGACATATGATGTTACAGTATCTGTGAGTTCATCCTGGTCTGCAGAGGTATCTTCAAAAATATTCCAGTCTGTGCAGTCAAAGCAAGCCTGTAGCTTTAACTTTGCCTCTTCAGTCCAAGTCCTCACTGATTTAATTGTTGGTTTTGTGGCTTTAAATCTTTGTCTGTAAGCAGGTACAAGGTGAATCATGCAATGATCAGAGTGGCCCACAGCTGCTCGTGGTAAGGACCGATAAGCATCTTTTAGTGTTGTGTAGCAGTGGTCTAAGGTATTCTTGCCTCTGGTGGGACAATTGACATGCTGAAAGTATTTTGGTAGCTCTGTCCTTAAGTTTGCCTTGTTTAAATCTCCCAAAACAATGACCAGTGAATCGGGGTATTTGGCTTCAGCCTCCATAATCTGATCAGCTAGAGTTCTTAATGCCTTTTTTACAGAGGCTTGTGGGTGAATATAAACCGCAATTAGTAGACATGAGGAGAACTCACGTGGAAAGTAAAATGGTTTGCAGTTAATAAGTAAGGATTCCAAGTTTTCATCACAGAATTTTTGTATTATAGTTATGTCCTGAGACCATCTGTTGTTGATATATATACATAAGCCTCCTCCCCGTTTTTTCCCTGATAATTCTGCAATCCTGTCTGCTCGAAGTATCTGAAACCCTGGTACATGCATGCTATTGTCATCAATTTCCTCGTTTAGCCAGGTTTCAATAAAGCATAGGGCAGATGCGTTGTGAAAATCAGAATTGCATCTGTTTAAAAGAAGTATTTCATCCATCTTGTTAGCAAGGGAACGTAAATTGGTAAGAAAGATTGAAGGGAGCGGAGTTTTTTTAATTCCCTTATTCCTTAGTCTATTTAAAATTCCCGCCCTTTTACCTCTTCATCTCTGCCGTCTGAGTTTGCTGATCAATAGTTCCGGGGAAATGGCTACCTCCTGTGTATGTAAATATCTCCTGTGTATGTGTATGTAAGTATGTAAATATTCTTGCTTTACAAAGAGTACATCTAAAAAGTGGATTGAATATTTAACCCTGTATTGATAATGATGGTCTGTTGACTCCTTACTGTTTCTGCCTCCTTTGCTTTGGCCAGGTTCATAAATCAAATTGATTGGCTTGCTTGATAGGTCTTGATTTAGTTCCCTAAAATTTCCCTACAGTTTAGCTAGCAAATCATACTTTAGTAGGATCCTCAAATAAAGTCTTGAGTTTTGACGCCTTTTCTATCACCTTAACTAAATATTGCTGCTTTTCCAAATCAAGACTTGCTACCATACTTCAGTTGCATATAGCAAGATGAGCGAGTCCTGATGATACCATGGGCTATGCTGGGGATTTTGGGAGTTGAAATGCAATATCATTTGAATGGCTTTAAGTTCCTTATCCACCCTTATGAAGTGTTTTTCATAAGACAACAACATAAAACATCATAGGTTTTAACTCATTGACAAGTAGCAACAAGAATATATTTTTATTAGTTTCATTGTTGTCTGTTTCTCAAATAACTCTTCTTAAATTCTTTCTTTTGCCTTTACAGCTAATCTGGGCTATTTTTCAGACATCAGATGTGTGAGGTGTCACTACTGTTAGCAGGTTGATCAGTTCCAGTCTGATCGGTGTTCTGAACAGTGTTTTCAGAAAGCCAATTTATTTTGCTCATAACTTAGTAAGAAAGCAGTATTTTAGATTCTTCTCAAGGGGACAAGCCTGTCAATCAAAGTGACACAGACAATAATTACTGTTTCCTTCCTCTGATGCTGGCAAAACCACTCTCTCTCTGTCTCCAAAACAATCAGTTAGTGCTACCAATGTAGACAGTCTATTATCATCATGTTGGTTTGCAGCCTAATTAAACAGATTCTGTTACACCTCTTCAGGTTTATCTATCACTTTCTACACTGCCAATGGTCATGATATACATACATACATACATACATACATATAAAATTTCTATTTATTTATTAATAAAATTTCTATATATATTGTGGATGGATGATGATAGATAGATAGATAGATAGATAGATAGATAGATAGATAGATAGATAGATAGATAGATAGATAGATAGATGTTAGATAGATAGATAGATGAGTGTGTGTATATACACACACATACACACACACACACACATACATACATACACTGTATGTATGTACTATATGTATACTGAATGTGTGTATATTTAGATAGATAGAGAGAGATGATAGATAGATAGATAGATAGATAGATAGATAGATAGATAGATAGATAGATAGATAGATAGATAGATAGATAGATAGATGATAGAGAAAGAGAGATAAAAAAAGCAGTCAACAGGTTGAGCTAAACATTACACCAATCTTCAAATCCCACTGTTAACCATTGTTATATTTAGCACATAGAAAGTCCACAAACAGTTTCCAGTCTCTTATAAAGCTGTTTAGTTCATTATCTCATTATCTCTCTCTCTAATCATAGCTGTTAATTTTGCCATCTCTGCTAATTCAGTCAATTTCAAAATCCATTCTTCAACAATCAGAATGTATTTTTCTTTCCAGTGTTTGGCAAGTACAATCCTCGCAGCAGTCACCATGTCTTCAAAATAGCACCCCAAATTGTTTTTCAATTGGCTTTCAATTGAAAATCTGATTCCTGATTTATGACTCTTCCTGGGCCACACATCTGTGGTTCAGAAAACACTCTAATCAAGACGCTCCTACAGCATAATGGCAAGAAAAGGAAACCCACATCTGGCTCGCTTTAAATTATTCCTTATGTCTCTGGAATCTTTTTCTGTAAATCTGTCTGCCTGAATGACACCAAACCTTTTTTTTTTCTATTCAGGTTCAAAACTCTTCCTATTAATCCTCTTCAAAAACTAATAAATGACAAAGTTAGAGTGATTTGGTTCCACAATCGCAAGGGAATCCTGCCTAGGATTCCCAGTGGCTAGCCTCACTGGAAATGAACATTTCTTCCTCTCTGCCCAATACATTACACTTCACACATAAAAATAAAGAGAAGATTCCATTCACTAAATTTAGAAGAAAGAAATATGATTATTCAAAAGAATTTAAATGTTATAGGATGGTAGAACTGAAAATATCAGTAATGATACATAGGTACCAAAGCTGCTGACCTACCGAACTAAAGAATTCCAGTCGAAAGCAACAAACGCAAATCTAAAAAGATTAAGTACCTTGGAATGTATAAAGTCATGTTTCTGAAGTCAGTAAGTTTTAACACAAGTCTTGTTATGGCCACTCTTTGGAATGTGGGATACATGCACAACTCAATCACAAGAGCTTCATTGAATGGAAAACTTTTTTTTAAATTTTATAGTACAATTAAAAACAAACATACAGAAAAGACAAAGAAAAACAAAACATGGACATGAGGTAACATTCCATTGAGTGGAAAACTTCAACTCTTGAAGTTTTGATTGATTGCTTCAACTTGCTTCAACTCTTTTGACTTCTTTCAATAAGCCTTGAAATAGATAATTGTGGAACCAGAACTTGATAACTTATTTATTTATTTATTTATTTATTTATTTATTTGTTTGTTTATTTATTTTTGTCAAGTATGTGTTGGTAATATACATAGATATAACATTGTTTATATACATAAGATGGGTACTGATAAGAGGGAACATTAGGACAGGGACGGTAGGCACGCTGGTGCACTTATGCACGCCCCTTACTGACCTCTTAGGAATCGGGTGAGGTCAACAGTGGACAGTCTAAGGGTAAAGTTTTGGGGTTTGGTGACGAAACCACAGAGTCAGGTAGTGAGTTCCAGGCATTTACCACTCTGTTGCTGAAGTCGTATTTTCTACAGTCAAGTTTGGAGCGGTTCACTTTGAGTTTGTATCTGTTGTGTGCTCATGTATTGTTGTGGTTGAAGCTGAAGTAGTCGTTGACAGGAAGGACGTTGTAACAGATAATTTTATGAGCTATGCTTAGGTCGTGCCGAAGGCTTAATGGGAACTTAACTTAATGGGAAGCCATGAGAATTCAGCATTTTTAGCATGGGATATCCTCTTAATTAGCCTAATACCATCGGATTAGCAACTAGGAAAGTAATAATTCTCTAAAGCAACCTCTAAACAGAACTGAATAACAACTCCCAATACCAGTCCACTATATTTTGGGCTGCTAGAAATTGTATTTCAGCAACAACTGAAGAACTACATTTGCTATTTTAGAGCATTAGATAGCAATCTTTTGTTTTCTATAACAAAGATGCTATAGGATCAGTAATTTCCAACCCTTTTATAACAAAATAGGTAATGTGATTCAAGTCATTTTAATGAAACGATCTTGCCTCAAATCCACCCCCTGTTTTGAGAAGCTCTTGCCTGATTCTGCTTCTTCAATAGAAACACTTAGATTTAATTATTAATCTGTAGTTGCTTCTACAACAGCAATCCCCACAAACTGTCATTTCAATCTACTTTCCTAGAGTTTTCTTTCCCTTCCCTGCACCCATCTTTCAATTTCTTACAAGAAGTAGTATCTAATTCAGTTTATTTATTTATTTTACTGCAGATAGATTTTGCTGCTGGGCAAAATCGGAGGCTGGAAATGGACAAACAGACCACAAGGGCTAACATTATCTTGGCAGTAGCAGATTTTGTATGGGTGTAGATAATCTCATAGATTTCCTTAGGGTAGGTATGTGAGGGAAGTTAGAAAAATATGATTTAAATCCAGCACAGGAAGAGAATGCCAGTACAAAAATTTAAACTGATTCTCACGAATGAAGGCAAGCTGATTCTACCTGAATTTTATTTGATATCAGAGGGAGGGAGGGAAAATGCTGTCAGGCTTTTCAGATGCTGTTACTATAATCTATATCAATAGAGTAGAGTTCCATTAAGTTCTGTGAATTTACTAACACTGTTTCCTAACCTGCCTAGTTCAAAGTGTTGACATTGGGGGTTGCAGATTTTGTCATTAAAATCTCTCTCCTCCAGTTTATGTCTGGAAAGATAAAGCCAGTTATCAGTTTCCCTATACCAAATACTGATTTGGTATTGTCTATTGCCTTAATCTCAGGGTATTTTTTTAAAAAAATATTGCACCACTTGTTGTACTCTCCTCTTTCATCTTCAGAAAAGAGGTTCCTTAAACCTTCCTTGTTTCCAGCAATCAAAAAGATGCCAGCATGCTTAGGGTATTTGATGTTTCACCTAGAAAATTTTAATTCTAATTTCTCTTTTTATTCCTCTTTCTTCTAATCACAGTATATTCTGCATATATGCTAAATATATAGATGTATGGTTTTCCCAGTTGCAATGTATGGCTGTGAAAGTTGGACCATAAGACCATAAGAAAGGCTGAGCGCCAAAGAATTGAGGCCTTTCAACTATGGTGCTGGAGAAGACTCCTGCGAGTCCCTTGGACTGCAAGGCGATCAAACCGGTCAGTCCTAGAGGAGATCAACCCTGACTGCTCTTTAGAAGGCAAGATCCTGAAGATGAAACTCAAATATTTTGGCCACCTAATGAGAAGGAAGGACTCACTGGAGAAGAGCCTAATGCTGGGAAAGATTGGGGGCAAAAGAAGAAGGGGATGACAGAGAATGAGGTGACTGGATGGAGTCACTGAAGCAGTAGGCGTGAGCTTAAATGGACTCCAGTGGATGGTAGAGAACAGGAAGGCTGGAGGAACGTTGTCCATGGGGTCGCGATGGGTCGGACACAACTTCGCAACTAACAAAAACAACAATAGGTGTACTGCTTTTCCAGTTTTGAACCATTTAATTAATATTTCATTCCATATTTCATTCAAAATTCTTTGTTAGTCAGATGAGATAAAGATAATTTGTTGTGGTCAACACAGACTAAAGCCTTGAATAATCGATGTAAGAAATGATATTTTTTATAATTCCTTTATCTTTTCCGCTATCCATCAGTTGATCATCTTGGTTTGTCCCCACCTTTTCTGATTTCATCTTGTACGAGACAGCTCTTGTTCAAGTGATAATTGAACATCACAATGCCTTGAATATTATCTTACTAGAATATAATATGTGCATTTGTTCAGTCGTTTAAGCATTCTTTAGCACTCCTTTTTTAGTACTAGAATATAAATTGATATTTTCCCGTTCCTTAGCCACTGTTGTGTTTTTCATTCCAGCTTACACACCATAAAGAACATTCTAACCACATTGTTTTGTAATGTATTAAATAGCTCTGTTGTAATTCAAAAAACTCCTTCATACTCTCTATTTCTTTCTCTCTTCTTAACTTTCTCTTATGAATGGGTGTTCATTACAGAGTCTCAAAATTCCTTATATGCCCAGCTGGCAGTTGAAAGAATAATGAGTAGAGATCAATAATAAACAGAACAAACAGTAACTTAGGCCTTCTAGTTATAAAGCTGATTTAAAGTTGAAGCATTATTCTCTTTATTATAACTTAACAGGCACACTCAGTGCCAATGGCCCTTCTGCAGCAGTTCTCTATCCTAGTCTTTCCAATTCTTGCAGCTTCCAGATGTGTTGGAACTACAACTTCCAGAATTCATTGCCAACCTGTATTATTGTTCCAACATATCTTGAGGATGCCAAGTTGGAGAATTAAAGTTCCTGTTTGTATCATTAAAGGGTTAGTAGGAAAAGCTTTTGGTAGGCATTGATAATCAGAAATGTTAAATCTTCAAAAAGAAAATCCGCTGGCAACACCACAAAATTCAAATAAATGGCAATGAAATGAAATGCCTGGCTGACAAAACAGCAAATGCCAGGTATGTCTTAATAGATTTGGACCATAAGCAAAAAAACACAAAATCCCAGATTTAAATAAAAGTGGCGGCCCATTATTTACTTGATTGAATTTTACTGCACATGTTGCATTCCCTTGAAGCTGGCAAGTCTTCCAGAGCTATATGGCTAGGGATATGAAAAGCACTTAGAAGTTGTTAAAATCTCTCCCATGCCAAGGGAAATGTATGAAGTAGTGGAAAATTAGTTTGGTAGTAGTAATATTTATTATATTATACATTTATTATATTTTATATATTATATATGTATATTATTATTATATATTTTTATATAATAAATATATATTTCATATACCATTGCAAATGTTAAAATAAATAGTTAGCTTCAAAATAAAAAGCCATGTCTGTTTCAGGGGGAAAAAAAGCTTTAAAAAAACCCTTAAGGGATCCTTGGTGCGCTCTGAGCTTGGTTGTTTTTTTTGCAGACATTTCACTACCAAACTACCAATAGGTGTATTCCTAGCAGATCTTTTTTGAAAATTAACTTTTTACTAATATAGTTGAGAAGACGCTCACCTGAACATGTATGGACCAACATTCTGTGCCTGGAGTAATTCAGTCAAAATATTTTACTTTTTTTTTTGCACAGTTAAATTGCCAAAAATATAGCTTAGCATATGAAGGAACCCAGTTTTTCATCTTCGAGCAGGTCTAGACACAAAAAATACAATTCACCCACTAAAACTGAGGAGAATTTTTTTTAATAGAAAAAAAACCCAAGTCTTTTGCTAGCTCACAATCTGTGTGGAGTATTGGCAGACAAACAGCCTTGACTCGAAGCTCACATGATAAACAATGACTTAGCCTGTTACTACTAAGTAGGAAGGAACTTTAATGAAATCTAGTGATCAATAAAGAAACATTTTAATAACAGTCTAGCAAAACTGGTCAGTGATTCTCCCTTATCCTTACTAAAAATTGCTGTTATACTTGGTGTGGAAAGATAAATATTGGGTAACATAATAAAGGCAGTAAATTGAAATAGACATACAAAATGGTTTGGCTTCGTACATTACTGTAAGTTATAAAGTGATTGACATAGCATCTTCTCTGAACAGAGACATTCATCATTTATAGCTTAGACATATGTATCCAGCCAATCATGGCTTATTCAAGAGAGAAACCAATGATATCAAAATCCACACAGTGCAAGGTGGAATTTGTAGTCCTATCTTTAGAGGGTTTCCTTATGTGCACTTCCCAAAGACCTGCAGTTCTTGACATCTGATAATTGTTCTGATTTTTACAACCACTTTTGGGAGCACACATATTAAAGGGTTGGGTTAACAGAAACCTAGAAAAGTCTCTCAGTTGAATTAACTTGTTAGAGGATCTGAAGCTAGGATTTTTTTTCCCCCATTCCTCATCCCCCTTTTGTGGCAGTGGGGAGGAGGGACTACAGTCTATCAGTTCTAGTGCTTTTATTTTTTGATTGTCAGGTAGTAAATTCACTGTGAAGATGGTCTGAGGGTTGCACAATGCATTCCTCTTCCTATACTTAGTGACTTTTGATTATGGAAGGGGAGGGAGCTGGAACCAGTTGGCTTTTCTTTTCTCTGTCTCTTAATTCCAGGCAACTGTCACTCACTCCTTTACTTCCATTGTACGTGCCTAGTAGCGGAACGGATGGTAATTATGCGCATTTAAACTGTAGCACTTTTCTCATGCTGAAGTTACTGTTGCTTCTGCCACACTTAAACTAACTTTCAGTTCCCTTCAAAACACCTGACAAAATGCTCAGTGCTTTTTTTCTCTCTCTCTCACTGTTAATTAAAATGTCTAAAGAAACTGCTCTGTTCTCTTTCAGGTTTATGTCTGGCTCAAACTCTGTGCATAGTCATTAGATAAACATATTTTATCTGCATAACTTCTTTCATCCTTTAGAAATAGATATGTTCTTAACAGCTTCTAACAGCTTCCCAATCTGACACCTTCTAAATACTTTGGGATTGCAGAGCCCATAATTCTCAGCCAGTGTGGGTCTGTAATTGCTTTATGTGCATACTAGTTCCTAGGCCAGTGTTTCCCAACCTTGACAACTTGAAGATGTCTGGACTTCAACTCCCAGAATTCCCCAGCCAGCTTTGCTGGGGAATTCTGGGAGTTGAAGTCCAGACATCTTCAAGTTGCCAAGGTTGGGAAACACTGGCCTAGGCCAGGGGTAGGCAAAGTTGGCTCTTCTATGACTCGTGGACTTCAACTCCCAAAATTCCTGAGCCAATCATGCTAGCTCAGGAATTCTGGGAGTTGAAGTCCATGAGTCATTGAAGAGCCAACTTTGCCTACCCCTGGCCTAGGCTATGATAATATCATGATGACACTTTTTCCTACTGAGATTCGAGTCCAAAGGGACCCATTTTCCTTTCTCTGGTCAGTATTTGTAAATTCTACTATTATTTTTAGTAAGTTTCTTTGATCTTAATTAAGGGCCCATAATAGAACTCTTAAGGGATGTGTGGTGATGTCATATCTAGTAATTGGCTTAAATTGAGAAGAAACTAAACACATTGATTTTGGTTAGAGCTAGGAGTTTTGTTTGTATTATTTTTCTTGTCACGGATTTCTCAAGTTTGTCAGAATCATAGTTTAGTTTTCATATCATGCTAAGCCATAGTGAAAGTATGTCTACTTTGAGCTTAGCACAATGTATAAACCAGGTCATTGTCACTTGTTCAACAAACCATGCTGGTTTAGCTATGCCATTGAATTCTACAAAGCCTGGTTTTAAAATACCGATTAAATTTTATCTACAAAGCAAGACAATATGGATAAAATCTGAGGAAAAGTTATATAAATTCCAAGAACTTATTTTCATTATTATTATTCTCTTTATCCCTTATTCTTAGAAGATACTGACTTTTCCAGGGGACCAAACTTTGTTTCCAGGCTTTGACAAAAGGAAACGGAATGCAGACCATTTGGTTCCCCTGTGTTTAGCCTAAACCTTCAAGGATATATTTACAGCTGTCTCAGCTGGGGGCCATTTTTACTGCAGAGGGCTGTATCCAGCTCTTTCAGAAAGAGAGGGAGATGATTCCTCCAGCACTTCTAAAAAGTGTGCTGTCATAAAATATTGCAGCATAAAGCCCAGTTATATACCTCAAACCAGGGATGAAATGCTCCCAGTTCGGGCTTGCCTGTCAGTCGTCGGAGAGCCGGTCACGAAGGCAGAGTGAGGCTCCGCCCACCTGCCCAGACGCCACCATTTCGGTTCTTTTACCCTCTGCACATGCACAGAACTCTTTGCACATGTGCAGAGGGTAAAAGAACCCAAATGGCGTCCGGACGGGTGGGCGAAGCCTCACGCTGCCTTAGCGACCGGCTCTCCGACGATGGACAGCAAGCCCGAACCGGAAGCATTTAACCCCTGCCCCAAATGATATGGGGCTCATATTCACAACTGAATCCTGTATACAGGTGATGTCAGCCCTTCAATGAATGTTAGAATATTGAGGTAATATAAAGCATTAAAGCAAAAGCTAAAGAATCATCAGTTGTGAGCTATAATGTGGCTCAGAATGAAACAACGGAGAAGAAAATGCAAGGAAAGAGCTGATATAATGATGCTGCTCAAGATGCTTTAATCACTTAGCTTCTAAGGGAGGCTTACAGAGTCTCTATAACTGAGTCCAAGTCTGTTCAGCATTCAAATATGGGCCTATTATCTTTTTGAGATCACCAAGGAACAGTTGAAGGTTATTCACTTTCCTCGCCAGCCACATTTGCATTGAGTGAACCTTGCTGTTCTTTTCTGTTGTCACAGAGAGAGGAGGCAGGGTAAAAATAGGAGCAGCCCTCTTCCTATTTCTGGTAGCTTTGCTGGGCCTCAGTCAGACAGCCCTAGATTCTTCTTCCCCCGCTTCTGCTAGGCAGGGTGTAAATGTGGCGTGAAAGCAGTTTAAAGGGCCGGGCCTCTCTCAAAGCCAGCAGGATATCTGAAACAGTCCCACATCCCCAGTAGGTGGCTGTCACTGGCAGTGTGCTTCCTTAGGCAGAAATAGATTAGCATTCCCCTTTTTTATGTTAAATCAGCAAAGAGAGTCTAAGTGACAGCTGTATTAAAAACAACAGTGCCTCCGAATGTGATCAGAAGCCATCTGCACCAAGGTTCATGGCGAAGAGTCTTTTCAAAGTACTTAGCTGTGTCTTGAGAAATCAAAAAGAGGGAGGGGGAGA
Organism: Diadophis punctatus similis; assembly: GCA_023053685.1. Lineage (NCBI taxonomy): Eukaryota > Metazoa > Chordata > Lepidosauria > Squamata > Dipsadidae > Diadophis > Diadophis punctatus. The sequence goes on from JALIGW010000033.1 coordinate 3,838,418, forward strand.
AAGAAAATGAAGGGGTGCAAGAATTTCAGCCTCCACTTTTTTAAAAAAAAAATCTGTTTTGCACAATCTGTTCTTTTTCTACCTCTCCATCACAGCAGGATATCTTTCAGTCTGGATATCCAGTTCTCCCTTCTTCCTGGTATAGTTTGCTATCTTCCCAGTATCTCTTTTCCTGAATGTTTCATGGTATCAGCTGGGAGCAGGGTGGGATGAAGGAGACAAAGATTCCAGACTCCCACCCTTTGCCAGTGGCCTTTGCTGCCACTGCTGCTATCAGGCTGGTAGAAATATTTTAAGAAGCCAAAATGCCTTTGTTCTTTTTAATCTCTCCTGCTCCTTGCTGTCCTTCAAGCTTTCCAGGATATTCAGCTGCATGGCTTGGTTGAACAAAAAAATAATGCTGGAGCTTTTATCATTAACCTGCTCAGCTGCAAATCTTCCCACCCTCTTTCAGAAAATTCACACATATATTTGCATATGTAATAAGCTGTATTCTTCTGTCTAGAGAGGTGCTCCTAAAAACATTGTACTGTATGGGAAAGAAATACAGAAATTATGTGTGTACAATTACATTTTTCATATTATTTAAGATAGAAGTGGACCTGTCATGTGGCTTTTTTGTGTGTGTGCTCCCTGTAACTGACAGGTTTTGTTTTATTCTTTGAAGGTGGGAGGGGTTTATTTAAAAATACCTCACCACCGTTTCTTCCAGTACTTTTAGAAGTATACTGTTAGGCTTACAACCTTTTCTTCATATTAATTTTCATTACATTAGATATATATTTCCCAGATTTTTTAGCAGTTTACAGTTTCTGCATGACCTTATTATTTAATTGTTGGTAATATTTTTGCATTTTAATTTTATTGCTTGTTTATTATTTGTTTTAGGTGGGAGTGATGTTACAAAATTGTTGGCTATAGCTATGTTTTGGCATAAGATGCAGAATAGTATAAATTGGGGTAACCTTTAAACAATGTTTGTTTAACAAGGATTATTCTTTGTTAATACTACAATGGAAAAAAGAGAAACAGGTGGCTTCAGTTATTTTCTGTTGTAAAAAAAATAAATCTGAATGTGTATTTCTTTATCTGTATATTTTAAAAATAATCTGAAGACCAAGTAAACTATTATGTCTTTATTATTTCTAAATTAGATTTGTCTAAATCTACCTATGACATGTAATACATATATAATATATAATATCCTGGTCTAGAAGACTTAAAGTACAGTGGACCAGATTTTTATCTTGGATATTACCTCCAAATAAGTATCTCAAATAGTTTGCACAACTCACATAATTTTTTTGCTTCAAGTGACATTTGAATTAATTATGTTTGGTATTGAAATAACATAAATGGAAGTATATGACATAATTTACATCATTTGTGGATTTTACAGATATTCAGGTTTCATAGATCCCTCTTTCTCTCAATGGTCTGTTAAATTGTGTGTTTCATTAGTGCTTAAAGCAGTATCAAAATGTGAAGGTGAGGTGTGAGTTGAATGTAGCATTCTGTGGAACTTCCAGATTACTATAAATCATTGTTTACCATTCTGATTTCTGTTAGCCTCTAAGATTGGACGTATGGTAAAACTATGGTCTATAGACCTGTTACAGAGCATAAAGCATTTGGTGCCACTTTAGAAATAATGACAAGCAATAGTTTGTTCTAAACTGGAAGAAAGAAAGTCTACTATAGGCATTCTTGGGCAATATAGGCAACAGCTTTATGTTATTAGGTGCTGAGACATTGGAAAAAACCCTGACCTTGTAGATGGGAGAAACCTAAAAGCAAACAGCCCGGATTGTTCTCATCCCTGCAAATGTCTAATGAGGAGGTTAGAAAGCTGAATGTCTTTCTCCTTTGTTTTTGTTCTATATGTATGATGAGAAGGAAAAGCCTGGTGGGAGATGTAATACTCATTCATGTTCAGACCAAAGCAAAAAGGGGATGAAAAGACTACAACTCCTATGGGGCCATAGAGCAGTGGTTGCTAGATTACTAACAATTTGTCATCTTTAGTTAGTCTAGTATATGCATCTGTCCTCAGGGATGGATGGCCTGAATAGAAATAAAGTACTAGGCACAGAAAACCAATTGGCAGCCTCTTTACTTACTTCCATTCTGCATGTCATCAAAGCACTTCAGTATTTAAGACCTAAGTCTACAGTTTCTTATGCTGCTGTTTGAATTCAAAGCAATTTCTGAGTGAATGTTTGCTTCTGTTTTGCTTCATTTCCTGGAATGTCTTGCTTCCTAGATGGATCTGCTCAATGAATTTATTGTAAAAAAAAGGCAAGGAGAACGCCGCCACTTCTTAATGGCTAAGCTCATTATTTTACTGCCTTATTTTAGGCATGTTAACATATTACTTCTCACTATTATCCAGCTTCAGCTGCACGTCCCTGTAACAAAACTCGTGTAGCTAATTGCTGTGACTGAAAGAATCAGAAGGAATAGGTAATAATGCTAAGTCACTTCAGCATCTTTTGTTGAAACCAGGATTATTTAGGAGAGTTTGCCTGAGTGGTCTTATTGCTACTGTTTAGTCTTCTTCTTTTGAAACTAAAAGGAGATTGAGATTCCTCTTTTTGCAGGGTTGGAGGTATTGGGTTTTCTTCCTTTGGAAGAAAACAGTCTTCCCCTAGCCCTCTGGCTATATTAATACTAATATAGCCCTCTGGCTATATTAATACTGCAACCCCTAGCATTCTTATCATAGAAACTGAGTTTGGGGAGTTGCAGTCGTAACAGCTGAAGATTGCCAGATTGGCAAAGGCTGCAATAAAGTCTTTTGATACAGTATAAGCCTTTGAATATTCAGCTTTTAAAGAAATGTTGTAAGGAATATTCTTCTGGGTTCAGTTCCAAGTGGGGAAAAAGACACTGGATTCATGGAAGTTGCTTGGAAAGAAGGTTTAATGGAGAACAAAGGAACAGGAGCACATGGCATGAGCTCCTGAACAGAAAAGGTGAATCACATGTTTTCAGGTGTTGGGTCCAGAGAAAAGGAAGGGGCAAAATGCTGGGAGTTCCTTGCTTTATACTCTCTCTTGGGCCCCTCCCTAACTGTTTCCTGTTCCTATACAGAAATGTATCCCATTGGCTGTCAGACTACCAGGGGCATGCTGGGGCAACTCTTGTGGGCTGTCCTGAATCCCAGGGGCAGGGTTGATGGAATCTTACCAAGTCCCATGTGGTGTAATGAAAGGGCTTTGGGGTTCCTAATATGGTTCTTTGTTTGTTATGTAGAAGACTGTTCCAGGCTAGGTGGGAGGAATGTGTGAGCTGGGCCCAGTCCTTAATGGCCCATTGGCAAGGGTGGGGGCTACTAAGCGTGAGTCTTTTGTCTGCCTAAAGCATGTTTCCAGGGATATTATTCTAGAGAATAATATTCTGCCTTTTAATATTTCATAGGATATTTCATTTTTCTAGGAGGGGTGGGTGCTAACTTCCTACAGAAACAAACAAAGAGAAAAAGAAGTGGCCACTATCATGTTGCAAATAAAATATTATTCACTTTTGACCTTAATTTTGTTCCAACAATGAAATGGTTGGTTTGGATTTTACTTCTGTACATTTTATTATGTGCAAATGTGTCCCCAAAAAGATCGACGGCCATCCTAGTCTTTTAGTTTTGCTATGACAAGGATAAAGATCTCCTCTTTGCTCAAAGTTTTGTGTTGTTGTAAGGAGTATTTCCTAGGATATTTCATTTTTCTAGGAGGGGGTGGGTGCTAACTTCCTACAGTGTTCATTAGTAAACATATGACCAACTCATAATTGTTGGTTCTCCACTGTAACTCTATTAATGGAAAGCTTTTCTTTCCAATGCAAAAGCTTTTTCTCACTAATGACCAGTTTTGCAGAAAGCCCATAAAGCCATTAAGTTATTCCATCTTTAGTAATATGGAAATATGGTACAGTATTAATAGCCATCTGCATATTAATGTAGGGTAAGCTGGTTTGCTTCTATTTCATTGTTTGCAGCATTCTGTATAATTATGCAAATAACCAAAAGTTTTTCTGAACATTCAGTAGAAATTGCAACAAGGAAGGAGGTTTGGCAATCTCCCCTGAATTCCTAAGACTCCTTGTCTCAAACTAGCTAGTAGCACAACAGGAAGTTCTCATGTAATCTTCTATGGCCATTTTCTTGCTAGCAACTTAAAGCACTACTCATTGCCAGCGAAAAGAATGAACTCCATTCTGGCATTATGCCAACTTGTGTTAATTTTATTGCAGCTCCTCCCCATTTCTTGCCTACTCCTTCCTCAGTGATGTTCTATCCTTTTTGGTCAACATCTTTGGCTAATGGGAATCATGCACCAATCAGGATGCTGTAGCAAAGAAGAGTGAAGCTTTTTGAGTCTACCCTGACACTGTTAATGATGTTTGCACTATTTAATTTTTATTTATTTATTTATTTATTTATTTATTTATTTATTTATTTATTTATTTATTTATTTATTTATTTATTTATTTATTTATTTATTTATTTATTTATTTATTTATTTATTTATTTTGTGAGATTTATATACCGCCTCACAGTGCAAGCACTCCCTAAGCGGTTTACACCAGTAAGCAATGTATATTTATATTGCCCCCAACAATCTGGGTCCTCATTTTACCTACCTCGGAAGGATGGAAGGCTGAGTCAACCTTGAGCCGGTGAGATTTGAACCGCTGACCTGCGGATCAGTGTCAGCTAAAGTGGCCTGCAGTACCTGCCTCTAACTCTAATTTGCTGGAATTAATACTGAGGACTTGCACAGAGAGTTCTAGCCACCTCTTCCTCGTTTTATTTGAGTGGCCTGTGGTCCTTCAAAAGATTTGAAGATTTGATTGAAAAGCCAGGCTGGTACAATCTTGCAAATCAAAGCTACAGAAATTGACAAAAAGTCTCTAGGCATTTGGAACAATTTAAGTCAAACTTGGTTTTGAAATGTGAGGGAGAAGAAAAATGATATTGAGATCTGCTTATAACTGCAAAGGCAAAGTTGGAAGAGAAGTGATGGACTAGAGAGGAGGTGCCATAACCATATCTCTTGATGTGGCATTGCTTGTGGTTATATACAGAAGCACCTCACCTGGCCTAGATGCCCTGAAGAAATGCTGCAAAATAGCATAGATTATATACACGTTGTTATTAAAATAAAATCCTGTCAGTTTGAGTAAGAAAAATGCCTTTAATCTGAAATGTAAAATTATGACAGAAGACTGATTCTGAACTGAAAATGAAAGAAAACCAGCATGGGGATGAAAAGCTTCAGGGAGCCAATTTAATTTGGCAAAGGATTGAAGTTTCTCTTTCTTTATTCCTAGCACTTAGAATATTAGAGTGGAAGCATCTCAAAAGAAGAAATCCTGCAAAAATGCTGGTGCTATTGCAGCATTTCTGATGCCAGAAAGAGGTAAAGTGAGACAAGACATCTGGCTTTCTTCAGCACTGTTTTTTCCTCAAATGAGTTTGAGATGAGTTCTTGGGAAAGGAGGAAGAACTATTGATGGCTGGCAGCAATGCGATGAGTGCTACCCATGCTCGGACATGCCCACACACAAGTACATGCATACCAAGAAGCTCAGTACTCAGTTGGAAGGAATTTGGGCTTGTCTCAAATTGGGATGCAATGTTTCACCCCAGAGAAGTTTATAATCTAAATTAACCATTTAGATTATGCTTCCATCGTTAGTCAATAAGTTATACTTTTTCCAGGACCTTAATAGCTCCTTTTAAGGAAAGTGAGACCTGATTTATATAGAGAAACTGTCTCTGATCAGAATCTTGTAATTAGAAGAGTTACTCAGGATATACATCAGAACTTTCTGAAGACAAATAGGAATAGAGATACGATAAAGGAAGGGAATAAATAGCTCTTATTTTCATCACTGGAGGTAGGAAAATGTTGGAACAAAATTAAGGTACCAGAAATAGCTAGTACAAAGCCAATAACAAATAACTCGATAACAAAGACAGGATTTCCCTATCCAAAGATCAGATAAGACTACTGTATTATTTATTTAAAAAATCAGAATGGGAAACAACTCCTTACTCAGAATAGAATTGGAAAGTATTATATGAAATTTACTGCCTAAAGCTGTAGACTTCTTACTCTCTTACAGCAAGAGCAACAAAGAGCCTTGTGGCACCTTAAAGATTCATTCAGAACAAAGTGTACAAGTAGACAGGTTAACAAGTTGCTTCGTATAAATCATTTTCTGGCTTCTCTCTCAGTTTCCTAAAATGCTAGTGCTTGGTCTCTGTCTGAACTTGTTAGACTCCTTTCAGAACTGAATTAGAAAGGAGCTGGAAAATAGATGAATGAATGTTTACCTGCCCTCACACGAGTAGAACTACAAATCTAGAAGTCAATCTTTAAAAATCCAAAGTCTTTTTCTAAATAACATACAATATTAGCTTGATTCCTTCAATTTTTAAAAAAAAATTAGCACACATAGAGACCTACAGACACATACAGACATACAGACATACATGTCGCATCCTGGACATAAATTGTTTCAACTCCTACCCTCAAAACGACGCTATAGAGCACTGCACACCAAGACAACTAGACACAGGCACAGTTTTTCCCCGAACTCCCTCACCACTGTCAAACTATTCACTAAGCCTGCATTACTATTACTATTAGTCTTCTCATCGTTCCTATCACCCATCTCCTCCCACTTATGACTGTATGACTGTAACTTGTTTCTTGTATCCTTACGATTTAAATTAATATTGATTGTTTCCTGATTGCTTACTTGAACCCTATGAAAACCATTCTTGATAAATGTACCTTTTCTTTTATGTACACTGAGAGCATATGCACCAAAGACAAATTCCTTGTGTGTCCAATTACACTTGTCCAATAAAGAATTCTATTCTATTCTATTCTATTCTATTCTATTCTACAATGTATTTTCTCTGAACAGAGTATCACTCGAGTCAAAGTTTTATACAGCTTATAACATCCCCATACACAATTTTATATATTTCCCATATCTGCCATAATATTCTTTCTCTATGTTTTTAATTCTATTTACCTCCTCCTTCTTTTCTAACATTTAAACAATATTACCATTTGCCCTTACCCCAAAACTTTCTTATTCCTTTGTCTAGTTAACACCCTTAAAAAGCAGTCCTTTCGATCTTAATTCCTAATTTCTCATTTGTTATAATAAAATAAAATTCCATTTACTTTTCAATACCTTTTCCATTTAACTTCATAAATAATAAGTTTCTTTAAACTTAATTTTTACATCTCCTTTTTCACCTACCCAGCATCATCTTATAATACATTCATCTAAATATTGCTCCTATATGTGTGTGTGTGTGTGTGTGTGTGTGTGTGTGTGTGTGTGTGTGTGTCTCAAACATTTTCCCCCTTTCCATTTCATTCATTATATCATCATCTTATTCCAATATTACAGTTACACATGTTAATCATAATACAATTCACTTTATCATAATTCCCATTCTTCTTTCCTTTAATTATACCATTAACCATTTTTCTTTAATTTCCCAAATGCTCAATTTCTTAAAATTTTATCCTCATATTTTCTTATACACCTTTCCTTCTTCAACTATCTACCATCATCTAATAAACAATCAACCACCTATTCCATTCACCAATATTAATCTATATATATTGCTTCTGCCTATAGATATTACTTTCACTAGTTTACTTTATTACAGTCATTAATATTTACTATTTAAACAATTTTAAATATATACATTTCTTTTCCTTTTTCCATGTCGTTCATCATATCATCATAGTCAAATACTACAACTACACATATTAATCTTAACAGAGTCTACTTATACATATCATATTTCCCATTTTTCTTCTTTAGTTATTCCTTTAACCATTTTCATTTAGTCTCCCATAGACTCTTCTTAATATTTCCCTCTCATCCTCACATTATCTTATCTTTCTTTTCTTTTCTTTTTAATTTTATAATTGTTATATCTTTTCTTCTGCCTTAAGATTCCATCTAATCCCTTCTCTTTTCCCCTTTCCCTCTTTTTCATTTCCCCACTGTCACGCTCAGTATACTCATTTATCTCTTTTGAACCTACTCTCTTCCCCTTTTCTTCTTTTCTTATTTCCTCCCTTTCCATTTTCACCACTGCTAACCCCAGTGTAATCATTAACCTTCCCCTTTCTTCCCTTTATTTGTTTCCTTTTCTTAGTTACTTTTCTCCTAATCCTTCTCTTTCTTACATTATTGCTTCCAATGTCAAAGTCAGTATTTTTTTCTTCAGTGCTGAGTCTTTGCTTCTCTATCATGGTTTCTTTATTCACTTGGGTGTATTCCAGTATATTTTCTGATTCATCAAGCTTCAATAGTCCACGTGTCATTTTAATCATTCCTTTCATTGATCATTTCAATTACTTCCTGGGACATTTTCTTATTTCCACGATATTCTAACTTCAATTTAAGGTTCTGTAAGTCCACACCTGTTGCCATGATCAAACCTCTAAAAAGCAAACAAGTCCTCCTTAAAACTTCTCACAGCTTATAATCCAAGGACACTATGTGAAAAACAAAAATGATCTTACAGCTCCCAAGTTATTCATTGCAATTTTTTTCCTGTCAGTAGGTGTCACCACTCCACGACTCCAATCAACAGAATAGTGAAAATAAAAACTTTCAATATAAATCCACATTTTAAACCTTATTTTACACTTTTCTTTGTTCTTCTTTTAATACTCCAAATGTAATATTACTTCCAGTCTTCTTAAACAACTGCTTTCTTTCGGGTTCCTTCTCAAAGTGCTTTGATAATGTCAGCCTCCATTTTAGGCTTGTGTTTAAACTTCCGCTTCTTTCTCTTTTCCCCCACCAAATTAGCTGCTAATTCTTCGCTGGGATAACTTCAAAGTTTTTAAAACAAATTTTTTCTTGAATATATGTTGGCCAATCACTCACCCAGTGCTGATATTCCGCTCAATTCACCGCTCCTACACAAAACTTATTCTGGTTGCCCCAGCTTGTGATGGTTGCCCCACTGCTGCCGGTTCGAAGAGCTTTTCCTCCGACCTCCGAGGGATTTGCTTACCCCTCTTGGTCTTCCGAGATGCCTCTCCTTCTTCTCGGTCCCTATGAGACAGATCCGGTCCAAAGACCCCCTGACAGCAGCTTGTCAGCCTGGAATTTTGCTGGGCTTATCAGAGCCCTCTATTTCCAGACCTTCTCGCCACAACGCTTCCGGTTTCTCCCAATTTCTTCAATTTTCAGTCTTCAAACATCCATTGTAAATAGATCAATCAATCTATGTCTTTAGCAAAAACATTCTAAAGATAGTGCTAGATACAAAATACAAAACATGTAACTGCTTATGATTATAGCAAATATGTCAGAGGAAATGGTGCTGCTGTTTATGTGCCAAACAAATTAATGTCAATGCAGCCTATAATCACAGTATATTGAAAATACAATCACATTGTAAAATTACCATGGAAAGCAACAATCCAAATATATTGTGACCTTCTCAGTATTATATCCAGTAGCTATAAATCTGACAAATGCAAGATCCTATAGATAGAGAAAGGTTGACTGGACTTTAGAAAGCACATGTAAAGACCTTATGGCTCTAAAATGAAGCCATTGCTTTCCCTTTCCCCAAATATGATATATCATAATCTCTGGAAGGCAGGTGTGGTCTGGGTGAACAGTGAGTGGCTGTTTTTAAGAGTAACTCAAGAATGTCTTCTGATTTTGGAGTTACATTGGGGGTAATAGCTGCACCAGTTTTACTGAAGCCCCATCTATTTTTCAAAGTATCACCTTTTATTGATTCCAAGGGTGAAGTATGGTTTTCAATCCCACAAAAGTGTCACTGTCTTCAGTCACTATGGTACATAACAACTTGATTTTTGCTTTCATTAATGCATATAATTGCTGTTCAGGATACTAAGAAAAGAGCAAAATAATATTTGGGTCTCTACTTTGTAGATGGTTACATAGAGAAGTTTAATTAGTTCATGCCCTTTTTATTTTAAGTGATGTTCCAGTTTTAGGGTACATTTAATTTGTCTAGATAAGCCTATTTATCCTTAATGTGACAGAGAACGAATAACGAAACCATGAGTTCAATCTTCCTAGGATTTTCCCCCTGTTCTTAACATTTTTCCCCCCTGCCAAACTTGGCTGAGTTCACTCATGACATTAGTATCATCATAAATTGCACTTAATAATAAGCAGCTTGCATCTTAAGTAGGATGTATTAACTGGCTACAAATCTTGGTTTATAGGAGCGCTGCATGTATTAAGTGAGATGAATATGAAAGCAAGTGTATTGTTTAATAACTATGATATAAGCAAAGGAAAGTCAAGGAAACTTCATGCCAAAAAGAATACTTTTTTTCCCATCTACTAATCGTTAAAAAACCCCAGTTTGTGAATCTTCCTTGGAGAAATAGAAACCAAGGGGCAATCAAAACTCTGTTTTAAATATTATTTTATTCTCATTGCTTTGAACCAATTTGTTTATATATATATACAACCTTTGGGTTAATCAAGTTTAGCTTTATTAGATTCTTTTCATTGGAAAATGCTAATGGGTTACTCGTTTAAGTCATTACAAATTATGTGACTTGTTCTTTTCGCTATGTCACACTTCTTTCACTTTTTTGTGCCTGTAGCATTCTAAAATATAAACTTTGCAGATTATTCATTGGACACGAGGGGATACAAAACAAAACACCCCCTAAAGTGCAAGTGCCAATTACTACAATTATACTCCTTTTGCTTCCTTTATGGGAGATAGAAAAGGTGCCATCTGTTTTGTCCTGAGCACATCTTGTTAATTAATGTATGTCTTACTTAGACTTACTTCATTATTGTCTTATTATTCTCCTAACACAGCAGTTGCCATCTACTTTTCACACATCTTCCTCTCTACTGACTTCTTCTAGATCAGGTAGCAGGTGGCAGATAAAAATTGGTCCCGATTTCTCCAGGATTTTTCAACAGAAGCAGACCAACCCTTATGAGCTTCAAATAGCGGTGTCTCTAATATAGATGTATATAAATTTGCAGGGATGAATAAACCATATTATTCAACTTTCATCATTATATATGATTTTATTTTATACAAGGGCCATCTTTTTAATTCAAGCTGAAAGGAAACAAGCAAAATGCATCCTCTCCTTTGGTGTTGACCTTAACAGGGCAAAAAAAAATAAGTTTCCATAATGTGCTCATGAGGTTCCTGCATAAAATAGAAGTTTTCTTGATTCTCCATATTCCCCTTGCAATACATCTACCTCCTCTTGCTATCAAGTTGTTTTCTTGAGAAGGTGAACCAGAATGATGTGGTAGGCCTGAAAAGGCCCAGCTTTGAAACCTTAATCTAGGGCTAATTTTTAATTGGATTCATACTTACTCCAGATAGTCCTCGACTTGTTAGCCAGTCACTTAATGACTGTTCAAAGTTATGAAAGAGTTTTAAAAAGCTATATGCAACCTGTTTTTGAAGCTACAACTGCCACTCCCCCCCCCCAGTCACATCTATGACCAGTTGCAGCATCCCACAGTCAGGTGACTGCAATTTGTGACCCTTTTTTGCCAATTTCTCACATTTTTTGCCAGTTTCTGGCAAAAAAGTGGTAAGAATTTGGCAAAAAAAGTTTCTGGCAAAAAAAATTGGCAAAAAAAAGTTTCTGGCAAAAAAAACATCGATTGAATATGCTGGCTTCTCTTAACAACCCCATGATTTGCTTCATGGTCACGTGATTCACTATACAAACATGATGAGTCACTATGGCTGTCATAAAAATGGTCACAAAATTGACTCCAGTCACATGGTGCCTTAATTTATGAATGCAGCAACTTATGACTGAAATTCTAACCTCTATCATGGTTGCAAGTCAAGGACCAACTATTACGGTCATGAAATTCCGGCACGCTCATAAATGCACTATGCACAGGTCACAGGAGGGTCCTCCGGTTCTTCCAAATGCATTCCCTTGACAGCCTTCGAAGACTTCTGGTATAAAATTGCTCCTGCAGGTCCTTGGTTTAAGACCTGTCTCCGGATGGTTGCTTGGCCTCCGTTCTCTCTTACATGTCATGCGAATACGAGATGCCTGTCTCCAGTTTTATTGTCTCCAGCTTTGTCACCCTGTATCAGTCCTTTCTTCATCCTAGCAACAACTGCTTATCGCAACCTAGCACTCTGCAGATCCCAGCCTCAGCCAGGCTTCTGCTAAGCAAACAGACAAGCACCAACAAAACTAATTATTTAATGCCAAATATATTATCCACACAGCAAGCTTCAGGTTACAATAAGCAATTAGTGACTGTAGCCCCCAAACTCACTTGTGGAAGCTTTGTTCCATTGTGATAGTCCAATCTTCAGTGTTTCATTCGTAGATGCATATGTATACGGATGTCTCTGGCAAGAAGAGGTGAAAGCTATAAATGGCAATTACTTTTTATTTATTGGGAGTTTTGTTTAAAGCATTCAGATTGAAAAGGAGCCCAGTGCCTTAGATAAGGCAATTCCTGTGAGATAGATGATGGTTCAGCTAACTAATGGAAGAAAAGTTCAGACAAGTAATTAGAATGAAAACCCTCTCCAAACAGTATTGGGAAGAAATGGAAACCATAAAGTTTTCTGAAATATTTATAAGGGAAATAATTAATGGAAGAAAATTATTAAGATGAGGACCTTCCCCTCTTTTTTTTTTTTTTTTTTTTTTTTTGGTCAGCTTTATAGATTTCAGGAGACTTAATAATTTATTATTGTGAAAGCATGATTATAACCCCCTCCCCTTGAGATGGATGGCAGAGGGATGAAGCCTATTGTAGAAAATGTCGCGCTTATTGCTTATGGTTTATTGTATCAATTTTTCAGTAAGAAATATCTTGGCTAAGCTTGCCAGTTCCCTAAATGTGTTGCAGCCTGATTTAGCTGTCAAGCAATTCAAAGTGATCCACAACAGTATCTGTTTGTTTGTGCTTTTCACTCTAAAGACTTTGCAATATTGTAACAGGTAAGAGGTCCCTACTCCAGCTAAGGAACATGGAGCAAGGAGTAACACTGGTTGAATATAACTGGGTTGTAAGGATTTCTCCTTCAGGATGGAGTCGGAAGGGTTATATTCCAATTATAAAAGTAGTCTTCCTTCTTATTTTATTCTTTGTGAAGTCCATGAGCCAAGGGTATCATATTATTGTATAGGCATTGCATGGTTGCAGAGTCTTAATACTCTGGAGCAGGGGTCTCCAACCTTGGCAACTTTAAGACTTGTGGACTTCAACTCCCAGGATTCCTCAGCCAGCAAAGCTGGCTGAGGAACTCTGGGAGTTGAAGTCCACAAGTCTTAAAGTTGCCAAGGTTGGAGACCCCTGCTCTGGAGTGCAGCAAATCTGTCTTTTCCTTTAGGCTAACTCATTGCCTTTGCTCAATCAATCACTGCTGACACTGCTTTCTTTGTAATAGTAGAGAATATCTGTAGCTGAGATTTCAGTTGTGGGTTCCTGATGTTCTATAAGCTTTCTTTTCTTCCTACAGACATTTCATTACCATGGTAGATAACTTCATTCCCCCACACACACACGGCTGATGCTACCTAGCCTGGCAATGAAACAACCTTGGGGGGGGGGGAAGCACACTCAGAGAACCCTGCTTCTTTAATTCTCTTTTTGACTACATTAGTTTTTTAATTCAGTAAATGAAGAAAAAATAACATTGCCATCCTTGTGATAATAACATGACGGTTGTCACTCACTCTATCACTTGAGTTATTTAGTGGGTTTGTATACTGCTCCAATTGCAGCCAAGCGATTTACCTACTTTATTCTATAAAATAAGATTTTAAATGTACATTGAAATCAAGCAAGGAACAAACCGCTCACAATTCTGTGCCAAGGACAACAAGCAACTCAGTTCAAAGGGAATGCTACATTGAAAAAGGGGACATTTCATAACATATCTATGACTAAAGGCCTCTATAGTCACCTTTGTCCAGCTTTTTATCACCTTTCTAAAGCCCAGTCAGGTTAAGTAATATGGCTCTTAAAGGGATTGCTGATGCAATGTATGCGATAGTCTGCTCTGCTAGGGAACTTGAATTCTCTTTCTAACTCAGCTTGGTGTCTGACTGCTCCTAGCAAAACCTCAACATATTGGAAATAGGATTCCAAAATAAGTTATAGTATGTGTGAACGTGCACATCAGGGTACGTAATACCTTAAGAGCAGGGGTGGGTTCCAGTTACCTTTGCTACCGGTGCGCATTACAACATTTTTCGCGTACGCCCTCGCACAATTTTACTTCCGCGCATGCTCAGAAGGATGTTTTAGCCTGAAACACAGCTGAGGAGCTGCTCAGCTGTGCTTCAGAGCTGCTCAGCTGTGCTTCGGACGAAGAAATAAAGGTCAGTATTAACCCGGGGACGGGCGGCAGGGCTTTTTTTCAAAGCAGAGGATGAGGAGAAGCCATCCAAACCCGAAAAAATCACTGAAAATTCTGAAAAAAAGATGGCGGCGCACACGGACCGGCACAGACAGTACCAGAACCATGACGCCAAAATTATGTCACCAGCGGGCCACTACCAGTGCGCACGAACTGGTCCGAACCCCTGCTTAAGAGATAAGATGGACAGTTTTTTTAATGCTGAGATCTGTGAAAGAAAGTACTGCTGCATCTTCAATTTCCCAATATGTTTTTCTGCTTGTGAAAGAGGCTTTTGTTTGCCTGTTACATGAAAAGTATTCTCTCTTGAAATCTTCTCTTGGGATTTAGTTAAAGAATGGGAAACCAGGGAAGCTGCAAATCTTAGATTATTTGTACTATGAAAATGAAAGTGCCAATTCCAGAGCTAAGGTAAGGGCATAGTACCACTCATTCCATCCATGGGAATTTCACAAAATGTTCAACATTTGGAGAGCAGGAGTAAAGCTATCAGACTGAAAACAGCAATAAAGCAATGCAAGGGAAATACGCAGTACTATGCTTAGCACTATTTAGGGCCAAATTATACACAAATAGTAGCTGAATAACCTTTTGTAAACAGGAAAGCTGTTGTAGAAGACTGAAGCTCCATACTCCATTTCCATTCCACCTAACTGTACTTTCTTGCATGGAGTTTCAAAAACATGAAGTGCAATTTGCTCAAACCTTTTGCAGGATTAAAAGTGCCCTCATCCTTCTTTCTAATCCTAGCTATTTTATTTTTGAAGTGGCTGTCCCAATTCAGTCATAAACATACTTTTTTCTAACACCATTTCCCATTCTTCCACTGCCCTTTTGTATAAGCCAACATTGAGAGAATGGTTAGCATAACTCCTGCTTCTAGTTTCACTAAAGTGCCCCAATTTGACCAAGCCAACACATAGCATTCCTGGTTATTTTAATTTTGTAAAAATGTCATTGGAGAAGCCATATAACAAAGAACATGCTCTTCCCTCATTTCTAAGAACGGAGAGGCTTAGTGGATTAATCTGTGTTCTGGGACCACGAATCAAATTACAGGACAGGATTATTATTAAGACTGAGGCTGCTTATCAATTCTCTGATGGGAAATTGGTCCCTTTTGATCAGAGCAATAGCAGGAAGTGTCTATAGCAAATCTAGTTTTCAGAACAAAGACGTGGGAGAGGAGATATGGCTCTAGTGACACAGAAGATTATCTTTTTAATGTGAGCTTTTCCTTGAGGTAAATTTTGCTGTGTCAGACCTACTGAAGAAGATTTCAATGTCAGTTTTGTAGGGTTATTCATGCAATGCTTGCATTTCTGTTGGAATCCTTTTGTGTGTATGCATGTTTCCTCAGATAAATATAAAAGAATAAAGGAACCTGTTTCATGCCAATTCAAACTATTGGTCCAACTGCCTTGTTACTTTAATCTCCAACTAGTCTTAATTCTCCTTGATGGAGGATCAGATTTTTCCAATTCCCAGATTGCCCTCAGTACTTAATGAGGAAGTTCCCTTAGCTATGGACATGATAATCATCCTATGATTCTGCACTTTTTTATTTATTTATTTTTATTTATTTATTTGTCAAACATGTATAGGATAGTAGTAATTTGTATAAACATAAGTAAAAAGTAACGATAAAAGAGGACAGTAGGACAGGGACGGTAGGCACAGTGGTGCGCTTATGCACGCCCCTTACAGACCTCTTAGAAACGAGGAGAGGTCGACTGTAGACAGGTTAAAGTTTTTGGGGTTTGGGGAAGAAACCACAGCGTCAGGTAGTACATTCCAGGCATTGATCACTCTGTTGCTGAAGTCGTATTTTCTGCAGTCGAGTTTGGAGCGCTTTACATTTAGTTTGAATCTATTACGTGCTCGTGTATTGTTGCGGTTTATTTATTTATTTATTTATTTTATTTATTAAAATTTCTATGCCGCCCAACTCCCGGGGGACTCTGGGCGGCTCACAGCAGATATAGAAACACATAAAAAACAATTTTTAAAAGGAGCCATATTAAAATACTATCCATTAAAAAACAAACTTTCATTCATACCCTGCCTGCCGGAAGAGCCAAGTTTTTATTGCTTTACGGAAGGCCAGTAGGGTGGGGATGGTCCTGATCTCTGGAGGGAGCTGGTTCCAAAGGGAGGGGGCTCCCACAGAGAAGGCCCTCCCCCTAGGTCCCGCTAGCCGACATTGTTTGGACGACGGGACCTGGAGGAGGCCGACTCTGTGGGCTCTAACCGGTCGTAGGGAGGTATGCGGCAGGATGCGGTCCCGAAGATAACCTGGCCCTGAGCCATGTAGGGCTTTAAAGGTAACGACCAACACCTTAAATTGGATCCGGAGACTAATGGGCAACCAATGCAGCTGGCGGAGGATAGGTGTTACGTGGGTGCATCTAGGTACACCCACCACAGCTCGCGCAGCTGCATTTTGCACCAATTGCAGTCGCCGGACACTCTTCAAGGGTAGCCCCATGTAGAGCGCATTGCAGTAATCCAGCCGTGAGGTGATAAGGGCATGAGCGACTGTAAGAAGTGCCTCCTTCTCCAAGTAGGGTCGCAATTGGTGCACAAGACGTACTTGTGCAAAGGTCCCCCTAGCCACAGCTGAAAGATGTTGTTCCAATTTTAGCTGTGGATCTAGGAGGACACCCAAATTGCGGACCCGTTCTGAGGGGGCTAATTTCTCCCCCCCAAGAATCAAGGAGGGACAGTTGGTCGAGTCCTTAGGAGGCAATATCCACAGCCACTCAGTCTTGTCAGGGTTAAGCTTTAGCCGGTTCTTCCCCATCCAGACCCTAACATCGGCCAGGCAGCGGTCCATTACGTCTACGGCTTCCCCAAATTGAGACGGGGTGGAGATGTACAACTGGGTATCATCAGCATATTGCTGATACCTCACCCCGTGTCGTCGGATGATCTCACCCAGCGGCTTCATGTAGATATTAAACAGGATGGGCGAGAGGACCGAGCCCTGTGGCACCCCACATAGTAGGGGCCTAGGGCTCGACCTCTGCCCCCCTGTCAACACCGACTGCGTCCTGTCAGAGAGGAAGGAGGAGAACCACTGCAAAACAGTGCCGCCCACCCCCACCTCTCCGAGACGACGCAGAAGGATACCATGGTCAATGGTATCGAAGGCCGCTGAGAGGTCAAGTAGCACCAGGATAGAGGAATAACCCCCATCCCGGGCTCGCCAGAGATCATCCATCAGGGTGACCAAAGCCGTTTCCGTACTGTAACCGCGCCTGAAGCCAGATTGAAAGGGATCCAGAAAATCAGTGTCATCCAACAGTCGTAGGAGCTGGAGTGCCACCACTTTCTCAACAACCTTCCCCGCGAAGGGAAGGTTGGAGACTGGACGGAAGTTCTTTAAATCCGCTGGGTCCAGGGAAGGCTTCTTGAGGAGGGGCCTCACCACCGCAGCTTTTAAGGGCTGCGGGACGGACCCCTCTCTCAAAGAAGCGTTGACCAACGCCTGGAGCCAGCCGCGTGAAACCTCCCTGGTGGCCGAAACCAACCAGGAAGGACACGGGTCCAATAAACAAGTGGCTGAGCTCATAGCTCCTATGGCCTTGTCCACATCCTCAGGAGTCACCGGTTCAAACCTATCCCATATAACCGGACTAAGACTCGCCCCAGTCATCTCGGCCTGTACTGCCCAATCGGAGTCCAGGTCTGTCCGAATCTGAATGACTTTATCCGCCAGAAACCGAGAAAATTCCTCAGCTCTACCCTGCAAGGGATCTCCGCCTTCCTCCTTAGCAAGAAGGGTGCGGGTCACCCTAAACAGGGCGGCTGGGCGGGAGTCAGCGGACGCAATAAGAGCGGAAAAATGCGAACATTTTGCCGCCCTTATCGCCACTAAGTAAGACTTAATGAAAGTTCTTAAAAGTGTCCGGTCAGACTCAGCTTTACTAGATCTCCATCGTCGCTCTAGGCGTCTCTTGTGGCGCTTCATCTCCCGGAGTTCCTCGGTAAACCAAGGAGCCCTCCTGGATCCACTTCCACGGAGAGGCCGCAAAGGCGCAATCCGATCCAGAGCCCCTGCTGCTGCCTGATTCCAGGCCGCAACCAGAGACTCGGACGAACTGTGTACCAGGGATTCAGGTATTTCCCCAAGTTCCCTCTGGAATCCGTCGGGTTCCATTAGGCGCCTGGGGCGGAACCACTTAATCGGTCCCGCCTCCTTGCGGTGGGGGAGTGGTGCCATGAAATCCAACCTCAGAAGGAAATGATCTGACCACGACAAGGGTACTGTGACTAAACCCCTCAGCCTCAGATCATCTCTCCACTGCCCCGAGAGAAACACAAGGTCAAGCGTGTGACCACCCTCATGAGTCGGACCCTGAACTACTTGGGTCAGGTCCATGGTTGTCATGGAAGCCATGAACTCCTGGACTGCCCCTGAGGCTTCGCCGGGCGATGGCAGATTAAAATCCCCCAGCACCATCAACCTGGGGAACTCAATCGCCAGCCCTGCAACCGCCTCGAGCAGAACAGGCAGGGCCTTTGCTACGCAGCTAGGAGGCAGGTACGTTAGCAAAAGGCCCACCTGAACCCCTAGGTCCAACTTCAGAAGGAGAGTCTCACACCCAACAATCTCCGGGGCAGGGCTCCTTCGAGGACACAGATTCTGGCGAGCTATAATAGCCACTCCTCCACCCCTTCCCTGGGGTCGCGGCTGATGCTGAACCGAGAACCCGTCCGGGCATATCTCCGAAAGGGGCACCCCCCCCTCCTGGCCCTGGTTGAAGCTGAAGTAGTCATTAACAGGAAGGACATTTTGGTATATGATTTTATGAACTACATTTAGATCAGATCGGAGGCGACGTAGTTGTAAATTGTCTAATCCCAGTATTTCAAGTCTGGTGGAATAAGGTATTTTGTTGTGACTTTTATTGAAGTGGAGACTCGATCCTGGGTCTCCCTGGTTGCAATTCAATCCTTTAAACATTGCACCCCACGGGACCATCAAAACAGAACACTAGGTTGGGTTCTATTTTTGCTACCTTTATTTCTGTTTCTTAGCATTAGATGTGAAGACTATAGGTGACTGAAGATTTTCCCATCATGTTTATATCAGAGAGAAGAAAAGGCTCCTCTGCTTGATATTTGTATTAAATGCCCATATCTCTGGTATGAAATAAAATATTAAAGATGTTTTTAAGGCATCATTCTTGTCTACAATAATCTAAGTTTGCCTAAGCATCTTCAGTCCAAGTGAAAAAATGATGGGTTGAGTATCCAAGCATTTAATACTAGCTGGAAGCCTGACATGGTGTATTGCATGTTACACCTAGTCCAGCATATGAAAAGTTCCAAATTTCAGGAATATTGCTCTTTCAAAAGCACAGCAGTAATTTTGGTACCAGAAAAAGCATAATCATTCCTCTTTACTGTCACCAAACACAGTTTGGCTGTGAATACACAGTTTGCAACCCAGAGCATTCATTTGTGTCTCTTTTCATATAAACGATAATCACTTCCATTTGGAATAAACCTGAATGAAAACAATAAACAAGTTTAAAATAAATGATGAGTTCTCTCTCTGGTGATAACAACCTATGGTGGAAGCCTCCTTAAAAACCTTAGTGTTTTACATAAAGTTATACAGTTAGAAGAGGTTATTAGACTATCATGTCTAATAGGTGCTGGAATCTAACAAGCTCTCCAACTTTGCTTGAACTTATCCCATGAAGACAACTCCACCTCTTTTTAGGGAATCAGTTCCATTTTCCATCTATTTTAATTGTGAAGAAAATTTTCTCAACGCTTTAGTGGATGACATTCCTATGTTCATTATTCCAAGTCCTGCACTCTGAGAATAATAGGGAGAAGATCCTGATCTTTTTCTGTATGTCATCCCTTCAGTGGTGTCATATGGAATCGGGGATTTTTTTTACCCATCCCTGAGGCTACATTGCAGAAGTGGGTTCGGACTGGTTCGCCCAAACCGATAGCAACCCGCTGGTGATGTCACATAACCGGTTCGGTCAGTGCCGGTCTGTGGACGCCGCCATCTTTTTTGGAATTTTTTTTCCCTGGGTTTTTTTTCTGGTTTTTTTTCTTCTGAGCATGTGCAGAAGCCGAATTTCCAGCACTGTGCATTCGTTGCCATCTTGTTTTCGGCTTTTTTGGGGGGATTTTTTGGGGGATTTTTTCAGCACTGTGCATGCTCAGGAGGAAGCGAACCAGCAGTGAGGTAAGTTAGAACCCACCCCTGCTACACTGATGCTGTTATTAATATCCATTCAATGTTATTCATGGAAAGAATGGTTCAGATACCATTCAGTCAGATCTTGCTGGGAAATTGATAGGTTTTTTTTCAAGGCATAATTTCAGATGCAAACATGCAAACATTGATATTACTTGTTAATATCAATCACCATTAATAATAGATGCCCAGTTTGAAAATGAATGGGGGGGGGGGTTGGCTTACCTCAAAATTTCTTCCCACCAGGAGAGTTTTATGGACATTTTGCAGACCATATCAAAATACTTTATTATGTGAAATAATCCAATAACAGAATACTTGATGTAATTTATATAACACTATTAATGTAAGCTGAATCTTCCTATCATGTTCTCCTATATGTAGTAAAGACAAGAGAACAGATAAGATAGAACTTATCCTTACTATTTCTGGCATAGAGATTGTCATGGAAAGCAGTATATAAAATCACAAATGCCAAATACAATTGCAAACTCTGATAAAGTCTTTAGCTTGGCTTCTTTCAGTAAGCACCCTTTTTTTTTCAGTTCCCATTAAAAATGTAGAGCCATTCTTATAACTATAGTTAAATGAATTCCATTTTCCTGGCTTTTTGAACCATTTAGGTTTTTCTCATCTGCTCAGCACCCCTCACCTCTACATCTTCCCTTCTCAATGCAAACATTATGAAAGCATAAAAGTTGCTAAATATCTGCTTCTATGATATTTAAATGTGATGCCATGCAGAGAATCCCTCTAGGTAGCTGCTTTGGTTCAAAGCCAAGCCTGCATTTGTTATACAGAGAATTAATTATAATACATTAATATGTAACATGTGGCATTATATCTCTATCTGTATTGCCATTATTTAGTGATACAGTGATTTATTATGTTTTGCATTTGCATCATGTTCACCATAGTTTCACAAAGAACCATAAATGATTAATTAATCTGCAAAATATTCTTATTAAAAATTATGCCCCCTTTTTAAATACTGTAAAATTATCCACTTTAGGATTGCATATCCAGAACAACGAAAATTGTCTTTTGTAGCATGCTCTTAATATTAGAAAAAAATCTCATTCCCTCTTTTCTTTATTATCTGATTATAATTCACTTATAAAGCTTCATATTTTCATTGTGCTTCATACCCAGGGGATTTCAGCAGATTAAGTTCATTTAGGACACTGGCTAATATTAAAAACCAAAATCTCTATTTATCCAGCACATTTTCTCTATAGTCAGTTTTTTAAAAACTAAGCATTGCTGGAAGTGTCAGCCAGGCTAATAGATATACTGAGATTTGTAGTCATTAAAATGCTGTCAAAAGTTTGGTCAGGAATACCTGTCCAAAGCAGAAAGATCCTCTTCCATTTGCAAAGCAGCTTCTCCCAAGTTGGCATCCCAACAGATGTGCTGAGCTATCTTTCATTAGCCCAAGCATAACCAGAAGAATCAGGCATTCGCTACTAGCAATAGTAGCAAAAAATGATAAAATATTGATTGCAACATCTGGATTTAATCTCCACTTTTGTACTTGGGTCTTGACATCCTGAGATCATAACAACTTCTTCATTTAACACTGATTACCACAGGTGCCTAGATCCCTGGATCATTTCAGTCTTCATTCAGCACATTTTAAAAATTTCTGATTAAGGATGTATTTTCTAAAGTTTCTTGTAAGGATTGTTTATCCAGAAGTTCCTTATCTGGTATAGTGGTTAAGCTGCTGGACTAGAAACATGGAGGTTGGTATTCTGTCCTTCCTTAGGCATGAAAGGGAGGGACCTTCTTCTCAGCCCAATTCAAGCGGTGGTTGTTGTGAAGAACACAGCATTACTATATGTACACCACATTAAAAAGACAAGAAAGATGAAGGAGCCATTTCCTCTGCAAACTCACAACGCATAAATGAAAATTAAATTCTCTATCCTTTTGCAAGAAAATGGGGGAAGAAAGAGGATTCTTGGACCTTTTCCTTCTCATTGGTTGGGGGATTTGACACAGAACTCTCAAAATCAACCTGTAAACATAAAGTATGTGCCTCCCTCATCCAAAAAAGTGAATAGAGATCACTTATGGGTGGATTCTTGTAAGGCCACACAGGCACATGTAATCTTGAACCTTTGACTTAGTTTTTTTTTAAATGAAATCATTTTAGCCTCCTCAGTTCTGTAGCTTTGAGGCAGCTAGTGAAACATGACAGGATAGCCTGGTAGGAAGGCAGGGAGCTTGCAAATTATCATTGTTAGAAAATCATATATATTTAACATTTTACTAAGAGAAAAGATGTAAAGAATGGGAAGAAGGAAAATAAAATGCATTGTATCTTTTCATTGCTTGATTTTGGAACATCTTGCAGCTGATTAGGAAGAAGTCACATTTGGACAGCGGACTGGGTACTTCCTTTAGCACTTCTAAAAAGTTTAAGAAAGATGTGCTTCCACTTATTATATCCACTAGTGAAAACACTACATATAATATCTATTATTCTAGTTCCAGGGCTTGCAAAATATTTAGTAGTTGCCTTTGAAAAAGCTGCAGAAGACCCAGATTATTGGAACTGATGTATTACAGGTAATGAATGTGCACTAAGAATTCATTCATGTTCCAATAATTCTGGTTACCAATTCTCTTGTCCCTTTTTGGGGTAATTGGCACACTTTCAGATTGATGATATCTATTCATAAATTTAAGGTGATGAAGATCTTTCTTTTCAAAGTATCTGAAATGTCACAGAAGCTGTTACTTTGTTTAATGTTGTACAAGGCCAGCAAAATGCAGTTCAAAGTGCCCTTAAAACAGTGGTACAAATTTGAGATGGACACAGAACCTATATTTATGTAAGGTCTACATTGTACAGGCGTAAAGAGAGCAGTTGTTTTCTTGACTGTTTTGTTTCACAGCTGGCAATGGAACTGCAACTGGGCATGTCATTCCATCCCTTGCCATCCGCTATAGCAGTGTTTCTCCAACTTGACAACATTTAAGATATGTGGACTTCAACTCCCCAGTCAACCCGCTGGTTGAAGTCCAGGCCGAGAAACACTGCACTAGATAAATGATTTGTCTCTTGAATTAGTGTGTTACCACCAATTAGAACTTCAGGAAACCAAATATCTTATCCATTGGTGGGTGTCCCTTTTTGCAACCTTAGACAAGAGAGCCAGTTTGGTATAGTGGTTAAGGCACCAACCTATAAAACCATGAGTTCTAGTCCCACCTTAGTCATTCTCTGTCAGACCAAGCTTATAGGGATGTCATGGGGAAAATAGGAGAAGGATGAATTACTAGGTAGATTTGCCACCCTGAGTTATTTATAAAAATAGGGGAAGGGGAAAGGAAAGGAAAGGAAAGGAAAGGAAAGGAAAGGAAAGGAAAGGAAAGGAAAGGAAAGGAAAGGAAAGGAAAGGAGGACAGACTACCACCATAAAGACATGCAACCAGTCAACCATATCCCGGTATTTTCCTATATGTAACCCATCTCTGATTGTTCTTCCAGATGCTATTCCTCATCCCCATCTCTCTAATTGATGGAAGAAGCCACAGTGATTGAACCTTAGAGCTTGTTCTCAAGTGAAATTACTACTCTTGTAAATGCCATCCTGCAGGCAGGATTGAATCATTAGAAAAGCCAGGGCACACGCAGGCCTTGCAATATGCTTGAAATAAACTGTCTCCCAAACCAGTTTGTACCTCTTTTCACATTTCCAGAAAGAATGGCAAAAGGCCTTTATTATTTTTTTCATATTAGTTCTTTATGTTATCACAGAATCAAGCAGTACCTCATCATAAACTATTTTCCTCTGTTATGCTGTCACTCACAGAAATAACTGCAGATTCACAGAACTATACTTTATTGAAAGCAATTGGGTTTGATTGTTTCTTGATAGTCCTGGCCCAAGAAACCTGTTTCTCTTTTTTATTTCCAAAAAGTTTTATTAGTACAAAATTACATAGATAATAGCTAAACATTAAATAGAAAGTACAAACATTTTTTTTAATTTTTCTCCCCCCTAACCCACCCCTTTCCCTCCCCCCCTCCCCCCCGGACTTCCCAGAGAGAGTACAGGGCATAATATCAATAAAATAAATTTAAATTAAATTAAAAATTTTTGACTTCCACCTTATTTTTTTAAAACTTCAACTCCAAATTGTACACTAATAAAAATTCCTTCCTCCTCCTTTCAATCATCTACCCTTCACAACATTTCTTCACTGTTAACTAAGAATTAAATGATTATTACATAAATGATGACTAAGTATTAAATACAAAAACCTTAAACTTCATCATAAAATCAATCAGTATATAAATAACATACTATTACTATATATCAGATTATAAGCACTAATTACAAACTTTAAATAACCTTCCTCCCAAAAAAAAAATGTTAAATCTAATTGTAATATTTTATAACTGGATAGATAACAATTCCAAATCTTTCTCACAATTAAATAAAACTTAAATTGATATTACACAAGAAATAACTAAATAATAATACAAAAACCTTAAACTTCATCATAAATTCTACCACTCTATTAGTAACATAATGTTACTATGTATTAAATTATTAGGTTCAAAAAAGTTCTAAATCTTTAAAAAGAATTAATAATACTTTGAATAAGCCCCCCAAAAAAAACAAAAGAAAAAAAAAGAATGCAAGAAGTAAAGAAAAGAAAAAAAAATTAAGGAAAGAAGGGAAAAAAAAAAGTACAGTCATAATGGCAACCATCTGTCCAATAAACTTCAACACTGCATCTTGTTATATCTTGATGATGGTTGCATCTTTTTGTAACTTGATAATTTTGTAGTTGTCAGCTCGCCTCCCATCTGACCCCGATCTTCCATCTCCTTTTCCACACTGTAGACATCTGTCTGGCTCTGCCAATCATTTAAATTTTGTAAATCTGTTTCGATTTGAAGAGGAAGGGATGGCTTTCCCTCCTCCTCCTCTTTTGTTTTCATACATCTTTCCTCTGGAATCTTGGATATATCAGCCTTTAAGACGTTGACATAAAATTCAGTAGCTTTCTTTGTTGTATTAAGCCGATATCTTTTTCCCAGAAATTTCACTGCAACTCCTGTTGGTGCTTCCCATTTGTAATGTAAATTTAACCTTTTAAATTCATCAATCAGAAAGGTATAATCTTTTCTGGCTTTGAGCATTTTAGAGGGAATTTCTTTCCATATCATCAGTTCCTGGCCATTCACCTGCAGGTTATTCTTAAACGTCGCCTGTATAATCCTATTCCGTAAGGCTCTTGTAGTAAAGTATATTACAATATCCCTTGGTAGGTGTTTTTGTTTTGCATACCAGGAGTTGATTCTATATATTTTATCAATTTGCCTGGCTAGTTCTTCTTTAGACAGTCCAGACACCTGCTCCAAAGCTTCCACCATCCTTCCTTTCAAATCTTCATATAATCCTTCTTTCAACCCCCTGACCCTTATGGCAAATTCCATGGATCTGAATTGCGTCATTAACACCTCTGTTTCAAAATTTACAATGTCATTTTGTATTTTATCTATGTATTCTACTGAAGTTGTCAAAACTTGTTTGTTTTCTTCAATGCGGTTTGCCAAAACTTCAATATTTGTTGCTAGACCTTTACATACCTCCAACACATCATTTCTAATTTGTTGGTCAATATTCTTTAAAGCAGCCTGCATTTTATTATCTATTTCACTAATTTTTTGGTTAAATTCAACAATAAGTTCATCTTTCATAATCTTTAAGGTACTTATTAAATTTTCAGGTGTTAAAGACTTTGGGGGTGTTAACTCAGTGGTAAGTTGCATTTTAGAAATATAACCAGATGAATAATCCATTCTTTTATTCAAAACCATCTTTCCAGATTTTGAAGCCATTTTAGTATTTCCAGTGGTGAACAAAGAAAAAGCCAAGCCTCTAGTTAAAGTTCTTTTAAATTTCTTTTAAAATTCTTTCAAATTCCAAAGCCAGATAGAATTTTATTTTTAAAAAATTGTCAGTTATTATTTAATCCAAAATCGGGAGACAGAGAGAGTAAAGCCAACTTTCAAAATCAAAAAATTCCATAAGAAAAAAAGCTGCTAGGGAAACGAAAGTTACTTTCACTTCTCCTCCCACTTTCTCCGATCGCCATGTTGTAGCGTAATAACTGTTACTTAGTTTCTTCCGAAGTGAAAATCAGCAGTGGAGTTGAAAGAAAAAAAAAATCTGTACTTGCCCTTTAAAATCCTGTCTCTCTCTGTCTGCTTGTTTAAACAATTAAGTAGTTGTAATCCCATTCACGAAGCAGCGGGTGGTCACAGCATCTTGCTCCGCAAAAGCGGAGGTTTCCAAGTCCCCGGAGCAAGAGACAGGCTGGCTGGGGAGCCCTCACCTTTCGCGCCCCTGGCTGACACTTGGGGCACTAGGGGGGGCTCTACCCCACCTGTCCGGCTCTCATCTCTCCCCTTTGCCCGGGGCAGAGACTTTCAAGCCGCCAGACAGCTGTTCTGGCGGCTTTAACAGGGAAAAGGAAAGGCGCTCAACGAGGAGCGTCCGCGATGCAGCGATCCGGAACCGGAAGTCAAGAAACCTGTTTCTCAAAGAGCAATGCAGTATTTCCGAAAACCTTAACTTACAATCTTTTCTTTTAAGGTTGTGATCTGTTTGCAATCCAACATTTTTTTACCAGAAGTTTTCCTTTATCATTTTTACAGTATATACTTGGGTCCAGACCAATAGTGTTTTTTTTTTTTTGAGACAGTTCTCCCCAAGTGGCCAAATGCCAGAAAAGAAAATTTGCCTAGTTTAATCATCAAATGCAAATATGCACAGATAGATAAATTTGATTGAGGAATGGCAGAATCTGACTATCTAAAATGTTAGCATACTAGAGAATGCAAGAGAGTGCATTTCTCTTATATAGATATACTTCTTAAGGATTGTTTCTAAATTGGATGCATTAACCATAGCTTCAAACAAGAACCAGAAGAATGATATAAAATCTCAAAGAAAGGTATAGTTAGTAGCATCCATATTTCTAAGAGAAAAGCTGATAGCAAGATAATACAAGGCAATATAATAATATTATATATAATATATAATATATAATATATAAACCACTGTACTTGCATTCCATCTAAAAGCCAGCTTATGGGAATGGATGGAAAACTATGAGCCACTGTAGGAAAAATAAGAGGTTCACTATGTTTGGAAAAGCAGCCACTAAGGACTTGTATATAGAGTCATTGAGGAAATTTGTAAAAAAATTCCCTTTATCGGAGCAGGCTTTCCTCTGCCCTTTCCCCTAAGCATGGTTGGATTACAGCCTTAATTGTTTGCTCTCTGCCAATTTTTATTTTTTGCTCTTTTTCTTTTTTTCCAGCTTTGAGTTAATCCCCTCTTTAGGCAGTGGACTAGAACTGTGGACAAATATTCCAAATATGTCTCCTTGGAACATAGCTTTGAAGAATATAGAAGTCAACAGACTTCTTTTTTTAAAAAAAAGTACTCCTTTTCACATACCATAACTTCAAGAGAAGCCACCGACACCAAGAGGTCAAATAGCAAACAGTGACCCAATGGCCTCCAGACCGTAGGGCTTCAAGAAATAAAGATGATCTTTTAATGGAACGATTTTTGTTCAAATCCTCTTACATCTTTACCCACTTTGAAAATTCACTTGATGAGTCTATCCCTTTTTTAAATTTTTCTTTTCCCCCCCCACTCAAGTGATTTAGCATTTCTATGTGCTGCAATACCAACTTTAATCAAAACAGGTTAGATTTATTTGCGTATAAGTCCATGGCAGTTTGTGCCTCAGGAGCACTAGTTGTTGTCTCTTAGCTTTCCCAAGACAAGGCCCGAACTGTTCAATTTTTTAAAGTTATATCTCACTGTTCAATTAGAAACTCTACTAATAGGTTAGCATAACTTTGCAGGGTGCCATATGTAGTGCCAAATATATAGTGTCAAAGTTTCTTGCAGAATTTTATGCATTGTTGGTTTCCCAGTTCCCAGAGAATAAATGATATTGTAGGTTGTTTTGATGCAAAGTCCTTGCATCATAAAATATAACTTTCCAGGGGTTGATTGGATATATTTTTAAAAACTAATCGCAGTGATCAGCCAGTTATATATTGCAGCCAAGACACACGCACTGATTTGTCTATGAATTCATGAAGAAGCAAGCTTGATTTGAAGGAGGTTTACTATTGATATTGCAGTTATTCCAAATATACATTTCTTATAGATTGATATGTGCAAAATATTGGGTTTTTTTTAACATGACATGTTGCTATTTACTATCCCGAAAAGGGAATATTTAGTATGTTAAGCCTGTTCAGTATTTAACTTCAAAGCTGCTGTCTTTGTTTATTTGATCATTAACAGTTTCCTGATTGCCTGTGGTCTCAGCTTTGTTATAAACATTAGTTAGTTAAGCCAGTTAAAACATGGAAAAGTGATACTTTGCAAAGTGTTTTGCTCAAGCAAAATTCCTTGAAGCATTAAACGAACTACAGTATATCCTCATGAAAGTTGACATGAATGCTTCAAAATTGGAGTATTCCCACAAGTACTTTTACTGGGACTACCAGCGACTGTGCATGCTCATGTCCATATGGGCACCCAGAGAAAAATATCAAAATTACAATACTGAGCCTTGTGGAAAAGATGGCCACTTTAAATAATCACTGAGGGTTGCTCTGTTCCTGTCAATATACCTGGGAAGCTCCACTTTTTAATGCTTTATAGAGTCTTTTAAAACATGCAAATAGTATACTCTGCTAGAAGATGCATAAAGAAATAATCTTATGGGAATGGCTCCCTTTGAAAGATAAGCTGAGGTTCTGTTTTTGATTATGGCTGAAGAATGCAGGTGCAAATATCTAAAGAATCAAGCTTTGCCACTGAACTCATGCTTTATATAAAACAACCAATTTTATTCCAATTACAGTAATTTTAATGTCTCATGCCCTCTTGATTTCAAATAGGCACTACTTAACTGGGAGCTAGACTAAGTTTCTTCTTTTCCATAATAGTAAACAAATTTCAGTTGGTATTTAAGTTAGCCTACATAAATCCAAGGCCAAATCTTTTGGATGAAAGTATTTTTGTGCTGTTGCCTATCCTCTGAGTCATGGTGTAGGTGTGAGTATAATCTTCAAACTCCCATATCTTCCATAGAAAAGGTTCCAGCAACCTTTGAAGTCACTTCACAAGTATCTAATGTCTGATTCATTGTTATAGCAGAAGTATTAAATGTCCTCATTAATCAAGGGTCCATGTCACCCAACTGTATCCTATAACTCTGCTAACTAGCTCATTCCCTGAATGACAGAACTTAACTATCCACATACTTGCAAAGGTTGTTTAAACAGGCTTGGGGGAAAAGCCGAAGTACAAAATACTTTGCATTGTGTGCAAGGTTCTTCATATTAGCTTCCCAACCATTGCCTATAAAAAAGATTCCCATAAAAGAATCTTTAAAAAATTAAAATGAAATAAAGCATGAGCTAGCATGTGTCAAAGGAGATCCTGCTGGTGAGTTAAGGAGACCAAGGTATTCATTTGATCATTTGATTGTACTTTCCTGCAACTTTTCTGGATCCATTGTACAGATTTATCTGAATTTACATAGAATTAGAAATGCAACAAGTGCACTCTATTGTTACAGAAAGGGTGTATGGGTGTCTTTTATGCAACAAATCACAGCAAAGTTTATTCTCTCTCTCTCCCTCTCCCTCCCTCCCCCCCTCTCTCGCCCTAGCACTAAAGGTGTTGATATTTTCATTATGTATCCAGTGCAACCTCAGTTTCTCTGTTCTAGATATTACTAACCAATGAGAACTATACTGCAACATATCCAGTGAATGTTCCATCAATGTAATGGGGTCTTCTGATCTTGAAGTAGCCTGTTTTAAAGTCACATCACTTTTGGAGCTTCCATAATAAATGGAATGGCCCAGTGGTGGGTTCTAAAACCCGTTGGTTCTGGTTCACGCGCATGTGCGCATGACGCTTCTGCACATGCGCAGAAGCATCCAGGGTGGGTGGATGGAGCCTCCCGCCACCGGCACTACCAGTTCACAGAACCGAGCCAAACCGGGAGCAACCCACCGCTGGAATGGCCTATTTCAAGGTTTGATCACTTCTGGAACATCAGAATGGCCCACAGAATATCCTGTGATTAAATTTTTGCATACTTTTCAAGGCAGAATAAAGTTGAATAAGACAGTTATACAGGTAATATACAGAAAGGATTATATAATGTAAATTAGCTTTTTTAAAACATCAGGAGCCAATTATTTTATTTTTCTCTAAGTAAATGTAATATTTTCCCTTTTGTTAGTTAAGTGGGGCAACTATGATTGCAGCTGATGTTAGTCTATGAATTGCTGTTAAAAGATTTCTAAACCTTAGTTGCCTAAAATAATTTTGCCTTATTTTGAAGATTTCACAGAACTTTGTCTGGCTGCTTTCATCCAGGTGGTTTCTGTTGGATGGTATACTAATGTAAAGCAGTATCACTTGTCCACAATCATTTTCTTTAGGTATGGTTGGTTTTTCAGCGGAGCAGCGTAATCATCTTATTATCACCAAAATGGATTTCCTTCTTCTATATTTGCCATTGTTCATTACACAAATCTCAAGAGCTGACTTTCATAGCATTTTTTGCACCTCTTCAAAATAATTTTGCAATGTTACAAATAAACTGAAAAAAGCTAGTGGTTTGTGGGTTGGGAGAAAAATTAAGGGCAAATGTAGTCATATCTCCTCAAAGTTTCAACTAGTATTTATGACACGAACACACACGGTCCATAGTTTTCTGTAAAAAAAAAAGAATAATATGATGATGGGGCAAGGAATGTTACCTATTTTTTGCATTTTGAAGAACTACTGAATAAACAGTTTCTGCGAATTGCAATCGACAGCCAGTTTGGTCATTCCAAAAGATCTCACTGGGCCTAAGTTAGCTTTCTCAGTTTGGAGCTTTGCAAATATATTGAAGCTGCAACTTGAGTTAATTTGCAATTTTCTTCCTTTCTTCTTTTAACTAAGAACCTGGTTATTACTATTACAAAGTACAGTAGTAATAGCAGTAGTTATGGTAATTGTCAGAATAGATCTTTTCTTCCTCTGAATAGGTTGCAACAATTTAGTGTCAGAACATCCAGATGCTATACAATCAGTCATCAGGTTTCATGAATCCCATATTCTTTGTACTGTAGTTTAGTGCTAAATCAGTATCTGCCTACAGTTAGGAATGCTCCTTTTAAAATGTTCATCACTTTATTTGTGAAGCATCCCAATTCTTTATAAAGATTATTTTATAAAGTTATTGTATAGAATAAGGGCATTGATAGGTTAAATGGCCAGTGGAGGATAGCTGCTGCCACTAGAATGACCTCTGCAGCATTTAGTTGCAGTACATTTTTTCTTTACAAAATCCATATTATAGCAAGACCAACTCAAGATCAGAAAAGAGCCTAAGCTTTTGAATATTCCAGAATCCTACAATATACAAGATAAACCAAAACTATTTTTTTTAATGGAATGGAGGTGGAGAGAGAAAGAGAAGTGCCAGATATTCAAGTCATATACAGGTATTCATCAAATTATGGCCACAATTGAACCCAAAATTTCTATTGGTCAGTGACACACTTGTTAAGTGAGTTTTGCCCTGTTTTACAAGCTTTCTTGCCACAATTGTTAAGTGAAGCATTGTAATTGTTAAGCTAGTAGCGTTAGTGAATCTGGCTTCCCCATTGACTTTGCTTGTCAGAAGGTCGTAAAAGATGATGAAATGACCTTGGGACACTGCAACTGTCATAAATGTGAGTCAGTTGCCAAGCTTCTGAATTTTGATCGCATAACCTTGGGGATGCTGCAATGGTCATAAGTGTGAAAATGGTTATAAGTCACTTTTTTCAGTCCGTTGTAACTTTGAATGGTTACTAAATGAACTGTTGTAAGTTGAGGACTACCTGGGTTTGTTGTTTGGTCTTTCCAAAAAACAGCCTTTGATTTTCAGTACAAAAACCTTCTGAAATGGAGCCTGCAGTTTATTTCTGCAAATGTAATCCTTAGTTTCTCCTCGGCAATTTTTCTGGCCTGTATATTGTCCCAGACAAAGGTAGCCTGACTTGAATATTGAGATCAATGGAGGGTGGTCATATAAGTGAACAGTTGCAATTACTGCTTATTCGATTAGGCCTTGTAGCGATTTAGAGTTTAGATTTTAGATTTAGAATTTAGAGATTTAGATTTAGAGTTGAAATTGACCTGAGTGATTTATCAGTAGACCAACTTATGTCAACTCATTAGGTAGGGCAAATTTGTGGGAGCTTATCAATTTCAAAAGAGCAAAGTATTAATAGTGGAAGTTCCTGGCCATCCACAGGATCAGTAGAGACATACAGAAACATTTTAGGCTGAGGTTAGGATCTTGATTGACCAGCAGTTGGTTCATAGACCATTTACAATCATAAATAGACTTTTATTTCATAATTCTATTAGTTACTTTAGTATCCCAAGTAATGCTCAAATTAAAGTAGGCAGCAGATTTTTCAAATCTAGGATCGTCAAGTACTGGACATGCTTCATGTTGCTGGGATATAGGGAAAAAAATTCATTTCTCAGTTTTGAAAACATCAGAAAGAAAATCTGCTTCCCTAATAAATGTGGATACCACCCTTCTATTTTCCAGGCTAATCCCTAAAAAGATGGTGGTACATTATAAGTTGTAGTCCTTAGGCCCTTTTAAGGTCTCTTAAGTTTTAATTGTAACTTTATTTCTTCTTTCTGTACTTCTGCCTACATTAAAAAATTAAAACCAGATTTTTTGGATTAAGTCAGTTCTGTTTATAAATTAAGGAAAAGAAGAGAGTTAAAAGGATATCAGACTTAATTTTGAAGCTCCAATTCAGAGATTGGGAAAAGTGGGCTGTTGTTGTTCTTTTGACAAATTCCATAATGGTTTAATGCTTCTCCATTTCATTTCCCCAACTCAGCAACATTCATTATTTTCCCCTTGTAGATTGTAGAACAGCTGAATCCAATTTCTTGGGAGATTACCATGAAGCAATTAAATGAATAATCTTCTAAAGAACAACTGCTGCTCACGTTGGGCAGGGTCTTTTATATGCAAGATATTGTTGGTTCTTTGCAGTTTGAAGGATAGTTGGAGCGGTCCCAAAAGGGCAAGAGGGCGTTCTTTAACTGGTGGAGTGAATCAGGGTAAATAGGGTGGTTGCTACTTCCCTTCCCCACCCTTCCTTACTGATTTAGATGTTTTAATTGTGTGAGAGACATACATGCGTATTTGGTAAAAGGGAGTTGCTGCCACTTAAATGTAACATGTGGAGCACTTATGACAGGAAGGGGAAAAAGCAGGCAAGGATTTTTTTTTAAATGTTTAAATGTTTTTTTGTTGGTTGGTTGGTTTGCGTATGTTTTTGGTTTTGAGGCAAAGAAAAAGGAAACATGCAAACCAGTCCTGTTGCTTTTAATGCAACTTTCCAGGTGCACTGGAACTGCTGATATTTTGAAAACCTTCCAATTTGTCCAGAAAATAGGATAGATCTCTGGGGGGGAAATCTAGCTTTGGTTAGAAAACTACCTACCGTATGACAATCATTAAATGTTGTACCTCATGATTCTTGACAAATGTATCTTTTTTTAATGTACACTGAGAGCATATGCTCCGAAGACAAATTCCTTGTGTGTCCAATCACATTTGGCCAATAAAGAATTCTATTCTATGTTCTATTCTATAAAGATAGGTGGACATCAGCCAGTGAAAGGCTGACAGAAGTGCCCTCTGCTTCTTCTCCCAGGCTTTTTATTGCACTGCTTCTCTCAGTCATCCTTGGCAACCCACCATAGCTTACATCAAGAAAGAGTGCTGTGAAACACCAAAAATATATTGTCAGTCTCTTGGGGTTCCTTTCTGTCTCAAAAGCAATAGAACATTCAGCCATGTAAATAAATCAGAACTTTTTCTTGGATTCAGAGCTGGGTTTCGGCTGCTAGCAAGCTTGTTGAACGATCTTCCCTAATGTGTTATCCTCCAGATGTCTTGGATTGCATCTCTATTAATTCTTAGCCTACTAGGAATGCTGTGAATTGTAGTTCAACGTAGAAGCTGCAAAAGAGCCTCACAGAAACCCTAGACAAATTAAATGAAAATAGGTTTCTTTTCTTGTGGCTTTTTCAAAGCAAAAAATGATAGAAATTCTGTGCTTCCTGCTAGACATATATTTACATTTCTTCAAGAGCTGTTCAATAGCAGAAAAAAATGATACAAGGATTTGGTGTTGAAAGAGAATTATCCTCAAAATGCCAGCGTGTACCAACATGGTTGATATTTGAAAGTATCCGATGTATTACATTTAAGAAAATAAAACATACAGTCCCAATAATTAATTCCATATTAAACAAATTAACTCTTTGGATATATTCTCATTAACTGGATCATTTGAATCAATGGACAATATTTTTAAAAAGTGAAAAAAAGATTACATTGATTTATGATACCAGGAAGAAAAAAAAAGAAGTGAATGCTCTAATAAAAATTCCTGCCCCCAGCGAGTATATCCCATATAATTATTCTTTCTAGTTCTTAAAAATAAATGGATACATTTATTTTGGATGACAACCAACATTCTTTCAGTGTGCTGATGCTACATAGGACATTTGAATGGCATTGGTAGGTGGCTATAAAAAGAGCAGGGCTCTATATTGGTACTAGGAGCTAAAGAAAGACTAGCACTATATTAGTTGGAATGAAAAGCATGGGTTATTAAAAAATATCACCCAAACAAAAAATAATATATTTTTATCATATAAAATAGGTCCCAAAATGTAATTAACAATACTAGCAGTTTTAATAGTCACATCGTAAAGAAGAGTTTATCTTCATGTTAATATGTTCAATTTTGACATTGTTATAATGCATTGTTGTGAGGACATGAGAACAGTAAATGTTACAGCATAAAGTTACTATTTTAATTAAAGTTTTAATGATTTATACTTTTTTTGCAGCTTCAAGACACAAATAGCCATACAGATTTCACTAAAAGAAAGTAACTGAAAAACCTAGTGGTAGTAAAGCATGATATGCAAATCCATTTGTTTTCAAGAAATTTTCAGTAATGATTTATTTCATCTGGACGTGATGTTGGATACATTATTGAGGAATATGCCCCTGATGTTTTTACATTAACGTGTAGAAAAAGAACTAGAAGTTAATGTGGAAAAAATAGCTTAAGAGTGACTTGTTTTCGGTCCTTCTTAAACTCCAATTGCACTTTCTTCACATGAGCCATACATTTTTTAATTCCATACAAAGCATGGAATTTGGTTTTCAAAAAATCAATGCTATATATTTTGCCCAAGGAAATCAATGCAATATATTTGCCTCTTTGTTCATCTGTGTTATAACTAGGCATATTTCCCACAGGCATATTTTTCTTCCGCTCTGCCCCTGTGACTGACAGCTTCATATGCTATCTCCGAGAGAACAAAACGTATACTTTTTCCATGATGCCATGTTATACAGGGTTACGGTGCCCTTTGAGGGTTGGCAGAACAGATCTGAACAAACAAGAATTGCTCTGTGCTGTATACTAAATGTTGCCTGTGAAATTAGAGACATGCAAGAAGCATGATGATTAATAAAATTTAGGAACTTTGAAGCTGGACAGCTTGTAGATTTATCACAGCATAGATACTATTGGCAGTGTGCTAACTCTTGAGTGCAGCTGCCTTGAATTATTCATTATTCTACTGTTGGAAAAAAGCAGACCTGTATGATCCATTTGAAAGCCGAAACAGAAAATAATATATAGAAAAATTATTATTAAACTTCATTATTCAGACATTGTAAATGTTTTCTCTCATATCATTCTTTTAGCAATTGTCTTTATTATTTTCTTCCCCACGTCCTTCCATAATGAGAAAAGAAAATATTGCTTACATTTGGCAAGCTATCTTATTTGCCTTTGACAGTTTAGAGCATTTCCATCTTGATGTCCTGCAACACAGTTGAGTATTGTGAATTATGATGTGGCTGAATGAAGCTGACTCCAAATAGCATATGCTCAAGCAGAAACTGATCTTTTTTTGAAAGTTTGCCTTTTAGATGAACCTTTAAATGTTGCTCAAAATTCAGTTTCGTAAAGATAGAATGTTGGCGCTCAGAGTAGAGCTTGGCCACTGCCAAGAAATAAAGCAAAAATTCAGTTTGGCTATTTACATGCAAAATCTTTTTGACTCATTCCAGTACTAATACTCATTTTTCATCAGATTGTATTGTACAAGAATTCTTATTTCCTCTCGAGCCATAGTCTTAAGAGTAAAGGGGAATAAAACATCAGATTATTGTGTGCAATCTGTGTGCATCTATCTATATTACATGTTACAAGCACCATGGTAGAGTGAAATAGAGACCAAACAAGAGCAGAAGAATAGTCTTCATTATGTGATTGGGGAGAGAACAGCCCAACCTGCAAATTGGGGTTTACTGGAGGTAGGAGGAAAAGTGGGTTTTATGAAGATGCTTGAGGATACTCAGGAAATTTATATAAAGAAAATTTATTTCCTCCTATTTCTGCTAATGTTGGTCAGATCTTACAATATTTGGTGAAATTAATAAAAAATGTTGAGGCAGAAGAAACAAACAGTTGCTGGCTTTAGACACATAATGATAGTATTAACTGGAATACTTAGGCCAGGGGTGGGCAAACTATGGCTCTTTGAGAACCTGTGGACTTCAACTCCCAGAATTCCTGAGCCAGCCATGCTCAGGAATTCTGGGAGTTGAGGTCCACAGGTCCTCAAAGAGCCATAGTTTGCCCACCCCTGACTTAGGCCCTCAGGGCAAACTCTTGGTATATTAATCCAGATTAATGGGCATTTTCTAGAGCATTTCCAATGGAAGGGAAAAAAACAGGGTAATATAGAAAAAGCCGTTTTCTTGCCATGTGATCCTCATTTATAGGGTTTATAAGGAATATCTCATCTTCAGTATGTAACTGTCTTTCATTTCTTTACTGTGTTCATCTTTTGTGTAATGATGAGAAGGAAGGAAGCAAGCCAACCTGTTTGTTCTGAGATCCTTAGAAGTTTCCTGAGTCTAAACGTTTGAAGTCAGCTCAGACGGGGGGGGGGGGGGAAGCCCATTAAAAAAAACCCAAGTTCTATTCCAGTATGGTAATTCTCTATCTCTGAAAACATTGCCATTTTGAATTTAGAGACATATCTGCGTGCTACCAATGTTTAGTTCTGATTCTAATCTAGAAATTCGTTAAATATTGTCAAAATAGACTTGGTGATGTGAGACAGTGTTGTTTAAAAAAACCCAATTGTTCATTATTTTGTGAAAATGTCACTGTACTAATTAATTAGCAGTAGGCATATAATTAACTTTATAAGGCATTATCTCCAAGAAATTACAGTGCTGTTGTAAGGAGAGAGAATATTAGTTTTTTTCTAGATCAGTAGGAAACTGAGGACACACAGTTTGAAAGTTGAAGTTGGTATGTGTTTTGCACATAAATAGACTGATATTCTAAAAATGCAGCAGTGTGCACACACCAGCCCTAATTCTAACTTTCAAAAAGCTTCCAATTAGTTATAGCAACAATCTCCCAAATCAGCTTCCTCTATCAATTGTAATAAATTCTGATTGTTAGTTAGTTGATTCCACCATTTGCCAGAAAAATGCTAGATTCTCCACAGTGAATTGTGGAAAATCACAGTGAATTGTGGAGAATTGTGGAGCACAAAGATCATCAC
The DNA here is from genome assembly GCA_023053685.1 of Diadophis punctatus similis. Taxonomy (NCBI): domain Eukaryota; kingdom Metazoa; phylum Chordata; class Lepidosauria; order Squamata; family Dipsadidae; genus Diadophis; species Diadophis punctatus. The sequence goes on from JALIGW010000033.1 coordinate 3,876,846, forward strand.
AATATTAATTTCTGCTCAATATTTGCAGAAATAGCTTATTCTTCATTACAACTCAAAAAACATTTCTTATGTATTTAATGTTACTCATGCATTTTAATTGTTGAAATAAGACTTTTTAAAAAAAATGGCTTTGCATATTCTTTTTCAGTTTTGCATAATACAATCCAATTTTACCTTTTGATTAGAGGAAAAATGGGAGTGGGGCAATTAAATTAGCATTATCCGGCTGAAATGAACATTTTCAGACTAATTAAACGGTTCATTCACTTCTTCTGTGGGGTCTTACAGGATTATTTGCAACACATTTCTTTTGAGTGTGGATGTGTACCATTTCGAGGGATAATTTATCAGGACTATTTGTCTTTTGTCTATTTTTAATTCACTTGCTCAAAACTCATCTTTCAGTTTGGGGGGGCAACAGGAAAGGGGGATGCTGGTGAGATTTTTTTTTCAAAGAGGAAAAATTAACCAGGCTTGGGATGGGAGGGCTGTAGATTTTTCAGACATGAAAGTGTCATCTTAAGCTTCTACCAAGCATAGTATGTTTATTTTGCCTTAATCCTTCTCTGGCTCCTTAAAAGATATCTTAAAATGTTGACTCTTCCCCTCCAGTAATATGCCCTAAGGCAGTGGTTCTCAACCTGGGGGGTCGCGACCCCTTTGGGGTCCAACGACCCTTTCACAGGGGTCGGGAGACTTCGCCCGGACGCCACCATTTGGGTTCTTTTACCCTTTGTGCATGCGCAGAACGCTTTGCACATCTGCAGAAGGTAAAAGAACCCAAATGGCGGTGCGGGGTGGGGCGCGGTGGGGGTGGGGCGCGGGTCACGGCATTAGGAAGGTTGAGAACCACTGCCCTAAGGGAATGCCTGTGGTTATACAGCCTTTCTTTTAAATGTGAAATAATAAACTGAACTGGTTTATTCCTGTGATACACAAAGATGTATAGTGTCATCTCATATTCAAGAGCTGAAGTGGTGCAGTGGTTAAATGCTGCGACTGCAGGCTGACTGCTAGTTCAGCAGTTCAGCTGTTCAAATCTCACTAGGCTCAAGGTTGACTCAGCCTTCCATCCTTCTGAGGTCGGTAAAATGAGGACCCAGATTGTTGGGGGCAATATGCTGAACTCTGTAAACCGCTTAGAGAGGGCTGTAAAGCACTATGAAGCGGTATATAAGTAAAGTGCTATTGCTATTAAAGTGCTATATTCTGTGAGAATCAGGAAAACTTCCCCTGTACAGAAGTTAATTTCCAAATGTGGGCTATTGTTTTTTAGATTGTTTTATAGGGTGTCTTAAGGGTGAGTTTGATTCCCTTTTTTCATTCTGCAACTAGGGAAAACTTCAGTAGGAGAGACGTAGAAATGGCAATCCTATTGAAGCACAGGCTGCCTGTTTAACTTTCATTTTTATTCAGCTAGAGGGCGCTTTAAGCAGAGATTCCACAGCCTGGAGCACTTTGGCATCAGTGCCTTTATGTCTTACTGTAACTTTCAGGTCTTTTTGCTTCACTCATGGTTTGAAAATAAGCCTATAAGCCAATATGTGCTTACAGATAGCAATATAGGCTCATCCTGAGAAGAATAGAATAGAATAGAATAGAATAGAATAGAATAGAATAGAATAGAATAGAATAGAATAGAATAGAATAGAATAGAATAGAATAGAATTCTTTGTTGGCCAAGTGTAATTGGACACACAAGGAATTTGTCTTTGGTGCATATGCTTTCAGTGTACATAAAAGAAAAGATACATTTGTAAAGAATCATGAGGTACAACACTTAATAATTGTCATAGGGTACAAATAAGCAATCAGGAAACAATATTAATATAAATCGTAAGGATACAAGCAACAAGTTACAGTCATACAGTCATAAGTGGGAGGAGATGGGTGATAGGAACGATGAGAAAAACTAATAGTAATAGTAATGCAGCCTAGTGAATAGTTTGACAGTGGTGAGGAAATTATTTGTTTAGCAGAGTGATGGCATTCGGGAAAAAACTGTTCTTGTGTCTAGTTGTCTTGGTGTGCAGTTTTCTATAGCGTCGTTTTGAGGGTAGGAGTTGAAACAATTTATGTCCAGGATGCGAGGGGTCAGTAAATATTTTCACGGCCCTCTTTTTGACTCGTGCAGTATACAGGTCCTCAATGGAAGGCAGGTTGGCAGTAATTGTTTTTTCTGCAGTTCTGAAGTCTGTGTCTGTCTTGTTGGGTTGCAGAACCAAACCAGACAGTTATAGAGGTGCAGATGACAGACTCAATTATTCCTCTGTAGAACTGTATCAGCAGCTCCTTGGGAAGTTTGAGCTTGCTGAGTTGGTGCAGAAAGAACATTCTTTGTTATGCTTTTTTGATGACGTTTTTGATGTTAGGTGACCATTTTAGGTCTTGAGATATGATAGAACCTAGAAATTTGAAGGTCTCTACTGTTGATACTGTGTTGTCTAGTATTGTAAGAGGTGGTTGCACATTTCCATTACACATGTCACGTTAGAGGCTCAATTATGTTACTTTTAAGATATGGCTATTTTTCTGCCACTACAAAAGCCATATTCTTGGATAGGGCCCACTTCCCCCAACTTTCTATGGTTGGAGAGGGGAAAACTATGATAGAGGTATTGTTTTACTATGGTATTATTCCAAATACTGGGCCAACCTCTTTCTAACAATTCAAGTAGAATGTCCAGAATAAAGTGTGACTCAAGGAAAACGTGTGTTTGTTCATGTACATGTGCACAAACAGAATACACATATGCTATATGCAGCAAGCTCTCATCACTTCCACACTCTTTTATCTTCAGCCATTCCTTGCAGGATCTGAGTGTGGTGTTACTTTTTCTTACACTTTCCTATTTCCACTCTTTAGGATGAAGCCTTCCTGGTTAATATAACTAGACATAATTAAAAACAAGGGATAGATCTGTTATGTTGAAAATATAAATGAAAGTATAAAACAAGATAGACAACAGTAAAATGCAAGTATAATCCTGTAAAAATGTGCATAACTGAAATTTGGAGATTTTTTTATATATATAGTGCAAATGGAAACCTAGGAACTTGCAGAGTGTTTTGCTTTGTTTATTTTGTTTTCATAAAAATTGATGGCACCCGGTGGAAAATCTGTAAATACGGAAATGAATTTTTTAAGCAGCTAAAAACATAACACCGTTGTAAGATATTTAGAGTTAGGTTATAATTAAACATCACTGAGGCTCAGCTTAGAGAATGTTCCAAAATATTAATTAAAGGATCAGGAATGTGCCCTCTCCTCAAACATATACATTTTTTCTGGAGTTCCTTAGTAATATCAAATCAAGCAGAGTATGATTTGTTCCCACCTCCAATTTAAAACTATAGTTTGGAATAGATTTGTACCTTGTGATTTGGAAATTAGCACTATTTTTTCTGTGTGATTCAGACATCCTAGCAGATTATGCTTAGGATAATTTAAAATGAGAAATAAATCATTATGTTAGACCATGAGCTTATAGCACGTACCCATCTCTTAATGCAAAATAAATGGCAAATATTACTCAATCTTCCTCAGGTACTGTTGTATACCAGCACATCTATAATCCCTTCACCATCTGTAATAGCATTGCCCAACCCACGTCTTACAAATGTCAGAAGGAGCCTGGTTGTACTTTAAATACCAATAAAGTGGATTAAAAGGCATAAGCTTCCTGAGTTACAGCTCACTTTATCAGCAAAATTAAGAGTAGCTAAGTTGATGTATGATTTAAATTGAAATGAGGTTGGAAAGGAGAACAAGGTAAGACAGTTGTGCAGTTGCAGGTTATATGTGAGACAGGTTAGAAGTAGCAATAGCGATATCTTGTAGACTTATATACCACTCCATAGTGCTTTACAGCACCCTCTGAGCAGTTTACAGTGTCAGCATATTGCTCCAACAATTTGGCTCCTCATTTTATGGAAGGAGGAAAGGCTGAGTCAACCTTGAGGCCGTCAGGATCGAACTCCTGGCTTGGGATGATTGAATGGAGTTGAAAGTTTACTGGCTGGATGCCCTTCCTGACACCTATGTGGAGTTCACAGCAGATATTTTATCTTTATTTCCTGAGAGAGAAACATCTGCTGCTACTTAGGATTGCACTCTGAACCTTCTGAGTAGGAGGCAAACATCTTCATTACTAGGCCACCATGCCACTCAATTTCTCAATCAATCATGTTAGCAAAATTTCTTTTCTCCGGGATGGTTATTTTGAGATCTTTAAAGTAATGACATAGAAGATTGAAATGCTCTAATAGTGCTTATTTTGATATCAAACTTGTCTGTTTGGTCTACATAAAGTCCATAGGTTTTATGATCCATAGATTGCTGACAGATGATGATGATATAGGAGAAGATAGAAGATTAGGAGCTGAGATAGCGCAGTGGTTAAAAGCAGCATTGCGACCTTCAGCTGATTGCTAGTTCAGCAGTCCAGCTGTTCAAATCTCACTAGGCTCAAGGTTGACTCAGCCTTCCATCCTTCCGAGGTGGGTAAAATGAGGACCCAGATTGTTGGGGGCAATATGCTGAACTCTGTAAACCGCTTAGAGAGTGCTGTAAGCACTATGAAGCGGTATATAAGTAAAGTGCTATTGCTATTGCTATAAGAGTTTGTGAAAATGTCTCTAATCTTGTGTGTGTAGTTGTTGGTGCCTTCATTGGTTTTGTTGACATAAATGGGGTTTGTTGCAGATTTTGATTGTTGCAGATAAACATCTGGGTTTGTTGCAGAGTTTGATTCTCATGTAAGCATTCTGTTGTCTTTTGGTCCTTTTAAATAAAATTTGGTAGTCTGAAAAAGTGCTACTAAATTTCTTCCACCTTCCTTAGATTAACATGGGTGTCTTCCTATAATTACTCCAAATATTATTGTTGGACCACTTGGTTCTGTTTCATCTTCATTTACAGGAAGATTAGATGTATGAGAATCAAAAGATTTCATAGCAAATGTTTCCAACCTGAAAGAGATCTAGTCCTCTTATTATTAATGATACCTATGGATCATCCATAAAAGGTTTTCATGTCTCTTCCAAATTGTTTCTGAGCATCATTGTCAGTGATGGATTTGAAATTACAAACATCATATATAAATTGATGCTACTTTCCCCTTTAGGTTTCAGTAGATAGTATAGCTTTTTAATGGAAATCAGTATAAATTTAATACAATAGATAAGGAGCTTTTAAGAAGGGCTAGTAGAGGCTTCAGATTTAATTAAGAGATGTACTACTACACGTACTTGATTTATATCTCTGTGCTGTTATGCATGGCTAAATATTGTTGCCAAATTCTTATTTGTGAGACATATTAGCATCCAATACGTTATGAAGGTCAGGCAGCCCTGAATATACCAAGGAGGAAAACGAGAAGGATTAGTAAACTGAAGCAGACCATTGAAAAGATGAGCCATGTCCTCCTGGTAACAAAAGTAATCAAATGGGATCCACTGTGTTAACCAAAGTGCATTCCCATTTCCTATTTAGTTTTTCAGTTCATTCAACTGATTCCAGATTTGGAAGCTATTTATCCTACTGATCTCTCTAAAGAAAAGGCTGTTGTATGATATTTTCTTTCATGTTTAGGTTTCCAAAGGGCATGAGGAGCCTGAGGGAGCATAAATAGATGGATTGATCTTAGGTCAAGCCAGACTCAAAATTGGGGGATGGGATGGGATGGAGTAAGAGTTGATCATTAACAGAGTCAGAAAAGCATGAAAGGGGATTTTAACACAATCCATTACAGCCCGAAGTGCTTTATAAAACTCCCTTTTTGAGGCGGTTGTTATTTCAAACCTTTGTTAAGCGAATGATCATAAGTCAAGGACTACCTGTAATGCCATAAGACGATAGCTTTAACACATCCAACAATACCTTTGTCACCATCAAACAACAACATCTGCCTATTTACATCAGGTCCTTGGAAAGGACTCAATGGGTGGATAAAAATGACAAATCCAGTCTAAATAACTGGCTGACTGTGTGACTAACTATATTAATAATGCATAAATCCATTCTAGCAGATTCATTGGTATGTACATTTTCCCTGCGCATATGTTTTATATATATATATATATATATATATATATATATATATATATATATATATATATATATATATATATATATATATATATATATATATATATATATATATATATATATATATATATATATATCAAGACGCAATTCATTCAAATCAGTAAAAATACAATGGACAAATTTGTTGGAGCCATGCAGTAAGTACCCGCACAAGCATCATTTGGACTTCTCATTACCTTGCTCCCTTCCTAATTGTAGTTTGCTGGGGAAATATAAATTATTAACGGACTGTGAGTGAAGTCTTGGAGTGACTTTGCTTAAGGCAGTAAATTAAACTTTAGGCTGAATGGATTCACTATGCACCATATCACCTCCCTTCCCACAACTCAGCTAAATAGCATAAGTCAGAAATAAGAGAGATGCACACATTCTTCTTTCTCTGCACATTTTGCTGCTTCCCTGTGCTCTATTCTTGCTTTATGTTTGAGACCCTGAGGCAGTTCTGTGTCATTGGTGTTTAGCAGATCAGAGTTCAAGATCCTTTTAGTTCCAGGTCACCATGTCAAGTGCTATGGCTTGCAACAATATTTTGAAGGATTTAACTTCTTAAAAGTTATCTAGAGAATAAGCATAGCAATTTAGAGAAGTCACCACCACTTCGATCAGCTTATTATTATCATGTATATTTCCTGCTGGGATAGAGTTTTGAATGAACCAAGTCATTATTATTATGGTTAGTTACATAGTCAGCCAGATGTTTAAACTGGACTTAGATGTTTTCAGATATTATCATGGCAATAATGTGGTAATTTTTAATACGGGTTGGGGCACTGGCTATACTAGTTTTAGCATCGGCTTATCAGAATTTTAGGCAAAAGCATTTTCCATTTTTTGTTGCTTGAGTTTTTTAGCTACAAATGCCTGCAACATTTGGTGATGGTAATCTGTGCTACTAAGATATGTTTTACACAGAGCTGCCTTTAGAGAGTTCTTAGAAAGTATACTCGGTACAAAATACTAGTAGGTGAGGCCCACTACAGTCATATAACATTTATGTTGTAACTTGTAGATTGCTTGCCAGTAGTTTTCCAGGACCAGTTCAGAGTGTGATTTTGACTTGTCTTGGCTTGACTCCCGGGTTTCTTCAGAATCATTTTGTCCAAGTGGGATTTTCCTGTTGTGTACACATGTCATGTTTCCCTACATTTGTGAAATAAGAAGGCTAGGGGCCAATATGTAGCATAAAAGGGTCATGGAAATGATAACATTCATACTAATCAATTATATGTTTGTTATGAGCCAGTAAACTTCTTAGTAAACTACTTTTAAGTGAAGACACAAGCTGGCTGATTAGATGAAATTAATATATGAAAAATAGTTTTGAGGACCCAGATTGTTGGGGGCAATATGCTGACTCTGTAAACCGCTTAGAGAGGGCTGTAAAGCACTATGAAGCGGTATATAAGTCTAAGTGCTATTGCTATTGTCTCATTCCATTTCTTTTGACTCTCATTCCCGTTATGAGGTTTGAATGCAAAGTAATGATGCCAGCGTTATATATTGTCAACAGATGGTACTGTGACATCAGAAATTCTTACAGTACATGTTCCTTAAATATGTTCTTTCATTTCATTTTCACTTGATGAGAAATTGCTGTGAGAAAAAGTTTTGTTATTATCCTTCATGAAAGGGAAACCTGTAGTGAATGCTTGTCAGTGGGCTTTAAGCAATGCACTGTGATTAAACTTTTTATTGATGAAGTATTCCCTTTAATTGAAATTGAAATTCATCACCAAATGCAGGTTATTTATGGTGGTAGACAGAAGTACTGTATGTCACGGGAGCAAAAAAATAAAGATAGGTAACTAGGAAGAATTGACTTGTGTGATCAAGAGCAAAGTAGATGACTGGTGACAGCAACAGAGAAAGTTTGATGAATAAGGGCAAACAGTAGATCATTCAAAAGAAATTGCTATCAAGCTTGATATTGATGTTCCTCAGTATTGGAAGACTTGTGAAAGATGGGCTCCTCGCATGCTGGAAGCAGAGAGTTGAAATCTTCAAGAACTTGTCAGCAATTGTTGTCACACTATGAGAATGAAAGTGTGGGATTTTCTCATAACATTATAACAGCTGATGAAGCATGGGCTCATTGATATGACCCGGAAACAAAGAACCAGTGTACAGAATGTCATCACAAAGCGTCATCTGTTAAAAAAATATCTTAACCCTGGCTTCAGGGTTACACTTATAGGTTTTTCAGATGCATATGGTATTATTCATTACCTTGAACATTGCATCAGTACCAATTCAGAGCACTACTTTACAATGCACAGAATTTGAAACAATGATTTAATAGAGTTCAGTAGCAAAAGAAGGAAAATTTGCTGCAATTTGACAACATTCATGAGCCATCCAAGAACCAATTACAAAGTTATATCTCACTGTTTTACTCCATCTGCCATATAATCTCGACTTGGCACCAAGAGCCGAGGTGGCGCAGCGGTTAGAGGCAGTACTGCAGCTACTTTAGCTGACTGTGATCAGCAGTTCAGCTGTTCAAATCTCACCGGCTCAAGTTTTTTAAATCTGAGCCAGTTGACTGCCCTGTACTTATTTATACCTCTGCCAATTCATTCATGTAAAGTATATTTCTGATTATGTAGTGAGACTTCTGTGGAAAAGCCATTTCACGAAGCCATTTCGTTTTCAAACAGGATTTCAGAAGTCCTGTGGTTGAAAATATATTTTCTGACTGGAAATGTGTAGCACAAAAATAAAATTGGATGAATTTGATTTCTTTTGCTAACCTAAGTCTAAACCTATCATTCTCTTCTGTTGGTAGTCTCATAATTCCTACCAGCTTTGCAGAGGTGCTGATTTGATTTGTCAGTCTCTGAATAAAATACAGGCTTGTCAGTTGTGTACAAGTTTATTTATTGTGCTTCACTAATTAGTTTTAGTTCTATCCTGTTAGTGTAGAGCAGTGTTTCCCAACCTTGGCAACTTGAAGATGTCTGGACTTCAACTCCCAGAATTCCCCAGCCAGCATTCGCTGGCTGGGGAATTCTGGGAGTTGAAGTCCAGACATCTTCAAGTTGCCAAGGTTGGGAAACACTGGTGTAGAGTTTTCTAGTTTTGGATTTGGGTGGGGTTGCACAGTGCAATTAACAGTTAATACTTACTTTCAGTCAGTGCTGATCTGACTCTAATATAAACAAGTGCTCCAGAAGAACATTATCCTGCATTCACAACAGTTTTCTCAGACATATTGTAAGTTGTGGATGCGACTTGGTACTTTCACTGTTGTGAATTAAGATCTTTCTTGTTATTTTACAGCAAGAAAATTTTGTCTCAATATCTACCTAGATTTAATGTGCTAAAAGCTGTAGGAAGCATATCATTTTCACTTCATCTACTCAACTTCTAGAGGTGAACCCTACATACTTTATTACTGATACTATGCAATCTTCTGCTCCATTACCGATAATAATTTATCATAGTCATAAAGCCACCTCTTCATCTCACGATGCCCTTGTTAGTTTTATATTCCTAAGGGATTCCAGCTGAATAAGATGAGATGTCCACACAACTCTTCGGAAGTTCAGATATACAAAGAAAGCCATGTGTGCCTCGCTGAGGAATGATGAATTATTCAGTGATATAAAAGTAGCAGTCTTCATTTTAGAGAATTTAGGTTCTACTCCCAGGATCCAGGCAAGATTCCAGGAAATTCTATGATGACTGATGAGAGTTCAGACAAAGAGTGTTGAGCAATATTCAGCTTCTCTTGCTAAATAAGGACAGGAACAACTCTATGCCTTTTTCATATTTTGAGTTTGAAAAGCCCATTTCCTTTCTTGTACCATTGCTAGTGCTATTTCCAGAGTAGAATGTCGTTCAGTATTCTACTATGCTCAGTATGTGTTCCCTGAAAGAGGTTGTGGGAGAGGGAGAGGTGAAAAGCAAAAAAATGGAGCAAGTGACATCATGTGATTTAGAATAACTTATTTTAGACACATCTGCAAGTACCCACTCATCTGAGAAGCCCTGGAGCGTCAGTTTTAAATACCTCTTTTCCAATAGGATAGACCAGTGATGGTGAACCTTTTTTGGTTCACGTGCCAAAAGGGGGGGTGCGCGCGCTAGCGCGTGCATGCCCTCACCCATTCCCTCCCCCCCACGCATGCGCACAACACCACCCCATGCTGTCCCATGTGCATGCGCACACACACACACACCCGCGCAAAGGCCTTACCGGAGCCTGGGACGGTAAAAAACGACGAAACGGGCAAACCGGAAGTTCGGAAAAACGCACTTCCGGTTTGTCCGTTTCATCGTTTTTTGCATTCCGGGGCTTCAGGAAGCTTCCCTGAACCCTCCGGAGTGCAAAAAACAGCTCACCGGCAAACCGGAAGTGCGTTTTTCCGCACTTCCGGTTTGTCCGTTTCATCGTTTTTTGCATTCCGGGGCTTCAGGAAGCTTCCCTGAACCCTCCGGAGTGCAAAAAACAGCTCACCGGCAAACCGGAAGTGCGTTTTTCCACACTTCCGGTTTGCCGGTGGGCAACGCTCGCGTGCCCTCTGCTATGGCTCCGCGTGCCACCTGTGGCACGCGTGCCATAGGTTCGCCACCACGGGGATAGACTTTACACACAAGAACAAGGACAAACAACCCAAGGTCTTCCCATCTCAAATGATGTAGTTTCATTTGAGTAGTGAACTGCCTGAATTTTCTGCCAATCCAGTTACTATAAAAATCGAGATAGATTTCAGTACTTCAGTCAAGAGGTTAATGTTCTAGATTAGCTAGTCACACAAAATTGTCATAATAACTGAGAGGCAATAAAGAAGAATTAGAAGTTATTGGTCTTAGAGGTGTGTGCTACGTACTCTATCTGGGAGAGTTATTAACTGTGTTGCCAATATCAGGAGAATGTGGTCATTATTAAAATACAAGGTAGCAGAGAATAAGGAATATTCCTCTGAATATCAGTGCGAGTTTATATATCATATGTATATGTGTTGCATTAAAAAAAATCTCCCACATCCCAGTTCAGAAAATAATGCATTTTGGAAGGCACAGTGATGGGGAAAAAATCTTTTTTAATTAATATCGGTATGTTGCTGTAGAAAAAGTGAAAAGGTTAATGAAACAAGGAAACATGACTTTTGGATGGAATAGGAAACAATTATTCTCACTAGTATTTGCCATCTAAAATTAAATGGTGCTCGAAAGAGGCTGAGCAAAGCTTTTGGAAGGCTAGCTTGGGAAGCCTTCTGACATAAGCCAATCACCCTTCCTACAGGCATTAAAGCAGCTCCTTGGCAGATACATATTGCATGAGTGCACACGCATTGCTCCTTCACTGTCAGCAGAAGAGTAGTCTGTCCATGCACACAGCTAGTAGGGGAAGTCTTGGAAGCAGCTGTGCTAACTTTTCTGGAGGATACAATTGCTGAACCTTGTGTGTCCAATCACACTTGGCCAATAAAGAATTCTATTCTATTCTATTCTATTCTGAAACACACTGTAGTTGTACAGTAGTTCAACTTGGGACAATGTGCTCATAAAGTGTCTTTTAAAAGAAAAATGAAGTGATAAATAAAGAAATCATGCCAAGCATGATGAGAAGGGAGCCATTTGTCATCACTCCTTCTGTTACCCAACATCACAATGGCAATGAATTGACAACCTCAGGAAAGTTTAGCATTTAGATATTGTTTTGGAAGAAAAAGAGAAAAACATAAATTTTATCCCTGAGTGGAATTTTCTACAAGTGATATTTATACTAACCAAACAAGGAGAGAGAGGGAGAGGGAGAGAGGGAGAGAGAGAGAGAGAGGGAGGGAGAGGGAGAGAGAGAGAGAGAGAGAGAGAGAGAGAGAGAGAGAGAGAGAGAGAGAGAGAGAGAGAGAGAGAGAGAGAGAGAGAGTGTGTGTGGAGGGGCTTGTAAAAAAAAATCAGGTGCAAGGTATTGCAGTGATAACTCTTAACACAGAGAGACATACCTATTGAATCACTGTTCCCATATGCATGGGTAAATACTAGCTGTAATGAGATTCTGTGAGATTAAAGTGAAAAAATATGATTTTGCCAAATGCAGTATACATGGAAAATACAGCAGTCCCTGATATGTGCAACTCCCCATTTATGTGTGCTTTTTTAAAAAAAAAAAAAAAGTGGAAATATTTTTTAAAGTATATTTATACTGAATAAGTCACTTATTGAATATTTTGTGAATATTCCAAGCACTGTCCTGTCATTACAGTTCCACAGATATGCTTCTATGACTGTAGGTTCAATAATATTTCTATAGGGACAAACAGTGACATGGTAAATTATTATTTTCGAGTGAGAACTGGTCAACTAAACTTTCACCCTGTGAAGGCCAAATTCTGAAAAAAATCTCTCTCTCTGGGTTTTGGGCTCTTATGTTCTAACGTATCAGTTTGACTAGAAGATAGGAAATTGATTGATCTGTATGTTGTGAAAGTCACTGTAATGTACTAGACATAATACCAGATCTTGGCTCAACTCTCCATTTATTTAAAGAGCCGGTTTTATGGCACCTTGTCCCTAATCTAAGTTTGAGATGTTTAACATTTTGTAGATTAATTTAGATTCGAATTAAATTGTAGTGAGAGGATCATACATTCCACTTTGAGAATTTCCTGACTGACTGTAATTGGGGTGCTGGGAAGAGATTGAAGGTTGCCCACCCCCCCCCTTACGTAAAGGGTAATGTAGCTGAATTTACATAGTTGTCTGTTTAACCATGAACTTTCCAGGTTGTGCATTTCTCAGAGTTTGCAAAATTCTATCTGGGAAATCAGATGTGTTCGTCCTTGTGAACTACAGAGTAAAATGGAATCACACAGTAAAAAAGAAAAAAGTTTTCAAATCAGTTTCTTTTTAATTTTTCCCCTGGCTTAGAGTTCTTGGATATCTTTTTCTCAAACAAAATAATATCATTCCAGTGGTTCATTTCAAGAAAATATTATCTTCTGGAACCATCTGTGCTGCAATTGAGTATGAGTCTCTTGTTAACTTCATTTGGACGGAAACAAAAGTTTTGATCATGTTTTTACAATAAACATTGAAAATTCTCCTTGTGACAGCATGTTAGTCCATTAATAAAAACAGACATTGTACTGTATGCTTGTCTTGGAGTGAATAGCCACCATCTGAGTAAATGTGTTTGGACTTTAGGGCAACTGTATTGATTATTGCTGAAGTACAGAAACTCAATTTGTCATCTTCACCTAATCTAAAACAAGCTAATTGTTCCATAATGAAGTGTTGTCTGTTTCTTCAAGAATATGGATGAGATGGAAATTACCTGTTCTTTCTAAATGACAATCCTTTGAGGCATCTAAAGGAGACAGAAGTTGTAATTACAATATATATCAAGCTTTTATCTGAATAATTTCAGTTGGATGAATATGGCAGAGACATTTTTGAGCAAGGGAGTATAGATGAGTATTTCTATGCAAAAAACTATAAGGCCAATCAGAACATGCTATGAGCAGCAGGAATGTCAAGAACTGTCTCTTTCACAATCAAGTCAAAGGCCAATATCAAGTCTAGACAAGATTAAGAGAATAGGAGAGAGAAGGCATGGCTAATTGCCGAGGTGCTACGGAGTTTCCCCGCGCTCTGCGGGGAAACCCCGAATCCGCATGTCTGGGGACCTGGTCTGGACAGGACCAGGTCAGAAACCACCCTGGAGGGGTGGTGAAGAAGAGGGCGCTGGCTGGCGGACTGGGAGGGGGCTGCAAACCCCCCAGGAAGCCGGCTCTGTCCTCGATCGGTGGCGATCGGAAGACGGCTTTTAAATGCCGTCCTAATCTCGGCAGTCACAACGAAAGGATTTAAGTACGGCGATTTGAAGTCATCTGGGAAGAAAAATCAATGTTTGTGCTGGAGATGTTAGAGAAATATAAGAAGACAAAGATTGGTGAGTGATATTGCCAGGAAAATTTTAAAAGGAGCATTCAAATATTAGAAAGGGGACAAAAGGACCTGAAAATTAAGGAGCGGCTGTTAAAGAGCTGGATACAATAGAGCAACAAAATTAAAAGGATCTGCAACTAAAAGCCTGTCTATTAAAGATTTGGAATTTTATTTTGAAGACTTGGTAAAGATTTAAGAACTTTGCAAAGTAAATTTTAAGAAATAATTTGAAATTTGGAACTGATTAAACAGAAAAATTAAAATAGAAAAAGTAGAACGAGAAAATAAAGTGGAGATGCCATCTGGTGGTTGGAAGAATTACTGATGTGGAATACACGTATGATTGTTTGGACAGCTGGTGACCTTGATCAAGGAAAACATCTGTGTAAGTTGAGGAAATTGAAAGTAGACTGCAAAACTTTGTTTGGACTGATTTGGATAAGAAGGAACATGAATAGATGTTGACCTTGTTTGGATTGACTTGAATAAGAAGGAACATGAATAGATATCAAATAGCAAAAGAACAGAAAGAACCAGCTTTGTTTTGTCTCTCTTTTTAACTACTAAAATAAAATTTTGTAAATTATAATAGGTTGTGAAACACACTTTGTCAGCATCTGTACATCGAGATTAGTGACTATTGGGAAATGGTGGCATCTTTGAATGAACTTTGATTAAAAGATTGAACCTATCAAACTTTGGATTTAAAAGCTAAGAACTGGGACTGCGATTGTTAAGATATGGAGAGAACTGATCTCTGAATCTGAGACATGGAGATTAGTAAATACTGAGAATTGATGGCATCTTTGAACGAATTTTGATTAAAGATTGAAATTTGACTAAAGATTGAATCTACTTAAGCTTTGGACTTAACTGAAATCTGAGATTTCTTTGAATGAACTTTGACTAAAGATTGAACCTATTTAAGTTTTGGATTTAAGAATTAAGATCTGAGACCTTAAAGATGGAGAGAATTGACTATGAAGAATTGGCTGAATTTATGAAGGACCTTTTTGAAAACTTTAAAAGATCTGTCTTTGGAGCATTTGAGACAGGAAAAAATGAAGTACAAATGGAAGAAAAAATGGATAAGAGAACAGAAGAAGAGTGATGAAGATATTATAAATGATGATGAAAAGAGTAATAATATTGAAAATGCAATGCTGATTAATGATTATGTTAATGATAATTATTCCACTGGGTTTAACAGTGAAAATAGAGATATAGATAACAGTTACTAATAGAGATGATGATATTAAGAATAACTATGTTCAGATTGATGATAAGGATTTTGAGATACATAAAAAGGAAAAAAAGAATGGAAAAAATTAGATATACACAGAAAGTAAATTTAAGAGGGAGGAAAAGAGCGTGGGGAAAGAGAACTTATTGATGTAAAATTAATTGAAAGAGGAAAAAGAATTTAATCAGATGGGGGTGGAGGAAATATATATAAATGAATTAGTCGAGAAATTAAAAGGGAATGGATGATTACATGGATGATTACATTGAAATATTATGGAAATGTTTTTTCTTCTTATTTAGAGTTATTATTTTATTAAGAGAAAAAAAATTTCTGTCCCTTTATATATAGATTAATATTGTTTAATGAATTAAAATATTTGATATTTTAGATAAAATAATGTTAATCAATATGAGAAGTATGAATGATAAATATGAATATTAGAGTTTAAAAGATATATTATGATTGTGTACTCTTTTTTTACATATGAAATTTGTTCAAATGAAAAACTTTAAAAGGAAAAAAATGTATTATTTTAAGAGTTGAATACCTAAATTGAATAATTCAGAAAGAATTTTGATGATTAGTAAGCGAAAAAGCATATTATGATTGTGTATAATTATTTTTAGACATGAGATACGTTCAAATGTAAAATTTAAAAACCATATATTTCAAGTGGTAAATGTTTAATCTGAGTGTAAATAACCAAAGAAGAAATTTTATGACTAATATAAGAAATTGGAATGTATAATTGGGCACTTAGTTCGTAATAAAATAGAGGGGGAAAACCATAAACAATGAATAAAGAGACAAAAAAAGTGGAGGAAGCAATTTGGCCTAAAATTAAGAAGTAGGAGAATAATAACTAATTTGGAAACTAACAGAGAAGAATTTAGGAGTAGAATTGAAAAAATAATTGGTAAATATCCCAGATGACAAAATTAGAATTTTTTTATTTTTTATTTTTATTTTTTTTGTGGAGGTAAGTTGAAGTTAGCAGTATATACCTAGAAACAAAGTATTATATATAAAGAAATGATATAAAAATAAATAAATTTTTTCTTAGAAGGGATATGAAGAGTCTAAACTGGAGATTGTATCATCAGTCTGTTAAACATAAGAGAATAAAAGAATACTCAGGGGAAGACTAAGAGGGTGTAAGAGGAAGTCGAAGGGGAGGAAGAGAAGGAGTAGACAGAGTAGAGGAGGAGTGAAGGAGTAAGAAAGTAGGAGGAGATGATGGAGGTAGAGAGGGGGAGTGCGACGGGGGAAAAAAGCAGAATAGACTGATGATTGATTATATAAGCGTATGTATAAGATATTGACTTTTGAATGATGGAGTATAATATAAAACTGTATTTTATTGTAATAATTTAAGGTATATGTTTATTGAACTGTAAAAGTGGTGGAGGAAAAAATAAAAAACTTTTTTGGGGGAAAAAAGATTAAGAGAATAGGAGATTACGTTAACAAAAACACAACATTTTCTAAATTAGATAAATTTCCAGGATATACCTTGACTAAAGAGTTAAAATATGGTACAATTAAAATATATTTTCAATAAACAATATTGATCCATAAACACATTTAGAAGCAAATAATAATTTATTGCAAAGGCTGCAGCTGTGACTACTGCTGAATCCAGTAGCCCAAATTTCCAAGTTTTGCTACATACCAATCCTTGGAACAACACAGAAATAATTGAAGTTTCAAAGGCCAAAATAGACTGGGGTGGGGGAGAGGGGGGAAGTTGTTCTGTGATTAATTTCTTAAATGTTGTTTTTATCTAAAGCTGCCTTTGGGGGCTCCCAAATTTGATTGGAATGGCGAAGAAGCAATTTTTAATCTCTTCTCTCAAAACCTTTCTCTATTTAAATTGCCTCCAAGTTACTGTTTCTCATATTGTGGAGAACATTGGTGTCAGTATCGGTATACTTTCTGTTACTGGACTGTTAGCAACAATTTAGATCCAAGCAAAATCCACACAAGGGAAATTAAAACCAAAAACCTTCATCTCTCAGCCTAAGCTACCTTAGCAAGTTGTGGGTTGTAGGGCAGGATGGACAGGTTCTGTGTAGGCTATTCTACTTCTTCAGAGAAAGAGCAAGATAAAAGTTCAAACGATCAATAAAACACTATGTTCATATTACACTATAGCAGAATGATAAATGATAGCAGAACCGTTAAACACAAAGACTTTCCTTTTTTGCAGAAGATATTTTTGACTCTGTTTGTCAGCTTCCTCTGTCATTCAGAGAAAATGTATGTCAAAATGAACAAATGGCATCCTTATGAATAGCCATGCAAAACAAGCTAGGGCATTACTATGCAATGCAAGCACATCAATTTATTAATCAATTTTACACATAAGTCTTCCACATTCCTTCCCTTTTAATACCTTTTTGAAAGGGGTTGTCCCATACAAACATGTAATATTAGGAATCTTAGTTCCTATCTTAAATACGGTTGAAGATCAGTTCCTCAAATTTCATGCTCATATACTATAAATATTTATCTTCTTTTCTATATCCATAATTACTATATGCTCTTCTATATATACACATTTGTTTTCTGTTCTATTTTGTTTTATTACTTACATCTATATAAATTTAATAATTAGTATTTACATATTTTATACTTTATGTATTATGTTTTTCACTCATCCCACCTGCCCAGTGCTTGATATTACTTCGTAAAATTTCCTGATGGGTAAGGATCAGGGGCGGATTGCTCACTTACCTCGCTGCCGGAGCCATGCGCGTGCATCTCCATGCTTTGGGGGGGGCGCTCGCTATGCGCACAAGCCCCCTCACGTAATTTTGCTTCTGCGCATGCATGGAAGCAAAATCGCGCCGAAATCTTGCGAGGGGTTGCGCGCGTGCGTAAGATTTTGGCGCAATTTTGCTCCTGCGCATGCATGGAGGCAAAATCTCACCGAAATCTCCCATGCATGCACGTCCCCTCGCGAGATTTCGGCGTGATTTTGCTTCCGTGCATGCGCAGAAGCAAAATTGCCCGAAAATCGCCAAAAATCACGGGGGAAAAATGGCAACGCACCGGGTGGACCGGCAGAGAGGGCTCCGGAGCCGTTGCGAAATCCACCGCTCCCTACCGGAGCTGCGTACCGGGCAGCTCCGGCAGGAACCCACCTCTGGTAAGGATGAGATGAATAAAATTCATGATTCAAGGGCTGATATATGCAACACTATATTCTCTGAGCATTTATGATTTGTTAATTGTCGAATACATGAAACATAAGAGAAAGAAATAGAATTCAAATTTTCATGTTTACAAAAAAAACCTTCTCACAAATCAGTTCAGAGCAATCAGCATGAAAAAGGCAAAAAAGGGGATTTTGAAAACCTCACATCATTCTTCAGAGTCACCAAAGGCAAATGTGTGGGAGAAAATACTCCCTTCTTAAATTCAGCTGTGTTTGCATCAGACTATGTCCCACATCATTAGTCACTAGTGTGATATAAATGGATTTTTGCAATCTCCAACAAAATTATTTTACTAACATATTGGGGTACCAAGTATTTAATTGTGGAAGTACCTTTATGCAATTCAAGGAAGAGATTATTTCAATGAATCATGAAATATGAGACCCAGCAATAATTAGATATTTGCTGAATATCAGTCAGATAGAAGGAGAAGATGTGACTAGACTTTGTCTAAAGAAAATTAATAGAGAAGTGGTATAATGTGGAAGGGGTGCCTGTTTAAGAATCCCAGTGCATGCATTAGAAGAAACTTTACTTAATAAATGTTTATTGTTCCACAGTGAATATTGACACTCATTGGGTATTTCACCATGACCTAATCAAGTTTAGCTTGGATATTTCATTGAATCAGAATAAATTTTGTATGAATTGTAACAAACAAACATTTATTTATTTATTTCAAAAATAGACACGTACCTGGTTCTTGACCAGCTGTAGGTTTGACTCGAGACAGGATTATGCTTTTCAAGAAGGTGGTTTTCATTTTGAGAGTTTTCTTGAACTTAAAACTATGGCTAGATTTGTAAATGGCAAGATGATAGAGGAACCTCCTTCAACTTTGGCTGCTCTGCCAGTTTTTGCTCTGCCTGGAGTAGGAAGCCTTGGAGATGGTTAAAACTAGACTACTACTGTAATGAACTTTCCATAGGTCTCCCTTTGTAAACTATTGGTGCAAAATGTGATGCTGCATCTACCTACAGGTAAGAATTATATAACCAGTTTTGTGAGAATTGCATTGACTTCAAGACAGTTTCCAGGAATAATTCAAAATGATGGTTTTAACCTCTGAAATCCTTTATGGCAGTGTCTCCCAACCTTGGCAACTTGAAGATATCTGGACTTCAACTCCCAGAATTCCCCAGCCAGCATTCGCTGGCTGGGGAATTCTGGGAGTTGAAGTCCAGATATCTTCAAGTTGCCAAGGTTGGGAGACACTGCTTTATGGCTTGTCTTAGGACAGTCTTTTTCAAATATCAGAGAGGCTGGAAGTGATACGTTGCATCCCCTTCCCTTCTTTTCCCCAGAGATTCACTTGCTTCCAACCTGTTACCTTTTAAGAAAACTGTGGAATCTGCCTTACTCCACAGAGTATTTAATGTTTAATATGCTGCCGTTGGGATTGGATACCAGTGGGTATTATTACTGTTTTATTCATTCTTATGTTTTTACTGATATTTCGTTTGCTTTTGTGATGCTTGTTACACTTTTTAGGTGTGAAATAACTAGGAGTTTTATGTATAATATATTTTACACACATACATACATACACACACACACACACACACACACACACACACACACACACACACACACGTCTCAGTAGAATACAAGCATTTAAATCAAAACTAATTGTAAAAATGCCTGGGAAAAAGGAATATTTAACCTGGCAATGAACAGCATCATTGAGGGCTGCCGGCACTTCCTCTTGGTCAGGACTGTGGTAAATGAGTAGAGGCTAAAATCTCAGGTTTCTGCATGCTGTAATGCTGATAAAAGCTGGGAATTTGGAAGGAATTCATATAGAAACAATTAAATATGAGACCTTAAAGCAGTCAGCAGTACATTTGACATAACATGTGTCTAAGTCCTTAAAATTCAATTAAAGCCTTCCTTTGCCCTCTGAAATTAATGAATGTATCTTTGAATTATTTCAGCTCATTTTGTTTGTCAGAGCCTAAAGCAAATTGCAGATTACTGAGCAGAAGCATAACTAGTCATTTGATCTAGAGCTGATCAAGCAAGAAATGTAGGTTTTGTATAACTTAAATGGTTTACATCAGCCTTCTTTAACTTGATGTCCTTGAGTCAGTTGGTTGGGAACAATGGAAGTTGAAATCCACACTATCTGGAGGACCCCAGATGAAGGAATGCTGCTTCTAACTGCCAAACCAGTTCTGCAAAAATAGACTCATGTTTGGAATAATTTCTGTTGTACTATTGGCACACTTTTCCATAATATAGATAGGGTAAACTCTTCCCCATGTTACTTTAATTTATTTTGTGGGGGGCGGGCTTTCCTAAGCAATGTTTCGTGCCCCTGGAGTTTAATTGTTTCCTAAGAGATGTTAATAATGAAGTCATTGACATTTTTAAAAGTTTCTTTTTTTAAAAAAATAATAATTTTTATTTGATATATAAACATTTTAAAAAGTTTCATATCAAACAGGTAACAAAAACTTTGTATATTGATCTTCTGTATTTGGAAAAAGCTTGCCTCCCAAGATCCCACATATGGGCTGATTTAATAATTCCACAAATGTTTCTGGTAATTTTTTTTAAATTAACCTATAATTGCAGTTTCTAGTTATTTTATTTTTAAATCTATATTTTTTAAGCTGTGCTATTGCAACATTTTACTCATGAGGTTCATATTATCATAAGATGTCCCTTCAGTGTATCTGGCCTGTTCAGTTCTGCTTCTTATTTATTCATCTGAGGCCCTAGTTGCCTTGACTGCTTGTGCTTGTCCTGGCACTAATGGGGAGATTCTTGGTGCTTTTCAGTTCTGCCTCGTGTCTATTTTTATGTTGGTCTCTGCATTTGTCTGCAACTGAATAATATGAGGGATGTTGGCTTAGGACCAGTTTACCTCCGAGACCGCCTTCTCCAACATACCTCCCTAAGACCAATTAGACCGATTAGAGCCCACAGAGTTGGTTTGCTGGTGGTCCCGTCAGCCAAACAATGTCGGCTAGCGGGCCCATGAACGAGGGCCTTCTCTGTGGCAGCACCGGCTCTCTGGAATACACTACCCCCCCCCCAAGATCCGCGTTATTCCCACCCTGCCAGCCTTCAGAAAAGCAGTTAAAACATGGCTTTGTCGACAGGCCTGGGGCCAATGATTTTAATACAACACCGATCATTCTTGGCCCCATGAATGATTTATTGTATGGGTTTTTAAATTGTGGTTTTTAATGTTTTTTTAATGTTTTAATATCTATTGTTTTTAATGCTTTTTATATTTGTTGTTGCATGTGAATTTTTACTGTTGTGAGCCACCCAGAGTCTCTGTGGAGTGGGCGGCATACAAATGCAACTAATAAATAAATAAATAAATGTTGTCTGTTCTCGGAGCTTAGTTTCTCAGGTCAAAACAAGCGAACAAAATAAGTATTAGCATAGAGAGCTCCAATCCCAGTGCCTAATCACTATATTCCTTACATGGCATCTTCGCTGCTGAAAGAATTGAGCACTAATAAATATGATTTAATCCAAAGGATCCATTACTCAAGACTTACTTTGAATATAAAAATATTTGTATGAAATCTCTGGTTTGGGGGCAATTTAGAAGATGAATTGAGATGAGATATAAAGCTATATATGTTTGAATGAATGAATGAATGAATGAATGAATGAATGAATGAATGAATGAATGAATGAATGAATGAATGAATGAATTGCACTGAAACAATTCAAAATAGACCAAAGCAAATACTATTTTCTAGGGGGATAAAAGGAATCCAGGGGGAGATTCTGAGCTAACCGATCAAATTATGGATAATTTACAGAATAATACAAAGTCATATTAGAAAAGGCAAGAGGATAGCAGTAGAGAAAGCACAAAGGACCACAAATGATGGCTGGCTTGTCGCTTGAGGAATAGTTAGGCGCATTTTTTTCCACTCCAGTTCTAAATTGGCAGATGTGCAGATACACTCATGGGTTAGCTGGCTAGGCAATGTTCTGGCAATCAGGGAGGCATTGTGTGTATCTGCCGTTCCATGTGAGCAACTAATTTAATCAGTGGAGAAAGCACATATCCTTTAATTTAATCAAATCGAGGAAACACATTAGGCTTTGACCCTTATACAATTTTCCAAGCCATTATTCTCCTGCCTACCAATCTCCCAAGCCTCTGGTTTGGCTGCTTTTTCTGGAACAAATTGATTATTTTGCCGAGGTGCCATAGTAATGTCAGTGAAAAATACATAGCACAATTAAATAAGCATAGAGAACCAACAACTCCAAGCTCCTAGTGACAAAGAATGACCTAATGTCATTCGCACATTTCCTGCCCATCTGAGGCCCAGGGTTAGCTGCAGTGCAGTTGTTCCCTCCTCCTCCAAAACTGGAGGATTTGGTTCTTCCCTTCAGTCTAAACTCTTTCAGTCAAAAAAAAAGTTGTCAGCGACCAGCTGTCTTTCAACAAATTCTGTTGCACACACTATTAATATTTAGACCTGAGGTAGAATTGTAGGAATCAATGAAGGGAATATATGAACACTTTCATTCTTAACTTTCCGGGCATTTTGACTTCAAAGGAAACAAATTCTGTTAAAAAATAATAACAAATATGTAGTAACTTGGCAAAATGTAAGACTTCTTTTATTAAGAACAACTCATGGTTGTAGTATATCATCAGGACCAGAAAAATATTTCTATAATTTGAAACCTTAACAATGGGTTATTTTTACTCTGAAACATTTGGGTGGCTTTTTAACTTTTCTCATAAAGACATGTGTTATATGTTAAATCAAAATTGGTCATTCGTATGAATTTCTTCCCAGAAAGGTCTGAGAAGAGGATTAAGAGCAAATTTTCTTTTCTTTTCATGGCTATTTCTTGGGAGAGTAAATGGTATGAATGATCAATTAGACTTAGAATAACTTTATTGTCACTTTGAATGTACACTAATCGGCATACATTAAAATGAAATTTCGTTGCATACAGTTATAATCTTATGTCAAAAAAAATTATTGATAGATTTAATGCAACTTTGCTGACATCTGATTCAAGACCTCCTTCTCTATTCCATTGGCTAGCATAGATGAAGGGAGTCATAATACACACACCCAATACTCTGGTGGGCACAAGCCTGCAAAAGACAATCATAAGAGACAGCTGCCATACGGGTGAGTTGAATGAAGCCCCAGGCAATATGGCAACCAGCAATGGTAGGCAATGGCCCCAGTGACAACAAATCTCTCATTGTTATATCAAATGTTTTTCAGGTCATATTATTGGTCTTTATATCAAGTTTGAAAGTGCAACAATTCATGTATTAATAAGATTTTTCAGTGAAAATCCTGTATATTTACAATACTGCTACACTCTGGGAAGTTAATTGAGTTGACCAAAATATATTTTAAAAGGCAGGCTATAAAACAACAATTTGAACTATATGGAAAAACACCATATGAAATAGAATTTCCTCAATTATGTGAGAGAGAAAAAGTGGGAAAATTTCCTTTAAAGTACATTGTGGTGATGCAGTGGTTAGAATGCAGTATTGCAGGCTAATTCTGCTGACTGCCAATTACCAGCAGTTTGGCAGTTCGAATCTCACCAGGCTCAAGGTTGACTCAGCCTTCCATCCTTCCGAGGTCGGTAAAATGAGGACCCAGATTGTTGGGGGCAATTTGCTGACTCTGTAAACTGCTTAGAGAAGGCTGTAAAGCACTGTAAAGTGGTATATAAGTCTAAGTGCTATTGCTATTGTAAGAGAAAGAAAGCAAAGGTAGTACCAGTAGTGATATTGGTGCAATTCCAAAACATCTGGAGCATCACTTGAACACCTTTGGCATTGACAAGATGACTATTGGTCAATTTCAAAAGGCAGCTTTACTTGGAACAGGTTATATCCTGTGATGATACCTTCAACACTGTTGAACAACCACATCTGCCTATCCCTAGTCAGGAAGAATTCACTAGAAATGGCAAGTCCAGTCAAAATATCTGGCTGTGTGACCAACCATAATAATGTCACGTGCTATACTTGCTATGCATCCAATCGGCATGGGACAATTCACTATAGCCAACTCACCACAGTCAACTCACCATGGTCAATTCACTGCGGGAAAACTCTACATGGCCAAGTCTACATGGTCAACTCGCTGTGGGACAATTCAACAATTCAATTTAATTATTTAAAATAATTTTAAAAAATATTTTAATTTTAGTCATTCACATTTCATTTTGTCCCTCCTTTGACATCCTTTCTTTAATTATTCTATTTCACTATTTCTTCAATATTAGTGTAACTCATATCCCGTGGTCTTGTCCCGTGGCGAGTTGGCTGTGGCAAGTTGTCGTAGACCCTCATCCAACAATTAAGCTGGAAATGAAAGTCACTGAATTCTTTGTAAATGTGCTCCTTCTGGATTATTCCTGATTGTTAAAGGCCTACTGGAATCCTAGGAAGAAATGGGATGGTTTTTCTGTCACATCCAGGAACAATTGTCTTCTGTTTGCCCAAAATATAAATTGTTCTGAATGAACTACACAATTGTATTGGCATTGTCGACAAAGCTACCATCAGGAATGGGGCACTACCTAGATTTAGCAGCTGCAAGGAATTGACTTACAGAAAGTGGGAAGGTATTTTTATAGCTAACACTCACACCAGCCTAAGGTATAAAAGCCTCCAAAGGCCTGAGGCAGTTGTTGTTGCCCCTGCTGCTGCTGCTATTTCTCTCCATTTCAGGTTCTTCAGCTGAAACTCTGCCACTTATTATCCTGCTATCATATGCTTTCTTTCAACATATTTAAATGCTATTGTTGAACACTCATTCCAGAGGAACTGTACATAGCCTGTGATAGCAAGCAATAGCAATGTATCACAAAACTGTAAATGTTAACATAACGTGAATACCAATGGCAGGTCTTATGGTGGTGCAACATGCCAAGAAATCCCCCTGGGGAAAATGTACTTGTTTGGCTTGATGAGTGCCCAGTGTTGCTGGCATAGCACACAGTTGATATCCAGACGTGCCTTGACAGCAGTTGGTTCTGCTCATCAGTACTTGTCACAAGCTCCCTGGCATTTACTCTCCTACAGCTGAAACATGTTCAGGAAATAGAAACAGATTATACCTTCTCTCCGGTCGCCCACCCAAGCCAATTATATTCACTTCGGCTTGTGACCTTACCATGTAAGACACATACCAGCCCCATGAGAACTGAAGGAAATGCATTGTGCTACTATGAAATGCTGCAGTCTTTTGACTCTTGGAAAAGCACTGGAGCATGTTCCCACAGTGCGATTTCACATCTGATTATCAGAGTAACGAAAGTGCCATCTAGTGGATGTTTACTTGAGTACGGTATTTTCAATTATCTTTTGTGGTATCCTGTAGCTAACTATGACTCAAAAACATTTCAGTGGCTTATGTATGATGTCTTTCTGGTTTAATAATATTTGATTCTATGTCAGAATATTTGATTCTATGTGAGAGAGATAGAGAAAGAGAGTGATAGAGAATATCATCATTCAAATCTCAATTTTGACCTTCCCCCCCCCCCGATGAATCAACATGAACATGTTTCATGCTACAGTGAGATAAATTTATGACAAATGACTTGGAAGGTCCTTTCATACACACATAGCTGTAGTATTAAAACTCGTTCTTATTTCTCTTAATTGTTATCTGATCGATTCATAATGCAGTCTCATTCTACAAATCTGTAGTTCTCTAAGCTGAATGGAAAATTCCGGCAGTCATTACATGTAAACATACTGGAAGTAATCGATTCTTAACAAGATGAAATCATTGATTCTATGATAACTTCTACAATTTCATTCTTTATTAGTAGCAATTGGGTTTTAAGCAGTGAAACAAAAAGTAAGGTTTTCTGTTCTATTTGAAGTAATCTATTTTCCTCTCTTCCTTTAAAACAAAAGATGGACTTGGGAATGTTAGTTGGGAAACCTGGGAATTTTAGTTCCCACATCTTTATTAGTAATTCTATTCTTAAATACATTGACTTTGTGAAATTGCATAGAAATACAAGTCTCAGAAACACTTAAGACAATAAAATTATAAAGCCTATTCTACAGTGCACCCTATTGAATCCAGTGAGACATTTTTGAATAGAGTTAATAATGAAGTTGTAGTCAGACCAATCCAATTTCTGTCCAGACAATGTATTAAAACATTTGTATGCAAAATTGTAATTTGTTTCAGACTGTGATTAATAAAATGTTATCTGAAGGCGTGATAAGTTTTTGGGCTTAATACCTATGATCTAATTTATATAATGCATATATATAATGCATTATATATTAATGCATTTTATATATATATATATATATATATATATATATATATATATATATATATATATATATATATATATATATATATATATATATATATATATATATATATATATATATATATATATATATATATATATATATATATATATATATATACCGTGTTTCCCTGAAAATAAGACCTGTCCCGAAACTAAGCCCCACGGGTTTTTCGGGACATGCCTTTAAATAAGCCCCCCCCCGAAAATAAGCCCCCCCACTACTTCCGGGGGAAAGGGGGGGGGACATGCCGGGAGCCGCTCTTTTTGCGGCGGCACTCTTTTGGCCCCGAAAGAGAGAGAGAGAGATCTCTCAAGAAGTTTCCCTGCAAAGACCTGCTGAAAAGAGAAGCCGCGAACTTCCAGACGCTGGTAAAGTGAGCGCCTCGCAGCCCGGCCCTCCCCTGCATTCCCCCCCAAATTGATTATCTTACCAGCGTCTGGAAGTTCGTGGCTTCTCTTTTCAGCAGGTCTTTGCAGGGAAACTCCTTCAATGTAAAGGAGAAGTTCTCGCGAGTGCAACCAATTAACAACTTTTCGCACTCGCGAGAACTTCTCCTTTACATTGAAGGAGTTTCCCTGCAAAGACCTGCTGAAAAGAGAAGCCACGAACTTCCAGACGCTGGTAAGATAATCAATTTGGGGGGGAATGCAGGGGAGGGCCGGGCTGCGAGGCGCTCACTTTACCAGCGTCTGGAAGTTCGCGGCTTCCCTGTCACCGCCTTCCTCACTCACGTCGCGCCCCGCCCCATCCCCCGCCCGGTGGTCAAAGTCCTTCAAAGCATTTTAAAGGGATCCGTTTTGCCTGCCATGAAGGGAACCAATGTTCCCCGAAGAAAAGGAGGCAAGCATTGGTTCCCTTCATGGCAGGCAAAACGGATCCCTTTAAAATGCTTTGATGGACTTTGAAGCATTTTGAAGGGACACCCTCCTACCTCGATCGCGTTCTTCGATCTTCTCTCCACGGCAGCCCATTCTGAAAGAGAATGCCTCACGAGTTGGAGAACTTTGAAAGCCTCGCGAGGCGTTCTCTTTCAGAATGGGCTGCCGTGGAGGGAAACCCCAGAGCTGTCAAACTCCAGTAAGTGGTGCGTTTCGCGGTTCTGCGGAGTTTGGAGCTTTGGGGCGAAGGATGGGGCGGGGCGGCGAGGCGAGCGAGCGACCGAGGTGGCGGCAGAAGGGGCAGCAGAAGAGCGAGATCCCAGCGGTCAGCAGGAGCCCCGAGTAGAAAGCGCCGGCCGCTGTGCCCAGGCGGAACGGCTCCCCCTTGAGTTCGGAGCCCAGCGAAAAGCACTTGAGACCCACCGGGGCGGCGCTCAGCGCGCAGGCGAGCTGGAGGTAGCTGGAGAGCGCGGCGCAGGCTCCCCGGACACTCCACTTCATCCTCCGCGTCTCCTCCGCCGCCTGCGCCTCCTCCTCCCTGCCTCGCCTCCTCCGCCTGCCTCCGCCTCCTCCGCCTCCTCCTCCCTTCTGTCCTCATCCTCCCGTGTCCTCCTCGGTGTCGGCGGCCCTTGCCGGGGAGGCGGCCGCCGCGTGTTGCGGGAACATAATGCTGGGGACGGCGGTGGCGAGAAGGGAGAGTTCCGAATGCGCCGCCACCGGTGCCGCCGTTGCTCTGGCTGCTACCGGCACAGCGGCCGCCGCTGTCACCGCTGTTTCCTCTCTGCAGGCAGCCGGCAAACACGGCTCACGCACCAGTTTTTTCCTCCCCGCCCTGCTTCCTCCTGCTCTCTCTTATTGAAGCGGCTGCTGTGGCTGCTGCTCTCTTGCTTGCCGCCGCCGCTACTGCTGGGAGCCGATGAATTATTGATGGCAGCAAGTTCGAGGCAAAAGAGGGGTTCCGCCTGGGCACAGCGGCCGGCGCTTTCTACTCGGGGCTCCTGCTGACCGCTGGGATCTCGCTCTTCTGCTGCCCCTTCTGCCGCCACCTCGGTCGCTCGCTCGCCTCGCCGCCCCGCCCCATCCTTCGCCCCAAAGCTCCAAACTCCGCAGAACCGCGAAACGCACCACTTACTGGAGTTTGACAGCTCTGGGGTTTCCCTCGGCTAGGGGAAAAAATCTTGCATAGTGCAGAAACTCTTCTCGCTTCGAGAACTTGCTAATTCTCGCGAGAAGAGTTTCTGCACTATGCAAGATTTTTTTCCCCCTAAACAGATTAGCCGAGAGACCACGGAGCTGCCGAACTTCAGTAAGTGGTGCGTCACGGCCTGCCTGCACCCCAAAAATAATAAGCCATCCCCCCAAAATAAGGCCAGGGGCATTTTTTGGGGGTCAAAAAAATATAAGCCCCTGTCTTATTTTCGGGGAAACACGGTATATATATATAATTTTCATTTATCAGCAAAAAATCCTACATATATATGTGTGTGTGTGTGTGTGTGTGTGTGTGTGTGTGTGTGTGTGTGTGTAGGATTTTTTTGCTGATAAATATATATATATATACATATATATATATATATATATATATATATATATATATATATATATATATATATATATATATATATATATATATATATATATATATGTCAATATTGTTCTACTTGCTTAAAAATTTAGTGCAAAATAATGAAGGCAGGATATCAGGAAGGCAAAGGAAATTATCTTCTGGAAATTTTTGATGTTCTAGAACGGGTGTCAAACTCACGGCGTCACGGCGGCATCACATGACATATTGGGAATTTTTTCCCCTTCGCTAAACCGGTAGTAGGGTGGCCAGCACGTGATGCATCCGGCCCACGGGCCAGGAGTTTGACAGCCCTGTTCTAGAACTTGTGAGACCAAGGAAGTAATCTAGTTATTGATAGGAATATCAGTGTCTGGATTCAAATAACATGTTTACAATTCATTACACATTGTCAACCTTCTCTTTTCCAGCAAGTTTGTACCAGCATCAGCCAGCTGGTCTGCATCTGTTCAATAATTATTTAAGTACATGAAATGCAAGTAAGGCAGGGAAACAAACCTAATGAAATATTTTTATGCAACTGAACAAAAAGCATCATTCTCTTTTCTTCGTTTGAACAATAACTGTTAAGGAATTGCATGTATCGCTTTAAAATGTCTATAGAAGAAAGAATTGGCATCCAAGTAAATTATATTGCTCTGTTTCTTGTTAAATATCATGCAGATATTTTATTCCATACAGGTGATCTGAAAGCTATGTAAAATTAAAAGGCCAAATATGTGAATGAATCACTTCTATATTTCAACCTTCACTGCAGTGGTAGGTTGCTGCAGGTTCGGACTGGTTCGCCTGTACCGGTGGTGGGAATTTGCCCCCGATCACCGAACTGGCAGTAATGGCTAGCTGGCCACACCCCCGAACCGGTCCTCCATTCGCCGCTTCCTGAAAGCAGCTTGGAAAGAACCCTCTGCGCATGCGCAGAGCCTTCTGAGCATGTGCAGAGGGTCATTTGTGCAATGTGATGTGGGAGTGCACGCGAGCAAAGCTTGCGCATGCAAAACGCGCACTTCCGACGCAATGCGAACCGGTAGGGAAGGTAAGTAGAACCCACCCCTGCTTCACTGTGCTTACAATTGTTTAGCTACTCAATTTTGCCACTATGTTTCAGAAGAGTTTGATGTGATGATTCTTAAATTGGGCAATATATATTATCTAATTTATATATCTGACCATTGATTAATTTAGATGCCTTGATTCTAAAGTACCAGTTAGCATAAAGCAATTGGATATTCCATATTCTGTTCAAAACTGGAAGTAAGCTTTAATTTCCAGACAAAATATATATTGATATTTTCAAAAAAATTAAGTTTAAGTATTCTGTGGAAGAGGAGGAAAAGGAACAGGAGGAAGGAGGAGGAGGAAACTATAGTATACTTTCTGTACTTAGTATACGTTCAGATACCAATGGCCTTTGTTATTCTACTAATCAGTACTTTTGCTAGGATCAGTTCGCAGTTTGTTTATATCTATTTGTCTTCTGAAAGAGTCCCATATTTTTCCATGACATTTTTAAGGCATAGTTCCAGCCATTGTTTTGAACATTCTGTAGATATGTCCCTTTATTTTGACTGGCTGACTGAAAAAACACATTGTGCTTTTTACTTAGATTACATGACTATTGGTTGTTCCTATTGTGATCATTCATAGTGACAGGTTTCTAGAGTGCAAAGTGTATCTCTACATCCTGTACTCTGTCTGCATCTTGCGTCTACCAAAAGATAAGTACCACTTCTCAAGAGTTACAATACTGTTTCCACCAAGTCTTGATGTGTTCATCTCTTTTATATCAACCACTTTAAAAAAGATCATGTGGATCTTAATTCACTAAACTCTACAGTTTAGCTTTTATCCATTTTAGTTGCTCTGTCTGCATCTTGCTTTTACCAAAAGATAAGTACCACTTCTCGAGAGTTACACTACTGTTTCTGCCAAGCCTTGGTGTGTTCATCAACCACTTAAAGAAAGTTCATGTGGATCTTAATTCACTGAACTATGCAGTTTAATTTTTATCCATTTTAGTTAGTCTGCATGCAGATTCCTAGGCGATGTTATTTAGAAAAATTGTCCACTTGTGGTGATCAGTCGTCCCTTCTTAAACCACTACAACAGCTGTCTTAACTGTTGTGCATTACTGTGTATTTCAGATTATTGTTGCTTTATAATAAATCATTCAGGAACATTTCCTAGCCTTAGAGGAAAGATCTGATGTACAGCACCATCTGGCAAATTTATCCACACCCCTCCCTCTTTGTTTTATTACAGAATGGAATATTTTAATTTGACAGAAACTGATACTATGACAACTAGGATTTCTGCAGTGGAATCTAATAAGTAAATAATAAGTGCTCTGTAATATCTACATCTGGCTTATATTTATACTTGCCCTAGAAGAGGAGTCATTCATTAATACTCGGTTTAAAAGATGAGAAAATAAAACTTTGAGATAGTTACTTAGGATCCTTAAAGAAGTCATGCAAAACAAGAGATGGCCCATGTCTCTCTACAGTCCGTATAAACTGTCCTTATTACTGATTTGTTTCTCTGATTTTTTTTATATACTTTGAATTTTGGGCAACTTGCATGGCACCTTCATAGATTTTTCTGCACATTGTACTCTCAGTACCCTGAAAGGTAAGATTAAAAGAAAATGGCCTGACTCTCATATTAAAGAGCCGAGGTGGCGCAGCGGTTAGAGTGCAGTACTGCAGGCCACTTTAGCTGACTGTGATCCGCAGGTCAGCGGTTCAAATCTCACCGGCTCAAGGTTGACTCAGCCTTCCATCCTTCTGAGGTAGGTAAAATGAGGACCCAGATTGTTGGGGGCAATGAAAATATATACATTGCTTACTGGTGTAAACCGCCTAGAGAGTGCTTGCACTGTGAGGCGGTATATAAATCTCACAAAATAAATAAATAAATAAATAAATAAAATCATGCTAGGCCATGGTTTGTTTATTCATAGCTAATTGAATATATCACAACTGTTGTAGAGCTCACAATATGCCATTGTTATGCCAAGTCCCAAAAGTTAGTTTATAAACAATACATTATCGGGGTAAACATAATAAAACAAAAGCAAACAAACCACATTATGGTTGAATAAGATGTATGAATCTAATCAGTCTTTCACCCAAGGTCACATACCATGGCCTTAACTGAGTAGAGTAGAGTCTTATCCTTTCTGAAAATTCTGTTGCCAGATACTGTATTTTAGATAGTAGCTTCTATTAGATTCAGCCAGTGGTCAGGGTAATAAGAGCTATGTGTCTTTGGAAAGCTTCAGATCGAAGAAGGCTATTATACTTACTACCTCATGTCTCTTTCATAAGCCACTCTTTTCTCATTACTGCAAAGTTCAAGGAGGAGACCCAATCTATAGCATTGCCTAATTCAGTATTTACTTGTGTTGGGAACCAAATTATTAAATGTGGAAGCAGTATAACCTGATAGGAGTTTAGAATTCCATAGGAGTAGATATAGTCATCTATAGCAGAATATTTACTTGACACATTATATACTAATTATTGTGGCACAAAGTTTCTTGTGTTTCTGGTCCTGATTTGTTCATTAATCTAAAATGAAAATAAATGATTTGGATGTAACAGAAAATTGGATTGTTTAAAACTGGAGGAATTTTAACAGTTGTGAGGAACTGGGAAGCCTCAGTTTATTTCTATAGTAAAAATTGTATCATTTAAATGGACCAGGTGTTATTGAAGCAAGTTTGTCTCCTGGTAACATATACACAAACAGTTCAACATCTTGTCCAGACTTTGGTAATAAACCAGTAGGGTATTCAACTTCGTTGATCCCATCCATCCATCCATTTTCTGCTCCTACTACTTCCCTTAGTCTAGTGAGCATAATCATTGTTTTTTCTGGAACATCATTTGCTTGTATCGGATAAGCAAAGTATTGCCGATCATTTTGGCGTAGTTCTTACTCATATTTCTACATTTTAAAATGATCTACATTGTCAAAGGTTTTCTTGTATCAATAAAACACAAGTCAATTTCCTATTTGTTCTCTTTTGCTCTCTCTCTTAGCTATCTAATCTCACATCCTGCCTTTTCTGTTCATTTGGCATTTCTTTCTCCATATATGACTCTCCTTCTTCATAAGATTTTAAGCAAAACTTTGTTTGCATGAGAAATTAGAGCAGCATTGGCATACTAATGAACACTTAGTAGTGCATGTTCACTTTCAACTCTCTTCTATGGGATAGATAGATGTACCAATCTCAAAACCACAGTTTTGCTTTCCATTTGTGAATACCTAGCACTTAGCACTAGCTGTTTTTTTCTTGCAACTTTAAGTGGTTGAGTATTTGACAGTTGGTCTATTGCCTGTCGTATCTCACTTTCTAATGGCGTCAGTTCCCAAACTCTTCCAACAAATGTTCCTGTCATTCTATAATCCCTTTTTACAGAGTTTCAGTATAGCCTTTCCAGTTTCCTTTAACCTCATTTGCTTCTGTCAGATCTTGTCCCTGATTACGTTTGAGTAATCCTACCTTAGCTGAAAATTTTCCTGCAATTTCACTAATCTTCTTTTAAACTCTCTCATTTTTTTACTTATTATTTTCTCTATTTTTTGACATTATTGATTGAGCTATCTTTCCTTGTCCTTTCATACTTAGCACTGAAAGTCAGTATTCAGTCACATTCGTCTATATTTTTGCCCGAGGCTTTCATCCTTCATCTTTCCCTAGCTATCATGATGGGTTGTTATGAAAGCTACTTGTATCTTTCTTCTTTGAAATTTTGTGAATATTTTTCTGTTTCTTATGAATTCTCATATCTTTCAATTTCTCCTTTGTACTCTATTGCATAATCTAAGCATACTGAGTCTATTCTTTACATTGATCTTATATTCTATGTTCTCTAAATCAGGGGTTTCCAAGCTTTGCTGCCTGAGGAATTCTGGGAGTTGAAGTCCACAAGTCTTAAAGTTGCCAAGGTTGGAGACCCCTGCTCTAAACCATCCTTTTCTGACACAATTATTCTTTATAATTATTTAAATTTATCGTCTATATTTGGTACCACTAATGTGTGGTCTGTTCTGTAGTCTGTAATAGAATTTATTATATCCTTGTTGTGGTCACTATTTGATTCCAGTGTTGTCCACATTGATTTCAATGTGGAAAGTCTACAGTGATCTTGCTTAAGACAATGTTGGAAATAAAGAATTCTGTTTGCAAACCTCTGTTAATCTAGCACCTTCTCTACTGTCTTTATCAAGCTAAAGCTTCCTGTGATTCCAAATTCTATTTTTTCAACTTCTGCATTCTGATCAGCCATTGTTAACATTACAGCCTTCTTGAATTTACAGCAAAACACCTCTTGCAGTTTGCTACTCAATTTGTCACGATATCTATGTTTTTGAACTAGACGTTGGAAAATGTTGTTAAGAATACCATCAATAATCAAAGAAATCAAACAATCTGGATTTCTCACTAGAGGTATAAATAATAATGCTCAAATTATCATAATTTGGGCATGTGAAGACTCAACTCCCTTGAGAAATTGATAATGCCAGGAAAAGGGGAAGCAAAGAGAATACAATGACCAGCAGGAAGATGGATGGGCTTGATTTTAGTAGCAAAGAGTGCATAGATGGGACATGTAAAAGACCAGGTTGGAAACAAAACATCCTGGAGAAAGTCTGGCTATATGTCTCATAGAATCCACATATGCCATCAAATCAGCGGAGGGTTCCAGTTATTTTCGCTACCGGTGCGCATCGCGAGCATGCGCAGAAGTGAACTCGCGTTCCATCGGGCGATTTCACTTCCGCGCATGCTTAGGACGACATTACAAGCCAAAACACAGCTGAGGAGCTTCTCAGCTGTGCTTTGGAGGAAGAATAAAGGTATGTATTGAAACAAAGGCGAGTTGGAGGGCTTTTTCCCGACAGCTCAGGACGCGGAGAAGCGCCAGAAAATGACATCATCGCTGGGCTCCTACCGGAGCTGCGCTCCACACCGCACCGGTAGGAACCCACCACTGCATCAAATCGCTATATACTGATTTCGTAATCAACAATCAAACAGTACATTTATTGGAAGACAATTTATTACATATTTTAAAAAATGGAAATTGAATGTTATAATTTCAAAAGATAAAAGAGACTTCTAGAGACCTTAACATTTATCAAGTGTATTTTTGTATGTGTGGACTATTTATTACCTCCTTTGTTTATTTAGAGTATTTATAACATAATGTGAGACCATAATGAACTGAGAATTCTTCTCATTTACGAAACAGTGGCAAAAGGTGGAACAGTGTCAAACAGTTCCAAATATAACTTTTTCTCAAGATATATGTTCTTGGCAGGGTATTCTGTCAAAATAACCTTTACTGATCATCATTGCCCTATGGAATGTACTTAAAATATCTCCTTGATGTAGTAATACCTGTTAATATCTAACGTGTGTCAGGTCAGACTTCTTTCTTGGCATACAGTTATAATGCAATTAAGGGTATCAGCTGGCATTTTAGTTATTTTCTTCATAGCAATTTGTCTTCTCAACATCTTCCATCTACTGGGAATTGGTTATTTCTTGTTTCTTCCTAGCCATCATGTATGATTTTATATGGCATATGGCTGTATGGTCTTGGAATACACAAGCATACAAAAAATATTAATTAGGTCAAAGATTTTTTAAGAAAAGGATGGACATATTTTAGCAGATTGCTATATTTATATACCAGGTGTGAGACTCCATTTAAATTGGTAGGCTGTCTGATTTTTTTTTCTTGATAGATTAGTAACTTCCTGTTACCATTCTTTATTAAATGATACTATGCCTAAAGTAGGATAAACTTGAAGAAATAATCAATCACAATGCACAATAATTTCCTTGATTGCTTACAAGAAGAAATTCCCTTCCATTTTTCTTATTGCAGGACAAAAATCAACACAGGGAAGCTTGCTCTATCTAAAGTACTGTATATTAAGAATTTTGCAAAAAATCTAGGCCAGGAAAAGTGCTGCTGCTTATATTGCTAATCAGACACCATGAATTCCAAAAATAAATATTGTAGTCTAAACAATTACTTTGTAGATTGTGATATAGACAAAATCTATTTAGTTATCTATAAATGTATTTATTTAATTTATATCCCAGCTTTATTATTTTGACTTCTATCCAGGCATATATTATAATATTCTACTAATACAGGTAGATCTTGATTTACAACCATTTGTTCAGTGACTGTTCAAAGTTATGGCAAGGCTGAGTGAAAATGTTTGCAACTGGTCCCCAGGGTTCCAACTGTCTCAGTATCCCTGGATCATGTAATCATGATCTGAGCACTTGGTGACGGCTCACACAACCAGTTGCAGTGCTCTGTGATCACATGATTACAATTTGTGATCTTCCTTGCTGGCTTCCCCAGAAAATTAATGGGGAAGCCAGCAGGAAAGGTTGCAAATTGCTTAGGTAAGACTGCCTCACTTACACAAACACCCTCACCCCTTCTGTGCTTGCACTGCACCCGCCACTCACATCCTCCTGTACCTTGCACACCTCCCTGCACTCCCATGCCACCTCCCAGACCCTTGCCCCAACGCTCTCACATCCTCTCACACTCCCATGCACCCTTGCATCCATTCCATGCCTTCCCCATTCACCCTCAGATACCCCCTCCAACTCTCCTCATGCCTCCCTCACATCCTATCACACCGCTTCATGCTCTTCCCATCCAGTAGCAGCCACTTACCTGCCTGCTAGGTTGCATGCAAGCTGCCTGGAACTTATAACTTCCTGCTAACTTTCTCATTGTCCTGTTTCATAACCACACATGCCTAAAATATGTGTAATTAGGAGCAGAACGGAAATGGGAACATTGGACCAGGTGTTTCTTTCAGTTTCATGTATTTTACTAGATAGAACATAATGTGATTTGTTCACTTTTGGCTTAGTGTAATATGTGAACTCAGACATTATTGTTGCATATCATGGCTTATGGCTACATATTTCTGAACCTAGCCAAATTCAACAAATCCTGATTAAGCCAAACAATGTTTTAATACACATTAAACTCAGCTTGCAGGTGCTTCATCATAATGCCAAAAAAAGTTCAATCAGAAAGAATGTGAGCATATTGCAACACAAAGGCTGCTATGATTTGTAGCTTAGCATTAAATGTAAAGCAAGCCAATTAGATATGAGATAAACCATGGTTTATTGAAATATGGGGACCAAGCTAGTGTAATGATTCTTATTAGACAGAAAGCAAGTTTCTAGCTTCTCAAATTGTAGCATAGAAACCCTGCTGTATTTACATTGGGGTGAGTTGGTTGTGACACAAGTCACAAGTCATGAAATGAATGAAATTCAAATGCAGTTTCCCTGAAACTCCAAACATCAGAGGCCTCCTGGTCTAAGTGAATTCCAGGGAGTCTCCTGCTGCCACCTCCCCTAAGCCTACTTGATTTAAAAGCTCAGGTTAATGCACATTTGACGTTATTGAGAGAGACTGGATAATTTAGGTAAAACTTAATACCTAATAGGTATGTGGTTGCCAAACAACTTCCTCATGCTATCCCTTGGATGATTTCCAAATCTTTCTGGAAATGCCTTGTCTGGTTTCCTAGCTTGTCAATAACATATTTTCCTGCCATTGCTTAAAAAAAACTTGCATTGATTGATGCCTTCTTTATCAGAGGATGAAATGAACAACTGAATGTCTAGTTCCAAGTTCCTACATTTGGAAAGATTTCCAATGCTGAGCAAGATCCAGTGACTTACCATGATTCTTAACTGATTGAAATGCCATTCTTCTGCTAAGCTGTGGTAAAATCCACTTCCAGCCAAGTGTTCTGAATCCAACATTTAGTAAAAGCTTCTCTCTTGCAGACTCTTTTCTCATCCATCTCTTTGATGACTGTTGGAAATCCAGCAAAAGCTGCACTATTAAGATATTTTCAAGTTTTCTGTTTTCATTCTTTTTTAAAAAAATCTGCATGCATACTTAAATAAAATGTGCCTTTGTAACTCTTATAATGATAGCTTATTGTAGTTAATCCAAATGGACCAGTATTGTATCTGAAAAAACCTAGGATTTTGTTCCCCAAATAATTTATCTTTAAAATGGGAGGGTTATTTTAGGTCACATTTTTTTCCTTCTGGTGGATTATCTTAAATTCACTGCCATTATTTCAACCTCATAAATGAGGTTATTTGGAGAAGATCATGCCTTACAAATCCACTGTTACAAACCATGCTGGAGTACAGTTCCTATCATCCTCACATAGCATACTCAATTGTGAAGATGGAGGTTGTAATTGAAAAGAATCCCCTGGCCTCTGGCAAGAATTTTCTCTTTAATGACTATGGTGAGATGTACTAAAGTGGATGGGAAGAAATCCTATCCCAAGAGAAAGAGATATGAAAGAATTAAAAGAAAGCATCAATTTAATCTGTCAATCAAACCTAACCTGTCAAACTAGATAGAGGGAGGAGGTCATCAAAATCAGGATTGAAAGATTTCCCCCTTTTTCTCAGGTAGGCGACTCCCATTTTTCCTTTCCTGTTCCTTTTTTCTCATAGGGAGGAGTAGAGAATCGCTTTCCTGGTTGGCACAAAACCAGATAAGCAACTCCAATTCCAAATTTCCTGGAATTTGAATAAAAGAACAAATGCAGAAATCTAGAGAACAATAGAGCCAGATGCCGATTGGGATTTTAGATTTAATGTCTTTGTTTTATTTTATTCTGTATTTGATTTTATTCTGGTCTTGTGTATATATATCCCTAGCTGAGAGAAAATGTTTTGAATTATTTCATTAATTCTTCTCTTTGTTTTTCTTCCCCTCTTTATCTTCCACTTCCATAATTTCCTACCTTCGATTTACATGTCAATATACTTTAATTTCAATAATGAATCAGCCCACTAATTCTAAAGGACTTTAATTTCAAACTCTACCCTTTGATTAAGCTACTGAGAAAGGTGGGTTAGTCACATTACTCTTTATGAATAACTCCGTACAGAGAGGGCATTTTTCTAAAATGAAGTTGATATTGATATGGAAGTTAACAGTGGAAAGTTAGCAGTTGGAGGCTCCAGAGCTGTGC
This sequence comes from Diadophis punctatus similis, assembly GCA_023053685.1. Taxonomy (NCBI): domain Eukaryota; kingdom Metazoa; phylum Chordata; class Lepidosauria; order Squamata; family Dipsadidae; genus Diadophis; species Diadophis punctatus. The sequence continues at coordinate 3,916,178 of JALIGW010000033.1, forward strand.
CCATAGGAGCCAGGGGCCTTGTCAATCCCATTTTTGTATGTTGCTTGTGTAAGTATATTCATGCAGGTTATAACAATTAAGAAACCTGCCTGACCTTGCCTCAGCATTATACATGCAAATACTTTCTTTTGAAGGTCAGCCAGACCTGAAGAAGCTTCTTGGATGAGCAGCGAAATGTCTTCAAAGAGAAAGGGGAAGGTCCAGTTGCCATGACCTGGATGACTGAGAATCTCCATAGACACTTTCTTTTGAAAGAATGCAGGCATTACTGTGCTCAATCTGCTTACTACCGTGTTTCCCCGAAAATAAGACCTGTCCTGAAACTAAGCCCCACAGGGCTTTTTCGGGACATGCCTTGAAATAAGCCCCCCCCCCCGAAAATAAGGCCCCCCACTACTTCCAGGGGAAAGGGGGGGACATGCCGGGAGCCGCTCTTTTTGCGGCGGCACTCTTTTGGCCCGGAAAGAGAGAGATCCCTCAAGAAGTTTCTCTGCAAAGACCTGCTGAAAAGAGAAGCCGCGAACTTCCAGACGCTGGTAAAGTGAGCGCCTCGCAGCCCGGCCCTCCCCTGCATTCCCCCCCAAATTGTGCCTGATTATCTTACCAGCATCTGGAAGTTTGTTTGGAAATAGCCGGAAGTGAATCTTTAAAAGGGGGATGCACCCCAAGTCCGATCGCACAATGAGCCTCCCTCACTCCAACAATGCGGAAAGCAGTGCGATGCAGTGGAAGGAATCCCCTTCGCACGCTCCGCCGGGCTCTTTCCCTACCCAGCCACCCGCGTTCGTTCCCTCCCTCCCTCCCTCCTTCTCTCCCATTGATCCCGGAGGCTGGGAAGGCAGCATCCCAACCAACGATCGATCGATCGGGCATAGCATCGCCAACCCTCTGTGCCCCTCGCAAAGTTCGCCAGACCCGAGGACTAACCCGGGCATCGGGCGACGCACCTCCGCTCCTGCACCAATCGGACCCTGGGATAGGGCTGCCGGGTCTCCACCCATCCCCTGCATTCGTGATGCGACGCTCCGGCCAGCCAACCCGAGCCAAGCATCCCCGCCTTAAGGCAGTTGATCCTGCCAGCCAGAGCGAGCTGGTAAAGGAGCAACTCGCCGCGATATTGCGCCAGCCAAGTCCGAGAAGCACTGCCCAGATCGCTCGCTTCCCCATCCCGATCCTTCTGCCGCTCCCGAGTTGCCGTTTCGCGTCTCTCGCCGGGACGGGAGCACATGTCACAGGGAGAATGGAAGGGGCGGGGCGGGGCAGGCGTCCTACCTTGGCTTGTCCCGGAACCTCCGTCATGTTATTATGGTCTTCTCTCCACGGCAGCCCATTTTAAAAGAACGTCTCGCGAGTTCAAAGTTCTCGAACTCGCGAGACGTTCTTTTAAAATGGGCTGCCGTGGAGAGAAGACCATAATAACATGACGGAGGTTCCGGGACAAGCCAAGGTAGGACGCCCGCCCCGCCCCACCCCGCCCCTTCCATTCTCCCTGTGACATGTGCTCCCGTCCCGGCGAGAGACGCGAAACGGCAACTCGGGAGCGGCAGAAGGATCGGGATGGGGAAGCGAGCGATCTGGGCAGTGCTTCTCGGACTTGGCTGGCGCAATATCACGGCGAGTTGCTCCTTTACCAGCTCGCTCTGGCTGGCAGGATCAACTGCCTTAAGGCGGGGACGCTTGGCTCGGGTTGGCTGGCCGGAGCGTCGCATCACGAATGCAGGGGATGGGTGGAGACCCGGCAGCCCTATCCCAGGGTCCGATTGGTGCAGGAGCGGAGGCGCGTCGCCCGATGCCCGGGTTAGTCCTCGGGTCTGGCGAACTTTGCGAGGGGCACAGAGGGTTGGCGATGCTATGCCCGATCGATCGATCGTTGGTTGGGATGCTGCCTTCCCAGCCTCCGGGATCAATGGGAGAGAAGGAGGGAGGGAGGGAGGGAACGAACGTGGGTGGCTGGGTAGGGAAAGAGCCCGGCGGAGCGTGCGAAGGGGATTCCTTCCACTGCATCGCACCGCTGTCCGCATTGTTGGAGTGAGGGAGGCTCATTGTGCGATCGGACTTGGGGTGCATCCCCCTTTTAAAGATTCACTTCCGGCTATTTCCAAACAAACTTCCAGATGCTGGTAAGATGAGCACCTCGCAGCCCTGCATTCCCCGCCACCCCCAAATTGTGCCTGATGATCTTACCAGCGTCTGGAAGTTCGCGGCTTCCCTGTCACCGCCTTTCTCACTCGCGTCGCGCCCCGCCCCATCCTTCGCCCCAAAGCTCCAAACTCCGCAGAACCGCGAAACGCACCACTTACTGGAGTTTGACAGCTCTGGGGTTTCCCTCGGCTAGGGGAAAAAATCTTACATAGTGCAGAAACTCTTCTCGCTTCGAGAACTTGCTAATTCTCGCGAGAAGAGTTTCTGCACTATGCAAGATTTTTTTCCCCCTAAACAGATTAGCCGAGAGACTACGGAGCTGCCGAACTTCAGTAAGTGGTGCGTCGCGGCCTGCCTGCACCCCAAAAATAATAAGCCATCCCCCGAAAATAAGGCCAGGGGCATTTTGGGGGGGTCAAAAAAATATAAGCCCCTGTCTTATTTTCGGGGAAACACGGTAGTTAGTAAAGGTAGACATGACATTAACTACCTTAAGACAATTGTATTTATAGATAGTCCCCGTGTTTTTACAGCAGTTGGGACCAGGAATTCCATTGCTAAGCAACATGGTCATAAACATCATGTGTGACCACCATTTAGCAAAGGCAATTCCAACTGTCCCAGTTGCCATAACTTACCAAGACCTCTGCAGGGTTTTAAGCAAGAACCTCACATGCTCCAACTGCCAGCTTCCTGCTAACTTCTCCGTTGACTTTGCTTGTTGGAAGTTGGCAGGGAACATCGGAAATTGCAATCAGGTGACCACAGCTCACTGAAACCTAACTGCAAGCACCAAATCACAATTACATGGCCACAGGGATGTTTGGATATCCAGAACTCCAGGACCCATTGTAAGTTCCACTCATTCAGTGTCATTGTAACTTTGAATGATCATGGACATAACTCAAGCTTCACCTACATTTGGTGGTTTCTTGTTATGTGATTAGTAGCCGTAGTAACCATGAGCACCTTCAGGATTATGGAAGATGGGGAGAGGAATTTAAACTTTTTCTGCTATCAGTCCACATAAAAAAGTTGTTTACTGAAACTGCTGCTTGCACTTCAAGGAACTCTCCTAGTGATGCCTTCAATGGAGGTGTCTCTAATAAATAAAAATGGTGCCATAATTTCTTGCTTAAAATGGCTCTCAGTGGCTCTGTACTATTTTAAAACATTTTTCTCTTCTGTACATTTTTAGCACAATGTGCTAAATATTTAATGTTAGATACGCCAAGTGTCTGTACAAAGAAAACTGGTAGGCAGACATTACATCCATGTAAACCAGAGATGGCACAGAATCCTTGCCAATCAGATCTGATTGAATCCCGTGGTTAGAAATGAATTGATGGTGGATTTAAGAAACAAGACTTAACACAATATAGAAAACCAAACCAAAGTAATTAAATTAAATTATAATGTATAGAATTTCAGTATTTGCATCATAAATGTCAATAACAATGGCAGAATATTTGGATTCTGGATTATTATTGTGCATTCCAGACTTGGCACACTTCAGGATATACTAGACCAGGGGTCTCCAACCTTGGCAACTTTAAGACTTGTGGACTTCAACTCCCAGAATTCCTCAGCCAGCAAAGCTGGGAGTTGAAGTCCAGAAGTCTTAAAGTTGCCAAGGTTGGAGACCCCTGTACTAGATCTAGTATAGCATAGAATATTTTAATATTTAAGTAATTTTTTGTACATTGCCTTCTGAGAAGAGAGGTTGAAAAACAAGTTTGAGATTGAGAATTCCTCTGGTTTGAAAAAAATACCCACTTGTCAGAACTTTTAATGTTACAGTGATCAGAATCAATGTCTGTCTCTCTTTCTCAATGAAACATTTCACATCACTCATAACCTTTATGTATTCCACTGATATTTTCATCCCACCCTGTTTGATGTTTCATAGCATTGATAATTTAAATCATAACAGTATCCTACTTGGGAAAAATGAATCATTGCTATTTTTTATTTCATATATTTATTATAATAAATAATAATTTATATAATATATATAATAATTTATATGACTGCTCATATAGATTAATTAAATCATATAAGTTTTGTTTTTAAAACTGGTTATCCAGGATGTAAACATAATTTGATCGCATATGACAAAGTGGACTATGAAATCTCCGTAATGAAAAGTTTGTGATCACACAATACAACTTGACAGTTTTATATATTATTAATTTTTGCTGAAATTTAAAAATGTCATTATCGTACACTAACAGAAGGAAATTATATACACTGTATGTATTCATAAAATGGTGTGAAATTCAAGTTTAAGAATCACAACTGTAAAAAAGTAAGGGGAAGAAAATATTGTGATTAGCAGATCTGTAGCATCCTGTTAACTTTAATTCCTGATCATTGCAAAAAAAAAAAAATAGGAGAGAAATAGAAGGGGGAGAAAACTATCTAGAAAAGTAGGGAGAAAACAACAGAATGTCACTTTTTTAAAACAAATCTTTGGATTGGGCAGATTCTCTCTGATTTTTCCCTCCTACTCCATGCAATTTATCTGTAAAAGTGGAAGGAAAGAATTAACAAGTTAATAAAACTTTTCAGAAATCCTAAAAGTTTGACATATCCGTCTCAGAACAAAATGTTTACTTTCAAAACCTGTGTAGATCTAGTCCTGATGTGTTATCATTTGCATAACAGCATGGGTATTTGTCAATATCTACACAAATAGTATGATAATATTTCTGTCCAATTACATGGTTCCCCTATTTTATTTTGTTTTGTTTTGTTTCCTTCGAAGTAATTATGCACAGAGAAGTAATTGTGACTTATATAGGAGTTAGTGGTTTGTTTGATTTTCTTGGTTTATAAAGGTTTATAAAGGTAGGCTTTTTAAACAAAATCCTGGTTGTATTCTCCTTAAGCATAAATAAGAAATCAAGTTTATGTGTGTATTTATAGTGGATCCATTGGAGCATGAATATGGAATACCCTTGGGTAAGCAACTGTGAGAGCTCTCATTATGAGCTCCTGAACATAATCATTTAAAGTTACATCACCATTATTGCATGCCACAGAAAGAAAACCCATTAGAGCAGGGCCAGAGCAAAGAAAGTTGGAAAATTTCAGTCAGTGATACAAGACAAATAATATAGTGATATATAATGATACCAGACATAAAACATTGGATTCAGGACATTAGCTCAAAATGCAGCAGCCAGATGACTGGCACAGCAATCCTGGCATTACAGGATAACACAGACTTTGGGTTCACTGCAGTAAGTACCAATAGGCTTCTGAGCCCAATTCAAATAGGATGTGATTAAAAAGCTGTAAGGTGAAACATTTCACCCGAGTATCAGGCCCCGCCTTGCAAAATTGAGTCTACCACTCCAGTTCAAATATCTTGAGGGAATTTGCAATTCGAATTCCATGGAACATCAGTTAGATGGAAGGCCGCCTCTGGAGGGATTCCCATTCTCTGGAACATACTTCCCCCGGGGATATGTGTAGTACTAAATAAATGTACCAAATACCACTTTTTTTTTCTTTGTTGGCCTTTATGAGGTTTCTCTAGGATTTCAAGGATTTTTTTTACCTTTTATGACTCCAAAGAATTTTCAACATTCTCCTTAAAAGCCACATTTCAAAGACTTTCAGTCTGTTCTCACCCTTCCAGGATACTATCCATGTTTCATGTCATAAAAGAGAATTGACTAAACAGAGCATAGATAGAATTCTTTATTGGCCAAGTGTGATTGGACACAGGAGGAATTTGTCTTTGGTGCATATGCTCTCCGTGTACATAAAAGAAAAGATACATTTGTCAATGTATCTTGTCATGGGGTTCAAGTAAGCAATCAGGAAACAATCAATATTAATATAAATCGTAAGGATACAAGCAACAAGTTACAGTCATACAGTCATAAGTGGGAGGAGATGGGTGATAGGAATGATGAGAAAAACTAATAGTAATAGTAATGCAGCCTAGTGAATAGTTTGACAGTGGTGAGGAAATTATTTGTTTAGCAGAGTGATGGCGTTCGGGAAAAAACTGTTCTTGTGTCTAGTTGTCTTGGTGTGCAGTGCTCTATAGCGACGTTTTGAGGGTAGGAGTTGAAGCAATTTATGTCCAGGATGCGAGGGGTCAGTAAATATTTTCACGGCCCTCTTTTTGACTTGTGCAGTATACAGGTCCTCAATGGAAGGCAGGTTGGCAGCAATTGTTTTTTCTGCAGTTCTGATTATTCTCTGAAGTCTGTGTCTGTCTTGTTGGGTTGCAGAACCAAACCAGACAGTTATAGAGGTGCAGATGACAGACTCAATAATTCCTCTGTAGAACATGTAGAGCATTTGGTCATTCTTAATTTAAATCCATTCCCCTTGAGGTCACAATATTATTTAGTTCTTTAAACGTTTTCCTGCAATTTATATTGATAATTCATCAGTTTTTCCATTTGCCCTGATTAAGTGTTTAAGATAGACAAAGTTTTGGTCTTACTGGAGGAACAACACTGATTTTTTTTTATTTGGGCAGGATCTTTCTTCCCCAAGATTATTATTACCTTGGGGTTTGTTATACTTGCATTGAGATCGCCCATAACCATTGGGATATTCATAGCCTTTACTAAAGAAATGGCTTCTTGTATTGTGTTATAAAATTCTTCTAGTTCTCAGTCTGAGTGGTCTCCTAAGGTACATAAATCTGTAGTTTTATTATACTGAAGGATTTGGCTGCAATTTTGATCATGATTATTCTGTCATTTATTGGCCAAAAACCCACTGTTGCTTATCCTGTGTTCCTTTTCATGACAAGTGATTTTTGATGAGAAGTACCACCACAATAGAGTATTGTATGTTTCTCCCTCTGTATCTTTCTATTTCCTGTCCTTCTTTCTTATTGCCATGTACATTTAATGTGTATACTAATATGAAATGTCAGTTGATTTCCTAATGCCAAAAGATCTGTTGAATGATCACAGATCAGTTGAGTTCTACTGAATTATACTGACACTGCTTGAAACTAGTACTGTGGAGCCTAGTGGAAAAGAAATGTGTATGATTCAGATAATGTAAACCTTAAAAATTAATAAGAAACAAATAATAATATTAACTGTCACTGGATAGGTTACCCTGTGGTAAGATGGGCTACCAATAAATTTAATAAATAAATAATAAAGTAAAAATAGTTATGTGTACAATCTGTCATTCTTACATGCATTTTTTTCTCTCTTACAGGAAGTTTTATTACATCACTCTGCTAAGGGATCCTGTGTCCCGTTATCTCAGTGAATGGAGGCATGTCCAACGAGGAGCTACCTGGAAAACATCCTTGCATATGTGTGATGGCCGGACACCAACCCCTGAAGAGCTGCCATCATGCTATGAAGGCACAGACTGGTCAGGCTGTACTCTTCAGGAGTTCATGGATTGCCCATATAACTTAGCTAACAATCGCCAAGTGAGGATGTTGGCTGATCTGAGCTTGGTGGGCTGCTATAATATGTCCTTCATACCAGAAAACAAGCGAGCACAGATACTGCTGGAAAGTGCCAAGAAAAATCTCAGAGACATGGCCTTTTTTGGCTTGACAGAATTCCAGAGAAAAACACAGTATTTGTTTGAGAGAACTTTCAATCTAAAATTTATCAGGCCATTCATGCAGTATAATAGCACAAGAGCAGGTGGCGTGGAGGTGGACACCAAGACCATACGGAGAATTGAAGAACTTAATGACTTGGACATGCAGCTGTACGACTATGCAAAAGACCTCTTCCAACAGCGCTATCAGTACAAGAGGCAGCTGGAGAGGATGGAGCAGAGAATAAAGAATCGGGAAGAAAGGCTTCTTCACCGATCGAATGAAGCACTTCCCAGGGAAGAGACCGAAGAACAAGGACGGTTGCCTACCGAGGACTACATGAGCCATATTATAGAGAAGTGGTAGCATTGGAAGAATTTTATACAAAAAAACCAAGATATTAGTGTTTCCATTACAAAAGAACATGGAATTTAAAAAAAACTTATTTAAAACAATCTGTAAAACAGAAAGTAGAATGCTTCTTTAAACTAAGGGTCTTTTTACTGTTTCTTACAAGACCAATGGGGTTCTTAATAAAACAAAATAAAAATAATAAAAAAGTGAGCTCAGAGTTTAAAATGCACAAGTGTAGTCCCCCTAGATCTGAGGCCAAATATCACCTCATATTTCATCTCCTAGATGCAGATCTAAACATCATAGAGAGCAGCTTTGTACCACTCTTCTCCATCGGCAATGGCAAATGAGCTTCAAAGAATCAGTGTTTTCCTCCCTTGAGATGTTCAGTGGTGAACATCATAATAATGGCAGTGAACCTGCCACACAGTGACTTGGTCCCAGATCCAGCTGCTTGACTTCACATTGAAATCATGGCTAAAACAAAGGCAGAATATATAACCAACAGCAGTCAAACTAAAAGGAAAATTTAAAAATAGAGAATAAGAAACATTCAGCAAACAAATTACGGCCTGGACTACGAATTGGGGACTGAAGTTTGGATTACATGGCACTGGTGTTTTGCATGCATACATTCACACTCATACACTCTACATTATCAGAACAACTGTTGAATCTGTGCATACATTTTCTCAGCCTTTGTTAAAGAGAGAATTAAATCCCTTGTAAAACTAATTGTAAGCGATCTCGTCACAAAGTGGTAAAAAAAATTGTTTCCTAGAGAAAGACTGGCTGTGTATCACTCCAATAAATTTAAAGAATATGAACAACTGAGGCCAACATATACCATGCAAATTCTAAATTATCATTTGGTTGTTCTTCTGCTCATGATGGAAAATATTCTTCCCTCTGTTTGGATGTTGATTTAATAAGACACAGTTGTTATTCAAAGTGACTGTTCGTTATTTGGCATTACATATTGTCCATTGCTGTATAGTGGCTGCTAAACAATAAACATTAGATCATTATAAGTCCTAGGTCCAATGAGGCTAACTTAAAATTTAACAAAGTAATTCATCTCCATTGATCGATGCCAGGGAGATTTAGATGCAACTAATTTTCACTGGATAATATCTACTATTTATGGGAATGCTGATGTTGAATTTAAGACACTGCATTGCATCAACACATGGCAGCACTTGGCTGATCATGTCTGAGCTGAAAACCTAAGCAGGCTCAGGACTTAGGAGTGTGATAATATTAGCGGATATTAAGGCTTTAGACTAGATGAGAAAATTGGGGAGGTGGATAATCCCATAAAGGTGGCACTTCCACAGTATTACCAAAAACAAATCTTGCATGGATGTGTCCATGAAGTCATTTGCTTACTTGAAGGAGACTTTACTTATCTGGCTTGCTTTCTTATTTTTGAGCAAACAAGAGAACTTGTAAGGCTAAAAGTGCTCAGTTGTTCTCACTTCAAGCTCTGATTTTATAAGCCTTATACTTATTAAACGTAAAAAAAATCACAATGCCATACATTTTTTCTTTTCGAAAGCATCCAATTATTGTTTACTGTCTCTCCAAAAACCTATGTCTTTTTATTTTCTAAACACTTTTATAAGTTTTTAAACAGTTTTATAAAATGAGAGTCTGAAGGAAACCACATTGTGTTTGTCATGATGACTTATTGTTTCTGTTCTCTTGGATACTGAGTTAAAAAGTGTAGGTAGTATTTGAATATGAAGGTTGACAGCTGATTCTCAAAGACCAGGCGTGCTCTGCATCATAGAGAAAAGCTAGTACATTTGTTCCACATGGTTTTCAGCACAAGAAAGAATGGAACTTCCTTGTGGTTCTGTATCTCAATATAGGTAGTACTTGACATAGACCTATTCATTTAGCAGCCATTCAAAGTTACAAAACAGTGACTTAACAACTGGTCCTTGCATTTGCAACCTTTGCAGCATTCTCCATGGTCACATGATCAAAATTCAGGCACTTAGCAACTGGCATGTATTTATGAAAGTTGCAATGTTCCAGAATCATGTGATCACCCTTGGCAACCTTCCAAGCTGGCTTCCAACAAGCAAAGTCAATGTGGGAAATTAGATTAAATTAAAGAATGAATAATTCTTTAATAATGCAAGGTGATTCACTTAATAATGCAATGGTTCTCTTAACAACCATAGCAAAAGGTAAAATCGGGTGTGACTTACTTAACAACCGTCTTGCGAAGCAACAGAAATTCTGTTCCCAATTGTGGCCATGAGTCAAGGACTTTCCATATTCTTTCCCACAGTTCTCAATGTATATTTCATGTCCTAAGATTTGGTCTTCTTCCTAAGGAGATAACCTAATTAAGCAACCTTTTATATATGCTCAGCTTGCTGCTTCTATGTTTCATCCACAGGACGAATGAGAATTATTTAGAGTGATAACAGAAGGAAAACTTGATTTAAACATAACCTTATCCATCTATTTCAGTGTTTAACACAAATACCAAGGGACCTGTAATGATCTACATCCTGAAAGACATGCTAGTTCTTAAATACAAATATTTGGCAGCTCAGTCAGTCCAAATACAGTTCTGCTGTATTTGAAAAAGCCCTTCATATTCACAGCTCATCAAAACTAAGCATTTGAATATAATTGGGGTGGGGGGAGGAGACTTTATATCCCTAAATCTTAAATTTAAGGATTAACAACAGTCTGCTAATTCTCTGGAAAACTCTGGACTTTTCTAACAAATAAAAGAACTCTTTAAAATTATCTGCCTGCAAAAACATCTGCAGCTTTGAAATGCAGAAAATGGAGCTTTACCCAGAGTGTTTGTACTGTGTTCATCACTACGGTCTCACAAAAATGTGCTGCAGCAACTAATCAATATGCATAGTGTGAACAGCAGAGAGCCTGTTCTATTAGGTTTTGTATGACAAATAGCAAGTTTCTAGGGCTTCTTCATCGTGTGGGTAAAAGATAAAAGGGAACTAGTTTTTTTGTGTGTTTAAATTTAATTTCCACAACAAGCTGGATAAAAGAACCTTAATAGATCTGCCTGTGATAATAGGCTTCCTCCAATATTTTTGTTTGATGTTTTTATAAGTAAAAGCTAAGAAAATAAAAACTACTGGATGTTATTGTCAGCTTCAGCGCCAAAATGAGTGAGTGTGTGGTCATTTTATGCTTAGATCACAATATAGTTTCTTGCAGTAGAGGAAATTATCAATTTCATGACCCGTCACAATAGTTCAGTTGTCTTCCCAAATTTTGCTAAGATACAATATTATACTACCGGTATTACAAAGACATTTAAGTTATTCAAAATAATTTGGACTAAAGCATCTTAAGTTGGACAAAAAGAACTGAAACTACAAAGGTAAAGAAGCTATAATTGGGTATGAGAAATAAAGGAAATCAGTCCAGGATTTTAAAATTATTACAAGGACGATTATAAGGATATAGAAAAGAAAAAGATGGATGGGACTCTAACACTAAATGTGACTGTTTAGAGTTTAGAAGAATTCATTAATATCATGGGAAGAAATTTTATATTGACTATTAGTTGATGTGTGACCAGTTCAAGAGCAGATCAATGATACTGTAAAGAAAAAAACATGCTTAGTTTAAAATCCTTTATCTACAATATAGCAGGACACTTTTTGGATAGCTCCTGTTGTGTCTTTTCAACCTCCATATCATCTTCTGAACTTTCCTTAACTCTGACAGGAGCAGTTTATAATGTCAGCAGTGCTGGTGCTGGGGGAGTCTAGAAAACATCTCCTGTAGCTATTTAAAATCAGCATCCCTACAGAAGAAATGTTATAAACATTTCCAACAGCACACATCCTTCCCTCAGCACTCCCTAGTGTTCCAGGACATTGGCTCCGGACTTTTAGCAAAAGATAATTTTGCAGTACCAGCCAGCACATTAGCTCAATCTTCACTGAAATTACTTAAGAGATTGTTTTCTGCAGAAGCCTTCTGAAATGAGAACTGAATGGGGATTTGTGGAATAGTTCTGAGGCCATAAGCCAGCTAAGTATTTTTCATATAACACAATGTATTAGATTTCTTGTCAGTTTATTATGACTGGAAGATCATTTCCAGAAACAGATATAATTAACAAAGCTTTCCAACTTGGAGTACACTGGGATTAGACTGATGGCAGCTTTCCCTAGTGAAATTTCTTAGTAGAGAAGAGTAATTACAAAAGATGAATTAACCAGTTCAATGATTAGTGCTCCCTCTGTTGTTTTGGGACTCTATTGTGGTCTGCACTCAGTCTTGTGTTCTTATAGGAAATCAACTCCTAGCCCTGACAATGAAAACAAGCAATTTCAGAAGTATATACTTCTATATATACCAGTTGCTGGGTAACAATAGGAGTTGACTCTTCTATAATTATCTAGCTCAGAGCCGATTGGGGAATTCTGGGAATTGAAGTTCATACATCTTAAAGTTGTTGAGGTCGAGAAACACTGAGCTAGCTGACTATTAGGAGAAACAGGATGCTTGACCAGACAGACCTCTGGCCTGATCAAGTAGGAAGGTTTTTATTCAGCTGCAGTATGTGTATGAGTTAGCATAGGATTTTGCAGAATAATTATTAGGAAAATTTAACAAAAGAAAAATCTAGTGGTTCTCCATTTTTGGCATGGAAAATTTTTAGCTCATTGTACTTGTGCAAGGTTTCTCTCACCATCTTATTAAATACACTGAAATGCTACATTCTAAGAGTTTGGATATGTCTGATCTTGTAACCATTTTTTTTAAATCTACAGAGAATTGTCTTGGAAATTATAGCAGTAGTGGGGAAAGAATAGCTTCAGCCAACCCAGCCCTCACTTGGTATACCTTGAATATGTTCTGGCTAAAACTCCTTTTCCTTGCAGGCTGGAAATTCTGTAGCTGCAGTATAATTGCATCTAGAGAATGGGGTTGAGTATGACTGACAAGAATAAAGCATATACATAATGATTTTAAAAGATTATGCAGAAAGATACTGCATCTTTTTAAAAAGATGTTGTTACATTATTTGAATGGGGATGTGGAATTGCAGAGACATGGCAGAACAAATACATATTGCATATATGTGCTCTAACTAGCAGAGTATATGGAAGAGAAAGACCAACATTAACTAGGATCAATATGGCCAGGCCAGGGAAGCCATGGTTCAATGATAAAGTATATGCCAATGCCAAGTTTATCCCCAAGTGTTTCTACTTTAATAATAAAAGACCAAATAGTAATTATAGAACTTTTGCTAAAAAGCTGAAGAAGACTGCCAGCCTGATAAATTCCTACATTCCCGTAGTGTACACACACATACCATCATGTTCTCTTCTTGGAGACAAATTCGTTTTCTGAATGCAATATTATTCGACTTTTATTTAAATGCAGTGGCAATTTCTTGCAATGAAATCCCATTAGGCTTCTAATTGTGCAAGTGTGAAGAAAGTTGCTTGGAACTATTACACTAAATGCAAAGGACTGGCAAACATCCAAGCTATTACATGAGGCTGAATTTACATTGCTTTTTTTCCAATTAGAAATACAATATTTTTAAGATGAGAGATAAAGGGGCATCAGGAGGCCACTGCAAAGTTTTCTTTATGAGTTTAGGCTCTCTTCCAGTTCATGTTTGACATATGCAATTCACATTCACACAGATTTCTCCAATCCACTCTGATCCTTCACCTGAAAAACCATAGATATGACTAGCATTATATTGTGCTAGACTAGCTTTGAATGGAAAGGGTAGGTTTGAATGTCCATTTTAGTTCTAAAGCATCTAAATTAAAAGTAAATAATTTTACATTTATAGATGATTCACAAATTAAAGATGGTTTTGACAGGCATACGTTGCTAACTTGAATACTACAGTCCTCTACTGTCTCCAAATCCATTTGAGCCATGCAGTTCTTTATAACTACCCGGAAGGTAACAGAAGATGCAACGTTTCCCATGATTGGGCATAGGATATCATTAGAACCATTGTTCTTTTTGTTGTTGCTCACATTCCATTAATATGGACAGCTTTAAAATTATATATATATGACATTAAAGCAAAGAGGAGTTGGCCAACCAAATGATTGTCTCCAAGAGTGGGCTGCATGCATTCATAGGCTGATCAATTGAGGTTTTCCTCTCATTGAGGTTTTATGTTAATATATTTGATTTCTAATAAATCCTGAAGCGTATCATGGGGAAGTGCTCCACCATGTGATTCCCTACCCCATTCTGTGCTACAGTTCCTCCTTTTTCTCAGGTGTTCCCTCCTACATGCTGAACTTGAGTGCTGAGCTATGAAAAAGAATTGTTGAACTTATTTTCAAATGATTATTTGTTTTGTACATGTTGGAATATGTTTTAATTTATTTGTGTTACTGGTTTCAACTGATTTTCAATTGCATTTTACAAACTCATTTTAGTTTCAATATCGGCGCCAATGCCTCCGCAAATTTTGGTGAGTGCTAGTGCTTCTATCAGCACAACTGCAGTTGAGTAGATATCATGTTAATGTTATTTGCTTTATGCCAGTGGTTCCCAACCTTTCTAATGCCGCGACCCCTTAATATAGTTCCTCATGTTGTGGTGACCCCCTACCATAAAATTATTTTCGTTGCTACTTCATAACTGTAATTTTGCTACTGTTATGAATCGTAATGTAAATACCGGTATCTAATATGCAGGATGTATTTTCATTGTTACAAATTGAACATAATTAAAGCATAGCGATTAATCACAAAAACAATATGTAATTATGCCAGATCAGAAATTCTCGGGCCAGTCTTTGCAAGAGTACAAGGAATATCATCTTCCACAACAAGTCTACTTCTATATTTAGACTTGATAACCAACAAGTGTACAGCAATATTTCTCAATCTCAGCAACTTTTAAGGTGTCTGGACTTCAACTCCCAGAATTCAAAGCAAAGCTGGCCCCTTAGCTGATGCCGTCAAAGCTCGGCCGCCAGGCGTCACAAACGCCTCTCACCGAATGGCACCTCTCCCGACCAATCGGAGGGCTCGGGCGAGTTGAGTCGATATGGCCAGGCTTGTGGCGGGGGGGGAGCTGAGGATGCCGGGGCGACCCCTGGGAAATGGTCGTTCGACCCCCAAAGGGGTCCCGACCCCCAGGTTGGGAACCACTGCTTTATGCAAACTGCTTTTAATTTCACAAAGATGTCTAAGTTGCATTATGAAGCCGATGAACAAACTATTCCCAAGGATCTATTTCCTCTCCTTTCTTTGGGTGACTTTATCCAATAAACTGGTACTTTGACCTTTCTAAGCTCCATTTTTCTCTCCCATTTAAGATCTCAAACAGGCTCTTCTTATTAACACTGAGAGCATCTACTTTCAGACCATTATTTTCCAATGGACCGACTCTGTAAGATCTGCATGTTTACTGCAGAAACTAAAAGCAATGTTTAAACTGAATCAAATAACTTCTAAAGCTTTATATATTTATTTATAGCTTCTTTTTAAAAAAATGTTACAAAGAGAAAGGATTGTGTTCCTTTTCTTCATCTCAGTAACTACTACAAAAAAAGACAAAACAAAATAAAAGAATAGTCACCTAATTGTTTCTGTCTAGATCAAGACTGGACCTTAGCAAATTAAATAAAGCGTACAAAAAGATTTTTGGCCTGCTGTTATATTTTGGGATATGTGCATTATCCATTGCTGTGTCTATGTCTATGTGCCATGTCATTGATATTCTAATTCCCTTTGATCTGTTCCATGGGAAGAAAATTGTTCTGAGTTTGTGGGGGGAAGGGAAATAAACTTATTATAAATCTTCCTTGCAAGGGGGAAATCAGAAGTAAACAGTGTCTACTTTAATTTGAAGATTATAAATCATTATAAATCATTAGATTCTACTATTTCCCCATAAAGGAACTCAAATTTGAATTTGACTATTTAACGAGCCTATTGCTTTCTTTGTATGTTAAATTATCACAATTTACAAGCAGTTTTTAGAAAAATCTTTGCCTGACCAAGTCATGGAGCCTGCTTAGCATAACCTGACTTAAATTTTCAAGCTTCCCCATGAAATGATGCAACTATTTATTTTATTAAGAAAAAATATATATGCATGGCAACTCCTGAAAGATGGCTCAATATCCAAGGAAGCTATAACACACCTATGCTTTCTGTTGGTCAATTTAAAAAAGTTGGGGGGGGGAGAAAGAACATCCCAGCAAGATATTATATATTATGGACATGTTAGCATCTCAAAAACAAGAAATTAACCTCTCTCCTGCTGTTCTGGCTGACAAAGCTTCTAAAGAAAAAATGCCTGTGGAAGCAGAGGGTGCTTCTACCTCTCTACAACCCAAAGTCTCATTAGTATGAAACCACCATCTGGCTTGCACTAATGGCTACCATAAGCTCGTTGCACAGGAACAAGAGTCAATTAATAGCTGCTACTAGATATTTGCACAGAGGAGGGTGCCCATTCCCTCTCTTACTAAAAGCTCCCACTGGGACCAAGCACTGATTTCTGGTGAAAAAGAAACATATACTTGCTGTGCAGCATCTAGTCCACATAAGATCATGGCCTAAAACAGACTGAAAGTCAAAACAATTTGCTTTGGAAGGAGATAGTATTTCTAATAATGCTAGGCTTTCCAATTTCTCAAATCTTTTCTTCTTGCATGAAAATGACGTATCATTTCTACTAAATTCCCAGGATGCTTAAGAATTTCTTCCTTGGTTTTCCAGGTGGAGCATGATAGCAAAGAGATGACAGGATGTCCTACTGCTGATTTTGCTGCTGTTGTTGCTTTTGTTATGTATTTTTTCCTTCACCATATGGCTACCCATACTTTCAATCTGAAAAGGCACCATGGGAAGAGTCCCCTCAGGACATCTTCTTTTAAAATTTAATGAAAGCATGGAAAGACAAAGCAGATCACTGGAGATAAAATTCTATAAGAAAAAGCAGAACAATTCTGCCAAACCTCTGGCCAACTCATGATTACATAAATAGAACACCGCACTCTCCATGAGATTGTAATGGAAGCCCTCTTCCGCTTTGGAAGAATGCATTTAAAAATAGCTTCTCTTTCATCAAACTGGTAAAAGCAAATTCAGGAGAGTTTTTATGTGTAGTATTAATTTATAATAAAGACAGAACCAAAATAGAAATGGCTGTTTTTAAATAAAAGATACACATTTCAGGAAGAGAAATGTGAAAAGGCAATTTAATTTACACATAAGATTCAGCAATAATAAAAAAATAAAAAAGCAATAGTCCTTCCTGTCAATGATTACTTCAGCTTCAACCGCAACAATACACGAGCACATATAGATTCAAACTAAATGTAAACCGCTCCAAACTCGACTGCAGAAAATACGACTTCAGCAACAGAGTGATCAATGCCTGGAATGCACTACCTGACTCTGTGGTTTCTTCCCCAAACCCCCAAAACTTTAACCTTAGACTGTCTACAGTAGACCTCTCCCCATTTCTAAGAGGTCTGTAAGGGGCGTGCATAAGCGCACCACTGTGCCTACCGTCCCTGTCCTACTGTCCTATTGTCCTCTTTTATCAGTACTTTTTACTTATGTTTATACAAACAACTACTATCCTGTACATGTTTGACAAATAAATAAATAAATAAATAAAATAAATAAAATAAAAGAATCAGAAGTACTATATGAGTCATTCAAACACAGCCTATGTTCCCAGAGAAAGCAAGTCATCTCTGTTCTGTGCAACAAATGCTAGTTGTTCAATATTCAGGAGTTTCATGTATCTGCACAAGATTCCTAAGCCTTACAGTGAAACTGTAATCTCATTGTTGCATGTACTGTATGTGTACATTTAAGTCAAGATGTGAATACAGCCAGAGTCCCTCGGGAGTTGGGCGGCATACAAATCTATTAAATTAAATTAAATTAAATTAAATTAAATTAAATTAAATTAAATTAAATTAAAAATCTGATTAAATAAACTTGTGAGATTGACTGCTCTATCTGCAGTTGCCAGTACATTTAAAACTTCTTCAGGCCCCCATAATCCAAGTTAGGATAGCAGGACATGCATTGGAATTTGAGGCAACAATTTTCATCTTACCACTATCAGAGTAGTGGTAATCAAATATAAGGTGTTGGCGTTTGAAATAGCAGGCTAGATTTACCATGAAGAAGGGAAGATTGCTGGAAAAAGAATGACTTCAAAGCCTATTCTTTTGAAGACTTTCCTGATGACGCAGGACTAAACTTCACAGCCATGAAAGTAAAGAAAGTTCCCAATTATTTGAGTGTTAAGAAGTTCTATAATGCTACAATTCTGTATTATCTGGGGGAAATTGCTCAATGAAAACAGTTGCATTCCCAAAAGAAGTTTCCACATTTGGATTCATAATAACAGTAAACTTTTTGCAGTGTAGTCTGTCAGCTTGCCTTTCAAGTTTGTAGGCAGGCTTGTAACATTCAGTCCATTCTGCTTTCCCGTCACGCCTTATAACCGATTATGTCTAAAGTCCCTCAAAGTCGTAATTTCATTACAGTGATTTCTTGATAGAAAAGTACAAAGAGATTGGCAAATGTTTGACTATTAGATTATAAGTCAATACATCTAACTTTATTTATAAGATATATATGGAATCAAGTCTGAATTGAAGACAAATAAGTAGAGACATGAGACAAACTTTAAGTATGTTTATTCTCAAGCTGGGCTTACATCAATAAATTAAACACAAAAAGGATTTAAAAAACCCTAATATGATAAAAACAACAGTTTAAGGAGCATTTAGAAGATGAGATGGTGCCAGAAAAATAGAACAAAGGCATTGTTGCTAATGCTATTCTCATTTTCTCATCACACCATCCGTTAACAAGTAATAGAAACATGAGATTCTCCCTTCTTCCATTTTGCTCACCTATCAATGTCCCACACCTGATCACTACATTGAAATTCCAATTGTCATGTTTTATTCACTTTTCAATAATTCTTATATCAATTTATATTTTTTTACTGTCATTTGGAATTTAAATAAACATTCTGCATTCCCCTTAGTTGCCTATTTGCATGTGTTGTCCTTGCTATTTTAAATGATTGCAAAGAAGAAGATAGTATGAAAGGCATGAAAACATTCCCACCCTGTTATTACCAAACCAGGAGTTGTAGCCTGTCTAAAATGCAATTTAGATATACTTTGAATAGTTAGGACAGCTAAGGTATTCAATAGTCCAAACCATCTGAATGAGGACCCAGATTGTTGGGGGCAATATAAATATACATTGCTTACTGGTGTAAACCGCTTAGAGAGTGCTTGCACTGTGAGGCGGTATATAAATCTCACAAATAAAATAAAATAAAATAAATAAATAAATAATAGTCAGATGGTTTGGACTATACCAACTATCATGCTTGACATTTCATTTATTGGTGGAGTAAAAGGAGGCTGTAGAAGATTTCCATGCTGGGGGAGGCAGTACAAGCAAGATTTATCTGACGTTGACCAATCAATTTCAACTTGATAGTTAGCCTGAGATCCAGAAATTGAACAGTGAAATGGGGAGAGGATAAATGAAGATAGAGATGTCACATCATTGCAACACAAGCTCTCTCCTTTCTCTATATGCATAATGACATCACAAGGGCATTCAAAAAGACAGAGATCGCTTCTGACAGCCATATACTATGTCTGGCATTTTGATAAAGTTTATTATGACCTTACAGAAAGTGCTGGTTGTAAGGTCATAATAGCAAAGTATGAGATAATAATAATGATCACAAATATTAATACAATTCTTCAATTACAAGTATGATGAACAGAACAAATCAAAGCAGGAAATCAAGCAACCTGGCAGTATATAACAAAGACCTGACCACACAGAAGAAATGACAAATATGCTTTATACTCTGTTATTTTTCAGATGGCATCAATGTCATCTGACATTCCCCGAAAAGGCATGAAAAAATGAGCACGTGGCTCAAGGACTCTGCTGAATCATGCCCACAAGGGTCTATACCAGGGGTCGGCAACCGTAAACACTCAAAGAGCCATTTGGACCTGTTTCCCACAGAAAAGAATACATCGGGAGCCACAAAACCCTTCCCGTGCCTGACTATTTCCTGAGCAGCCACAGAACTAGCATATGTAGTTGAATTAAACGTTCTGTTTTCTTGTGAAACTTTTCTTTTCTTCGATTTATCCATGGTTGGCCTACCGGGGGGTCGAAAAGCTCAATAAATCATGTGCCGGTGTGTATCACACATTGGCAGTTGTGACACATATTTTGAGCGACGGAGCCGCAGCAGACGGATGGAAGAGCCACATGCGGCTCCAGAGCCGCGGGTTGCTGACCCCTGGTCTATACACTGATGTAGGGGGGGGTATTTTTATAATGCTCCAATAAAGCTATTGATGGTAATACGAACAATAGGGCCAAGTTGAAGGCCCAACAAATTGTAAAACTATAATGGAAGAAAGATAGGATGATCATACATGACACTTTGGGGTGGGGAGTCCATGGATTGTGAGATTATATATTAGGCGTAGGCTGATTTAAAAATCAATGTCTCTACCTGGCAGGGGAAATGCTTGACAATATCCTCCAGCCTGCAGACACCTCTGCCAAAATCCAAATAAATTCTGAAGTGTAAATGCCTCCACTACTTCTGTTAACTTTTCAAGTCTGACTGAAAATGGGTTAAGCCACCTACAAGACTGAAACAGCAGACATCTGCTTCTTTTTGAATAATCGATATGTGCAAAAAAGTATTTCTAGATGTCAGAAACATCCCTGATTACACAATGCTTTATTGCAGTATGATGTCCATAATGAGTTCGTGGCATGGAGACAGACTGTAGCTTAGAGACTTCCACTCCATATATCGAGTACTTCCTCCTAACAATAAGAGGGGTGAAAAGAAGACAAGAAAGCCAATAGGCAGAGTTTTCCTTCCCACAGTCCCCTCATATTGGATATCTTCCTCTCTGAAGGACTCACTCGTGGACCAAAAAGAAAGAAACCATCACACTCTCACCAATTATGCATTTCTACCATTTGGCCTGGAAGAGGAAGCTGATAGAATTATTGTCATTTTCACCTGGCTGTATGAAAAGAGATCAAATTTCTCCCATAGACACTGTTTACTTAGCCAGCCACTTATTTGCATTATTTTTCTTTCCCTTTCCAATCCTGTTTCACAGATGGACCAGAACATCATGGAAGCACCCTACCGTAGTTCTTGAGCTTCCTTTCAAGTTGTTCAAAATCCATGATTATATGTTCTAGCTACTGTATTCTTTGCAGTATTACTTATCACCAAATATAATAGCAACAATGGTTAATTGCCAATAGATTAATAAATGTTGAAAGTTGTTTTGTCACATCCTTGATTTATGCTCCTGATACATATTTGTTTTGACTTTAGTTCTTCTCATTTCCTTTCAGATTAGCCAACTATACTGTTCAGTTAAGAGAAAACCAAATATGCTATTTTTATAATTATCCAACTAAAAGATTCTTTAATACTGCTGATGGAAAATATACAATAATCTGCTCTTGTTTCAGATAATTGAATAAATAAAGAAAAAAATTAAAATGTTGACACAGAATTTGGTAGAGGTACCTGCTTTTATAACAGTGTTTAGCATTACTTGTAAGAAATATTTAGGTAAATCATCTGCTTTACAGGCAGAAATTCCCAGGTAGAATCCCCAGCACTTACAGGTACATTTGGAAATGTTTTAGACTGGAATGATGCTTTTTGTAAGAAGAGCTCTGTCGTTAGTTTATCGTACTCTCTTGAAGGTTCCAAACAATAGATATTTTATCTAACATAATTCTATTCCACAGACTCAGGACTATTTTTGAAAGTAACAAAAAAAGCAAGTATAATCCCCATAAAAATTATCTGGAATCAATTAAACAGTCAATCAGTCAGTCAACTTTATTTCACTCAAAGCCCAGTACAGATGAAATAATTAACAAACTACCGGTATTTAAAGGTAAAAGAGAAGGGCCAAGCTGGGGTGAAATGCTCCCGGTTCGCTCGTGCCCGTCAGTTGTCGGCGAGCCGGTCGCGAAAGCAGCGCGAGGCACCACCCACCCGCTGGGACACCGCCATTTGGGTTCTTTTACCCTCTGTGCATGCGCAAAGCATTCTGTGCATGCGCAGAGGGTAAAAGAACTCAAATGGCGGTGTCCGGGCGGGTGTGCGGAGCATCACGCTGCCTTCGCGATCGGCTCTCTGACGACCGACAGGCATGAGCCAACTGGGAGCATTTCACTCCTGGGCCAAGCATAAAATACAGGCTAAAAGAATAATACAGATAGTCCTCAACTTACAACAGTTCATTTAGTGACCGTTCGAAGTTATAACAACATTGAAAAAAGTGACTTATGACCGTTTTTCACACTTATGACCATTGTAGCATTCCCATGGTCACGTGATATATATTTCGATGCTTGATAACTGACTCACATTTATGACGTTTGCAGTGTCCGGGGGTCATGTGATTCCCTTTTGCAATCTTCTGACAAGCTAAGTCAATGGGGAAGCCAGGTTCACTTAACAACGGTGTTACTAATTTAACAACGGCAGTGATTCACTTAACAACTGTGGCAAGAAAGGTTGTAAAATAGAGCAAAATTCACTTACCGTATTTTTCAGAGTATAAGATGCACTGAAGTATAAGACGCACCTTAGTTTTGGGGGAGGAAAACAAGGGAAAAAGGCCTCTGCCTCCAAGCAATTTGCCAAACAGCAAACAGCAAACAGCACAGATGATATACACTGTTTGCTGTGTATTTCTGTGCATGTGTGCCTGACCCATAGAAATAGCAAAGAATTGGAGAAATGTACATTATGCCAGAAAGTTTTGTTAAATGTAGTCACACTAACTGCTCCCAATTATTTAAATAGATCTACTCCAAGGTAACTAAACTCTAATACTAAACAGGACACTGTTACATTTCAGACTATACTTGTACAGAGCTGTTAAAATTAATTAAAATTTCTGGAAGTATACATTATTCTCTATTATTTAAAAGAAGATACAATAGCACTGGGCCTCTTCAGAGCAAGCATTTATTTTAGAAAGCTTCTTTATTTTGTTAAGTTGTCTAGATTTACAGGGATCTCCAACCTTGGCAACTTTAAGACTTGTGGACTTCAACTCCCAGAATTCCACAGCCAGCAAAGCTAACAAAGCTGGCTGTTGAATTCTGGGAGTTGAAGTCCACAAGTCTTAAAGTTTCCAAGGTTGGAGACCCCTGGCTCTAGAACAATAATAAAGCAGTCTTTAAAAAATAAGTCTAATAATTTGAACATTCTACAGACATTTATAGTTATTCACTTACCTCCTTCCATCTAGTTCAGCAAAAAATAAAAATCTGCATGTCTCTCCCAGCTATTTGCCTCTTTGTAGTTAGTTTCACTTTCATTTTCCCATGTGGCAAACCTAATCAGCTGTAGGTCGGGAAACTGCTACTGACTTGCTTGGCTTTACAGGATCTTCTCTCTTTCCTGCAAGCAGGTAAATTGTTGGAAGACAGAGGCCAAAGGGTAGGGGTGGCTGGCTGGCTGGGGCTGCATTTGGTGTATAAGATGCACCCAAGTTTTCACCCTCTTTTGGGGGGTAAAAAGGTGCGTCTTATACTCCGAAAAATACGGTAATTGCCTTGCTTAGCAACAGAAATGTGCTCAATTGTGGTCGTAAGTTGAGGACTACCGGTACAGAATATTATTGTCATTATTGTCACCACTGTAAGCTACGTCTCTAAGACCAACCCCCCCCCCGCCGAATATTATTAGTCTAAAATTAAGGTATAAAACTAAAAATCTAAGACAGAAGTTAGAATGAAGTGATATCTACCTATATATATTTGGTATTGTTCAAACGTTAGCCATGATTATACTATATGGAGGGGTGAGGCTTGGTAATCTTAAATCAGTTAAATCTTATACATAATAAATGTCCCCCCAATATTGTCCTGTAATACCCAAAGTCCCTTTAGAAAATATGGTTTTGAGTGCCTTGAAGAACATCAGAAATATAGCCTCTCCTGGGACTTCGGCAAACTCTTTCTAAGAGTTCATATTCCACCGACAAAGTCAAGCACGATCAGGCAATCCCTAATGGGATTCAAGTGCTTTATAGTGGAAAACCAGCACTCTGAACATAGCCCCAAACTTACTAGCAGTCAGTGCAGTAACCACAAAATAGACGTTAAAGTACCAGTATAATTTCCCAAACATGCATCAAGTGCTTTGATTCCATAAATATATTACAGAAAGACTTCATAAATTATAGTTCCCTTTGTCAGACACCTTAAATAATCCATTAATTTGATAAAAGCATATTTACAAATTTACAGAAGTAAGAGAGTGGAGTTTCATAAAGTAGTGCCGAAATGCCAGGAAAACTCAAGAGACACAATTAGCATATTGCAAAATGATCCAGAACTGCAATATAAAATTAAATTATACACCTAATAACTTAAAAGGGCATTTCTTACATATCATAAGGTAGGTTCTGGTCTCTAAAAGCTGATGCCTGGCGTTCATGTGTTTTGCCCTATCACAATTATTTGTAGCTGGAACTGGCATTCATTTGTTTGTATTGCCAAGAATCACAGATGACAGACAATAAAGAGCATCTAAGATTTTTCCACCTCTTCTTACTTCTATGTGTGTGTCTTTGTGCCCTTATAATGTCATATATTTTTTTAAAAAAACTTTCCCAAACAATAGTCAAGATGCAAAGGGGGTATAGCAATGCTGCAGTACTTTTTCTTGTTGTTTTTAAACATACCTATGGAAACATAAGCCCAGAATTTAAACCTTGCTTTAAACTTCAACCAAAGGACTCCTTTAACACTTTGGGCACACAGACTGTTAGAATTTGCCCTTTCCGGCTAGGTTCTTTATCCTGGCATGATTCAAGTAAAAGAAATGAGTAGTAAAAGTAAGGAGTTGAAGAACAGAGATACTTTACGAGAAGAGCCCTCCACTCCTCTACTCGCAACAGAATACCTTACGCAACCAGACTTGAAATCCTGGGCTTAGAAAGCTTAGAACTACGTCATCTTCAGCACGACCTAAGCATAGCTCATAAAATTATCCGCTACAACGTCCTTCCTGTCAACGACTACTTCAGCTTCAACCACAACAATACACTAGCACACAACAGATACAAACTCAAAGTGAACCGCTCCAAACTTGACTGTAGAAAATACGACTTTAGCAACAGAGTGATTAATGCCTGGAACTCACTACCTGACTCTGTGGTTTCGTCACCAAACCCCCAAAACTTTACCCTTAGACTGTCCACTGTTGACCTCACCTGATTCCTAAGAGGTCAGTAAGGGGTGTGCATAAGTGCACCAGCGTGCCTACCATCCCTGTCCTAATGTTCCCTCTTATCGGTACCCATCTTATGTAAATAAACAATGTTATATCTATGTATATTACCAATACGTACTTGACAAAATAAAATAAATAATAAATAAAATATATTTCAACTCAGGTGTGAATCAATGGGAATGTACATTGCGATGCAATCCTTCTCTATGATCCCATTCAGCAGAATGAATAGGAAAATTCCTGGACCTAACAGAACATACTAACCACAATTTCCATGTGACCTAATCCAACTTTTTTCTTCCTAATGTTTTCATGGAAGTTCAGGGTCTGGGGGGTGGTGTGTGTGTGTGTGTGTGTGTGTGTGTGTGTGTGTGTGTGTGTGTGTGTGTGTGTGTGTGTGTGTGTGTGTGTGTTTTAAGATCAACCGATATGCATATTACCAACTAAATAAAACCTCTCCTGATAGGATTATTAAACCCAGTTTAAAATTAGCTGATTCGATCTTACTTTTTCTTCAGACATTGTTTATTAAGGGCAGAATCCTTGCTAACAGATAAACAAATAAGGGCTAGACAGGGCTCAACTTGAAGCAGGGAAATGTACTTCTACGCTGGGGATATGCTTTCAATGGAGGATTCCCATGTTTCTATTTTCTTTACAATGTAAAACAGAAGTATGTATATTCCATGTACATCTCTATAAACTCACATAGACAAAGAAATGTATAGAGAACTATCACTTATATTATTATTGGAATAGAAATAGTAATCCTGGTATGACGTTCATAGGAATATCGTGCTAAAATATTTGTGTTTCTTTTTTACATTTCTTCTCCAGGTTTATTCTCAACATGGATATTTTTATTTGACATAGAAAGGACAAAAATATTTTAACTATGTAGGCAGAATGCAAAATGTTGGTAGCATTTGTGGTAAATGTAAAATTAGAAGCTATGTTTGCATTGTCTTCTTTCTTGAAATGTTTCTTAGTTCTATTTGGGTATTTCATTAGGTGTGGGTGTCTTTTTACAGAAATTTTGAAAGATTAATTGGTTGTGTTCCCTTCCATTCTTACTTTGAATGGTGAATCAGTAAATCATGTCTTGCTAAAAGCCTCTGAAATTGGTCAGAGCAAACTGTGTTCCAGAATGGTTTTAAAAGTTTAATTATCAGTGGGGACACATATTTGGGCTTCTCTCTCATGTTTATCATAACTTATTTTTCTGTATAAATACTGCAGACCTTCCTAGAGGTATGAAAATAAAAGAAATCATGAAAGGGTTAAAGGACAACAAATGCTTCTGTTTTCAAAATTTTGTTCAGTATGAATTTAGACTCAATGAAGATCATTCTTCTGAATTAAATTGTACTTATTTCAACAGGGTTTTTCTTAAATACTGCTTAAAGTTAGATACGTGTTGAAATTCTTACTAGAGTTATCCGTATCTTCTTTAAATACTTAATTAAATTATCAGGCTCTTCACTGATACTAGAAGTGATCATTTACAAGGGACAATGATTTTATGACACTGATGAAGAAGTCTGAACTCTCTGACTATATTAGGGTGAATGAATCACAAAGTTTCCTCATGAGTTAATTAGAAAGTCATTTTCCTAATATAATGAAGTTGTACTTGATTACATAGGATTGCTGTGGCTGTCAGATTTATTACATCTCCAGATGGTCTGCTGAGCATCTATTCCACCCACTCTCCACAAAGTTTTTTCATGATATTATGAGGTGAGACTATAAAGTTATAATACCAGTCAGCTTCTGTTGGATTAATACTTCTGTGAGAATTGCTTCTAATTTGGAAGGAAGGAAGAACCTCAAAAAGATACAATTTACATTTTGGGACTACAATCAGTTCCACATGACAGATGATTAATTGTCTGACAAATGACAATTAATTAACTTAGACAGAGGCTGTTAGAGCCAATTCTAATGAAACATTATGATTATTAAAGACAATTTGTCCCTTAGATCAATGAGAACTGTTCAGTTCTTACACTGGTTGCTTATCATAAGGACCATAAATTGCTTAGGAAGAATAAAAACTGAGGGGTGGGGAAAAAGTTTAGATTTTCTTTTCTTTTTTTAAACTTTTTACTATTATTATTATTTTTATTGCACTCTTTCTCTTTACATATTTCTATTACAAAATTAACGGATCTGTGACATTATTTGTAAAACTAAAATCAATATTTGATACATTATATACATTCTATTTCCAAACGCTCTATTCCTTTATGTACATTTCCATTTCTTATTTCTATTATCTATCCATTCATACCATTTCTCCCATACCGCATAATATTCCAAGTCATCCTTTCCCTTTAACTCTAATGTGAGTTTATCCATTTCTGCGCAATCAAATATTTTTTGAATTACTAATCTCTCTGGCGGTATACTATCTTTCTTCCAATACTGCGCAAAGGCAATCCTTGCTGCCATTATTATATGTAACATCAAATACTTTATCTTTCTATTATATTTTGCCCTAATTATCCCCAGGAGAAACAATTCCGGTTTAAATTCTATTTGACACTTAGTTGACTCTTGCAGCCATTTCTATATATTCATCCAATATCATCCAAGATATTATTGCTAATTGGGCTCCCACATCTCAATTTCCCAACCTGTCAATTTCCCATCCTATCAATTTCCAGAATTACAGGTACATCCTCCCAAATTGGAATGCTCAGGAATTCTCAGAATCATAATTTGTTTCTGGAATTGTATTTGTATCTGACAGCCTGCAGACAGCTATTCCATAGCAATGCTCTACTATTCCATTCACCTTTTTCTTCATTGCTTCATTAAAATAATTGGCACATACTTATCAGCGGCAGGTTGCTCCCAGTTCGGCCCGGTTCAGCGAACCGGTAGTGGCGGTGGTGGGAGGCTCCTCCCACCCGCCCAGGACACTTCTGCTTTTTGTGCATGAGCAGAAGCATCACACATGCGAACCGGTAGCAACAGGATTTAGAACCCACTACTGATACTTATCCTTATTTTAAAAGAGCAAGAAAAATAGAAATGCAGCTACTCTGCCATTCATATTGTGTTCACTTGGTATTTTAGTATTAAATATAAATTAGTCAGTTGGCTGTCACTAATCATCTGGAAAGTATCTTAAAAGTATCAATAGGGGCGTGGCCAAATATCGCAGTGCCACGGGTGTTTCCCCGCTCTGAGGGAAACCCCGAATCCCAGCTGCTTGGGGACCTGAAACTGGACCAGGAACAGGTCGGAGCCACCCTGGAGGGGCGGTGAAGAAGAGAGGCACCGCTCGATGGTCCTGGGGGTCTTGCAAACCCCCCAGGGAACCGGCACCAGCCTCTTGACCAGCAGCTGTGGAAGATGACTCTGTCGCCATTAGCTGGGATGGCCACGATCGGAACAATAGGAAAAGAGAGATTATTGATTGCCTGGGAGACAAAATCTAAGCGTTTGAGCAGGAGAGAAGTGAAGCCGGGTGAGTGTTTGACCTATTTAATGATTAAATGAAGAAATTTAAAAGGAGACTAAAAGATATTCTAGAGTTGAGCTAGCGGCTATCTATAAATTGGAAATACCATAGAGAGACTTAAAGAAACAGAGTTTTAAAAGCCCAAGAAATTTGAGGATGTTTCTATAATTGGACTTGGTGGAAATTAAAGAGACTGAAAAAGAATAAAGAATTTGAAGAAAATATCCCATATTTGGATTTAAAATGTTTTGGAGAGTTTTGTGAAATAATTGTATTGCATTGGAAATCCGGTAATGCCATCTGCTAGTTGGAAGAAATATTGCAACAACTTGTGGAGCAGTTAAAGAAAAGGACAGTTGTGAGGATTGATTTTGCTTACAACAAAAGATAACCTTGCAACAGTGAGAATTTGAAAGGAGTGTATGCTAAGCTATGGTGTTTGATCTTGACTTATCATGGTGATGGAAGATAACAAGACTGAACTGGAATGGAAAACATTAAAAGTGGATATCAGAAGACTGAAATATAAAGAGACTATATATGGATTTAAGCTTTAATTCAGAGAGATTTAACTATGGAAGAGTGTGTGTACAAAGAATTGATTGGACTATTAAAATATATTCATGAAGACATAAAAACCTATCTTTTGGAAATTAGAGGTAATAAGAAAACAGAAATGAAGTTGGAATATATAGAACATTTAAAACCTACAGTGCTGGAAAATAAAAATGAGAAACAAGGAGAGCATATTGAAGAAAAAAGGATTGATAATAAAAAACAAGATGATTTCACTGGGATTTACAGTGACAAGACAAGATTAGAGAGGGGGGAGTATCACTTCCAAAAGAACCAATCCAAAGATGGAGGCGGTAATAAGAAGAAACTAGGCGGAACTGTGAGGAAAGTTCAACAAATAATATACTTAAATGGAAGAAAAGGAGTTCAGAAAAAAAGAATTTATATGTATAAAAATAAAAGAAAGAAAAAGAAAAGTTAAGAGAAGGGAAGAAAGGGAAAAACTCACAAGGAGTGCAGTTTCTGAGAGACCAAAGGAGAATGGATGAAGATGGGAGCTTAATGGAATAAAAGAGGGGTGACAAGATATATGTTAAGAGTTTTATTTGTATTAATGGCATTACTTGTGTATAATTAATTATGGCATAGGGCTTTTTGGGGAGAGTGGTTTATGATGATATATTTATGAATAGTGATAATGTAAGCTATATTATAGTAAATGTAATTGTTGGAATGTGATAAAATATGCATAATTATTATGTTAAAAGGTTTTGAATTTTGATGATGGAAATAAATTAGACAATAGTAGGTGAATTGTTGGAAGGTTATAAAAGTTGAACAATCATTATGTTAAAAGGTTTTTCTATAAGATCTGTATAATTTATAAATCTGATATAATGTTGAAAAGAATTTTGATAATTAGTAAAATTGTCAGAATGATATGAGATCTGTATAACTATTATTTTTAAAAGGTTCTTAATATAAGATTATATAATTTATAAATTTGACATTATGTTGAAGAGATTTTAGATATATTGGGAAGTTGGTAATTTAACCAACCAATGGATGGATGTGGTAAGATTTGATTTTGTTTAAATATTGAGGATGAGTTAAAATAAGAAATTGAGTAATAAAGATGAAGGGAATTCTGAAAAGGTAAAAAAGTTTAGAAATTTAGGGCATTTAGAAATGATAGAATAGAAGTAAAACGAGTAAAGATATAAATTGAGGAAAGGGAGGAGTAAGGTCAAAAATTAAAAATATAAACAGGATAGATTTGAAGGATAAATAAGGAAGGAGGTACAAGAGACAATGAATATGTATGGAAGATAAGCTATAGCGATTAAATTGGGAGAAAATTGAAAATTAAAGGTAGACCCAGGCAACAAAAAGAGGTGGCAAGGAGGCAGCATTAGAATAATAGTAAATATACGTAGAAGAATATTATATATATATATGGATAAAGGGGAAAAATACCAGTTTAAGAGTAGCACCGATGATGGAATGAAGTTAGGAATTTGAGTTACTCGTCTGTTTACCATAAAATGGATTATGATTAGATGTACTCAGGGAAGGGACAAGAGGGAGAAAGAGGAAGTAGAATGGAAGGGGAGAGGAGGAGTGGAGGGAAGTAAGAAAGAGGGAGAGAAGGAGAAAGAAGGTAGAGGGAAGAGAGGGAGATAGAGGGAGGGGAGTAGTATGAAATATTGAGGGAAAACAGACAGGCGACAAAAGTACAAAAGGTGTAAAATTAGGATGTTTGCTTATGGTATCTTGGATAGTAATGTATAATTATATAAGTTTTGATATGATTTATGGTATATGTATGGATGTTGGTGAAGTTGGTGAAAAAATTTAATTTTTTTTTTAAAAAGTATCAATATAGAGATCTCATTAGATTTTTTTTCTCAAGAAAAATGTCCATACTTGTAATGAATAAGCTATTATAAATATCATCAGTTTACATTGGAGCTTTTAGTATGGGTTGGTGTGCTAACAAACTTGCATATATATATATATATATATATATATATATATATGTATGTATGTATGTATGTATGTATGTATGTATGTATGTATGTATGTATGTATGTATGTATGTATATATATATATATATATATATATATATATATATATATATA
Organism: Diadophis punctatus similis; assembly: GCA_023053685.1. Taxonomy (NCBI): domain Eukaryota; kingdom Metazoa; phylum Chordata; class Lepidosauria; order Squamata; family Dipsadidae; genus Diadophis; species Diadophis punctatus. Next base: position 3,947,689 of record JALIGW010000033.1, read on the forward strand.
TATATATATATATATATATATATATATATATATATATATATATATATATATATATATATATATATATATATATATATATATATATATATATATGTCTTTGGTTATTCGGGTTTTCTCCCGCGTGAAATTGGAAGTATCTTTGCAACGTTTCGACGAAGTCCCATTCGTCATCATCAGGCTGGAGTCTTCAGCTTGCTGCTTCTAGGAGCAATGTGAGATTGCAGCTGTTTCTTCCTTTTAACTGCCACTGGGGGTTTGAACTGATAGGGTGGGAGCTTGGCTGTGTTCTGATTGGGTGGAGGTGTGTTCTGATTTGTTGGGGGCTTGGCTGTGCTCTGATTGGATGGGGGGTTGGCTGTGCTATGATTGGCTGGGGTGTCAGTTTGCTTCATGTATGGAATGGAGGGGTTTAGAGTGGCTAAAGATGCAGCTATGGTCTGGCTTCTGGTTTGTGGCCGTGCCTCATTGGTGTGGGTTTGGGTTTGCTTTTTGCATGGGTGTGTGGTAGTGACATCCTGTGTGGTTTTCGTGAGTGTGGGTCTAGTGTCATTCTTAGTGTTAGGGACTCGTTTGTCAACAAGTGCGGGTTTCCAAATGGCTGGTAGGCGGGAGGTGTCATCTCGTTTATTCATGCTTTGTGGGCGTTTCTCTATCTCAATGGCTTCTCTGATTATTCTGTTGTTAAAATGTTCAGTTTTGGCGATAGTTCTGGTCTTTTTAAAGTTAATTTCATGTCCTGTGGCTTTAAGATGTTGGACCAAGGAAGAAGTTGGTTCCTCTTTTTTGACTGAGTTCTTGTGTTCTTCAATGCGTGCACTTATTCTTCTGTTGGTTTGTCCAATGTATGTGGTGGGGCAGGCGGTGCATGGGATTTCATATACTCCTTGATTTTCTAACTCAATTTTGTCTTTGGGGTTTCTTAGGATGGTGGATATTTTTCGGTTTGTGCAGAATGCTGTCTTGATGTTGTGTTTGTGGAGGATCTTGCTGATTCTGTCTGTGGTTCCTTTTATGTATGGTAGGAGGGCTTTGCCGTTTTCTTGTTCTCTGTCTTGGATTTTAGTGGGGGTTTCTTTTTGGATTAGGTTGGTGATCTTATTTCTTTGGAATCCATTGGATACTAGTACGTTAGTGAGAGTATTTAGTTCGGTTTTTAGGTGTTGTTCGTCAGCTAGGCGTTTTGTTCTGGAGATGAGTGTCTTGGCTACGGAGTTGATCTGTGCTGGGTGGTGGTGTGAGAGTGCGTGCAGATAGCGGTTAGTGTGGGTTTTCTTCTGGTAGATGGTGTGTCCTAACACACCTCCACCCAATCAGAACACAGCCAAGCTCCCACCCTATCAGTTCAAACCCCCAGTGGCAGTTAAAAGGAAGAAACAGCTGCAATCTCACATTGCTCCTAGAAGCAGCAAGCTGAAGACTCCAGCCTGATGATGACGAATGGGACTTCGTCGAAACGTTGCAAAGATACTTCCAATTTCACGCGGGGAGAAAACCCGAATAACCAAAGACCTACATACAAACACCCGCGAAAACCTCAGAAAACAAATATATATATATATATATATATATATATATATATATATATATATATATATATATATATATATATATATATATATATATATATATATATATATATATATATATATATACATATACACACACACACACACACACACGAGAAAGAGCACTATTAATTCATAATATATTTTACAATCAATATGCAGAAAAGATATATTTTAAATTTAAAGAACAGGATTATTTTCTTGGTTTTTCCTGATGCATGTATATCTTTAAAAATCATTTTAAGGCATTGTTTAATTTCACAATCAAAATTCAGTTCAACTAAATTTCTTTGCTGTATAAGTTCAGCATAATATATGTTCCCAATCTATCATTGATCCATGTTTATTTATTCAGTGATCAACTATCTTTATTTATTCAGTGATCAGTAGGGAAAATTTAAACGGTGTTCCAAATGTTTCCTAATAGACTTTGAGGTCAGTAGAGTATATTTTTGTTTTTCAAATAGTGATTGTTTTAAATGTGGATCAGTTTTCATAATTTATCCAATCACTTGTTAATTCACTCAGGTTATATTGTATTCTCTGTTTCTGTACAAAATATGCCCAACTCGGCAATTGATCCATAATTAGAAGGAAAACTATGATGTCTGACATAATTATAAGCATATTTGAATCTGTAATTGCAAACAAATAAACAGAAAAGTCAATACTAAGTGGGGACCAAAACTTTCCCATCCTTTATCATAATTCCTTCATGAATTCAAGATTTACTGATAGAAACTGTTGCTTAACTTGTTATCATTTGCTTTGCTCATCATTAAATTAATATTATGGATATTCAAAATATTTATAGATCATGGACTGCTAGCCCTTACAAAAAATGTAAATATAACAATATTGCTTCTGAGTAGTCTTGATCATTTATGCCCTGTTGATGGATTTCCCATAGCTCTCAAGATATTCACTGAGAATAAAATGCTGGGCCTTGGTCTGATTCACAAGATTTTGAGAGCCATTCTTTTCAGTTTAAGCAGTATCATTAGAACTTCCATTGTTATTTTCTATTTGGAGACTTACAGCTTTCAATAGGAGCTATTTCTTAAAGCAGTGTTTTTCAATCTTGGAAGCTTTAAGATATGTGGACTTCAAGTCCCAGAATTCCCCCGCCAGCAATCTTCAAGTTGAAGTCCACACATTTTAAAGTTGGCAAGGTTGAGAAACATTGTTTTAAAATCATCATGTAATACATATTACTCAAACTTACCATTTGCAAAATCTCTATCATAAATGAGTAGGTGCGTCCCCATACAGAATAGACAGCTGTAAAATTCTGTTGACGCATCTATAAATACATTATTCATTCATTCCTATGAGTTATTAATGACCACATGATTCTCCAGTGACATCGAAAATCCTGTCCACAAGCAAATGATGACAGGTAATAAATAATACAAATAAATAATGTATCACTAGCAAGCAATGTGTGTTTGGCTTAAAGAACAATAATCTTTTGTTGTGTTTATTTTTTCTAAAAACGCAGCCTCCATTCCACAGACTTCTCTTATTTGGTCATTCTCTGTTTCTTGGTCAAGTGTATCTTATCTCTGTCAGCAAAGCATTGAACCACGAAGGTTAGCATTATTGGAAAGAATCGTGTTATTAAGAGGGTTTTTTTTAAAGGCCCTGAAACATAAAAGTCAAGACTATCTTTGCTTCAAGCAGCTCTAAAACGAGCATTCAGGAGGGGATAATTCTGTTCCAATATACTGTGGAAGATATTAGCTTTGAATGGGGCAACTTGCCAAAGCTTTTAGCAACTTATAAATCTTGTGCACATGGAAAGTCTAGGTCTCTACATCTACGTAATAAGTAAGGTGTGTAGATCAGTGTAAATCTCTATGTTTATATCTCTTTGTGTTACCAAAACAGGAAGAAAATTGTTTAAGATTTGTTTAAAAGTGCATTTGATTAGAAAAATCTACTTTCATTAAGAATTTTCTCTAATAGAACTGCTATGCCCCACAATATCCCAATATATATAGCCCTTAGCACCATTTAGCCTTCTCTGCTGCAGCACCTGCCCTTTGTAACATCCTACCCTCTAGGGTAAGAGTTGCCCCCACCCTGCTGTCCTTCCACAGGAGCATGAAGACCTGATTCTGCCTCTTGGCCTGTGGACCAGATTTGGGGGGGGTGTGGAATTTCACACTGAAGGTGGCTGCTGGATTAATGACAGACCCCACCCTCCCCTTGCTCTCTGCGCTCCACCAGTCCATCTTTTTGTTATCATATTGATGTATTCTCATTGTTTTCTTTTTTCATTATTTTTTTTGTTCTATTATTTTACTTCTGTTTTGTTTAGGCTCTTTTCATTTCTTCCTTTTTATTGTCGAAAGCCTCCTAGAGTAGCCCAACAGCAAGATAGGCAGCAAATAAATTTAACAAATAAATAAATAACTTTGTAATGCAAATATTTATGATGCATGCTCTTTAGACATAGTCTTTTATTAACAATAGCCATTTTAAAATGTAACTAGTCTTGTAAAATTTCATTTCAGCCATTATTTGTTAAACACAAGTTTCACAAATAAATATTTGAATGTGATGAGAATGCTGCCTGATATACAAAAGAGATTCTCAGTAGATTTGGTTCAGTGTTGTTGCACCCTTTTTATGTCTCTTACTTTGACAGGTTTCTGTCACATTTAGATTCCTAATACAGAGACACATTCCTAATTCAGAGGCATCCCTGCTTTCAAACTGTAATCGCCATACGCTTCCCATGTTAAGGTACAGCCCCATATGCAGTTCATTATCCAGTACATGCTCTATCTTTCAACGGTATTCTTACCCAGAGGAAAATATATATACAATACAATTTTGTATACAATACAAAATAAATATATAAAATACAAAATAATAAATAAATGATAAATAATAAAATAATAAATAAATAATAATAAATACATTAAAAATACAAGTTTGGGGAAGAATACAATTATTCCCCAAACCCCCAAAACTTTAACCTTAGACTGTCTACAGTCGACCTCTCCCCATTTCTAAGAGGTCTGTAAGGGGCGTGCATAAGCGCACCACTGTGCCTACCGTCCCTGTCCTACTGTCCTATTGTCCTCTTTTATCGGTACTTTTTTTACTTATGTTATGTTTATACAAACAACTACTATCCTATACATGTTTGACAAAATAAATAAATAAATAAATAAATAAATAAATAAATAAATAAATAAATAAATAAATAAATAAATAAATACCATTTTTAAAAGGCTTATTCCTCAAGGTTGTAGCCAGAGAAATAGTATGAAGTCACTGGTTTTCTGTCTAGATATAGAACTAACCCAGAGATTGTTATCTGAAAAACATTTATGAACATGTCCAAAGTAAGGCTTGGGGAAGATACCCAAACCCTCATATTAAAGGAAAAGTGATGTGACAGAATAGAGAAGTTAAGCACTACCTTCCTTCCTGTCTGTGCTCCCTCAGACAAACAAATTGTACTTAGAGTGATCAGTTTGAGTTAAACAAATAGCAGGGACTAAACTAGATAAGCCACTTCTCACATATTCACAAAATACCTTCTCACAGTAGAGGAGAAAACAAGTGAAAATGAGCTGATGAGTTGGCAGGAAAGGAGAAAGTTGCAGTTTTGGAGGGGAAGAAGGTGGTTTGTGAACCAAAATAGACCTAGACAGTGATGCTCTTGAAGATCTGCTGGTCCCGGGATAAATAAAGGCCACAGAAGGGTTCCAGGGGGAATAGAAAATAACTGAGAATGGGGAAGGACCAGAGCATGAAAGATCATTAACAGGCCAGGAAAAGAAGAACATTCAAAGAAGGAAAATCAGCATCCCATTAATCACCAATCACCCACTAAGCATAATCAATGCTCTTGATTAACTATAAGGAAGGAGTTTAGAACACATAGTTCCCAGGTTATGATGGCAATCGGGATTGGAATTTCGCTTGCTAAGCAATGTTGCTGTAAAGGGTGAGATCTTTTGATTGCATCACTTACCAGTGGCAATCCTGGTTCTCCCCATTTACCATTGCTAAGCAAAGACGAGAGACCATTAAGCAAGGATCTCCCTGCAACTTCCTGCTGACTTCCAAAATCTGTGAATAAAGCAGGAATAGAAAAAAGTTCACATGAAAGTTTTACATGCTGACGTTTGTTTGGTTGCCTCCTGAGACCCTATTTTCCCCTCCCTCAGGCCTCCTGACACTTTTTAAAATGATTATTTTATTTTCCCCTACCTCTACAAAGGAAGGTAATAAGCACCTACTAGGAATATACTAGAATATTTTGCTCTGAATCTTCACAATTCTGGGAGTTGAAGGCCGCTAAGGTTGAGAAAGACTAGTTTAAACAGAATATCAGGCTATTACTGTGGACAAGGGAAAGGAAAGACATGTCTTAAATCTGCTTCCTTTCCAGCCAAATTACACATGGGGGTCCAGCATCTTAAGCTTGCAGTAGGAAAAGCCATTGTTTAGAGATAGAGAACGGAATACATTCTAAGCACATTCTCCCCTTCTCAGCAATATGGAAAACTGCTGCACCACAGGCCCAAAGGCCAAGCTTCTGGTTACCCATCAAGGAAAAAAAACTTTAAAAAACAAACAAACAGAAAAACAACATAAATCTGTTTTCAAATACTGTAGCAGCTGAGAATTGCTACTGCAAACTGAATGGGGTGGGAGGAATAAACAATTAAGCCTGGTTTCTTTGTTGTTTTTCATCCCCTGCCCTCATCATATTCATGAGTCACCAGCATTAAGTCCTCTGGAGCTGCTTGCTTTTCCAATGCTTCAGCAGCACCTAAAATCTGAACTGCATTTCACACATTGCCCAGTCAGCCTACTGGAGGACACTGTCTGAAATCAGTGCGCTCTAGTTTTGGGGACAAAAGGTACAGTATTTCACTTGAAAGGCATAATAAGCAAGCAGCCATTAAAAAGAATGCATCGAACTGTTTTTTGGCAGCTGGAAAGTCAGGCCATTCCACAGTGAGCTTTTGAAGAAACAAAGTGACAGTTCCTTTTGTGGGCTTTTCCTCTGTTCAAAAGAACTCTTTCAAAGAACGAACGGAAAGAACTCTGAATGAAAATGCACCTTTGCAAAATATTACCGCTATTTGTCGTACCATTCTCAAACAGATTTGTATTTATGAAACACGGCTCTTCTTTGATTAATTCCATAAATGAGAAATAAACTTTTTTTAAAAAAAAATCCATTGTGACTGGAATGACTGCAAGAAAGCCCTTTGAGTAGCAGATCAGATAATGGATGCAACATAAAGTGGCAACGCAGGCATCACTAAGAAAGGGAAATGTGTCATCAGTCAGCAGCAGACAAAAGTACAAAACAAAAATTGCAAAAACATGGGTAGATTAATTTATAAAAGGTAGGTGCAAATTTTAAAATAATTACGATCATTATATAAAATGTAAGTACACTTCAGCTGATTGCATGTTTATTAGTTTGCTGCCTAAGTGCTATCAATTCCATGTTCCCTGCTCTTTCTGTTTATGGTTTATTATCTTTAAACCGGACATGGGAGCCTTACAAAACTATAAGGACATTGAACAGCCATCCTACTGTAATTTAATCCCAATTTCTAGGGAGAAAACAGAGAACATTGTGGGGTTTATATATGATTAGCCATGCTACTAGATAAACATTCAGGAATAGAGAGTAGCGGTGGCCTGTAAATTAAATTGCATCTCGAAGCTTAAACTGCATTCCCATGACACCTTTTTTGTGTCCATCTCCAAGATAAGCTAACCAAGCATTATGGTTTGTTACATTATTCCTTTTGAATGTCCCGAAACCAGATTTTGTAACCCCAACAAATCTTGGGGACAAGTCATACTTTCCAGAAATTCAAAATGGCATGAACAACCTGGCAACAATGTCCTTCAATCAATTACTGTATCTTCAAGCTATTGGATGTCCAGAGGGTGGCAAGATCAGCAAAGTTATCAGGGTGGCAATTGAAGCTCTGCCCATTTTATATGTGCAATGCACATGCAGCACACATAAAAAAAAACAGCCAGAGTTTCAATTGCACCATTGTGGCAACTCACATCTTGACTTTTTAAATTGCACCTTGCAGACTCCATTTGTGCATCTGCAGTGCACAATACACAATAGCTGGGTCTTTTATGAGCTAACTATTTTTACAATACTTTCACTTGGTAAGAAATCATTTTGTCATTTCCTAATTTAACATTATTTTAATCAGAGGAAAGTTAAAGAAAAACCTTGTGGTATAAGCTTGTGGGTCAGCGCCAGTCTGGCCAATTTGGAGCAGGGGGATTACCTACCTGGACCCGTGTCTTTCCATTTTTCCTGACACATATCCTGTTAAAATTCAGTTTGCACTATTTACAAGGGAAGGGAAAGGGTGTGTGTGTGTGTGGCATGGTGATGCACACTTGTTAACTGAGCTTTTAAATGTAGTTTTTAAAAATCACATCTTTATTTTCTGTCATTTAAGGAAGCATACATGAGGTCCCCTCTCCTGTTTTCCCCACAACAATTCTGTAAAAGAATGACTGGACCAAAGTCAATCGGCTGATTTTCATGCCTCAGGGAAGACTAGAACTCACAGTGTCCAGTTTTTAATCCTGCACCTTTACACCAAACTAGTTGTTCTATGTTATACTGCATGAACACAGCTTTGTTTTCTTTGTTTTCACTCAGTTTGAAAACAGACCTTGTGGTGATAATACGAGAACAGAAAGAAAATTCAGACTTCTTACTTGGAAGAAATATTTCATTCACTGAAGAATAACAAGGTTAGGTGACATGTAAGAAAATGAAGTGCGTGAGTAGCAACTTGAAATTTATCTTATTTTCAAAAGAAGGAAAAGAGTTTCATCCATGCTTCCTGACTGAAAAGGAAGAATTATATCGATAGCATTTAAATGTTCCCCAGATTGGATATGGCTCATCAGAACATGTTTTCTTTCTTTTTGGCAAGAAATTATTTCTGGATGTATGGTACCATATGTTGAAATACCACCTTAGTCTTTAAGGACATAAAATGAAAAATTCAGTGACTGGAACATGTGGGAGTTTTTTTAACTGTGAAATTTGTCCTTTTTGATGTTGTAAGGCTTGGTTGATTCCTTTTCCTACTTCAGGATGGCAGAATTTGATTTCTGAATTCTTCTACAAAGGAAAAGCCATTTCCTTTAATTTGTATACTGCCCATCTCAACAAGTGACTCTTGATGGAAAACAGTATTAAAGCTGAGAATTATTTCATTCGATAATTCCGCATTATGGAAATGTACTCAAATTCTTATATATATATGGGAACATAGAACTTTTAAGGAAAAATATTTCCTCCCTCATTGTAAACCCCCCCCCCCAAAAAAATAAGGGTTGGGACTATTCCATATGGTTTCCCTAAGAACATCATTACTTCCTTATTTCTTTTGGAAACATTACTTTCCATATTTGGAGGAAGGTGACAAAGCCAAAACGATGGAGGAACCAGTTTTAAAACTACCTCATTCTAGCCTATATTTCTGTAGTTCTTACCTGCACCATTAATTATTTCTGTCTTCCTTTATATTCTTCCTGCAGGTGTGTGGATGGATGAAAAAGAAGCATGAAAGTGATGAATGACTCCGGAATGGCAGAAAAGCATTGGCCCTCAGGAAAGTTACGGGTAATCTTCGACTTATGATCATTCATTTAGTAATTGAAATTATGATGGTACTGAAAAAAGTGACTTATGATTGATCCTTGTACTTATGACCATCACAGAGTTCCTGTGGTCACATTGGGGTGAAATGCTCCCAGTTCAGGCGGGCCAGTTGGTTGTCGTAGAGCCTATAGAGCAGATAGCGATCGCAGCGTGAGGCTTCCCTCACCCGCTTCCCCCACCCACCTGGACGCTACCATTTGGGTTCTTTTACCCTCTGCGCATGCGCAAAGCATTCTGCACATGCGCAGAGGGTAAAAGAACCCAAATGGTGGCGTCCAGGTGGGTGGGGGAAGCAGGTGGGGGAAGCCTCGCGCTGCGATCGCTATCAGCTCTATCAGCTCTACGACAACCGACTGGCCCGCCCGAACCGGGAGCATTTCACCCCTGGGTCACATGATCAGAACCTGGGCACTTGGCAAGCGGCATGTGTTTACAATGGTTGCAGAGTCCTGGGGTCACATGATCACCATTTGCATCTTTTGCAGCCAGCTTCTGTCAAGCAAACTCAATGGGGGAAACTGAATTTGTTTAACAAGTGCAACAAAAAAAGGTTGTAAAATTAACATGATACAATACTTAAACATATCACTTAGCAGTGGAAGTTCCCAGTCCCAGTTGTGGTGTAAGTTGAGGACTATTTAGATTGCCTTTGCCCCAGGCCCATTTGAGGGAATCCATAGATAGCATCCATACTATCTCTTCCCTCTAAATATCTGAGGTATTATCTGTTAAGCCTGATTGGATGAGGTTTTGTATTGATATTGGATGCTTTCTTAATTTTTTGTATTGCATTACTTTTTTTCTTTGTTTTCTATTTGACACTGAATGGCTTTGAAATTGGGCAGTGTCTAAATCTAAATAAATAAATAGCTCCTCACAGATGTGTTAATGTCCATTCCTCACATTCTTGAATTGGCAAAAAAGAATGTCAACACAATTTGCATTCTCTCTATAGCCAAGTTTTACTGCGCCTGGAGTGATTCCCTCCATGAATATTTAACATGGGTTGGTTTCAGGGCAGTAGCTAGTAGAGTTGCATTTTTTGTTACTGATAAAGACATGTTGCAAGCAATTTTCCTAATACTCATATTTCTTCATGTTTACATAATTATGAAGTATGCATCAATGAATTTTATGTTCTATATCAGTACGTATCAAAAGTTTTGCTCTGTTTAAAAGTGGCTCCAAAAATAAAAATTAGGTAATTTCTCTTGCAAATACAAATAAAACACATTTCTCTCTCCCTCCAGTGTTATTTCCTGCTGTTGCATAGAATTTGCTACTAAACTGTTTATTCAACTTAATAGCAAGCAATTACTATACAAACTTGAATTCATCTCTAATTTCTTGAATCTGGATTTCTAATGTAAATTCTTCCACAGATGAAAATATGCCACATTATATCATTATATGTAGCACTTTGATAGTACAAGTGTTCCATCTATATGTTTTTCACTGTTCCTTCCTTGTCCTAAAAACAATGGATGCATATTATTCCTATTTCATTAGCTGAGCCTAAAACAGGAAAAGCTTGAGGCAATTCACTTGGATAGTATTATTACTGGCAAAATATTGAAATGGCTCCTGGATAGTTAACACCTCCTCTTTGCCTAATCTCTTTTTATTCTGTTTTTGTGCCTTTTACAATGTTAAAGTTTTTTATTTTAACAATATTGATTTGTAAATTTTCTTTTTAACTTTGTGTATGCCCACCCAGAATCACTTGATTGTGAGACATGCAGCTATGTAAATATGATGAATGAATGAATGAATGAATGAATGAATGAATGAATGAATAAATGAATGAATGAATATTCCTAGTAATCTATTTCATGACATGGAATTCCATCCCCCTCCCCCCAAAATTGGTAAATTTCTCAGTAGCATCTGATGCACATTTTGCTATTTTTTCCCTAGAAATGTTGCAATTATGCTTGTTTTAGGTTAATTAAGTTTTAATTAAATTGGCTGGGATAAAATTCCAATTCATTCTCTGCCAACAGAGACATCCAGGTTTTTGGCTAGTGGCAGCTAAAGCCTGTTTTCAATGCCATCATCATATTTACTACAGTAGTTTCTCCCCAAGTTTATTTAGTTTGAAAATGGCACAATCTATTACAGAATTCAAACACAGAATTAATTAAAATTGCTGTGTGGTATAAATTTCATTGGGATGTAATAATTGATTATGGATTGGGAAATATTTATCTGATCTAGATGGACTGGACCAGGCCTACAAAATGCAGCTTCTCTATCTCTGCCTTAAATATTTTGTTTTTGTTAAGCTTGGATTCTTAACATTGTGGCCATGGCCACAAAATGCACCACCAATTAATAAAATAATGGATAATAACGCACTGTAAATTTAGTACTTTATGAAGTATGTGCACAGAAAAAGAGATAAATGGAGGAAATGTCTTATAGAGGTTGACAATGAGTGGCCCAACATTTTTGAGTAAAAAAAATACTATTTTGTAACTGACTACATCCATCTCAACAGTTACATCACAACATGAGGCAATGCTCTCCAAATGCCAACCCTGCTTCCATGCTTGGTGGACCTTTCAAGAAAAACTTTCTGTTTTTAGTTTGTATGTCAAATTAAGACTGAAAACATGACTTAAAAGATAGCTCTCTAAATAAAGGGTAGCACTTAGTTCAAGTGCTACCCTTTATTTAGAGAGATATCTTTTAAGTCATGTTTTCAGTCTTAATTTGACATACAAACTAAAAACAGAAAGTTTTTCTTGAATGATTTGTCTACTCGGATCTGAGACACCAAGGATGTGATTACTCAAAATTTCCCAAGTTCTTTGTTTTATTTGATTGTGTTATATTTTTAATCTGATTTGGGTGAGATATCATCTTTGACTCTTCCCAGGTTGCATACCCTTATTGGGGTCCTCCTGAACTCACAGCGCCTGTTCAAAAGAGCAGGTGGCAGTCACAGCTAGGGGGACTTTTATATATATTCATCTTGTGCGTCAATTGCACCATTTGCTGCATTGAGAGGCCTTGCTCATGGTCACTCAAATCCTGATGACACCATGTGTAATAATTGCAGTGCTGTCTACATAGGGCTTGAAGACCATCCAGAAATTACAACTGTCTAGTGTGCAGCAGCACATGCAGTTTTGGGTGCATCATGGTTGACCCATGTTACACCATTGCTGCGAGAGCTGCACTGACTTTGTCTCTTTTTGGGTGTGGTTCAAGGTGCTGGTTATCACCTTTAAACCCTTTTTTGGTACCGGAGCAGGCGGTTTGCAGGGCTACCTCTCCCTGAAGGCACCTGCCAATTCCACTAGGACTAATAGGTTGGGCACACTCTAGCTCCTTTTCCTTAAAAGTTGCCATCCAGTGGGATCTAGGTAACACACTTCTTGGTAGCTGCCCGTCCTTTGGAACACCTTCCCCTATGAGCTCCATAGCCTCCTACATGCCTGGCTTTCCCAAAGCTGTAAAGATCTGGCTTTTCCCACAAACCTTGGAAATTTTCTTTTGGCTGTGTAGGAAAGGGTTGTGTTTGGGATGCTGGAGCATTATTTTGTTGGCTTTCATGCTTGTTTTTTTTAAAGAATAGAATAGAATAACAGAGTTGGAAGGGACCTTGGAAGTCTTCTAGTCCAACCCCCTGCTTAGGCAAGAAACCCTACACCACTTCAGACAAATGGTTGTCCAACATCTTTTTAAAAACTTCCAGTGTTGGAGCATTCACAACTTCTGGAGGCAAGCTGTTCCACTGATCAATTGTTCTAACTGTCAGGAAATTTCTCCTTAGCTCTAGGTTGCTTCTCTCCTTGATTAGTTTCCACCCATTGCTTCTTGTCCTGCCCTCAGGTGCTTTGGAGAATAGTTTGACTCCTTCTTCTTTGTGGCAACCCCTGAGATATTGGAACACTGCTATCATGTCTCCCCTAGTCCTTCTTTTCATTAAACTAGACATACCCAGTTCCTGCAACCGTTCTTCATATGTTTTAGCCTCCAGTCTCCTAATCATCTTTGTTGCTCTTCTCTGCACTCTTTCTAGTGTCACAACATCCTTTTTGCATCGTTGCGACCAAAACTGAATGCAGTACTATTTTACTATTTTATTGTTATTTGTGAGTTGTTACATAATATAGACAGCTATAAAAATCTGTTAAGTAAATAAAACCCTGTCCCAAAGGTGCTTTTTCAATAGGATTTTGTTGATTTTGGACTTTGTTTTTCCTTGAAGATGTTTCGCTTCTCATCTAAGAAGCTTTTTCAGTACAAACTAAAATGCCATCAAGATATTTCTGTGGCTTGCCTTCACTGATTTAACGACTAAGTGACTAATAGTGTTGGTTAGTTTTTATTCTATTACTCATGGCTGTATGTTTTTGATCTTGTGGTTTTATTCACATATTTACATTTTAATGCATTATGTTGTCCTGAAACATTCTACAAAGGGAGACAAATATATTCAATAAAATGATTATTTTGAATTGCTAACAGAAAATGTCAGATTGATAGTGATCATTTTCTAAGTAAACAGATAACAAAACACTATTATTTAACTGATTTAACAGATTTTAATTCCAAGAGATAAACACCTATTAAAATGTGCATGAAGAGGAAACATGAAACGTCCCTTAGCATTAATGTGATAGGAAAAATAAACAAAAATTAAAAGGCACTGAATGAAATTTGGAAAGGGATGGGACATTGTTTACATTTTAAAATATTCAACAGCATGGAATGGATAAGGATCTGTTTTTCTACAATCTTCAAAAGGTGAGGGACCATGCAAATGTAGCAGCTGTTTGCAACATTTTTAAAAAGCCATATACACTTCTTGGGAGAAATGTAACTGCTTAAGATGTTGCAGACAGATGCTATGTTGATACTCTAAAGCAGTGTTTCTCAACCTCAGCAGCTTTAAGATCTGTGAACCAACACTCTGCATGCTGCCTGGAGAATTATGGGAGCTGAAGTCCACACATCATAAAGCTGCTGAGATTGAAGAATACTGTTCTAAAGCATCTTTTCTAGCCTGAATTCAAAGCACAGCACAAAGCAAATATGAGCGATCACATAATAATGGTTTTAGAAGCCAACTTCTATTTTTATCCAACTAGGTTTCATAATTAAACATTTTTCCCAGTATCAGTTCCTAGCAGTAAAAGTGCACAAGCTTGGAAATAAGCAAATCTAAATATAAAATGTAAGTAATATAAGTAGAGAAGTCAGGATCAGCTGTAGCCCATCTTCATAAAAACTACAACTGATCTAACAAGGCTTTTATATTTCCATTCATTTTTAGGTCCTTGTTAATCCTTGAGCCCTCTTCCTAAACATGTGACTCACAAGCCATTATTTGCCTGCTAATATCTAAATATCAAATTTCATTAGAACCTTTACTAAAGGCTCTAGTTTCTCCCTTGAAGCTAAGAATCAATAAAGGGTAGGAAGGACAGGAAGTATTCAAAATTGGCATTTTTATCTTCTACTTGTCTGGGAGCTGCTGAAGTTAGGAAACAATCATTCAAACCATAATGATCTGTATATCATTTTGACCTGAGTATAACAATTGTAATGTAGGGATAAGGGGAAAACTGGCTTCAATTTTATTACTTTTATTTTTCATTTTGCTAAAACTGACACCATATATCTACAACAGGATATATGCCGTGTTAAAAGAAATCTTGTTTATAGGTAGATAAAGCTTTCGGAGTAGCTAAAACAAATTTATTAAAGCTTTCCAAGTATCAACTTTTTAAAAATGTATAGCACTATTATACTTTATGATTCATTGGCAGTATGTACATAAAAATCATAGTCCCATTTTGGAAAGCATAAATTGTGAAGCTCCTAGCTCAGTGATGATGAACCTTTTCGGCACTGAGTGCCCAAACCGGAATGTGCGCGCCGGCCACCTGGTCTTCGGGTTTCGGTGCGAACATGCACACCGGCTAGCTAGTCTTCATGCGCGCTGGAGTGCCGGAAACCCAAAGACCAGCAAGTGCATGTGCACAGGCTTCCGGCGAAGGTCTTTGGTTTTATGGCGCTCTGGCGTAGGCGAAGACCAGCTGGTCGGCATGCATGCGCATGCTGGAAACCAAAAGAGCAACTGGCGAAGGCACGCATGCCCACAGAGAGGGCTCTGTGTGCCACCTCTGGCATGCGTGTCACGGTCCTAGCTCATTCAAGAATTTTAAATATTTTAATTAAATCTTTATTCACACTTAAGACTTTCGTCATATCATCCTGATTAGGATAGGCACAAATCTTCATGTTGAATCATACATTTGAGATGAGAAATTTATTTTCCTCAGTGCTTCTTATTTTTCTATATGCTGTACATTACAAATAATAGTATAAAGATGACAGAACTAATCTAGAGCTAAATACTTGCTTATCTATATGCACAACAAAGAATCTGCAAGGGAGTTTGTAAGTCTTTTCTTTAGAGAGAGTATGGTAAGCCACTATTTATTCCACCTTTACACAATGAAGATAAAACTCTCTGCCTGAATATGAGATACTATAGTGCACCATATTCCATTCTACATTACTTACACTGTTTATTTTCAGTATGGAGAATTTAAAGACACCCATTTCCTATTTTGCAGGGCATAACAGATAGCATGTATTATATACTTCTCAGGCTCCTAAGCAGCATTAAAAAAAACCCATAAAATTTGGATCATTTGTATAAGAAGAGATACTTTAAATATCTTATATCCATATACTGACCAGCGTACTGACATAGTTTTGTTATCTAAAATATTATATGATATTAAGTTCAATCAGATTTTAAAGCAAAATATTAATGCTGGAAAATATTGTCTCTGCAAGTTTACTAATGATTGAGAAGGGCTAGAAGTGGCTGATAACTGGTTACTCATTTAAAACTAAGGATCTTAAACTGGTCACTTATGAATTCGTACTCTTGAGGTTTGCATATACTCAGCGCCATTTAAAATATTCCAGAGTTAAGATTATCTCACGTACCTTCATCTAGTTGTGCACTATAAGTATTGATGGCTGTGTCCATGTAGCTACTCTGCATAATTCATTCAATGGAATGTGTGTCCATTATTGCAGATATCACTATGGCATGAATAGATGGGTTCCTGATGATGTTGGGGAAAGTTGGGACTGTTAAATGATAGCAGAAGTTTACTTTTATCAGAATGAATTGACTAAAGATGGGCAGCTACAACCATCATCTGACTGATCAGATTACACAGCCCTAAGACATAAAAAGCAAAATATTTGGTTTGGTCTCGGTACAAAATTTTATGAGCCAAGTTTATATGAGGAGAATTAACCAAAGTGCACACCACTCACCAACACCTTGGACTCACACTGACTCACATAACACTTATTTCATGTACAAGAAGGACAAATCAGTAGTTCAAAATAACTTTCTCATTAACATTAAATGGAGAATGGAATGACTTTAGAAATTGTTTAACTATAGGATTAGGGATAAATGCCACAACTGACTTTTCCAATCTTGGTATTAAGATCAATAGAACAGTTTCAAAGACCAGAGATGCATCATTTTAATCATTGTCTTGAGTGCTTGCACCTTAAGCAAGATGTCACTGAGTTAACAAGCCCTTATCCCTAAAGTCCGTCATCCCAGACTGATGTTTTGATTCAGGGCTGAGGACTGAGTCAGTGTCCAAACACACAGCTTTTACTCCACCTTCACATATTCATTGGCACTTGGAGAGCATAGAAACATCTCCTCCTTTATCATTAGACAATGGCCTAGGGATGAGGCCAGTTTCTTTTTCCCTGTCTCCCAGTACAGAGTACATTTTCCCTCAAAATCTAGTTTGGACATCTCAGTAATTGTAGAATTAGGAGTATTGTCAGAAGCAACTATTCTCAGAATTAGAAATGGTAAAACTACACAATCCTGAGGACATTAACTTGTAACAATTGTTCCAGATGATGGATCTCAGTGCTCAAAGAATGGGCTATTCATGAAATCTGCTGTGAATAGCAACTGAGATGAA
Source organism: Diadophis punctatus similis (assembly GCA_023053685.1). Classification (NCBI taxonomy): domain Eukaryota; kingdom Metazoa; phylum Chordata; class Lepidosauria; order Squamata; family Dipsadidae; genus Diadophis; species Diadophis punctatus. Next base: position 3,964,950 of record JALIGW010000033.1, read on the forward strand.
GAGGCTGCCCACACATAGGATGTTATTAAAATGCAAGTATGAAAACTGCTGTAATATCATATGATGCTTAAATAAAAGTAAAGGCCATTAATGGAGCAACTAAGTGATAGAAAAGAAAATGCTAAGGGAGAAAGTAACAAAATTGGACAGACAATATTGTTCTGAAAGCTCTAAAGGTATTTTCATTATGGCAATCAAAAAGGATCTGATCCCTCGATACCCAAAGAGCGTAAAAGAGGAAGTAAAGAAGAAGGATCTGACTAAAACAGTGGAAGCCATATTAACTTTATAAGCAACAGGACAGTCTTCACTCATCAAAGAGCATTGTACTGACATTGAACAGTGATGTTACTCTTCTACTAATGCATTATTTGTAGTCTACATGTGATATAAACCAAGTGCAGCTCTTGATTGTGACAATTGCTCACTCTTGTTCTAGAATAGTCTTTCTCAACTGGGATTCCACAAAACACTGGGATTTTGCAAGGGATTGTGATTGAAAAAAAGCCAAATCATTTTTGGACTTTATAAACACAGTGCACAATGGGAATTTTCACAATTTCCATGACTCAGCTGCCAGCCTGCAGCTTTAATGTTGCTGTAAATGTTGTAAAATGTGGATTGTAGGTTAGAAATGTACTGCAGGGGTTCCTCGAGACCTGAAAATTATTTCAGTTTCCTCCAGGATAAAAAGATTGAGAAAGGCCGTTCTAAAACAACTGATCCTTTTAGGAATAAATTTTATCAGAGGCTTGTCTTTACATGCTCCCTTAGATATGAATTCTCCAAGAGCAGCAACGAAGTATCCTGCCTCCAGTCTTCACTTACTGACCACAATTGGAACCAGCAACTCTGTCACTAAGTGATATGGCTGTAAAGTGAAATGTCACATGCGACTTATGCCAACTGTTCTGACCACAATTGTTAAGCTGTGATGTTAAGCAAATCACCTGTGGTTGTTAAGAATTCTCCAAGAGCGGCAACAAAGTATCCTGCCTCCAGTCTTCACTTACTGACCACAATTGGAACCAGCAACTCTGTCACTAAGTGATATGGCTGTAAAGTGAAATGTCACATGCGACTTATGCCAACTGTCCTGACCACAATTGTTAAGCTGTGATGTTAAGCAAATCACCTGTGGTTGTTAAGTGAACATCATGGGTCTGCGACTTTTAATTTTCTGTTGGCTCCCCAATCGACCTTGCTTGTCAGAAGCGGTCTATGAAAGTTGCAAATCATGATCACATGACTGCAGGATTCTGCAAGTAGCATCGCAAATGAAAGCCATGAAAGCCAGTTGGGTGACTTCACTCTCTCTCAGCCTAACACACCTCACAGTGGTTGTTATTGTGGGGAAAAGAGGAAGAGGAAGGTGTGTTGGATATGTTCACCACCTTATTTGTAAAAATAATAAAGGTGGGATATAAACAAACAATGAACAAGTAAATGAATAAATGTGTGCCAGTTCCTGAGCACCTGAACCGCAAGGTGGCGCAGCGGTTAGAGGCAGTACTGCAGGCCACTTTAGCTGACTGTGATCTGCAGGTCAGCGGTTCAAATCTCACCGGCTCAAGGTTGACTCAGCCTTCCATCCTTACGAGGTAGATAAAATGAGGACCCAGATTGTTGGGGGCAATATATACATTGCTTACTGGTGTAAACCGCTTAGAGAGTGTTTGCGCTGTGAGGCGGTATATAAATCTCACAAATAAATAAATAAATAAACTGTGTGATTACAGGGACGCTGCAACAACTGCAACTTTCAGGACCGGTCTTTTTTTCAATTGTGGTCGAACTTTGAATGGTCACCAACTGAGTGGTTAGCAAGTGAGGACTACATGTATTTAGCTTATTAAACATTTCAACAAAAACCAAAACATGACTTTTCAAATGAGGGATTATAGTGTGTCCATGCATTATGATACAATTTTACAATGTTTTGAATCTTACACAAGACTGCACTTGAAATTCTACACTGTAGAATAATAGATAATGTGATAATAATAAGAATTCATAGAATTCATAGAATTCATAATATGAATGCAAAATTAGAAATTATTGCTTGCACCGAAAAGCTTGCAAGTTGTTCTCAATATCCAGTATTAGATGTGAATTGCAAACACTTTTTTCTCTCACAGATTAGATTTTATCTGGTGGTGGGTGTTTTTTCCCCTGATAATCCTTCTAACAAAGGATATTTTTATATTAAAAAAACAAGTTATAAGTATTTGAATTCAAAGTTGCAGGCAATTGTTCAATATATCTACAATATGATGTTTTTCTACAAAAATTGCTTATTTCATCTGAAAAGCAGTAACAAAAAGTATTACAAGTGGGGAGGAGGGAACATTACAAGATTGGATATTCCTTAGATACCATTTTACATCTAAATAAATGTGTTTGTACAATTGAAAATTTGACCAGAAAGTTGTGCATACATAATATGTAAAAACAAGACAACTACTACAAATATCAGATCCACAAGAGAAGAATTAAAGAAAAAAATATAGGAACTCTAAGGCTTTATTAACCTGACATCGCTTTTTTTGAGGGGGGGAAAATAAACTTATCAAATTTACATAATCAAAAAGATTCCACAGATTTGTTTGAACAAAAAGTACATTCAGTGAACGATGATAAATTACAGCAGTCTTAATGCCCTAAAAATTTTGCAGTTTTCAATAAATTGAAGTGTCCTTTTAGGTTGTCAATGGAAAAAGATGTTAAGTACCACAGAAAGTCTGCTTCATTAAAATACACATTTGCAAATATATATTTCAAAAGTTGTGGATTGCTTTGACATTTTTGCTCAGTTATGGGTTAGCTGAGGTGATATTCACAATGTAATATATTTAAATAAAGAACTGTGACTTTCCCATTAGGACAAAGGCTATGATAAAAAAAATATCCATTTGACTTCTGACTGCATTAATCAGTCCAAAATATCATTAAAATCCGTGCAAATCTGAAAGAGCATTCTCTACTTCAACATCTTGAAATGATGGAAATGCCTGTGTATTCTCCATATTTCATCCTACCCTTTCTCTGGACTCCTGAGAAAGGTGTAGAGACATATTGACATAGATTGGCATAGCGTGGTAGACTTGGCTAAAAGCTGGTAAAAGAGGCTTTTCACCACACTTCTTTTTTACTCAATTTCCATATATCCTTCTGTAGATTCTTCAATCTCTCACAGGTGCAAAGAAAACCAGTTCAGCTAATTCAAATAATCCAATTCCCATTCAATCTGTCAGAATCAATTGAATTGCAATTAATATGCATGACCCACACCTTCCATTTTACTCAGCAGTTTTGCAAGTGTATTAAGAAAAACTAGTATTTGATAGAAAAATTGTCTATGAAATAGTCTCACTCGGTATGTCACCATGATCATAATTCCCCATGCAATAGCGTGTCTGTAGAAAAAACAAGAGAGAGAGAGAGAGAGAAATATGCAGGTAAACATGAAGAAGCACAAATATAATAACAGCATATCATTTAAATGCCATTGATAGCATAGGTCTGGCAATTAATGTATTGTTATGGCAAAAGGATAAAATAAATAAGAGTACCATTTCTTCTATTACATTTTCCTATTTCTGACAGAGAAGTCTCAACTAGAAAACAAACATGGTTAAATTACACAACAGCTCTACCTACAACTAATAAAGAAACAAATGCAGAATGGTTGGTTTTCAGGAAAAAAAACCGTTCAAATTCATAAATGGACAATTATGCAATATATTCATGAACAATACTCCTGATAGTAATTGAGACTGGGAACTTGGTTACTAAGTGACATGTTTGTAGGGCACAACATCCTATGACCACACTAATTTACAATGGCAATTGTTGCAGTCCCAGTTGCTGTTGTTAGGCAAATCCTGTGCTGATGCAATTTTCCGCAGTCAGCTGATCACCATTTGCAATCTCTTTCTGGCTTCACCATTGACTCTGCTTGTCAGAAACCAGCAATGAAGGTCACAAAGGATGATCATGTCACAGTGGGATGTAGCAACATCATAATTTCGGGTTAATTGCCAAACCCACCAACCCTGCATTCACAGCAGGGGCGGGTTGCTCACTTACTGATACTGGTGCGCTGCGCGCGCATCTCCATGTTTCATGCACGCACTCGCTACGCACGCATGCCCTCTCATGCAATTTTGCTTCTGCGCATGCGCGGAAGCAAAATCTCACTGAAATCTTGCGCGCGCGTCCCCTCATTTGTCCCCTTTGGGCAAAAAAGCCCAAAAATTCTTTTAAAAAGATGGCAACGCGTGCGACGGACCGGTGAAGACGGCACCGGAGCCGTCGTGCACAAATTGAGCAATCGGACGCCCCCTACTGGTGCGGCAGAGACACCGAGGAACCCACCCGATTCACAGAATCACAACTACAAGGACCGCTCGTAAGTATCCCTTGTTCAGCGCTATCATAACAGTCGCTGAATGAATGGACGTTAAGCAAGGACTACCCATAAACCATATTAAGAAAAAAAAGTTCCATTTCTATACTTTCACTGAGCTCAAATTACAGGTTGTCGCTTAATGCCTATTCAGTTAAAAAGGACTCAAAAAGTTACATACGACCAGTTCTTGAAGTATGTAGCTTACATTTAAGTTCTCCTCTAAAAATGGAGACACAATGGCTTTAGTCCCTTTCTATCTTCTTACAATCATGTATCTCCCGACTTCTATGGGAAATACTGTAAATATTTCTTAAAATAATGAATGCCATGAAAAATAATTACCTTTCTGGCTTTGGGATTCAGTTTCATTTGTTGTAATTAATACTCCCGACTCCTTCTCTTGATGGAATTGATTATATAACTGTTTAAGTTCTTGATCGTAATCCTGCCATTCAGGGACAATTCTCATTGCTGCTTGCAGCTTGGGTTCTTTTGTCATTGGATTATTACACTGCAATGTAACACATACGTCAATGGCAATGGGGACACATAAGGGAAAAATGTACTGAACACTTCCTGAGAACTTAAAAGATTCAAGCATAGAATCATACAGGTTTGGAAGGGACTTTGATATCATCTGGTCCAATGACTTGCCTGGTAAAAATGAGCCGAGGTGGCACAGCAGTTAAGAGTGCAGTACTGCAGGCCACTTTAGCTGACTGTGATCATCAGTTCAGCTGTTCAAATCTCACCGGCTCAGGGTTGACTCAGCCTTCCATCCTTCCGAGGTAGGTAAAATGAGGACCCAGATTGTTGGGGGCAATATAAATATACATTGCTTAATGGTGTAAACCGCTTAGGAGAGTGCTTGCACTATGAGGCGATATATAAATCTCATAAATAAATAAATAAATAAATAAATAAATAAATAAATAAATAAATAAATAAATAAATAAATAAATAAATAAATAAATAAATAAATAAATAAATAAATAAATAAATAAATAAATAAATAAATAATAAAGGGCTTCACTACTGCAGTATCCCTGACTGATAGCTAGATAGGCTCTGCCTAAGACCCTTCGGTGAGGAAACGCTACCATCTCCCAAGGCGATATCTCCCCCTGTTGAACAGCTGTTGCCTTTATCATTTCTCCGATGTCCAATCGGAATCTTCTTCCTTATAATTTAATGCCATTGTTTCTTGATGTCTTTTGAAATAATTCTGAATAATCCTGCCCTATCTTCTACATGACAGCCCTTCAGATAACTGAAGACAGCTATCATGTTTCCGTAAGTCTTCTTTTTTTCTCTTTTAGAGCATGATTAATAAAATCTATAAATATAGCAATAACATAGCTATATTTTTATTATACTTTATTAACATAGCAATAGAAAATCAATATTACACTTTTTTCAGTTTCATTATTACTACCATGGGCTGCATTTTTTTCCAGATTTGTAAAATCTTATCTTTTTCAAAAATGAATTCCTAATAATATCATCCACAAAAGGATACCGTATTTTTCAGACTATAAGAAGCTCCGGACTATAAGACGCACCTAGCTTTTGTGGAGGAAAATAAGAAAAAAAAATCTGCCTCTGCCTCCCAGCAATTTGCCTCCTTGCAGCAAACAGCCTTGTCAGCTTCAGCACAGCCTGATTTAACATGAGCAACTGATTGGCAGCAGGGATAAGTGGCGGCAATCCCTGCCACCTGGAACAGGCCAAAAATGGGGCACGTAGGGGCCAAAAATGGGGTGCGCGGAGGCCGAAAACGGGGCGCACGGAGGCAGTGATAGGTGACAGCAGCAATGGGCGGCGATGGGTGGTGGCAATCCCCACAGCCTGGAACAGCTAATAGGCGGTATTTCGGGAGGCAGATCCAACCGCCAAACAGCTGCTCTTGCTAAATCAGGCTGTGCTGAAACTGACCAGGCTGTTTGCTGTTTGCTGCAAGGAGGTAAATTGCTGAAGGCAGAGGCCGAAGGGTGGGGGCCGGCAGGTGGGTGGGGCTTCGGCAACATTTGCTGTATAAGACGCACAGACATTTCCACTCACTTTTGGGGGGGCAGTGCATCTTATACACAGAAAAATACGGTAATTATACCTTTAATTCCTTACTGTAGCATCAAATTTAAAACATAGATATGATAAAATAACCAGCCAACGATGAGTGATCCTAAATGTTACCTGTTTCGGATAACAAAACTTCTGCAAGAAAACAACAAAGCTCCGAGAGCACCAAGGGCCAGCCAACAAATTGATTGGTAAAGAGGAGCAAGAAGAATTGGCTTAGTAGCAGCTCATATGAGATGGACCTAAAATGCTTTTGGATGCTAAATAAGCAGCATGTTCCAGAAGCTAATAAAACCACTGTAGTCCTTAACAAAGCACTATGTCCAGTTCATAGAAGATAGTAGTTCCACTGTACTGGCCAAACTATACTTGATGTACTGTTCTGGGCACTGGCCTTCAACATGGAAATATTGGTGTAGGTTTACAGAAGAGCTATCTTGAGGAATAGTTAAGGAAACTGAGGGTTGTTTAGCTTGCAAAATAGAAAACCGAAGGGGATAAAAATATCTGAAAGGCTGCCACATGCAACAGAAGGCAGGGCCCACTGAAATTGAGACAAGGATAAAAGGCTTGAAATTAAAAGAAAGACAATTCAGGGTGAATATTAGGAGGAACATCCTTAAACTAAGAGCTGTGAAACAGTGGAACAGTCTGCCGAAAAAACATGCTGGACTCCTTCCTACTGGAGGTTTTCTAAATGGCCACTTGGCAGGCCTGGTGAACTCCTATTCATCAGATAAGCTCCCCCTCCACACACAATATAATGAAGCAACTTTACCAGATCAATAGTCTTTGCTCTCTTCTTTGAAGCATCATCACACCAAGTTTCACACCAAAGCCATTCTTGTGGTAGTGATTTAATGGGGACCTGATGGATCATGTTATTGGGCAAATCCTATAAAACAGAAATTTACAGTCCTTTCTTTTGCATATTTTCTAAAAAAAATATCAATGCATTACAGTTGCATATAAAATAAAATTAATCCATTACAAACGGATTACAGACATTACAAAATGTCTGCTGACCAAATTTAAAAAACAAAAACAACAAAACATGCCCTAGGGCAGAGGTCTTCAAACTTGGCAACTTTAAGACTTGTGGATTTCAACTTCCAGAATTCTCCAGCCAGCTATGCTGGCTGGAGAATTCTGGGAGTTGAAGTCCACAAGTCTTAAAGTTGCCAAGTTTGGGGACCCCTGCCCTAGGGGCAAGCAATTATATTGAGGAATACACTGGAGCTGTATTTCTCATAGCACAGAATATGTAGAGTAAAACAATAACATCTTAGGATGAGCATGCTAGAAAAGACCAAGCATCCATGGGAAACATTTATCTTTAATTACCTTTGAGCCCTCATCTGCAACCATATCACTGAAGAGTTCCAGAAGTTCTTAAATTATATTGAGTTATTGTACCTTGCATTTAACAGATGGCAACTACGGCTCATCTGCGTGTCTATAGCAGATTAAGGGATTATACTTTGGAAGTTCATATATTCTACAGCTCTATGAAGCGTTTCTCTTCTTGCAGTGAGAGGCAGGGAATGGGATTCTAACCAGAGGAAACAAATGGATGTTTATTTTTCTCCTGTAGCCTTGGCTGCAAATCCTCAGAGTACCAAGAAATGAAGGAGCAGATTTCTTAACTGGGTTTGGGATTTCAGTCCTATGGCAAAAGTCCTGAGAGAACTGAAACCAGTAAGATAAAGTTGGCAGAGAAAGGATAGCAAATTAATTTTGGTGTTGACTTTGTGTATGTGTGGGTGAACTTCAGTGCTGTTTTACTCAGCTGTATAGTTTTACATTTATTTGTACTTTCTCTTTCTCTTTCTGGATTAATAGTTGCCACTATTGTATATAGATCTAAACTGCCTACAATTTGATTTCATTATGTTATTTCCCAAGTACCTGTTTTGAGCTATTCTTAACATTAAAATCCTTTGGCACTACTCTAATGTTGTGTTTGTACTGCACCATACATTCCAAAGTTTTTGGCCCTATTCATTCCTGTCACAAGGAACAACACTTTTCTTTAAAAACCTAGTCCTAGGGAAGGGAGATTTTCTGTTCTGTCCCATCTAAATTCCAGAAAACAGGTGGCATCTGCTGAATCAAGAATAAGGATGCCAGCTTTACTAACCCAGATGGATTGCATTTGCTTTGGGAACAACTATATCCATATACTCAGAAGGTAGGCAGAGGGGATAGGAAGATAATTTGTGAATGCCTCCTTTCCACTATGGCCACCTTTCCTGCACACCTATAACCAGTACTCCAGATGCCACTAATACATATTCCTATTTGTCCACCTACTAGTAACCATAATGCATATTCATGAATCTCTTCACAAAATATTACCTTTCTTAACTTCTACATTATTCCTTAATATTTGTTATTCTTAACCTATCTTATGTTTGTATCCCACAAAGCTTTATAGATGAATGTCCATTTTACAAGTTTCTAAAGGTTGATTTTGCACAGGATAGCAATGTGTCTGCAAAACTCAAATTTTTTGGAATCTGATATCTGCCACGAATGAGGGAAAATTCTCTAACAATGCAGTATTACTGTAAGATTTGCATCTTTTTTGAACAAAAGATTGGAAGTATACATACATATATATATACCGGTATATATATGAAAAGATATAATTACTTGATCAAGGTTGGAGAGGCTATTTGGATCCTGGCTAAGTCCTTGATATTGTCCCCTGAGTCGATCTCCAGCAGCTATCTTTCTGAACTTTTTTAGGTCTACAACATAAAGAGCACTAAGAACAGAGAAAGAACAGCTGTTAGATTCACTTGTACCTGAATTATACACTAAATAAGTAAAATGCAAAATAAATTCAGATTGGAATTTATTTGTAACATTCAAAATAAATTTACTATTTATTCTCAGACTAAATAGATCAGAAGTATTTGGGGTGCAAACGTATCACCTAATATGATATTTTCTTCCAGCTAAGTGGCTTGCCCAGTATCCTGACTTCCAGAATCTGTAGCCATCCATCTCTCTGCGGCTTTCACAGAATGGTGTATAACCATAAGGGGCTCCATCCAAGTTGAAATCTCTTAAATCCTTTAGGTCTGTACGCACAATCTAAAGAAAAAATAGTTCAGTTAAAAATTTTAGATATTCCATAGGAAATGTGGAATTTGGATCTCAATCTATCCACTTTCCTCTTAATTAAACATGATCTATGGCAACAATACTTTTCCATCCATTCCCAAAAGCTATACTGCAAATATATGGACTTTTATGGGAAAAGGTATGTCCAAAATACTATTATATGCCCCCAACCTTGGAGCTGCCTTCAGGAGAGGAATAAGGAGTCATTATCTCCACTTGTAGTCTATATACTACAAGTAGTAAAACAAAAGCCAGCTTGAACCCATAGCATGGTACATATTTTTTTAATCAATTGGTTTAATTTAATACATTTTAATTTTAAAAAAAATATTATTTAAGTATATTAAGAGGGCCTGTAGATTTAGGTGAAACCAAGTGACAGACACTAGCTGGAATGAGTTCTTATCAGTTCTTACTAGAGATCACAAACATTTAAAAATGTTTAGTCTGACAGCAACTGTTGTTTAATCTCCTACGAGCATTTGAGAGCTTGCTTGCAAGTTTATTTATTTATTTTATTTATTTATTTGTCAAACATGTATAGTAGTAATTTGTATAAACATAAGTAAAAAGTAACGATAAAAGAGGACAATAGGACAGTAGGACAGGGACGGTAGGCACAGTGGTGCGCTTATGCACGCCCCTTACAGACCTCTTAGAAACGAGGAGAGGTCGACTGTCACTCCTTTCCATTACAGTTTCCTACTGCGACTATCATGCAGTAGATCAGTACAGATGAAAAAAGTTGTTCATTACACAGTAAACTATACACTTATTTTTAGAATTTCTTGTCTGAGAAAGAGTCGAGAATTAATGAAGGCAACCAAGTTCCAAGTTTTATAGAGGAAAAATAATAAACAACCAATCAGAAGTCCAAGATAACCTTCATGGAAATAGGCAGGAGATTACTGTATATTCATTTGCTAGGTATGTCAAATATTGTGTCATTCTTTGGCATGTATCAAATATTGGAATTTGGTGGATTAATTCTGATTTTACCTCAGCACTATCTCCTAAAAGATGGTGCTAAAGAGAATATTATCCCAGTGATCTGTTAGGATTTCCCTAAGAATCCTAATAGATACTCTCATTACCTGAGATAAATCATCCTGAATTCTGGGGTCAGGTCTCATCATTTTCTTGTCATTAAGAAGGCTATGTAAATCATTAATGTAGGAAGCCAACAATAATCACTCAGAAGTGGCTTAAGGCAAGCGTACTGTTGGTCAGTAGATAATCTAATGCAAGATTGAGTTTTTGCAGCTTTGGTCATTTGGTATCAATCATGAAGGATCAGGTGGCCCTATAGTGGCTCATCTTTTATTTGTGGCTCATCTTGGAGGAATGAGCAATTCCTCCAAGATGAGCCACAAATAGCAATCAATACCTTAAACACCATTCAGATTACGAGCTGTCTTACATGTAGAGCTATGCTAAAGAGGTTTTGGAAACTGAAGTTATTGTGAATAGTGGCAACCAGACTGCTTTCCGATTTGTGCTTTTGTTTAATTATGATTCTAGATCCAATTTCACTGGCTGCCATTGTGTTTCCAAGCATGTATCCAAGAGGCTGATCTTATAAAGCCTTAAACATTCTGGATTCTAGATCTCAGTTCTCATATGAGTTTGTTTCGGATACACCTGTGAATGTCCCACCATCAACAGTGGTTAACTTATGAGGACAGTGGACAAGGCCTTCTGTATACTATTATTGAAACTGGGAAACACTCTCTTTAAGGAAATTAAATTTCTTTATTTAGATTTAACTATGCTATTAAATCATTTTATCCCATTTAATTCTCAAGGGGTTTTACATTTATCAGCTATTTTTTCCACTTATGAATACCTATGAAGTTTGTAAATTATTTTTAAATTTTAAAATATAACTTGTAGGGTGCCCTAGCTAAAAAAAGACAGCTCAGACATTCTTTTTAAAATAAATAACATTTGAGTCTTCAAAACCACTTACTTGGTCAGCATCCACAAAAAGGAATTTATCAACAGCAAGGGGGAAAAGCACATCCAGAAAAAGAATTTTGTAACCCCAGATAATACGTTGCTTCTCTGTTTGCTGGTGAAGCCAGCGTGGCCACTTGTACTGGACAAACTCATACTGGAAATTGTACTTTTTAGCCATATATGGGATGAATTCCTGGAACCAAAAATTAGTTACTGTTCTAACAGCTTCTAATACAAATTACCAAAAAAAAAAACCCATAAAGGACATGTTACATTATTCTTAACAAAGCCAGATATTTGGCTATGAAAAATATTCAAGGATAATGGTAAATATGCAAGGGTTTTACTCCTTGCATATTTACCATTATCTTCACATTTTGCCTAAATCTCATAACCAACGAAGTTTAATTTTCTTACATTTCTACATTTCTTATAAGCAAAGACTTTTGTGTGGAAAAATGATTATAAGTAGATGAAATTAAGAGCTATTGGTGTATTGTCCTTTCTACTACCCAGCAAAGAGGATTTTAAACTAGCAACAAAAACAACAACAACCAGGAATAGAGGTTTTAGTATACTGGAACATATCCACAAGTTATTTTTCCTTCCAGCGGAGTATTATTCTCAAAGAAATTATTCTTAGTTATCTATGCTGCCAAAAGGTATGTGTGTGCGTGAGAGGAGAAAGAAATTGAGAAATTTCTGCAATTAAATATAATAGAAGCTTTTCTTCCAACTCACTAGAATTAAACTCATTCCCACAATAGTATTTGATCTTCACTTATAATGACTCTAGCAATTTCATTTCCCATCACTATTCGTTATTGCTTTGAAATATGGTAGAGAAACCACTTTTGGCTTGCAGGGAAGCTATTCACGTATATGTAGGTATATGCTTTCTGTGATGCTTTCTGTGATGCTTTCTCTCCCATATTTGGGTACACCAGGATAACATGACAGAAAAACATATATAACCCTTTCCTGGTGAAAGAGCTGATTGGGACCAGAGCCTATGGCCTAGTGGTTAAGTTGCTGCCCTGCAAGGCAGCCGGCCCGGGTTCAAATCCCAGTAAGGGGTATGGCTATCTGACGAGAGCAAAATAAGCTCGAAATAGATCTATAATAGTCTCCCTTTATTTTCATTTATCAGCAAAAAATCCTACACATATAGATTAGTGTGTCGGTTATATAAAAAACAGCCTGGATGGTCCCAGTGAGGGGCTGAAAGGCAAAAAGGAAGCTGTGATGCTTTCTCTCCCATATTTGGGTACACCAGGATAACATGACAGAAAAACATATATAACCCTTTCCTGGTGAAAGAGCTGATTGGGACCAGAGCCTATGGCCTAGTGGTTAAGTTGCTGCCCTGCAAGGCAGCCGGCCCGGGTTCAAATCCCAGTAAGGGGTATGGCTATCTGACGAGAGCAAAATAAGCTCGAAACAGATCTATAATAGTCTCCCTTATTTTCATTTATCAGCAAAAAATCCTACACACACACACACACACACACACACACACACACACACACACACACACACACACACACACACACACACAGGTATAGATCTGAGAGCATGCTTACAAGATAGATAGATAGATGGATAGATATAGATAGATAGATAGATAGATAGATAGATAGATAGATAGATAGATAGATAGATAGATAGATAGAGATAGATAGACAGACAGACAGAGAGAGAGAGAGAGAGAGATGATAGATAGATAGATAGATAGATAGATAGATAGATAGATAGATAGATAGATAGATAGATAGATAGATAGATAGATATAGAGAAGAGAGAGATGCATGTTGTTTAATATATGTATGGAATTTGACATATTTTCCACCTTTATCAATGTACTCCTGGCACAAGAATGTGTAATGACTCTAAAATGTAATTTATTTTCCAGTTTGAGGAAAGTGAATAATGGACTACATTTTCTTACATTATTTGATATTCTGTGTGAAAAAAATAGCTAGGAATATGCTTGGAGTTCTAGCAATAAATGAGCCACATCCTAAATTAAACATATGTCTCCAGACTAATTGCATTCTAGCTAGCTGTATTCTTTAGCTGAGATTCCCTATAACCTGGATCCAAAATCTTACTCCCCCCCTCTCAACCATTCTAATCACCTATTATCAAACTGAAATGATTAAATAAGAACAGATGGGAAAGTGTGGGAAAATGAATGGATGGGGACCTGGCTGTTTAGAAAAAAATGAGAAACAGCCATGGAAAGGAAATATGAAACATGGAATAGTTGAAGATCTTGGGATACAGACAACAAGAATATGAAAAGGAAAAAGAAGTCAGGGACATTCGGAGTTTAGAAAACAGATTGAGCAGATGAGTTGCTTGAAATGCAGATAATTTGTTTTCTATGGATTGAATGTTCTGTTGAAGCAAAAGCAGAAGCATTTTTGCTTTTAAAGCAAGTTGCTTATGGTTGAGCTCACAACTTTGCCTGTGATTGTTCTGGGCAGTTCTGTTTGTCCATATCACAACCCTGTTGTTGACTTGAGATGACTTACAGTTTCTTTCCAGTGTAATTCAAGATGCTGGTTATTAGCCTCAAAGTCCTGTCTGGGAGGGGGCCAAGTTATCTGAGGAACTGCTTCTGTCTAGGTATATTTGCCTATTCCACCAGGCTGGATAGGATGGGCACACTCCTTCTCTCAAATGTTTTCATAAAGTGGGACCCATGAAATGCACCTTCTCAATAGTGGCCCTGCTGTAAGGAATACTCTCCCCTCCCAGATCCACCAGACCTAAAAATCTGGCTTTCCCCCAAGTATTGGGACAGGGTGACGCTGGAGCCCAATTTTATCTACTGAGGTTTAGGGTACCATTTTTTGGGGGGGGGGGTTTACTATTGCAGTGAGCCACCTAAGTTATGGTATGGAAGATGGGCAACCATAAGTTATTATTAAATAAATAAATGTAACCAAAATTCTTTAAAATATAAAATAGAAAACCTCTTTTCTTACAACAAACCTTAACTGTGGGCGATAAATAATTCTTCAGAAACCAGAACTTCACCGGAGTCTCTGTGTGTTTTAGCACGGACAGCATCATTATGCTGTTAAAGGAAATAAAAGAAATAATATAAGAAATATTATAAATAAATAAAATAAAATACAACAAATAAAATATAGAACTAATTTAAACCTTTATATCTCATTTTTCACCCATTTTGTAACTGTAATTGCAAACTTACGAAAAATCTGAACAAACTGACTATCTTAAGAGAGCACTGGAAGGAGATAAAACTACTTTTGTATAGGTATAGTTAATTGCTTTAAGCTGTTCTTGAACAAAGGGCTGTAAAAAATGAAAACAGACCAGATTGTAGGATTTCTCATTAGCACCACTGTTTGTTTATTTATTTATTTATTTATTTATTTATTTATTTATTTAAACAGATTTGTATGCCGCCCAACTCCCAGGGGACTCTGGGCGGCTCACACCATGTCAAATCCATTTATCAATATAAAAATCATAACAGTTAAAAACTACAAAAGTTAAAAAAACATCTAGCATTCATAACCAGGGGGGAGACCCATATATAGTCTGATTGGTCTCACTTTCACCCCGCCTGCCGGAAGAGCCTAGTTTTTATTGCTTTATGGAAGGCCAGCAGGGTGAGGATAGTCCTGATCTCTGGAGGGAGTTGGTTCCAAAGGGAGAGAGCTCCCACAGAGAAGGCTCTCCCCCTTGGCCCCGCCAACCGGCATTGCTTGGTCGATGGGACCTGGAGGAGACCAACTCTGTGGGCCCTAACCAGTCGTAGGGAGGTATGCGGCAGGATGCGGTCCCAAAGGTAACCTGGCCCTGAGCCATGTAGGGCTTTAAAGGTCAAAACCAACACCTTAAATTGGATCCGGAGACTAATGGGCAGCCAATGCAGCTGGAGGAGGATAGGTGTTACGTGGGTGTATCTAGGCACACCCACCACAGCTCGCGCAGCTGCATTTTGCACCAGTTGCAGTCTCCGGACACTCTGTTGTGCCTTGGCCGTGTCCGGCGCCGAGTATGGAGGATCCGGAGGACGTGGAGCCGCTCATGGTGCAGCAGTACCAGCCCATGTGCCTGGCACCAGAGACGGCTGGTGATGAGGACTCGGTGCCAGAGCAGGACGATCTCCCAGGACCTTCTGCACCTGCGCAGCAGAGTGCTTCATCAGGAGATGAAGAACCCATGCTGGATGCCAGAGCTCGCAGAGCAGCCAGAAGACAGGATTGGCTGAGTAAGCATCGGTCTACTCGGAGGAAGCAGTGAGGGCTAATTGGGCCACGCCCTTCAGTGCCTATATTAGGCCGGCGCAATTAGTACTCACTGCTGAGAACAACGAATCCATGATTGCAGCATATCCAGAGTCTTACTTCTACGTTTGTTTGGAAAACCTTGTCGAAGACAGCAGCTTCTGCCAGCTTTATTCCGGGAAGCCAGCCAAGTTGTTCAGATAAGAGGAGAATTAATGAGTCTTG
Source organism: Diadophis punctatus similis (assembly GCA_023053685.1). Taxonomy (NCBI): domain Eukaryota; kingdom Metazoa; phylum Chordata; class Lepidosauria; order Squamata; family Dipsadidae; genus Diadophis; species Diadophis punctatus. Next base: position 3,981,024 of record JALIGW010000033.1, read on the forward strand.
CTTTGAACTTTTGACTGTGTGCTATTTAACCCTCAAGTAACCCAAAGAACCTTATTCCTTGAGACTTTCCGTTTGTGTTGTTTTTGGACTTTTAAAACCTCTGAGCTTTTGCTAAGAAACCTTATTAGTAAAAGGAACCTTTTTGTTTGCCTCACAAACGGTTGTGTGTGTGTGTTTCTGGGGGTTGCGGTGCTGGGTCACAACACACTCTTCAAGGGTAGCCCCATGTAGAGCGCGTTGCAGTAATCCAGCCGGGAGGTGATAAGGGCGTGAGTGACTGTGAGTAGTGCCTCCTTCTCCAAGTAGGGTCGCAATTGGTGCACCAGGCGAACCTGTGCAAAGGTCCCCCTAGCCACAGCTGAAAGATGTTGCTCCAATTTTAGCTGTGGGTCTAGGAGGACACCCAAATTGCAGACCCGTTCTGAGGGAGCTAATTTCTCCCCCCCAAGAACCAAGGAGGGACAATTGACCAAATCCTTGGGAGGCAGTATCCACAGCCACTCAGTCTTGTCAGGGTTAAGTTTTAGCCGGTTCATCCCCATCCAGACCCTAACATTGTCCAGGCTGTTATCAGAAGCTGAATGAGACTATATAAATTAGTCTATCGAAATGAAGCACTCCACATGATTTTAAAATGATTATACATTGCATTTTAGAATTATCATTTTTTCTGATTGGCTAGAATAATTCTGGATAATTTAAGAACAGGTATAGGCTGAAAATAGATAGGGATCTTTGATAACTTCTGTGTACTCTCTCTAACAGATTAGTCAGAATTTCTGATTTCCCACTAATTAAGATTGCTGAAAAAGACTTGGTGCAGATATGAAAGTAGGAAAACTTTTAAGTAATGTATTAAACATGGGTTCATATTTCTTGCTTTGTGAGCATGTAGTCAGTCCCAAACCTAGAATGTTGAGTCTTTACTGACACCTCTTGGTTTCTACGACTAGTGTTTTGGATTTCTGCAAATGCACAGTTGACAGATGGGGGGGAGGAAATTAAAAAAAAGAGTAGTTGCTAATTTAAAACACATCATTAAAAGATTGTGATACGTTTTTTTAAAAAAAATCTAGACTAACACTTGCTTTATTTGAAAAATGCAAAAAGATTTTTATTCTTTGAATCAGATATCAACTGTTATAAAGCTTTACGAAATTCCACTGAAGGCCCATTAGAGATGAACATCAGTACTTATGTATGTTAAAAAGGAACAGTGGGTGTCTTGAAGCCTCTATCACCACCTAACAAAGGCTCATGAGTGAATGCAGAATTAATGTCTTAATACTCTAAAATAAATCCTCATTCAAGTGTAAGCACAAAACTGTTAAACCAGGAAAGAGCGTAGCCTTAGTACTCAGGAAACAAGAAAAGCCAATGTTGATATGGATCATACTAAAATAAAACCTATATGATATTGGTGTTTCAGTTCTTAAAAGGGTGCCACAGGGAAAATGGTGAGAAGCAATTTTCCACTGCCACTGAAACTACAAATTAGGAGTCGAAATAAAGAGGTATACATTGCAGATATAAGGCATACATTTAAATATAAGGAAAAACTTTTTGATGGTAAAATCTGTACAATTTTTCTATGGATGCTGTGGATTTTTCCCTCTGGAATTTTTTGAAACAGGCTGTCCCTTACAATTCTACATGGTATTCATCCATAATTGTAAAATTATTCTCTTATTTATCAGAGTGTGTAAAATAAACTCAAAAAACCTAATAAATGAAGAAAACAAAAAATCCTGCAAATGTCCATGTATAAGCAGCAATTTACAATTTGAGTAAAATTAATTCTAGACCTACCGAAGAAATCTCTCATATAGATGCCCTGATGCCACTGAAAAGATGTTGATCACATCTTCCTTATCCTGTTTCACTTCTTCTTTCTTCTGGCCTCCTGTAAATCCCCTAAAACAAGGGGGGGAATAACCTTTTGTAATGCTCATTTTAAAAAAACGTTTCTTTCATGTTATGTCATTTTATTAACTACTAATCATTATTGCAAACAGTGGTATTATGGCTTTAATAGAAACATATTGATAAATAATATAAACTGATTCCAAATATTCCTAAAATTATGTTGTAAGGAATTAGGTTCAGGAAATTCAAGAGGCAGTGAAGGACTTGCAAGTATCTTTACCATTTCAGAGATTCCCAAAATCCAGACTCATTTTCATTAGTACCATCACTAAGTAAATCTTCATTTAGCATATCTGGCTTTTTTTGAACCTACAAAGACAGAATACAAAGGAGAATATAATGTGCCCAGGATTGAACTGTTGGGTTCTTAGTGATCTATGAGCTTCTTTTTCTTCTTGCAGAAACATCTGTTAATGAAATGTCATTAAAAAACTAAAAGAAAATTAAACTCAGAGAACACAAAGAACCTGACAAAGAGAAAATAGTAAATTAGCTTGTATATTTATACAAAACTGCAAAGAGTTCTTTTAACATTGTTAATATTCTGGGTTTTTTTTTTCAACTAAATTGCAAATTATACCAGTATAAAAAAATATTTTTTGAAACATATAAGGAAAATCTTGTGGAAAATAGTACTTTACCATCCTTTTCAAACTCACCTTCACTTTAATAATTTTGCTTTTAAAATTGTTGATAACAACGACAACATCACTGGCATCTTGAGGAGAATCTGTCTCATCATGACTAAAAATTAATTACATTTAAAATATTAGCTTTGTAATCACTATTTTGCTGCCACTTTTCTCTGCTTTGTCAAAATCTATCTCAAAACTGGTTTTATTTCAAATAGTTTATGTTTCCCAAATTCTATTTCAGAATCATATTAATACTTTCATATATATACCTCATATATACCTTATATGTACCTTATATATATATATGTACCTTATATATATGAGGTATATGCACCATTTATACCTCATATATACTTTATATGAGGTATACCATATATACCTCATATATACCTTCATATAAATTTTATGTATGAAACAAAAAAAAACCTGACTATTGATTAATGTAAAAGTTTTAAAGTTCAAATGAACTTGCTCAAAATATTTCAAAATCCTGAGGAAAAAATATTCTTATTTTGAATTCAGAATAGTTGTTTAAAACTTGAAATTAAGCTTTAAACCTCAGGGCTGTTTTAATCTCAGGGCATTTCTGGAATAGTTGGGACATCACAGCACTTCTAGTAAGTGTGGAACAGCTGTTCTAAACTGAAAGGAGGGAGGCATTTTAAGTTCAGAAGTTTCCAAATTCAAAACCATCCAATGATTTAATTAGGGAAGTGAAATGAAGCCAACCTGACTCTTGAATTGTTTGAAGTGCCAATTCATAAGACCACCCAGGTTCTTCTAATGCAGTGCCAATTCTTTGAAACGGCTTCCCTATGGAAATCAGGCTAGCTCTCTCTTTGCTGGACTTTCAAAAAACTCTTGAAGACTGAGCTGTTTCCAAGAGCCTTTCCCTGATTTGTTATAGTGCCATTGTGGTGGGTTTTTTAAAGTGGATGTTTTACGGTGGTTTTTTTCCTAGCTAGAAAAACTCTAGGTAAAAGTTTTGTTAACTCTTGCTAACAAGACTTATTTTTATTGTGGTAGCATAGAAATATTGTATGTTAATAAATAACCCAATGCCATCTTGATAGAATGGCTATATCCTACAGAGTTTAGAAACCAACAAGTAGAATCATGATTCTTACCAACCTACCTGTAAATTTTATAAATATCATCAGACCTTCCCTTTCTAAGCCTCAGAAACCAGGCACCAGGGTTGGCTTTTAACTGAAAATATCCCTAAAAAGGAGAAAGAAAAGGGAAAAGAAACACTTTAGTTGACCTCAGGCAATTTACCGTATCAAACTTCCCATTATGATGCCTAATTCAGCTGGATTTCGCTTGGCAAGTTGTGTGTGCACACTTGTGTTTTGGAGTCAGTTTTTGACTCCTGAATATTAGTTCCTGCAGTTTCTTTGGCAAGATTCTTCTTAAGTAGTTTGTCATTGCCTCCTTCCTAGGGCTGAGAATGACTAGCTCAAGGTCACCCGGCTGGCTTTGTGCCTAATGTCTCCCAGTTTCTAGCTTAGTACCTTAACCCCTACACTAAACTTGGTGTTACATATCTTTTAATTATTCATTACACAGAAAATATTATGTCCTTAATACAAATGGATACCATCCTCCAATGTCTAAAATATCCTATCGATAAGCTTTAATTAGACCCTAGACATACATATAGTATGTATGTAATGTAAATAACATATTGTTTGATACCGGATAATAAAATATAATCTGAAACCAACACAAGAAAAAATATTAGAAAAGAATTACAGGATTTTCATAAAATCTCAAGGATCATACAAAGAATTGCATGATTTACAAATGTTACCTTATTAAGGTGACCAGTTGGGAATGGAGCTGTCTAGATACTTAGAACTACAATATACATGGGAAAATTACATTTGAAAAACATTCTTACATCCCTAAAAGTTGAAGTTTGACCTAGAACTGCACCAGCTTTACTTTTTTTCCTCTCTTTCTCTCTCTCTCTCTCTAAAATTTTTCAAATTTTTAAAAATATAATCACAAAGCATATCTTGATCAGGATTCAGAACATATACATATTTATAGCTCACTTTTTTTTCTTATCCTAGTAAATCTACTAGAATGAAATCTCTTTATGCTGGATCATTCCTACTATATTAATATTAAAATTATAATTTGTAATGCAAGTTGATATTCTTGTTTGATAAGATGTAATACAACCAAGCAAACAAAATTGTTGTATTTTTTGTTATTTATATCTTGATGTTCCAGTCATTTCAGAAATAGAGGAAGACGGTGGGCTGTAAATACTTTTAAGAATTAATATCAAATGCATATACCAACTAGACACCTATCAGCTGTTAGACTCAATTGTGAATCCTAACATACTTATTTTATATATAGATGATGATGTTATCCATTCAGTTGTGTCCGACTCTTGGCAATTCTATAGGCCAGGTCTATTCACATCTTCCAATCTTGCACTACTACTTTGAGTTGTTCTATGATCTGGCTGGTGCCAGCTTTGATGGTGTCCAGCTACCATGTTCTTTGGCAGCCTGGTTTCCTTTTGCCGCTAACTCTTCCAAACACAATTGCTTTCTCCAGTGAATTTATAGATTCAAATATGAATTCTGTCATTCCAAAGATCTCAAGAGAGTATCAGTTATTCTCACCCAGACTCTTTAAAAAAAAGGAGGCTAAAATGCTGTAAGAGATTCTAGCTGGGTAATTTACGATTTTAATTGTATTTTATTATTAATTATTTTTCTCTATGTTATGACTGCAAGATGTTTAAAAAAACAATTTCAAAAAATCTTAAAATTATTTATAATGCTTAATGTTTAACTCAACCGAGCCTCTAGTTTTTGTTTCTGGCTGAGCAAAAGTCACCAAAAAAATGGTTTTTTTCCTCTTTACATGATTACTTGCCTAGGAATAAAACAAGAGAATGGCATATCTGTTTGCATACAAGATATAAGGCGGAATATTGAATATTCTGAATTTTGGATTCCAGAAAATGGCTTGCTTGCTTTTATAAAACTGTCTGACATATGCGTGGCCAATTAAACATTTACAAATCTATTTCATATTGCATTCTATTAAACTTCAGTAAGATGGTCAGTCACTTACTAAATTGGCCATGACAATGGTGTCAACAATAACGGGGTTTGTTGATGTTCCAAGAGTGAACTGAAGACCTCTGGGAGGCTGCCCTGTAGTGATATCATAGCAGTGCCCTTCCAAAAGGAGGTGTTCTAATTCGTACTCGGCTGCCACTACACTCTCCACCTGTGTAGAAAGAAATAACCACTAGTTTAGCATTCAAAAGCTTTAATAATTAAAAACAATGATCAGCAACAAGAAGCTACAGCTGAAGTAGGAAAAGTAAAATAAATAAGTCTATCTTACAATTTTTGATAATGTGGTATTCCAGGCTTGATATCTACAGCTAAGAAGACCATTCTTTTGTTAGATTTGTACCCAGAAATATATACCCCAAATATTCACAACTCTGCATTGCAAGAAAATGTCTACCACTAAAAGAGGTACAGATATTTTTATTTATTCTTAATAATTTTATATGACACCCAGCTCACCTGGAGGCAACTCTAACGTAACATATGCTATGTTCTGTTGTTATATTAATACGGGTTTTTTTCCAATTCTAGATTCTGCAACCATCTTACTAAAACAGCCTTACACAACTATATATTCTTCAAAGATACTGGACTTTACAATATCCCAAATTCCCAGCAAATGGGATTAATAATTATGCCAGGTAAAGAATTTTGGAACTTGCATTTGGGGGAGTACAAAGTTGGAATAATTGTTCTGGAAAATGCTTCAGGAGACCCTACCGACATAGGTAGTCTTCGCTGAATGACCAGTCACAAGGTGCTTGAAATCTGGCTCACAATTATGATGGTCACAGCACTCCGCAATCATGTGATCTCCATTTGCTGCCTTCATTGTAGGCTTCCAACAAGAAAAGTCAATGGTGAACTGGCAGGTCATAAATGGAGATCATGAGACAGCGAGATGCTGCAATCATGCAGGATTTGTCTAACAATTGTGCCAGCCACAACTGCTGTCATAAATTGGCACACTCACGATATCAATTTTACAATTGACTTGCTTAACAATGGAGTTACTGGTCGCAATTACCATTGTTAAGTTTATTTAACAATTAGCATTCATAGGTTGCCAGCTTCACTTATCTTCTTGCTATTTAACATCACAGCATTAAAAAAAACAACTTTATTGAAAAGCCTATTCTATAATGGAGAAATCCAACTCCTTGAAACAAAAATCAGCGTATATTATTGGAAGATAAAAGCAAATAAATTATATGCATCTTATCCTCCAAATCATCATGCTGGTTAAGATTTTCATCTTCAATTAGTTGACTAAAAAGTTTTAGCTGAAAGATTTATTTTCCAAATGGAATATTTCTATCCTTCTCTAAAACTTGAATGCATATTAATAAATTTACCTCCTCCAAATAAATGTTGTCAAGATCATATGATGCTCTTACTGACTCCACCATCCAGCTCTCTGGAGTATTTAGATTCAGAGTAAATAATGGTGATTGAGGCATATCCAGGAATTTGGCAACTGGTCCAGGAATAAGGTGTTTTTCTGCTGTAAAAGTAATTTCTGGATCCAGAACATAGCGATAAAAGCTAAGAGGTAAAGATGACAAACACTTAAATGTTTTAGTATCAAACATTTGCTCTCTTGCTGGTTGCTTGCAAACATTTCATTACCAGACTAGATAACCTCTTCATCCTAGAAGGGGGGTGGGGTTTGCTACTCTGTTTATATACAGTAGCTGTTAGTATTGGTGGGAGTAGGGAATTGTGTACTCCTTGGTAGTTCTTTCATTGGACTGTTGTTTATTGCTTGATTCTCTGATGTTAATTATGGTGTTAAGATTAACATCAGACACACAATTCAGCAGTGAAAGAGTGAAAACAAAAATAAAATAAATAAATAAAAATAAAATTAATAAGTAGCTGCAGCCGGCAGTTTTCCAACATTAGCATTAAAAGCACAGTAATCATAACATTTTATCAGTATTACTATATCTTGTTACATTTGACTCAGCTTATTATTCCTCACCTTTTCAGAGGCATGTCAGAGAGTTTGGATTGACAGTTCATAAAAACTCTGAGGTTCATATTTATGAGTTTGTCCAATACCTAAATCGAGGGAAAATGATACATTAATCTAAATGCAATTAAAGTACAAATTTCTTACAATTTCTTCCTTTTCTCATATCCCTAATGTTCTGTCTACTAGCTCATAAACATTGTGATGCACTCATCATTTGCTATAGGGGAAGAACTTATTAGTCTGTTAACTGATATTACACATATAGCTAACATAAGAAAAAACTAGCTAAAAGCTAGTTACTTGATAAATCAAAGTCCTGTCTAAATGCATTCAATTTAATTCAAATCTCTTATCTTCTTGGGCTGTGCAATATAAAGGAGCACAACTGAATCACTAAAACAGCTGCACATTTTTCAAAGTTCATACAGCTGCTTCATAAACTAATTCCTGCCTCCATATGTGTGTGCATGCTCAGGTTCTCCTCCTTTCCCCCCCCCCTCAGTTAAGTGAAGCAGATGTGCAGGGGAGAATAGACTCTGGCTTAAAACTCAGCGAGTCGAATCTGGAGAAAGGTACATGTGTTTTATTTTATTTTTTATTTGACGTGTGTCATATGCACCCTTGCATTTAATAAAGCCCTTCTTCCAAAGGATTTGCACAGGTCATGAATTATGTATTTCAGCATTTCCCATATTAACACATAATGCTTTTAAAATCTAACATCTTAAGTTTTTTTGTTTAAAGCTTTACTATTGTGTTCTTAAGAGTTATTATTACTCATAAAAAACTAAGATAAGGCAATATAATAGTATATTTTGAAAATGTTTCGACAAGTGCCAGCATGCCGGTACTTACGACCACAATTGAGCCCAAAATTTATGTTGCTAAGTGAGAAATTTGTTGTAAGTTTTGCCCTGTTTTGTTACTTTTCTTGCCACATTTGTTAAGTGAATCACTGCAGTTGTTAAATTAGTAACACGGTTGTTAAGTGAATCTGGTTTCCTCATTGACTTTGCTTGTCAGAAGGTTGCAAAAGGTGATCACATGACTCCGGGACACTACAACCGTCATAAATGTGAGTCAGTTGTTAAGTGTCTGAATTTTGATCACACGACAAGGAAGTGTGAAAATGGTCAAAAGTCACTTTCTGCAGTGCTGTTGTAACTTTGAACGGTCACTAAGCGAACTATTGTAAGTGGAGGTCTACCTGTATTTTGCATGTTAAGGGTGAATTCTTTTACAATAGATTTCACACATTGCTTGTAAAATGAGAAGCTTATTTCCTCTACTGGTCAAGGAAGGAATATCCATAACTACCCAAAATATTCCAAACATTTTGCTGTTATTTTGAAAATAATAATAATAATAATAATAATAATAATAATAATAATAATAATAATAATAATAATAATAATAATAATAATAATAATAATAATAATAATAATAATAATAATAATAATAATAAATATAAATATAAATATAAATATAAATATAAATATAAATATAAATATAAATATATAATATAATATAATATAATATAATATAATATAATATAATATAATATAATATAATATAATATAATATAATATAATATAATATATAATATAATATAATATAATATAATAGTAATATCACATATTAATATTATATATTATTATTATTATTATTATTATTATTATTTATTATTAGTAGTAGTAGTAGTAGTAACAACAACAACAACAACAACAATAATATTATAGGATGATGAAAAAATAATAGGATGCTGGCAGCAACCCGTATCAACCATCAGCACCAGTTAATGATATTTGTGATACATTTTTAAATGTTCAGTTGACTGAGTTTCATGTTTAATGAATAAAAGAGATAATAATAATAATAATAACAACAGCAACAACAACAACAATAATAATAATACAATAGTGATAATAATAATAATAATAATAATAATAATAATAATAATAATAATAATAATAATAATAATAATAATAATAATAATAATAATAATAATAATAATAATAATTTCACACCATAAGCAATGGAGCAAGTCTTTGTGCCTCTCTAGTGGCGGGATCAACAATAGCCACAACATCAAAATATATTTCTCCCTCTTTTGGTCTCAACTTAACTGCACTAGAAAAAGAAAAAAGAAAAAAGAAACTACATACAGTATGTGCAATCTTGATGTTTGTATTTAGTATATGACAGAAATATCAGCAAAAGTCTAAAACATTTATGAAGTCTGTTTTTAGAACAGTTAAAGAGTCAACTCATGTGTACATATAATCCGTTACTATTTTATCTTTTAAATACTTCCTTAACACTTTTTGAAGAAAACACACATGGAAATTCTAATGAATGAATGAAATCTTTTCAGGATTGTTTATATTTTACAGAACCTGAATGCATATTATTCTTGGCAGACAGACAAGACTAATTAAGAGCCACTCTTGCAGATTATTTTTACCTGTGTTTGTCCTCAAAAAATTGGTATTCAATCCTTGCCTCTCCCTTTGGTTGTGCAGACAGAAGAGCATCCACCTTCATGACAAGGTCACTTGCACTGAAGAAAGAGAAAAAGACCATCCTGCCAATGTTTCCTTCCAATGTTATTATCCTTAAAAAGGTCACTTGATGAGATGTAGTAACAAAAAAACAAAACAAATTTTATAAGTGCTGCTTTTGCAAATGACAAAATAGACTATATATGAAACCCAGTGGCTTAAATGCAAATCAACTGGCTGTTTGTCTTTGCTTGCTTACAAGAGGTATCTATTTCATTTCCCTTGCTCTGAGAACTGGCTTGGGAGGGGCACACAGGGATACTGGAGGATGGAAGGACCAGGAAAAGGATGAAGCCACAATCTACTGTTCCATTAGAATGCAAATAGAAAATCAACTGAACGCAAACCTGAAAGCTACAAGGCAAAGGGAGAATAAGAGATGAGACTCATAAAGGAGAATATTTGTAGCTCAGGGTTGACACGAGGGGTCCTTGGTGCTCTCTGAGCTTGCTTGTTTTCTTGCAGATGTTTCATTACCCAAACTAGGTAACATCCAGACTAGCACTGAAGTTACATAGTTGGGATCTGCAAGAAAACAAGCAAGCGCAGAGAGCCCCAAGGATCCCAGATGAGACTCATTCTGTAAATAAGAGTTAAGTTGTTTTTCATTTGCTTTTCAAAGAGAAGCAATGTGGAGGTAATCCTCAATTTACAACCATTCATTTAGTGACATTCAAAGTTACAACGGCACTGAAAAGAGACTTATGTGTTCACATGACTGTTGCAGCAGCATCCCCAGGGTCATATGATCAAAATTCGGGCACTTGGCAACTGGCATGTCTTTATGACAATTACACTGTCCCAGGGTCATGTGATCACCATTTTTACCCCACACACACACCTGGCAAAATCAATGGGGAAGCCAGATTCAATTAACAACTGCATGATTCACTTAAGAATTGCAGTGATTTGCTTAGCAATTGTGGCAAAAAGAGGTTGTAAAATGGGGCAAAACTCACTTAACAACTGACTTGCTTAGCAACAGACATTTTGGGCTCGATTGTGGTCGTAAATTAAGGACTACCTGCATCATGTTTTATACCAGGGGTCTCCAACCTTGGCCACTTTAAGACTTGTGGACTTCAACTCCCAGAGTTCCTCAGCCAGCAAAGATGGCTGAGGAACTCTGGGAGTTAAAGTCCACAAGTCTTAAAGTGGCCAAGGTTGGAGACCCCTGTTTTATACCATCTGCTCATGTACTACTATTATAAAATAAGGTTTAAATATTTTCAATCAAGTGTTCTTTGAAATACTATGAATGGGAGACAAACTATAATACCCCCTAACACATTAAAGATATTGTGCTACCAGGAAAAATGTAAATAAAAGTAACAGAAGCAATATGAGTTAAAATCTTACGATACAATCTCTCTACATTTAAAATAACCTGGACTTTAAAGGAATGTCTGTATCCGCAAAATAAACTTGGAATGTACCATGCCATTTCTGCCTAATATGCCCTGGTTTTGCCAAAGATACTGTTCTTCTGTTTTTAATACACAACTACCAGAACCATTATGTGGAGGGTGGCGTGACAGAGGAAGAATCTCTCTTATGTATTCTATAAACACTGAAACCACCAACAGAGCTCAGTGAAGAATTTCACTTCCTTTCTATAACCTACTCAATTTTTACTTACAGATCTTCTTCCACTCCTAACTGCTGTACATGAGTTTTTATTTTCTGCCCGGATGTCTTCACAATAATATTTTCTAGCAAGTGGAAGTCATCCTGGTTAAAAAGCTCCCCAGCTTCCAATGGACCAATAATCTGAAATGAAGATGAAATGATATGATCATGATCACTAGGAAGTAATCTGAACCGGACATATTCTGCAACATGCACAGTATCTTAACATGCATTACCATTGGAATGCAACACATACAATAGCTTTGCAAAAAAAAATTGAACAGTAAAAAATGGCAATATTTCATTTAGATCGGTATCAGTACTACCCTGCCATATCAGGTGATATTTCACATGAAACAGGGCCATTCTGATTATGTCACCTAGGCATAAGAATATTCTCTTTCAAGATGTTTGTTCAGTTTCTCTCAGTATGAGGGCTTATTGACATTTGAGGTTGCACTAACTTTTACTGCCTGCAGGATCAGTGTGCTGCTTGATTATTTGAGCCAATTGTTTTATTTTGGTTTTGTTGCTATTGTTGCTAGCTACCTTGGTAGTCTTTCACAATAAGCAAATATTGCTATATTGAATGTCCCAAAGATGCTCTTTCAAGAGGCAACTGGACTTTCTGGTTTTTATTTGAAGACGTTTCGCTTCTCATCCAAGAGAGCTGAAGAAGTTTCTTGGATGAGAAGCGAAATGTCTTCAAAGCAAAACCAAAGTCCAGTTGCCTCTTGAAAAAGCACCTTTGGGACAACCATGACCTGGATGACTGAGAATCTGCATAAACTTCTACATTGAATGTTTACTGCACACCATTATTAGTAAAAAAAACCACACACAACCAAGAAACATTTCGCTGCTAGGTGTTAAGTTGTATTTTCAATACACAACATTAAACATTTAAAGGCTGAAGCTGGGAACAGCAGAATAAATCCTGGGAGTTGGGCGGCATACAAATATAAATAAATAAATAAATAAATAAATAAATAAATAAATAAATAAATAAATAAATAAATAAATAAATAAATAAACAAACAAACAAACAAACAAACAAACAAACCCTACCATAGCTTAAAATAATACAAGCACTTTAAACAGCTATTAGTGTGGAAAGTAGGACATAAGTACTCTGCAGCACAAAAAGAGAAGGGAAATGTCTGGAATAGAAAATAATTGAGGGAGGACCAAATTTGCCTCACTGGAAAACTATTTCGGAACTGGAGGTATAAAGATGGAGGAAGGGAGATGCCTTCAGCTTTATAGCAGTCTATTAAGTTCTTTCTGTGCAAATTCTGTTAAAATATTAAATATGTTAAATTTTAGTATCACAAAGGAGTTATGCAGGACAACATATTGATAAATGCTACTGTAAACCCATCCTGAATAATCACCAACAAGCTGGAGTTGGAACTTATTAGCAAAGATTACAACACCACATTTGCCTATAAAAACTGGTCTGATTATTACACTCATGCAGAGAGAAGCAGCTGATTGCTCCCCAATTTTTGGAGATTGGGAAGGGTAAACGCAGAAGTAGTTTTTTTGGTGTTAGTGCTGAATTTTTGAAAAGCTTTGGGTTACAGCTGTTCCAATCTTGACCACCTTCTGAAAGATGTTGAAGACTTAATTTTTCCAAACGAAATTTGGTTTTGTAACATCTCTTTGTTAGACTTTTTATATTTATGAGTTTTAGATCTCTTGTTATATTTCTGTATTAACAGCTGTAGGTTGCCAAGAGATTGTTAGATTATGTGAGGTAAAAATCTAATAAATACATGAATAAATAATAATAGGTCATCAGAACTTCAGAGATAGAGGATTCACAGTTGAAAATCTATAAATGTACACTGTAGCAAAGAATATACATAATAATTCTATTTTAAGAAGCTTATTTTATCATCTTTTTAGAGTCCCCATAGAAGGACTTAAAATTATGGTCAGGAGTTTGATTTACATTAAAATGAATCCAAAATTAGCATTCTGTTGTGTGCATGTGTGGGGAGGGGGGGAGTACCACATTAGGACCAAAAATATCTGCAAGTAAAGCCTTTCTCGTTTTAAATATAAATATAATTTGCTCACCCTTCCATTGCTAATCACCGCTCTCTGTCCTTTCTTCAGTTTAAGAACATCCCTGCAGTACACAGCATGTGAAAGAATAAAACCCACTTCAGGAGCTTCGAAGGCCGCTTTAAATGTATTGATTTCCATACCCTAAAAAAAAGGAGGGGGGAAATATTCCATTAAAAGACAATGTGATGCATCATATGCTGTCTGGTTACTTCAGAAGGAAGCTAGAATTTAGAAAGAAGGTCGCTGTGTTTTGCTATTATTCCTACTGTGTTTGTTTATCTTACAGTAAAAAACCCATCTTCAACACTTACTCCAACAGCAAATTCTGTGATATCTGTTCCAGCCTCCAGCATCTTTGCATTTTCCTCTTTAAGTAATTTTGTGATAAAATTTTTGGCATTGTTTGATGTCTGGGTCTGCAAGGCTGCCCATATGGCCATGGCAATGATTGTGTTTTCAGCTGCTGGATCCTCACTGGGATTGTTAATCACACCAATCCGGATAAAATTACTGGACTTCTACAGAGGAAAAGGAAATACAGATTTAAAATGTTATTTTACAGTTCTTAAGTGAAAGAAAGAGCTGTGACAACCAGCAAGTCAGCTTTTTTTTTTAACAGAGATCACAAGCCAGTTTAATATAGTGATTAAAACGCTGATCCAGAAACTAGAAGACTGAATTCTGATCCCACCTTAGGAATGAAAATCAGCTGGGTGACTTTGGCCAATTAAGCCTGGATTAGATTTCTACGTCATTGCACATCAGGGAACATGTGTGTTTGTCGTTCGGGGATGGTTGCATAGGTGCAAATGTGCATTTATATTTCTACAAATGTTAATATTTTGGCTAGGAGGTGCTCAAAGAGGAAGTCAGATCAGCCAGTCAAACATATGTCGCACACCTCCACACAACACACAGTTGGGATTTAGGGGATATGTGTGTCAGCCCGTATGCAGCCATCTGCAATCTACATTTATCCATCAACCTCTTCACACAGTGTAGGTATGCGGGAACACCTATGTGCAGTTATGGGCAACTATAAATCAAGCTTCATTCTTTCTCAGCCCAACCCATCTCACCAAGGTTATTGTTGTAGGGAAAATAGGAGGAAGGAATATTAGTTATGTTCACTGTCTTGAGTTATTTATTTAAAAAATGGATAAAAACCTAAAAACTAGTACGGTAAGAAGAAATGGAAGATTGAAGACAGTTCTGAAAAATGGAGCCAATGCCATGGCAGAATGAAGAACTGGCATGATGAGTAGACCAGCTATTTGATAATTCCTCTCCACCCAAGGAGAGCTTTTGAGACCCCACACAGGGCAGTCCCCATTTGAAAATATAAAAGCCTAACAGTTTTTCTTATCTAACTTACCGTATTTTTCGGAGTATAAGACGCACCTTAGTTTTGGGGGAGGAAAACAAGGAAAAAAGGCCTCTGCCTCCCAGCAATTTGCCAAACAGCAAACAGCACAGATGATATACACTGTTTGCTGTGTATTTCTGTGCATGTGTGCCTGACTCATAGAAATGGCAAAGAATTGGAGAAATGTACATTTATGGCAGTATATTAATCCCAGAAAGTTTTCTTAAATGTAATCACACTAACTCCTCCCAATTATTTAAATAGATCTACTCCAAACATGACTAAGTCAGGGTTTCTCAGCTGCCTTCTTTTAAAACTAATACTTAATACTAATACTTAATACTAAAACAGGACATTTCAGATTATACTTTTACAGATCTTTAAAATTGATGTGGCTTTCTGGAAGTATTCTCTGCTATTTAAAAGAAGATACAATAGCACTGGGCCTCTTCAGAGCAAGCATTTATTTTAAAAAGCTTCTTCATTTTGTTAAGTTGTCTAGAACAATAATAAAGAAGTCTTTAAAAAATAAGTCTAATAATTTGAACACTCTACAAACATTTAACAAAATAACATATTAACAGAATCTGCCTCTACCTAGGATACTCACAACCTCCTGATTGTGAGGCAAGAGCTCTAGCTCTGAGCCATAGCAGCTATAGCTTTCCTCCTTTCTATTTTAGCAGTCTAATATTGCCAGCAGTTTATCTCCCAGCAATTTGTCACATTACAGCCACCGTAGTTAGTTTCATTTTACCACGTGGCTTGCAAGCCTGTCAGCTGTAGATCGGGAGGCAGTTTATCTCTTCTTGTGCTCTTCTTGTGCTTTGCCCTGTTTGCTGCAAAGAGGTAAATTGCTGGCAGGCAGAGGCCAAAGGGTGGGGGTGGCTGGGTGGGGCTACATTCGGTGTATAAGACGCACCCAGGTTTTCACCTTCTTTTTGAGGATAAAAAGGTGCGTCTTATACTCCGAAAAATACGGTATCTGTCTTCAAAAATCAAACAAGTGTTAAACTCAGTCTTCCCCCTCTCCCAGTTCTTCGATGAAGATTGTTAGTTGCATACTTGGTGTTTGATAGCATCATATAACAGTTGTCTTCCAGATGGTTTATCAAAATCTCCAACGATCCAAAATGTCACTGGCCTGACAAAAGTATCATCTGTGTAAGAAAAAGATAAAAGGAAGAAAATTGAATATGATCCTGTCATAATGCATAATGCACACATTGGGCATGGGCAGTGCATAGAAAGCAATTTTTAGACAATATCAAAATCATTGGGGTATTAGTATTTATGAAGAATACTATTTATTTTAAATCAAGCCTATTTTGCAAAGAATGAAAAATAAGCATGTGCATGTGATATCTTATAAAGTTGTTATTCTAATGAAATTATTATTACACCACTAATTTCAGAATATTTTTTTAAAGTAATATAGAAAACCTGCAAGAAAGTTAAGAGATACATTAATATTTATACGAATACTATTCATTCAAATTGTTATTCAAAGATTTCTTTGAAACAATATGCAATGATTTCTCATTCGCAATAAGTCCTAAGCCAGTAAGACTTAAAGACCACATTCCTTAAAAGATTAAAATTAGTAATAAAAGTGTGTGAGAGAAAAAGAAACACTCAAGTTCATTACCATAAATTTCCTTGGAGGACATTCCTAACAAAAGTAAAACAGGAAAGAGTGGAAAAACATAAAATTAGTTTACAGAATTGACCTCATTAAATATCCAAGAGTCATTGTAGGGCATAAAGTGCCCCTTATAACCAACTCAAATGCAAATCAACTAAGAATTACTTTGTTTCTAGCAAAAGGAAAATAAAACTCCATATCTCAAAATTGTACCACATCTGATTTGAAATCAGGTTTCCCTACCAGCACTAGCACCTGACTTCTAAGGTCTGTTCTTTTTAGCTGCACTTTTGAACTCCTTTTACTAGAATTATTTTTCTCCCTCAGATGGAAGAAAGGCAATAGCCTAAATTGCCCTTTTCTCCCAAAGAAAGCAAACAAAATTGTTGCCTTTCCTTTGCCAGAAATATTGGCAACAATTTGCAGGAATGTTTATCCCTAATGTTAGAACAATTAATCAGTGGATCAGCTTGCCTCCAGAAGTTGTGAATGCTCCAACACTAGACGTTTTTAAGAAGATGTTGGATAACCATCTGTCTGAAGTAGTGTAGGGTTTCCTGCGTAAGCAGGGAGTTGGACTAGAAGACCTCCAAGGTCCCTTCCAACTCTGTTATTATTATTATTATTAATGTTAAAAGAAGCTTCTTGCTTCACTTGTTCTTCTGTTAAACAATTATCTAGCATTGAATCTGCAGCCCACCATACTAGAGGCTTTCAGAGGTATCATAACTAGCCACTATTGCCATATTTGATATTTAAAGTCTTTGAGAGGAACAAAATAATACATAGGGATGCTTCACTGTCTTACCAAGGCTCCTCCACCGATGTGACTAGAAGAGTTTTTGCAATGAAACCTAAACTGAAGCAAGCCAGTCAATTTCATGCTCTGTTGGATGAGACTAGCTACCCCTACAAAAATACAGTCCCATCATGTCTAAAGAGGTGACTCCTTTAATTAAACTTGAACTCAAACTCTATTCCTTCCATAAATAAAACTGAGATGTTATTGGCCTAAACTAGGGGTGTCAAACTCAAGGCCAGGGGCTAGATCTAGCCCGCGGGGTGCTTAGGTCTGGCCCGCGGTGCCTCTGCCAGCAAAAATGAAGCTCGGGAGGGCCATCCGTGTTCGCTGGCAGAGGGTTGCAGGAGGCTGTCGCAGCCAAAAATGGAACTCAGGAGGGCTGCGGGCGGCTCTCCCAAGCTCTGTTTTCGCTGGCAGAGGATTGTAGGAGGCCATTGCAGCCAAAAATGGAGCTCGGGAGCCTGTTTTTGCCTTTAGAGCGCTTGGGCCACCACAGGCATCCCGACGCAAGTGACGTTGAGCTGGCCATGCCCCCCCCCCCCGGGCCCCCTGAGGTCAAACACAACCCTGATGGGGCCCTCAATGAAATTGAGTTTGACATCCCTGGCCTAAACCAATTTCTATTGCAGAAGTAAGACAAAATTTTGGAGTAACAATTCCCTGGTTCTCATCTAGATTTTCAAGCTTCCATTATTAAAACTCATTCAAGGAGTAACAATAAGAGAATAAGAGAGAATAAGAGAAAGTTGAGGACACCCATACACTTAAATGTTGTTTCCTAGACATTGGATGAAATATTTTTAATATAGTTGCTAGTTAAAAATCTGGATGTGCATATTAATTTAATTGGACTACTGAATTTTTTCACTACTTTTACTCAAATGTTTAAGGTGATGTAGGAAACAGAATTAAATCAGAAACATCTTAGATACAAATATCAATGTAAAATAACAAATATTGCAGGATAGGATAGGATAGGATAGGATAGGATAGGATAGGATAGGATAGGATAGGATAGGATAGGGGAGGGGAGGGGGAGGGAAGTCATATATCAGCAATAAACAATAAATATAATTTCTATTATGCAAAAGGATTACCTATCATCTCCTTTGGTTAGTAGGTGTCATAACTATAATAACTGGTAAGATTTATATATATTATCCTAAGCTATGAATGCTGAATTAGCCATACTGGTTTATTAACACATAATATTACAATATTATTCACAATTTAAATGATTAAATTCACACAAAATCCAAACTACATTTTGGCTTAGCACAATCTGTGAACTCAGCCATTGTAGCTTAATCAACATATCATACTTAAAATATGCAATGGTTTATTGCAGAATGTGAACAGAGTCAATTTAAGAAGTTTGGATTTTTTCTGAAGAACTGCTATGCTTATCTGGCATAAAATTATTATATGTGCATTGGTTCCCCAGGATTCCTTATTTTTCTCTGTTGCAGATTATGATGATTGCAACTAACATGGATAATACAGATAAAATTCAATGCTTATTTATAAACAAAGTTGGCAGTTGACCACAGTTGGATTTATAGAAACAAATGCATAATATAGCAGGGCAGGAAAAAAGTAACAGAAAATTATGTATTGCAAATTAAAAAATAGTATAGTATATAGCACAGCGGTCCCCAACCTTCCCGGCTCCGCGGACCAGCAGCAGCGGTGGCGTGGAGGGGAGGGAATGGTTTTGTGTGCACACCTGCCACTTGTATAAATGGAGCTTTGCGTACTTGCGTGCTCACCTGCCACTTGCGGTTCCCGGTTCCCAATGGGCCGCGGACTGGTAGTGGTCCGCGGACCAGAGGTTGGGGAGCCCTGGTAGAGCAGACAAAAGGTCAGAGGAAAATCATTTCACCTTGCAATGGAACCTTTTTTTTCTAAATTATTCTAAATTATATTCTGCTCCACAGACTACAAAATGTAAATGAAGGTGATTATGTATTAAGATTGAGAGGGGAATATGTTTTAAACTAGCATAAAGAATCACCAGAAAACCTTTAAGGCTTCATTAGCCTTTTCAACAAAAGACAACTGTGCATAATATGGTATAAATATTTTCTTCATCAGATGCAATACCCAAAGAAGAAAGAACTCATAACTGTACCTTTTTTGGTTAGGTAAGTCATGCTGTTGGCTATAGCAGCTGTCTTGTCCTTGGAATCCAAGGTACTAAATCTAGCATAATCATCCACATAGAAATTATCTAGAAAAAATAAATACAACTGTGATAACTCTCAAGAAAAGAAATATCTAACAACATGAGCAAGTAGAATAAATGAGACACCTTATCAGCAAACCATTTATAAGCACAAGCTTGGTCATATCAACATTTTAATGTTTAATTTTATAGATCTGACAAAATAAAAACTATCTTTGTTCAGTATGCATTTTATGCAAACACACCTCCTCAAATATGTAAAGGATTTACATTCTGCAATCATTGCGATATTGTCAATTATTCATCAAAATATTTCTGCCCTCTGCTTTCTTATATCTTCTCAAATTCCCAATGCTGCTTTTGAAGGTTGCACGATATTCTATTGCTGATGTGAAGAGACTTTCATGTAGGAAATAAATAAATAAAGCCCCCTCATGTGCATTTAAATATTTTTAGGCATGTATGAAGGAACTCTTTGCATCCCTTACATATTTGAGGAGGAATTCTGTTGAAAACTTCTTTAATAAAAATTATTTTAAAACAGAAGAAATCTTACCTCTCGAGTCTTGAAAATAAAGATTTTAATAATAGATTCCTTGACAGGCAAAAGATTGTACATGTATACATTAATACTGCATCAGGGTAGACAAACAAATATACAACACATACTTCCACTCTATTTTCTGTTGCCTTCACAAGTATTCTCTACTGCTTTCAATCTAACCATTCACCCATTTATAATACGGCTTCAATGAGGTGCAAGAGATGGAGTCATTGTAACAACTTGGTCAAGATCCTAGGTTCATATTAAGTCATATTAAATAATTTCCAAATGTGGTGCTCTCTAAGCTTGGTTGTTTTCTTGCAGACATTTCATTACCCAATTAGGTAACATCATCAGTACAATAAGGGAATAGGATATTAACTCAGACAAACAAGCTAACAGTAAGCAACAGTCTAATCAAGGAACCACTAAGAACATTCCTACCAACACTGACAGGGCAAGCCACTTGTATATAAACAGAGACCAAACGCAATTCCTTCTAGCACTGATGATATTGTCTAGTTGGATATTGAAACATCTGCAAGAGAAAACCAAGCTCAGAGAGCCTAAATGACCCCACAGTTCAACTATTGGTATCATTGCTAAATATTAGGTTCCTCTGAAATCATACATATCTTCTTCTCTTCTACAGTAAGAGTTTGTAAATATTGGTTTTATTTTAAAACAGCATATGTTTGTTATTTCATTTAATCTATGACAAGCTACAATTAATTTAAATAATAAACCAGGGTTTCTGATCCTGGGTTTTCTAAACATTCCATAGTGTAAGCTAATCAATTTCTTGTTTTTCACAATAAAGGAACAATTGCAATTGGTTTACAAAGGAGGGTTATGCTTTCAATTGCCTCCTTATGATTAAACTAGAACTGGGAGGGGGAGCAGACTTATGAACATTATGTGAAACAATGATTTTTTTGTTATGTTCCAAATCATGCTTATTAGAAATTCCTTACTATTTGCAGTTAAATCTAGATATTCTCTGTCAGACATCAATATCCGAGAGTTGATTCTTGGAACAACATTGGGTTGGGTCATGATATATTCAACTACATCCTGATCATTGGACAATTCACCCTGAAACACAGATCAAAATCAAAATGCTGGAATTATTTGGAAAATCAGAATTTAAAAAATCTTTTCTTTAAAAAATTAAAAATCATTTACATGTTGTATTCCACTATTATAAGATTGCTACCATGTTACTTCTGTACATCCACTAAAAAGCTGATTTATTTCTGTAATAGCTTATCTCATATCATATTAACTACTTTTGATATGCTGTATATTGTATATACTCCATTTAAAAATATTTGGTAGTACAGTGAAAATTGCTTGACAAATCTCGATTTAAAATTCTTTAAGGATCACAAAATAAGCTGTAACACAAAAATATTCGATCAATTTCTTGAAACTCTTGATAATCAGAAATCTAACTTACCAGGTACACGGCTCTTTGGAAATAGCTAGTGGTTTCTAAGATTTTATGCATAGTTACTGTTTCTAGTTCATCTGGATCCAGTTGTTCTTTTTGAAGTGGCATTCCATTAAAAAGCACAATGGGTAGAGGACCAACACCAGTCTGTTCATAGTAACTATATCCTTCCTGAAATACAAAGAAGACAAAGTACAATGACTTTCCTATTTTCTGTTACTACATACTCCATTAATAGGTTTTATGAATAAACTGTACCAACATAGCACAATATCCTAACTGTACTTTACACATTATTTATGCAGTATTATTTATCCATTCAATCTAATTTAGATGCAAACATCTGGAAGAAATATTGTATAGGTAGACAGTAAAATTAGTAGCTCCTTATATATTTAAGAGATATTTGATAAAAGAATTTTGTGCTGAAATATCATCTATAGAAATGAGTTGAAAAGCAGGCTGGATAATTCTGGTAATTGAAGTTCATACATCTTAAAGTCGCAAGTCTGAAAAGCACTGATCTATGGGGATATAATAATGAAAATAAACTTTTAAAATAATTTCCCCAAAGTTCAAAGCCCAGACTTCTCCTACCTAATCCAGGTGTGATGGGATTACTATTTTAAGAATTCCCAACCATCATGGATAATACCAACATATCGGAGAAGGGGCATACATTTGGTGAATATTTGTGCTAAGTACCATGCATAGAATTAACTCATCACAATGGTTTTCTAACTTCAATAATGAAAGAAGGTTGCACTGCTTGCTTCTTATTCTACCTGTATTCTGATATATAATCATTAAATGAATATATAATCTTTACTAAGTACCTATAATTTATTTCCCGCACAGGAAATTATTTTACTATTTTTCATTTTTGATACTACCTCAGCAGGGGTGAAATCCAGCAGGTTCTGACAGGTTCTGGAGAACCGGTAGCGGAAATTTTGAGTAGTTCGGGGAACCGGTAGCGGAAATTTTGAGTAGTTCGGAGAACCGGTAGCGGAAATTTTGGGTAGTTCGGAGAACCGGCAAATACCACCTCTGGCTGGCCCCAGAGTGGGTTGGGAATGGAGATTTTGAAATATCATTCCCCCAGGAGTGGGGAGAGAATGGGGATTTTGCACTATCCTTCCCCTGTCACACCCATCAAGCCACCCCCACCTAGCCACACCACGCCCACCAAGCCACGCCCACAGAACAGGTAGTAAAAAAAAATTGATTTCACCACTGTACCTCAGGCATATAAAAGTAATTCCTTTACATATACAAAGTATGATATGTATGCTTTATATACTGATGTTAAAAAGTATAAATAGTAACAATAATATGAATTCCTTACCTTCCTATTTTGATCATAGGCAGAATCAATTCCTAAGATGCTGTTTACTTCTACATAGGGATACTGTTTTTCAAGAACACTAATTACATGTTCCACCTTCAATTTTTCTCCTGCATTCACTTTATTATACATCTGTAACGGGAAATATGAAATACACAATCTTCAGAATATTACTGAAACATCTTTCCTGGAACACCTACTTGGCATCACTTTTTCTCTTCCTCCAAACTAGTTCAAAACTGGCCATGATGTCTAGTGCTTTGTTTTTTACTCACTCCCCCACCCCCACCAAATAATATATATCTACACAAGACAGTGTAGGAGTACTGTATCTTTTTAACCTCACAAATATGTTCAGTATTTTGTATAGGAACACAATACGTTTATTACCTGATTTATTGGAAGGTTGTGTAACCCTCAAAATTAGTGTATCACACAACACACATTTTAAAATGCATTAAACACTGTTCTTGTTGTAATTCTTATAAGTTCTTATTGATGAAACAATTTTTCCTTCTGACTTTTCCCTGAAGAAAGTGTCTAGTATGTCTAGTATGACTTCATGAAGTGTTAACAAAGTTAATTTAATTTAAATGGGCCTCTAGAAGGGAATCATTTGTGAAAATAAACACCATTAAAGTTAGGAGAGATGGAAATATTCCCTTCTGAATAATGCATATGAGTCTTCTCTAAGAGATAGCTAACTTCTCATAGCATAGATATAACGGCAACAAAACAAATAGGCTTTAGGAACAAACTGACTCTTTAAGATTATTGTACACTGCCCAGAGTCACTTTCCGTGGGATGGGGAGTCATATAAATTTGATTATAATGAATAAACAAACGCAATAATACCAAAGAGATAACTTGGGTGTCTCTTCTCATTATCACAACCAAGGGTCAAAATATTTGAAATATATTTACATTCATATGGGACAGATTACTCACAGATATAATTGTCTGAAATGCATAATCCATATCTACTTCCTGTGCCACATAATTATATGCTCGAAGGAGAGCAACTCCAGCATCTTGTAACCCATCAACATCTTCGGAATTATCAACTACAAAGACCAGACCAACCCTATTTAAATGAAGGATTAAACCATATTCAAAAATTGAAAGCATGAATACTATCAGTACATGATTCAATGGCAATGTCCATCATTTTGGTAAATGCAGATTCTATCCATTTCTTAACTGCAACCAAGAGAATGGGAATGATTGTGGATCTACCAAGCATAAACAAACCACTTAATCTCTGCTATTATTAAATATGTTAAGCACTTTGAAAGTTACATACAGCTAAAATTTGGAACAATGAGAATATTACTCAACTTCAAAAATAAACATAAACGTTCTCAAACATGATAGATAACTTTGCAGACAGACCAAATCATGTGCTAGTGCAATAACAAAACCAACACACAGAAATGGTGAGGCATGGGAAAATGTTCTGATATATATAAATGTTCTGATATATATAATTCACTTTTGTCAACAAACTCAAAAGGGCTCTATTTCATTTTTCCCAGATGGCTAGGAAAAGGACGTGGGAAGATTGCATGAATACTAATGAGACTTTCAACATCCTGAAATGTTTTCTTTTCTCAGGATCAAAAAGGGGAATAGATGAGAATATTACTCAGCTTCAAAAATAAACATAAAAGTTCCGAATGGAAAAAGCTGCAATTTTTACCTCAGTGGTATATGGTTCGACAGGAACATTTCAGCCACACCTAGCAATTCTGCTGAACTCTCATGGGATGGATTTAGGAGAAGCACCTGAAAGTATAACAAAATTAGGAATATGAATTTCATTCAATATTTCTGAAATAATACAATGTACAATTAGGTCTAGCAAAAGCAAACAAGCCACAATATAAAATCTAAAAGAGGTCTGCCTAATATATAGTGTCCAAGTGCGGCCAAATTCTAAAGCTTTTTAAATTAGGGCTTCAGTTGTCTAATAATTAGATCTTTAGCATGCAGGTCCAAGGATCAAATTAAAACAATGTACAAATCCATGGCATGAAAAACCACAATCTCCTTCCATGTTCATATACTTTTCCTTCTCCACATGGTTAATCCTAACTTATACTGTTCTTTGTAGACAAGGATTTGTCCTGACAGCTAGAACAATGAACTCTGGATAGAATTAAAATGAGATAACATAACAACTGCAGTTTCTGAAGCTAGTTTACTATTATTCCTAGTTTGGGTAAGAAAGCTATAAATAACTAAATGCAGAAGAATCTTCTCCTTTCAGCTACATATTTCATAAAAGCAAATGAACAAATGCAGACATTTGTTTTATCTGACTTCATAAGTAAATATTGGGTGGACTATTCTCTTAAATTTGCCAGGTGATTCATGAAAGAATGTCATCTTTTAAAATTATAATCAGCCTCAAGACTACAATGAACACCCAAAATAAAATTGAAGTATCTGATCTAAATGTCCTATTAGAAAGCAAAAGATAAGCAAATATAAACCCATCTTATCTTGGATATTTAGAATACAGTTAGTGCAAACTAATATTACTCACAAAATTATGGAAGTTTTTTCTTATTTGTCGGATCACACCAGGGAAAGTAGGACGAAGCAGTTCTTGGACACTGGAAGGCCAGGAATTGTATCTGCTGTCAATTTCAAGATTATTGATCCACTAAACAAGAACAAATTCCCAAGATTAAGACTAGCTTTTCTAAGCAGATCCTTTAAGCACAACTCCATATTCCTATTAGCATGGCCATTACAGGTCAGTACAATTGGAAGATATTAAGTTAGAGGAAGGTGAGCTAAATTTTGCCACTTACCTAAATATCATGTTTAGAGATTACACTTAAATGAAACAATGAAATGCAGTAGATATTAAATGAAAATGTTGGGTGTGAATAAATACTATTGAATATGTAATATTATAATGTTGCGATACAGCATTATTTTCCCACTATTTCTGTCTTAATATTCCATATAGCAAACATAGAACAAAGTTGCCCACTCTTAGGGCTCCTCTGCACAAAGACTTTATTCTAATTCTCCTAGCAATACCATTGGAGTCATCGCATCACCATAATGTAGACAGAGCATATACTTACTGAAATTGCGCTGCTTCTGATATCTACAGCATAGTCAGAGTCAGATGGCTGGATGTTCAACTTCAGCACATTGTGCATGGAACGCCCGACAATTCCTAAACTATGCAGCCCTTCCATAACACGAGCTTCACTCCTCAGGACATCAAATAAGCTAGAAAAATTACAAATCAGATCACATTAAATTTTAAAACATGGCTACTGTTGTACTCCAGCCTTTTAGAATTATTATACTGAATTCTAAGCAAGAAGGAACATTCTGAAGAGTTCATACCTAAATATATCCTGTGTATCTAGATCTATATGCAGTCCATTGATGAATAGGGCCGAATCTCCCAATTGAAAACCTAAAGTCCCTTTGAAGTACTGGAAAAAGAATGTAAGAAAGCCATTAATACAATTTGAGGAATTGAAATTGGCCATGTTTATATAGTCTTCTCAAACCGTTCACCCGTAAAGATGTCAAATTGTTCATCCATGTACATTTACATGTAATTCTCATCCACACTGAGGGATTTGAGTTTGGTTGACCTAACCTTCCCATTTTGAGTTAATTCATTTTTCTACTATTTAATAAAATGACAATATGTTATACCAGCTTTGATCATATATAGTGAATGGTTGGGCTTTCCGCAGAAACAGAATAATGGGAGAATACATTTTAAAATAAGCATAGTCTTGCTGCCTGTAGTGAGTCATAATAATCACAAGTTGATTTTCACTTTAAGCGAGCAGCTGATCTGATTCACTTTCATGTCAGCATCAAGAGGTTAACATTTTGTAAAGAACATGGTAACTACTCTCTCTTTGCTATGTATTTTACTGCTATTATTTGTAAGATTTCGATTTATATGCCCATATGAAAGTAAGATGAAGGAAGACTCAATTCAGCCTTTTCAAACCTGGTATTCTCCCAGTACAGTATTAATACATAACTGCAAGGTGCCAGATTGGAGAAGGCTACACATCATCTACTTACCCAAGGGCATATAAATAAAAATTTTATTTAAACTTTTAAATATAGTGTCACAAAAATAAATATGCATATTTATTTGAAATAAATATAACCAGAGTAGAGATTTACTGTAGTTTTAAAAAAGGAAAGAAATAACAATTAGCTTTAAGATCTATGACTACTAACAACAGTTGAATGGCCTTAACTCCTACGGGAGTTGGGCGGCAAATAAATAAATGAATGAATGAATGAATGAATGAATGAATGAATGAATGAATGAATGAATGAATAAATAAATAAATAAATAAATAAAAATAAATGAGTGAATAAATGATTGCAAAATGGTCGATGGAAAAGAAAGTTTTATCCGTGAAGACAAGGTGTTCTACACAAACATAAAGACTTTCATGGATGGTTACATCTAATATGATGGCTGAATTAAATCTAAGTTGAACAGTTACAGTCATCACAGATAAATAATATATGCATGCTAAATCAGCTAAAATGATGAATTTGGCCATAATATTTCATCTTTTCAAGCAAAAAAAGAAAGCAATATTTCTGCCATCTGACTTGGAATTTTAAGAGCTGCAGTCCCAGTCTATCTGGATGGTACCAGGTTGGGTGGATGATGATTTAAAGCAAGTCAAAGAGAATGTCCTCAATCATAAATGACTGCTCCATTTTTGTCAGACATCAGGTTATCTCAGTGCTTCTCAAATAGTGGGGTGGGGCCCCCTGGGGGGGCATGGAGCGATGCCAGGGGGGGTGCATGACCCCAGTGAACGTGTTTTTTTTGCCGCAGGGAGTAGGGGTTTTTTGCACCGAACAATAGCACACAGCACAGAGCAGGAAATATGAAGTGCAGATAACAAACCCTCAAGAGACACCATGGAAAAATATTTAACAAGGATGAAAAGAAAGGAGGAGAGAGACGGAGATAATGAGACAAACGTAAGTGTCCTGAAAGCTAAGACGAGGAAATATGATAAAGCGTATGTAGCGCTTGGCTTCACTGTGACTACGGTGGGAGACGAAGAAAGACCAGTATGTTTACTGTGTCTAAAAATGTTGGCAGCGGACACCATGAAGCCAAATAAATTAAGGCGTCACTTAAACACATTACATCCCAATCACGCTGATAAGCCGCTTGAGTTTTTCAGCGAAAACGTGCCAAATATTGCAAACAATCGTCCCGGCGGAGAGTTGGGGGGGGGGGCGTGAAATGTTTACTTCTTCCTAGGGGAGGGCGTAACAAAAAATAATTGAGAAGCACTGGGTTATCTTAAGTTTATCCCATCATTTATTTCCTTAGTGTTGTGACAATCCAATTCCTCTGGAGTAATTCTATTTCTAGAATAGGACTCTTGAGAGCTCATTAAATAGTTTTGTCCCTGAGTATTTTTCACAGTCTGTGTTCCCACAATGACAGGACAAAAAATGAAACAAATATTAGGCAGCAGTTGTCAGACAAAAGATAGCTTTGGTTTGAATAGGCAGATTATAAATATATAGAATGGAAAGGGGCTCACAGTATTTATTCTGCCAATTAGATCTGTATTGAATTAATCCTGTAACAGTTCACATTGAACCATAAATCTTGACAGAAGTGGGGAATTTATTTAAAGGCACGAATGTAACATCGATTTCTGTATTATGACCTAATAGAAAAACCTACTCATAACACAGATTTTTAAAATATCTAAATCTTCTAGCTTTCATTTTGTGTGGTACAATATAGGTTTCTCATGAGTAAACTTTAATTGTTATCTCCAAGGAAATATTTAGAATCAAACTAGTTATGAATACATTGGCTCAATATTTCTGAGCACTTAGAACTAACAACAATGCAGAAACCAAGTTTGTTTACAGCCAAAGAAAGAAACAATACTATTCATTCTAATACTGCAGATTTTAGCTATAGCAGTATAAACAAATGTTCATTCACCCGAGACAAAATTTGCCCATGGCCTCCCTATTATTAGCTCTTTCTGCAATTCTCCTCCTCAGGTAATCATAGCCCCATATTATTGCTCACATAAACTGAAATCAGCATGTACTTCAACATACTCTGACGAAAACTGGTTACCAAGTTAACAAGAGCTTATCAATGAAAACCATCATTTCAGGGGAAAAAAGTTATGACTATACATAAGTTTGAGTTATTTTTAATTGGCATTTCTTGGAAAAGGAATCAAAATGTTTTTATTTTGCTTTTATTTAATATTTAGATTTTATATACCATAATACTGGGAGAAAAAGCTTTTACATGACAAATGCTCAAACTCATATCCATATATTAGAAAAAGTTAAACAGCTATTTGATGTCACTGAGCAATATTTTTGTGTGAAAAGAGTTAATCTGCAATTATTCTGCTTTTTTAAAATCCGAACAAGCTTTGCAGAAATTTAAAAAATATAAAATGTAGTAAGCATTTTATTAGTACAATCTATTCTTAGAAGAACTATTTGTTTGAAAGTATTAAGCAGTATAAAAAGTTGCCTTGACAGAAAGGAAGAACAGGAATCTGGCAATAAATACTGTAGTGTATACGAACAGATTACTAGTTTACCTAATGTCCGATTAGGACATATCCCCACTTAACTATGAATATATCCCTACATACATATTCTTACCTTTTGGTTCTCTTCAATTTCTGACCTCAGTTCTGAAGGAACAACTGTCTTTGTTATTGCCCTACAAAAAGCCAAATATTCTATTAAATCATTGTTCCATTTCAGTTTTCTTTTACTAAATTAAGCTTACTGACAAGTGCATCTAAGTATTATGGCTAGAAAGAGGTCCAGATAATCCAGTCCCTCCAGGAGTCCTCTGGAACTGTGAGCTAATCTCAACCACCTTTCTTAAAATGGGAAAGTTGGAAACTGGATAAAAATTATCTAGATCAGGGGTGTCAAACTCAAGGCCCGGGGCCCGGATCCAGCCCGTGGGGTGCTTAGATCTGGCCCGCGGGGCCGCCCTGGAAACAGTGAAGGACTGGCCCGTGGCCCTCCTGAGCTCTTTTTTCACTGGCAGAGGGTTGCAGGAGGCCATCGCAACCGAAAACGGAGCTTGGGAGCCCGTTTTCCCTGGCAGATCGCTTGGGCCACCACAGGCGCCCCCCGACACAAGTGACATTGAGGTGGTCATGCCCACCCCGGCCCCCCGAGGTCAAACACAACCCTGATGCGGCCCTCAATGAAATAGAGTTTGACACCCCTGATCTAGATCTATCGGGTCCAGCAATGGCTTCTTCAAGAGGAAGCAAACAACCACATCTTTCAAGGCAAGCAAAACTACTCTCTCCTACAAAACAGCAATACATAGACTCAACCAAATGTCTGGTCCCTCGTTACCAAGGGAGGAAATAGAAATTACTGAAGGAAAGAATTTCTCCTGATTAGGAGAATGGACTATCCTAAAAAGGTTCCTGGCTGGCTCTCTCCAGACACAATAAGGATAGAAAATTCTAAGAAAGACTTTTATCTGCACTGAATCAGGTTTATTTTTGTTTTCTTTCAGCAAAGCTCTAGGCATGTTTTATACTGCTTCATCACCCAGAGTTCCTTTGAATATCGTAGAGCCTTTCTGAATCCTAGCACATAAGGTGAGTACATAGGTGTAATCCAGTTCAAAGCTATTGTCGCCCTCTCATTCCAAGCAGCAACTAAGGTCTTGGCTGAACCATGTACCATGATTGTAGGAACAACCCAAAGCTCTCCCTTAAGCCCATAAGGGTCCATCATACATATAGGGTGGACTGATCAAATAGAAATGGATATATTGCTAAAGGGATATTCCAATACTGTTCACCTCCCCCCAAAATATTTTTTCACATATTACAATGAAGACTCTTCTCTGTTCCCTTAACTCATATTATTTATATAGAATAGAATAGAATAGAATAGAATAGAATAGAATAGAATAGAATAGAATAGAATAGAATAGAATAGAATAGAATAGAATAGAATAGAATTCTTTATTGGCCAAGTGTGATTGGACACACAAGGATATATATACTTAGGAGCAACAAGAATAATTACCTAGCCTTTGTAGGAAAATTTTGACTCAGATCTTTCATGACTGTCAAAGCATCCATTGTGGGAGCAGCCAGAATACGAGCAGCAGTTTGGAAACTTAAATCTATAAATGAAAATAATTGGTTCAATCAAAAGTTAATTCTTTTAAATCAAACATATAAATTTGATGAGAATGTTCATATGGTTGATGAACTCATACTTGGGGACTTTCACTCTATCAAACTAGTATGTCAATCATTTCACTTTTTTAAGTACTTAAAAAATACAGGTAAACTTTAATTTTATCTCAAAAAGGTCACCCAAAGTAAAAATATTACCCAATTTTACAAGCATACTAATATCTGTTTAAATTATATTCTTAAACACATTTGGATAAACACAATAAACAATATTATATATTATAAAGTATTAATGTGGTGTAAAAGATAAATTCTGTGATCCATCTTTCTATGGATTTTCTGATTTTCTGCCTAATTCCAATTGACTAAAAATTAATAGATGAAAAGTGCTTTGAAGTTGCTTTATTGAACTATGATCACAGAATGTTCTCTGATAGAACAACAAACTTCACAAGCAAGCAAATAAACATTTTATCAATTTGAGTATAGACATCTTCTTGAATACCTTAATAGAAAGAAATGACAATTGTCAAATTGTAATTGGCTAATAAGGTTAAAAAAACAACTTGGCCTTGAAGTTGTTTTTTTACCTTATTAAACATCTGCATGCCTACATCCACATATCACAAACTTACTGTATTTGTTTCTATTCCCATATAATCCATGCTCTTATTTGCATTTTACAATAGCTTTGAACAAGCTGTTTTTCAAATGTTTTAAACCGTTTTAGCATATTCTAAATGCATTTTAAGATGGCTTCACATGTCTGCCAATATTTGCTGGCTTTGAGTTCCTGCAAAGTTTCGGTATATAGAAGAAACAAATCTTGCATCACTTCCAAACACATTTGTACGTGTGAATAATTTTGTTGTCACAAGAATACTTTGTGCTGAAGTTACAGAATTGCTTCCAAAGCAAGGATGTGATCAATTTGTGATCAGACAACTGATCACAAATTTACATTGAGGATATTTTTCAGATTTGCCTAATACAGACCCAAGAGACAAATCTATTAAGGGCAGATTACCTTGTAACTGCCACACTTTTAATGGTGCCATTTCATTGGTGCTTTCCACAAGATGCTTTCTTAATTCTTTCAGTTCTTCTTCCAAATGGGGATGCGATTGCCTGAAAGGGCAAAAAACATCGGACAATCAATCTCAATCATCAAACAAACAAACAAATAATTGCCCTGGTCAATATGAATTTAGGTTACCTTTCCACTATCTTATAGGTTTTAGTTTGAGAAAAACAAAACTGCAAGCCACTTTTTGGAATGTTTGATTTGGAAATATAAAAAAAAGAAATTCAGCAGGCTTATCACACATATACAATGACATACCTTAATTTTCCAAACAGAAATCCTTGCACCTCATCAATTGGATCACTGTCACCTATTACTGTTGAATTTATATCTGTGTCTACAAAAATATGAACAACGTATAAATTATGAAGTTATTCTAACAGATAGGAAACAGTTAATAACAGCGAAGACATGTTAGGACAAAAGCAAGTCATTTCTATTTTTCTAATATGAGGATAATCACTATACTTTCTAAAATATAATGATCATTCCAACATTTCTTAAGAATTTCATATTACTGATCTTGATTTTGTATTTTGTATCCTGTTATCAGGGCCACATTGTAACTGGGTGGCAATTTCCAATTATCCCCACTACCTTGATTGTTCTGCTTTTATGCTGTCTCATCAACCCCATCATATCTATGGACTACAAAGGAGATTGGTGTTGAAAACTTTTATCTTAACTGAAAGAAGTCACTTATTTAAGTCATTCAGGACTTAAAATGGACACCCAACATCAAAAACATCATCAAAAAAGCACAACAAAGAATGCTCTTCCTACACCAATTCAGAAAACTCAGACTGCGCAAGGAACTGCTGACACAGTTCTACAAAGGAATTACTGAGTCTGTCATTTGTACCTTTATAACTGTCTGGTTTGGCACAGCAACCAAACAACACAAACACAGACTTCAACAGATAATTAGGACTGCAGAAAAAATAACTGCAACCAACCTGCTTTCCGTTGAGGACCTGTATACCGCACAAGCCAGGAGGGCTGTAAAAATATCTACAGACCCTTCATATCCTGGATATAAACTGTTTCAACTTCTTCCCTCTAGATGACATTATAGGGCAGTGATGGCGAACCTTTTTTCCCTCAGGTGCCGAAAGCACGCGTGATAGCGTGCATGCCCCCCCACGCTACCCCGTCCCCCACGCATGCACGTGCAACTCCTCGGCTCCCCCACGCATGTGAGCACGACCCCCCATGCCCCATTTTGGGCCTAGCAGGCCTCCCTAAAACCTCCTGAGGCTGGGAATGGCCCATTTCCAGATTTCTGTTCGCCCAGTATGCCCGTTTTTCACCTCCTCAGGCTCCAGAGGCTTTCCTGGAGCCTAGGGAGGGTGAAAACGGCCTCCCCCCGGAAGCCGGAAACGGCCCATTTCCCGAACTCCGGTGGGCCCCGGTAGGCCCATTTTTCACCCTCCCCAGGCTTCAGAGGCTTTCTTGGAGCCCGGGGCAGGCGTAAAGGGCCTCCCCCGCCACCCGGAGACCGAAAACGGCCTCCCAGAGACTCCGCGTGAGCCCTGTACTTACCTGGCATCCAAAACGGGCCACCTGGAGACTCCTGGGAGGGGAGGGGCAGCATGGGTGGGGCCAGCCGAAAATTAGATGGCCGGCGCGCGCATGTGCGCTGGAGCTAAGCTAGGGCAACGGCTCGTGTGCCCGCAGATATGGCTCCGCATGCCACCTCTGGCACGTGTGCCATAGGTTTGCCATCATGGCTATAGGGCAGTGATGGCAAACCTTTTTTGGTTTGCGTGCCAAAAGGGGGGAGAGCGGGGGGGGTCACACTTGCGCGTGCCCACACCCATAATTCCATGCGGGGGGTGCCTGTGCATGTGACACCCCCCCGTTCCCAGCACGCAATGAGCCTTTCTAGGAGCCTGGGGAGGGCGAAAACGGCCTTCCCCACCTCCCGGAGGCCCTACGGAGACAGAAAATGGCCCATTTGCCAACTTCCGGTTGGACTGGAAGGCCCGGTTTTTTGCTCTCCCCAAGCTCTAGAGCTTTTCTAGGAGCCCGGGGGGGGCGAAAACGGCCTTCCCCACGCCCCCCCGGAGGTCCTCCACAGGCTGGAAACGTTCCATTTGCCGACTTCTGGTTGGTCCGGAAGTCCCATTTTTTTGCTCTCCCCAGGCTTCAGAGCCTTTCTAGGAGCCTGGGGAGGGCGAAAACGGCCTCCCCCCCCCAGAGGCCCTCCAGAGGTCAGAAACAGCCCATTTCAAGTTGGGAAGAGGGCCTCTGGGTGGGGAAGGCCATTTTCGCCCTTCCCAGGCTCCTAGAAAGGCTCTGGAGCTTGGGGAGAGCAAAAAACGGGACTTCTCCACCCCCTCTGGAGGCTGGAAACAGGCTATTCCCGAACTCTCAGTGGGCCCAGAATGCCCGAAAATCAGCTGGCCAGCGCGTGCATGTGCGCCGGACCTGAGCTCACGTGTCCACCAATATGGCTCCATCAGGGTCGCCATCACGGCTATAGGGCATTGCATACCAAAACAACTAGACACAAGGACAGCTTTCCCCCCCCCCATGCCATCACTCTGCTAAACAACTAATTCCCTCAACACTGTCTTGTGCCTTGGGATGTCAAACCACTTAATAGGGCTGTATTACTATTATCCTTCTCATCTTTCCTATTAGATACCTATTTCCTTAGCTTATCACTTTGTTGTTTGTATTTTATGATTTATGCTGATTGCTTCTTTTGTATCCTATGACTATTACTGAGTGTTGTATCTTATGATATATGATGATTGTATCTTATGATTATGATCATGATTTATCACTAGTTGCTTGTATATATACTCAGAACTTATGCACCAGAGACAAATTCCTTGTGTGTCCAATCACACTTGGCCAATAATGAATTCAATTCAATTCAATTCAATTCTACTCTACTCTACTCTACTCTATATTCTGTTCTTGACCAAATTGCATACAATAGTCATTCTTCATTTTGCCTCAAAAACAATCAGAATAGTTTTTATTAGTAGTCAAATAAGACATTTTGAAAAGTCAACACATTCTTATGTATTTTCAAGATTTTAAAGCTATTAATAACAATCAGGATGGATTATATTGATTAAATCTGGTAATTTTTTTTAGGGGGATGCCTTCAAGCCCTAGCAACTTTCTGAACATATCATTGCAGTTTTCTTGGCAAAGATTTTCAGAAATAGTTTGCCATTTCTTTCTTCTGCTGGGAGAGGGTGACTGATCCAAAGCCACCTTGGCTTTGTCTCTAAGGTGGGATTAGAATTTACAGTTTACTAGTTTCTAGCCTAGTTATCTTAATCATTACATCAAACTGGCTCATACATCATTTTTGTTCTTTTCATACATATATCACTTTGCCGTCTTCATTCATAATCAAATTTATTAAAAAGGGGGAATCACACTAAGCAAGTAACTGTATGATTGATAGGTAATAGATTTTGATGTGTATCAAATCTCCAAGAAAGACTTTCTAAGAGAAATCCATCAGAACCAATAGCAAATCATATAACAAATCAGTGTTAAGTCAAGGAATTGGATACTATCTTCAGAATCTTTTCCTTGACTGGCAGAATTCAACAGAGGCTCCATCCAAAGTACAGCATAAACGAATGACTCATCATATAAGCAGGGTGTCAAATTTAAAAATAAGTTCCTTGATCTAGCCTAGCGGTGTCAAACTCGCATCATCACGGTGGCATCATGTGACGTAGGCGTAGCCAGCGCGTGACGATCTGGCCTGCAGGTCGGGAGTTTGACAGCCCTGATCTAGCCCAATATTACTTTAGGCAACCAGGAGACAAATCCAGAGTGACAAGAAAATCAAGCAACAAGGACAATGTTATTTGCTGACTTTTTTTTACTACCGGTAAGTGTTAATAGTTTATGATTAACATTTATTTATTTGTTTGTTTGTTTCTTTCTTTCTTTCTTTGTTTCCCACCTTTAAACATTTACAAATAATTCAAGGTGGCAAACAGATGTAAAACTCCTTCATCTTATTTTCCCCTGTGAAGTGAGCTGGGCTGAGAGAGAGAGTCTGGTCCAAAGTCATCCAGTTGGCTTTCATGGCTAAGCTGGAACTAGAACTCAGTCTCCCACTTTATAGAAAATGAACATGGTAAATATATCAACAAAGGGCCCTGTGGGAGGAGAGAGAAAAATGGCATCTCTATCAGCTGCAGCCCTAAGAAGTCAAATTCAGTAGATTTTCTCTTTCTTCACAGGAATTCCACTGAGTTGGGACAAAAGGCCTAAGATTCTTATAGCATTAAGAATGAGTACTAAGGTATCCCTTTCCCTTTTACAGTAAATCATGACTTTAGTTCGTAAACCTGAGGAGAGGAACTGCCTTCTTTTATCAATATGAAAATTGCACTGCTAAGGAAAGGGATATAAATACCAGTATTATATCCTTGCCTAGCTAAAGAAACAGATATAAATACTATAAAGAAATAATGATTATAAATAAGTAGCTTTAAAATGCCCTGAAAAACTGTTAGGCTATGAAGAGAATCACAATGAACTTTTCATCATATCTTATTTCATCATGAAACTATTACTACTTTTAAAGGTAGGAATTCACCTTTCACCTGGGTATCATCCTTAGCCTTATATTCTGTGCTTTTAATGGCCAACTCTACTCCGTAGCCTGACAGGTAGACTTTTTCCTTATTTGGATTCTACAAGGAAATAAAGGTAAAATCACATGAATATTGTCCAACAAAACATTTGCTAGATTATTTTTTACAACTTTGCAAGACTATGAGTTATATTATCCAACCACATTTAAACAATGCTGAGGCTTGTCTATGAAATACTTCACAAATTAATTCAGAACTTTCATTGATCAAAGGAGAATTATGGCCTCTGCATAACAACCTGCAATAGGAAATCTCTTGTTTTCTTGAAAGTGCCTTTGAATAGGAGGAAACAATCTACTTATCTAAAAATCATATCATGATGCTCTCCAGCAAGTCCAAAAATGTAAAAAAAAGAATTGGAACAAAACATTATTCTAGACAAAAGTATTGTGATGCTTTTGATTACAATGGTATTCATTTTCAGATGGCAAGTTAATACTCTGGAGTGATTCCACCGCAAAGTAGTCTTGCAATTGTGAAGTTTTTCCTAAAATTCAAGTGGATTATATTTTCTATAAGATTAATCCATTGTTTTGTGTTTTGCTTGCTAGAGTAAGAGAAAACAGCTTAAGCTGTTCTCCTTGAGATACTTTCAGGAATATAAAGAGCATTATCATACCTATCATCTTCTCAAAGCTAAACATTCTGTCTCTCTTCGAAGGACAGAAATATTCTCTAATCATCTTAACTGCCTTTTCTGAACCCATCTTGACTTATCAAGACCATTTTAATTTTTTTTATTTTGTATGGTATTACTTGCTGTATCTGATTTTGGATTATCTCAAAATCTCTACCTCTTAAATCATTAGTAAAATGTTAAAAAGTAGAAACTAAGAATTGAATCTTCTGGATATCTAAGCAATATCTGAATCCAGATTGATGAGAATGCAATACAATGATCTTTTCAGTTTAATTTTCTCTCAACTATACAGTTAGCTACCACTGTGCCATCCATAACTAATAAAAATATCATGAAGTATTTTGCAAAATTCTTTGGAAATATATTGTGAAAGAAAACCACAGAACTATGCAACAGTATGAGCAATTATTATGATTTCATAAAAGCCTTTAGACAAAATAAAAATCAGCACTTTCAATTTTAGACTAGAATACAATAAATATAAAACATTTATAAACAATGAATATTGCTCTGTATGATAATATTAGAACTTACAGCAACATAATGCCTAAGAATATAGTTGATTTCTCCTGCAATGACTTTTGATACAAGTAGTCTGTGAAATTCAGAGAACTGCTTTGAGCCAATCTCAGCATACATGATTACAATAGGACTTTCAGGGTTTGATCCTGGGTACTTATGATCCCCTTTGAACATAAAAGGTTTTGGCCTGCAGCAAGAGAATATATATAAATAAAAGCAGTGCTTTATTAAATCAGGCGCCAGAGACAAAAGAACAGTATATAAAGGTTACTCGATTTT
Organism: Diadophis punctatus similis; assembly: GCA_023053685.1. Taxonomy (NCBI): domain Eukaryota; kingdom Metazoa; phylum Chordata; class Lepidosauria; order Squamata; family Dipsadidae; genus Diadophis; species Diadophis punctatus. Next base: position 4,019,664 of record JALIGW010000033.1, read on the forward strand.
ATCCAATATTTGATCAAAGAGAGACACATAAACTTTCAATTCATGCACACAAGAAACTTATTGTTCTGTTTTCTGAAATAAGAAAGCATAATTCAGACTCCAAATAGATTTTACTGTCTTTGGAAATATGTATACTCCTATTACAATTGATATTTTCAGAAGAAAACAGGAGAAATGCCATGTAGGAGAACCTTAGCTCCAACCTAATGAAAACAGACAAAATTGAATGGAGAAGGCCTACACTTTCATTAAATTATACTTTGATCCAAATTAGCCCAAAATGTATTTTAACAATTATATATGAAAAAATACTATAAATCACTAAATGTGAAAGCTATCACTATAACAAAATATAGGGAAAAGAAATTAAGAGCTTTGCTTGCTAAATCAAGCAGACTGAAGTTTACAAATGAGGACTTTGAAGAAAAGCATTTATTTGCTTGCTTCTTCACATATCAAATTAAATCCTTATTACAGTCAAGACCTGTATAAAAAAGGGTGGGGATCCCCACCTATTATTTCAATAATTCTCCTACTGTATTCTTCTTTTCTAATCAATCTTCAGAAATCCTCATATTAGATTTTAAAAACTATTTCCATTTCTTAGATTTAAAAAAAGATCAAAATGCTCTCATTGGTGCAGTAATCCTGAAATCACAGATAAATATCCATTCCCTTTAAGATCACTTCCACATTTTCCAAGTAATATTGAATCATTTAAAATGAACAAGAATGTTATATCAGGGCTTACATATTCTCCAGAAATAAAATCTACAAAAAGATGACATTTATTAAAACCCCTTCATTAACAAATGAGGTCTTTAGGATGTCTTGGCAAAAAACAAAACAACCTTTTGGATGCTGTCTGTAGGAGTGTTCCAAGTCTGTCAGCTTCACAAGTCTTCTCTCCATGAACAACAAAGAATGCATTGCATTGTTCTGGCGCAGGCTCATCAGCGGCTATCTGTATTAAAATGTTTCTGTTTTAATAAAATGAAGACAGCTTCCATCTCATCATAATCAGAGCAATGGGACCTTAGTATATGGTATCTTATTCATTATTCATAGCATAGCAATAGCAATAGCACTTAGACTTATATACCGCTTCATAGTGCTTTACAGCCCTCTCTAAGCGGTTACAGAGTTCAGCATATTGCCCCCAACAATCTGGGTCCTCATTTTACCCACCTCGGAAGGATGGAAGGCTGAGTCAACCTTGAGCCGGTGAGATTTGAACAGCTGAACTGCTGAACTAGCAGTCAGCCTGCAGTAGCTGCATTTAACCACTGCGCCATCTCGGCTTATTTGATCAATAAAATAAAATGGTGAAAAGGAATCATTTTGACCGGCTATAACTTGAATAAGAACTTTTTCATAATTTTTCTGCTTTCAGTCCAGATAGATACAAGAAAGTAATATAGAATTAACTTCTCCAATCTTTCCAGACATACATCCCACAAAGAAATTGTCACTTAATTTACAATTGAGGAAATAAATAATCACTAAGCTGTATGAAAAACAGGGAACAATCTGATTTATTTTCTTCTACCTCTTTTGGCACTTTTTTTTCCTTGGCAAATTTGTTTTGTTTTCATGCATACTGTTCATGGTAAGAATGGCAGTCAGTAAGAAAGATTAAAAAGGAGTTATTTGCTTTTGCAATTTTGACTGTTCCAATCTAAACGGGAAGAGTTTCCATGCAATAATTTTACAGTATTAATTACAATGACCTTATTTTTGGATCAGCAGCAAAATGGAAGGATAGAGAATAGCTATTAATTTAATTTAATGGATTAGGATAACACCAAATTCGATGTCGATTAATTTAATCAATTTTAATAGTGTGGGGCAACTTTAAGGTATGTCCTGATAGGTTAAAAGGAAAAGCAACCTGTTATTTTTCTATTGCATTATTATTGCTTAAAAGAAAACCTACATCATAAAGTTCCCAATGTTTTGTCTAACCTGCTGAAAGGCTTGAACTGTAGCTGAATAGGAGCGTAAAGACAAAGCAAACTTCAACAAGTTCTGTTGCAAAGGTGAGAGATTCTGGGAAGCAGCCTGCAGCACTGCATTGTAAGAGGAATAATCAGTACCTGCCAATGAACAAGATGCATTATTTAGTTTTCAGGGGAACAGGATTTCAAACAACAATTGTTTTAGTTGATTTTACAATCCAGCTTCTTCCAATAAGGAATACAATTGCCGAGAGTAAAATGCAAAATCATAACATAAAACAAATAAAGAATGTATTAATTAAGGCAGGCCTAATATCACTGCCATCCACATCTGACTGTAGAACAGCCTGATCTTCCGATTATGAATATTAAAACATAATATTCTGTAGTTGTAATGAAGATAATTTTTAAAAAATAATCTTCTAGGCTAAATAATATATTTAACTGATAAACCAAAGAAGGATAAAAACAATTACCATCATGATTAGATGACTGAAAGTTTTGGCAAGTCTCAACAAAATTCCAGAATTTCTCGTTATCTTCTTCTGCTAAAAATTCACTGGAAAAAAAAAAGTCTCATTTAAAAAAGATAGCACTGTATCCATTATATTTTAAAAACCGAAAAACACATTGCAATTTAGAAGATGTTGATTCAAATGTTATTTTGTTATGAATCCAATGGGCATTTTTAAGCAAACCAGTGCTCTTAGTTTACCTGCATATATTTACAATATTGAAATTATATATTGATTCATCAACTTTCTAAGACCATCCAACTCACAGCAACATACGATAATACTGTTAAGACATACAAGGCCGTAACATGAATAAATGAGATTTTATATATACAAATAAAATGTTTCAGGGGAAAAAAGACACTGTCAACATTTTTACCTTGCTTCAAGTAACAGAGGTGTAGAAAACCACTTAGTAGTTAAGGATGTTGTAACAGCTTTTGAATGTGCTTCAACTAGGGAGAAGGTCATCCAAATTCCAATAAGTGCAGTTAGAGTCCCCATCTTAAAAAATCACTAAAAAAGTGAAAATATGAATATTTAAAATGCAGTCCTTAAGAAATATAAACCACCCACCAATAGTAAGAAGGGTTGCAATGATTATCAGACTTCTATACCAAAATTAAAAGCACTTCTAGGACAGATTTAATGATAATAAAATCTATGGTACAGAAATTGTAACATCCACTGTTCCTGTCTACTAACTGTGCTGGCTACAGTTCATGGAAAAAAGTCCAATAACACTTAAGACAATTGAGAATCCTGATCTTGATTTAAATTACAGATTAGGAGCAACCAGTCTGGTGCCCTCATGTGTCAGATACTTATTATCTTTAAATGTTGGTCACATAAGGTAGGGATTTATTAAAGTTGAACCCAGTGGAGTTCCAGAGGAAATTAGGAATGGTTCCTGAAGTTCTGGTGCAGTTTGACTAATTCTTAGACACTCTTTGGAATAAAAAAAGCAACAGCATTTTCAGATTGGATTGTGCCTATGAAGACTTTCTATGCATGGATGGTCCCCTGGTGTTCAAAGGCACTGCAGGATATGAAGTGGTGTATGATAGAACTAGAGCACTGTTGATGAAACAGTGTCACTTGGTGGGAACCTCAGAAATATATCTTCTCTGCCATGACCCTTGCCTTACAGTAGAGTAGAGCCCACTAGAGTCCCACTAGAGATGCATGCAGTCTCAACCCTGAGACTAGAGATGTATGCAGTCTCAACCCTGCTGACCTTCAGAAAAAACATGAAAAAAATGCCTTTTCCCCAGATAAAGAGGTCAAGATGTGAGGCAGTTGATGGAGCTGGCATATTGTGGTTGAATATGGATGTGAGTTTTATCAGAGCATCAGTGCTTTTGCAGTCAAATAGTTTTTAGAACTATATTCTGTTTTGTGTATTTGTTAGCCTTCCAGAATTCTTTCTAGTAGATGGGTAGCCATACGTGTTTAACACAGTAAATAAATATATAAATACAGAGTTGTAGGCACAAAAACTCATCGAAAGCACTAGATAGCAAATTCCCATCCCAGATATTTCTGCTCTTCCTTCTTCTACCTCCCCACACAAAGAATGGAAGCGCTTCGGCTTTTCCGATTCTCATTCCTTCCACAGAAAAGACACAGATCATTTTGATTTCGTTAAAAGATCGGACGATGCATGAACGCTCCATTCCCAACTGCCAAACTAGCAAGAGTTAAAAAAAAAAGTCCCGATTGCTTAAGTACATTACATGACACTGGCACAAAAACCAGGAGGAACTTTCACTTACTCTTTGCAAATACAGGAAAAGGAAACCGGTTGGGTGGGCACATGATCAGCCTAAAGCTGACGGCAGGTTATTGGGCATAACTGAACTTAACCGATCCCCCCCAAAGCGTGACAGACCAGATACGTTGTACTGCAGATTTCATTATGCACACACAACGTAACCGTGAGGATTCGGGATGAAAACAATCCAAGGCATCTGGCTGGGGGAAATGCTGACGTAAAGTTTAGCAAGACGGTAGGGTTGCTTGAGGCAGAGCCAATCCTCAAGGCCAGCCCTTCCCTAGATCCACTGCCTTACCTGCTGCGTTAAGGAGCGGTGAGATCCCTCTGGAAACGTCCCCAACAACCAGAAGCACTACGACATGCACTGACACCGAGGGGGCTCGCTCGGGAGCATGGCTTCCGCTGCTGCAGCAAAACACCCTCCCTTGCCTCACAACGATTGGGTCTCGGGGCGCCCCGCCCACCGTGGTGAGACTTTCGCCCCGTTGCGCGCGGCCATTGGCTGAGCCGCAGGTAGCGAAAAGAGCCTTGGGAATTGCAGTTCGAGATCCGAACGGCGGCTAAGTCAAGTGTCGCGAGACACCGAGAAAAAAAGAGAAATTGTAATTGGTCGCCTAGATGGCTTGGCGTCTCCGACCACCAGCCCCAGGATTGGCTGCCCTTCTCCGTGCTGACGGCTTCGAGAGGCAAAGCCGAGCTTACGGGTTTGCCAGAAGACAGCAGGAAGTTGGCTTCCGCCCTCTCGTTTATTAAATACCGTGGTGGTTTTTTCTTAATGTTTGTCTCTCTTTTGTGAAGTAGCTGAAGTGGTGTTAATACTAGCCGTGTTCTTCCGGGATCCTGGATTCTTATTTTGCCTTTCTGCTTGTGAATACATTCGCATTTACATTTACAGATAAGGAAATTGCATAATCTCTTTCACTGATTACCAATGAGAATTGCTTTCTTTGTTTAATCTTCTTTGTATATAGATAGTGCACAACAGAATCTAGGAGTGTTCCAGTCCATCCCATCCTGTTCAAGGTGTTTACGTTACCTTTACAGCGCAGAGTAGAGAAATCTCAAAAAACAGAAAAGTGCATTGCATTATTACTTAATGCTGGCCAGAATAATTTTCATTTCAAGTTTTTTAGCCAAACTTATCTAAGTTTTTTTTTCTCACAAATGAAAGCCCCTCTCACTTTTCACACTTCTTTTAGCAATGCGCATGAAAGCAGAGGGTAGATTCTAAGGCCTATGTTTTTAGCCTGCACTTACAAGAAAGCCAATTGCTCTGTCCACAATCCATTTCCTGTTCTGTAGTCAGCTCATTTATTATATGACTCCTTCAATGAGCTTTAATTTCTGAGGGTCATTCTCTCCCATATAGTTGAACCTTTATTTTCATGAGCTAGGAAGAAATAAGAGGCAGGGGGTTAGTTATAACTCAGCGGACCTTTTCGTGTGAATTCCCGAAATTACGTCTCATACAAGCACTGGAAAACTTATGCTTATAGGGAACCACTATATTATAATTGAGAAAATGGTTCTAGTGTCAATTCATGCTAGATTATGCAAGACTTCCATTCCTGGCAGAACAATTTAAGTACTTTTAGATGCTAATCCTACTGTCAGAACCCATTCCAACTATTAGAATGCTATAAAGAATTGTGTGTAATTCAAGAAAAAGGCTCTACCACAGAGGTGTCAAACTCACAGTGCAGATGAATCATGCACCACCCCATTTTAGCAAAGGGGGGGGGAAGTTGCAATGCATCACCTGACGTGTAGTTGCAAGTTTGACACACGCACACAACTCTACCAAAATATTTGATTTCTATATATTTGAAACAGGAAATTGTTACAGCTTGTAAAGTTGGAATCATTTTTGTTACATAGTGCTTTTGAGTAATATTCTAATACAGATTGAGTAGTTTAGATACAAATCTTATTAAACCTGGAACTTTTCACCAGCACCAGTAGAAAAACCTTTGGAAAATCTTTCATATGTCTAGTTTCTCCAAAGCTTTGGAAATAAAAGTAAATATAATTTATGTCATGTTCTGAAACCCTCTGAAACTGTAGAGAAACTTTCAATCCTTCAAGATAATCTATGACAACAGATAAATCCTACTAATCTTCAGGATTAATTAAAATAATTTGGCTAATCAGTCCAGCAAGGCTCACTATTATTCCTAGGTTAACACAGAAAATGCCATTTATTTCAGACACCAGGAGACTTAATATGCAAGGCTCCTTTATGTTGCTACCTAACATTTGGCAGACAGATCGCAACGATTATTCAACCAATAGCTACTTGAACATAGTATTACATGTTGTAGTAATAATACGCGCGCGATAGAGCAGGTCCGGTTCATCATCAAATACTGTTTATGTTTGGAGAAAAACTTCACGGAAGATTAGAAGATAATCCTGCTTTTGCTTTTCTCGTTCGGAAAATAGACGTCATACATAAAATTAAAAAGGGCGTCTTCCTTCCCGCTGACCGACAGCAAGCCAATTTCCCGCCGTCTTCTAGAACAGGAGACCCTTGCTCTGCCTCCCGAAGCCGTCTCCATGGGAGATGGCCAGCCAATCCTGTGGCTAGTGGGCGGAGACAAGTCTAGGTGTTCCGCCTCCTTGTAGACGACCAATCGCATGTCTGTCTTTTGCTTCACTCTCTCGCGACATCTGACTTAGCCGCCGTTCGGATCTCGAACTGCAACTCCCAAGACTCTTTCCGCTACCCGCGGCTCGGCCAATGGCCGCGCACAACGAGGCGAAAGTCTCACCACGGTGGGCGGGGCGCCCAGAGACCCAATCGATCTGAAGGGGGAGGGGTGGTTTGCTGCAGCAGCGGAAGCAACACTCCCGACTGAGCCCCCTCGGTGTCAGTGCACGTCGTAGTGCTTCTGGGAGTTTTTCTGGAGGGATTCCGCCGCGCCCTCCTCAGCAGGTAAGTCGTGGGGCGAGGGAAGGGCTGGCCTTGAAGACAGGGGTCTTCCCGAAGCCCTCATCGTTCCTTCTAGTCACGGTTCAGTAGATATCAACCCGAGTGATCCCTTTCTCTTTTCTCCTAGAGGCTCTGCGCGGGGTTTGTTGTCGGTAACTGCAGCTTTTTTATTCTGTCTGAACATCCGGGTTCTTTATTCTGCGCGTCTTGTTTCACATAGTGACCAGGGAGGGATAGGAGGCGGGCTTTAGCTGGCCCTAATTAGCCATTACTTATTTTCTTATTGGTAACCAGGCGTAGCCAATGTGGGTTTCCCTATTGGTTGGCCTGTAGTGCTTTTCTTTGATCTGGATTGGTCGACTGTTGGAAGGTGAGACTTTCCAATTGGCTAGTGAGAGAAGGGGCTGGACTTTAACGGCGAAGCCAGTGGGCGGAACTTATTTCAAGAGAATAATTCCGCCCGGATCTGAGAGAAAGGGAGGAGCTTCGTGTGACGCCTCTGGCGGGGGTCTGGTTGTGGGCTTCGCAGCTAGTTCTGCGTTCGTCATGATTCGCTTTTCGTCTTGAGAATTTTACCCTTAAAGCTCTTCCGATCGCGACACTCTCCGACACGGAAAGTTGGAAAGAGCCTTTAGCTCGGACTGCCTTATTTGGAAGGCGAAGGTCCCATTGCTATCGGGCACGAGGCTATTGGAGCCGCTGCCAGCCACATTTCGCTTAAAAATACATTTGTAAGATGTTAGACTAGACTAGAGGTTGCAGCACTATGTTCACCTTGTGGGTCCTAATGGCCTGCATTAGGGCATGCCTGCAATGTAGTTTGAAAGGAGTCTCGTAAGGTGGTCTTACCTTGGAAACTCTAAAGTAATCGCGGGCTAGGACCTCTGACTGAGACTTCGAAAAATGTAAAGCAAAAAGTACCAATTTAATGTGGATCAATGGTGTGACAAAATGACACATTTTTTTACAATTTACTTTAAGACTAATTTATTGATTGTTTTAAGGAATATCTGCTTGCAATTCCCAGAAATAGCCAGCTTTTTCAGTCTGGCACCTGTTAGACCTTGTTGCTTCTCAGACTTTGAAATAGAAATGTTTTTATACCCACCAGAAACAATTCAGAGGACACACTGTTCTCACACTTTGAGAACTACAATCTATCCCTCTGTCTGTCCGTCCATCCATCATCTCCTAAATTAGTTTAATGAGGATTATTTCCCGAGAAGTGTATATAAAATTACATTACCACTTTACAAAAATATGAAATCACTAATTATCCCCAGTTTGTATAGCTTGTGCCAAACAATGAGTTAGATCTTTAGTATGTGACTTAATTATTAGAACAACACTTGAAGTTCAGTGTCAGGCTTACACAAGTTCATGGTGATGAAGTATTTATTATTTTATTAAAATGTACTCCAAACACATTTAAAACTCCATTCTCTGCAAACTTAATTGATTATCTCTGAACACAGTGTAACTTATTTCTGAATAAACAGTTGATTTGCTTGACATTATTTAGCATTGATAGTTGTCTGCTGAATGTCTAAAAACTGATTTGATTTCCAACTGCCATTGCATTCATACATTTTTATTACAATTGTTACTAAACATAATTGAGCTGTTTGAACTATATAACTAGAATTTTGGTTTGAGAATGCTTACAAGTCAGTTGTAAATAACATGATAAAAGTACAAATGCAGGCAATAGATTTCACTGAGACTTCTCAACAAAATATTCTGTAATGTGGGTATCTGAATTTCTTACAATTGCATGTGTGCTTCACAGGCGGAAATGAGTTCTCAGCAGTTTCCCCGTACTGGAGTCCCTCCCCCAAGTCTAGGTCCAGCTCCTCCTATCTCCACCAGTGGACCTGCTGGACTGATAAATCCAGCAGCGATAGGTAAGGCATTTTTACCAAGAACCATGTTCCATGGAAGTAAGTCCACTGAAACTAAATATAACGTTTACACAGTTTAATAAATTGTCACCTTTCATGGTAATGGTTCAAATTTTCTATACTGTTGTGTTTTCCTTTTCCAATAGTGAATGATGAATCTAATCGAGAATTGGAAGTGACTCCCAGAGATCATGTGGTTCCTGCTGGCTCTCTTCAGTCCCGTGAAGAGAAGCAGGAAACAGTGGTAGTTCGACCATATCCACAAGTGCAAATGTTGACTCAACACCATACAGTGCCATCAGGTGTACCAGTTACAGTGGCAGCTCCTCCAACTCATTTGGCTCCAGCAGTGCCACTTACCTTTCCTGAAGGGCTCATCAAGGTAATGAAAACTAATTTTGTATACTACACTGAATTGTAAATATTTTTCTCTCACATTGGCATTTGATGCCTTAGGTATTTTTTATTTATGCTGACTTATTACAAATATAATTAATCTAAATTTCTTTTAGATTTCTTTTAGTTCCAGTGAAGGTTTTTTTAAACTACAGAAAGTAACTGAATACAGTAGATATGTAGGAAAAGTATGTAATAACCCAACTTTCATGTGTACTATTAAATGCCCTTCTATAGACTTTTTGAATATGAATTGGGAACATATATGTTTAATACACTAGTATCATGATTGGTTGCACAGTCAGCCAAATCAGACTGTATTTGGCATTTTAATCCACCTACTGAATCCATCCCAAGGACTTGAGATAGGCATATGTAGTTGTTTCATGGTATTAAAAATATACTTGCAGGTTGTAAGCTATTCCAAATGAAGCAATTGACTAGTGTTGATTTTGTTAATGCCAATGGTGTTCAAGTGGTGCTCCAGTAGTTTTGGGATTTCACCTAAGACTCATTACTATTGGTACTATCTTTGCTTTCTTTTGCCACAATTGTTCAACTTTTATTTGCAGTTCTTTGTGATTTTTTGCAGTTCTTCTCTTTTACTCTGCTATCTCCAGGTACTGCCACATTCACTATTCACAGTTTTTTGCTTTCTTAATGACATTTGTTAAGTCTGGAATGTTATGTGGCAGGTATATCTGTTTGAATTATAAAATCCTAGGGCACTTCAGCATTTTCACTTTCTACTACTTTGCCTATTTTGTGGTCCCACCAGGTCTTGCTTACAGGCCAAATGGTATTTCTTGCAGATATTCCAATGCACCATTGTTGCTACTTCGTCATGCCAGGGTTTGTAGTCAGTCTGTGTGATCTTGTGGCAGCTAACTAGATGGTCCACTTGAGCTTCTTTGCAGAGGCAGCATTTGCTGTATGTTTCTATCTTCTCAGTATTGACTTTGTACACATTTATTAAGGAACAGAATGTAAACTGTTCCAAGTAAATCTGCCTTTTGCAATTGACTGATGAATTATTATGATGATTCATTGCAGTCAGCCAGATATTCAGACTGGATTTGGCATTTTTGTCTATCTATCGAGTTCTTTCCAAGGACCTGGGATAGGCAGAGGGTTGGGGTTAGTACTGCCACGTCCACTATCCAGACTTTTTTGTTCCTATCTGTTTGAATTCTAAAGTCCAAGGGCAAATTTAGCTTCTTCATTTTCTATGACTTTCTATTATATGGTCTCACCAATTCTTGTTTGCAGGCAAATGATATTTCTTGTAGATTTTCCAATGCACCATTGTTGCTACTTTGTCATGCCATTGCTTGTAGTCAGTCTGTGCGATCTTCTTGCAGCAGCTAACCAGGTGGTCCGCTGTTTCTTCAGCTTCTTTGCATTAATTGGCACTTGCTGTCTGTTGCTGTCTTCTCAATTCTGGCTTCTAAGGCAGTGGTACACAATGATGACTTCCAGATATTGCCAAATTCCAGCTACCTTGGTAACGTGGCCATAGGGAGGGATGATGAGAGTTTATAATGCAGCAGTATCTGAAAAATCACTTGTTGCCTGCTCCTGCCATAAGGAAAAATAACTGTTACATACTCATGTTATTTCTATGTAAAGAGCAAACAATTGTATCTTTCTTATTTGCAGCCTCCTTTGAAGCCCGCAATACCCAGTCGTCCTATTGCACCAGCCCCACCAGCCCCACCATCTACTCTGTCTGGCCCCACCAAAGTCCCCGGACAGGTTACTGTAACAATGGAAAGTAGCATCCCACAGGCATCTGCTATTCCTGTAGCAACAATAAGTGGACAACAGGTATTATTATTTTTCCTGCTAAAATATAATACTTATTTCTTAAGACTATGGAAGAGAATGAAAAAGCCTTGACTACGCTTCTACTGTAAAATGTATGCTTAAATTTTACCTTTGTATTTGTTTTAAAACTTCAGATTAACCATAGTTATTATTATTATATAATAACTATACAATTAAATTACCGTATTTTTCGGAGTATAAGACGTACCAGAGTATAAGACACACCTTAGTTTTGGGGGAGGAAAATAGGGGGGGAAATCTACCTACCAGGTATTCATCTGGCTAGCGTCCTTAGTCTGTTCAGCTTCAGCACATTCTTTTATCCCCTGGTTAGGGCTGAAAAAAATATTCTTCGAAGGGAGTAGGAATGAAAACAAGCCTGCAAAGACTTAGGGCTGGTAAAAAAGTACTTAGGAGGGAGTAGGAATAAAAAAATGCTGCAAGCCAGTAAGATTGTTAGCACCTCATTTGGGCTGAAAAAACCTTTTTCAGAGGGAGTAGGAATGAAAACAAGCCTGCAAAGACGAGCAGGAAGCCGGGAAGATCGTTAGCACCTCGTTAGGGCTGGAAAAAAAAGCTTCGAAAAAGCTACATTCAGAGTATAAGACGCAACCAAATTTTCAGCCTCTTAGGGAAGAAAAAGGTGCGTCTTATACACCAAAATACGGTAATTGTAGTTTGTGAATTAAACTTTTCCAGTGAATTCTACACAAGATTTTACATGTGATTTTTAAAAAATTATTTTATTTTATATGCAGGGGCATCCCAATAGCTTGCACCATATTATGACAACCAATGTTCAGATGTCAATTATCCGAAGTAGTGCTCCTGGGCCTCCTTTACATATTGGAGCTTCTCACTTGCCTCGAGGTAGTAAAGTTAATTGTACTTTCTTGGAGCAAATGATTATATAGCAATCTTGTTTGGATAAGTTTTAGATATGGTTAATATAGATGTTACTACTAAAGTGAAGCATCTGGAGAAGGCTGGACTTAAATCTGAAGCAATTCCATTTAACTACATTCTTGTCAGGGGATATCATAGTACACCCCGAACGCCATCACTCTGCTAAACAAATAATTCCCTCAACACTGTCAAACTATTTACTAACTCTGCACTACTATTAATCTTCTCATTGTTCCCATCACCCATCTCCTCCCACTAATGACTGTATGACTGTAACTTTGTTGCTTGTATCCTTACAATTTATAATGACTGGTTCCTAATATGATTTGATTGCTTATTTGTACCCGGACTATCATTCAGTGTTGTGCCTTATAATTCTTGATGAATGTATCTTTTATGTACACTGAGAGCATATGCACCAAAGACAAATTCCTTATGTGTCCAGTCACACTTGGCCAATAAAAAAATTCTATTCTATTCTGTTCTGTTCTGTTCTGTTCTGTTCTGTTCTGTTCTGTTCTGTTCTATTCTATCTTTGTGGTGTTATATAGTTCATTGATCCTAAAAAAATCTCAGTTGCTTAGGAAATATCACAATATGGTTATGGTTGTATGTTAATGTTGACTGCAGTTAAGGTCAATGAGACTCCCACTTCAAGTCCCATTGAAGAGATTAGTCTTAAGTTGCATTCACATTATGCTAAGCTCTAAGAACAGTTGTTTAGGTTTGTCTTAGCAGCCTGATTGAAATGGTGACTTTATAGTCCATGGTTTACCATAGTGTCTGAGCCACTGTAATTTATCCAACCAATTATCAAAATAAGTCAGACCTATCTTCTTTGAAAACAGGAAATATGTTCCATTGGGCAATTGTAAGAAGTGGCTGAAGGGCTGAATTTCTTTGATATCATCATAGAAACATGAGGTGGATGTTCTGACATTAAATAAGTTCAGATTTCCTGAACCAGATGGATAGTGTTTTATATAACGTATAGTGGTATTTGTTCTCCTGAAGTCATATAGTCTTTCCCTCTTTCTGTTTTTTAAGGATAATATACAAAGGTTTAACCAGACCAATAGCATATTTCCTCAATAATAATGAATGTTCCTAATAATTATGAATGAATATGTATATATAAACATATATGATAAAATATCATAAATAATCGATATTTGCAGATAAGCCAATAATTTTAATACACAATTTGGGTTCAGGATATCTGTAAATATATACTATAACATTGTTAGAAGTGCTGGCACATTCTGTACATACTCATGAATAAGACCATCCGTGAGTAAGCCAACCTTCACATTTTTCATCAAAATACCATAAAAAATGTGCCACCCAGAGTTAAGCTGCCCCTCAAAATTTGGGGAATCTAAATCATAAGCCAATTGTGAAAATTAAAGCATACAAAAAAAGTCTCCCTAATGTAGTTATATAAAAGTTTCCTGATAATACTGGATAGGCTCCTGTATGTAGTTGAATTGTCTTTGGCATTGGACAGAGCCTACTTTGAGTGCTGGTTCAAGATTCCAGAAAAGTTGAAGAAATACAAAGGGTCCATTATCATCAGGAAACGTTTATATGACCAAACTAAGGAGACTGAATATAACTAGCCTTGAAAAGAGACTAGATATGGGTAAATCTAGCACTGCTTAAGGTTTTGAGAGGACGTTGCCTAGAAAAAAGTTCTCTATGGCAGTGATGGCGAGTGCTGAAAAGGGAGCGCACGCGTGGGGCACCAAATGCCAAAAAGGGAGCACTTTGCCTCTGGGCCGCAACCAGGAAGAGGAGTTGTCCAGGGGGCATGCGCGCACCGGCAAATGTACTTCTGATTTCCGGCGTGCACATGTGCGCTGGCCGACAAGTCTTCCAGTTACTGCCACACATGCGCACACACCGATCAGCTGGCCAGCGTGCATGCTCACACCGGAAAATGGAAGACCAGCTCTCCCAGTTTCTGGCACTGCTGCACACACAAAGGCCAGCTGATCGTGTGCACATGCGCGCCAGAAACCCAGAAAAGGAACGGGTGACGCCACATGTGCCAGGCAACATGGCTCCATGTGCCACTTCGGGCACACGTGCCATAGGTTCGCCATCACATTCTATGGTCTCTGTCATCCCATGTGCGGGAGTCAGAATAGTGGTCTTAAAGGAAAGGTAAATTACAATTAAATGTTAGGATTTTTTTCCTTATGATAATGAAATTGACAATGAAGCCAACTTCCAAGGGAGATGCTTTCCTTCACTGGATAGATTAACCACCCGGTGGTTTGTTAGGAACGTTCTAATTTGGAATTCTGCACAAGGTGTTGTATTAGATGGCCCAGTTGGCTTCTTCCAATCTGTGATTTTAAGTGTGGCTGAGCTCACTGTTGTATACAGTTGGAATCATGTGCACTGGTAGTATTCCTCCTTAGTTTTTTATCCTGCATAAAAGCTGCAGCTAACCTGACACTTTTAAAATGGAACATTAAATGTTGTTCAGTCATATGAGTATGGTTTCTTTCAGGTGCAGCTGCTGCTGCTGTGATGTCAAGTTCTAAAGTAACAACTGTCTTGAGACCAGCTTCACAGTTGCCAAATGCAGCAACAGCTCAACCAGCAGTTCAGCATATCATTCATCAACCTATCCAGGCAAGTAGCAGTCATGAGGTATTGTCATTTAATTGTTTTAATACTTCTTTTTTGTCTCTTTTAGTAAGAAATCACTTTGCAGATTCAGTGGCTCACTGCATAAATAATCTGGGAATTCTGGCAGCTTCTTTTCTTAACATTATAGAAATACTTTTAGAGAAGCTACTGTAAATAAAATATACCTAATAATGAACTTAAAGATGTCTTTCTACTTAAGAGTTTCAATTGTGATAGTTGATTAAGTATTTTTTACTCTTGTGACGTCATGCATTTTTTTTATTTTCTACTTCTCTAAAAATAATGCCTACTTCTCTAAAAATAATGGCAATTTTATCATATTTTATACAGTTGAATATTATCTAGGATATGACTTAAATTATCAGTTCTCATTTTTTAAAGAAACAGATTCTGAAATAGTTGGAAGTTCTTACAATAACAAAATTGCAATGCTGATAAGATGCTATTTTTCTTTTGCCTACATAGTCTCGGCCTGCTGTGACAACCTCAAGCACTATTCCGCCTGCTGTAGTTGCAACAGTCTCAGCCACAAGGGCTCAGTCACCTGTTATTACTACAGCAACCACACATGCTACAGAATCTACCCTCAGGTAACCACCACAGAACACAGCATTAAGTAGACCAAGTATATAATTGGAAGATATCTATATCTATATATCTATATCTATATCTATATCTATAGATATCTATATCTATTAGATATAGATATAGATATCTATATCTAATCTATATCTATCTCTCTCTCTCTCTCTCTCTCTCTCTCTCTCTATATATATATATATATATATATATATAGATATAGATATAGATATAGATATAGATATAGATATAGATATAGATATAGATATAGATATAGATATATATCTCTGTCTGTCTGTCTATCTATCTATCTATCTATCTATCATCTATATCTATCTCTATCTCTATATCTCTATATCTATCTATCTATCTATCTATCTATCTATCTCTCTATCTATTATATATATATATATATATTTGCATGTTGATCTGTTTGCACCTGAGGATCATTTTGTACGATCTGGCTGCTACATACAGGCTGTTTCAGATTGCCGCCTTAGATAATTTGCTCCATCAGCCAAGCCATTTTTGCACAGTATTTTGCTATGCTAATGAGTTTCCATGCACTGTAAGTTATCCATGTAATGTGAAATCATCCTGATTCATGTTCCAAGAGGACAGTAATTGCTATTGAATATTAATTTAGGTAATGCACATCTTAAGTCATGATACCACTTGTGTCATTAACTTTTAATTACCCTAGGTAAAGTAACTTTTTTTTTTTAGTCGGCCAGCACTGTCAATTCAACAGCACCCACCTTCTGTACCTATCAGTATTCAGCGTCCTGCCCAGCCAAGGGATACAGCAACCAGAATTACTTTACCTTCTCATCCAGCCATAGGAACACAAAAACAACAGCTTCACCCCATGGCTCAGGTAAATTATTATGAATGCAGTCCAACCAGTTACTTCTCCTCCATTGAGGCATTCACGCATCACACTTTGGGAGCAAGTGCACTTTTTTTTTTAACTTAATAGGTTGCATGATCTCAATTACTGCGTGCTATGTTGTATGAATGATGGCTTAATAAAGTAACTGAGATCATTCAGTTGTTACTTTATTCAAAAGTTGTTAATTTATTCAATAAACCATGGTTTTAAACCACATGTAAATATGTTTTGTAAGGGCTAATAGCTTGGGCGACTAGTTCAAGCTAATACAGTAATATTTCTAAGCAAATTTTCAACAGTTTTTGATGTACAACTTTTTCCTCTACAGAAAACAATTTTTAGTACTGGTACTCCAGTAGCAGCGGCAACTGTGGCACCAATTTTAGCAACAAATACTATTCCTTCTGTTGTGACTACAGCTGGTAAGTATCTGTAGTTCGCATTTCTTCAGAACTATTTGTAAAACTAAAAAAAGTTATTAATGTTGCAAAACTCTGTTCAAACAAAACCTTTTGTCTCACAATAGATTTGAGTGACAATAGCAACATTTTGGTGGTCATGAGCCATATGTAACATTTTGGAAGAAAGCAAGTTTGTAGGGGCACAAATATAGTCTACAATTTGGAGTTCATCCCTTTTAATTAGCCCCACGGTGTCATACCATATGAAAAATACTACTTGATATTTCTTTTAGCTTCTATCAATAAAATATATTTTCTTGCATAGATTATTCTGTTCTTTTCATCTATATTCATTGACATTTTCTACACAAAGATTTAATTGTATTGCATTTTTCTTCTAGGTTCCATACCTCACACTCAAGCAGCCACTAGTACAATTGTCACTGTGACTATGCCTTCGCATTCATCCCATGCAACAGCTGTGACCACTTCAAACATCCCAGTTGGTGAGTGGGTTCTCTTATATTGTAATTTGATTTGTAATATATAAGTATTATTTTATTTTTGTTTTTCACAGAGGTCGGCAGTTTATTATTTATTAAACTTATGTGCCACCCATCTTGCCTAGAGGTGGCTTACAATCATAAAAACAAGAATAAAACTTTAAAATGATAAATATTATTACTAAAATTGGTTTAAAATTGACAAGATGGGAAGGAAGAGAGCAATATGCACACAGGGGAGGAAGTGGGATATTAGTCCATTAACCACCTCCAGAATGACATGACCCCGGTGAGGTCCCAGTCAGTTGGTAGAGCCAGGTCTTCAGGTCCTTTCAGAAGGCCAAAAGGATGGGCGTGAATCTCACATCAAAGGACATGTTTCGGAGGACAGAAAGGGCTCTTCTCTTGGATCCCACCAGTTGGAATTCCTTGGCCAATGGGATCTACAACATGTCCCTTCTGCCAACATGGGTGAGGTGGGCCAATTCCATTGAGGTGAAATATTTCCTCAGATAGCCTGGACCATGAAGGGCTTTAAAGATGATAACCAACACCTTGAATTGGACCCGGAAGCCAACAGCGATGCAATATGAACCACCATAGAGGCTCCAAGAACTGTCCACATTGCTATATTCTGCACCAGTTGTAGCTTCTGAATACTCAGGAGTAACCCCATGTAGAGTGCTTTGCAAGCATGAGATGACCAGGGCTTGAGTGACTGTGTGCAGGGATGCAAGATCCAGGAAAGGGCGCAACTGGCACACAACACATAGTTATGCAAAGGCTCTCCTAGACATGACTGCCACCTAATTGTGGAAACATCCCTCCTGTAATGAAGAATTGTATCACTGCCTAAACCCACCTGGCAGTTGCTGTCCTGGAAGCTTTCACTAGTCAGGAGGGACAGGGATCTAATTGGCAGGTGGTTACACTGACAGCATTGAGCATACTGTCCACTTCATCAGGACTAACAGGGTCAAACTTTCTAGATAATTGGGGAAGTCCTTTCCCCAGGTATTCTAATGGACCTGCACCATGCCTGGATTCCAACTGGGAACAGATACAAGTGACTGTCCATCAGGTGTTCTATAAATTTCTCTGCATGGCCTCGAAGTTGATCACGTGAGCCCCGGTCCCAGGAGAGACCTGGTGATTTTGAAACAAGCCACTAGGCGACACTGCAGACACAAAAAGGGCAGAGAAATAATGGTGTTTTTGTGCTCATACCACCACAAGTAAGGTCTTAATAGAGACTAGCTCATAACTGGTCAGATTCATCCCTCGTTTTCCTTCAGTAGCGCTATAGGTATCTCTGTACCCATATAATAGTTTATAAATTGTATATATCACATTTATACTCAGTTGAAAATGCTTACGTTTTCAGCTCTAAATTATCATGGACTGTCTTTCTGTTAAAAGGACAATACAGAGGCTTGGTTCCCTGAACATCATCATCTGCATATGTTATTTTCTTAGTCTTAGTTTACTAAGTATGGTGAATAATTGGATTGTCTCTTGTTACTATACAGCTAAAGTCGTCCCCCAGCAAATCACGCACACCTCTCCCCGCATCCAGTCCGATTATACAGCAGAGAGGAGTAATCTCATTCCTATATCTAGTCACCGTGCATCTCCAAATCCGGTGGCAATGGAAGCCAGAAATGATAATAGGTAAGTGAGCTTATTTTCTTATACAGGAAAAGAATTTCTTAATCTTGGATAGATGGAATCTATTACAATTATTATTACAGTTTGTAAAATAATTAAACTTTTGTATAATTCTATTGAATACCTGTTATGATTCTAAAAGAATTAAAATTCCCTGGGCACAAACCCATTCAGGTAATAAAAATAGAGAATACCTTGAATTATGTTGCTCAGTAGTGTGGATGCCAGGAAATGAAGGATAATTAAGAGCAAATACAGGCAGTCCTCCACTTACAACCATTTGCTTAACGATGGTACAAATTAATGTACCATTGTACATTTGAAAATGTCATTTATGGCCTAAATTTGAACATGACTATCACCCTGCTCTTATGGTCACATGATCACAACTTAGATGCTTAGCATCTGGTACACAATTATGATCGGTTGCAGCATCCTGCTGTCATGTGATCGCAATTTGTTATATTTTTAGCCAGTTGGTTAAGATGGTTTTGCAGATATGATCATGGTGACTTGAATTAGGACTGCAGTAAAAGTGGTCATAATGACATTCTGTTCTCAACTCTGGCCATAAGCCAAGGACTACCTATAATGCTCCTTGTCAAATCCTGCATTTCAAACCCTGCTGTATTTAGAAATGGATTGTAATATGTATGTGCTCAAAAATGCATTTCTAAAGTGTGTCAGATGTATACAGTGCTGTTCTAGATTAATTATCAACGGAACTGAGAGATTTTTTTTAAAAAAACCGAGGCATTAAACAAGTAATATGTAAAAATCCTTTCCTTTACCCCATATTTATTCTTTTAATTGGATTATAATGGAGCAAGGTATAGAAAGGAGTTGCTTCCAGAATCTTTTCAAATGTCCTTTTTTTTTCAGATCTCGTCTCTAAATAAGCTAACAAATAAGATTTATAATTTGCATTATAATAAAATGTAATAATCATAACTATAATTTATTAAATGGATCTAATTGCAAGACTATATTTAATAATTCTCATTTCCACTCCTGTAGACAGTCAGTGCCTGTTCAATTTCAGTATTTCTTACCAACATATCCTCCTTCGTACCCTTTGGCTGCCCACACTTACACACCTATTACCAGCTCTGTATCCACTATCCGCCAATATCCTGGTAAGAATTCACTAATTTCAGTAATTTACAGTGGTGCTTGACTTAGAGCAGCAGTATAACTTTATCCATAAAAACAATGTTTAAGTTGAAGGTGTGACTGCAAATTATTGGGGTCTAAAAAGGAAACCCTAACCACCAAACGCAAAAGTAGAAAAACACGATCATCTTTTGCTTAATTAAAATAATGAAACAAAATTTTGAAATTATTAAATATTTATTTATTATTTATTTAAGGAATTTATTTGCCGCTCATTTCATATCCAAAGTCTCTGGGTGGCTTACAACAAAATGCTTGTAACTTATTCAACTAGTTTCTTCAGGTGTAAATAAGCAGTACAGGTAGTATTAATGGCAGTGCAGTGTTTTGTGGCATTTTAATACCATAAAAATCTGAAATCTATATGAAAAATGCTTTTTCAGTGCTTTTCTAAGTGTCCAGGTTAGCCACATGAATTATTTAGTAATAATTACAAAAGTCATATAAGAGATTAATGTTCTGATTTATGCATTGCAAAGAAACAACTCTGGCAATGAGCTTGGATTGTATGTTATGCAAACAAGCTCTCTCCATTGTAAGTATAAACTCTGTTGTTGGAAAATACAAGCTAAAACAATCCAATAAGTTTAAGATCAATGAATATTGAAATAGATACTTTCTTATTTAAATTCACAATCACTGTATTATTATATGAGTTTTGCAATTATATAGTTTGTTTTTATCTATACTAGACTATTACTGTATCATCTACTATAATAATTGGGCTAATTGAACATACTGTGATGAATGGAGCTGGGATATGAATTGAGTATGTTCTCTTGAGTTGGTGTGAAAGCAAATACGTTTAGTGGCACTAATCATGTTCATGCAAGTTATAACTTTAGCAATATGAAGCAGTATAGTTATGTGTGGATTTAAAGCTAAATCTGATGTACTGTTGTTAAACTGTTGTTATGATCAAACTACTGATATATAATTACATTATCAGGTATGAAGTGCATTTGACAACATTGTACTTAATTACTCCCACACAAACCAGAATATTTATTAAGCATGTGGTTCCAGTTTCAGCCCAGGCTCCCAATTCTGCCATAGCAGCTCAGACTGGAGTAGGAGTAGCTTCGACTGTGCATCTTAATCCCATGCAGCTGATGACAGTAGATGCATCCCACGCCCGTCATATACAGGGCATACAGTCTACACCAATTGGTGCACAGGGGATACAGCCAGCACCCATCAGTGCCCAAGGAATACAGTCTACGCCAATTGGAACCCAAGGGCTACATCCAGCTACACCAATTGGCACTCAAGGTCTTCAAACAGCACCATTGGGGCCTCAGCAGCCACAAACTGAAACCAAGACATCAGGTTTTTATTTATTCTGATTTATTTGTGACATATAGAGATATAGACATATAGATATATTCCAATAATTACAATTTTCTTTGTAGATTGCAATATAAAATTTAAAACCATAAAAGATGCAGGAATTAAATCTAAAACAGAATCATCAACAATATAAAACCAAATTTCAATAAAATTTAATAGTATGCAAAGAATTTTGAAACCATACCATTTAAGGTGGTCTTCATTTAGTAGTAAAAAGACCATAATGTAGGCCCCAATTAAAACTTTCTTTTTTTCTAGTAGCCATCTGCTATTTGGACAATATTTGTGTTATTAAGAAACATTCTGAATACCGGCCTTTTTAAGAAGCTATTTTGATTATGCTGGAATTTTTAAGGAAACATACAAAGGACTGGACGTAGGACATATTATTTAGAGTTAGACTGCTATTTTGTTGTTCATACTTGCAACATTATTGCAAATGTTCTGGTGTCATCAAGCAGGATAAAGTTTCTGCTTTCTTTCAATCTCTAAGATTAGAAATGCATATCACCTTTTTCTCTGAGGAAGGAGTTAACTACAATCTGAGTTATTATTTGGAGACTTACTGAAGGAGAATGCTATATTGAACATCATTCGATTTAATTCTGCAAAAGTATAGATAAAGAATACCCTATCAATTAAAAATTTCAATATTTGGGATCCAAGCATGTCTTATTTTAAGGAAAGCAAGTTATAATTTCCAGATAATCACTTCAACTAAATTTTTATTTTTCTGACCACTTTCACTAGTGGTCTTGGCAGATGGAGCCACCATTATGGCCAATCCAATTAGCAATACATTCAACTCTGCTTCAGCTTCAACTACAGTGGTGCAAACTCACAGCCAGAGTGCCAATTCTAGCACATCAGCTCAGGGTTCATCCCCACGTCCAAGCATTCTCCGAAAGAAACCTACTACTGATGGGTGAGTAAAATTGCAGTTCCAGTAATATTTATGCAAATATTAATATTTATGATATGCTCATCACCATATCAGAAGTAAATTTATTTTGTAACATTTATTTCATCAACCATATTTCATATTTTCTTTATACTTTATTAGCATTGTATTGTCAACCATATTTCATATGGTTGACAATACAATTCTAATAAAGTATAAAGAAAACTATGAACAACAAACTTTTGTATATCTGATTGTATTTTTATCATATGCAGATCAAAGCTAGAAAAAGTATTTTTAAGTCTTTTTGTTGAAGCTGTCAAAATTGCTGGGCATAGTTTTGAATGAATGCTTTAGACTTGCAGAACAGAATATATGTTGCATTTCTTGTTTTACCCTCACTGGAGAGATACTACACTATGTTTAAGTTAATTACAGTGTTCAACTATTACACAGATATTTGTGCTTATAAACAAAGGAAATTTCATAGTAGTTGGCATGTTATTTTGCAGGCTGGCAGTGAGGAAAAGCCTAATTCCTCCTCAACCAACTGAGGTAGCTGGCCCTCGTGTAGAAAGTTCTGTGAGAAGTGCAAGTGGATCACCAAGACCAGCTGGGTAAGATTTCCGTCCTCCCCCCCCCCCCCAAAAACCCTCCTATTTTAGCTTTGCAAACAAAATTATATCTCATGGTAAATATTTAAAACAAGTAATATAAGCAAACATATGTATAAATGTTCACTGAGCAAAGTTTTTTTTAGCTTGTGTAATTCAAGATAATGGGATATGGTTTTCTGCAAATTGAATTCTGCCTCAAATTAGTTCAATCCGTACCCATCCTAGCTCCTATAGGGGCTAAGTAGGATGTGAGTTCCTGAATCCATAATATAAATACTTCTTTAAGGAAGAGGGTAATGCCATCTGATTTAAAGGAGTGGTAGGGCATCTCTCTTTAAGAAGGTACTCCTGGATGCCATTTCCACACATGGTTATTAAGGAAGATTATTGAGCAAATGATGTGGAATCAGCTAGAAAGGATGAAAAGGGGAATTGGTTGTTTGGATCCTTTCCAGGCAGGATTCAGGCCCCATCATGAATGCTTTAGACTTGCAGAACAGAATATTTCATCAGAACATAGATGTGGGGAATATTCATCAGAACATAGATGTTCTTCATCAGAACATAGATGTGGGGAATATATTTTGTCTTGGTCCTGTTAGACTTGTAGGTTATGTTCAATTACAGCTTTCTACTGGACCAGCTGCAAAAGCTGGAAGTTAGGGGCACTATTTTAGAATAGTTCTACCCAAGTAGATTGCTTCAGTGAGGATCATGGATGCAGAGAGCTGAAATCCACAGAAGCTCCAGCAGAGAATCCCATAAGGCTCAGGGCTTTCTCCCATGCTGTTTAATACTTAAATGAAACCAATGGGAGAAGTCATCCATTAGTTCAGGTGAGGTATCACCAGTATGTTGATCAAAGTCATTAATAATATATTGCCATCATGAACAATACCAGAAATTTTGCACAGGTATCTGGAGGTTTGAGGATCTGGATTGGATGAAACAGATTTGGCATAAACCCTATCAAAACAAAGCTGCTGGTCATCAGCAAACATTTAATAATATGGTCTCCAAAGTTATTCTGGACAGGGTTGCACTCCCCCAAGGAGGTGGTACATGATTTGGGAATCATCCTGGATTCATAGCTCCTGGTTCAGCAGAAAGTAGAAGTTGGGACTAGGAGGCTCTTAGAAAAAAAGCACAGAACTTGTGTTGGGGAAGGCTTCAAAATTTGCAGTGGGTTCATGGTCATTTAACTTCTGAACATATATGACTCTGTTTGTATATATGACTCACTATACCATTGTAAGTTTATTGTTATAGGATCTTGAAGAAAGATTCTAACGTTTTAATTTGTGTGTTCTGTCTAGTGTTAAACCTAAGCCAGAAATTCATGTGTCAATGGCCACTCCTGTAACAGTGTCTGTGGAGGCAGTATCCATACAGAGTAATGAGCAACCTCCTGTCTTAGTTCCTACTTCTCAGCAGCCACAGTCTGCCATTCCAACAATCATTACGGCAGCTAGTCCACCTTCGCAGCCCACAGCTGCTCTATCAAGCATTCCAGGAACACTTCCAGCTCCTCCTCCACCTACTTCAGCCACAGTTGTAACTGTTCCTCCACCTCCATCAACCATAAGTGGTATCCTCTCTACAGTATTGGGTCCTGTTGTACCAGAGATAAAAATAAAAGAGGAAGTAGAACCTTTGGATATAATGCGACCAGTTTCAGGTACAGGTTTATTTTGTTTCGTTTTGATTTATAGAATCATAGGGCTGGAAGGGACCTTGGATGGTCTTCTAGTCCTGCTCACAGAGGGAATCTTATATCATTCCAGTAAAATGGTTCTCCAGTCTACTTTGAAAACCTTTAGACTTGTTTAAATAGTTATAAAAGAGAGATTAGAATTGCTTAGGAAAGCCAACTGAAGCATTTGTTTCAAATTGATTTAATATGTGCCAACCAGAGTCACCTTTAGATGAGATAGGCAGCACGTCAATCAAATAAATAAATAATGGTGAAAAGATTTGTTTCATTTTAATTGCTTTGATTTTCTATATGACTTCATAAAGAAGTTTATAAATTGCCGCATAAACAAAAATTAGCATATCACTGAAAACTTGGGGGGAGGATTCCTACATACTGTAATTGCCTGTAATTGGAGTATCTGTTAAAAACGTTTGTGCAACTATGAGACATGAATAAGACTGAACTCACCAAACATAGATTAGGGCTGCTATTAAAGTCTACCTCATGGTGGTACGGGTAGCAAAGCACCAGTACATCTCTGTCCCTATTTCAGCTGCAGACTACTATTCTACACCCCTGCTTCAGATGACCCAGGCCCTCCTGGATAAGGGGAGGATGGAAGAATTTGCAGAGTTTCTGTCAGATAAAGATGCTTGGATTCATTCCCAGTTGGACACTTGCGTTGTCACAAACCCAGAGGAGATGTTTGGGGTGGAATCTTCCCAGTTATCTGGAAACCGTTTGAACCTATTTGGCTCCCAAAAGTGGACCAGGCCTTAGCACTGTGAACTTGGTGATAGAGGCAGTTGTTGAGCAACAATTCCAGAGAACTTTGGAGGAAGTGGGTTATCTAGATCAGGGCTGTTAAACTCACGACACGCGGGCTGGTTGCGTGATGCGCTGGCCACGGCCAGTTTAGCAAAGGGAAAAGTCACGATACATCACGTGACAACACCATGACGACGCGAGTTTGACACCCCCTATCTAGATTGTCCCAAAGGTGCTTTTTCCAAAAGGCAACTGGACTTTCTTGTTTTTTTCTTTGAAAACATTTCACTTCTCATCCAAGAAGCTTCTTCAGTTGTCAGAAATAGATGGGGAACAACAGGCTTCAATTAAACCCTGTTTCCCTTTTGGAGGAAGATGGATGGCTATATACATTTGATTAAATAAGAAAACCATTGTTTTGTGTTCAAGGTAAAACGGAAACTGAGTCATTATGAGGCCTCAGTAAAGTTTGTAGAGCCCGAGGCTCTTTTGCTTGTTTTTTTAATAGAAAAGAACTTCAAATGTCAAATATTATCAATATTTTATTGTATTTATGAGGCTTGAAATTTTCATAGTTACTGTATGGTTCTCAAATGTAATCAAAAAGGCTAATTGTTTGGTTTCTTAGTACAATGCCAAACTGTTGAAAAGAACCTCCAATAGGGAGACAGCCTATTGCGAGGCCTTTAAAACATTTGGGAGAATAATTTTGCAGAATATTCTAAAGTAACTGTGTCATATAAATGCATGTCACAAATAGAAGAAGCGATGCAGCGCACTGCATTTTCTGGAAGAAAAAGGCAGAAAATCTGGAGTATTTCCTAAACCCTAACTTGAAATGTCTTAAGCATGTTCCTCTTTTTCCTTTCCAGCAGTCCCTCCACTGAGCACAAATAGTGTATCTTCATCTGTTACATTGCTGGCCAACAATCTTACAGTGCCCCAAAGTGACTTGCTGCCAGGTGCTTCCCCAAGGAAAAAACCACGTAAGCAGCAACACATCATCTCTACAGAGGAAGGGGATATGATGGAGACCAATAGCACGGATGATGAGAAATCCACTACCAAAAGCTTGCTGATAAAGGCAGAAAAGCGCAAATCACCTCCAAAAGAATATATAGGTGATTATTTTAATTCAAAAACAAAACTTTTATTTTCTAGTTAGTCATCTCCCAAAAAAGGTATCTATTCAGACACCCAAATACCACATTTCAGGAGAAGGGGAAAAGGAAGAACTTCTTTATTTCCAAAAACCATTACAAATTAAATATTTTTCCCAGATTAATGCTGGAACTAGCATTAAACAAAGCAGAACTGACCTCTGCTTTAAAAGTCAGTCATAGGGTTACACTCATTTTTTGTAGTTCATAATACAAACTTCTCAGTGAAGCCTAAATAGTTATTCTTAATTTTTTCTTAGATGAAGAAGGAGTGAGGTATGTGCCTGTACGTCCAAGACCACCCATAACTCTGCTCCGTCACTATCGCAATCCATGGAAAGCAGCCTATCATCATTTCCAGCGATACAGTGATGTCAGAGTAAAAGGTATGTCTTCCGCTACACATTTTGTATAGGTGTATTGAAATGATGTATTAGCCATCAACAATGCATGCAAAAGCCTATTTAAAAGTATATAACATTTCAACTGTATATATAAGATAATCTACATCATTTTTCCAGTTGCTATTAGGTACAGTAATTTCCAATAATCTTGCTCTTTTTTTGTGCCCCAGCAACTCCTGACATTATTGCTCTGAAATTCATAGTAGCATTAAAATAATATGGTGTGTCAGATCCACAATAAGCTTAATGCACTTATTTCACTAAAATCCACAGCTCCCCTAAACCATAAACCTGATGGTCCTTGGCCAATGCAACCCATCTCCCCCTCCCCCATTTTAACAAAGTGCAGTCTCTTACTATGTTTTTTTAATCTAACATAATTATTGGAACATATCTGAGCTGAAAGTGTATCTTTAGAGCTTTGCAACAGTTACATGGTTTTTCTTGATGGCTAACATGAATAGAATAAATTGTATGGGGAAAAAACCACAGACTTGTTTATACTGTATTACATATTTGGATCACAAGGTATGATCTTTACATGTGTAGTGTGCCTATTGACCTAAAGCAATTATATTACTCTAATAAATATCCACATAAAATAGAACCCACTATTAATAATCATAACCAATGCCAATACACATTCCAAATACATTTTCATCAATTCTTCATTTGCTAAATGCCTGTCTAATAACCAGGTCTTGGCAAGTATTATGTTGGTTAATAGTAGTCTTATTGCTGGGGATATCCATGTTAAGGGAATTCTGGTAGAGAACACTCACCTTCTAATCTGCTCCTGCTGCACCTCATAGGAAGTAGAGACTCTCAGTATGTGTTCTTTGCCAGCAAATTCTACATGGAACAAGTAGCCTCACAAATACCCAGGTGCCAAACCATGGCATTTTATAGGTTATTACAAGCTTGATTTTGTACCAGCCAAAGTTTCTAGAGCTGAAGTGGTGCAGTGGTTAAATGCAGCCATTGCAGGCTGACTGCTAGTTCAACAGTTCAGCTGTTCAAATCTCACTAGGCTCAAGGTTGACTCAGCCTTCCATCCTTCCGAGGTCGGTAAAATGAGGACCCAGATTGTTGGGGGCAATATGCTGAACTCTGTAAACCGCTTAGAGAGTGCTGTAAAGCACTATGAAGCGGTATATAAGAAAAGTGCTATTGCTATATAGTGCTATATTCTAGCAAGCCCACGTATAATAAAAATTAGAGAAATTCAGTCTGGAAATAATGAGGGCACAAGTGACTATTGCCTATCAAAAGCTCTAATCATCTCTATATTCCAGAGATTGATAAGTCTCCCAACAGAATTGCTCCCCAGATTGTTGGGAATTTGATCAGACCATATGAACAGATCCTGTATCTCTACTGTGAAGTATTAAGTAGATATAACAAGTGATATTCACCTTCTTGTGCAGGCTTGCACAATTTGTAGACTGGGAAGGATCACATTGATACATTAAAAATACCCAGTGCACTGATCAGATGTTTCCCAACTAACAGAGAGGTGGCAGCACTGGAGCTGGAGGCATTGGAGGTGCTTAGCAGCTGCCTTTAGAAGCAGTGAGGATGCAAATTTATTGACCTTTTCTAAAAAAAAAAATGCCAGTGGGTCAACAGGGGTGTTTAGCAGGCTTCATGCAGCACAATATTGTGTAGGCCTGTCGTAATATTGAGTAACCTCCAATTCTGTCTCTAGGGACAGCGGATAGAAATTGTCCAGCATCATCATCCTAGGAGTAGAAACCATCAACCACATATTGATTCAAGTGGCTTGGGGAATAACCATGTGCAGGACAGTATAAAAAAAATTTCTACCTGGTCCCACTGGCTCAACCATACAGCCATGTGTAAAACAGAATTTCTAGTAACTATCACAGCTCCAAATGAAAAAGTGCTACTCTGCCCTGAGGCTGAGATCCCAGTAGGCATATTTTGGCATCAACATAACTCAATAAAACATTTATTTATTTGTCCAATTTATATAGACATCCATCTCACAAAATATATGACTCTGGATGGCATACAACAAAGATAAAACAATATTTAAAACATTATTATTAAAAAGCATTAATTATAAAAACAAAGCTAAAAATAAGAAGTAACAGAGCCTGTTAATAATAACAGAGCCACCACACTACTTCACCAGTCCCCTGGTGTCCCCAGGCCTACCGGCATCATGAAGTCCTAAGGGATCTTCAGAAGTGATGGAGCCAGTCTTACCTTGGGGAAAAAAGTATTCCCCAACATGGGCGCCACAGCAGAAAAGACCCACTGCCTGAGGCCAGCCAAATGCAGTTCTCTAGATGATGAAACCCATAACATGCTCTCTGTTTGAGCTAGTGGGAGGAGCAGATGAAATTGGGGGGAGGTGGTCCCTAAAATGACCCAGTCTATGCCATGTAGGGCTTTAAAAGTCAATACCAGCACTTGAATTGGTTCTGGAAGCAAACTGGTAATCAATGCAGCTTGCAAAGCAGGAGTGTAACATGTGTTCTGCCAGAAACACACATAACTGCTCACGCCATTGCATTTTCCACAGCTGAATTTTCCAGATACTCTTCAAGGGTAGCCACAATTGGAGCCCATTAGAGTAGTCCAACCAGGAAGTAAGCAGGGCATGAGTGGGGCCTCACAATCTAGAGCTGGCATTAATTGGTACAGAGGACAGGTTGTGCAAAGAACTTCCTAATCATGATTGTCATCTACTCATTGAGTAGGAGTCGTGAGTCTAGGAAGATCCCAAATTGCGCACATAGTCTGTTTGGGGCAGTGTAACCCAATCCAGCACCAAAGATGGCATAGTCCTGTAAGTAGAAGGCCCTAAAATTCAAAGCCACTCATTCTTGCCAGGTTTCAATTGAAACCTGCTAATCCCTATCAGACCCTTACAAACTCCAGGCACCAGGATGACACCCATAGCATTGTTTAATTCGCCAGGAGCAGAGAGATACAATTGGGTATTTTGATATTTCACCCCTTGGTGACAGATAAGCTCATCCAGTAGTCTGCTGTTGAATACGACAGCACCAATCCCTGTAGCACCTTACATAGTAG
Organism: Diadophis punctatus similis; assembly: GCA_023053685.1. NCBI lineage: Eukaryota > Metazoa > Chordata > Lepidosauria > Squamata > Dipsadidae > Diadophis > Diadophis punctatus. The sequence continues at coordinate 4,049,715 of JALIGW010000033.1, forward strand.
GGGCCGAAGGAGGGACCTCTCTTCCCCAATCACCATTAACTGGAATCAACCCTGGAGAAAGGGTTTCAGCACAAAACTGTGTTGCCTAACCCCAATCCTCTGAGTTGATGGCATCTGCCAAGAGGCCAAATAAAACAAGGATGGATACACAACCACCCACCCACACCAAACCTTCTACCTTCCATTAACCCACTCATATATCTACCATTTGCTTTATACTAGTCTTCTCGTCTCATCTCCCATTTCTCTTGCTCTTACCCAGGCAAAGTGTTTCAGAGTTCTGTTGCTCTCCTTTTTTCTTGGGGGAGTAAGAAAATTTATCTCATGCTCCACTCAGAATGTAACTCACTCCTCCAACCTAATCACCTTAATTATTCTATGTCTTTCATCTAATTCAGTCCACTACCTCTGTCAGTTGCTACATGTCTTCCTTTCTTTAGCTGTTATTGTTCTGTGGCAGTGCTCTCTCCTAATTTGTTGTAACCAAATTATTTCCACTCCTTTTAGTTAATACTCTGAATAGCAGAATTTTAACTGCAGTCTATCTAGGTATCCAGTTATTTATTGATAACCAAACAGCAGCATTCACAGCAGCTCCAGTGGCTCTGAATGAAGCAGCCCACATTTCAGATCTCCAGATGTTCCTCCCAATGTACATGATCTCCCAGTGTATATTGGAGGTGGTGACTCTTTGAGAGCTGTATGCAACGAAATTTCATTTTAATGTATGCCGATTAGTGTACATTTAAAGTGACAATAAAGTTATTCTAAGTCTGTCTCACATGATTCTGCCAACATTACCCACTGCCATAAGCCAGTGTTATAAGTTCTGTCCAACTTGACCATCTTGCTTTTTTTTGTTCTTTCTTTATTCATCTTTCAGCTCCAGATCCACCTTTCTTACCATTCTTTATCCTCAGAAATCAACATTCCCTAGCTAAAAATTCCTATTTACGAACTTTAAAATTCTAACCACCTAGATTGAAATAACTTTCCCACTCGTTTCACCTGAATAGAGGTTTTGCTTTTGTTTAAAACATCTTCATATACTGAAATCAGAATTTGATTTTTAAGGCTGTTCCATTCCAATAACTGAAGTTGACCATTATATAATCAATGTATAAATTATACGTACTTCTACTAAACAATGTGTGTCTCTTTTTATTCTGTAAAAATAAAAGAATCTACTTTCTTTTTTGCATGGTTATTTGCTTCCTTCTCATCTCTCATTCCTTCTAGAAGAGAAGAAAGCTATGCTACAAGAGATAGCTAATCAGAAAGGGGTATCTTGCCGTGCACAGGGATGGAAAGTCCATCTCTGCGCAGCACAGTTATTACAGCTGGTAAGTGGGAAAGTCATGTTGATTCTGTATAAAATATTTCCGGAGCTGTTTAGGAAGTCATTTGAAAAGTTACATATGGAAACTATCACAAATTGCCACAACTATCTCTTCAAAAATGATGCAGGTAAATTTGTATCACAGAAACCTAAAACTTTAGTAAGGGAGGTGGTTTTGAGTCAGGCATAAATACTGATACATTTTGTTCAAATGCTCAAAACTTACCTCTGGTGCACTGGTTTAAAGAAGTGGTATGGAACCACTGATCTGAGGCAACACTATTGTGTATTCCTGGTTGTCCCTATTGCAAGAGAGGTAAGTGCTTAGGCTTAGGGCCAAGTCTTTATATTCCAGAAGTGTAGAAAGGAAAACCAAGATATGGTTGTTATACATTGACATCTGTTGGTTTTTAAAAAGTATATGAAGCTTTAGACCGAATCAAGATTTTAATCTACGCACTAAGTGGTAGTTATATGACAACTAGTAGCTGGATACCCATGCTTCGCTACGAAACTGAACTCCTTAGCATGGAATAGAATGTCTAAACTCCCAGCCCGCAGGCCAGATGAGTCATGCACTGGCCACAGCCACTGGCAGTTGGAACAGAGTTCTTTTCAGGTGGGGAGGGGGAGTAGAACTTCTAACTCCTTAGCATCAGTGTGTGTTAATAATAATATAAGAAATAACTAATGATCTGATGGTCATTTCGAAAAATCCTTTCTTAGCGAGCACCTAGAAGCCAAGAGGAACATACGTGCCAAGTTTCAAGTTTGTAGGCTTTACGGTTCTGGAGATTTCGTGATAATGCGTGAGTGGTATTTGGCTTTTATATATATAGATTAAGAACTAAAAGCATTGGAGAAGGCTTGGGTCTATATGGAAGAGTGGTATAGTGTTTCTACACTGTAGGCAGCTAGAATTCATGTTTTCCCATTCAGTGAATTAGGGTGTTCCTTCTTCCTCTTTGAAACATATTGATGTCATTATCAATATCAAGCAATGAAATTATACTGAATCTGTTGAAATCAGATAAACACTGAATTGGAATTTCTAATTTTATACTCTGTGTTATGAAAAAATGTGAAGCTTAGATGTCAAATTTTAATATTTTATAGACTAATCTGGAACATGATGTGTATGAACGACTCACCTCCTTACAAGAAGGCATTATCCCCAAGAAAAAGGCAGCAACTGATGATGATTTGCATCAAATAAATGAATTGATACAGGTGAGTTGTATTTATTTTGCTAATTTTCTTTGGCCTCTGATGTAGCTGCAGAATAGCCTTGATTTTTTTTAGAAACAGCTGTGTAAAAGAAAAGTAATACAATATGTAAATTGAAGATTTTCATTTGGTTCCTTTTTTTCTTAGCAAACTGATTTAATTCATATTTCCTGGACTGTAAATCAAAACTGAACATCTTTTGGATAAATAGATGTTTAATACCTGAAAAATAAAGCTGCATGCACTCAACCAAAAGTTATCATAAAGAAATAATTTGATATTATCAAGTTTGTTTTTTGGCCCTGATATTAAAACCTGTTATCAACCCATTTTAAATTATTTCTTTTATCAGACAATATTGCATTCAAAGCATGGCATTACATAATACAGTCCATAAATTTGTGTATGCTAAACTATTACATAGTTTTTGTGCTATACGTTTACATTCAGATCATCCTTTCCCCTTTCTGGTGTCCATTTCTTGTTAAACACAGTTGAATCTTTCACCTACACTTTAAAATAAGAAAGGGAATATTTTTCAACTGAAGTTCCCTAGCCTCTGCATAAATATATTTGAAACTTCATTTTAGTGAAAAGCAGAATGGGGAAGGGGATGTGGCGTTGGGGGACAGAATTATGGTGTTGGCATGTGGCTCCCTATACAACAACACCTGTCATTATTTACCTTGCTATCATTTATCTCACTTTTGTTGTGTGCAATAATTTTCACATTTTCTATAGGAACCAGTTGTATTAGAAAACTGTCAGCAAGAACTGGGGAGGTGTGTTACATGAGAACATTATTCTGAATGGTCCCTTCTGATATGCTATAATAATACTTCAGTTCTTCAGTTTCTGTACTTTTTGGTGTTTCAAGATGATTGAAGATAAAATGCAGTACTTTGAAGTATTAACATTTTAAATTCAATATATTTGTTATATTTCAGGGAAATATGCAGAGATGTAAACTTGTAATGGATCAAATAAATGAGGCTCGAGAATCCATGCTAAAGGTCTTGGATCACAAAGAGCGCGTTCTGAAGCTCCTTAACAAAAATGGAACTGTCAAGAAGGTATCCAAATTGAAGAGAAAAGAAAAAGTTTAGAAACAAAGCTAAAAGGACTGAAAACAAAACATGTACAGAACAGTGTTAAGGTTCTTTTATTGGAGGTTTCTTGTAAGAAGCAACATTTAAGTAAAAAAAAGACGAGAAAGATGAATTAAAACATGGAACCCAGTGACCTTAAGAGACTATTAATAATCTTGTCAATGGAACAAAGATTTTTCTCAGGCTCGTCCCTGTTTAAACTCTTCAGTCTCATTTTGTTTAGCTCTCTTGATATGTCCCAGTGCCTACTAATTGGAACCATTGACGCAGGTGTGATAGTCCCCTTCCTTTCATCTTACAGTTTTAGACATTACTTCACTGATTTGTACAATGGATTCCTGCAACAGACCTCAAGAGCCATCTGTCTTGAAGCAGACTGTCATAAATTGGAAAAAGTTGGGGAGATGACACTACTTCCACTAAGCCCTGCCTATTCAGGCTCCTTGTGAACTTGCAGTGGCTGAAGCAGCCTTCATAAACCAGTGTCCTTGCACTGGCAATTCTGCTATGTTTAGAATCATAAGTGGTTCTGCAGTCTCTAGCTGTCTATTTTTAAAATACATTTCAAAGTTATTTGTAGTGTTGTGAATTTTGTGCTGTGCCCATGTTGGTGCTCCAGGATATTGTTTTCAACTACAGCACAGTTCTTTCTGTAGCTGGTGTGATGCTGTTCATTATATTGCATAAAATTGTGCTATATAACATCTGAAAACGTAAATAAAGGATTTGGAGGATTTTGTATAAGAATAATGGTTACAATTGTGTGGAAAAATGGAAATGACAAAGAAGAGTCTGTATTAAAGTATATATTTCCCTTCCAAGCTGTTAAAGACAGTGATAATACTCTTAATCCATCAAGATTACAGTTAATTTGATGGTTTTTAGAAGCCAATGGTTCTTTTAATCCAACCTTATAATTATTATGCTAAAATAAGATAAAACAAAAATATCCAGATTGTATAAATTTGTCATTTTGACAGAAAGAATAAGAATCCAAACTTTACAGAAATTCTGCTCCTATTGATTTCAATTAGGACTCCACAGAATAAGATTATGCCACTATTAAACAGAGCTCAGTTTAATATGTATGTGTAGTTTTATCGGAGTTTCCCATTATGCGCATGATCCAGTCTCATGCAGGTAATCCAAGATTATCATTCTCTACATCTGTATTTCACTTTTAATTCTTCTTAAGCTTCAGGTTGCTCCAATTTTTAGTAGTCGGGAAGAGAGACCAATTCACAAAACCCCCAAGCACACACAACTCTTACTGTTTCTAATTTATTTACCAATAACATTGAATATCACGCAAGAAAAGTAACATCAAAATGGACATATGAAAAATGTTTATTTGGATAATAAAACCATGTCAACTTCTACTGAAAAGATTAGCAAGCCCCACAGATAAGTGAGGCCGCAATATCTTTATGGCTCTGGAAACTTCTGCAATTTCAATCCAAACATTGACAGCACTGTGTAGATTCCTATCATAAGAATTTTATGACACTTTGACATCATTTAAAATCTTCTCCCTCTAAAGCTCATAAAACAGAAAATTCTCTTAAGACAACCCTATCTGCTATGGAACATGCTGTTGTTCAATATGTTAAAAGTTAATGTTAAATATGACTCCCTATTACCAATAATATGCCTGCCCTCATTTTATTGTCGCAGATTCAACACTCAAAAGCCAACGAAGACTTTTGAAAATGGAACAATTTAAGTGCTACATTATTCTCTGTTACACAATTCTAGTGTTCTACTTACAAAACAATTGCACTGTTGCAAGCTCAGCTAGGAAAGCAACTTAAAGAATAGATTTTCAAGGACCCCAAGTATGTGGTAGATTTATTGTAGCAAAATTAACAAAGATGCCATGCCACAAAAATTCCAATGACTGCTCTATAACAAATGCAAACTCTAATGGGATAAAAATTCAAATTCTTGCGCCTCTTATTTCCTGCCTGCATGATGTAAAGTTTAAGTACCACTCTTTTGCACAAGATGGGTATTTTCTTTGTAATGGACTGCTCTGGTATAAGTTTTTTTGCTTGTACTTGTGTGAGAGTTTGTGTAGCAGTTGTGACAGTTAAAAGTTGAGGTACAGCTTATGTATGCATTTATTTCTGTGCAAATATTTACAGAGCTATTTTAAATTACAGGCTCTTTGAATTAGTGTAGAAAAGACCATACAAACATACTGTATAATAAAATCCTGAAGCTACATTTCAGACCAACCGATTAGCTGTAATAGGACAATTATAGAACAAGAACCTTAAACTGAGGGTTTCCTCTAATGTACAAGCTTCCTCAATTAACAATGAACAGCAATGAATACTCTTTTTCTATGCTCTCAGCTCAAGTCAACATACAATAAACCTGATGGATTCTATAGCATGCTGCCCATCCCTTACAGCTCAAGAATACTTATATTCTAGGGCAGCATCAAGGGTTCCTTGACATCTTTTTTATATGAAATCAAAAATTACATCTCCCTAATTCTAATAAGGAACTAAATTTATCAAAAATGACTTAAATTCAAGTAATTCTGCATAAGGTACTAAGATTCTGGTCTGCAAACAAACGTCACTGGGTTCAAAATAATGTTTTTCTATGTGACTGCAATTCTATGTACTTGGAAGCAATATTCTATAAGATTCAGTAGAATTTTATACATAAAATCAGACTTTTTAAGGCTTGATCTATATTTGCTTGCTCACAAGTGACTCAATGAATTCAACTGATTGATTTCTAAAAAATATGTAAAGGACTGTTGTTAGTAACTTATAGTCCTTCGTATTTGGAAAGCCTTATAAATCTAATAAAAACAGTAATAATTATATTATTAAAGAGGATCAGATCTAATAAGTACTGGGATGATCACAATCACAAATCACACCTATACTGATGTCAAGAAAACAGAAAAGACATAGCCATGTATTCACTAGCAGTCAACCTGGGAGTTCTTTGCTCTATTTTTCTAACACAATACAGTGGTTCTCATCATCCCCACAGGTACCATTAGCAAATCTGAGGGGAAGTCACAATTTGGAAGGACTTGCCAACAGAAGCATCTATGAGAATTTTATCCCAGAGCAAGATCAACTTTTTGTAGAGTTTTGGGTCTGGGCACAAGCTTAATGGAGACATAACCCCTTCTTGCAAAATTGTACTACTCTTGCCAGAGAAGGGCAAGCCAGTTGCAGATAGATTTAATTCTGCTGGGGGGAAAGGAAGGATTTCTATGCCATTCATGAAAAAAACAACTTTTAGCCACGCTGTCCCAAATTTCTAGGTGGTAGATAATATATGCCCATTTCAAAAATGGAAGGGGAGCTTTGAAAGTACAAGAACCCCACTGAGACAACAGATTCTGCCCACTAGTTGAGCCTGTAGATCAGGGGTTTCAAACTCAATTTCATTGATGGCCGCATCGACTGTTTGACCGCGGGGGGAGGGAGGCAGCTCGTCACTCCTGTCGGGGGCGCCTGTGGTGGCCCGAGCACTCTGCCAGCGAAAACAGGCTCCCAAGCTCTCGTGCCGCCCTCCCGAGAAGTTTTTACTGGCAGAGGGTTGCAGGAGGCCATGGCAGCTGAAAATGGAGCTCAGGAGCCTATTTTCCTTGGCAGAAGCACTGCGGACCGGTCCTTTGCTGTTTCCAGGACAGCCCCGCGGGCCAGATCTGAGTACCCCATGGGACGGATCCGGCCCCTTGAGTTTGACACCCCTGCTGTAAATGAACCTGCTAGACCATTTCCCAATCTAACCTCAACTAGGTGCCCAGCTCTCCCTCTCCTGGCCAGTATTCCCCCCCCCCTTTTTTTGGTCAGTCCACTACAAGCTTTAATCCTGCAGGTCAACTTGCAGGCTTAGCCACAGTCCAGCCCTGAACTTTAGGGCCAAGATTAAGGATACAGCAAATTATTTGGAGAGAAGCCTACTAGACTCTGCACATATTGAAAGAAAGTGAATTTATTTCCCATTGTCATATGTTTAGTCAGGTAGTCTGCAAAGGAGGATGAAATGCTTCTGAGACAGAAAGCAGTCCCTAAAGAAGGAGCAATTTACATGGAGGAGGAGGAAAGGAGAAGATGACTGACTAACCTGTGGATTGTCCCCAGAAACCTGAGTTTGTCCCAAAATCCATACTCCCAGGAGCAGAGTTGCAAGAATAGCAAGCTGTCTTCTACAGAAATACATAGGAGGTATAAAATGCATGAAAAACAATATGTGATGGCTTTTTGCAGCTTATGAATGCTTTACTCTGTTTCCCAAAATTGCCTCTTGAATCAGGATGCCTAATTTTCTCTTGTGTTCTGGTATGTTCTGGTATGCCTCCAGCTTTGTGTCATTTTCTCAAATAGGAGTACTGGATATGGGAATTGCTACCCTTACCTACAGCAATCAAGCTTTACTATTTATCATTTTAGGTGGTCCTAGCAATGCAAAATATGAAAACTCCTTAAAATGCTGTGTCACAAACATCTGCAGTAGATTTTGCCTGCTCTACAATTCAATCTGCCAATACAATTACATTTGTCATTTAAATCTGCAGCCTTAAGCATACTTACTAAAGGAAGTTTCTATGAGTTCAGCTGAATATACATCTCAGTAAAAATGTGTAGTATTGTCAACACCTTCGTGAAAATAGCTGATTTAATTATCTGCAAAAAAAGACATTTACTTAGTCCTTATGTAATCAAATTTATCTTGAATATTTAAATGTTGATTTTAAAATTTAAAGCGCAGGCATGCTAACAAAGATGTGCTCTGTCATATAAATGGTTTTTCCAATTGTAGTATACGTCTGTGAAAGTTGGACTATTTGAAAATCTGAATCAAGAAAAATTGATGTCTTTCAACTGTAACGCTAGAGAAAATGAGATCACAGAAAGAAAAAATATTACTAAAATAAAATCAGACTGCTCACTAGAAGAATAATGAAGCTAAAACTTAATTATTCTGCACAATGATGCAGAAACAAACGTTATTAGAAAAGAACCTGGTTTTCAGAAAGATTAAAATGTATACGTGTATATTTGTTTTGTATTGCTATTTTAACGTTTATATTAACTAGACTCCAAATTTTAATTTTTCTCTTTGGTTCAGTATGCGTAGCCTGAACATGCCTTTAGTATTTTATCTTTTAATCAAAATTATTTGTTTGTATATACCTTTCCTAATTATTCTGGTATTATCAATTATGTTTTTAGATATTTGAATTCTAGTTCTCTTGTGCTGGTTAATAAATGCAATGTTTATTTCAGAAAAATTGAAGACAATTGAAAAAGAGGTTGACAGGAAGAAAAAGTGGTTAAATAATGTCACTAATCACAAGCTCATGCTTGGGTGATTGGTGACATTATTTAATCGCTTTTTTTAATAAGTACAAACAGTCCATGCAAAACAATATTCATCAGATCACAAAAAGTCAGAAGTATCTCGATAACAAGTCTTAAACAGAAGAGTATCATGTACACAGGTGTATGACATTAATAATAATCTATGTACTTAGATGCAGCATTATGTAAATCTTATAGTTTATTGCTGACCAGTTTTGAAATATTGCCAATAAGAAGCTGAGAATAGTAGCCAGTAACAGCTTTGTGGAAAGCGAGGTATTTCAAAGCTACAAGAAAATTATATTCCTTACTTTCTACAAATCAGGAAAACTGTAACTATACATTACCTGCAATGTATATGTTGTAAAATTTCTGAAGAAGTCTAAAAGGCATATTGTTGCACGATTGAAAAAAAAATCCCACTTTGAGGTACACATAATGCTATTAACCGCAGTCAATCTTCGTCCCATGAGAAATTGGCCATACGCAAGGAAAGACATATAGCCTAGCCGGAGCTTCTAAACCGGTAGTTTGGTTTCCTTTTTTTAAGAGTGCACTTGAAGCGGCGAGATTTTGGGCTGAAAAGTAATGCATCTCTAGATTATGTGATAGAATTTTTAAAGGGGGGGGGACTCTGATCGATTAGAACAGCGCGTTTTTGAATTGCAATACTAGAATTTTTTTTAAAAAAAATCCCATCGTTAGCTGGACGAGTGCAAAAGAGGCCAGGGCTTCTAAACATTGAACGGTTGTCCCGAAGTAGTTTTCACGACCTGTTTTCTTCGCCTACATGACAAAATAGCCTTTTGAGGAAATTCCAAAGGAAAGCCTAACATACGCAATCAACTCTAGTTATCCGTTAAAAGGACGGGCGTCTCCATTTCCCTTCGTTCTCTATAGTCGCCGGGGCTTCTCACGTGACCTTTTTAACGGCTCACTATGCGGCGGGTGGAAGTTCCTGTAATCTATGGTTCTTTTTGGAGAGACTGTCCTCGCTCTGTCTATGGTTTTCATGGGGCCGATGGGAGGTCGGTGTGCACATTCCTCTCCCATTACCTCACACTCAAAGAAGGGGCCGCCGGGAAGGTGGAGGACCTGGACTCTCCTGCCTTGCTTCAGCTCTGTTTAGCCGGCGGCCACTCCGCGCTTCTTCGTCCGGTTCTGCTGTGCGGTTCTTTCCCACGGCCTGTCTTGTCCTCCCTTCCCTTGCCCCGCTGGGTCCACTTCTCCAGCTCTCGCCCGCCCTGGCCCATGGCTCCATGAAGCGCGGGGTAGTAGAGGTGGCGGCGGCGGCGGCGGCGGCGGGGAGGCAAGAGCAGGAGGAGCGGCGGTGGCGGCGGCGGTGGTGGTGGCGACGGCGGTGGTTAGGTTGAAAAGTAACTGGAGTAGGGAACCGTCTTCGCGTCAAGGAAAGAAAAGGTGCGCCGTGTCGGGCTCTTTTTTGGCCAGCCCCGTCCCTGGGCGAGGGGGGGGAAGGCAGGCAGAGTATAGCCAGCCTTTCGGCTCTCCTCAGATCTCACCGCAGACCGCTTCCCTCGCCTCTTATCCCGCAGGCGAAGCTTCAGACCTTCAGGTGAAGCGCGCCCTCCTTTCTCCTTGCCTGTAGGCGATCTTGGAAGCTTTTCCTTTCTGCCTCCCTTCCTTTCCTGCCAGGCCAGCGGCTCCCTTCACGTTTGTTCTGCTCTGCTGCTTCGCTTAGGGTCGGGGGTCTTGAGCCTATTTGATTGCCAGGTTCTTAGCTAGCAGGCGGTAGCCCCATTAAGGATCAAAACGCCCCGGTTGGAGCGGATCGAGCTCACTGGGTGACTTTGGCAAGCTTCCTTTTCCTTGCTGCTTTCCTGTCATGTTATATAGCATGGTGTTGGGAAATTGTATGAATGAAGAGAATCCAAGTTATATTTTTTTTTGCATTTGCTAAAATAATCCAGGTTGTTCCTTGTTCTGTAGTGTACCGTATGTGCAGTAGTGCCTCTATACAGGAACATGCCCCACGTCAGTACAGTTGATCCCTAATATGTTCTTAGAATTGCAGCTACAGTCAGCTAAACTCATTTACAATATTCTACCTTTTTTTTTACTTGGGGGGGAGTCAAGGGAAACTTAAGTATACATATAATTGTGCCTTAATTAGAAGTAAAATTCACAACTTGAATGTTGCAAGAAATATGCTGAGGATTTTCTGAAAACTCTTTATTTCCTCTGTAGACATTGCTCTAATAGTGGTTTTTGTTATTCCAGGTCACTTTCTTTCGCAAATGCTAATCTTTTTATTCCGTCAGTGTTACATATTTCTATGATAAGTTCATGTCCTTGTCCCTCCTTGTTCTTGGATATTTCTAATAATTTGTATTCTTCTACTTTACTTTTCTCATTTTTTTCTTCAATGCCCCCCATATATGCTAAAGAAAATTTGTTCCAGACACTGAGATTATTATTATTATTATTATTATTATTATTATTATTATTATTATTATTATTATTATTATTATTATTATTATTATTATTATTATTATTAAGATTTATATACGGCCTCACAGTGCAAGCACTCTCTAAGCGGTTTACACCAGTAAGGATTGTATATCTATATTGCCCCCAACAATCTGGGTCCTCATTTTACCTTCCTTGTAAGAATGGAAGGCTGAGTCAACCTTGAGCCGGTGAGATTTGAACCGCTGACCTGCGGATCACAGTCAGCTAAAGTGGCCTGCAGTACTACACTCTAACCACTGCACCACCTCGGCTCTTCATAATTACTTTAAAAGTGTGTGTGTGTGTGTGTGTGTGTGTGTGTGTGTGTGTTATATATTACATTATATTTTGTGTGTGTGTGTGTGTGTGTGTGTGTGTGTGTGTGTGTGTGTGTGTGTGTACATTTTATTCCTAATATAAAATGTATTTAAATAAAGATTTCAAGAGTGAAGGGGGACAGGGGAGACAAGGAAAAAAGTTTTTTCCCTCATATAGGAAATACTTTACAATTTATTTTTAGTCACTTTTGCAGGTCTGTTGACAGTCTAACAGTCTAATGGTGTTCAACTACATCTAAAAATTTATGGGTTTTATTTCTTTCTTTTCAGATTTGGAAACAGGAATGGGCCGTGAGAAAAGGAAATTCATTCCAGAAATAAAATAGCTTCCCCTTCCACCTGTCCACTTCCCCCTTGGCAGTACAAGGTTTCTGCTTTCAGTAAGCATTTATCTGAAGCCTAATATACAAAAGCTTGTTAGGATAAAAAAAACAAATAGTTTGTAAATGGTGATGATAACAGTTGTGACAGCTGTTGCTGTTCCACACTCCAGCAAAGTGGAAAGGTCATCTAGCTGTGTAACTTTTTCCTCTTATTTTCTTTCTCTCTCAAAAGGAACTGAATTCTTAATTTTTTGGAGGCTGATGTTTACAAATATTTAACATGAAGTATTGTGTTAAATACCTGCATTGTGTATACACATTTTCAGAGCTTTTGCACATAGTATTAGTGTACAGTTCCTTCACATAGTTGTAAACAATATCAATTTAACATAAACATATATTTATAAATATATTGCATGCTGAAGTTTTACTCAGCATATTAATTTAGCTGCCAGTGGAAAAATGTGTAATTTAACATTTTTAATATTTTTACAAATTTTGCATATCCTTATCACACTTTGGGTAACAATTTGTTTCAGTCTTGTTCAATAAAAGTTTGAGGCCTACGGCTAAGACTCTTTTTCTGCTCACCTTATTATTTGAAATAAAGCTAGTTATGCTGCAGAAACAGCTCTTCTGCCAGAGATTGAAGTATATATATTATCATTTGGGATTTCCTGATCAAAGTCATTAGGGATCACTTATACCACATTGCACAAATTGCCCAATTATAACTGAGGAAATAACACTTCCAAGTATGGATGCACTCACTAGATATAAAGATAACAAGATATGCAGGGTGGCTGCAAGGAAGGAAAAATTGTCTTTGTCCTAATAAATAGCAGGTATGGATAACCATCTGTTTTGATTCATAATATTTTTTTAATAGGAACAGAAACTTAACCAAGAAGAAATCTCATTCTTGGGTTTCTCTGACTATTATTTCCAAAAGTAGAAAGAAGAGATCTGCACATTTTTTAATTTTTCAAGTTCAAATTTCACAATATGTCCCATTTCAAGTATGAAACATGCAGTTTCAAACATTTTAGAACTCATTCTGGTTTCAGCTTGGAATACTTCCAAAACACTCAAGTAGCCAAGCTGTATTCAAAACAACAGTTTTGCACTCCAGACAAGATATTAGTTGAAGCTTCACACTTGAAAGCTCCTCTCCTACCTCCCGTAACTTGCACAGCTTGCATCGGCCTTCCTAGGCCTTCCCTTGCTGGCTGTACCCCCACAACAACACCCCTCCTGTCTCACTCCCATACACCTTCCCTAGAACTCCTGCCACTTTCCACTTACCAACTAGCATATCTCAGGTTTACAGTGGTAACTAGGATTGCCATTACTAAGTAATGCGTTCATGTGACATCACACTTTATGACCACATTACTTAGCGACAGCAATCCTGGCCCCAATTGCTGTCTTAATTTGAGGACTACATAAAATGGTAGTCCAGCGTTTTCTGATTAATCTTGAATTGCTGATACATTTTTAAATTAATTTTTGATGTCATGTAATTTCAGTTTGTTTCTGTTTAATTTTTGGCTATGTCATATGCCAGTTTTCTTGTATAATATGTATGTTATAATATGAACTACGCTGTTTTATTACTGGAAAAAGTACTTTGTTGTATATTTTTTTCATTAATGAAATGACATGTTGCATATTGTGTGTTTTATCAGGGTTCTACAGTGCTTCAGACAGTAGGTGCTGAATCAGGATGGGAAAAAGACGCTGTGTTCCTCCACTTGAGCCCAAGTTGGCAGCAGGCTGTTGTGGGGTAAAGAAACCCAAATTGTCTGGAAGTGGAACACATAGTCACGGGAATCAAGCCACAACTGTGCCAGTCTCTAGTTCAGGTCCTCTTCAGAACCACCAGCATGCAGATGGGGGCAGTGGAAGGGAGAATGTATCAGATTTGACTTTATGCCCTGGAAATTCTCCAATTACTCGAATGAATCCCACTTCAGGAGCATTGAGCCCACTTGCCCGGCCTAATGGAACTGCCAACAGCACCAAAAATCTAGTCGTGACAGCGGAGATGTGCTGCTACTGCTTTGATGTTCTCTACTGTCATCTTTATGGTTTCCCTCAGCCACGACTTCCTCGATTTACCAATGATCCCTAGTGAGTAAATTTATGGGCATGGGAGGGAAACTGAATATCCATCCAAAAAGATAATGGAAGGGTTATTCAAAATACAGGTTATCTGCTAAGAAATCTGAAATAGTCGTTTTTGTAGATAGCTTAACGTATACAATCAAACTGTCTGCTATAAACAGAAAGCATGGATTATATTGGTGTTTATTAGATAAAACAACTCTGTGCAGTGGTAGTTAGCATTAGAACTTGGAGGGCTGAGGAAAGAAAGTCTTAGCAGTAGACTAAAATAGCTATTCTGGTTTGTACCTATCTTTTTCATTCTAATGGGCGTTGAGCTTATTGAATATCACAGTATAAGACTTCATAATTAAGGTATCAAAAAGAGCTGTAATTACAAATTATTTCAAGGAATACAGAATTTTCCTTTCTATAATTTATTTACCCAAGGAATTAGTTGATTGGTCACGGTTTCAGATTAGTTTTTCATAAAAAACAGAATAGCTCAATTTGATCAGCCTATCAACAAAATTAAAGTCCTATAACTTTGTTACTGGTACTGGATATGGTAGTATATACTTGTAGGAACAGAAATATTTATGTAGCGCTAGTTTAATATTGTGATAAGAATAGAGAAGTTTGCAAATGATAGAGACCGAAGATCTGCTAGAGAGTTTTTTTTAATTACCTAAATTTTCATATTTATGCAATATAGTCTTTGTTTTTTGAGTGGGAAGATATACAAAATAGTTATCCAGAATATTCTCTTCTTGAACCAATGAGTATTACGCTTCCTTATTTTTTGAGTATCCACTGACTTATAGATTATTGATACTTACAGCATCCATGTAGAAAATGGAATGCAACAATGGTACCTTGTTGCACTTCTTTTCTAAAGTTTCTGATGTATATGATACATTTCCATGTCTTTTTCCTGCATCAGAAATCTGGATACAACAGCAATTTCTCATCATTGCTGTTGGATTCATGATGGCAATCCAAGGAAGATTGAGTTTGTCCTGATTCAGAATGTGTATTGCTTTTTTTGAAAAGCAAAGAGTTTCTTAAAGGAATAAAATCTCATGTAGTATAACTGAAATGGTCAGTTATACAGCACTGATCCCTTGTATTGCTCATGTAATCAGTTAAGAATCACTCTGAATTCAACTTATGTTAAACAAAATCAACTATACATGAAGGCCTCCCCAGTAGAACAATAAGTAGTATATTGAATGATGACAATTTTACATAGTTTCTTGCATATGTTTGGGAAGCATTGCTAGTTACCAAAGAGGTAGTATTGGGATAAAGTAATATAATCTAATAGAATGTAGTATATATCCTATGCTTATTAAAAACATGCTTATACCAAGAGAAATTGGAGAATTCAATATCTGATTCAAATATTAAAAGTCATGGTTTAAATAAACATATAGGGTCAATTTATACTGTTTCCCGATTTTGTAACTCATACATTTCCTGAAGCATAGTTTGTAATTAAAGATATGCAGGGTGACTTTGCACAATATTCTAGGATAAAATATGATTGGCTACTTCATGGTTTAATATATTGTGTTTATTACTGTGAGTTAATGATTTAAAGTGTTGTGTGAACCAAGCATTTTTATTAATTCAGTAATCTTGGATTAGTGTAGTGTTCAACTGTAGTTACATCAAGATGTGCCCATGAACATTTTGCTCTGTACAGTTATAATTTTTAAAAGAACAGGAGAAAATTATGAATATATTAATAACTGGAAAGATTTTAATAATTAATAACTGGAAAGACTTTAATAAAGCAGTAGGGGTTAGTGGTGAACATGTTGAATGAAGTCTGGGGAGACCTAGGTTCAAATTACTCTCAGCCATGGAAGCTCACTGAGTCTTTGTGCCAGGGCCTTTTCTGCCTAAACTCCCCATGAAGTTATGAGAAGTATTAGAGAGGGAGTGTTATATATGGCACCTTGAACACCTGAAGAAGTCAGATATAAATGTAATAAATATCTAGACATGCTGTTGATACTTTGACAGTTTCTTGAGCCATGTGTTATCAGCCACACTTATAACATTTGACTTCAGTAGTTGGATATTTTTCCTGTAGTTTGTATTCTCTATGAAATGCTACTTGTATAATGTAAGGGTTGGAAGTTAACGTGGAGATTCATCCTCCTGATGATGCACAAATCTACGGTAGTACTAGAACATTGCCTATAGCTGCTAATCCAGCCTTTAAATAAACACCTTCTCTGCTTAAACAATCCACCACTTTGTGAGGCAATCTGCTCCATACTGAACAGTTCTTATCATTTTTTTTAATGTTCTAGTAAAACCTGCTAATTCAAACCCATTTTTTGCTTGTCCTGTTTTCTGGAACAGCTCTAAACAATTCTGTCTGATAGGATTGCCTTTCAGAGATTTGATGACATCTGCCTTGTCTCTGCAGTGTTTTTTCTTCAAGCTAAACATACCAAAACCTCCACCTGCTCCTCATAACTTTTGTTTTGTTTTGCTTTCCAGGCCTTTTATCATATTTGTTGCTCTCATTGGGCATGTTCTAGTTTAACCATGTGTTTTCTAAAATATGTGCCTATAACTGGATGTAGTATTCTAGAAGTAGGATGATTAATTCAGAAGTGAGAGGAACAATTATTTATATTGATCCTGATATTGTACTTCTAATAATACAGCTTAGGATTGCTTTTTCTTGTTTCTTTTTTTGGAGTCGCACAACATTGTTGGGTCACATTCATATCTACTAGATCCTTTTGATATATATTGCTGCTTGTATCGTACCCCCCTCCCATGCACATGATTTTATTTTTCCTATTTCAGTATAAGACTCTAGATTTGTTGCTGTGAATTTCATCTTGCTGCTCTTGCTACTTATTTGAGTTTATCAGGATCTTCCTTAATCTTTATATTATGTACTGAGAAGTTTGCTGTCCCCCCCTCTTCATGTCATGAGCAAATGTGATAATCATAGATAGTAATCCTTTAGTCAAATTGCTTACAAATATGTTGAACAGCACAGGACTTTAAATGAGTTCTGCAGTACAACAGTCAGAACTAACTTCCATCTTAGAATGGCCTTAGTTGAACAGCACAGGACCTAACAGGGAGTTACACTGGCCTTAGCTTAACAAAATACAATTCTGTGGAAACAATTTCAAAATGTTAGATGGAGTCTAACTAAGATTCCCACTAAGATGGTACACATGCTAGTGGGAAAAATAGGATTTAATGAAAGTTTCTTTTGCCAACTGATTTTGAGATTTACTCTTCTGAGTAAAAATGGTAATACATAAACATATTCTTATTACTATGATGTTTTGCCAGTAGGATACTGTAAGAGGAAGTGTGTTTTGTCCTAATACTACTACATCAGTGTAGCATTACACTGATAAAGGGATTGGTGTGATTAGAAATATCCCCTTATATTTAATGGAGAGCCAAATCAAAATCATGACAGGAATGCTACGTTGCTATGGTGTAGTTAAGATTTCAGTTAACCCTGCCTTTAATCCCAGTGTATCTTTACCAGTATATAAACTCCAGACAAGATTTCTAGCTGAAATATTAGGGTATTCTCTTGTCTGTGTATATGAGAGAAGGAGGGAGGGAAACAGTGTGATAATGAGAATGATGAGAAATACAGAAGAATACTTTGCACAATAGTTCAACCTGCCCAGAGGACGCTGCTGACATTTGTTACAGAACTCCCAACAGCTACCTTACCCTAAAACATGAACGTCTATCATCAACACTACTCCTACAACTGGGATAAAGCATCTTGAACAGGTAAGCTATGTATGATGGAATGCCAAAGAGGCTTTGGGAACACAGAGAGGTAGCAAAACAGTTAAGGGAGGAGGAAATAGGGGCACTGTGAAGCAGATTGTTGAGTCTGGGGGAAAGGAGAAACATGAAAAAGATGACCCAGATTAACTCTATCTTAATTACAGTCCATACAAGCTATGAATTTACTTGGTAAACATTTCAATTTTGTTACATTACTCTATAAGCAAATAAAAAACTTGGGGAATCTTTTCAGATTTTTGTTTCCTAAACTAGCCAGACTTGTAGCACTTGAAACAATACTTAAGAATAGTGTTTCTGTAAATATTCCCACCCCTTCCAATAAAAAAATGAAAGCTGCATTTTGACTAATTTTATCAGCAAATTGATATTTTCTTCTACAATACTTTGATGCAGGTTTAGTGTATGTGCTCCAGTAGCCATGAAAACAGTAAATGCAAATAAATAACTCTTAGTGAAAGCTAGGTAATCTAAATCTTGCTCCTTTTAATCATATACTTATGATCCCTTTTGCCTCACAGCATCAAAGCCTGAACACGAGAATAAACATACAGAGGTTTTCTTCAGTGAAAGGTGGGTATTTAGGGTAAGATTTGCTATACCATTTGAGCACCTACAGCAGTATTAAGTGGTTTCTTCACAAATAAGTACTATGTGTTTAGATTCAGAGACTTGTGCCTTACACCTGCTAATTGTTACTCTCTCTTTATATCTTTAGATTTCTACATACTCTATTTGCTAGATGTGGAGGGCTGGATATTTTCCATTCTCAGTGCCATGCAGACTACAAGGAAAACTTACAGCAAAACCAGACCAATATGATTCCAACTATTCCATTGTGTGGTTGCCAAACATATTCCAATAGGTTCCATATTTCAGCAACCAGTTACATAACAAGTGAAGCAATGTTCTCTATGGAAGATTAAGCAAGAATACCCACACCCACTACTATTATACAGTTTTCCGTTTATAAAATGTGACAGACATCCCTTCTGTGTGGTTTTATTTTAGAACTACAGCACTATGAGTGCTACATGTAAAAGGATGTAGAAGGTGTAGACATATATTTACAATAAAAATAAGGATTTCACTTTATTGCAGCACTTGTCTTTTTGTAAGTATAGATGGTAATGTTCACTTAACACCTGGTTTCTATTGTTCAGAATCATACTGGGTAAAGAGAGATTTCTTACTATTAAGGTTTGGTGCATGGATGGTTCTATCATCCAGCCTCTTGAGTGTTAGTTATACTAAGGAAGTAGGTGTCAGGCCTGGAAGCCATTTTTTGTATTGGGCCTTCAGGCCTGCCACAATTTACTACTGTGGGAAACTGGGAGGGGGGATTGTATGGAATATGGGTGATATGTAGTCATAATAACATTCTTTTCTCCTAGAGTCAAGGCCGTCTTGCCCTGCACCTGGAGGGGAGTGGTTTGGAAACATCTCCAGTTTGGGACAGTGCGTTGATTGGACCATGTGATGGATTTGTGGGTGCTGGGCAGGGACTTGAACTTTCCTTTGGGTGGGGAAAACCTGAAAGCCTGGAATTTGGGTTTTCTCAAATGGGCCAATATGGCATCTCTAATAAAATGGAACTTTGAGGAAGCTCATGCCTCGGAGTTTTCTTTCGTTGGGGTTGTTACTTGGAACCCTGACATTAACCTGAATCCTCTTTAAAAATCTTAACCAGCCCCCTCGAACTCAGGGGTGATGTCCGGGGTCCTGAGCCCCGAACATCAATCCGAAACCAGGCGGCGTGAAGACTCAGGGAAGATGGAGGAAGACAAGAAAGCCACGGAGGGAACCATGGGGGCTTGTTCACCGATTTATGTCGAGACCATCTACTCCCCTTCCCAAGCTGTGGTGGAAGCAGCAGAAACCGCGGAGAAGGAGCGCCAGCTAGGTGCCTGAGCGAGCTGCGCAACCAGATCTGACCCTGTGGGATGAAGCCGTGAGAACTAGACCGACCCAGGAGATGATGGCTGGGGCGATGCTGTCGGGACCGCAGATGGGTGGAAGCCGAGCGGAGCAGATCCCAACCCTCGAATGGAGAATACTGGGGCAAGTGTGCAGCAAACACTCCAGAGAATGGGGATTCCTGCCGCCATCACGCAGCTAGTTGCTAGCCGGGCTCCCGGAGCAGTTTGGCCAACTCAGCGTGGGCAGCGCCACTCAGCCCCTTGGGACCGAGCAGCCCAGATGGACCCTGGCACAACTTACGTTCACCAGCCAGCAAGCCGCAGCGCCATTGAGCGGGGCATCTGCCTCCTTTCACTCGGCACAGAGCGGTTCGTTCCATAGCCTTATGCCTCGACCCAATCTGCTGGGGTGACAGTCACCTTGGGAGTGGGGATAGCCCAGCAGCAAAGCTTACTGAACCAGCCCAGCACGGCACCGCAAGGACCACAGCAGGGATTCTGGGGACCCAGTACTCCCCCTCAGCAACAGCAACAGGTCTTCGGACTGCCTCCAGCAAGCCAGATCCCTCCGGGATGGGCATTCTACCCCGTCCAAGCCTGGGTGCAATATCAGTAGACACCTGCCCCAATCCTACAGCCAGCAGCCACCCATCAACCTGGACACTTCCATCCTCCAATGATAGCTCTGCAGCCGGTACCCACCCAGCCACTGCCGCAGCTTCAACCACCAGTCATCCCACAACAGGTTCCAGCTCCTCCCCCACAGTTCAGAGCGACATTTGATGGGACTCCAGGGAAGCTAGCCTATTTCCTCAACCATTGACCAACATGGAAATCAATACCCATCGGATCGGGAATTGATTTCGGCAATCGCAGATGGCATGAACGAAGAGGAAGCAGCGAACTGGATAGCAGCACTTCATGACAAGCTGGATGATGCCGACGAATTTGTCCAACTGATGCGAGGCCAATTTGAAGACATGGCCCACCGGGTGGAAGCCGAAGCCCAGATTAAAGCGCTGAAGCAAGCCGGCCAACCTCCTCAAGAAACTAATTTGGTTGTTTCGAAGACTAGCTGGGAAACTTAAGAGATTGGCCGGAACGCCTCCTCATCCGCCACTTCAAGGAAGCCCTCGACTCAGACCTCAGGCAAGCCTGTGGCATCAGAGGGGTATCAGATCGTATACAAGCCTGGAACAACACAGCCGTGGCCATGGATCTGAAAATCCAGCCCCATAGAAAACCAACCGCAGAGAAACCAGTGAGAAGACCCCTGGGTCATCGAACCCCAGTGAAACTGGCCGAAGCGGCACCTCCCACACTGACAGAAACTATCAAATGCTACCAGTGTTGACAGCACGGGCAATGGGCATCCGAATGCTTGGCTCTGACCCCGGTCCCCCAAGCCTGGACCCCTACCCCAGCAGGGACAAGGAGGACCCCGCGGAAGCCACCTGATAAAGGGAAAATCGCGAAGCAGGCTGTAGAAGTTCCACTCCTTCCCAACGAAGTCGAGGGGACCTCTGGCCAGGGAAATCTCTCCAGTCCCTGCAGAAGGAAGTAGCGGAGATGAGAACCCAATGGTAAGTGGCACCATCTGCCCCTTTACTATCAAAACCATAATAGTAGTACCAGAAACAGGGGTCCAAGGGGAGGTAGAAGCCATCATAGACACTGGCTGCACCAGGTGCCTAATTAGCCTCCCCATAGTCGAACAGCTAGGCATGCGTATGAGACCCGCATGAGCCCGCCCCATCCGCTTTGAACAGGTCGATGGGACATTAATTGGCGGGGGCCCTGCCACACCAGTCACCGAACTGGTCAGACTGGAAATGGGCCATCACCGAGAACTTATCCGATTCGTCATAGCACCAAAAATGACTGAATCAATCATACTAGGCCTCGCGTGGCTAGACAAATGGGGACCACCCATTAAGTGGGAAGACAGCTATAGAAAAATAAACATTGGCATTGGGTTGTTGCCGCCCATAAAACCAGATCAGTGCCAAAAGGCCACAAACCCCAACTGCGCCGATGAACCCAAGGCCGCAGTCCCCGCCACCGATGGACTGCCCGGCAGCCCGCAAGTGCCCAGAGAGTACTGAGACCTATCGAGGGTTTTTAGCGAAGAAGATTGCAACTTCCTCCCCCCTCATCGCGCAACAAATTGCGCGATCGAGTTTGTTCCGGGAGCCAAGCTGCCGAAGCCAAAAATGTACTCCATGACTCCCAAAGAAATGGAGGACCTGAGAAAGTACATTGATGCCACCTTAGCACTGGGCTTCATCCAGCCCGCAAAATCCAAAGTGGCAGCCCCCATGCTCTTTAAAGAAAAAAAAGACGGGAGGATGAGGCTTTGCGTGGATTTCCGTGGAATTAATGCCGTGTGCGTGTAGAACACCTACCCCCTCCCCCTCATGAAGGACATGCTGAACCACTTAGCCAAAGGCAAGGTGTTCACCAAACTGTACTTAAGAAAAGCCTATTAATTACTGCATAAGAATCAAGGAAGCTGATGAATGGAAAGCCACCTTTAATTGTCCACTTGGCAGTTTCCAGTTCAAAGTCATGCCGTTTGGCCTGCAGGGAGCCCCAGCTGTCTTCATGCAACTGATCAATGAAGTGCTACATGAGCACCTGTACAAAGGAGTCCTAGTTTACTTAGATGACATTTTCATATTCAGCGAGACCCTTGATGAACATGTAAAGCTAGTGCGGCAAGTGCTGAAAAAACTCCTCGCCACAAAGCTCTACACAAAGCTGTCAACATGTGAATTCCACAAAACCTCCCTAGATTACCTAGGCTACCAAATATCCAGTGGAGGATTGGAAATGGACCCAGGAAAAGTGAAAGCGGTGCTAGACTGGCAACCTCCACGCACCCACAGACCGCTTCAAAGCTTCCTGGGATTTGCAAACTTTACAGGCAATTCATCCCGGCATTTGCAGAAGTCGCACTACCCCTAATAGAACTGTTAAAAATGGGGTCTCCTCCTGCAACATTACGGCTGAGCCAACCACTCGCCTGGACAATGGACTGTCAAAAAGCCTTTGAAAAATTAAAATGGCTCTTCACCGAGGAACCGATCCTCCAACATCTGGATCCAGAGCGACAATTCATCCAAGCCGACGCCAGCAACATAGCCGTGGCAGCCATACTCCTACAGAAGGACCCACAAGGACAGCTCCTACC
The DNA here is from genome assembly GCA_023053685.1 of Diadophis punctatus similis. Taxonomy (NCBI): domain Eukaryota; kingdom Metazoa; phylum Chordata; class Lepidosauria; order Squamata; family Dipsadidae; genus Diadophis; species Diadophis punctatus. The sequence continues at coordinate 4,072,896 of JALIGW010000033.1, forward strand.
CTGTGCCTACGTCTCCAAAAAGCACACCGACACCGAGAGGAGGTGGGCCATTTGGGAGAAAGAAGCCTATGCAGTCAGATGAGTTCTCCTCTCCTGGAGACATTTCCTGGAAGGGGGGAAAGTACCGTTCAAGGTCTGGACTAATCACAAAAACCTCAAAGTTCTGAAAACCCCAAGGAAGCTGTGTCCCAAACAAGTCGCTGGGCACAATACGATTAAAATTCGAACTGAAGTACATCCCGGCTGGGAAGAATCTGCTAGCTGATGCCCTATCGAGAAAACCCCAATTCGATAGCCGCAGGAAGGAAGTCGTTCATGCCATCATCCCCCCCCCCTCGCAGCCAGCCGCACAAGTCACCACCAGAGGCCAAGACAGACGACAACCAGACAACGGGACAAATTGACAGCGGAACTGAAAGCCACGCTTCCAACTGACCCATGGCTCACCGATAACAGAGACATCTTGACCATAAGAGAGGGACTGGCTTGGAAAGGGTCGAAACTATATGTACCTGCCAGCTTGAGGCTGGAAGTGCTGCGTCGCAGCCATGACTCCAAACTGGCCAGACATTTTGGATTCCTAAAACCCCTACATCTGGCCAGGAGACAATTTTGGTGGCCAAGAATGAAAGCCGATGTAGAGGACTACGTGAATAGCTGTGCCACTTGTGCTGCAGGAACCCCCGGATTCCTCCAGCAAGTAGCTAGTCCCAGTAGACCTTAGGAGGAAATTGCAATGGATTTTATCATTGAACTCCCAGAGAGTGGGGGAAATACTGTCATTTGGACAGGAGTTGACTTATTTTCTAAGCAAGCGCACTTCACCACCTGTTTGGGGTTACCATCAGCGAAAAAACTGGCAAAGATGTTCATTAAACAGATTTATCGACTGCACGGAATACCCCACCAGATCATCTCAGATCGCGGAGTCCAGTTCACCGCCAAATTTTGGAGAGAGTTCCTGAAGTCGGTCGGATCCACGCAAGGGCTCAGCTTGGCTTTCCATCTGAGTACAAACAGAGCCATAGAACGAGAAAAAGCAATGGTGGAACAATATATATGATGCTATGTAGATTACCAACAAGAGAACTGGGTGGACCTGCTGCCATTCGCAGAAGTTGCTTACAATAACGCTGTGTACAGCAGCACCGGATTGACCCCCTTTCAGGTCACCAGCGGCATGGACTTTGTACCTATGCCAGAACTGCCTAGAGCTGTGTTTCCCAACCTTGGCAACTTGAAGATGTCTGGACTTCAACTCCCAGAATTCCCCAGCCAGCGTTCGCTGGCTGGGGAATTCTGGGAGTTGAAGTCCAGATATCTTCAAGTTGCCAAGGTTGGGAAACACTGGCCTAGAGAACCCCCCTCCTCCATGACCCTGACCGAGTGGATGGAGTCGCTGAGGAAGGACTGGGAGAACACTAAAAAGGCAATAGCGGAAGCTGCTGAGGCATACGAGAAGCAGGCAGACAAACACCAATCTCTTCAACCTCCTTTCTGTGTGGGAGATCGGGTTTATCTATCAACCAAATACATAAGACTGAAGCTACCTAGTAAAAAGTTGGGACCCAAGTTTTTAGGCCCGTTCCCAATAGTGAAAGTAATTAACCCAGTGACAGTTCAGCTCATCCTCTCCCGCATTCTAGGGAAAGTGCATCCTGTTTTTCACAGTAGTCTCCTGAAACCAGCTATAGGATCCAGATTAAGACCCCAAGCTCAACCCCTTCCTAGACCTATGGTGGTGCAAGCGGAGACACATTATGAAGTTAAAAGGATCTTGGACTCTAGATTATATAGAGGACGTTTGCAATATTTAGTTCATTGGAAGGGGTACCCTTTGTCTGAAGCCACTTGGGTTAAGAGCTGGCATGTGAAAGCAGACAGGCTAGTTAAACAATTCCATGACAAATACTCTGATAAGCCAAAGGGCTCCCCTGGGGGAGGAAGGGGTAGTTAGTCTTTTGAAATTAACTCCCTGTGTTACTCTTGTTGCAGGACATGATCTTCTGATGAGGGGGACAGCCTGTCAGGCCTGGAAGCCGTTTTTTGTATTGGGCCTTCAGGCCTGCCACAATTTACTACTGTAGGAAACTGGGGGGGGGGATTGTATGGAGTATGGGTGATATGTAGTCATAATGACATTCTTTTCTCTGAGAGTCAAGGCCATCTTGCCCTGCACCTGGAGGAGAGTGGTTCGGAAACAGCTCCAGTTTGGGACGGTGCATTGATTGGACCATGTGATGGATTTGTGGGTGCTGGGCAGGGCCTTGAACTTTCCTTTGGGTGGGGAAAACCTGGAAGCGTTCAGATTCAGGTTTTCCCAGATGTGCCAATATGACCTCTCTAATAAAATGGAACTTTGAGGAAACTCATGCCTCGGAGTTTTCTTTCATTGGGGGTGTTACTTGGAACCCTGACATTAGGCCCTTCAGCTTTCAACAGGAGGCCTGGTTTCTGGTTCTGTAAACAAGACAGTCATTTAACATTGGTTGAGAGAGAAAAGATATCTTATTAATAGCAAGCTGTCGTATGCATGCCTATTTGGCATTCACTTGGTTACTTAAGAGAACATATCTATATCTCTGTGGACTTCTCCCAATGTCTTTTGTTGTGAGACTGCATCCAGAGCTTGAACTGAAAGTTATTGTATATGTTACTGCTATAATACAATAAAGATCTAATGTTCCTTTCAGCCTGTGAACTAAAGGTGTAAATGTCTGAACATGTATATAGATAATATATAGAAAATATATTTGATGATGGAATAAGGAATTGCTCTAGACCAGTGTTTCCCAACCTTGGCAACTTGAAGATGTCTGGACTTCAACTCCCAGAATTCCCCAGCCAGCTTTGCTGGCTGGGGAATTCTGGGAGTTGAAGTCCAGACATCTTCAAGTTGCCAAGGTTGGGAAACACTGCTCTAGACTGTAGTGTGGGTTGTAGTTCTGCCTACTATTTCATGCTTGTGTCTAACTTAATTTTAGCTATCAATGTATGCGGAAGATGAATTGGATCTTACTCTACCATTTCTCACAACAGAGCTTGAATTTATGTCTTCAGGTTTTTAGAACCTCCTTGATAGATAATGATTGTTCCATACAGTAAATGAAAATTGCATATTAATTCTGAGAGACTCACATTTGCTAGATTTCTGCTATCTGAACCTCAGTGTGCCATGATATATAATATCTGTATTGGTAATCATGTTTTATTTGGTAGAAAAGGGTGATTGGGGATAGTTTCTTATCACAGTGCAGAAGTTGCTGGATTACTCATCACAGTGTTAAAATTGTTTAACCATGGCTGTTGGAATAAACACTGCTTGGTGAGTTCACACACAACTCACTAAAACGAAACAAACATAATTATGGGTGAAGTTCTTCTTGCTTGGCTACTGTTGATGGGAAAGAGAACATTTTCTCCATGTTAAGATTATTATAGGTTTGGCAGTGTGACATGCAACAATTTTTACTTCTATATATGCGTTTTGCTTTTTTCAAATTTAGTGTCTCCTGATTTTATTACAAGGGTAGGTATCAAATTATATATAAAAATATGCAGCAAAATCTAGAGCTACAAAAAAGGCTTTTGTTCCATAAGTGAGGCTCTGTATGCAGTAAATAACATTATCCAATAAGGAATAATTGGGAATCTTCTGTTAACTTTGAGGTTTGCAAAAGTAATGGAAAAGCTTCACTGAAAAAGTTATTGAGAGGAGCAAGTGAATGATGCACATTGTCCTTGCACAATGTATATGAAAGGTGTTCATCTTAAAAGGGAGCAGCGTAAGGAGAAATTACCCTGAAAAAGAAGATGTTAGTTGTTATCCTGTACTACAGCACTCTACACTGCAATGTTTTGTTGCAGATTCCATTTGAAATTTAAATTACATTTACAATTTTTACAAGACGGAGAGTGTTTCAGGAGGCATGTTTTTTTTAAGTCATACCCACCTATTTGCCTAAAAGTCTATTTGAATAGTAGCTCTGAGTTCAAAACTTGCTTGCTACTTTGTAATGTATCAATTGGCCTTAATTAAGATACTATACTGTTTGTTATTTTTAACTAGATAACAGCTATGTTCAATGCCTATATTTTACAGTTAGCTTATTATTTTAAAAACAGTTTTTTTTATTTCTTTTAACCCTTACTGGTTTTTTTTAAATATACAAGAGCCATTTCAGTGTATCTGTTCAATCCATGGCACTGAGAATTTATTGAATGTTGTACCAATGGCTAACTATCCTAGCAGTACAGAATTCTTGGCTTCCAGCTCAGAACACCAAAAACATAAAGTCAGTGATGTACTGTAGTCAATACCAGTTTTTGGAGGGGAAAAAATCATCTCTATTTCTGACTCTGCTTTGTTCCCTTTGTAGGGATAAGTCTAAATCTAAAGAAATTCTAAACAGAGGCTGAGAAGAGCATGGGATTACTGTTGTTATCAAGGATTTCAGGCTTATATTTAAAAAATAGTTTATGTAACAATAACATTACAAATCGTAAAAGCTGTTTTAAAATATAACAAATAGAAGATAAATGTTAATAGATTATTTGCTGTTCAGATAAATAAATGGAACAGCAAGTTTATTTTTCAGATAGACATGGCAACGTTAATTTTCATCCAGATTATTGTATGCTTGAATTAATTGTCTAGCAAACTAGGTGTTTGTAGCATTTTTGCCATGTTGTTAAAAATAGAAACAAAATTGAAAAGTCTATACTAGATAGCTAGAACGAGCTTCAGATTTAGATCTGGAATACTTATTACAACTAGTTTAATTCCATTGATGATATTCTTAATCATTGGATATCAACAGAAGTGTAGTATATTGAAGAACTCAGAAACTAGATCAGGAGGTAATACAGAGGAGAACAGTTAAGATTTATTTAAAAGCACATTAGACTAATTAAAAACACAGATTTGATAGATGCATGAATATGCATAGCCAACAAATTAAAAGCAAATGGTACCACAATTACTGTATTTTCTCTTATTATCTTTAAGAGTTAGAAAAACTAAGTTTAATCTAAGTTAGGCATGACTTTATCCTGGCTTTAGAATTTCTTCATAAAAAATAATTCTTGAAGAATTTATTTAGATTTGATTCAGAGGACCGCTTTAAGTTCCAATTATCTGTCCTCTTAGGATAAATAGCCATCATGGAAGAGCACTCTAAATTAGAATCATAATGGGGAGAAAAAAGTATGAAAATTCCTCTAAAAAGAATGGCATCCCTTCAAAAAGCATCTGATTTGTATTTTCTTCACTTCCGCAAGATCTGTCATACAGTATTTAATTTGGTCCTTAAATAAGCTTTCTGGCTGTACTGTATGACATCATGGAAAAGAGAAAGAGAGATAAAAGTATGTATTAATTCATTTATAGTTGACTATAATTATGGCTTATTTCTTGAGTTCCATCACATATAACTGTTTAGCATTTATGTGTGAAAACACTTGAAACAGAGTCAGATTATTATAAAACTTCTATTATGCAGGCCACCTAAGTATTCTTAGGCATTGTGAAAGCATATTTTGGTTGTTTATGCAGGCTTCATATGACACAGAAAACAATTGCCGTTAGATGGTTACTATATTAAACTTAAATATAAACAAATTAGAAAAAACATAACATGGTAGTAGAAGCATTTAGTATATGCTTGATTAAGCAAAAAACACAAAATAATAATACAGATAAATATATTTGGAGAAAATGTATTAAAAGACTTTATTTTAAAAAATATAGATAGCAAAGATAAGACTGTTAAACAACCTGTACTGCAGAAATCAGTACAAAATGCTGTGGGTCCATGACATTTAGCACTCTCATAACATGACTCATGAAACAGGATCTTATTGGTCATTATAAAAGGCATAGTCAGAGAACTTCCCCAAAGTACAAAGAGTTAAATTATTTAGGATTTTATAAATCAAAAATAGCACTTTGCATTGGGCTTGGACATAGAAAACATAACTTACCGTATATAAGTTTAAAATACATTTACTTAACCAATTCCAATTCTACATTTACTAATAATCGGGTACAGTCAGAGTTTTCAAATTACCTTTAAGAAAAGTTCCACGAAGACTCAAGAAGTCTGAAAAATGTGCGGACTGGGACAACTCGCCGCAGCCAACTCGTTGCGGCCAACTCGCCACAGGCAATTCACCACGGCCAACTCACTACAGGACAACTTGCCATGGCAAACTCTCCACGGAACAACTTGTCATGGGACACTTTTACAATTCAATTTAATTATTTAAAATAAATAAAACATTGTTTAAATTTTTGTCATTCACATTTTATTCTGTCCCTTCTTTTGCATCCTTTCTTTCATAATTTTATTCTATCATTTCTTTGATATTAGTGTAACTCTTGTACTGCAGCGAGTTGGCCATGGCGAGTTTGTCAGGCAGCAAGTTGGCCGTGGCGAATTGTCACAATAGACCCAAAAATTTCAGGCATGGATGCACCTTTTTCTTTTCATGTGAGCTTTCAGATTCTTTCTTGCCAGTGATAACTTACTATTTTATACAATACTGAAGCTCAAACTAAAATACAAGTGTAATTTGCTGTTGACTATAGCTCATTGTACCTGACTGAAAAAGTGACCTATTTAAGTTTTAGCACTACCGGTAATTCCAAGCTGAAGCTATGTCTGTAAACACAAAGTGTAAAAAAGGAAATGAACACAAAAGGTTTGTTTCCAGTCTTTAGGGAATTAGTACATCAGAACTGCAAACTTTGAAAATGTTTTAGAAGCTTTCCTGCCCTCATTTCTGTCTATTAATATAAAAAGCTCAATATTTTCAGGCTATCCAATGAATGTGAAAAAAATGTTATTTCTTTAAGGAATCTGCTCATTAAATTTAATATGAAAGCAACAGTACCTTTTTTCAGACTCACACAAATATCTAGAAGTATCCCTTCCCCCAGTTCAAAGCTGATATTTTAGACAAAAGAGTTTATTGTCCAGGAACAGATATTTTTCCTGTCAGCAGTTAAGTGGGTTGTCCAACTCTTCTGTGGTAACTGAGCTTAAGTTTATTTATCTGCATGGAGTCTAAAGTGCTTTTAGATATGCAATTTGATTGTCTGATCAGACTTTTTTAATGTGGTATTTTATATCCAGAGTAACAAAAATTCTTGTAATATTGATCCTGGTTTCTAGCCTGATGCCTTAACCACTATAGCAAACTGGCTCCCCAATGTGAACAATACAGACAATGAAATGAACATTGAGGATAAGATGGCTTCCATGAGGAAGAACATCATACACCCAACACTTCTGGAACCTTCTTGAGGAAAGAGCCATCATAAAATCTTGCTTCCGGACTGGAACATCAGTCAAGTACTAAACCATTACCAGAGCTATTAAATGTCACTAGCAGAGCAGCAGGAAACCTGTGACCTTTCAGATGTTGCTAAATAAAAGCGGTCAACAGTATGGCTTGTAAAGAAACAGTAAAGTTGGTAGCTGACATTTAGCAAAATTTGCTTGGGCCTCAGATTCCCTGCCCTTCATTTGAACACGTCAGAAGAATCAATAGGATTATGCTGTCTACCTAACCTGATTTAGGTCATCCAAACATATTGCCAAGTCCTGCCTCAAAAAAGAAGCAATTTTCTCTCTCCTTGCACAGAAAGGAAGCAGGTAAAAACAATGTAACCTGTTGTTTTAAGTATTTCTAAGGTTTTGGAAAGTATAAAAGAAGGAAAGCAGATTGTAATTTTCAACATAAGTTCAGTGAAACAGAGGCATTGAAAGCTAAAAAAAGGCATACATTTATTTTTCATTACAAATGCAGTGATATTTTTTGTATTTTAATTCATTTTTCTTAGCAAGAATTATTTGAATCTTTTGTGTTATGCATTTTCAGCCCACTCTTTGTGACATGGAAGACAGGCCGAGACAAACGACTTCGGGGCTGCATTGGAACTTTCTCTGCCATGAATCTTCACTCAGGACTCAGGGAATACACATTAACCAGGTAAAATCAACTGTGATCTCTCAGAAAACTAAGCCCGATTCGTTATGTATGTATGTGTGCGTGTGTGTATACACCTTGTACATACTCCTTGTAGTATGTATAAATCTGAAATTTGATCTTAAATCTGAAATTTGACTAAATAATTCTTAGAATGAAGTAAAACTTCCAAATTACACTATGATGAGCTGTTTTATATGTGTTTGTGAGTATGTTCTTTTTCCACTTTAGTGCACTTAAGGACAGCAGATTTCCACCCCTGACTCGTGAGGAGCTGCCTAAACTTTTCTGCTCTGTCTCCCTCCTCACTAATTTTGAGGATGCCACTGACTACTTGGACTGGGAGGTAAAACTGTGAATCTGAATTTTCTATCACCTTTTGGTGCCATTTGGATTCAGATCAATATTTTGTACTATGTATACATAGTAAGGGTAAGTTATAATGATAGAATTTAAAGAATGAAATTTTAAAAAGGGATGATTTAAAACTGAATTACTGAATAAATTACTTAAGTCCCTCCCAAATTATTATTACCTTGATACATAGGCAGGACTTCATAGCTTCAGTGAACTTGAGAATGGTGCCAACACAAACATGGATTCCTCATAAGGACACCTGATTAAAATCAAAATCAAAATCAGAAGAATAGATGAAGCTAAGAGTAATTTACATGTGAGCTGATAGGCCTCCATAGGAATAAAGGATGCCAACGACCTAGGAAAAGGTGTAGGAAGAACTGAGATTGGAGAAACAAATGGTTCAGAACAGGAAAGTGAATGAGATAGAGATGAATATTTTTCCCATATTTGTTTAGCAAATATGCTATAAGAATGGAAGGATTGGATGAGGTAGCAGCTGAAATAAACATTAGAAGTCAAACCATGAGCCAATTGCGATATGGAAAATATATCATCATCTCTGAAAGTAAAGAAGAGAGAACAGCTCATTGTGAAAATGAAAAAAGCAAAGTTAATGTTAAAGGGTGATACACGGCTTTGTTTTCTTAAGGCTTAAGCTAAGGAATAAAGATGGACATTTCACTGGAAAAATAAAAAGAACAGTTCTAATGAAGACAAATTTAGAAATATACATATCTTTTATGACCTTGACAATGACAACAAATTACAATTAAAGCATTGCACACTGTAGAAAGAGAAAAGAAATGGGTACATTTAAATTAGTGATTTGGAAACAGTTATTAAGAATAACAAAGCAAGAAGGATCAATCAGTCACCTTTTACTCTTGGATAATAAATAACAAACAAAAATCACCCTGAGAAGCTATCTTTATGGCCAATAGGGACTAATACAAGAATTGGAGGCAAGGCAAGACTTTTTTCAGATTGATGTTTGAATAAGATCCATGGCAAGGGTGAATCCTTTTTCCCAGAAAATACATCCCAGCTGACTTAATATTTCTATGTTTAGGTTGGAATCCATGGGATCAGAATTGAATTCATCAATGAGAAAGGTGTTAAGCGCACAGCTACATATTTACCTGAAGTTGCTAAGGAACAAGGTGAGTTAGGAATAAAATTTAATTCTATATTAAGTAAAAACTCTATAAATGAAAGAATGTAAATCATGAGATGGTGTACACAGCTACTGACTAAAACCATTTCATCTTTGGCTGAAGTATTCAGAGGCTTTGACCTTAAATGGCTCAAAATAGTAATACATTCAGTGGGTGGTGATTTTTTAAAGATATTTTATTTTTATTTATTTGTTAGATTTATATGTTACTTTTTGTTAAGGAACAAGGTGGCAGTCTTGTTTTCAATGCTGCATTATTCATAACTGTTTGGACTTTTAAATATTTCAAACTGAAAACAGATTATGGTTTGAGTCAATGATTTATTTTGATATTTTGCCCTGAAATATAATACAATTCCTCAAGTTATTTATTCCAGCATTGAAAATCACATTTTCTCTTCCTGCATGAAAATACCAAAGTATAATTTAAACCCTACAGGGAAATTTAGTAGATTTAAAATTTTAAATTATAGCTATAGTATACTTCATTTTTAAGCATGATTAGATTTGTTTACTATAAAAGTAAAATAGTATGAATCCCTCTAATATTAGAAATGATAATTTTGGTTGTTTATTATTGAAATAAGTATGCATGAAATTTTAATCATGTATTATTCATTATTTACAGTTACTATTCTGTTTATCAGTAGCTATTTATCAGCAGATATCAATAATCTGAGTAACTTGAGCTTTCTTTAAGGGGCTATCTCTTTTTTAAATTAAGCTTGTATTTATAAGTCTGCTGCTGTCATTTTCAAACAGATTGGGATCAGATTCAAACAATAGACTCCCTGCTCAGGAAAGGTGGTTTTAAGGCTCCAATAACCATTGACTTTAGGAAAACTATTAAACTCACCAGGTAAACTTTCTTGTTATTTTTGTGTTAGTAGTATCACTTCCTCTGTTTCTAATTGGAAGAGCATATTTCTGAAAATTGTTTTTTTTCCATACAAGGTTTTAAATTTTAAATTAGATGTTCCTGATCCTATAGTTACTACCACCACCACCACCACCCCATTTGCCAAATTGCCAACAATTTGAAATTATTAGAATTTATTTTACATTTTTATGGGGTTTTTTTTAATCTACAAAGGAATTTTAGGGGGGCAAATGACATCTTGAAAAAATAAAATATGTGTTATCTTTTAATGTTTATTTTACTGTTTTAACAGTATTAAACTATTATTTTATTTATTTATTTATTTATTCAGTTTCTATAGCCGCCCATCTCAGCCAAGTAACTCTGGGCAGCTTACAATTCTAAAACTATAACACAATTAAAGCAATTAAAAACAATAAAAACATCCAAAGTATAATTTCATACAGAAACCGAGATAATTAAACTAACAGTAAAGCAAAGAAACAGGGCCCTTAACGCATTCCAAGCCCCTTATGAAAGGCCAGCGGGGTTGGCACCATTCTAATCTCTGAGGGGAGAATATTCCAAAAAGTAGGGACTACAGCAGGGAAGGCCCATCTTCTATTTCCCACCAGTCGATAATCTATGAATTAATTAGTGGGATCTTGCTTAATTTTTTCTACCCATTTGAAAACAAGATTTTTTTTCAATAATTAACAGTAAAAAAAATTTAAAAGACTATAAAATGGAAACATTAGGGAATATTTAGGCTTTGATATTTCTTGAAGTAAAGTATCATAATGTTAGGTAGACTAACCACTTTGTTTTAATAACATGAAAATTAATTGCTTTATTTCATGAATTGTAAATGTCCTCTTCCATTGTTGCTCTTTTGTAACAGGTATTTAAGTGAGCTCTTGTATGAAAAAAGTAGGCAGAGGTGGGGGGGCATAGTTTATTTATTTGTTTGTTTGTTACATTTATTTGCTGTGGGGCTATTCTGGGCATCTTACAACAATAAAATGCAAAAAAAATGATAAAGAATGTAAACATAATAAGAGCAAATGGAAATAATAAAAATAAAGGAAGTACAATAATATAAAATTAAAAAGACAAGCAAAGGGGGAGCAGGAAATGCAGGGGAGAGGTGGGGGTCAGCTAATTAGTCCAGTAGCCACCTCTAGTAATGTACTCTCCAATTGGGCTCCCAGCCAACCCGCAAAGCCAGGTCTTCAGGCCCTTGTGGAAGGATAGGAGGGTGGGGCAAACCTTACCCCGGAGGGCAGGAAGTTCCAGAGAGCTGGCACTACAGCAGAAAATGCTCTTCTCCTAGTCAGAGTTCCTTGACCAACAGGATCCTCAGCAGGCGTCCTGCCAGCACAGGTAGGGCAGACTTGTCTTAACAAGATGAGACAGCTTATCAAGTAATCTGGACCTATGCCATGGGGAGCTTTAAAGGTCATAACCAACACCTTGAATTGCACTCAGAAGCAAAGCAGCAGCTAGTGTAGGTCACAGAGCAGTGGCATAGCATGGGTCATTCTACGGGCCCCACAGTTTGTTCATGTTGCTACACTCTGTACCAGTGGAAGCTTCCAAATGGATTTCAAAGGTAGCCTCATGTAAAATGCACTGTAATAATTTAGACGAGATGATTGGGGCTTGAATGACACAGCACAGGGAGTCCTGATCCAGGAAAGATTGTAGCTGGTGCACAAACCAAAGCTGTGCAAAGGTTGTCCTAGTCATGACCACCACCTGAACTTTGAGCAGGAGTTGCGAGTTCAGGAGAACTCCTAAATTGCTAACTGAGTCTGAATGGGGTAAGATAACCCCATTCAGACCCGAATCTTGAAACTCCATTCACCCAAAGCCACTCAGTCTTGCCAGGGTTCAGTCGTAGCTTGTTGTCCCCCATCCAGGCCCCAGCCCTCCAGACACCATATGAGGATAACAACAGCATCACTTGGGTCACAAGATGTGGAGCATCAATATCAACAAATTGATGATATCTCAACCCATGGTGACAGATGATCTCTGCCAGCGACTTCATGTGGATGTTAAACAGGAGTGGAGAGAGTACTAAGCCTTGTGATACAGCGTAAGAGAGCGGCCGGGGGCTAGATCTCTCACTCCCTATCAACACCGATTGGGAGTGGCCTTGGAGAAAGGAGCTAAACTAACACAGAACTGTGCCACCCAGTCCTAAGTTCTGTAGCTGGACCAAAGGATACCATCGTCAGTGGTCTCGAAGGCTGCTAAGAGGTCAAGGAGAATCGGGGATGGTTGCACTACCACCATCCCACCCTCACTAGAGATCATCCATATGTGTGACCAATGCAATGTCTGTCTCATAGCTGGGCCTGAAACCAGACTGAAAAGAATCTAGAAAATCTGTTTCATCTAGGATTCTCTGAAGCTGCTAAGCAACTACCTTTTCTACCACTTTCCCTAAAAAGGGATAAATATGTTATCAACTTAGAGTCATTATGTTCCCACTAACAGTCCAAGTCCAACTCCTTTTGATTCTTGTGTCATTTTAGTATTGAACTTCAGCTGATTAGATCAGGGGTCACCAACCTTTCGGACCTCAGGGACCACTAAATTCATAATTTTAAATCCCGTGGATCACTTAATATGAATTTTTTAAAAAGATAAATACAAATAATGCAAATAATTTTTCTGTGGACCACGAAATTTTCTCACGGACCACTGGTTGGTGACCACTGGACTAGATTAATGTCAGGCATAAAGAATCAGGACATTACTTAAGTTGCAGTTCAGAAGATTTATTACTCAAGCCTATACAAAAGAATCCAATCAACTAAAGTTCAATACCAAATTGGCATCAGATAAGCATCAGCAGAATTTATGAGGGAATATAACAACTCTAAGCTTATGATGCACTTAACTATCTCCCCCAGCTCTGTGGACTCTTCTCCTAGAGCCATCTTTGCTTCTTGAGGTAGACAACGGCATTAATATTAGTAATCATTGATAATCCATAAATGTATCTAGTTCCTTTTTTAGATTCTCTAAACTAGAATCCATCATCACATCTATCGCATCTGTTGGTACTTTTACAGTCTAGCATTGTACATATGTCCTTTTTACTGCCCATGTCTAGTTTCACTTGATTAGCTAATGTTCTGTTTTTCTATTCATAATTTCTGTATGTGTGTGCTGGTACTTCTTCACTTTTTTTCCAACATAACATTAACAATTCCTTCCCCACATGTTTACATTTTGAATCCAGTAGTGAGTGGAATACCAAATAGCAATGACACCTACCATACTAATGAAAAGAACATTGAGTATTATTGGTTACTACTGCCATTAGTGGATTTAGTTGAACTAAAAAGGAAGCACAAAGAAAAAGATGGAGAAACAGATACCATAACTATTCGATTATAGTTGGTTCCTTCTATGATTTTCCCCTTATCAAGCATGCATCAATATTAAATTGGAAGTTATATGGGCTGAAAACTATTTTGATGTTCAGAGGAATGGGAGGAAATAACCTCTTCTCAGTTTGGGCCGTTTCACTACAGAAAGCACAACTCTTCCATGTCTGCCACACGCATGTATAGCAGTTTGCTACCTGGGGTTATAGCAGATGACTACTCCAACAACTATGGTCAATCCTGAGGTCCAACCTCCAGTGAAATACCAACATGCTCCCTCATTTCCCCACTGCACTCTCCACAGATGTACTGGCCAACAAAGACTGCACCCCTGGGACCCAGTTGGCCTAGACACCAGAGGGGATGTTAGCTGCTACACTGTTTACCCAGTCCCACAATCCCTTCATCAAAGCAGCAACCACCTCCAACCTTCCTAACTAGTTCAATCAGGTAATTTCTCCCCACTCCCCTCATAACAATGACTTTTGTGGGATGTTTCTAATTTACAATATTATGTGGTGTAATTCCGGTTTGCGTCAGATCCGGGATTACAACAGACTTTGCCAATTTGATATCTACCTGAATAAAAAGGAATTTGTTTTGGAAGATGGACTTTGCTTATTTCTTTTTGAATGGGTTTCATCTCTTGGAAACCTGACACTTCTCTTCCCAGATGCTAATGGGAAAATCCAAAGCATTCCCAGGCAGGCTGCAGACTCACTGAACCAGGCACATACAGTAACTAACCATACATCAGAGGCAAAATAAAAAGCAAGAAAGCCTATGTTGGGACTCCCCAAGTATTCCAAGTCATGGGAACAGAAAGGGGGACAGAAAAGCTAGACTGTTCCCCGTTTCTCCTATCAGAATTATTTCTGAGTCCTTGGTTGAGCAGCTAAGGCCAGAGTTGAAAAGTTAATTGAAGCAAGGTGGGTTGGTTGCTGAATTCATTGGTAATCAGTTGGAGTATGTTTGTCCTTGACTTGATTATTGTTTTTATTCAGTTGGTTTTATAATCAGCCATCTGTATCACTAATGCCCCTTATCCTGAAAGGCACCTGTAGGGTTTTCACATAGATCTCTATGTACTCCTTTAAAAAGCATTATAATCTTAAAAGTACCTCAGCTAAAAGGTAACTCCATTACTTTGTAAGAAGGGATCCACTCTCAGGGATCCCTCTGGAATGTTCCACTGTAGAATTGCCTGCTTCTGCTATAAGAAAATGGTACACATACACATCACATTTTCATAACCCTTGCACTTTT
Organism: Diadophis punctatus similis; assembly: GCA_023053685.1. Taxonomy (NCBI): domain Eukaryota; kingdom Metazoa; phylum Chordata; class Lepidosauria; order Squamata; family Dipsadidae; genus Diadophis; species Diadophis punctatus. The sequence continues at coordinate 4,087,951 of JALIGW010000033.1, forward strand.
TGGTTTGTCATTCCAAAACCTGTAAGGAAATATCTCCTCACACCAGAAGCAACTTCAAAGCCTCTTTCAATTCTGCTTCCAGAGTGAGTGGAAGGCCACTGTAATAGAAAAAGTAATAATTAATATACCACTTTTTATTGGAATATTGGTCTTTTCATGTCATTTGAGTACCTAGCAATATAAAAAGTCTTTCCTACAAAATTGATATTGTCTCAGTTTATTGGACTACAGCTTCCATAACTCTGAAGTTTATGTCTGGCCGATAGCAGATTGAAGAAGCCTAAATTAAGAGAACTATATTGATAGAAAATTTAATAGGTTATTGCATTAACATATAGCAATAGGATTTCAGTTTCATCTATGGCAAATTTGATCTGTTTTATTTATAAATGTATTTTTAAAAATCCATTTTTTCTTTCAGATACCGCAGTGAGAAGGTGACAATCAGTTATGCAGAATACATGGCTTCACGACAGCATTGTTTTCAAAATGGCACTCTTCATGCCCCACCCCTCTACAATCATTACTCCTGACACAAAGCTGCATGACCAGTCCCGCCCCCCAGCTGCCAGCTACGACATCATTGGAGCAGATGCCTCCTCTTCCTGGTCCAGTTACTTCTATTACTGCACCATTTTATGATGCTAGCTTCCGTTGCCAAGTCTGCCTTCCAGTTGATTATGGGTGGTGGGGGCTACCAAGTGAGTGCAACTGAATTTCAGAGGCCCAAGCTTACTTCATTTTTCAGAATGAGGGTTCATTTGGACTGAATACATGGGACCATTGCCGTTGGATAGAGAGAAACTTGAGGAATGGCAGTACCACTTCAGATTGCTCTGTCTCTGTTAAATTGCACTGTGTTCATTTGAATTGTTAATTACAATGCCCCCTGATCAAGTAGGAGATTTCTTCTGGCAGTCTGGCAACGGAGTCCAACAAAAGATTTTTAGGTTATTTGTATTTTCTTTTCTTTTTTATCTCTAATATTTATCTGCCATAAGCTAAGTAGTCCTAACATGTCTCAAGCAAACATGTTAGGGCTTGTTATAAGGATGGTATGTCTGGAAGTTCTCCTTGCAGAAGATGGCAATTAATCAAAGATTTAAAAGGTAAAATAAAATTTACTGCAGATAAAATGCATTGCCTATTCATATCCGGAAGGTTTTAATTTATACACCTAGCTACTTTTATTTTTTGACACAAAAAGAAAGTAACTTACTAGATAAGATACTGCATGCAAGAAGGCAAACCACTATGGATTGTGTATGGAAGTAGCATAGGTTTCCTTGCATCCCAAAAGTATAATCTTTGGGGTTTTTGGGGTGTCTTACTTAAAGTTCAGGTAGTAGGATTTGCAAATGAATTGCAGCAGATCTTTTCCCACAAAGCTACCCTTATTGTAATAAAAAGAGTGTGGATTTTTGTTACTGAAAATATTCCATGAGACCTGTGTTTTTCATAGGCAGTGGGGTTTTTTGCTAGTGTAACACTAATAGGTAATAAAACATATTAAATGTTAGCTGAAGTGGGTTATCAAATCTTCATGTGTTCTTGCTGCACTGATGCTTCAGTTCTAAATAATATACAGTAATTGGAAGTAAAACAAATTAGTTTAAATTAATTGCTTCCAGTTAATTGTACTTAGAATTGGAACCTAAACAATGTTATTTACCCACCAAAAAAATTAACTGGGATCCAGGTTTTAATATCCTATAGGTTTTCAACTTTTCTATTGTTAATTGAATATGCAGGACACTGAATAGTAAACAGAAACTTTTTCAAAATATTCACTATCTCAATTTTCCTGTGTGAGTCATTAAGTGTTATCATAAGAACAACAATATCCCCAAAGTTAATTCATAAAATGGTAGCATTAATCTTCTAAATGAAATGAAATGCAGGGTTTCTGAAAAAAATGATAATCATCTTGGAAACCAGGAACAATCAGATGATGAACTCAGCGTAATGGCAGTATGATATTGCATATTGCACTATATGGAACAACAGTTGCTTTTGTAAAAAAAAAAAAACACCAAAAAGTATCTAGAAATTCCATTTGAATACAGGATAAAAAAATCTCCATATCTTTTGAACAAATTAACCTTATCATGGCGAGACAGAAGAGTAAATGCAATCTCAAAGCAAAGCCTCTAAGGCCAAGCAGATGCCCCATTCTTAGAAAGAAGTATAAGTAAATATGAATTGCTTATATATTGAGGTAAACATTATTTGTCAACACATAAACTGCTGTCTAGAAAATGGCAAATCTATAGTACCTTCTTTGCAACAGGCCTACTTCAGAGAATCCAGGATTCATTCAAACTGCATTATTTTTCTAGCACTCTTCATGTATTTCAGGAAGAAAAATCATATAGTTTATTTAATACTTATAGAAGGGAGGGGTAAAAGAGGAATATACACTAGCCATGCACAATATTGTTATAGCGTTTAGTTTTGCACTGGGATTATTCATTTGGATTACTACTTTTTCCCTTCTGATTATTCTGAAAAGTAAATATACATGAAGGGATTTTTCCAGAGTTTCCTATTACTGCGAGTAAATTAGTCTTCTTACAAATTAAAGTGAATTGTTATTACTCTTACTGCTGCCCTCAACAGAAAAGAAACTGTAGAACGGGAAGGGAAAATTAAGCTCCGGTCATGCCATCCATCTCTGCTCTCAGACAGTATTGAACTATAGGGCTACACAAATTACTATTAGTGTTCTATGTTAGAATTTCAATTGTAAAGATTTTTTTTAAAGCAAAAAGGAAAAAAAATGGTGCTAAACTTTCACCCCTGAGCACATTTGGTAAGACTGGTCATGCAAGCATATAGTGCCGTATCAATATTGCTTTTTTTTTTAAAAAAAGAAAATGTTTGCCCTGTTACATGTAATCAGCAGTGTATAGCATTAATTATTTGATTTTTGTTTTAATGAGTGTAGGGGAGTTTAGGAGTCAGATGGGGGCCTTAATATTTTAAAGAACAGACTTTTAAGAGTGACAACTTATGTGGTCTAATTTTATTATTATAATGAAATAAGTCAAAATAGTTTTGGAGTGAGAGCTGGTTCCATTCCATGCCCCTATTTCCATCTAATCCCCTAATCCATAGTAATGGAAATGCCTCTGTTAAAGTTGGATTGTGATTTTCTTTTAGTAGGTAAAACAGCAACAGGCAATGGAGCACACAGAACAGTAAGAGAAATGATATAATTACATCGATCACAAACAGAGTTCAGTCACAGTATGGTATGTCAATGCTACAGAATGAATTGATCATGGATCTATATATTATATACATAGTAGTGATGTACTGTGATGAGCCCAACATAGAAAAGATATGGAAACCAACAAAAAAGCCAGACGAGCGCTGTCTTTTCAAGAGTCCTAAATGTTGTATTTTCCATCTGATTAAAGAGTGATGTAACTATACAGCGAACTTAGCAATAGTATTCTGGTATGATTGGGAAATGGCTCATCCTTAGCTACAAGCAAGTGCCTTTTGGTCTAGAAGAATTTATTTTTAAGTGGTTGAGAATCTCCTTTGTTGCAGCCTAGGAACTCTTAAGGGATTTTTTTTTAGTTTCCATCCCTTCCAAGTAACAGCAGAGGATATCATTAATCATCAGAGGTTCACTGTTTTTAATATTTTTCAAGAGATTTTCTTTTCATAATAAATAGCAATCTCAATAGAGGCATTTCAATTCAAAAGATGTAACAGTCAACCTGTTACATCTACCTGTTCTGAATATTATTTTTAATTGCATATTTTAACCTTCCACATTTCAAGTTTTGCACATAACCCTTTTCCCTACTCATTTTAACATTGCAGTCTTCTCTGACTGAGTGCTGTTTTGTACCTTTTCCCCAATTCTAAAATGAATAATGCTTTGGTTAATTTAAGTTGTTCCTTTTAAAAAACCTCTTTAAACCTTCAGTGAAGAGATGTCAGACCAATTCTTTGTTATTACACTTGGTTGCCTCCTAGCTATATAACTTCTGAGTGTAAATCATTGAACTTTACCCTCTAATGAAGTATTGTAGAAAATAAATTGTAGTGGATACATTTTTATCTTGTCCCTTTTTTATTGGAGTCTGTCCGTTTTGACTTTTCACACAGAAATCTAATAATTCAAATTCTCTTTCTAAAAAAAATAAATTGAACTCTAAGATGGTGGCAAAACCAGCATGAAATGGGTGGGAATCATTAACAGTACTGTGTTTTACAAGATAAAGTCTCCGAAAGAATGAGATTCGACATTTTGTTAAAAAAAATAAAATAAAGCCTTCACGTTTGTTCGGCTGTGGTATTTTGTCTTGTGATCCATACAGAATATTGAGTAATAGGCCTTGTATGTTTTTTCTCTTTTATAAACAAGAACTGAGATTATATTCCAGGAATACCAATATCAATGCAAATTATTTTTAAAAGAAGTCACTTAAGACAGTAAAGTTTGTCTTACCCTTTTTAGTTTATCTAATAAAGCATTTTATATCAAATTAGAACATGGAATGTTAGCAGCATCTCCCTTGGGAAAACTCAAAATTGAAAAAGAGAAATGATTAGAGCAAACATAGACATCCTTGGCATCAGTGAATTACACTGGACAGGCAGTGGTCAATTTAAATCAGATGAGTTATTTTGGTTTATTTTTCTGGAAATGATATCAGATGAAAAGGAGCTGCATTCTGCATAAGCAAACAAGTTACTAAATGTGTTGAGAATCACAAAGCATACAGTGATTGCATAATATCTATCCAAATTCGAAGCAAGCCACTCAACATTACCATACTACAAATCTATGCTCCAACTGTAGACTTAAATGTTGATAAAATTGAACTTTTTTACAGTGACCTTCAATGTGGTCTCATACAAATACCAAAAAGATCTTTTGCATATTATCACAATTCCAATGCAAAAGTAGGCCAAGGAGAAATTGCAAGAATAGTAGGCAAGTTTGGGGTAGATGAACGGATTGAAGCTGGCGATCGCCTAGTGCAGTGATGGCGAACCTTTTTTCCCTCGGGTGCCGAAAGTGCATGCACGCATGCTATCGCGCATGTGCGAGTGCCCACACCCATAATTCAATGCCTGGGGAGGACGAAAACTGCTTCCCCCGCTCTCCTGGAGGCCAGAAATGGCCCATTTCCCAACTTCTGGTGGGCCTGGTAGGCCCATTTTTCATCCTCCCCAGGTTTCAGAGGCTTCCCTGGAGCCTGGGGAGGGCAAAAACACCCTTCCCAGTCCCCCCGGAGGCCCTCCGGAAGCCGAAAACGCCCTCCCAGAGCCTCCGTGCGAGCCAAAAATCAGCTGGCCGGCGAGCACATGCGCGCTGGAGCTGAGCTAGGCAATGGCTCGTGTGCCGGCAGATATGGCTCCGCGTGCCACCTGTGGCACCCGTGCCATAGGTTCGCCATCACTGGCCTAGTGCAATTTTGCCAGGAAAATCATCTCAGAGTAATGAACATGCGGTTTATTCAGCAGAAGCGATGTTTATACACATGGACAGCATCAAATGGACAACATTGAAATCAGATAGATTTCATTTTATGCTAACAACGCTGAAAAGGTTCAGTTGCATCTATTAAGATGCTTCCTGCCACTGATTGTAGTTCAGACCATCAGCTATTAGTGGCTAAACTGTAGCTCAAACTATGCAAAGTGAAAAAGGTACTATCCCCATCCCCCCAGAATTCAATGTGGACAATATGTCACCTATGTACTGTATATCATAGAACTTAAGAATAGGTTTGAATCACTGAATCTAGAAGGGAAAGATCCAAATGAACAGTGGCAAGAGATCCAAAGAAACATGGAAACTGCTGGAAAAATGTGTCATGCCAAAAACCAAAGAGAACAACAAGATATGCTATCTGATGGTACTATCAAAATAGCTAATCAGTGTAGGGTGGCCAAGGCCAAAGCTAAAGATAATAAAGATGAAGTTAAAAGGCTAAATGCAATTTTCCAAGTGAAGCCCGGAAAGACAAAAGCAAGCAGTGGAAGAAGCAGTGTCAACATCTGGAAGAAGCAAACAGGAAGGGGCATACTAAGGTCATGTTTCCTGTAATGAAAATGATGCAATCCAGCTTTTCAGCATGGCAAGGAATTGTTGAAGACTGCAATGGGAATGTACTAAGTGACCAGCAGAAGATCAAGAACAGGTGGAAAGAATACATAGAACTCTATAGCAGTTTTGACTAACCATCAAGATGATAATAATGGCAGCCCAATTAATAAAGAACCAAACGTCTTGAAAGAAGTAGAATAGGCCATGGAGAAATTGCTGAATTGGATAGTTCCAGGTATTGATGGAATACCTGTGAAATTACTAAAACCAGTGCCAATTAACACCATCATGGCCCTGTGTCAAGAAATATGGTCTACATGTCAATGGCCTCATAACTGGAAAAGATGTTTTAATCCCATTAGTAAAGAAAGGTGGTGCCAGAGACTGCTCCAACTATTGTACAATTGCACTGATTTCTCATGTAAGCAAGATTCTGTTAAAGATCATTCAACAGAGGCTACAGAATGCCCTCAATCAAGAGTTACTTGTTGTATAAACTGGCTTTAGAAAGGGGCATAGCACTCAAGATCACATTGCCAATATTAGATAGATTATGGAAAAGCCACGTGAATACCAAAAGGATCTATATATGTGTTTTATTGATTACAGAAAAGCTTTTGCCTATGTAGAACACAATAAGCTATGGATGGTTTTGTGTGATTTTGGTGTCTCAACCACTGTTCCCTCTAAGGCGCGCGGCCGCACATGATGAAAGAATGCCGTGCGGAAGTTTCTAACTTCCGCCCAGCATTTTCTAATGGGAGAGGCTGTGCGCCTGCGTGGCCGCACAGATGAAAAGAGAACGCCCCACGCGCCGTTTTCAGCTATTACAGGGAACATTGGTCTCAACCCACCTGATCAGATTTACCAGATCACTATACAATGATCAGGAGGAAACAGAGAGAGCACTATTGCGACACAAATTGGTTTGGGATCAGTCAGAAAGTTAGACAGGGATGCATTTTATCATCATTTTTTTCAAACTTTATGCTGAAGTGATCATGCAGAAATTAGACCTGGAACGATGTTAAACTATTTAACACCACCGACAATGCTGCTACCCTTCAAAAAGACCTTGACCATGTATCAGAATGGTCAAACAACTGGCAACTTCAAATCTCAACCAACAAATGCTCTGTCTTACACATTGGCAAAAAGAATCTGAATACAAAATACAAACTTGGAGGAAACGACCTTGCAGACGACCCTCACTCTGTCATAGACCTTGGAGTACTCATATCTAATGACCTAAGTGCCAGAGCTCACTGTAACAACATTGCCAAAAAGGCACTAAGAGTTGTTAATCTAATCTTGCATAGCTTCTTCTCTGGCAATATTACACTGCTAACCAGAGTATACAAAACATTTGTTAGACCAATTCTTGAATACAGCTCACCTGTCTGGAACCCGCACTGCATATCGGACATTAATACAATCGAGAGAGTCCAGAAATATTTCACAGGAAGAATCCTCCACTTCTCTGCTCGCAATAGAATACTTTATTCCACCAGACTTGAAATATTGGGATTAGACAATTTAGAACTATATCGCCTTCGATCTGATCTAAATGTAGTTCATAAAATCATATAACAAAATGTCCTTCCTGTTAATGACTACTTCAGCTTCAACCGCAGCAATATACGAGCACATAATAGATTCAAACTTAATGTAAACCGCTCCAAACTCGACTGCAGAAAATACGACTTCAGCAACAGAGTGATCAATGCCTGGAATGCACTACCTGACTCTGTGGTTTCTTCCCCAAACCCAAAAACTTTAACCTTAGACTGTCTACAATCGACCTCACCCCATTCCTAAGAGGTCTGTAAGGGGCGTGCATAAGCACACCACTGTGCCTACCGTCCCTGTCTTACTGTCCTATTGTCCTCATTTATCTGTACTTCTTTGCTTATGTTTATACAAACACCTACTATCTTGTACACGTTTGACAAACAAAAAAATAAAATAAAATAAATAAATAAACTGCCTGATTTGGGCCTGAAGATTTGAGGAAGAACCATAAATAATTTGAGTATGCAAATGATACAGTACTATTGCCTGGAAATAAGGATGACCTGAAAAAATAATACGGAAAATCAGAATCACAGAATTGGAAGGGACCTTGGAGGTCTGTTAGTCCAACTCCTTACTCAGGCAGAAAACCCTATGCCTTCTACCCTCTCCTTTCAATTGGAGATTATCAAGCAGGAAATATATTGTATGAGGCTTTTGCAAGGAAAGCAAATCCTGTGCATTGAATTGAGCACTCTAGCAGATGCTATAAAATTAAACCTGCATGCAATAAAGGGGGGGGGGAAGAGAGGGAGGAGGCAAGATTAGAAAAGCAGGTTTCCGAAGCAAGTTTAACCTACAGTAAAAGGTGTTTTGAAAGTTTTATTGTGAATAATTTTCATGGCAAACTACGTAATGTTGGGGACTATCAAACCTGCAAGAAACTCAAACATGTATTTATTACATTTAGACCACCGCCTTATATCCATTCACTTCGGAATAAATGATACTAAAAGCAACGAGATCAATTTGAATAAACATTTACAAGGATTTGGTAATTAGCCAACGAATAAACCCTAAGGTAGCCTAGTAATCTTTTCTTTTGTACTGACTTTTTTCTTGTCATACTCTCCATGTTTTAGACTAGTCTCCCTTTCTAATAGAATAAGATAAAAAAAATAAAAAAATATGTAGGCCAGAGCTCACATGTTTTTTATTATTAATTTAAAACTAAACCTCGCTGAACTAAGGCTTTCAAATCCTGAATTCCCTTATGAGGAGGATGTATGTATTCTACGAGACACATCAGCTAATTTATTTCGGACAAGCGCGCCCTTTACAATACGAGCAAATTGCTCTCCTTGCTACGCCCGGTTTTTCCCTCCGTCCCTCTGAGGCCAACGTCATGGAAGCGCTTTGTTCTGTCTCCTCCAGGGGGCGTGGGTGCTAGTCGCCCGTGTTTTTGCTCGTTGTTCGTATTTCCGGCCCACCGCGCGCGTTCGGGGGCCCAGATGAAACGATGGCGGTAGGTGGCACTGACGTTCGCGCCATAGATGTGGAAGAGGATGCATCTCAGCTTCTTTTTCCCAAGGGTGAGCGGCAAAGTCTTGGGGAGACTAAAGCAGCCGGAGAAGCTAAGGAAGGTTGCCTAAGGGAGATTCCCGTGTACGGACATAGAAGAACTAGAACAAGATTGTATTACTAGACAATCTTGAGGATCATTTAATAGTCTTTTCCCATCTGGTGTTCTTCAGAATTGTAAGGGTTATGCGGCTGCGAATTTAAAAGATGATTGTGGGAGGGGCGCATTAGATGGAGATACTTTGCTATCCATATCAGGTGTATAAAAAGACCCTGCCGTGCCTTTCAAAGCCCGCTCTTGTTCTCATTCCATGCTAGTTATGTGGGCTAGAGCACAAGGGGTAGCAAATTTAAAGCTAAGATCTTTAATTTTAAGATTTTAAGGGGCGTGCATAAGCGCACCATCGTGCCTACCATCCCTGTCTTACTGTCCTATTGTCCTCATTTATCTGTACTTACTTTGCTTATGTTTATGTTTATACCTATACTTGCTATCTTGTACATGTTTGACAAACAAATAAATAAATAAAATAAATAAATAAGATCTCTGGCTTTTCCTGTGTGGGAGACTGCTTGAGATCCTTTTCTATATTGTCATAATTCCATTGATGATTATAATAAAGTAGTAACATACCACTACTACAGTCCTACTACTACATACATGCAGAGGATAATTGACTGGCAAAAAAGTTTGTGAATGACTAAATAACTTATACAGGCAGTCCTTGATTTACAACAGTTCATTTAGTGACCATTCAAAGTTACAACAACACTAAAATGACTTATGACCATTTTTTACACTTACAACCTTTGTAGCATCCCTATGATCATATGATCAAAATTCAGATGCTTGGCAACTGGTGCATACTTATGACCATTGCTGTTTACCAAGATCATGTGATCACCTTTTGCAACCTTTTGACAAGCAAAATCAGTGGGGAATCCAGATTCACTTAACAACCATGTTACCAACTTATCAACTACAGCGATTCACTTAACAACTGTGGCAAGAAAGGTGGTAAAATGGGGCAAAATTCACTTAACAAATGTCTCATTTAACAACAGAAATTTTGGGCTCCGTTGTGGTCGTAAGTCGAGGACTACCTATATTTGGGGAACAATTGGAGTTTTTTATTATTTTTTGTATGTAAAACTAAGATATTACTCTTTTGGCAGCTGTTTCACTTATGTTATCAGTTCTAACAATAGTGGGGATATATGCTTATCTAATTGAATTGAAACTTGTGAATATCAAGGTAATGTTTACGAGTTCTATTGTTTAAAGTGACTGGGGATCATAACCTTTTCTGCATCTGCAGTAATATAAACATGTATTTGTGAATGCAATTGCTAATATAAGATGAAGCTTTGAAATTGATAGTTGGATATATGAAAGTCTTAGGGAAGATGATGTATCATACATTTTACAGTATGGTTTGTACATTTATATCAAGAAGATTATTGTTAAGATTTATTGTAAGAAGTGGTGTATGCTTTACTGCAGAATGAAGATAATAAAAGCTAACTTGCTTATCATTTCAAGAAGAAACCACATTTTCAGTTCTTTCATATATGTAAAAGTTCCTGTGAGGTGATACAAATATGTACAAGAAACAATAACTAGAATTTTCAAAGTTACATTTTCTACATAGGAATTGACGGTTTGCTTTATTTCTGTTTGATGTGGAGATGCATTTAGGTAAAGTAGTTTTCACTCACAGCTTGAAACACTATCGTGCTTTTGCCTTGTATATAGTCAAGGATTAATACCAATATTAATGTATCTTTCTTCTTTTTTAATCTATGTCCCTGTATATTAACATGCAGAATTTGAAACTGCTGAAACTCTTTTAAATTCAGAAGTGCACATGCTTCTGGAACATCGGAAACAGCAGAATGAGAGTGTAGAAGATGAGCAAGAACTTTCTGAACTGTTTATGAAAACTTTGAATTATACAGGTCGCTTCAGCCGCTTCAAAAACCGGGAGACAATTGCTAGTGTACGCAGGTGAGTTAGTTTAAAAAAATAATAATTTTAATTAAGTAATAAGAGAGATATGGTCCTTTTAAACTGAAAAAGGCTAAAATTTAGCACAAATTTGTTTTTTTACTATTTGATAAATAGTCCTTGCCTAATGATGGTCGCTTAGCAACTTTTTGTAATTACAATGCCTCAGAAAGGATGCTTTGTAGCCTGTAATGTACTTCCGACTGTCACACATATCACCAAGGGAAGATGATCGCAATCTGGGTGCCTGGCAACTTATGACCAGTTGCCAAGTGCCCCGTAGTTACATGATCACCACTTGCAATCTTCCCTATTGATCTCAGTATCAGTGGAGGAACTGTCTTCCATGGGGCCAGAATGCACAGAGCATAAAGAGCCCTCTTAGCTGGTGGCAGACTGAGGTTGTTAAAGTGAGGTAAGTCCACCAAGAGGCTGGCAGCCAGGGTGCTGCTGGCAAGAGGCAAAGATGCCCTGCACTGCATGGCCAACAGCCCCTGTGATATAGAACTTGAGGCCGTTTGGTGGAGGGGAAGTGAGGCAATAACAAAGGTCAGCTGGGATGGCATCAGCGGGTAGAGAGTGGTGGGAGAATACAGCAGCAGCATACAGCATTTTTCTTCTGTTGCAGTGAATAAGAACTGTTACTCTACTCCTAATCATCCTAAAGTTAAATAAAAAGTGATAAATGACAAATCTAAATTTCGAGAGCAATGTAACTTTGTCTTAGGTATTGAGGAAACAAGTTGAAGCAATGTATTTACCACCTTGACTTGTACAAAATAAAGATGGGTTATAAATATAATAAATACAAATAATATAAATAAAATATATAGATACTATCATAAATAGAAATGGACAGAATAATTGAACAAGTTTGGAACTTTACTGTCTTCCCCTTACTTGAGGACAATATTCTGGATAGTTAATCAGAACAGACACGAAGTTAAATAAAATCAGTTAAAATGATGTAACTGTAATTGGTGTGTTGTATATCAGGCCAATGGTAATATAGAAGTGTTATTTTTTGATGCAAAGATTTTTATATAAAGTATACCCACACACATACATATATTCTGGGTGCTTGTGGATGTGTGCTTGAATTGCACTGTAGATTATATCATACTCTCACAAGCATGAATGATAGTAAAATTGCACTGAAAGTATGAGGTACTGTAAAAAACATTCTACCGCAGTACAAATTTACATCTTTTCAGTTTTAAATTGTGTTTTTTTCTTTCAGCTTATTGCTGCAGAAGAAACTCCATAAATTTGAACTAGCATGTTTAGCTAATCTGGGTCCTGAAACAGCTGAAGAGGCCAAAGCTTTAATTCCCAGGTGAGTTGCCCTAATTAAAAAGGTAAGCTTGTCATAATACAAGTGAATTTGAATCCTCAAACACCAGAAAAAGTTACAATCTCATCATCTGCGGTAGTTAAAAACAGAATTTAACTTAACTATCCATCAGTCAAATACTATGATATCATGAAATTAAAAATGCTGATCTAATTGGAACAACAGCCTTTAAAATTTCTAAATTGAATTTCTTAGTTGTATTTATGTTCTGTTTTAATTAAAATTACTTATAGGCTTGATTCTATCAAACAAAAATAGGTAGAGGAAACCTGAATACACCCTTGTTTTAATATATTCCTTATTACTGTTAGAAGTTTTGAACTAATCTGTTTTTATAACTATCATATTTTTAAATGATTAAAATATGTGTTATAAGCTAATACCAAGGTGGAGGGGAGAAATTGATATTTTTGACTAGTGACATGTCTGGTCTAAATTGAATTAGTCTAGGTTTAAATAGTATTGAGAGAAAAAAATCCTCATATTTTATTGCTAGTTTCTTTCAATTCTCGAGATTGGTGTCTTGCAGTTCTTTTTCAGAGAGTTGATATATGGAACTTTTTTATAAACAGAAAAACACTGCTTATTCTTATCTTTCAGCTTAGAGGGTCGGTTTGAAGATGAAGAGTTGCAGCAAATTCTTGATGACATACAAACCAAACGAAGCTTTCAATATTAAAATGAATTGCCAGATTCTTCTGAACTGGTGGGGAGGGGTGGGGAGGGGAATTGAGGATCTCATTCTTGTTTCTTTGTACTCCTTTCGAGGTCAACACATATTAATATAGTATTTTGTATTCTGACCAAGTTATGTTTCCCAATTTTATGAACTTTTTAAATAGGAAGAATTTAAACAGTTGAGTGGCATGAATCGCAGATCTTTGGAAGGTTGTATCTGATTGGAAGTGAATATTAAACATAACTTCATTTTAGAAGTGGAAATAACATTTTTGGGTCCAGTAATACTAATTTGAATATGTCATATGTAAAGTAGGATAAATATTACTATATTTAATTCATATTGCTGTTTGAGAATTTTAGCAGTACAGTAGAATCAAGATAAACCTATGGGGTTTTATTGTGCTTGTTCTTCAGACTGAGTTTTCTCCTTGAAAAATAATTGCAAATTAAAGTAAGATATTTTTAACTAAGGTCTTGTGACTGTTCTTTTTCATTGTTTTTATAAAGGTGGGAAGCAGAAAGGGGATTACTTATAAAATTACATCTAATGTTTTTGCTGTTGAAATACAGGTAGTCCTCAACTTATGACAATTAACCCCAGAATTTATGTTGCTAAGTGAGACATTTGTTAAGTGAGTTTTGCCCTACTTTAGGATGTTTCTTGCCACAGTTGTTAAGTGAATCATTGCAGTTAGTAACATGGTTGTTAAGTGGATCTGGCTTCCCCATTGATTTTGCTTCTGAAAAAGTCACAAAAGATGATCATATGACCTGGGAACTGCAACCATCATAAATATGAACCAGTTGCCAAACATCTGAATTTTGATCACATAACTATGGGGATGCCACAACAGTCATAAGTGTGAAAAACGGTTATAAGTCATTTTTTTCCAGTGCCATTGTAACTTTGAGCGTGCACTAAATGAACTGTTGTAAGTGGAGGACTACCTGTATTGTATTAAATATTTACAATATATGCATTGCTATATTTTGAATTCACATGCATTTGAAATAAAAAAATGTTTCTAGCTTTTTTTAAACTGAAGATTGGAAAACAATAGTGCATATTATTATGTATTTCTTTTATGTACACTGAGAGCATATGCACCATGACAAATTCCTTGTGTGTCCAATCACACTTGGCTATTTAAAAAAATTCTATTCTATTAAAGGATCAAGTTTAGTGCATGATCTATTTATTCATACCGCTTCTTAATTCATAGAAATTATTTGCTTGAAACAGAAATGCAGTTATTATAGATGTTATCTTACACATTACAACAAATTGACTGCTAAAGCTATTAAAATTCATTCTTCCATCTTGCCATTCTTACAATACTACTTTCCAAGGCAGACTGTAAACGAATGACTTTCTTCAAGCATCACAAATAACACTTATAGTAAGAGCAGATACTATTTAACACGGAACCTCCTTGCAGCAATGAATATAATTTTAATAATGGTGTCCCTACTCAATATTAAATATTTTTTTGTGTAATATTGAACACAATGGGTAATTCTTACTTCGAGGTAGTAATATAACATGATTAATTTTTCCGCAAATACTTTTATCCTCTTCCATGTAAGCATCTCGTTTTTTGTTTGACAACTTACTACTTTTGTTGGCCAATGATTGACATTCAACCATAAGTATATTGTTACCCAGCTAGAATTGTGACTTTTTGAAACTACAAGCCTATCTGGTTTCCCTTTCCGTTCTTTAGTTTACATTAACACACCCCTTTCCGGAAAACTAGCCGGAAGCCGCTATCGCACCACTCCATGGTAGTCGCAAAAAGATGCCGTAACGAGCTTCTATCAAAGAGCGCATGCGTATCCTGAAGTCTTACCTCTGCCCGCCTACTTTTGGTTGGTGTACCTGATGACGTTCATCATGTGCACCGTTTCCAGTCGCTGCTGGGGAAGATGGCGGATTGTGGCAGAGACGGCTCGTGAGGCGGGAGCTTCCGGGATAAGATTGTTCGGGACGTCGAGGCCCCACGGTATAAAACTCCGTGAGCGGCTGTTTTTTGTGAGTGTTTCACATCAAGAAAATTGGGGAGTAGCCTGGAAGCGCCCAGTACGTCGGAAGATCCCAGCCGTTTCCGCCATTTTTAGGCCGCGAGGGCTGCTGCTGCTGCTAACTGGCGGCGAAGGGGCTTGAGCGTGAAAGCCGGAATAGGCGGACGTCGTGAATGGAAGAGGAGAGGCTAGATTAAAGCTACGAAGTGTAGCTCAATAAAAGCCGCAAGGCCTTCACTCTAAACGAGAGGTGAAATCCAGTGTCTGGAAGGAAACTGGGAGAAGCAAGCAAGTAGCCAACATCCTGTCCTTTTCCTTAGGACGTGATTAAGTAGTCACATCCTAAGTTTAAGAGGCGGAGAATACTTATAGCGGAGGTTCTTCGGTCACGATCAGTTGCTATAAGTGTATAATATGAGCCGAGTTTTCCTTTTCACATCTCGTCTCCATTGTGCGTTCTCTAGTCATTGTTTAAAAACGTGCAAACTTAATGTAGTTGGGAGGTATTACACTGATAAACTTGCAGAGCTGCTACAAAGATTAGAGATTGGTAACATTGGAAGTTACTTTTAGATTTCCAAAATCCTTACACTGAGTGCAGATATATTACCATCTTCCTTTCAAAATATAATACCATGATACAAAACATGCAAGTTAAGGTTAAGTAGAGAAGGCAAGAGGCTATAACTTTAAGAAAGAGTGCAGTCCTAAATTCACTTAATGCAGGGGTTCCCAACCTGGGGTGCTTGCACCCCCTGGGGGTGTGAGACGATATTCCAGGGGGTGCGAAAACTTGGGTTTAGAAGTTTCAAAATTATAGTGTATATGCATAATTATATGCATATAATTATTTTTGTAAGGGGTGCGAGAATATATTAGAATTGTTCTAGGGGTGCGGGGTATAGAAAAGGTTGGGAACCCCTGACTTAATGGATCTGAATAAGGTCCTGTTGAGCACATTGAGACTTACATTTCTGAATAAATATGCATAGGATTTTTATTATAAATAAATCTTAATTTTGAAAATATAAGTTCATTTTGAATATTAGTTTAGAGTTTGTGCTAAAGATTAATATATTCATTGTAAAATGTGTAACTTCCCAATACTCATGTTTACATATTCTTAGAAGCTAGGTGCTTACTGTTAATATAATTTTAATGCCTTTTTCCAATTGTGTGATTATGTATTGAAGTTCTCAATGTATTTTTAAAAGTTATCATTTGTGCCTAGTCTAGGTAGAAAACAAATGGGGTCATTGCATTTTACTAGAAACTTGAGGCCCTACAACTAATCTTCAGATAAAACATAACTACACTAATGAAGTATTTACTACACAGTGGTTCATAGCTATTAGCTTAGTTCTCAAACATCCTGGTTTTATGTTATTTCAAATAAAGTGGTTCAAAATATTTTGTATTTGAAGAAGCAGCTTTAATTTCACATATTTGTAAATTTGGCTAATAGTCACATGTGAAAGTAAGTTAACCAGGTAGAATTTGTATGAAGTTTCCTTAGAAGAGCTATTTTTCCTATATTAAATTTGAATATCAAATGAATTTGTGTGGATTTCATAAGTAGTTCCCTATGTGGAAATGTCTATGGAGATTCTCAGTCATCCAAGTTATGGTTGTCCCAAAGGTGTTTTTTCAAAACAACTGGCTGTCTTTGTTTTTCTTCAGAGACATTTCACTTCTCATCCAAGATAGCTTTTTTCAGTTCTGACTGAATGGAGAATGGAAAGATTTATATTTATAATGGATGAGAAGCAAAACTTCTCCAAGGAAAAACAAAGTCCAGTGAAAAAGCACCTTTGGGACTTCCCTGTGGAAACAAAGCTATTGGGAGGAGAGGATTATACATCAATGGGTGTTTAGTTAAATACTGAAGTAATGCATCTTTTACACATTTAGAGAAAGTAGTAAACTAAATAGATTAGGCTCAGACTCTATTTTTCATTGTAAAAATAACAGTTCATATTGATAAAGAGCTTTGTAGGTTGTTCTGTTCATGGAAAAACAATATGCAATGCAGGGCTGTTTGTCCAGCAGATAATCTTTATAACAGAAGGTCATTTTTGCAATTTTCTTTCTTTCCCTTGAAATGCTCCACACTGTTACTTATCTGGTTCTCAGCCATCTACAGTTGATTGGAGTGGGAAGAAAAAAATGGCTAAAAGTATTTTTTTTTTTCTGCTATGGTTAGTGGGTACATATTCATCGGCCTGTATTTAAAAAAAACCTCATAAGTCTAGATAATCCCTTTTATTCTACCTATAATTAATTTGATAGTTGACTTTTCAATATACCAGCTATTTAAAAACTCTTTTTTTTCTTAATGTGACCCTATAATAATACTTCTAGAAACAATTGAAATATAAGTCAGAGGAAATACTGTTTGAACTAAAAATTGTCTTCTGGCATTTTTTTTCCTAATCTTTGTGGATCACTTTTACATATTGTAGGCATCTGAACTTAAATAATTCTGTAAAGCACTATGAAGCGGTATATAAGTCTAAGTGCTATTGCTATAGAACAGTGATGGCGAACCTATGGCACGGGTGCCACAGGTGGCACGCGGAGCCATATCTGCCGGCACGCGAGCCGTTGCCCTAGCTCAGCTCCAATGCGCATGTGCGTGCCCGCCAGCTGATTTTTGGCTCATGCGGAGGCTCTGGGAGGGCGATTTCGGCCTCCAGATGGCCTCCAGGGTGGCAAGGGGAGCGTTTTTGCCCTCCCCAAGCTCCAAGAAAGCCTCTGGAGCCTGGGGAGGATGAAAAATGGGCCCACCGGGCCCACTGGAAGTCGAGAAATGGGGGAGTGGGGGGGTGTCGTGCACGCATGTGCAGGAGGGTGGGGCAAGTGAGGGGCTTTGAATTATGGGTGTGGGCACACACGCGTGCAATAGCGCGCACACGCACGTGCAATAGCGCGCACGCGCGCTATTTCGGCACCCGAGGAAAAAAAGGTTCGCCATCACTGCTGTAGAATATCTGGGAACTATTGCTTGGAATCATGGCTTCTGAAAAGAAATTACAGAAGGTTAATAACAAACCCACTGGTATTGGAAACCATAAAGAGCTCTCTTTATGGGCAATTTAGAAATATGAACTATAAATAAAGTTGCACTCCATAAATATGTAGAATTAACTTTCTTTTTAATGGTAAATTCCCCATCACCAGGGAAACTGAAGTTTCTAAAGTTAAATTAGTTTGATTAACTTTTTCTGCAGGTAATTTGGAGAGATCTGGGATTCTTAATTGCTATATTTTTGCACTAGGTCGATAGTTTAGGAAAAGACATGCATATTTAAGTATTTGGAGGATTAACATACAGTAAAGTGTTTCCAAGTTTTTTAACTGCCATGCTGTAAAACTTGAAAAGCACAATTGTTAAAATTACATGTAAAACACTTCTGAAATAGAAATGGCTCCATACTTTATCTGAGTGAAATTGAACCACAATTATACTACCTCTGCCAGCAAAGTGATAAGAGCATATGAAGAATAATTCACTGTTTTTGAACTCGAAATCTAATAGTATGATATTTATATCTGTATTTTAAGAATTGCCACCAAAAAAGTGAATTAAGAATAGTGTATTTTTTCTGGCATTCTCTTTGTACCTTGAATAATGGTGGGGGAGGAGAGATTGGAGATTTTTACATTATAGAAAATTTGCTTTAGATAATCATACATTAGGTGATAATGAAGAAAGCAATCCACAGACATTATATGAGTGAAAAGAGCAGGATGACCCTGCTTAATTATTTAAAAAGTCAATGCATTATTGAAAATTCAGGAAAACACTTTTGAATTGCATTACAAATTTGTTGAAAACTATTATCAATACTAGTACAATATAGCTGCCACCTTCATTGAGATGTTAGTTATTGTACTAATTGCCAGTTATACCGTATTTTTCAGAGTATAAGACGCACCTTAGTTTTGGGGGAGGAAAATAGGGGAAAACAATCTGCCTACCAGGTATTCAGCTTCAGCACATTATTTTATCTCCTGGTTAGGACTTAAAAAACCTTCTTCTGAGAGAATAACAATGAAAGAACCTGCAAGCCAGTAAGAGCTGAGAAGATCGTTAGCACCTGGTTAGGGCTAAAAAAAAACTTGCAAGTAGAGCAATGAAAAAAAATTCTGCAAAGACTTAGGGCTGGAAAAACATTCTTTGGAGAGAGTAACAATGAAAAAGCCTGCAAGGTAAGAGCTGGGAAGATCTGTTAGCACCTAGTTAGGGCTGGAAAAAAGCTACATTCGAAGTATAAGACGCACCCAAATTTTCAGCCACTTTTAGGGAGGAAAAAGGTGTGTCTTTTTCCGAAAAATTTGGTACTTCTCAAATAATCAGAATCTTTTCCCAAAAGTCTGAGCCTGAAAAATAGGAGCCTACATGGCTTGATAAACAATTTGTATATACTGCTGAACTAGTTTTAGGTGAGTAATAAGTTACTATAAAAACTAAAACCCAAGCTAGATTTTGTGTCTTTGTAGTTTTGAAATTTTTGCATGCTGCTAAGACAAAACATTTTACTCTGTTGTATTTTTCCTCAAATATATACCTTACCTTAAAAAGCTATTAGTATACAAGAATGATTACAACATGCAATTTCAAATTTTAAATTAACAATTAGTCCTTGGACATACATATGTATGTAGTAGTAGCTACATTCAGACAAAGAAAAAATATGCCTTCCAATTCTGGCTTTTGAGAAGAAGCCAACTTTTCCAGTTTAAATATAGCAAATCATGAAAAGAGCCGGGTTTATTTAGATAGTCTTGCAGCTAGGGTGCGCAAAAGGAACATTTTGGGGTGTATTTATAAATTCTGCTTGAATGTGATATAAAAACAACTTCATAAGATTAAGTGTCTGACTTAATATGCCAACTGTCATAATGTGAATAAGGTGTATTCATCAAATATAAACTGAACTTTCAAAATTAGATAATTTTCATTTTTTAAAAAAACAAATTGCTCTATTTTGTTAAAATCCAGAAAGTGCATACCATATCATTAATTCTCCATATCATCAATTCTCCATATTACTAATTCCCAGATTAATATCTACCTTGTGGAAACATCTGACAAAAAGCCATATATCTATGTATTAGCAATATAGTACCATTCATTCCATGTGACTAATTTCTCTGAGCCAGATGAAAATCTTTGCACAGTTCTAAGCTGTTACATTAAAGGGTCATTGAAAGGCAGGCATAGTATTGCACTATATTGACAAATATTTGAGATGGTCATTCATGCTCTAGTTACCTCACAGCTTAACTACTGCAATGTACATGTGACCACCCAGAAGCTTCAACTGATACAGAACATGGTGGCATGGTTAATGATGGGCATTGTTTGGTATGCTTATATAACACCTCTGCTTTGTGAGCTACACTGGTTGCCAGTTTGTTTCCAGTTTTGATTCAAGATGCTGCTCACTACCTATAAAGTCCTACATCTCATAGGGCATAGTTACTTGAAGAGCAACCTGCCTCCCATAATATCTGCCCAGTTGATCTGGTCTGGCAGGTCTGGCTGTTCTTGATTATTTCAGATAATAATAAAGGCGGGACACAAATAAATAAAAATAATGCTATCGCTCGGGTTCCCAGAAGCACACACCTATGGTAGCTCCTTCCCTCTAGAATGAGGTTGACTCCACTCTGCTGCTGTTTCAAAAGGCCTCAGAGACCCGGCTCTTCACCTAGGCCTTTGGTAAGTGTGCTTGAAGCCCCATTTGCTGCATCTGGGTTTACTATCTCTGCCATCTTTGTTCTTTTCTGTTTTGTATTGTTTTAATATGTTCCATAATTTGTTAACTAACCGGAGTTGCTAGGAGTCAGGCAGTTATTTCATTCAGTCAGATTACTCTTATCAGATTATGTATATTTCAAGTACACCTGGAAAGAGACTTGTGGATTTAGATTTATTGTTTTTATAGAACATTGTTATGAGCCATCTAGGATTATCATGTATAAGATAGGTGGCCGTATGTGGTTTCCAAATAAATATATTTATATCAGGCGATGGTAGGTTGTCTAGTACAAGTAATCCTTGACTTTACAACCACAATTGAGCTCAAAATTTCTGTTGCTAAGTGAGAACAGTTAAGTGAGTTTTGCCTCATTTTATGACCTTTCTTGCTACAGTTGAATCACTGCAGTTGTTAGGTTAGTAACATGGTTGTTAAGTGACTCTGGCTTCCCATTGACTTCGCTGGTCAGATGATTGCAAAAGGTGATCATATGACCACCGGGACATGGCAACTGTCATAAATACAAGTCAGTTGCTAAGCATCTGAATTTTGATTATGTTGATCACGGGGGTGCTACAGCGCCTATAAGTATGAAAAACAGTCGTAAATCACTTTTTTCAGTGCTGTTGTAACTTTGAACAGTCACTAAGCGAACTGTTGTAAGTTGAGGATTACCTGTAGTGCACATCTTGTCTGTCTTGTTTTTGAGTTCCTTCTCACAGAACAATCAAGCTTTCAGATTCATTATAGACGAAGTAATTATATAGAAACTAAGAATTATGTCTTTGCTTGTGGTTTTCTCCCATAGGGGAGTTATTCTTTTAGGCAGATGGCATCAATTTAAACATTTCTTAAAATGGATCAGCTATACCTAGATTGGGATATAAAATAGTTTGGCCCAGTTTAAATACAACAATAATCCAAATGTTGGTGTTTAGGGTCAGATGTGTAAGTTCTCCTGGTTCTTTACCTGCTCACCTACGTGGAAAAGCAAATATCAATCACTTCCCTTTCCTGAGTTTTAAGAAAATGTGGTTCTGTTGGTGGATCATTTATATGAGGCACTTCCTGTTCAGTTATATATAATACTTGGGTATCTGTTGCTTTTAACAGTGGACCAGTTAAAAAAATGAAAACTCTTTTATCCTTTCACATGGAGTGGAATGGGAAACGGGCAAAACTTGTCTCAATGTTTTTCATTAATTGCCTGTCATCAAGTTGGTATCTATTCTCAGCAACAATGTACCGTAGATAGATTTTCTCCAAGAAGATCTGTTCCCAACCGGGTCTTTCAGGTTTTCTATCAGTTCACCCATCACTATAAGTCCTTTTTGCTGCTGGTCATCTTTCCTTTCATCTTTCCAAGCATCATAGATGTATCAAGAGACCTGGATCTTTGCATAATGTGTCCAAAGTAAGATATTTTGAGTCTGGTTATTTGTACCTTAAGGGGAAACACTGCGTTGATTTGTTCAGTAATCCATTTGTTTGTTTTCTTGCTATCCATGGTATTCTCAGGGGTCTTCTCCAACACCCAAGCTCAAATTGTCCATACTCTTTCTATCCTGATCTTCAGTTCCAGCTTTTGCTTCCATAAGGCATTACAGGAAAAACCATTGTCTCTACAATTCTGATATTTGTAGGCTGTCAGAATACCTTTTCCTAAGGCCTTTGCTGCTTCTTTACCAAATGCTAATCTGTGTGTATTTCTTGGTTTCTTTACTGCTTGTAGATGAACCTTAAAGCTATCCACCATTTCAGTGTCTTCATTGTCAATTCTAAGACTCGTTATCTCTGTTGTCATTAGTTTGGTCTTTATATTTAAATTTATTTCTATCTTTCCCACTATGCTCCTTGCCTTTCATTACCATGCGTTGCAATCATTTAGATTTTTGGCTAACAGCAGTGTCATCAGCATTGTGCAGGTTATTGATGCCTTGTCCCTTAGTTTTAAAACTGTGCTCAAACATAGTTAAAACTATGTATTTCCATTCCCAATTTCCCTCATTATATATTCAGTACATAGGTTGAATAAATAAAAAGATAATACACAGTCTTGTCTCACTTCTTTACCATGTACAGACTGTCGCTTTCTTATCTGTGTATAGACTTTGAATAAGCACATTGAGATGTTTTGAGATTCCCATTTTTCTAAGCACATTCTACAGTTTGGTATAATTGAAACAATCATATTGTAATCAGCAAAGCACATATTAGCTTTTTGGTATTGTTTGACTTTTCTCATGTTCTTTGGCTTTTGGAAAGCCAACTTGAACATTTGGCATCTTTTTTCTATGTAAGGTTCTACATGTGAAATTAAAGATATTTGAGTTTCCACACTCAAAGTCTCTTGTTTAGTATTGGTGTGTAGGCTGACTTTTTGTATTCTCTTGGCCACTGTGTCATCGTCCAGAATGGGCGGCATAGTTTGGTTAGAACAGTTACAAATACTTATTCTGTTGTTTGCCATGTTTCTGTAGTTATTCCATCAATTGCTATAGCCTTCTGACTTGGTAATTATTTGGCTATTGTTCTGATTTCATCTTCTGTACTAGTTCTGGAGGCAGAACTTCTAAGTTATTTTGGATGTGAACATTTCTACTTTACAGAATTTCAGTTATACTCCTTTGTTTGACCTACTGTCTGTCCATTGCTGTCGTTTAGCATACCAGTTCAAGAGACTTCCCTTGTCTGTTTCCATCTTCAGTATCTTTACAGATGTTGTAATACAGCTTCTTGTCACTTCTGACAGCTTTTTGAAATTTTTTGTTAAGTTAGTTTTTGAAATTGTTAGTTCCCTATCACAGAGGTTCTTGATTTCCAAAGCACACTTTCTGATGTTCTTGAAAATGGTGGGTACATGATCAAGATGATATCATGGAAACTGATAAGCTTTCTTTTTTAGCTTAACTTGGAACTTGCAAATGAGCAGTTTGTGATCTTTTCCTAATGTCATACCCTGACCATGTATATGCTGTTATAATTGTGTTTTTCCCTGTCCTTGTACCAATAATAAAGTCAGTTTTATTTCTCTGCATGCCATCTGGTGATGTCTATGCATATGGACATCATTTTGGTTGTTGAAAAACTGTGATGGCAATGAAGAAATCATTGAATGGCCAAAATTGATAGCTTGTTCTGCTTCGTTTTAATTCCCTAAGCCCGTGATGGCGAACCTATGGCACGGGTGCCACAAGTGGCACGCGGAGCCATATCGGTGGGCACGCGAGCTCAGGTCCGGCGTGCATGTGTGCACCAGCTGGCTGATTTTCGGGCCTTCTGGGCCCACTGGGAGTCGGGAAACAGGCTGTTTCCAACCTCCAGAGGGGGTGGGGAAGGCCGTTTTCGCCCTCCCCAGGCTCCTAGAAAGGCTCTGGAGCCTGGGGAGAGCGAAAAATGGGCGTGCCATTGCATGCTGGGAGCAGGGGGGTCATGCGTGCATGTTCGGGGGTGCATGGAATTATGAATGTGGGCACGCACACATGTGATCCCCCGCATTCCCCCCCCTTTTGGCACGCGAAGCAAAAAAGGTTCGCCATCACTGCCCTAAGCCATAAAGTCCAACTACATTTTTCTTAGTATTTTCAACTTTGGCAGTCCACTTTCCAAATCACAATCAGCATTTTTTTTTCATTTTCTATCAATTTCAAGTTGAGCTTGACCATAAAACATCACCTTGTTCTCCTGCAGTAATGTTGAGCATAAACACGGATAATTGTGATATTTAAAGATTTTCTGTGAAGTCTAATTAATATTCAGTCATTTCAATTTCCTGATGCTTAAGATGTCAGTGTGCAATCAATTCATTTCATCTTTCACTGTGTCAAGCTTACCTAAGTTCATGTTTCTTCAGTTTTGTGTTCCCACTGTAATGTTACGTTTGCACCTTCAGATTTTTTCCCTCCTGTATAGCAACATCAACAACTAGGCATTCCAAATGGTTTTAATATAGTCACATCATAAACATTAATACAAGATCCTCAACTTGTTTTTAATAATATGTTCAATGCTACCTGACTTGATCATCTAAGACTATATTGTCAATTATTTTATATTTTTATAAAAATATAAATTTTACTAGAGTTTTAGAAATACAAAAATAAGACTAATAAAACTAATATAAAAAGTAAAGAAAACAAGAAGTGCAAAAAGATAGGAAATAAGAAAAAACACGCCTCCTCCAGTGAAACATAAACAACTTCAGTAACTTAATTCTGTAACATTTCATTAAAAAATATTTTTCTTCCCATATCTCATTACTTCTCAATAACCAAATTATAAAAACTCATCATTGAGTTTTTGCCAGAGCTAATAGTTAAGAGCTAACAGAAATACTAACATATTTTAATCTGAATCTAATAAATCCATTTTGTATTCCAATTTAACACTTTCTCCAAGAAATATTTTGTCATTTATAAACAGATTTTTAAAGGCTCATTGTTCAATCATAGTCAAAAAGAAATTCCATTAATAGCTGTTAGAAACTTGATGAAACAATCCACTTTTTATTTCTTGTCTTTATTTTATTGATCCTTAATCCCATCAAATAATGTCCCACAAGTTTTTTTCTTATTATTTTCCCTTTGTCTCCTCTTAGGAACAGCTTCATTCGTTTAACACATCCTTTTTGCAAGTCCAAAATAAGAGTGCTCCCCAAGTTGTTCTTATCGTTTCTATATTTCCTTTAATTATTAAGACATCATCAGGTGGTTTCATTTGTAAATTCATTATGGTATCTTTTTTCATATCACACTTATATTCTGGCATTTTAAAATCCATTTTCAGATCCATAGCATCTTTTCCCTTATCACTTTTGTAATCTGACATTTTTTTAAAATCATAATTCACATTCAGATCAGCCTCAGTCTTCATTTTATCCTATAAAATCTGTTTTTCTTCTGTATCCTATTTAATAGTATCAGACAATACTGTAAGGACTTTCTGAGTACCTTAAACCTGCTTACTTTAGTTTAGCAGCTGGAATGACCTTCACACCTTGGATGACCCTGTTTGATTATACCTCTTCCCTTCCTGGCATTCTTCACTCATCCTTCCTAGGAATGCCTCCATCCCCTCATAATGGTAGGAGGAGGTGGAGATCAGAGGTGGGTTCCACTTACCTTCCCCACCGGTTTGCATCGCGACGTTTTGTGCGCATGCAGTCGATACACTCGCACACAAGCGTGCGTTCCCTCATGCAATTCTGCTTCCGTGCATGCTCAGTAGCTATAATCAGCCCGAAACACAGCTGAGGAGCTGATCAGCTGTGCTTTGGGCGAAGGAATAAAGGTAAGTATAAACCCGGGGGCGGGCGAGAGGGCCCTTTTTCAAGCAGCAGCAGAGGAAAAAACCTCCAAACAGTAAAAAATTCGGAAAAAATTCCCCAAAAAAGATGGCGGCGCCCACAGACCGGCACCGACCGAACTGGATCCGTGACTCCATTGTGATGTCACCAGCGGGTCGCTACCGATTCGGGCGATCCAGTCCGAACCGGGAGGAACCCACCCCTGGTGGTGATGTCCATTTTACCAAGAGGCAACTTGGTAAAAAAAATTGCAACCTTTTATCAATGAAAGGAAGGTGAGGAGGGAAGATTTAGAAGTGGAGAGCTGATCAGAAGGTGATAGGCAACATGGCAAGCCATAATACAGTGCCTGTGGGAGGCACTGACTAACAACACCTGGTGGGGGGAATTGCCACAATGCATAATAGCAATTGATGGCAGGTATTTTTTGTAGTGAAATGGAGCCACAAACCCAATAACAGTGTCTGAGCTAGTATGTTAGAAAACACTACAGGAATCCTTGATTAAGGACCATGAGTGATGGTGACGCAGTGGTTAGAATTCAGTACTGCAGGCTACTTCTGCTGACTGCTGGCAGAACTGCAGTTTGGCAGTTCAATTCTCACTGGCTCAAGATTGACTCAGCCTTCCATCCTTCCAAGGTGGGTAAAATGAGGACCCAAATTGTTGGGGGCAATATGCTGACTCTGTAAACTGCTAAGAGAGGGCTGTAAAGCACTGTGAAGCGGTATATAACTCTAAGTGCTAGTGCTAGTGCTATCCCACAGTGGTTTAAGCAAGTCATAGTCATATGATCGTTATTTGCAGCCTTCCCTGCCAGCTTTTCACAAGCAAAGCCAATGGGGAAGACTGCAAGTCACTACTTATAATGGAATGTGGGAATGACCTGGGGGAAAGAGGAAAAGAGATATTGCCTAAGGAAACAATAAAGCAAGAGAGGCAGGATTCTCCCATTGGTTAACAATCAGAAAAGGAAACTTAGAAAGGGCCTGCCCTAATGGATCAAGCAGTTAAAAATAGTGGGAAGTTTTGTACTTTCAGACTTGCACGATTCTATTAATGTAATCTTATAATAAAGTAGATATCGCTTATCTAATTGTGTTTCCTATCTGGTTTACTCTGTAGGGATGATATTCCTACTGCCTTTTTGGCCAAGGAGCCCCACTATGGAATACCAGTTCCGGCATCTCCTATTCCATTAGAGCACTCGTACCGCAGCACCCCTTCTCCAGTCTGCACGCAGTTGCATAGCGCCACAGCTCCCTCTCCAGCCATTGCATATGCAGCCCTCTTGACCTCACTTTGTAACACTTACTCACTGGCCAGCTTGACAGCCACCTGGGATTTGCAATTACCAGTCAACTTCCACATTCATTTTGTTTGTGGGAAGCCGGTAGGAGGTCACAATGTGGAATCACACGAAATTCTTTAATGTCCCCAAATTTTTGCTTAATGACAGAACAGATTGCAGGGATTGCTGTGACTAAGCAATGCACTCATGTGATATACTTTAAGTCTGCAATGCTTTTTTTTAATTCAAAAATTTTTATAAGTACAAAGTACAAACATTTTTCATTTTTCTTCCCCCCTAACCCCAACCCACTCCCTTCCCTTCCCCCCCTCCCCCCCCCCGGACTTCCCAGATAAAGTACAGGGCATAATATTCAATAAAATAAATTTAAATTAAGTTAAAACAAATTCTTAATTTCCACATTTTTTTTGAAATCTTTAACTCTGAATTATTCAAGACTGTTCAAAACGTAATCAAAAGAAAGATAAAAACAATAAAAAATAAAAAATAAGCAATTAAAACGAAAGATAAACAAATAAAAAGAAAGAGAAAACATTATATTAATACATCATACAACATCTCATACTATAATTTACATCTCTAAACCTCTATCTTTTATATAATCTATGTATAAACTAATAATAATAGAAAAGAAAGAAAAAATAAAAATAAAAGAGAAGCAAAGATAAACCTTTCCTCCCCCTTTCAATCAATTACAACACACACCATTTCTTCAAAACAAAATAAAACTTAAGTAAATATTACATAAACAATAACTAAACATTAAATATTTATACCTAATCAAAATACCTAAATATTTAAAATATTCTATCAAATTGTTTATTCCCGTATTTTAAAAACTAACCCCTTATACCTCAAAAACCTTAAACTTAATCATAAAATCAAACACAATATTAATAACATAATATTACAATATGTCGAAGTATTAGCTTCAAAATATAATATATATATATTAATAATAATAATAAAAAAGAGAATAAAAACTAACCCCTTATACCTCAAAGACCTTAGACTTGATCCTAAAGTCAAACAAAATATTAATAACGTAATATTACAATATATCAAATTATTGGCTTCAGAATATATAATATATATATTAATAATAAAAGTAAAAAATAATCAAAAAGAGAGCTACAATCAAAAAATATTATTATTATTATTATTATTAATAATAATAATAATAATAATAATAATAATAATAATAATAATAATAATAATAATAATAATAATAATAATAATAATAATAATAGAAAATATAGAGAAGAAAGTACAATCCTGTTAGTCTTTCCATCCATCCTGTAAGTTTCAGCACTGCATCCTTCTGTCGCTTGACAATTTTGGATTTGTCGGTTCGCCTCCCATCTGACCCCTTTTCCACGTTGTAAACATCTAACTGGCTCTGCCAATCACTTTGGATCTCTGAAGCTGTTTCGGTTTGAGCAAAAATAAATGGCTTTTTCTTCTCCTCTATTTCTTTCATGCTTCTTTCCTCTGGAATTTTGGATGCATCAGCCTTTAAAACGTTGACATAAAAATCAATAGCTTTCTTTATCGTGTTAAGCCGGTATTTCCTTCCCAAAAATTTCACCACTACTCCTGTTGGTACATCCCATTTATATTGTAGGTTTCTTCTTTTAAATTCATCAACCAAGAAGGTATAATCTTTTCTGGCTTTAAGCATTTTAGGAGGAATTTCTTTCCATATCATTATTTCCTGGCCATTTACTTGTAGATTATTCTTGAATGTCGCCTGTATAATTTTGTTTCGTAAAGCCCTTGTAGTAAAATATATTATAATGTCCCTTGGCAGATGTTTCTGCTTTGCATATCAAGAATTAACTCTATATATCTTATCAATTTGCATAACCAGTTCCTCTTTAGACATTCCAGACACCTGTTCCAGGGCCTCCACCATCCTTCCTTTGAAATCATTATACTTTCCTTCTTTCAACCCCCTCACCATTATTGCGAATTCCATACTTCTGAATTGGGCCGTTAACACCTCTATTTCAAAATTTGCCGAATCATTTTTAATTTTGTCTCTATATTCCTTCGAGGTTATCAAAACTTGATTATTTTTTCCCAAGTCATTTGCCAAAACTTCAGTATTTACTGCTAGTGTTTTACACACCTCAGATATGTCCTCCCTCATTTGTTGGTCCATCTTCTTTAAAGCAGCCTGCATTTTTTTATCTATTTTGTTGATTTTTAAATTAAACTCCATAACCAATTCATTTTTCATAACTTTTAAAGTGTTCAGTAAATTTTCAGGTGTTAAAGACTGTGAGGGTGTTAAATCAGACGTAAGTTGCATTTTTAAAGTATGACCAGAAGAATTCTCAGTTCTTTTATTCAAGACAGTCTTTCCAGATTTAGAAGCCATTTCAATATTTCCAAAGGAGTACAAAGAGAAAGCCAAATCTCTAATTAACAAGGTTCTTTACAAAACCAGTTAGTCTTTTATTTTTTATAAAAATATAAGTTGTAATTTTAATTCAGAATCAGAGAGCAAAAAGGAAAAAACCAATTCTCAGGATTAGAAGTTTCCATAGGAAAAAAAAGCTGGTAACAAAACGAAAGTCACTTTCACTTCCACACCCAAATCTCCGATCGCCATATTGTTGCTAATTGCTTGTTAAGCTACTTTGTTACTTTCCAAAGTGAAAGCCAGCGGTGGAATTAAAGTCAAAAATTCGATACTTGCCCTTCAGAACTCCTGCCTTTCTCTGGCTGCTTTCTTTGAAGTTAAAGTAATTATACCTTCCATTGTCGAAGCAGCGGTGGTCGCGGCATCTTGCTCCGCTTTTTAAGCGGAGGTTTCCAGCTTCCCGGAGGAACAGACAGGCTGCCTGGGGAGCCCTCGCCCTTCGTGCCCTAAGTTGGCTCCTAGGGCACGAGGAGGGCTCTACCCCACCTGTCCCGCTCTCATCTCTCCCCTTTGCCCGGGGAAGAGATTTTCAAGCAGCCAGACAGCTGTTCTGGCGGCTTTTACAGGAAAAAGGAAAGGCGCCCAGCGAGGAGCGCCAGCAACGCCGTCGGAGCCAAACCGGAAGTCCCAAGTCTGCAATGCTTAATGACTGAAATCTAGTCGGAATTACCATTGCTAAACAAGAGTACCTGTAGTTTTGATGACAGGCAGAATTGCTTTCCTAATAAGCTGAAAATTGATTCCTAATCTTGAAAGCCACCAGCAACTGAACCCACAATTGATGGTTTATACTCAAACTAGGATTGATCCTCTAGTTTAGCTTACAGTAAGCTCCCAGCAAAAATAACCAAACAAATCAGGGAAATTCTGTTTGAAGCAGGATCAGTGGTTCATTCTTTTAATCATAGACTTGTTTTATAATTTAGCTTCTCAGAAGACCAGGAATCTTAATTTATTAGGCATGCTGTTAATAAGATTGGTAAGTAGTGTTTGGGTAGCACGTAGCAGTAATCCTGATAAATTCTGGAATGTCAGATGCTACCTCTAAATTGTCCCATACAGTCCTTTAAATACTGTTTCTACTATTAATACATTTCGACTAAATGCATTGTGCCACTCCTCATTCAAGAGAATGAATTCAGTAAACGAACAATTGAATATGAAGTTTCTTTAATCCTTGGGGGAAATGGGTAGTTCAAAAATGTGAAAAATAAAACAATTGAAAAAAATCAGTTTGAAATAGTACTATTTACAAAGGAATAGTATTCTGGGAAATTGTCCTGTTAATTTCAGGGTGAAATCCTAAGTAACATCATTAAACAGGCAAGTGAAGTTTTATTAAGAAAAGTAACATTTTTACATTACTAGGTTTTCTTGGGAAAGTACATTGCCACACTATATATTTAGTAATTCATTTTCTTCACAGATACAGCCTTTGCAATATAATCTGATCAGTTTTATGACCAAAAACTCTTTTCCAGTATGAGCTAGGATCCAAAACATATTATGTAATTATATTAGTTCCTCATGAAGTTTCCCCAAAGCCTTTACAACTCCTTCCCCATAGTAGTAGTCCTTATGTCTCTTCAAAATTTTCTTAGTATTAAAGCCTGCAAGAAGTACGCACACTTCAAAGACACCTTGCCTGCTAACTGCCATTTATTCTTATCTACATTGAGATAAGGTCAACTGCCATCTTTGGAATGGATGAGGCTGTATTTGGACAACTGAATCTTAGTAACTTAAATGAACATATGAAGTAGAATTATAATTAATGGTTTTCAAATTAAATCAACTTGACAGTTGTTTCAGATGTTCAGTTTGAACATAATGGAAACTTATAATTAAATATAGCTTTCTATTCATATCTCATTTTTGCTTATTAAAGTTCCTACATTGTTAAGATAAGAATTACTCTTATCAGAGGCGAAATGAATCTTTTCCTGAAACTCTGACATTGTCAAAATAAACCCAGTGTAAATGCTAAGGTATAAGATATTTATTTCGGTACAAAAAATAATAAATCACATCCTGGCTATAAAACAGGTGTTGCTTCGTACAGAAGCAGAAGAGAAAAGGGAAGATCAAAAGAAAGGAATGTACACATGCGTACTAGGAACATATTAATCACGTGCTCAGGAATAAACCATTATATTTGATAGGGATGCATCTCCCTGCATATACATGTAACAGGCAACATAAAATTACTGCGTGAAATACATAGACTGACAGAGGTGATAATTAATCTCACAAAGGAGAAGTTTGATCTTTTCCCGGACATCAGACATTAGAAAAGAAACCGCAGTTTAAAGGTCTAAGTAAAAATATTTATTTCGGTACAAAAACAATAAATCCTCATTAACTACATGTCTGATATAAAAGTAGGTCTTCCTTCAATGGAAGCCAGGAACAGAAGGGAAGAACGGGGAGAATGGAATGCACACATGCGTACAAGAACATATCAATCACGTGCTCAGGAATAAACCATTATAATGAATAGGGATGTAGTTCCCTGCATATACATATAACAGGCAATAAAATCACTGCGTGACATAGACATTGTCCAGGATACCCAGAAAAACCATTCTTAACTGTTTCAGCTGCAAAGAGCTCCCATAAATTCTATAAAGGTTAAATATGACGATATTTTTTAAAAAATATTTTGGAACATTCATGGATTCTGCATATAATAAATTTAATTGTAATCCTGGGATAATTTATCTTGGTACCGGTCCTATTAACTCTTAGTAATTATTAGTCTATCAGTAAAAAATTTTTGATTTGGTTCATTAGGATATGTCTAGTTGCAATTGGGTTCAGGTTAAGAGCGCTAACAATAATGTATAACCATGGCTTTTTACTTGTCTTATTTATAACTTCTGATCATGGTTATTATTAATCAGGAAATACTTTGCCAAATCAAGGCAGGGTACTTACACCACCATCACCCCCCAGACTTTGCTATTCTAATTTAGTTATTACTCTACCATCATCACCCATTTTGCTTAAAAACAGAACTTTACAACAAAATAAAGGGAGAAAATCACCTTCTCCACTCTGCTGGATCTTATCCGGTTAGGTCACCATGGTCTTGAATTTTTAAAAAAATGAACAAAAGGAGCTGGGGGGGAATGTAATTCTCTCTCTGGTTATGGTGGATCTAATCACACTTGGGCCATCATGGATCTGCAAATTGTTGCTGCTGTTTTATAGGGATGCCAGATGTGACCAATGCTTAGCCCAGTGTTGGCAAACCTTTTCGGCACGCACACGTGCGGGGGAGCGCCGGAAATTGGAAGAGCAGCTCCCTGGTGCACACGCCAGAAACCAGAAGAGCAGTTCCCCAGCGTGCCGTGAAGCTGAGCTTTTGGTTTCTGGTGTGCGCATGCGCGCCGGTCACCTGGTCTTCCAGTTTTTGGCATGCATGCGCGAAAACCAGCTGGCCAGTGCGCATATGTGTACCAAAAGCTCAGCTTCCCTGTGTGCGCATGCATGCCAGGGAGCTGCTCTTCTGGTTTCCGGCGCTCCCCAGAACCCAGAAGAGCAACAGGCGACGGCTAGCGTGCCTGGAGAGATGGCTCTGAGTGCCACTTCCGGCACACGTGCCATAGGTTCACCATCATGGGCTTAGCCAATCTTTACAAAAGTGGATGGATATCTGGTGAGAAGAAGGTAGTGCTGCAAATGAATATAGATAGCCTATAGCAGTGATGGCGAACCTCTGGCACGCGTGCCACAGGTGGCACGCGGAGCCATATTGGAGGGCACGCGAGACGTTGCCCTGTCAGCTCCACGGCAAACCCGAAGTTTGGAAAAATGCACTTCCGGTTTGCTGTTGTGCTGTTTTTCGCACTCCGGAGGGTTCAGGGAAGCTTCCTGAAGCCCCGGAATGCAAAAAACAATGAAACGGACAAACTGGAAGTGTGTTTTCTGAACTTCCGGTTTGCCCGTTTCGTCGTTTTTTACCGTCCCAGGCTCCGGTAAGGCCTTTGCGCGGGTGTGTGTGTGTACATGCGCAGGGGCAGCATGGGGGGGGTTGTGCGCATGCGTGGGGGGAGGGAATGGGTGTGTGCGCGTGTGCGCCAAAAAAGGTTCGCCATCACTGGCCTATAGCCTATAGATAAGAGTGCTCTGATGTCTGAGTATGGACATGAATAATACTAATCATATAGTATTGTATGCACATGCAAATAAAGGCTTTTTTGAGCTAATATAACATTGCATTATTGATTATTAAAAACATTCTTACTTATTCATTTTTGGCTTTGTTAACATTAAAAACTACATACTGGTTTTGTTTATATTAAGTCGTGATATCTTTACATGAGTTTTAAAGTAAGCTGCAATTTGCTGGGTTCACAAACCAAAATCATAATTTACAAACCATAGAACCAAATTATATTTTGTTTGGCAGGATACATAAACCTAATCCTGTAACTTCACTAGATGGCTTTGGGCAGATTTAGGATTTAACCCACTCTTACAGTTCTTAAGAGAGAACTGAAAAATTTTGATTGATATTGTCAGGTCCAATTTTATATGAACAATCCATCAAAAACGTATTTATTTGAAAGAATACCATTGAATTCAGGAAGTTACAACTTCAAGTATCCATGCTTAGGATGTAATCCCAAGATGCTTGTCACACTTTTATATTCAAAAGATTTCTCCCCCTGTTTAGCCATTTGTTATGCAGTCTTACCCACTCAGGATAAAAGGAGGAAGTGCAATTAAAAGATTTAAATGTTTATATATACATTAATTTGCTAGAAAATATATCCATGAAAAAATTATGATATATGTAGAAATTTAAAATTCAGTTCAATAAAAACAGAAAGGTTAAAATATAGCAAATGATCTCTTTTCCCATATCTAATATCTTATCTATAAACATAACCTTAAAGCTCATTCAGTCCTTGTCAGCAAAAGTTCATTGAAATAGATATGTTATAGACATATCTATTTTAACAAATAAACCAACTTTATATTTCTGCCCTTTACTCTCTATGTAAGGAATTCCCACTCCTTACATGCATGTGATACATTGAAAACAGGCAGACCTCAATCACTGAACACGTTTTGTTAATATTTTGCATTTTAACATATATGTGAAAGCATAAGTAAGAAAAAAGAGAAATGGAAAAAGGAACAAAAAATAGCAAAGAGATTTGGAAGCTATATAAAAGGGAATAAGTATTTATCAACTTCACATTAGGTTAATATTGCATATAATAAAATCTTTAGCACTTTGAAACTTATTAAAATCAAATTAATATTCAATAATTAGCAAAGACAGCCAATAACAATTGTCAATCGGAGTAAACAGAAGTTTCTAATATGAAACTCCTTATCAGATGATGCAAGATATTATATTTTAAAGCCTTACATTAAGAGAAATCCAACTTCAGAAATGGTACAAGTCCATGTGTTGTAAAATTACAGGCCATAAATGATTTCTAAGTTAAATTCAGTATGTGATTGTTTCACACACTCACTTACACACACACACACTCACATAGCTTAGACTGCCATTCTCAGAAATGAAATAAAATGTTATCTTGATTACTTAAGAAAGACTTCAGTGTCTCATATTTGTTATGTTTAACTGCTTGATTTTGTTGCTTTGTTATAATTGCTTGGTTTTGTTGTTCTGTTTCAGATTTTTCTAAGCAAAAGTCATCATGGCCACAGAGATTGGATCCCCGCCACGGTTTTTCCATATGCCAAAGTTTCAGCACCAGGCCCCTCGACAATTATTCTATAAGAGACCAGATTTTGCTCAGCAGCAAGCAATGCAGCAACTTACTTTTGATGGAAAGCGTATGAGAAAAGCAGTGAACCGAAAAACAATAGACTATAATCCTTCTGTTATCAAATATTTAGAGGTATGTTCAGGACTGCTTCCTCTTCATCTGCAGTTCAAATACATAGTGCTTCAAATTCAGACTTAATGTAGAAAAGGAAAATAACTGCTACCAGATTTTAATTATTTCTTGTACATTCTACATTAAAACGTCAAATCAAAAATGTCCTGCAAAAAGGATAAAAAGTATTCCCTTCATCCCTTCAAAATTAACAAGCTTCTTTGAGCTAGTAGTTATCTGGCCACATTTCCTGAAAGACTTAAAGTAGCAGCAACAGCAGTGGAAGCCCTAAATCTTAAAATAATTATTTAAAAGAGCGAAGAAAGAAACACCAGTGCTTCCTTTCATTTCCCCATAAACCTGACTGTAGATGGAAGAGTATGAAGTTATTTTGGGAAACTATTTCTGTTTCTCAATTATTCCATATTGACCAGTGCTCTGATTTAATTAAATGATTTTTCTCTTCATTTTCAGAATAGAGTATGGCAAAGAGACCAACAGGATATGCGGGCAATTCAGCCTGATGGAGGATATTATAATGATGTGAGTATATGTTTTGTATCATTTATACACTTAAATGTATAAATGCAATATTGCAGGCTAATTCCGCCCACAGTCTGGAGTTCGATCCTGGCCAGCTCAAGGTGGACTCAGTCTTCCATCCTTTCCGAGATTACTAAAAAGAGGACCCAGATTGTTGGAGGTAGTGTGCTGACATTGTAAATTGTTCAGAGAGTGCTATAAAGCGCTATGGAATGGTATAAAAGTCTAAGTGCTTTTGCTATTGATATTGATTTAATGTCATCCTGAAAGACTTTAAGACTTCCTATAATGGTGGGAGAGGGAACTAAGGATGGACATTTATGTTAAAGAAGCCTTATTTGAAAATCCTTTCTGAAATAAGTCCATTATATTCAAAAAGTGCTTTGTTTGTATGTAGCCACATACTTTACTTATTTTAAGTCTCTATTGAAATCTATTTTGGAGAGAGCACCAAATAATTTAAGGATAATTTTCGTGCAGAATGGGCCAACTCGCTGCTGCCATTTCACTGCAACCAACCACCACCGCCATCTTGCTATGGCCAACTTGCCACAGAACAATTCTATCTGGGATAACTCAATGTGATAAATGATGTCTGCCACTTTTTCTTTAACATTATTTCCATTGACAAAAATGAAAATAATGTTGATGAAAGAGTGGAGAATAACATTTATTGCATTGAGTTATCTCACGTGAAATTGTCAATGACGGGTTGTCCTGTGGCAAGTTGGCTATGGCAAGGTGGCCATGGTGAAATGGCTGCAGCAAGTTGGTTGCAGCAAGTTGTCCTAGACTCTTTTTCAACAATAGGAAAATATAAAAATGCTCAGGAATTAGCAAACACATCCAGACACAACTAAGTAAGTTCTAGTGACTTGTGCAGCAGAATCTCTAGATCAAACTATGTGAAAAAGGATTTTAGAATCGGTAGCTCAAGATGTAGTCATAAAAGTTGACCCTACTTGGCTTCCATCAGCAATATATGTTTTTTTTCAGACTGAAAGCCACATATCACTATTAAGTGACAATGCAATCCCAAATCTCGGTTGGCCAGAACAAAAACTACATTTAATTTGATCTTAAATTTAAATTAATTTAATTTTGAATTGAATTTAAATGTAAAGTAGTTTAAGATTAAATTAGTGTTTTAAATTTGAGATTAAATCATTACTTTGCTATGTTGATTTGATTGATATAACCTTCTTTTTTCTTCTAGCTGGTGCCCCCTATAGGAATGTTGAACAACCCTATGAATGCTGTAACAACAAAATTTGTCAGGACTTCTACTAATAAAGTAAAATGTCCAGTTTTTGTTGTTAGAGTAAGTATATACGTTAATACTGCAAGATACTATAAGATATTATGTCAAATCACTTAATATGTCAATCACTTTTAGTCTGTTTTACATGACTCCGTGTTTTGCTGAAACTATTTTATTAAATTAACGATATTGGTAATAGACCATGGGACAAAAATAGTGTTTGACTCTGGTGTATAAATAGAAACAAAGCAACATAGACAGTTCTGAAAAATACAATTTTGAATATATATTATCTACCTCTCAATAAATTCTGCAGTGGTATTGCAACAATTTTTGTAATGCACCTTTAATTCATGTTCATTATTACAGTGGACACCTGAAGGAAGACGCTTAGTCACTGGGGCTTCTAGTGGAGAATTCACTTTATGGAATGGTCTTACCTTCAATTTTGAAACAATATTACAGGTAAAGCAGTACATAAATTGTGTGAACTGTAATCTTTCTATATTAAAATAGAAAACATTTTATGTGTATGGGAAATATTAAGTAAGAGTGAAATATTTCAAGTTTTATATGTTTTTACCATTAAATTTTTATAAGTTCCCTTGATTTATGTACTGTCCTTCTAATATGAGAGACTGTTTTTTTGTTGCAGAATAATTGACTCTATGTAAATATATATCTGCACACAGAATGTTAAGTTAGGTAGCATATCTTATAATGCTCTTGACCCTGTAATAATAGATTCAGTGTGAGATAATGGCTAGAGAATTAACCTAGAACTGGAGAAACCCATGCTCAGATCTTTGCAGAGCTTGATGTACAGCTGTAGGCAATCAATAAAATATTTTTTTTTAAAAAAATCAACCATTGCATACATCTAAACACCCCAAAACATTCTGATTTCTTAGCCCAATGCCTCTAAGAAAATGCAGATTTTCAGTGCCTTACTGAAGGCCATTAAGGTTAGCGCTATCCAAATTTCAAGAATATGCTGTTCCGTATGGCAGGCACAGCAATAATTTAATTTAATTTAATTTAATTTAATAGATTTGTATGCCGCCCAACTTCCGAGGGACTCTGGGCAGCTAACAACATATAAAATCATTGTTACATAAAAACATCTAATTAAAAAATTATAAAAATTAAAAAACATCTGACATTCATAAACCAAGGGGGGGAGACCCAAATGTAGTCTAATTATAAATAAAGAAAGCATGCTTCCTAGGACCCATCAGATGTTTAATTAAGGGATCCAAAATATGCTGTTTCTATTGGATCTTTTGGGATGGGAGGAAATCTTTCAAGATAGGGAGTCCTACAAATAACCCAGCTCTGTGCCTTGAAGGGCTTTACATAATGACCTGCACCTTGAATTGCACCCAAAAACGTACTCGGAGCCAGTGCATCTTGCACAATAATTATAATTGTATGGGTATACGGAGTTACATCCATAACTACCTACACCACAGTATTTTGGATTAGCTGCAGTTTCTGAATTGTCTTCAAAGACAGTTTCATATAGAGCATGTTGCAGTAATCCAAATGGAACGTAGCCAAGACCTAAGTGACTGTTAGGGCCTCCTGATCCAGGAATGAGTGTAATTGGCAGTAAAGATGTATTTGTGCAATAGATCAGTTAGTCACAGCTGCTGTTCATGTAGTTGCCAGGGGCCTAGGTGGACTCCCCAGTTGTGCAGGAGTTCCACCTTGGGCTGTGTAACACCATCCAGAACCAATTACGGGAAATCCTGGGGCTTAAAACTCATTATAGGAAGTCAATGGGGACTTAAAATCCACAACTATTTAAGTTTTTCTGGGATGGAGCATAAGCCTTTTTATCCCTGTTAGGCTGGCTCTCACAGCCTCAAGACACTGAGAAAGAACTTAGCCCTACATACACAATTGAATCATCAACATGATAATTTGATTCCATGCATTCAGATTACCTCATTTCACATAGATGTTAAATAGATGTAGGGAGAGGATATAGCCTGTGGAACCCTGCAAAGCAGTGACTTATAGTTGGACCTCTCCCACCCATTAATACCTACTGGAACTGACTCTGGAGGAAGAAGGAGAACCACTGGAACAGCATCCATCCTGGTTCCACCAGAGATTATCCATAAGCATGATAAATACAATATTCAGTAATTTTCATGGTCTTCTTCATAAGATTGTAATGAGACTAAATTTGGGCATGAAATCTATATATATCCTATTCTAAGTTCCATGATGCGAAGCAAACAAATATTATACATATTTTCAGAAATTTTTAAAATGAGAAATTATATACATATATAAAGTTTTAAATAAAATAATAATACAATTACCATTAAAATAATGTGTGGGTGTATATATGCTTTATTTTATTTTCCAAATGTGCTTGCAATACTTGTGGTAAAAGTGTTTATGGTGTCACCAAAGTAATTGTTGAATTTTTCTTTCTGATTTTGCAGGCTCATGACAGTCCAGTAAGGGCTATGACATGGTCACACAATGATATGTGGATGTTGACAGCAGACCATGGGGGATATGTGAAATATTGGCAGTCCAACATGAACAACGTCAAGATGTTCCAGGCACATAAGGAGGCGATTAGAGAGGCCAGGTTTATACACAATATACAATTTTCTGTAGTTACTATTTCCATGGTTAAATTGTTCTCTAAGTGTATTGGTGCCAACATGCATGGGTATTGTCAGATTTTGGGGGATATCTCACACCATATGAACTTACTTTCTTTTGTTTCTATGATTTCACAGATATGCTGGTATTTCTCTGAAATGGTGTTGTCCCAGTATTTGCCTCTGCAATATGTTAGAGATGTATTTTTCTACTGCATTTTGCATTGGTATTGGTTTCATTTATATATGGTCACAATGTGTATTAGATATTCTTTTTTTATGCTATTGTGTAAGATGACTATTTCATTCCAAATAAAGAATTCAGTCTTTAAAAATATAATTGAATAAAATATAATCCAGAAATAAAAACAGCTCCATAGTTCTCACAATATTAGAAAGCAAAATAAAGTGAAGAACTGCTTGGCTTGGTGAGGCCAACATGTCCAGTAGCATGAAGGATCAACAGAGATTTCTATCTTCAGAAGTCATGTTTAATACTGAATGTGTTCTTCAAGTTTGGAATCCAAAGCTAATGAGACATCTTTAGGACATCTTCCTGGTTCAGTGTCAATACTCCAGTTGTCCAAACATATAAGTAGATGTATGTGAAGAATTTTAGTATTCTAAGCAAGGAATACAGAAAAAGGATTAAAAAATATTAAACTCTGCCTGAAGAGGAACTGGAGAAACAAATTAAACCTACAACAGTATTCCCTTGGGTTTTGGTACTGTGCTATCCATTGAAGAAGATAATTATCCCTGAAGTACTTTCCACTGAACTTGTCACTTTCCATCTTGGTTCAATATTTCCTGGAAAAGTTTAACAAGAAGTGATTTCATTTAAGAGCAAATTAATGTAGTTACGAAATGGATTTCTTCACATACACTTAAGTTCCACATATTTCAAGGGGACCAATGTTTAGGCAATCCAAGCAGATTCTTCCCAAGTCACTAGAAAGGCAATGCTATCCATCAATGATTAAAATAGCTCCATAAGCATTTGCAGATCATATTTTCATATTTATTCCAAGCTTCACCATTTTTGAAGCTTCTTCCATCATGGTGATATTTCATTATAGAATTCAGTCATCGAAATGCCTTTTTTTTTAAAAAAAAAACATGGTCTGACATGATTTTTTAAAAATCAAACAGTATTAGCCCTTCCATTTGTCATATTACAGGAAAACCATCGATGAAGAAGAATTATATCTATTATTAATTTTTCCAGGATTCATTTTTATATACTGTAGTTATTTCAAAAGTAGAAATGCTTGATCAGTTTTGCATTTTTAAATCAATATAGCAGAAAACAATGATGCCTTCGGTCAAGGGTAAACATGGCAAGGTTCTGCAGACATTATCTCCATTTAATTGGGGAACCAAATTCAGAAATAACTACTTTGCTCCACAAATGTCTATATGAGAACTCTTTTACAAATGAACTCAGTTATACCAACAGGATGAAATTTTTAATTTGCCATGTTCAGAT
This sequence comes from Diadophis punctatus similis, assembly GCA_023053685.1. NCBI lineage: Eukaryota > Metazoa > Chordata > Lepidosauria > Squamata > Dipsadidae > Diadophis > Diadophis punctatus. Next base: position 4,129,782 of record JALIGW010000033.1, read on the forward strand.
GACTCCATCAATATATCTTTACACTTGAACTAAATTTTGCCCTAAGAAGTTTAGATGATCTGTTAAATGCTGACTTCTTTCCCCTGCTGTGTGTCTTCATGTAACAGTTTCTCACCTACGGATAATAAATTTGCTACATGCTCTGATGACGGCACTGTTAGAATCTGGGACTTTCTCCGTTGCCATGAGGAGAGAATTCTTCGAGGTATGTTTCCAAAAAAGTACTGATTGGGATATTTCAGAAAAAACTCTTTACTTGCCCAATAAGAACTGTACAAACTAATTTACACTCCAAAGTGTGACACCACTTTCTTAATCCTTCAAAACGTTATGTCATAAGAATTTCAAAATTCAGTACTATTTATAACCTAACTTTGTTGTTTCATTGGAGCTATTTGTACTGTGGTTATTTCTATCCTCAGCATAATTGAAACATCTGTTTAGGAATTCAGACTGAATTATTGATCTAATGTTTCAGTATCCAGCGTTTATAAGTTACTCCAAAAGCAGTCACTCAAATAGATAATTATTTGCTCCTATTTTTTTCTAATTTTTATACTTTTACTTTTAAATATGTCAGCTTTATATCACCTTTGAGAAATATAAATTTTCAGCAAGTAAAAACCACACAAACACAGCCTATCTGGAATTCTTTAACTTTGCAACGTCTGTGGTCACTACACAAGTTTAGGGGTATATATTATTTTATCAGTTAATAAAAGAAAGTTAGATAATACATTTTTAAAAGAAAAAAATGTTAAACAGTATACCTGGAATTATTAAGGACGTGAAAGCCATTTTAAACCAAGAAAATAAAAAAGTTGTCATTCCACTGCTTTTATTTTCATTGTATTTGGTACATCTCGCCCTGATTTCATATTACTGAGAAATGAACTTTAGATAAATTTCTAACATAGTTTTAGACTTGGATTGGCATTGTAAGGTAGAAGTAAATAACAGCAACTATCCGAAGACTACTATTTTTCAGGAAATAGCACCCTTGCTTTGCATTGGGTTTGTTTTTGATATAACATCAGCAAGACAATTTGAAATCCAATCTAAGAAAGTACCCCTTATGGTGCTTTCAAAAATACAAACATTTCCAATAATTTTTTTTGTGAAAAATATTAAGAAATACATCCCCTGTCTTCAGGTTTCTGAATTGTGAGAACTTTATATTTGCACATTTCAGATTCTGCCCTTGTCTTATTTCCACTTTAATAGGCTATACATATATTACATATATTCAATGTCTAAAAGCAAAACAAAGGGAATATCTATTTATTGCAATTCAGTCAAACACCTCATGATTTAAAAAAATGGGAACATTAAAAAGCAATCCAACTTCTTGCTCACTGTAATTCATTCCTTCATCATCTCCCGTAGAGCGCAATGTGCTCTACATGGGGCTACCTTGAAGACCACCTGGTAACTTCAATTGGTGCAGAATGCAGCAGTATGCAGAATAATGCCTCCTCCCTGTGTTTCCCCATATAAACCTTGTGTGAGTGGCAGTGGATTCCAGTTTCTTTCTGGGTGCAATTCAAGGTGCTGGTTATCACCTTTAAAATCCTATATGGCACAGGCCAGGTTTTCTACAGGATCACCTTTCCTTAAGAACACCTACTTGTCCTACCAAATCAGATAGGATGGGCACGCTCCTAGTCCCTTCCCCTAAATATTGCATCTTATGGGAACTAAGAACATGCCTTTTCTGTGGTAGTCCCTGAAATTCAGGAGGCCTCTACGCTCTATAAAGCTTTGAAGACCTGGATTTTTCCTCCCAAGTGCTAGGATAAGATGAAGTGAGTACAAATCAGAAATTCCACTTGGTGCCAGTTTTTTGTTTTAATATGTTTAGATTTTATAATTTTAATATGGCTTGATTGGGAGCTGTCCAGAAGGGTTGGTTATAGGATGGGTGGCTATGTAAAGGTTTTAAATAAATAAACTTCTATTGAGGCTTTATTCATATTGTGAATTAAATAGAAGCAGTTACATTTAGCAGCCTTGCCATAGTATATTTATATGTAAGTAAGCTCCACTGAACTTGGTTGAACTTAGGTAAAATTGATAAAAACTGGGTTGAAAATATATTGGTTTGGATATTCAGTTGCTCTTATATGGAGAGGGATGGAGTGTAGTTCTAAGAGCCGCGGTGGAGCAGTGGTTAGAGTGCAGTACTGCAGGCTACTTCTGCTGATCACCGGCTGCCAGTAGTTTGGCAGATCGAATCTCACCAGGCTCAAGGTTGACTCAGCCTTCCCTTCCGAGATGGGTAAAATGAGGACCCATATTGTTGGGGGCAATATGCTGACTCTGTAAACCGCTTGGAGAGGGCTGCAAAACACTGTGAAGCGGTACATAAGTCTTAAGTGCTATTGCTATTGCTACATTTACAGTATTCTCTACTACATTGCACATCATTCCCAAAGAATTTCCAACTTTTCAACCACAGATTGAGAGATGTGGACTAATGATGGCAGCAGAAGAAAATCATTAGCAGATGACACATAGCTTCATTTCCCCCTTATTCATTGTCTATAAACTTATAAAAAGCATGTTTGATATTGAAGAAAATAACTTGAATATATAGAAGCCTATTTTCTTTGATGTAAATATGTGTAAGCTTTGCAGCCTTGGACTCTTATTGTTCCGTTGCTGATTTTGGAGAAAATAGGAAGAGGAAGGTGTGTTGGATATATTTGCCATCTTGAGTTATGGAAAATAAATAAGTAAAATAATTTTTTTTATGGGAAATAAATAAGTAAAATAAAAAATTAGGAATATATGAGTACTTACAACAGTGCTCATTGGGAAAAAGAAATATATACTTTTCTCCCTGTCCTTTGCAGTAGATGGAAAATAGCTATTTTCCTTCAAATTGTAAGCAACAAAGCCTTTAATCACTGTTTCGTAGGCAACTTTTTAAAAGACTCTATGTTTTCTATCATTCCAATCTATCTCAAAATGCCATAATTCTATTCATATAATTTTGAAAATCTGTTTGCCCAACCTGGAGGGCTACTACAACTGATCTGCAAAAATCTAGTTGGCCAGTAGATGGCAGCAGAGAAATACAGAAATTTCCTTCAGTTTTTTTAATTTTTGAACCCAAATGTAGCCATAATAGTCAGTCACTGTGCTTAGGAAACAATTAGAAGAATATTCAGGTAAGCAAAATTTACTTATAACTGGCTGTAGTTTATGATTGTACTGTGAAAATCAGTGTTTACATAACTCCCATGCAGTTTAATAATTTAATAAGGGAATTCCCTTAAGGTATTTAGTATACATCTATTTTAACAAGCTTTCAAGATTTTATTCCAGTGGACTGAGTGGCCAGCAATGAAGGTATATCTAGCAAACTTGTACTCCAAATATAGAAGATACTTGTTAAAATATAAATATTCATATCAAAGCAGTTAGCAAACCAAAGATATATGAAAACTTAGAATAAACTGAAAGCCATTATGTGATATTTAGGCATCATAGAAAAGACTGCCCACCATAGTATTCAAAGAAAAATGTGATTGTACAATATTAATGATTCAGAATATGGTATACCTTATATTGTTTGTCTTTCATCTTGATAATTTCTAATATATAAACAATTCGTCAAAAGTAAAATAACTTTTTATTAAAACATTTAAAGTTACCTAATATGAATATATCAGCTAAAGCATACAGAATTCTAAAGAAATTAGATAAAAACAGCTTAGGAAACAGAGTCAAATGGGCAGTGGCATGCTACTTATCAGAAAACAAGTATCTCCTGATAGGAGCTTGTCCTGATGATATGTATGTTGCAACTCTCAAGGTGAATGTTTAGAACATTGAATATTACTCTTTATTGTTTTCCCATTCTTCACAATTCATGGGGAGGGAAGTTATAATCTTGCAGTGCCTCAGAAGCTTTATCACTTTTTTTTTCTAATTAGGTCATCAATAATAGTGGATAAGATTCTTTGAAAGGCACAGTGCCTACAACTTGCTATTTATCATCTCTTGCATGGACATCTTGACATTTGAAAGAGCTGCTGTAAAAACACTTCTGGATTCCCATGCAACAATTAGTGTTCCTTACAGGAAAATATAGAAGGAAATACTTGAAATGAGAAAGTCTGAAAATAATAGATCATTACTATTCATATTTTATGCTTCTGGAAATGTTTCCAATAAAATCTATATTGGAGAGTGAGGAATCACAAATTACATAAGTCTATATTCCAGTATAAGGGAAGGTCGGCAGTTCAGCGGTTCGAATCCCTAGTGCCGCGTAACGGAGTGACCTCCCGTTACTTGTCCCAGCTTCTGCCAACCTAGCACGTAAAAATGCAAGTAGAAAAATAGGGACCACTTTGGTGGGAAGCTAACAGCGCTCTGTGCGCCTTCGGTGTTGAGTCATGCCGGCCACATAACCATGGAGATGTCTTCGGACACCGCTGGCTCTTCGGCTTAGAAACAGAGATGAGCACCGCCCCTAGAGCTGGAAAACGACTAGCGCACATGTGCGGGGGAACCTTTACCTTTATATTCTAGTATGAAATTACATTGTTGTCGGTACTGTATTATTACTTCACTCACAATGTTTGTAAACTTGATTAGGGTAAATAATGAAGCACTCCATGTAGCTAATTCTGGGAGGGGGTTTCCATTATCTGATACGTTATTTAGATTTTTCTTATAGGAATAAACCTGGCTCATCTTGGATGTATATTATATAGAATACACTGTTCTCTAGACAAAATTATGTGAATTTGACTTAAGTAGAGGCCACTATTTCATAAACGGGGGAAGTAAACTCAGTATTTTTCTTTATGTATTGATTAGATTACCTTCCAGAGCTCTACTTTGTTTGATTCAGATGTCATTCACAACATCATAAATATGATATGACTAAATATTCTCTCACCATTTCCCTTCTTTATTTTGTCATGTACAAATGTATAGCAATGAAGCAATTATTTCATCATTACATCTAAACCAGAGAAAACTGGCTCCATAATTAACACACTTGGAAACATAAGCATAAGCATTGAAGTCCAAAACTATCATTCAAATGAATCCAATATGTTTACTAACATAGATAATTGTTATAAGCAAGTGGGTGGTTCTTGGTTGGAAAACCTTTATAGTGTTTCTGGCTTTAAACAAGCATCCATCTTTCCCTGAGTTTTTTATTTCTTTAAATACAGTCCAAACTTCTTCTACTTTCCAGTCCAACCTTCTGAAGTCATGAAGTTTGCTATTTTATACTTTCACACACACCTATAGGCTATTCTTGTATATATTTTAATTTAGTTTCTAAATCAGTTATGATAAAGAGCTTGAAGCCATCAATACTTTACTATTATGGAAGGAAAAACTCCATAAAATGTATTGCTTTTCTTTTTTCATTTTCAATGCCATTAATGAAGTGCTGAAATGTTTTGGAAACTAAGATATTCTAGAACATGTTAAGGATATTTTTTGTGGTCAAGACCACCCTTTTTTCATAATCCACTTTGTGGCTCAGGGATAGAATAACATAACTGGAAGAAGCAGCATGTAATTTTCTAGGCTTTAATTTTTGTTTCCAAGTTCATAGACCTTTTAAAAAAACTAATGTATTGGTTTTGTGCCTAAGCACACAGAAAATCATATTATTTGTTACATTGTTCAAGGCTCTTCTAGCTGCTCATGACTCAAGAAACGACCAGGATTGTCTTTTAGTCAGTATTGTATTAAGTTCTTTTAAGCTCATGTTTGAATTATCAGTGATGGTATCTAACTATCTTATATTTTGTTGTCATTTTTGTTTTCATTTTTTCCAAATTCCAGCAGCTTTTACAATGACTGCCTTTTTTGTTATAACACTAAAATGTTTTAATTTTAGTTTCATTATTTGTACTTCAGTGAGTAGCCCGCATTTACTTCCATCTATTATAAATATTGTATTATTTATAATTCTTGCAGTCCAAGTATTTTTATCAATTTTCTCCTGCATCACAATTCATAGCTATCAGTTTTTCTTCATTCAGCTTTTAATGATGGTCCAGCTTTGCAACTGAAAAAAAGCTATAGAGATAACAATACATACCTTTAATATTGTAAGCCGCTTAGCATTACCCTGTGGTAAAATGGGTGGCCAGTAAATTTTATATATATATACATGCATGCATGCATGCATACATACATACATACATACATACATACATACATACATACATACATACATGCTGTTTGTTCTGAGGTTGCAAAGGGAATGTGCAAATAGCATACTTTGATAGCACACATAGACTATATTTTAGAGATGTTTTTGAGAGTTCTCAAAGAACATTGCTGTTGTGGTTTCTTCAGGAATTTGTAAGGATATGTCATTCCACTATTGTGATTTTGTAGTTTTGGGCCCTTCAGATAAGAATGAAGCAGCTGAAAACATAAACATTGCAGCAATAGCTAGTAGTACTTTTGAATTAAAAAGTACAGTTCTCCAGGTTTTCATAGTATGACCCTACAGTACATTTAGGTATTATCCACATTGAATTGTAGTTATGCAGAATTTGGTGACTTCTGTTAGAAAGATCTAGATTTCATCAGCACATATAAGTGAATTCACTAATATCTGGGTAATTTTCTCTGAATCATCAGTTTTTATATCATAGACTTTACATTATATATCACATAATGTAACTATGGCTGTGTTCACAAATCACTCATAAACCCACATGCTAGTCTACACTCTAAATAACTATGTACTTGGTGAGAATGGGGAACAGGTATTCTATTCTTATGAGACATCAAACTGCTCCATTTGGGTGGGATGTATGGGATATAGTTAAAAAAACGAAACATCCTAGCTGGATTCTGAAACACTGCAAGATAAGGTGTACAGGTCTCTGTTCACCCCTTGTGCCCGGAGAAATATAAAAGGGCAGAGGTTTAACTTCATGATAACTGGCTTCCAGGTCTACATAACAGAACCAAGCAAGGAGATAATTTGACTAACAGTTGCTTTGATTACTGCTTAGATTTTGAGTTTGCCCCTTTCATGCCCCAACCATGATCAAGTTAGTGGACTTATATTGCATACTTTTGACTGAAATAGCTTATACAAAACCATTCCTATCTGTTCAGTTTGTATAGGTAATCTCTTGTTACTCTGCGCCGAGTATGATTTCATGTGTTATGGCAAGAGCTAAAATTATTCAAGTGTGAGATATACATACTTCAGATTAAAATATGTTCATGTATTTTTCATCGAGAGAGAAGAAATGCTTCTCATGTGTTGCCTTGAAAACATTACAATCAGGTATTCAACCACTAGCAGTTAATTACAGAGTTTAAAAACATCCCACTTTCATGTGTTCTCCAAAAATAGAACCACATATATTTTTTCAGCTTTAGTTTTTCTAACATCCTGAACTATCTACTAACAAAATGGCATCAATCTATGAAACATCCCCTAGGACCGTGATGGCGAACCTATGGCATGCGTGCCACAGGTGGCACGCGGAGCCATACCTGAGGGCATGTAAGCTGTTGCCCTGGCTCAGCTGCAGCGCGCATGCGTGTGCTGGCCAGATGATTTTTGGCTGGCCCCGCCCAGCCACCCCTTCCCTCCCAGGAGTCTCCACGCGGCCCATTTTGAATGCCAGCTATGCACAGGGCTCGCACAGAGGCTTTGGGAGGGTGTTTTCGGCCTCCCCAGGCCTCAGGAAAGCCTCTGGAGCCTGGGGAGGGTGAAAAAACTGGTTTACGGGGCCTACTGGAAGTTGGGAAACCGGCCGTTTCCAGCCTCCGGGAGGTAGGGGAGGCTGTTTTTTACGCTCCCCAGGCTTCAGGGAGGCCGGCTAGGCCCAAAATGGGGCACGGGGGGTCGTGCGCGCATGCCGTGGGTAGCGTGAGGGCGTGCGTGTGCATGCACCAAGGGCAGTGTGGGGGGTTACGCGCAGGGGTGCATGGTGCATTGGCATTGAATTATGGGTGTGGGCATGCACACGTGCGATAGCATGCGCACGCGCGCTTTCAGCACCCGAGGGAAAAAAGGGTCGCCATCACTGCCCTAGGATCATGGGAGCCCTAGCAGATTGTGGATTTACTCCAGGGTTGAGCAAGTGCAGTCTTATGACACAAACACTCTGTTCCATAACATTATATGTAATCCAAAGAAAAAACAATTTTGTTTAAGCAAATAGAAGTTGACAAGCATTCTGGATTAGCAGAATACCATTGCCTGCTTCATCTTCTGAAACCTGATAATTTTGTTCATTATTATTAATTGCCTGAAATATAGGAGGCAGGTTGAAACTGCAATTAAGTTGAGTTATTACACTTCCAATGGCATAAAAGGCTGTATCTATATATAATCTGATTCAGAAGATTCTTAATAGTCAGAAATTGTGGCAATTGATTCCAATTTCCTCCCATAGAATATGACCCAGAATTTTCTATAATGACCTGGAATTCTGCAAGAGACACTAAGACTTCCCCACTTTTCACTTCGCTTATGTGGAAATTATTATTCTTTGGTAAGGGGAGGTTTGAAGATCACTAATACTAGATCTTTACATTAGGAATTTATGCTTGTGCAGCTCCTTTTTAAATGGATTTTTTAATTATCTGACTTAAGGATACTGAAGTTAACATGACACATTGCCAGTTATCCAATTACATAGGTTGTGCCACCATCGTGTATTATATCAAATATTTTTATGCTTCCCTTTGAAACAATTTGTATGTGAGGGGTATGCTTGTAATGTTTTTTCTTCCTTTTTCACTTCAGTCAGTACTGTACCATTTCAGTTTTCCATTTTATTTCTTCCCAGAACAAAAATTGATTTTTTAATGTTTCTTAATAATCAGTTCTGCTAATTTTGTTTTGTCTCCTGGATACGAGAATGGAGTAAAACCATGAAGATAATTACTGATAGCAGCAAAAGTGAAAAAAGTGAAATTTTATTTGATCAGGGTGAGCCATTGATTGGAGGTCAATGAATTAAAACTGCATGGGCAAAATACAATAATGTTAGAGAGTGTCAATGTTTGGATTTGGGTGGGCTTTCCACTACTTGAAATAGGTTGGCTGTTTAGGTCAGGTTCTCTTTTGATTGAGTCATTTGATAAAGTTGATGATGTAGCCTTGCTGGAAATTATTGAAAGATCACCAAAAGAAACGTTGCCAGAAAAGCGGAAAATGATGTACAGAATCAGAACAGGAAAGGTAAATGTCTGCAAATCATCCTTGTTTTCAGAACTACCCTTTAACGTTGGGAGTGTTGATACTCAGTTACTATCTCCCAACTTAGTGGTGGTGTTATTTATTGTCAAATTGGTCTGCAACAAAATTAAGATTTTTAATGATTTAATTTAGCATGCATTTGGGAACTCAGAGAGTGAGTTCAGTAAGATTGTTCCGCATGCTAAAGATAAAAATTAAGCAGTTATACAGATCTGGCATATATTATAATTTTACTAGAGAATTCTATTATCAGTTGTCCTTGGCATTAAATTCAATATGAAGTCACTGTAAGTGAGTCAACACACCACTGTGGCTTCTGTTTGAATCGTGTAGTCATTGGTCTAAACCAGGGGTAGGCAAAGTTGGCTCTTCTATGACTCGTGGACTTCAACTCCCAGAATTCCTGAGCTAGTATGATTGGCTCAGGAATTCTGGGAGTTGAAGTCCACAAGTCATAGAAGAGCCAACTTTGCCTACCCCTGGTCTAAACCATCGTGTAGAATTTAGCCTTAATTTAGCCTCTTCATATCACATGATAGGTTTTACTAATACAGTTGTCATTGTCAGGCCATTACTTGGTCAAATGTGGTTTTATATCACGGTCCTGGGTAAGTGATGGACTCTACCAGATACTATGGGAGACTTTTCCTTAATTACGTATGACACTATGGAATAGCAAAATATGGAGCAAGCAACAGGCATGAATGCTATTGATTATCTCTCTGATATCGTGAACCCTGAGTAATTATGCTTTTCTAAATAACTTCAAACTATAAATCTAAGTGCAGATGGTATCTAACTGAAGTTGACCGAGTTATTATTATTTCTTTCTTGAAAGAAAGAAAGAAAGTTTATTTTGCTGCCTCCATTATATTTTACATTTTCAGCAGAACTTTTTCAGACTGTATATTGTCTGGAAAATGTTACTACAGTATTTAACCCTTGAAAATGTTGGTATCTCTTAGTGCTGTAAAAATGTTTCAAGATATTTCTAAGAATAAATTGTTTATTGCTTTCAAATATCCAATCTGCCATTCTATTTATAAGAAACAAGATATAATTTTCAGATATTAACAGTATGCTTACAACTTTTTTTTTTACTCTTACCTACTTTGATTGGATGTTCCAATGTTTGATTGAAACTAGTCAGAAGAAGTTTCCAGAACAGTTCAGGAAGTAGTGATTATACCAGTGTGTGAGGAGAATGCCCCTTTATGCATTGAGAAGAAAAAACTTACTGGATCCTGAAGCTTATAAATATTATTGTCTACGGATGAATATGCTAGGGGAAAAATGGTCAGGAAAACGGTATAAATCCAGTTACAGATGTCCTAGAAAAAATACTGATTATTCAGATTTATTTTACTCTGATCCAGTTGGGGTATGGAATTGGTTACCCTTAAACAGCACTATTGGGAGAGAGAGAAATGCACTGTGTCTATTACTTGATCTTGGTACATGTTTACCATAGTATTCTTCTGTATTGGGTCCTTGGATTGGGAGTGGAAGACATTTTTCCCACCTGTCCTCCAAGAAAGAGGAAATTACTGAAGAATTTTTTGTGAGGAAAATTTTCATTAAGGTGCTATTTGATCTCCAGTGCTATCTAATATTTATGAAAACACCGTGTTCAAGAATCTGGGATACAGTATCACTAATATACCAGTGACATCCATTTTTATTTCTTGAAATCAGAAGAGATTGCATATGATGAAACAGCTGCTTAAGCATAGCATGGTCAATGAGGCCTGTGATTGGTTCCTGCTTTCAGAAATTAGAGGAGTACTATTATGGACAAACACTTATCCAGGAGGAACAGGTTTGCATTTTGTGATGCTCTTGAATCTGTTATTGCACTGAAAAGCCACTTAATCTCTATATCTCCAAACATTACTACTAGCTTAGTCCACACATTCCTGGACAAAAATCGCTTGACCTCTACAAGTCATTCATTGGATGCCCCCAAACAGGATTATTTTAACTTCATTGGATTACTTTTGAGAATGATCTGGAATCTAATTTTAAGGACAAATATAAATTAATTACTTAATTGCATTCTGGTTTAGGGCTCATCCCCAAAGCACCCCCAAATTTTGAACCTGAATCATATTCTAAGATTATATTCAGCACAGTTTAAACTTCTGACTTCTTTCTGAGCAAGAACACTTCTGGACATTCTTGGATTACATTTCAATATGGTTACCATCACCCACAGCAATATGATCAGCATAAATGTGTGTGATTCCCTAAAGTTGTCATCTAATGTGTTCATGTATTTGTCAGTTGTGGTGAATAAGATGAAGCTTTGAAGAAAATACAGACAATAACCTGTTTTCAAAGAGTTCTCTGCTGCTTTTAAAATCATATATGCAGGATTCATTAAAAAACAGTGAATCCAAGTTATATCCTATGTAAATATTCAGAGTATACCAGATCGGTCTAAAGAAAAAAGAAAAGAAAGAGAAAGAAGAAAGAAAGGAAAAAAAGAAAACTCCATCCAGCTTCCTATACTGATCACCTGAAAAATTGAAGTGAAATTGAAAATGGATCTAAATTATTAGCATCCAAAACCCTTAAGAATTAAGATGTCATGAAATATTCCAGCACCCAAATCAGGAATGGAATGGAATATTGAAGAAGGACCGGATATTATCCAAAATGAGGGGAAGATTTTTTTAAAAAAAATGTCTCACCAGAGCCTCTTTTGAAATATGAGTGCCTTGCAAAAGACATTCTTTAGAGTTACTGACTCAAGTAACTGACTACTTCAGTTGCTTCTGTTAGCTAGGAGGAGCAAAACTCAAGCATACACATCACTTCCCAAGATTTCTATTCATATTTTAATAGTAGATATTGAAAGGTTTCATTGAAAGTTATATTTGTTGAACTGGCATCAATCATAGTGTCTACATTGGTAAAATATTTGACAATTTTATCTACAGACTTCTGTATAAACTGGTCTCAGTGGATTATTGTAGTCTTGTGAACCAGTGTTTTAGCTTCTTGATCCCTTCAGAAGAAGACCTATTGGATAACTATATGCAAATGCAAGGGTGTTTCCAAAGAACAATTGCTACTATCACTACTACAGATACAGATACAGATTAACAGAGTTGGAAGGGACCTTGTAGGTCATCTAGTCCAACCCCCACCCAAGCAGACCCTACACCATTTCTGACAGATGGCAGTCTAGACTCTTCTTGAAAGCTTCCAGTGATGAAGTTCCCACAACTTCTGAAGGCAAGCTGTTCCATTGGTTGATTGCTCTCACTGTCAGAAAATTTCTCCTTATTTCCAGGTTGAATCTCTCCTTGTTCAGTTTCCATCCATTATTACAAATGTGGCCAAATATGTTCTGGATAATGGTCAGTTAAATTATCTCTGACTTTTCTGACCAAAAAAGAACACTTATAAAAAATTATCATGCCAATGCCCCCGGGCATTCCTTATTTATAGAGAACAAAGGCTTTAATTAAATTGCAAAAGTAGTTAGAAAATAAAATTTGGATTTATCAGCTTTCATAGTTGCATTCTCTTATAAAGACTCTCAGCCAATAAGTCTAAATTTTAACATATAGTGACTTTGTAAATGCTATTAGATCGATAGGAAATTGCTTTTTTATCGTAAACCCATAGCATTTAAAACACAAAATCCCATTTGATGTGTTTCCTACTGAATGAATGCAACCATATGCCAGTTAGGATAGTTACATTGTACTGACAGAGTTGACTGACAATATGATCACCATATTGATCTTTCATATTTGTATGCCCCAATAACATTGATAACTAGTGTAAATACTCCACTACATATGAGTTTCAGTTTGATTTATCCCTTTAAGGTTGCTCAGAAATAGAAACCTATCATTGATGTAAATGTACAATACTGATTTTATCTTTACTTGGCATAATATTCTGGCCATAAATAAATTTTTTGCTTTTTTCCTTAATATTATAATGTTCTGGTTAATTTGTTATATCTTAACCTGGCCTGTTTCTGGTTTATTTTGTATGTTGTCAGAAACCTAGCAATATGGAAGCTAAAAAATAAACCATTTTTAAACACTTGTTGTTTCTTGCCTTTATTCAGACATAATTTTCTGTATTCTTCTTTCCCTCTTTAAATTCCTTAAATACTACATTTTACTGAATTCCACTGGTAATTTTAATATGGAACTATTTTTTCTCTTTTTAATTAGTTTCTTACACATCATATCAACATTGTGCAGATGTTTTATGAAACAATTGCAATTCAGGACAGGAAAACAAGTTGTTTTAATCCTGTATTTTAGGACAAAATATATATGCACATTTCACTTTAGGAATATTTATTTTGGAAGCCCATGAAAATACAAAAGTACTGTAGGTTGACATAGTTAACTACAAGGTGAGTAATTTTGCTTTTAATTTAGAAAAAGGAAGAAATAATGTCTTGATTTTGATGATTATATCTATATTTAATAAGCTAAATTAAGATAAATGAATGTTTTTGTTTGGCATGGGGTCCCATCCATTTTTTTTCATTGTACAAATTTCAGTATTCAGTATTCTTTTGTTAAGCATAGTTTATCCTTACAAGGTTTTTTCTACCCTTTTTCTTTTTCTAAGAAAGAAAATTGTCTTTTATATATATGGCTACAAAAAGATTTCTTTTCAGTCAGAGTTCATTATAACAGTACTGCTACAGCATATCTAGCCTACAACTCAATATGTTTTCCATTATGAGTATAAACAAGACATTTATACTAATGCTATATAGGAGTATATCCTTAATGGTTTCATCAGAAAATATGTACAGATCTCTGCAATTGACACTACATGTGTTTTAATAGAAATATAATGATGCTAATCATAAATGCATTAGTTCACACTGCTGTATTGTTATTTTGTAATAATTTATGGGAAATGATTATGTTCACCTAGTTGTCTGTAAAAAAAAGGGCAATGTTACAGAATGAGAAATTATTTTCACAAAATTAGGGAAATGACTTGATGGAATGGAAAAAGTGGTCTTACAAGCATTTTCCCATTTATATCAGAATATGAACTTCACCCTTTTAAAGTCCAGAATCAAGCCATATTTCACACAACAAGAACTAGAATACTAGAAGTGAGACAGTTTGGTGTAGTGAGTAATGCACAACGCTAGAAACCAAGAGAAAACCAAGTTTTAGTCCTGCCTTAGACACAAACTCAACCTGGGTGACCTTGAGCCAGTCACACATCCATTAGAGGAAGGAGACAGTGGCAAACTATTTCTGAAATCTTGCCAAGAAAACTGCAGGGACTTGTAAAGGCAGTCACCAGGAGCAAACATTGACTTGAAGATGTACACACACACACACACACACACACAGAGAGAGAGAGAGAGAGAGAGAGAGAGAGAGAGAGAGAGAGAGAGAGAGAGAGAGAAATATGGCCTTTCTGTCCATATTGCTTGATAATTCAAGCAATAATAAAAATTTATGGGCCAGTTTTATTTTTTCATTTTATTTACCTGATTTTAGACGAGTAGAGATTCATTTTTATCTGAGACATATTCTATACCATACCAGTATACAATCCTCAACAATAATAACAAAAAGCAGAGGGAAATATGCATTATGATCTGTTTTCCTTCTTGAGAAAATGTAATGCACAATGTTATACTTCTGTTGCAAATATATTTCTGTCCAATAGAAATAAAGCTGCATTCAATTTATTGTGACAACATAATATGCAAGCTCATAGTAATTATTATGAAATAACCCCACGGAATTCTTTTTATTTATTAATTCTGTTATATTTTTAAAACTTATGTTTCCAAAAATATCTTAGATTTAGGAAAATAGTATGGGGAGTTCTTGAATTAAAGTGCAATACAGAGAAAGCTTCACTAAGTACCTTTGACCAAACCTGTTTCATTGATATACAATTGGAAGACTATTGATAAATAGGTCAGAATATGATCCATTATATTCTATATTGGCCACAGTTAGAAGAATAAAAATAATTTCACATATCTGCAATGAATTTGCAATTAAGACAATCTAATGAAAGTGTTTCACTATTTTTTTCTGAGGGAAGTTTTTAAAAAAGATAATTGTCTTCAATTTCGTATTGTGATAAATGTGTTGTTTTATAGTCCTTCCTTGAAAGCTGACTAAGTGACATTGGGCCATTGATTGTCACCTCAAAGGGTGGTGGTTGTGGAATTAGGGGGAAAATGGAGTTATATATTCTGCCTTGAGTTATACAAATAAAGTAGGATGTAAATAATAATTTCTTAATAATTTCTGTGATCATGTAATTTAGTTTTCATATTCTAGTTACATAGATAAATAATTGCATTAATTCTCTGTGAAATGAAATACTGTTGTTTGCTAGCTCTCTTGCTAATAAGAATTGTCAAAAATACATTGAAATTTTCTAATAGAAAGAAAAAACTTCGTTTGAAAACAAAGGCTTGAATCCAAAGATCTTTTTGTGAAAGAAGATCATGCCATGTATGCTCAGTAGAGATCAACAATTCTGTCACTTCATCTTCAAACATTGCTAACTCTGAATGCCAATATAATGTATTGTCCACTTTCATAAACTCATTTAAGAGCAAGTGAACAGGTTTTACGCTAGGAATAGGATAAACTATAACATGTATAAACACACATATTTTACAGGACATTGCTTCAGTTAGCAGACTAGAATCTTAAGATGCAAATAACAATTGAGTTCTTCCACTTATCTTAATATTTTACACATCAAAGATTTTAAAGGTATATATTTTTACAAGTATAGGTTTTTAAGTTGCTTTCACAAGAGTACCTGAGAACAAAATCTTTTACTTAATTCTATTTCAATTAACTGAAAAAGATTAACTGTACTCTAAAATATGATTTAATTTAAACTATGATTTGCTAAAATCTTGTCTTAAATTGATCTGAGCTATTGAGTGAACTTTTTTCTTATTGTAAATAGGTGACAAATTGGACATAAATTGGCAATTGCTCTTTTTATTATAGATTGATAAGGTTTGTTTGTCCAATGGTTTCAATATTCATAATTAACCTTTATCTGAATTCTTTCAACTATCTGTAGTTTTCTGCTCTTTCACCCCACTTGTCACCACCTAATTGGACCAAACTTCAGTGATGCTTCCTGCTAGTTTGGAAATTCAAAGATTTTGCTTCCTATCTACACATTTCCTTTTATGTTTCCTTTCCTTGCCACTTTCTATCTCAAGGAAGTTTTGCTGAGTTTTAAAACCAGATTGGGGCAAGTACTATAAATTCTTTTCCAAAAATATTGTCAGGATCTATATTTAAAAAAACATTTTTGAATATTATGCTACTCTTTTGGCATAAATACTTATAGACAAAACAACCTTGCTGGCAATAGAAGCTTTGAAAGTGCTTCTCAGAAGTTATTTTTATATATTTTTTATAATTTGAGAGGAAGACATGTATTATATGAATGTAATGAATGTATTATATTCTAGAATGGTGTCCAGTCACTATAATGCCAGTTCTTTCCTACAAAACAAGTTTTATGACTCATATAATTATATAAGGATCAAAACCTAGTTCATCAGGCACATGTAACACTCTTAAGAAAGGGTTATTGTATAATCCTATTTGTTTTAATGATTATAATTTTATGTCCTACTTATAGCCAACTTTGGCTGACAGCACTTAGTCACAACACAAAAATGCAGTGACACACTTAGTTGTTAGTATTTGATTATGTATTCTGGATTTTAGGCTGAAAAGTGGCAAAATAGGGAAGTTGATTAAGGAAAAAAAATTATCCATTGATTATCTTTTTCCTTTATGAATAATGAAAGCTTCTAATTTTTCTTTCCCTCTGGTTCCCATGCCTTGCTAAAGCATAATGTTAAATAGTTTGCTTTTGGGTTAGGTTAATGTGTCAATTGAAGTATTATTTGTTTAAAAGGTTTATGGCATAGTGTTATAAACCAGTTAGACTAGTTCAACAAATCATGGTTCAATGAGGTTTAATTCTATCCTTGGTAACATTATTATTTTAGACATGAACTAAATGGTGAATTCAATGAGCATATTTGTATGGCCCCTTATAAATTAATATTGAGGCAGAAAATATGTCTCATGAAGAAAAACAGAATGCTTTGTCAGAATGTAGCCAGCTGGATTTAGGACAATATATAACTCAACACATAGCTGTCCCAAAGGTGCTTTTTCAAAAGACAGTTGGACTTTCTTTGTTTTTTCTGGAATATGTTTTGCTTCTCATCCAGGAAGCATCTTCAGCTCTGACTGAATGGTGGGCAATGGAAGGATTTATATTGTTAGCACACACTCTCAGAATTGTTGAGGCTACTTGGAGGTTTATCTGTGCCCTCAGTGTCATCTGAATAGTGCAAATAGGTGTGGAACCTTCTTGGAACTGCCTCAAAGACTCTCAGACAGAGTGCTAACAATCAGATAAATGCAAGGAATATAAATCCTTCCATTCGCCACCATTCAGTCAGAACTGAAGAAGCATTTTGGCTGAGAAGCGAAACATCTTAAAGCGGGGTGGGGGAGTCCAGTTGCTTTTTAAAAAGCATATTTGGTACAACTATGACATGGATGACTGAGAATCTCCATAGACAGACACATAGCTGTGTAGAATTTTCACTATCAATCAATCACGATTTTTATTAAAATTTCCAAGATATAAGGATTAAAAAACAAATACTGTACAAACTAAGAAAAATATAAAAAGAAAAAATAAGTATAAAAACAAAATTTAAAAGAAAGAGAAAATATACTAAAGAAAGGGAAAAAGATATATAAAGAAATTACTTTCCCTTTCATAGAAAATACATATATTAATTTTGATCAAATAAACCACATTTATATTACTTCCCTTTTCTTTTAACAGTCTTTATCTTTATCTTTAATTCAATTCCTTTGAATAGTGTTCCAGAATTTAATTTGTCTCTTCTCAGAAACGCCTTCGAAACTATAACATATCCCTGTTGTAGATCCAAAATAAGAAAATTATTCAAACATTTCTGATTTGTTATATGTATATGCCTTTTAAGTATTAAGACATCAGCTGGTTTCATTTGTAAGTCCAGTGTAACATAATTCTCTATATCATTCTTGTAAGCTATAACTTTTAAATCCATATTCAAATTAGATTTAGAAACATTCTTGTTTATTTCAATCTGTTCCTCTTGTGTAGCCTTTTTAAAATCCATTTTTATGATAGCAGACAATCTTAAGTGTAACCTTAAAGTATATTGTCCCCAAATATTTTTGAATTCTTAGAGTATTTTGCTCCATTCAGTATTGATGACTCACTTCTCTTTTAATTATAATCTTTAATTCTTTCTGGTTCCCTTTCATGTTCAACCTTCAAAGACCCATTTTATCTTACTTTTTCTAATCAACAGCATTTTCCCACAGAAAGATTTGTTATACTTAATTTCAAAAATTATCTTCTCATCACTATGGGTGGTATGTGTCTTTCTTAATCTTGGGTCCTCTACCAGAAGCCTAGGAGTTTGAGGGTTCTATGCAGTATCTTACCTGTTCCTGACGCTGCAATCTTCTGGACAGAGAACTCTGATGCTAGGAATTATTGCAGCCACTCTCCCAACTTAGGAAACACAGACCCAGGTGTTCCTACCACCACTGCTACCACTTTGGTTGAGGAGGTTCAAGCTACAGAGAACAGTAGCAAGGACAAGGATTGCCATGAGGGCTCTGTTGGCATTTCTAGCATTTTATCTGATGATACTTCACCACTGAGCCTTGGTAAACAGTCTCAAGGGTTGACTATAGCTAGTTTATATTTGCTATGAAAGGGGAAGTATTTTTTTAATATATCTTTCCCCCCCAAGTTTTTTATTTTGTTTTACATATATGTATCAATGTATAAACAGTGTGGCACCTGGGTGTCATACATTCTAATACAAATAAAACTAGTAGACTTAATCATAGTGTTACATTCAACCAACTTCTATATTTCTAATAATAATACACATTTATATTAAGATATAGTCTTTCATTATTTAATTATTCCATGTTTTCTTTTGTTATTACTTTTATTTTATTATATAAAAGTGTATACACTAATATTCCCCCTTTCTCTTATTTCTATCTCTTATTCTAACTTTTAATCGTCGCCCTTTTATTAAAAGACGTTTTCTTTCTATCCTACCTAACTTCTAATCATGTCACCTACCTAAAAAAGAAAGGAAAGAGAAAGAAAAAGAAAAGCAAAACAAGAAGAAAGAGAAATCATCTATCCATCATCTCTTGTCCGCTTCAGTATTTTAATTGTTATGCTTTTTTTTACTTGCCATCCACATTCCTCTCTTGAATTTTTATCTCTGTCTGCGTCTACTTCTTGGCTCTTCCACTGCCTAGTTTCCAAAATTTCTACCCAAGCCCCTATCTCCCTTTTAAAAGTATCTTCCTGTATTCTTCAATTCTCTCTTAAGATATTTCCCCCCAGTTTAATTCATCAATCACTGTTATTTTCATTTTTATCTCCACCTTGTCTTCTTTTGTTCGCTGGTTCTTCGGTTCAATCTTTTCCCCCATTTCTTCTGTTGGCTCCTCCTTTTCCTGAGTGTCTTGGTCTTTACTCATCATCCCTCGTATAGTATTTTCCATTTTTTCTATAGTCTCCTTAAATCCTTTCTCCATGATGTCCTTTGTGTTTTGAAAAAGAAACGCCATCTCCTTCAAAGTTCCACTCATTTCTTCTTTATAAAGCATCTTATTTTGTTTTAGAAAATCTAACTTTTGTCCAGTAGTCCAAGAACCATTTATTCAGTCATAAAGTTGTCCTTCAAGGGGTACACTAATCACAGTTCTTTGTATCCCATAGGTAAACAATCAGTTCTGTTTAAATAGTCCCAGAAGTTATCAAAAGTCTCTTTACGTCCCCTTTACAAATTCAGTCTTCTAACATAACATTCAGAGGTCCTTTTAATTAAATAACGTCCTTGTTTTTGTAATTGAGTCTCCAGTAGTCATGGGGTAGTTAGGTATAATCCAAGAGACATTTTCACAGTCTTTCATATAAGTTTTCCCAGACTTGTATATTTTCCTTTTGTCAGCAGATGGCAATCTCAAATTTCAGTGTTACCACTAGTCAATTGTTATTTTAGTTGTAGTTCAATTATAAAAGCAACATAAGTTTTTTAAGTAAATGATTCCAGCATTTTAAAATTACTTCCCATTATCACGTCTTCCCAGTTTAAGAGTCCAATTTTCTGTATATTTAAAAAATTATTATTTTTCTCTCTTTGCGTTTCTTCCTTCTGGTCTGGTATTTCCCTCAGAATGCTTAGTCGCCGCTTTAACAATAATTCTGAGCAAATAGTTCTAAATTATTCATTGGGGTTAGGTTTTAAGCAAAAAGGAATCCTCTCCCCCAGTTCCAGTCACTGTTCACCTACTTCGCTCCAGCACCAGTTGTTCCTCGGTTGTCCCAGCTTCATGGCAGCCATCTTTAGACTGCCTCTTCTCCTCGCCGTGGCTGAGAGGGAAAAAGAGCCCTGGGTTAGACAGGAGAGTTGCGACTTTCCGTGATCTCACAGGGCGCCCCTCTTTGCTTCACCGCCCCTACAGGGCGGCTTTGGCTCCTTTCGGAGCCCACTGACAGAACTTGGCACGGGAGCGTGGAGACCCACTCTGCATGTCCGATCCCGCCACGACATCAACCGGAAGCCCCCTTTTTTCCTTTGTTTACTATTTTTTCTCTTTTTTCATTCTTCATTCATTCAATTTATATGCCACCCATCTCACTATCAAGCAACTCTTAAACCATGCTCTGTAATAGAGGGGGTGACAGTGACATTCCAACTTCAGGTGTTGACGGTACATCCACCAGTCCTTTCAGGTTTTCTTGAGTTTGGCATGTCATATGTAGTTCGTTTGTCTAAAGTAGTGAGAACAGCTTTCTTTTCACATGTTGAAGCATCGGATAACTAGCTTTTTTCTACCATAGATGCAGGTGTTCTATCCATCCATAATTCTCCCATATGTTTCATATATCCTCTCTCATTAAACCTACTGTTGCAGCAATCCATCAATTCCAGGTTCTCTTGTCTCATCATTGTATGTTTTTTCCAGTAGCCTACTTATTGTCAGGTTGTCGTGGTCTCCCAAAATATAATGTGGACTTTATTAATCTATACAGTGTCTAAGCTGGCATGACTCTCCTAGTTCATATTACTTTCCTAGTTCATATCTGAGATAGGCAAGTGAAGCATTAGGAGGCCTTTGTCCAAGGACCCTTACTGGTAAGGTAGGTACCAGCTGGGTTTTATTTTTATAAATAGCACACACACACACACACACACCCCTACACCTACAGGAAGGAGTAATTAATTTCAAAATTTCAAAAACTTCTTTCTCCAAAGATTGATGGTATAATGGAACTTGCCATTCCGAAGATTCTTAATCTCCAAAAAATGTTATCAGATTTCCAAACATGATTAAGAAAGGAAGTATGCAAATCCTGTCTATAAAGTCACCAACCGCAACTTGGGCAAAAGTTGAAATCTCTTGGCATCCAGAGTTCTAAACCCTCTGGAAATTGTTGTGCTACAGTCTCCTCACGAGGATCTACTGTCTGAAGTGTTTGTGAGCAATCTCTTATCTGAAGAGGAATTCCAGGGAGCTGATCCATTTACCAGCTCTGTGTTACAGTATAGTTGTTGACTCTGCTATCAGTGGAGTTGTCTTCAGTTCAACTTCACTTCCCCAGATGTTTAGCACCAAGCAGTCATGAAAGAAAATTATCCTAAAATTATTTTCAACCTCTGTCTGCTATTTTGGTCCTATTTGGGAAGAAAGGCACCTATTTTTATGCTGAGGAAGGGAAAGGTTGTGAAAACTTGAGATCTGTGATTCCTGCAATACTATGATTTATAATATTGACTTCATCTAACATGCTAGTCACCCAGATTCTGGTTAAATAAGCAGGATACTCTGTTATTTTTTTAATGTTCACTATCCTTTAAAAAAAACTATGAATATTTATTTTTAATAATGGTGGTACCTTTTTTAGAAGGAAGTTACCTCATCGAAACATTTCTTGTAACTCATCAATCCTGCACATTGACTGGAAGGTATTTTGGGCCACTGTTCTTTACAGAACTTCTTCAGCTCATAAGTACAGGTAGTCCTTGAGTTACAACAGTTCCTTTAATGGCCGTTTAAAGTTATAACGGCACTTTAAAAGAGTGACATGACCATTTTTCACAGTTATAACTTTTGTAGCATCCCCATGATCATGTGATCAAAATTCAGATGCTAGGCAACTGGTTCATACTTACCACCATTGCTGTGTCCGAAGGTCATGTGATCACCTTTTGACAAGCAAAGTCAATGGTCAAGCCAGATTCACTTAACAACAGCGTTACTAACTTACCAACTGCAATGATTCACTTAACTGTGGCAAGAAACAACATAAAATGGGGCAGAACTCACTTAAATGTCTCACTTAACAGAAATTTGGGCTTAATTGTGGTCACAAGTCGAGGACCACTTGTATTTCTGCTTTGCCTTGTATGGGATAATCACTTCATGTCATGTAACAATGTTTCAGTTGGATTACGGTCAGGACTTTGAATTGGCCATTCCAAAATGCAAATTTACATCTTAAGATCAATTTCATGCTTTGCGACATATATTCCTTTAGGTTTCAGGTCATGAATAGGTACATACTCCTATATAGTTTGCTAGTACAATCCAGACTCCCTTGCCTTTCAATGATGGAGAGCCATCTGGGTTTTGAAGTTGCAAAATAGCTCCAAACCTTGATAATTCTACTATTTTGTTTCATGGATAGAATGAGATACTTTTGCTGGAACTTAATTTTCTGCAAACATACAAATTCTCAATTCAATTCAATTCAATCTTTATTGCAGTCAGGGACCAGCACAACAAATTCTCACTAATGCTAAAAATTTATGTTTGCACAATATTGTTCGGATAGGCTTCTAGATCGTCTAGTAAACGAGACAGGAAATAACATGTTTTGTGGAGAATAAATAATCCCTTATATAATTCAGTTTGTTTTTTTCCTGAAAGTGTACTCAAGAACACTTGCCATTGAGCAGCCTATAGGTATTTTATCATTTCTTGGTATTCTTTGCACCCTCCCCATGAGTTGTTCCATTTGCTCTCAGAGTGAATTCTGTGGGACAGAAGGAAAAGCAACATTTTGCATTTTGTCCATTTAGTTATTATTTATTTAGTCCATTAGAGCCGAGGTGGCACAGCTGTTAGAGGCAGTACTGCAGGCCACTTTAGCTGACTGTGATCCGCAAGTCAGCGGTTCAAATCTCACCGGCTCAAGGTTGACTCAGCCTTCCATCCTTCCGAGGTAGGTAAAATGAGGACCCAGATTATTGGGGGCAATATAAATATACATTGCTTACTGGTGTAAACCGCTTAGAAAGTGCTTGCACTGGGAGGCGGTATATAAATCTCACAAATAAATAAATAAATAAATTTGCCTGACTGAATTGATGGAGGCAATGGTTTTGTAGTCTTTTTCAGCAATCTGCAATCTTTTTTATGAGATCTGAGAGCCATGATTCACTTCTACACCTGTACTGTGAAAACCATTTCCAGTCTGGCAAAAACAGTTTCCAGTTAGTTTTGTAGAGAAAAGCCTCTCAGAACCAAGTTTGATTATCATCTCATGGATTGGAACATCAAACTCAACTCCCTTAACAGTATTGATTTCCTGCAGTCACATACTTGTTCCAGCAAAGACAGTGAACGTTGGTTTAATGTGTTAAATAAAGCCATGACATACAATGTTTTGTGTGTTGTTTGTTTAGCCAGAATTTTTATTAATAGAATAAGAATAAGCCGATGTGATTGTAGTACTGTAGGATTTCAGATAGTTCTATGGGGTTCACAAACTTTCCCTCACCACTGTATTGCTCTTTTACATTTTTAAAGAATGTAATTTACATTTTTTAATGGCCTTGCACTGATATAGATAAAATTGGTAGATGCTATCAAAATCTCTGAAATCAATGAATCTATTTAGAAATTTCAGTGGGTGAAAGTTAATTTCATTTTTTTTTTCATTTATTCATTTCACAAAATGTATTTTTGTGAATTTTAAAAGAGGGCAAACAAATCTTAATTGCTGATACTTGAACAGAGATTTCCACAACACTAATTATCAGGTTCAATAAAATTGCTTTAAAAGCACCCATATTTTCTGTTGCTGTAACGGTCACCAGACATAAGTTGCTACGACTTAACATGAGATGCAAGCATCTATTAACTACTCTGCTTTTGTGTTGCACATTGCATTATCTTAAGCAGCATGATTGCTTCTATTGTCACTTTTTAAAATTTGTAATATTTGGAATTCTTTTATCTGATTTCTGAAATGATCAGTATAATGACTTGGATGTGATTATATTGGCATATAGACATGTTCATGAAATAATCAGATACTGTATTCTACTGCATTAAGGATACATTCCTAATTAAATATAGGATAATATGTGAACGGGCATCCATGTACTTTTTTTGCCTGATTCACTGTATTTTAAAAAAAATAGTGTATTCTCACAGAGAATTTCTTGTTAAAAAGATAAAATAATTATATGGTCCAGACTTTAATACACTGCTACTACTACTGCAATACTATTACTACCAGTTTTACATTACAATAACTTAAGCACCGTGATTGCTTCTGTTGACACTTAATATGTACATCTTTTTAAAAGAATTTTTATTAAAGATTTTTTTAAAAATAAAAGAAGGAAAAGAAAAAAATAGAATAAGAAGTCAAGATAAAAATGGGAGAAAACAAAAAAGAAAGAAGAAAGAATAAGAACAATGCTCAGAAAATGAAATGATTTCCAACATTCTTTGCCAATAGAGATTAACACATTTATTCAACCTCTCTCCTTAATATAACAAAAATCTCTTCAGCTCCTTGTTTAACATTTTTCTGTCATCAGATCCATAAATTATCACTTCAGTTTTTTCTGTTTCCAGCAATACGTTCATAAAAAGTTTACGGTCATTTGAAAAAAGTAGTTTTGTTTTATCCTTTAGCAAACAGGTCAGTTTTGCCATTTCTGACAATTCTGACATCTTCACAACCCATTCCTTCATTGGGGGAATTTCAGTATTTCTCAATTGCTGTGCATATAATAGTCTTTCTGCAGTGATCATGTATAAAATCAATTTTCCATGAGTTCTTTTTTAGTTAGCTATCTGTAAGTTCCAATAAGAAATGTTCTGGTTTTTTCTCAATATTAATCTTTCAGATTTTTTTGTATTGTACATATTTGTATCCAGAATTTTCTAGCTTTTTCACAAGTGCACCATGCATGGTAAAATATCCCTTCATATTTTTCATATTTCCAATACCGATTTGAGGTACCTTTAGTTTGATACTTTCTCTTGGTCATAATGCAGTAGTACATTGTTTTATAAATATACTCTCTTAAATTATAATAATGTGAATTTCATCCCATTTGTAGACGTTCTCCCATTTACACATTTGGGTATTATAATTCATAGCCCATTTTATCATTACAGTCCTTAACTTGTTCTTGTCATTTTCAAATCTTAATAAAACCATATACGTTTTTTCAATCATATATTCATCCTTTGTACATTATTCATTTTCAAACTCTGTCTTATGTTGCTTAGTTTCAATTACATTCTTATTTATTTTAAAATTTTCTCTTAATTGTGCACATAAAAGCCATTGGAAAGTATACCCATCTGCAGTCAATTGTTATATTGACTTCATATAGGTAATATATATAACGTTTATCCATGTAACTAATATTGGATCCATATCTTAGATGACATTACCAAAAATTAAGAAGTTTGGCCTTGGCTCCAGTGCAAGATATCAGCTATATTTGGACACTATAAAGAAAGCAACCTAAAATACATTCAGGAAACTTGTATTTAGGAAACATCAGTGGTCTCATCAAGCTAAATTGTGAACATCTTAACAGAATAACAGAATTGGGAGGGACCGTGAAGGTCTTCTAGTCCAACTCCCTGCTCACACAGTAGACCTCATATCATTCCAGACAAATGGCTGTCCAGTCACTTCTTAAAAGCCTTCAGCGATGGAGCACCCACAACTTCTAAAGGCAAGCCATTCTACTGATTAATTGTCATCATTATTAGGAATTTTCCCCTTAGTTCTAGGTTGCCTCTCTCCTTGATTAGTTTGGTTCCCAATAACATACCAGGACGATATTGTTAATGTTATGCAAGAATGAAAGGAAATACATTTCGATGACTGTTTTCAGAAATATATTATTTGTTACTATAAATAATTAATATATTTGGCAACTTGGAGAAATGAATCGCCATTTTGTTCCACTAGCAGCTAAGGGACTGTTCTGTTCTTTATTCTCTATTCTACATAAATAGTTCTTAAAACGCTTGTGTTTTATTTAGGACGTACTGAAACATTCATTTTACTATTGACATATGTTGAAATTGTCTTCCCCAAATTACCTAAACTACAAATCAGGTATAATTTAAAGGACGGAAAGCCTAACACAGGAAATCAGTCTCAACACCTACTATATATCTGCTTAGTACTATTTGCTTTGTATTTTTAATTTCTGCATATTAAACGTATTTAGGACAATTATCTTTCTTTCTTACATAGTTAATCAGTATACATACCAATCAGTATATATATTTAAGAATTATATAATAGATTATTATTATTTATAATTATATTTATATGCTTCCCATCTTGCGGTTTGAGGAGACTGAGGGCTTATCTTGAAATCCCATTAGTTGTCACTGGTTTATAAATTTTTCTTTAATGAACTAACTAATCCTTGGCCTAAGTACATAGAATAAATATTGTTTGTAGATCAAGCTTTGATTTGATTTTTTCCCCTTTTCATAGCAGTTTTGTGTCAATTTTGCTTGTAATATTTTATTGTAAAAATACAACATTTTTTACATTTTAATCAGCATAAAATAATTTCATTCTTTATATAATTATAAAACTAGTTCATTTTTATATCTGTGGTAATGTCCAAATGTATGTTCTGAATTTGATTCTTTGCATTTACAATACAATAGTTATTCAGGACATTATTTGTGAAAAGTGTTAAATTCTGGGGAAAAATTCATCTGAAATTACCTTGTCTTTAAAAACAATTAAATTTTGCTTCAGTAGAGTGTATCTCTATCGCTATCATAGTGGTCACCAGTCCTGCTTCCAAAGACTGACCTAATTTTAGAACCCTGAAGCTGAAGTGGACTAGGTAATAGCTAAAGAGACAGACTATTATGCATATTAGCATTCTGCTCTATATTCTTTTTCACCACCTGGTTATGCCTTATTCCAGACCAGCATGGCCTCTTGCCAACAATCACTATCTTCCCTCTGTCAGTAAGGCCTACATTCAATGAAGCCAGTTAGTATCAGTTATGAACATTGCTGTCAAGCCATGCGATCTGTCCTATTCATCCTCAGATTTTTAGGATGGCACACATTTTTGGCCTTCAAATTTAACAGCTACCTCAGATGATAGAAGACCTGGTGTATCAGTTAGTCCAAGATGGTATCACCTCTCCAGGTCTTACTTCTGATTATTCAACTTTTGCTGAAGCCATCTTCTGTGCCATTGACTTATCACTGCATTTGGAATCTTTACAAAGCAAAGAGAAAGGATGCCACTTCTATCATCCAACTTTTATACTGGAAACATCACTTTCAGGCTCCGTTCTGTATCCCTGGACCAAGGATGCAGAAAATTAGATATGTTGAATATAAAAAAGTCTTCAAACTTTGCTTCACCTATACTAGTGGTCCCCAACCCCTGGGCCACAGCCCACTACCGGGCTGTGGCCTGTTCAGAACTGGGCCACATGAGCAGTTGGCCAGCACATGCACATGCAGCTCAACTTGCATGAGCATGCATGGCTGGCATGCACGGGCACAACTCACCTTGTGCGAGTGGTGGCTGGTGTGCACATGTGGGCTGGCTCCCCTCTCCCCCCCCCCGGGCCACCAAGCCATAAAGGGGACCGCTGATCTGTACTGTACTATGTATAGAAAAATGACATCATTATTTCATAAGGAAAGTCACCCCATTCATATCTTATTTGCTAGAAGACAACAAGATACTTCAGGTTTTTAAAACAGAAACAGCTTGCTTTGTCAACAGAGATTAATTGTCATTGAATTTGGCATCTTCCATTGTATTGTATCACCATGGTGGTTCGCACCACTAACAGTGGAGTTATAAGTCTTTGATGAACGACCTTCCCTTTTATGAGGATTAATTGTAGCAAACTTTTTTTTCAGTGAGGATAGATTATCCAATATAATAGCGATGATACCCTGGGCCAGGTTTCAAAGCTTAGTACAACAATGTACAAATGGGGACTGCAGCAAACCTGCTTCATCCCCTCTTGCTACCATCTTATGGTCCCACTTCCAACTCAGTCAAAAGGCCACCAATCAAGTCAGATGGCTTGATTTGCTCTTGCCTCTCTGGTTAGTAGTGTCTGAACCCAATACAGGTAGTCCTTGACTTACAATCTTTTGTTTCATTCAAAATTAGAATGGCACTGAAAAAAGTGACTTACAACTGATCTCCACATTTACAACTGTTGTAGCTGATCACAGTCACGTGATCAAGGCACTTGGCAATCAGCATGTATTTACAAAGTTTGCAGCATCTAGGGGTCACATGATCGTCATTTGCAACCTTTCTAGCTGGCTTCCAACTAAGTTAATGGGGGAACCCCAATTCACTTAACATTTGCATGATTCACTTAACAACGGCAGTGATTCACTTAGCAACCATGGCAAAAATGGTCATAATAAGGTGTAATTTGCTTAACAATTGTCCTAGCTTAGCCACAGAAATTCTGGCCTTGTGGGCATAACTTGAGGACTACCTGTGCAATATTTTTAGTTAGTTAGTTGTAACCCGCCTTTATTATTTTTTAAATACATAATTCAACACAGCAAACATACCTAATACTCCTTTCTCCTCCTATTTTCCTCAAAACCATAACCCTGTGAGGTGAGTTGGCTGACAGAAAATGACTGGTCCAAAGTGGGACTAGAACTCACAATTTCCTGGTTTTAGCTTGGTGCCTTGACCACTAATCAGACCGGCTCTCAACATAGGGATCGACATCAGCTCCAGGGTCTGAGCAGTATTTTGTCCTTCATGTTTCTCCATAGTACCTTTTAGGTGACCACCTCACTTAGTAACAAGAGCTCAATAACAAGGACTAAGTTTGCCTTGTTTCTAACATTCCATATACACCAATTGTGTATATATTTTTTGCAGTATTGACCTTTCATTTCCACTCTGGACTCAATAACAAGTTGGATGTTCTTGTCTTGCAGTGACTATCTCTAATATATCATAGTCATCATTTCATACATATAAATGAGCGTGTTTTGCTTTTACACAATTGTATTTTTTTGAAGAAAAAAAATCTATACTACAAGCTTGATGAGCACCTCTTTATAGTGTTACCACATAAAAGTTTATATTCATATAAAGCACAGGTGAAATGCAGCCGGTTCTCACCGATTCGCCCGAACCGTTAGTAAATTGCTTATGCAGTTCAGAGAACCGTTTAAAAATAAAGTGCAAGAGTGGTGGTGGTTGTTTTTTCTCTCTCCCTTCAGTTAATAGCTCCACTTAACAGTTGCAGCTGGAATGAAGGCAATACATGCTGAATCAAGCCGATAAACAACAGAAACTGACAGGATTAGGGCAGGGAAACCCATCAATCACCCATCTAGGGATGAGATTAACCTCTTCCCTTCAGGAAGAAGGACAAAATTACAAACATTTTCATTATAAAGAGTATTAAGTAACACTTCTGTGATCAGCTGCTACTCCCTGGAGTTTCCCAAGACCTTTTATAGCTGCTGCAATTTTAGCTACTTCTTGTTTCTCCCTGGGGGAAAAGATGCAGGCGGGGACAATGATGCAAGTTGATCATACAGGCTGTGAATTTAATGCATGTGTGGTCCAGCCAGCTGTATTGCTTCTGCTGTGAAGCATCCAATTTGGAATATAGAGAACATAGAATAATAGAGTTGGAAGGGTTAAAGGCTTTTGGCAGCACACCCAGGCTTTCAATTAGCCTGAGCAGCTGCTCTTAGTTTCCCTCTCAGCTGCTGCGTTTGCGTTGGGGTTGACTTTGTTTTAAAAAGGAATGGCTGTTTTAAGTTTTTTGCATTGTTTTAGTGATTCCTGGCACTGTCCTTTTCAGATGTACTTCCTTCACTCTTTTTGAAAGCCTCTAGTGATGGCAAGCTATTTCATTGGTTGATTGGTCTCATCCTTAGGAAATTTTTCCTTAGTCCTAGGTTGCTTCTCTTTGGTTAGTTTCCATCCATTGTTTCTTGTTGTGCCTTTTGGTGCTTTGGAAAATAGATTGACTCCCTCATTTTTGTAGGAGCTCCTCAAATTTCCTGACAGAACAATTAATCAGTGGAACAACTTGCCTCCAGAAGTTGTAAATGCTCCAACACTGGAAGTTTTTAAGAAGAGATTGGATAACCATTTGTCTGAAGTGGTGTAGGGTTTCCTGCCTAAGCAGGGGGTTGGACTAGAATACCTCCAAGGTCCTTTCCAACTCTGTTATTCTATTATATTTTAAATATTGGAACAGTGCTATTTTATTGTGCTATTTTATTGTGAGTTGGATTAAGGGTGAGACCAATCAAGTTGGCCACGTCCACCCAGTCACATGACCAAGCCACCCTCACCAAGCCACGCCCACAGAACCGGTAGGCATATGAAGATTAACAAATTAATGAGTAACATTGCTCATTTTTTGTTTTTCATATGAAAAAATTCTTAATAAGGTTTTTCACCTTCCACATAACGTGCAGGAGTCCTTATTTACTTATACTCCTGTAGTCACTAACATTCCCAAGGTATTTCATTCTACGCATGCCTATGCTCCCATCATTCTATCCCCTCTTGAGGTATGCAATGTCATGCAGAGCTCAGAAAGACGGAAGGAAGGAAGGAAGGAGCAAATCACAGAAATAAGAATGTAGATCAGAATGAATGAATTCATCCCATTCACCATATCTCTTCATTATGTATTTATTTACCAAATTTAGACACTGCCCATCTCATTTTTTATCTATCTATCTATCTATCTATCTATCTATCTATCTATCTATCTATCTATCTATCTATCTATCTATCTATCTATCTATCTATCTATCTATCTATCAAATTTATTGTCCGCCCATCTCACCAGAGGTAACTATTCAAGTAATTCTGGAAGATTTATGGATACAAGTGATAAAACTATATAAAAGTCAAATGATTAAAAACTGAAAAATTATTCTTGTCAGCTATCCTTGCTTCCACAGTACCTGAAGTACATTTTTCCCTTTAACCTTTTTCTCTCAGTGAAAAAAATTAAGCTGGAAAAAAAGTTGGATTTAAGCAAAACAACAATTAAAAACATACTTCCAAATGAATCATGAAGTACTGATAGAAAATATTAGTTCTCTTCAGTTTTGTGTGCA
Source organism: Diadophis punctatus similis (assembly GCA_023053685.1). Classification (NCBI taxonomy): domain Eukaryota; kingdom Metazoa; phylum Chordata; class Lepidosauria; order Squamata; family Dipsadidae; genus Diadophis; species Diadophis punctatus. Next base: position 4,161,532 of record JALIGW010000033.1, read on the forward strand.
GTATGTCAATCAGAAGTAATGGGAAAGCAGTTCATCAAATGTAATGGGTTTTTATTGAGCTCTTCCAGTGATTTTGGATGTGCTTTACACTTAGGATTTTTAGTATTTAGTAATACAGTACTGTATATAAAATAACAGCTACATTCATTTAACCCTGCATTATTGGAGACCAATATAATATTATAAAATATTTGGATTTAAAAGAAGTTTAAAAATATTTTTATAAACTCAAATCATACCACATTACATCATTTGATTAGAATGATTAGAAAATCATTCTAATAATAATATGTTACAATAGTTCCCTAAATTTTGAACATATTTACATTTGCGATTACTTGTTTATTATATTTTACTAAGGACAAATTTTATTTGTGAAATAAACAAGTTTTATTTAATTTGAAAATGTGCAAACTTATTTAAAGCTTATTAAAAGACCAGTAGAGCTTTTTCTGATAAATTTGCTAATCCTTAATTTGATTAGATTTTAATTCCTATGGTTGCTGTGTGAAACATTTAACTAACTAATTGTTTTTGCACTGTTAAAAGGTCATGGTGCTGATGTCAAATGCGTTGACTGGCATCCAACAAAGGGGTTGGTGGTTTCTGGAAGTAAAGATAGCCAGCAGCCAATCAAATTCTGGGATCCAAAGACTGGCCAAAGCCTGGCTACACTGTAAGTGTAGTTGTTTTCTAATTATTTTTGTGCTTTTAACCATGTACACTTCTTCAAATTATTTGGAAAAATGGTGGGATACAAATGTTTCATGTACCTCTTGATCATGCCTTTAGTAAATATCTAGTCTAATATTGCTCAACTATTAATGCAGTCTTTGCCTCTTATAGCCTGATTTTTAATATAGAATGACTTTATAACAGATAGAGGAAAATAAGACATTGGAAGTCTATGATCTGATCTTCCATCTCCATAAAAGAGGATGATGGGATTACATTCGGACAAAGGTACTGCAGGGAAGTTAATCTTTTTCTCCATGCCATTTTCTCAATATTCTATTTCCCATCCACTTACTAGCTAATATATATGGAAAATACACTTGAAAATTTTGCTAAGGTGGGCTTGCATTGGAAAATATGAGAGAGAGGGATTAATCCCTATTCCCCAAGCACCATGGTCCCAACACAATCCTGTCCCTTCCAGGCCTACTTTTGTTTAAAAAAAAGTAGTGCAAAAGCCGCCCAAGAGCCTATTAGTGTTTCTTAACCTCTGTGTTCCTTTTATGGCTATATGGAAAGAGTATGCTAAGGATGTTTGAATCAAATAATGACAGCTATTATTTCAATCAAAAGCAATGTTTTATGGAAGCATTTATATTGGTTTTTCATCAGCTTATTACTTATACTTTTTAGGAATTTTATCTTGAAAAAGAAGTTAATATTGTTTCTACAGTACTCATCCCTTTTCTATTATGAGATTAGCAATTCTGACTTCTAGTAAAATTAAAACTTGAGCTGTTTGAATTAAATGCTAAATTCTAAGTGAAACTGTATTTACATTTTGAGGGTCTGTCAGTTTTGTGTAATTGTTACCATATTACAATCTGTACTGTTATTCATTAATGCAATTTCTTCCAGACACGCTCATAAAAACACTGTGATGGAGGTCAAGCTGAATCTCAATGGTAATTGGCTGCTTACGGCGTCTCGTGATCATCTTTGCAAACTTTTTGATATCAGAAATCTGAAAGAAGAACTACAGGTCTTCAGAGGTCATAAAAAGGAGGCAACAGGTTAAAATTACATTTCTGTTGGTTGTTTTTGCCTAAGCCCATCCTAAATAATCAAACTGATGCAATTATAATTCTAATGTGTTTATGCAGCTATATGTGCTATGAAATGTAATTGATGCTACAGTTTTGAATCATTTCACTTACCTCTGAGTAAAAAGGACATAGAACATTTAAACTCCAAGGCATACTATGATATTGCTCTACACTTCCATTATGTTCATTGCTAATCACTAACCTTCCCTGTCCTTCCCACATGCTGATCCCTGTTCTTCATGTTGGGCATCAAATCTCAAATACTGTCATTTCTGATCTAGCACTGTATTAGAAACAGAAAGTATATGTATTAATAATGGTTTTTTTTTAATCGGTAATATAGCTGTGGCTTGGCATCCTGTTCATGAAGGTCTTTTTGCCAGTGGAGGATCTGATGGTTCTTTGCTGTTCTGGCATGTTGGGTGAGTATCTCATTCACCCATCAGATGTGAAATTGCAGCAGACATTCAGCATATTTTAATGTAACTTTTTCAAGCTTCAAGATTTATGTTCCTAATTATTCTAAAAATCTAAGATAGCTTACTTGATTTTTGGTATCATCAGGTGTTAGGTTAATTTTTCTTGTAAATATTTCTATTTAACCTTGGCACACATGGAAAGAATATCAATTATATGTAAAGATTCTGTAAAAACTTGGAAAATTAAAAAAACAGAACTCATAATTGAATAAACTTATTTTAAATCTGCAACAAGTATATTCTGTTGTATTCAACAGAAAAAAACATGCATTGACCAAGATTATAGACCTTAAGAAGTTTTATAGCAAAGTTTTATAGCAAAGGCTTGTTCCAAAATGTTTTTTTTATTTGTTTGTTTGTTTGTTTGTTTGTTTGTTTATTTAACTATTGCTTTTTATATGTTTCAGGGTTGAAAAGGAAGTAGGTGGTATGGAAATAGCCCATGAAGGAATGATTTGGAGCTTGGCTTGGCATCCTCTAGGACACATTCTGTGTTCAGGATCAAATGATCACACCAGGTATTTTGAGTGCAGTATGATGCTTGGCACTCTTCTGATTCCAAGAACATTTCTCTCTTAATTAACAGACATCATCATCATTGTTCTCACTTCAATAAGAAATAAAATAAGGCACATTTTATTTTATAAGGTTAGTGAAAAATAAAAATGGCGATTAGAAAAAATATATATAATTCAGTTTGAATTATGGAGTCCCAGAGAAAAGGTAACATACTTGCACATATAAGTTTGGAACAATTATTTTTTATTAATTTTAGTAGAAATCATTCCAGTTATACACCTACTGTAATTATCTGCAAACATCTTATTATGACAGTTTATTAGTCATAATTCAACTATAATTGGAAATAAATAATTTTTAGTTTTGAAGAAAATATTGTCATCTACATTATTGTAATTTCTGGGCCTCTTCTTACCAGATTAATAAAACAAGAAAATAGCAGTTTCTCACAACACTCTCAAAAACAGTAATGCAAATCTACATTTTTAGTGTCCTGTTTATTGAAGAAACTTATTTGCTTATGTTTAAATTTAGTCAGATTACCAACATCCGTTTTTTATTTCCCTGGTATTTTTCATACCTAAATATGGTATATACATATTTTAATAAATGTATATTTTGATATCTAAAGAAATACATTTTATATGAGAAGGCATAAATATCATCTGAGAAGATAAACACATGGGATGGTGAACAAATTTCCACTATTTTTAAGTCGAATAAATACTTACTCTTCCTCCTACAAAATAGGTATTTTCCATCTGCTCTGTGTACAAGTAACTGACAATCCAATTCCATAAGTCATCATAGTTTGAAGTCGCAGAGTAGAAAAATGTAGAAACTAGTTCCATTCCCATCGGTGTACTTCTTGTCTTTCCCCCTGAAAGATAGCAATGATGGCTAACCCTCAGTAGGAAAATACCTGACGGAGGAGAAGGAGGAAGAGGGTGGATTTAATCCTCATAACAGACAAAAGAGAATATATTATCATGTAGTTTTATTTTGACAGCAAATTCTGGACGCGGAATCGACCTGGAGATAAAATGCGAGACCGATATAACTTGAACTTACTTCCAGGAATGTCAGAAGATGGAGTAGAATATGGTAGTTATTTTTGGTCTATACAGCATATTATAATGGTTTAAGGTAGAATTTGGATTTGGATTACGAAAACATATTCAGATTCAAGTCCCTACTTGATATGGAAGAATCACTGGGTGATTTGGTACCACTTACTTTCAGTCCAGGCAACATTACTGGGTTGTTGTTGTGGAGGGAAGATGAGGGAAGACCCATGTGATACTTTGAGCTCCCAGAGAAAAGATGGCATACATGCATATATAAGACTTATAAAGGCTGTAATTCAAATTCAGAAGGGAGTATGCATGATCACAGACCCAATATTTATTCCATTCTTATTATCTTAGTCCATCCAGTATAGAATCTTGAGAAGGAAACGTGCATTTTCTTCTCTCTCTCTCTCTCTCTCTCTCTCTCTCTCTCTCTCTCTCTCTCTCTCTCTCTCTCTCTCTCTCTCTCTCTCTCTCTCTCTCTCTCTCTCTCTCTCTCTCTCTCTCTCTCTCTCTCTCTCTCTCTATATATATATATATATATATATATATCTCTATCTATCTCAATTGATACTAATGTTATAGGAAATAAATAATTTCAACATGTTCCAAGGCAAACACTTCACTTGATAATTGTATTTTTTTTCTTTCTAGATGACCTAGAACCCAATAGCCTTGCAGTGATTCCAGGGATGGGAATTCCTGAACAATTGAAATTAGCCATGGAACAAGAACAGATGGGTAAGAAATAAATTATTTTTTGAAATCTATTACTTGAACACAGTGAAATATTACTGCTGAATAAACATGGATGACATTGTATTGCTACATCTGAAAATGTAGCATTCTGAATAATAGGAACTGGGAAAACTATTTCTTTTTGTTTTGCCATCTTATTTGGGTGGAAAAATGTGAAATATAAAACTACAGAATTGACTGTTTCAACCTATTTTTGAAGGGAAAGATGAGACAAGTGAAATTGAAATGACCATCCCAGGATTGGACTGGGGTATGGAAGAGGTAATGCAAAAGGACCAAAAGAAAGTACCACAAAAAAAAGTTCCCTATGCAAAGCCAATCCCTGCCCAGTTTCAACAGGTTAGTATGCCTTAAATATTTTGATTGAAATGAGTTTACTGCTTTGTCACAGGGGGGTCATGCGTGCATGCGCAGGGGGGTGGGGGGCACTGAATTATGGGTGTGGGCGCTTGCGCGTGCGCAATAGCACGTGCTTACGCGCTTTTGGCACCCAAGGAAAAAAAGGTTCACCATCACTGCCTTAATCTATATCCCATTATCTCAAGTCCTAGGGCTCTTTGTATCTTACAATTGTAATTACAATTTTAAAAGAGATTGACCAGAGTTTGAGATAAATGATTATTTTAAACTGTAAGAATCCACATTCTTCCTATAACTTGAGGCTGACATAATTTGGATTTTGCCAACGTTTTGTTCCCTCATTCATCATCATCCTTAGCATGGTGCCAATTTTAGAGACCCAGATACATTTTCTGTAGCAAGTACAGCCTTTGCTGTTAGAAAATAAAACAGGGTAAGTATTTGCAAGATAAGATTTGTAAAGATTTACTGATCTTTCTCTCTCTAACCTCTCTCTAACCCTAACCCCAAATCACCAGAAGGCTGTAATATTTTATTGTCTTTCACTATTTTATTCAGCATTCAGTAATACACAACTAATTTACTAATCTCAGTAGAATAAATAATATCAGTATTAGTATACCCAAAGCTTTAATTATTCTGTTTAGGCTTGGATGCAGAATAAAGTTCCAATCCCTTCGCCAGCTGAGCCTCTGAATGATCGAAAGGAAGATCTTAAATTAGAGGAGAAAAAGAAGACACAAGCAGAGATAGAGCAAGAAATGGCAGCACTTCAGTACACTAATCCACAGCTTCTAGAGGTATGTAAAATAAAGTAAAATTAGTCATTAGCATTCTTCAAAACATCTATATCACATTAAAGAAATGGGAAAACAGCAGTAAGGATGCTGCTAGGACAGGGGTCAGCAACCTTAAAAACTCAAAGAGCCATTTGGACCCGTTTCCCAGAGAAAACAAAACACCCGGAGCCACAAAACCTGGGTGGGCGTGGCCAACTCGACATCACTCCCACCAAGTCACATGACCACCATCCCCAACTACGCCTACCCATGTTTTGTGGCTCTGTTTTCTTTTCTATAAGAAAAAGGTATCTCTCTTTTCCCTCTCTCTTTCTCTCTCTCCATCTCTCTTTCTCCCTCTCATCTTTCTTTCTCTCTTTCCCTCTCCCCATCTCTATCTATCTCTCTCTCCCTTCCTCCCCACCCATCTCCCTCTCCCTCCCTCATCTCTCTCTTTCTCCCATCTCTCTCTTTCTCCCTCTCTCTCTGTATGCTGAGGAACGATCATCACCCTGGCTTCTCTTCGGGTGACCCTCCTCCCCTTCTCGCGACTCCCTGGCTGGCTGTGGAGCATGCGGGGAGACCCTCCTAAAGGCGCACACGGGTGGTGGGCGGCTGCTCGCTTAAGGAGGGTCTTTGGATGCAGTTTCTCTCCTGCCCTAAGGATCCGGCCATTGCCTTGCCGTCTCCTGTCCCGTTCTCCCCCCCCCCCCGGCAGCTCTTCGGACGAGCGGGTAGGGCATGACCTCCAGCCCAAAGCAGCAGAAAGCGAAGGCTGCCTTACACGCAAATGTGGCATGAAGGCAGCTACAGGGCCGCTTCTCTCTTGCCCTAAGGATCTGGCCATCGCCTTGCCGTGCCCCCCCCACCCCGCATGAGAGGAGGGGGAGGAGGGTTGCCAGAGCGAAGGCAGCCTTTGCTTCCTGCCGCTTCGGGCTGGAGCTTACGCCCACCCCGCTCGGCCGAAGAGCTGTGGGGGGGATGGGACGTGAAGGGACACGGCAAGGCAATGGCCAGATCCTTAGGGCAGGAGAGAAGCCATATCCAAAGACCCTCCTTAAGCGAGCAGCTGCCCGCCCTCCGAGCACACATTTGCTACCCTTTGGCGCTCACTTGAGGGTCTCCCCGCGCATGCGCATACTCCTGCCCCCCCCACAGCCAGCCAGGGAGTTGTGAGAGGGGGAGGAGGATCGCCCAAAGAGAAGCCTCGGCCGGGGATGGCTATGTTCCTCAACCAGCGCCAGAGAATCAGCCCTGGCCGCTTCTCCATTCATGCCATCGCCCTTACCTTCTCAGGCTAGGTGAGGGAGGGGAGGGCGAGGCCAGCCAGTGATGGGGCAGGGAGCCACAGCAGGGGCCCCAAAGAGCCACATGTGGCTCCGGAGCCACGGGTTGCCGACCCCTGTGCTAGGACATACTGTATTATCTTTGGAGATATAATACATGTAATATTTGGGCTAAAGAAAACAATTGCTATTATTTTGAGTTGATTGGATGAGAAAGTGTCCAGAAATATAGACTAAAGGCTTTGGAAGAAAAATAGAGTATTAAGCCATTAATACTTAATATATGGATAGTGCTCATTTATTGTGTGTATAAATGAGTACTGCTCCTGGCAACTCCTTTTTGTGATGCTATAACATTGTGATGTTCAGTTACATATTGCAGTCTCTTGCCAGTCAGATTTTTTAATTTGTTCCAGTTAAACCAACAATTAAAAATAAAAACTACAAATAGAAATATCGGTTTCCATTTATTCATAACAATTTTAGGCATATGTGTAACTACATTGCTTTTTTCGACAGCAACTGAAGATTGAGAGACTTGCACAGAAGCAAGCAGAACAGAGTCAACAGCAACCTCCTCCGGGAGGACCTGTTCATGGACCCCAGCATTTCCCAGGACAAGGTCCAATGTCTCAGGTGCCACAAGGATTTCAGCAAGCCCATCCACCTCAGCAGATGCCAATGAATATGCCTCAGATTGGACCACCAGGGCCACAGGGACAGTTCAGGCCTCCAGGACCTCAAGGACAAATGGGACCTCAAGGTCTTTCTTTACACCAAGGAGGTGGTGGACCACAAGGGTTTGTTGGTCCTCAAGGACCACCACAAGGACTTCCAAGACCTCAAGAACTTCATGGACATCAAGGAATGCAGAGACATCCTGGTCCTCATGGGCCCATGGGCCCTCCAGGTCCACCAGGTAGTACTGGTCCACCTCAGGGTCACTTAGGCCCACAAGGACCACCTGGGCCTCAAGGTCACTTAGGTCAACAAGTTCCACCTGCACCACAAGGCCATTTAGGTCCTCAGGGGCCACCTGGCCCAAGGGGGATACAAGGGCCCCATGGAGTACAGGGAGCTCAAGGGATGCAGGGTCCTGTGTCCCAAGGACCTTTGATGGGACTTAATCCAAGAGGCATGCAAGGTCCTCCAGGACGAGAGACCCAGGGTCCTGGTCCCCAGGGGATGATGATGGGTCATCCACCACAAGAAATTAGAGGACCTCATGGTTTGTTGGGGCATGGCCCCCAGGAGCTCAGAGGTCCTCCACCTCAGGGTTCAATGATGGGACCTCCACAGGAATTGCGTGGGCCACCAGGTACACAAGGACAACAAGGACCTCCACAAGCTAATATGGTAGCACCTCAAGGAAATATGCCAGGGCCACCTGGGCCTCAAGGACAACAGAATCCTCCAAGGGGGCCCCATCCTTCCCAGGGCCCTCCACCTTTCCAGCAACAGAAAACTCCTTTACTTGGTGACGGTCCTCGAGCCCCGTTTGGTCAGGTATGTCTGGGAGAGGTAGTTTTTCTTGCATAATAATTTGTCAGGAAGAAAATTATATCAATTCAAAGTATATAACAAATTTTATGTTATAAAGTAACAGGTATCTGAAAAAGCAATAATTGGGTCACCAGGTCCAGTTGGAAACAGTGTATTAGTACTTTTGTAATTTCAGTACTAGCAAAGTTAACCGGAAATTAAGAGACACAGCTTAGGTTTCAAGTCTCAAAATGTGGATTTTTATCATGGACTTGTAAAAATTCTATTCAGGGCTATGTAAAAAGTACGTTGCTAAGGGAATTCCTAATAATATTTTGTCTAACGGACCATGACAATACAGTTTGTTGTTCTAAGCATTATGAAAGAGAGTTGAACATCCAAAGGTTAGGAAGTCCAGATCCCTGTTCTTCAAGAGTTTTCTAATAGTTCAGTAGTAATTGTTTAATTTATCTATGTCCAGGTGAATCATTAATACATTTTTAAATTTCTTTAATACAGGTAGTCCTCACTTAATGATGCTCATTGGTTGCTAAGCGATGCGCTTGTAAAGTGCAATGTCACATGATAACAGTTGCAGCAGTTCCATTTGCCATCATTAGTTGAATCCAGCCTGGTTGCAGCATGATCAAATGAGGCATCATTTGTTATTTTCTGATGACTTCCCCTTTTAACTTGGCTTATTAAAGGCTGGCAGTGAAATAAATGTCAATCATGTGACCATGAGACGCTGCAAAAAATTGTAATTGCAAACCAGTTGCTAAGTGCCCAAAGTGCAACCATAGGACACTGTGTTGGCGGCAGTTACAAGGAACAGCTGTAAGTGCCCTTGTTCAGCACGGTTGTAACTTCAGAGGGTCACTGAACAAGTGGTAGCTGAACAAGGACTACCTTATGTTTGCATGTTATTTGTAAAGCAGTACATTAAAAGCTTCTGTGGTTTGAAAACAATATAGGAGCTGGCATTTTGGTACTTTGTGTTGTATACAGTATAAAAACAGAAATATAGAAAACTGATGGCAGAAAAAGACCTGGTGGTCCAGGGGCGGGTTGCTTGTTCTTTGTGCTACTGGTGCGCTGTGCGCACATTGTCATGTTTCGGCGCATGTGCTGCATGCGCCCCCCCTCGCACAATTTTGCTTCCTGCGCATGCGCGGAAGCAAAATCTCATGAGGGGACGCGCGCGCTCACACGATTTTAGTGCTTTTTTTGCTTTCGCGCATGCGCGGAAGCAAAAAATCACCAAAATCTCACGTGCATGCGCATTCCCTCGCAAGATTGTGCTTCTGTGCATGCACAGGAAGCAAAATCAGCCCAAAAATTCCAAAAAAAAGATGGCGCTGTGCGACAGCCCCGTGAAGACTGCACCGGAGCTGTCGCGCGCAAATAGCGCCATCTGCTGGCCGCTACCGGTGCGGTAGAGTTGACCGCACCAGTAGGAACCCACCACTGTAGTGGTCCCTCCAGTCTACCCTTTGAATTTATTTGTTTTTTGTTATTTATTTATTTATTTATTTATTGGTTGATTGATTGATTCTTATTTTATGTTATTATATTTAATTTTTATCGAATGATGGACATCTGTTGATCCCAAGCGTGTTTAGACTCAGTTATTGATGATTGGTCCAGTACCTACACTGGAAGTTGGTTCCAAGCTTCCACTGTTCTTTCTGTGAAGTAAATACTTTCTAACATTACAGGTAGTCCTCAACTTACAACAGTTCTTTTAGTGACTGTTCAAAGTTACAACAGCACTGAAAAAAGTGACTTGACCGTTTTTTACATTTATGATCGTTCAGCATCTCCATGGTCACATGATCAAAATTCAGACCCTTGGCAACTGACTCATATTTATGATGGTTGCTTTGTCCCAGGGTCACTTGATCACCTTTTGTGACCTTCTGACAAGCAAAATCAATGGGGAAGCCAGATTCACTTAAGAACCATGTTATTAACTTAACAACTGTGGCAGGAAAGATTGTAACATGGGGCAAAAATTCACTTAACAACTGTCTTGCTTAGCAGTAGAAATTTTGGGCTCAATTGTGGTCGTAAGTCGAGGACTACCTGTACTTTTGAACTTAAGTCTCATGGATGTCTCTGATATTAAGTTAAATTTATTAAATAAATTTTAGGATTTCTTCATCTTATTTTTTTCCAAGTCTCCCACTTGATTACAGGCCTGTACAACTTGTGGACGGGAAAGGGACACATTGATAAATTTAAAACCATCACAGGCTGCAAAAAAATAGCTAGCACACCAATCAGTGGAGCTGGTAATAACTGTGATACCTATTGGGAGTGCTTGGCAGTGATCTTTGTATGTGTGTGTGTTAATCTATTGTCTTTTTCAAAAAGTGCTGGTGTGCTGCACAAAACTTGTTGTACAGGCCAGCTCTAAGGGGATGTACTGCTTGAGAAGCATATTTCCTTGTTTCATTATTCAAGAACAAGAAAAATCACTTTATTGTGACTATTTTCTGACCTTATTTACACAAACCCATACAGAGTTAGGCAGTAGTTTTTATGGTGCCCATATAAAATAGTACTGTATATATAAGTTAATTTTTTTGTTTCATTTCATCTCACTTAAATTAAACTTACAGGAAGGACAGAATCCTGGTCCTCCACCATTGATACCAGGATTGGGACAGCATGGAGGACCAGGTCGTCATGGCCCTCACAACCAAGGACCTGTTTCTACTAAAGGTAATGAAATACATTGTTTGATCAGAATGGATAACCAAATCATTTCTAAAGTCTTATAGTAGGAGGCAATAAATGACCTAGAGTCATACAATCTTCAAAACCATGAAAAATAATATATTGGTGCCTCTTCTGTGTATTCAAGGATATTCTAACATATAAAATCTTTAATTGTGACCAGAAGTGTAACAAATCTAATGATCCAAGTACTTAACTAAGTTTTTCAACTAACTAGCTCTGAGCAATAATTGAACAGCAGGATTATGAATAAAATTGTCTTCTGGGAAAGCCTCTGATAACAAACTTTTATTATAATATCTTAGTTAGAAGACATAATAAATTATGACAGGATAATAAGGTAACCAATGAATGAAATAAATGAATATGCTATGGGACATGCTTAAAGAAAATCATTCCCATTATTTCAGTAAGGGATCTTGTGTGTGATTCTAACTCAGGTAGCTTAATTGGTCATATACGAGCATGCATTATAGCAGAAGTTTAGGAATTGTGAATTGTGATTCCCTGAGGGATTGGGAACAAATGTGAGCATGGTTCTAGGTAGCCTTCACTGAGCTGCTTGCTTTAGACCAGTCTAATAGGTGCCTTGGATGCAGTCCAAAAACAATTTGAACATTGTATGCATTGACAAATTCATATCAATTGCTAAAGGCACCTTTATTTTTATCCTATATATATCTACCTTGTGAGAGTTTGAGGAAAAGACAGAATCATAAGTAGCTTGCTGTCAACCCTTCAAAGCAGTCCAAAATAGAAAACCAAAATCATGGATACTAATGTCCTGAAAACTAGGGAGGGTCAATTCTGAGATACTTTCTCAAATTACATTTCTGATGTGAACTCAGATTTTATTAATCAGACCATTATCTAGGCTGCAGCTCTTCTTCCTGTCACAAAGTTATTCTGATAGCCTATTATACTTGCCTTTTAAGAGCTGAGAGGGTTCTGTTTTTTCCATAAAACTGCAAAAGTACATATTTATTGGACTGAAAAAAAAATATTTCAGTTATTTTTCATTTATTTTTCAGGTGATTCGCGTGGTCCACCAAACCATCAAGTTGGCCCACTCTCAGAAAGGAGACATGACCAGAATAGTGGTGGCCCAGATCATGGTCCTGAAAGAGGTCCCTTCCGAGGTGGTCAAGAATGGAATGATGGTAGAGACAATAGGGGTATGCAAGACAGAAGGGCACCTCATTCAGATTTCCATGATGACTTTGAACGAACAGATGAATTTCGTGAAGACTTTCATCCAGACAAGCGATTTGGGCACCGTTTACGTGAATTTGAGGGAAGAGGAGGTCCACCTCAAGAAGAGAAATGGAGAAGAAGTGGTCCAGGCCCTTCTTTCCTTCCTGATCACAGGGAATTCAATGAAGGAGATAGTAGGGGTCCAAACCGTGGACCTCCTGGGTCATGGGATGGACGGAGAACTTCAGATGAGCGATTCTCTCATGAGCCAGAGGAAACACGATATAGAGGAAGAAGAGATGAAAAGTAAGAATTCTAACACTTTTATTAATTGAAAATTAAGCAAAATATTTTTTTTGTTTCATATTTAAAGAAAAGTATTTAATTCTAATAATAAATGAGCTAATTTAAATATTTGTACATATTAAAATTCCTATGGATGTGTCTATCAGATCATTACTAAAACAAAGTTATAAAAATGGTTTTCTACAGCACTTACATCTTAGTACCTATCTCTGTAGATACCAAATAAAGGAATTGGGAAACAGATTTATTAGGAATACAGATCAGTCCCTTTGGTTAGAATGCAAAGAACTGTTTTAACTTAAAGTTAGAGGTCTATCAATCAGACCTTTAATTATTTAATTTGTAACACTCCTCCCTTTCTCTGTTGATGAAGTTGTACCAGCTGAATTTTGTAGAGTTCATAGTGAAAAAAAGACTAGTTAAACTGGCATCAGACTGAAGATGTTCGCCTTCAAACTACATTGTTAATGGCATTTTAAACTAAATCATTTTGAAAGAATGCTTCCCTGAAATATCTTCTTGATTTTGAGGTACAAATTTATAGATACATAAATAAAAATAATGCCATTACCAATAATTCAGCATTATTATAAACAATCCTATCTTCAGAATGTTGGAAAAATGAGCTCACCAACATTTACTTAAGTATGAACTCCACTCTTGTAGATATTGAGCTATATTTTATTAAAATCTGAATACCAAAATAGAAACATTTGTTTACAGCCTGGTGATGAAAAAGATACAATGACTGAAGCTTTAAGATTCCTTTGTACTTTTTTTCCCATAGTCCCTCTCTGAAACAGCTTTAATTGTTTGATATAAGAAGTGGAATACCAATTAAGTTAGATAATATTGTTAATTGAGTTTAGTTAAAATAAAAAATTCTTGCATATAAAATAGCAACTTTTATATTATTGCTCTATTGCACTGCTTCATGTTTACACTGTTGCAGAAATAATAGAATACGTTAAAAAACAGAAATAATTGCATTATCTTGTTCCTAGTTCTTATAGAAGTCAAGATATTTGATGCTGTCCCCTAATTTTTCCCCCAACATTCATTCATTTAATTTCTTTTAGGCATACAGGAACAAATTAAGGAAGGCAGATTCAAAAGCAAATAGAAACTTGGTGTTTGTGTTAATAGCTACTGCATAGCACTCTTACATATTCTGTTTGATGTTGTGGCCTCCCTAAGATCTTACACAGTGTTCTGAGTAGATTTATGTTTGAACTGTAAGTTCATTTTTCCAAGCGCTTTGGAAACCACACAAATTCTTTAGTTTGGTTCACATGTGTATAGAAATCATGTTCTGAGGTTCCAAGCTATACAACAAGGAACCTGACGCCTACAGCTACTTTTTCACTTTAGTTTTCCATTCACTCGACTCTCACAAAGCTGAGTATTCAAAAATTCACTTCTCTCTCTGTACAACAATTTTAATTGACTTAGATATCATAACAAGGTATGGTTTACATCAATGATACTTTGCTAATTTTGAATCTGGTTTGCAGTTCAGTTGCCATTATTTGTCAACAGATAACCCACTATAATTCTTATCTGTAATTTGCTTTTTTATTAACCAGTCATGATACTGAACTCTTTTTTTCCTAATAGGCAGTGTGGTACCCAAGTGAGTTTTAAAAGAATGTTAAAGATAAGTTTGTCCCTTTCCACCATGAATAGATTAATTATTTACACTTTGTCCAGAGTTTTCAAACTCATGAGTACTTCATGAGTTTTATATCACATATGAATGTTCAATTTGATTAGTTAATTGATTGGAACTCATATGATCAAACACATTTGTTGTTGCAAAGTCACTTTGTGACTTTAACAGAAAGTTCTGATTTCTGTAAATAGTTGTTAATATCTACATTTGATTTTAGCCAAAAGGCTGAGAAGCCTTTCCAGTTTAATAATGCCATTCTGTGTAACAATTGCAGTGTTTCAAAGTTTTTTAAAGAGCTTAAAATTTCAAGATAATCTTGATACCATGGACTTCTACATAATGCAGTATTTCTACTTTGTTTACTGAAGCTTTAGGAGAGGTACACCCTCAAGGCATGAAGGCCGAGGACCAAGAGGAAGAGATAGTTTTTCTGGACCTGATGATTTTGTGCCAGAAGAAAAGTTTGATTCATCAGAGGAAAATGCAAGGGGAAGAGATCACAGTGGTCGAGGAAGAGGTCGGGGTACCCCAAGAGGTATAGTTCATGTTCAATTGAAAATAACATACAATACAGTCCACATTATTCTAAGCCTTTTTTGTACTTTGTAATATCCCATATCTGGTTTTTTTTTAATGTAGGAGGACGAAAAGGTCTTCTTCCCACTCCAGATGAATTTCCTCATTTTGAAGGCCGAATAGATGGAAATCGAGAAGCAGGTGAAAATTTTAAATTTGTGCTAGACTTGAGCATCACAGAATACTAGTGTTCATGCTCTATTTTCCACTTGCTTGAAAGTAATGCTGCATTCACATCACTTAAAAATTAGCATTCTTAGAATATTTTATTTGAAAGACAAATGCTATGCTATATTTCTTTCCTCTTTTCACTTATTGAAAGCTAGGCAGACTGTTTAGATCATTCTAGAAAGCTTCTGCCATGCACCTTCAAGTTCTGCTTCAGTTTTCTGTAAAGAGCTATCCGTCACTTCAGCTTACTTTTAAAAAGTTAAACAATATATTTTATTCTATCCCTTTTGACCTCCCTGTATGTGGAACCATAAAGACAAGAAATGTAATATTTCACTTTATTGTTTCCCTTATAACTTTCTGAAAGACCAGTCACCAATTATAAAAAGTGTTGAGTTGCAGTAATTATAGTTAAACAAGGATCAAGCCTTGGTGCTAATGTTAGACTCCCCTTACATTTCTGAATGACCCACATAACTTGTGATGACCTGGGGCTAGGCATGGAAACAACACAACCAGAATGAAGGCTTAACTCCCCTTTATTGTTCCAACTTTCCCCCAAAAGTACCACCATTTCCTGCAAGTCCAGGATCCAACCTCTAAACACGCACCTCCAATAGGTCCTGGGTACTATTAATCCAGAGAAGCAGCACAGTTCTGAGAGCAGCCACAGTTCAAGGAGTTTGGTTTCAAAGAGTCCTTGTCACAGGAAGAGTTCCCTGGGACTGCACCACCACCTGGAGTGTAACTGTCACTGCGACCTCATATGTAGCCAGGCCACCATGGCAAACGACAAAACACAGCAAAGTATCCAGACATCGGTAACAGCACGTGAGGCTGGAAAAAGCAACGCTTGTTCCCGACAAACGCCCCTCACAACAGTGTCTCTTTAAATCTTATTCCCTGAGCCTTGTGAAGAGGGGCAGGGCGCCCTTCCGAGTCGTCGGGTTGCCCTGCGCTGATCCCGCCTCCTCTCCATTCTTTGGGATCGGGGGGGGAGGTAATTGCTAATTGCCAGAGCTCTGGAGCTCCTCTGCTCCACTTCCTTCCCTGTCCTCCCCCCTCGTCTGGTCCTCCTGTGTCCCATCTCCCTTGCTGGTGACCCGCCCCAGGGACCTGGGACTGCCTTGTCCCGCTCCCCCAGTTGTTCCTCCATTGGCCCTAGCTCTGTCTTGTCCTCAGACTCAGGTTCTTACGGGGTCATGCAGAACTTCTGATGACATTGGCAGAAGTATACAAACATTCATAAAAAGTTAAAGGGAGAAAATTCTTTTTCAAGTAACTGTGTGTATGTATGTGTAATTAAGAGTTGATAGTAAATGATGATATCTAATTGAAAGAAATTTAAGGCATGCATCTCTGTCACACTCACTGTCTGGGCTTGGTTTGGTTTTTAACAAAAAGGAGTTTACAGAAAAAATTCCACTATGAAATTATTTGCTTGGACTAAGTTTCTCATCTCATTGTCTTTTGTCATGATCAGGTCCCCGCCAAGATCATCCTTCTCACGATGGACATTCTCCTGCAAATCGAGAACGTTCCTCCTCACTGCAAGGAATGGATATGGCCTCACTACCACCCCGCAAACGACCTTGGCATGATGGACCAGGAACCTCTGACCACAGAGAAATGGAAATGCAAGCTGGGCATACAGAGGAGAGAGGAAAGGGTAAATTACAATTCTTTGAGAAATTGAGTAGTATCGTATATACTAACATATAAGCCAATACACAGAAAAGCTAACCTTCAAATTCTTAACCGAAATGCGATGAAAATTCACTATCTGCAAATAAACAAATTCTCAAAATTCCCATTATGTTTTCATTTTCACAATTGGCTTATCTCAGATGGTGCATTTTTCATGATATTTTGGTTAAAATTTTAGGGTTGACTTATTAGCAAGTGTATATGGAATATATGGGTACTTTAAAAAAAGTATGGTATTACCATATATACTCATGGATATCATCTACATAGAAGCGGTATATAAGTCTCACTAATAAATAAATAAATAAATAAATAAAGCCCAACCAATTTTGGGGCTATATGTTGGTACCTAAAATCTCAACTTATCCATGAGTATATATGTTATTGTTAGTTGCGAAGTTGTGTCCAACCCATCGCGACCCCATGGACAATGTTCCTCCATGCCACGAGGTGATTTTTGATTGTCAGCTGTACTCATATGTCAGACATTATGACCCAGAGGTTCTTAGCAAAGTAGGGCAGTCACGTGAAGGGTGAACTGTGCAGATGTTACATTTCATTCTCATCCTCCATTCTTCTTGCTGCTACCCTCCCTGGAAGGAGGTTCTCTTAGATTATCAAGATGTAATTATTAAGATTTAGTGTTTTTATATTCCTTTGTACCGAAATAAATATCTTGTTATTTAGATTTTTACACGCGTTTCATTTTATCAGAGATTGGTTTCCAAAGGAAAAGATTTGTCACCTCTACGATTTATTTTCTTATCCTAACATTCCAGGACTTCCTGTTCTCTACCATCCTCTGGAGTGCATTTAAGCTCACGCCTACTGCTTCAGGGACTCCATCCAGCCATTTCATTCTCTGTCGTCCCCTTCTCCTTTTGCCCTCAATCTTTCCCAGCATTAGGCTCTTCTCCAGTGAGTCCTTCCTTCTCATTAGTTGGCCAAAGTTAATTAAAACCACAAAACTACCAGGCTAACTGCCATATATACTGTTTATTATAAAGTAAATGTAGCATTAAAGTGGGGAGGGAGAATTTGCCTAGCATCACTGTTGCAGCATACTGAAGAAACAGGAATTTATAGCAGTTTCCTTGGTTCTTCGTACTGTGCTAGAAATAACAATAACTGGGAAGGGTTGATGAAAACAAAATGTTGAGGAACATTCAAATGAAAGGCTAAGACAGTTAGGTGACGCTACCCCACATGCTGGTCATTAGTTTGAAAGATACCATTGAATAGTGTACATCATCTTTAGTTTCCAAAGACTATGATCTGACAAAGCATGTAGTACATCTTTCTTCTATAGCTATAAATTCTAAATAACTTTATTAGCCAGTATAGTAGCAGGACTGTATCAATAACTTTTTTAAAACATATTTGTGCTCACTCTGTTTCTGTCTCTCTCATACAAAAACACACACAAAGATTCTGAGCTGGTAGAGTGTAAAAAATTGAGATGACATTCTTTATATTTTCCATCAGAAAGATAGCAATAACATGATCTAATTTCAGTTTGCCCTTTTCTATTTTAGGACGTGGAAAATCAGGACTTTCACAGAGAATGTCAAAGTCTGGAAGATCCAGTTCTTTGGAAGGAGAGCATCATGATGGATATCATAGAGAAGAATTTGGAGGACCTCCAGCAAACAATCCTTCTAGAGGAGGAAGAAGTGGGAGTAACTGGGGAAGAGGAAGTAACATGAACTCAAGCCAGTCAAGGCGAGGAGGTTCTAGAGGTGGAGGAAGGGGTCGATAGAAGAGGTCATGACTGGGGAAAACCCAGTCTTTCCACTTGTTGCAGAATCATTGCAAAAATAATTCTGCAATCCTACAAACATGGACTCTAGATGGAGATAAGTGATTGTTCATTAGTTCCTAAGAAGGTCTTTTCCAACATTAAATGCCAGCTAATAATACCATCACAACAACCTTTGTTTCATTTCCACACCATCCCAATCCCTTGTCATACCTGTATTTCTTAAATTGATATCTGAAGATAAAGCTGGGGTTTTTTGTTTTTGTTTTTCCTTTTAGTGATGTGAGACATGGAGCACATCCAGATTTCAGTTCATGTCAAGAACTTGTTTCTATATGTACAGTTGTCAGGAAAAGTTAAGTTGTTTTTGTATGAATACAGAATGCAATTTGTCCAAAAATTAACAAGAGTGTGTGATTTTTCTATACACATTTTCACATATCATAGAGGAACCATCTCCTAAAATTTCAATGGACATTTTCTGTGCTGGATACATGCACTATCACAAAACTAGCTATCACAGCTACTTACACAAAGTTTTAAAGCCTCACAAGTTAAGCTAGCATGTTATAAAAATATGTAAATGAAAACCACTTTTGTTGATTCCTAGAAATGTCTTTCCTTTCAGTAACCAAAATGAGCAGAAGAGTTTCATATATAGATTCCCTAAGTACTCCTTGGTCCATATAGAGTGAGATATTTGTATATGGTACAATAAGGACATATAGCTAAAACATATTGGAACGCTGACATGTACGTTGTTCTGTGATCTGATAATTAGTGATCAATTCTGATTTATTCAGAAAAACATCCCAATATTCTGCCATCTGACTACTTTGAAATGCAATGGAATAAGAAAAAAAAGGTGGCTAACCCCTAATGAAAACCATTGAAGAGTCTGAATGGGCTTCTAAATT
This sequence comes from Diadophis punctatus similis, assembly GCA_023053685.1. Taxonomy (NCBI): domain Eukaryota; kingdom Metazoa; phylum Chordata; class Lepidosauria; order Squamata; family Dipsadidae; genus Diadophis; species Diadophis punctatus. The sequence continues at coordinate 4,181,091 of JALIGW010000033.1, forward strand.
AAAGTCTTGAATGTATTGTTTCTGAAGCCATAATTTAACCAAACCATTTAACATTATTTTTAAAATGTTTAGACGAGCATAGCTTCAGAAATATCAAGAAAGAATACCTAACTTTAGTCTGAATATCTAGAGATAACCTTAAAAACCTTTACATATTTTCCCTATTTTCTTTAAAGGTGTAAGTACAGTTTCTTTCCATTATAGTACTGTATCTGTTTTACACTTATTTTACAATAAAATGTCCTCAGTTGAGATGTTTATTATCCAGTATTCTGATTCTGAGACTATTGAAGCTTTATTGATCAAAAGTTGGTTTTACACATCACCATATGATTTGCCTTAACATGATGTGACAATCCATCATGATTTGGCATAAAAACAAGGCAGATCACTAACTTAATATATATAATAGGATTTATTATAAAGTGTGTAAACAATTGTAGCCAAGGAATTTCTATATATCGTGTACATAGATGTTGAGCCATTAAAAGATAAATGTGATTCAGGTCAGATATTAAGTTAGAAACCTAGCCTTGATAAAAATTTAAAATATTTAGTCAGCTGTATAGTAAGCCAACAAACTTATTCAAAACACAATGAACAAGACAATCATGCTCATTAGGAGTATGCAAAACAGGCATATTTCTTCATTTTTTGCAAGTAGTAAAGAGTCACAAAATCAAAACAATGTTTTGTACCTACACTCCACTTATTAGTTACATAGTTAAAGAAAAGTGAATTAAGCTATCTTGTAAAGGACTCTTAAATGTTTTTCTACAAGAAAAAATGACAAATTATACAAGTTTGTATCGAACCAGTACATAGGATGTACAGATATTTCTCCATTTTTGGTAGATACTTAAATTATAAAGCCTATTCTATTTTGAATACCTTTGACTTTTCCTTACCAAGTAGAGGACATCAAATAGCTTTGGAAATACCTATTTCAAAAGTAAATGTGTCTCACCACTGTAATTACAAATAAACAGGAGAGTCTACATTAATTGTAAATAGAGTAGTTCTGTTTAAAATTAGGATCTACATCAATAAAATGTTCAGTTGATGCTTATAGAAAAACTATAACTAGTGTTAGCCATGTTTGATTGTGATGATGCTTCCTTTCACTTAAAATGAGAGAACAATAAGCAGAGTAATAAAAAAAAGCAGGATGGTACTTTTTAAACTTATTTTGTAGTCTTCACTGTAGTTAAGAAGTCTAAATTCTGGGGTCTATGGCAACTCACTGTGGCCAAATTGCTGCTGTCAGCTCGCCACCGCCAACTTACTGCAGGACAACTCCACACAGCCAACTAGCCATGGGGATGGTCCGTAAGTGACTGGAGAGAGCGCCAGGTGGGCAGAGCATGGTGGGGTGGGTGGTGGGGAGCTGAATTTTCCTGTGTGTTGCCTTTCAGATTTATTTTATTAATACAATAATCTCTCATTTTTCTTGCCCTAAACCAGTAGACATAAAACTAATTTTCATTCCAATGAAAAAGTAAGATCAAATTTAATAAGAAAATATAGAAAATAGTAAAAGTATAACATTTTAAACAAATTCTTGATAAATCCCAGGGGTTGAACATCACAGAAAAGTAGTTATCCTCATATGCACAAGAATTTAAATAGTGAAGGAAAAAATATAGCTAGTAAATTGGTACATTTGGCACAACATACTTCCATGTCCTTCGATTACTACATAAAATGTAAAAACATCACATTTTAGACATTCTATTAAAAGTTTTTAAAATAACATTTTCCGCCATATGTCACATTATACCAGGGAATAGAACAGCCTTTCTGAACTAGACTTCCGCAGAACTGTAAGGTTCCATTTGAAGTTGTAGCAATTCTGTGAGAGACTATGACTGGGGAGAAAAAAAACTTATAAAAGTTTGTTTTATTGTACTTCTCTAATTGAAACTTCTTCAAATCATCTTTTAAATGATTTCATGAAAATCATGAAAATTTGTTCGTTTAGCAACTTTTTGATTCACAGCTATTTTTGATTACATGACATGCACACAAATCACTCAGAAATGTCAATTTAAATTAAAAATTACCATTTTATTAATTTATAACTCACTACTTTATCCCTTCTTAATGCACGAGTGTGGAAGTGCCACTAGACTCAGCAAGACTTGCTTCTGAATAAATTGTCTAGGGTAGAGCTCTGTAGATTTTTTGCACTTAAATATAAGCATTTGCTTATACGTTGTTCCTTTCATTAATAAAACACCTATGACATAAGACCTTTCTTATTTAGACATAGTTATTGCATGTACAGGTAGTCCTCGACTTACGACCACAATTTTAAAATTTCTGTTAAGTGAAAAATTTGTTGTGAGTTTTGTCCCGTTTTACCACTTTTCTTGCCACAGTTAAGTGAATCACTACAGTTGATAAGTTAGTAACCCGGTTGTTAAATGAATCTGGCTTTCTCATTGACTTTGGGGAATAGCAAATAAATATGAACCAGCGGCCAAGCATCTGAATTTTGATAAGATGATCATGGGGATGCTGCAAAGATCGTAACTGTGAAAAATGGTAATACGTCACATTTTTCAGTGCCGTTTTTAATTAAATTAAATTAAATTAAATTAAAAGTTCTTACAGGCCGCCCAATCCCGTAGAACTCGGCGGCGTACAATAGGAATAAGAACAATACAATAAAAAAACATTACAATTTTTTAAAAAAACTTGGTCACTAAATGAACTGTTGTAAGTTGAGGACTACCTGTATTTAACCTGTTAGAAATTATTTTCTAGAATGTGCTAGTTTATTAAATGAACTGTTTAAGTTTAAGTTTAAATTTTAAACATACTTCCCTCGATTTAATGCTTTTGACTTCAGAGAATACAACATGTAAGAGGTATGCTTTGCAGGCTACAATTTTAAGAGAAATAAAATGTACATTAAACTGCAAAACTGTGACACCAACCCTGAATTTATGTAGTTCATAGATATAGTAACAAGGCAAAACTGGGTTGTTCTTACATTTTTAATACAGGACAATTAAAGCAAAATAATTTGTAGATTCCTCTCAGTCCATTTCTCCTGCTGATTATTCACTTCCCTCAGGAAAAAAACGATCACTTGCCCTAATTTGTATTCAGGGCAAATATTTCTGATAGCCAGATCCAGACCCAGTTAAAATGTAGGAGAGGGCTGGTAGGAAAGCAATAGAAGGGAGTCTTGTACAGCTGATGTTCTCCTTCTCCTGATGTTCTCCTTCTCCTGCTGATGTTGCACTGGCAGTAGCTGCTCAGTGGGAAAGCTCTCCTGTTTAACTGGGCAACCCTTTCCCACCATGCAGATAAAATGGGTGCCTGGAGCAAAGGTTTGGTGTATCTATCAAGTTCCCCAAGGGATAGGTCACAGGGACCAAGATGCTTTGTATTTCTGACTAGGCCATTAGCTCACCTCTGACCATCGGTCTAGCACTCTTGACAGATGTGAAGAGGGAAGGAGAACTATGTTGAGAGAAGCAAGAAACACAGCAAGGTAAAATGACAGACAGCAAGAGGGTGAGACAGTTGACACTAGTGGGTTTCTTCTTCTTCAGGCTATTCAGAAATATATTACAGATGCAAAAGCATTGTTGGAATGCAGAAGAGGAACATAGAGTAAAAGGAGGTGGGAATGATCAACAAGGCAAAACTCTGAGAAATGGAATTCCAGAACATGTACAGAAAATATGTTCATGTGTATGGCTTTACATGCTAATTTCACCATATAGATAATATTCTAAAGGAACACATCTCTAACAAACAATATACCTAACCTCATCTAACCCAGGTCTGTTCGGCAGTCCAGTACAAAGTGGCCAATAGGCAGTACCACTGGCTGGAATGGAGAAGTTATAATCACATCAGTTCAAAGGCTAATAGCAGCTGGACAAATCCCAGTCCAATAACACCATCAATTAAATTGTTGACAAAGCATCCTAATCACATCCACCCCAAAATTGTATCAGAAAATTAAATTTGAAAATACTTCAATAACTGGAATAGGTAAAGGAAATGTTAAGCTGCCTCTTTTATAGCCCAAGAGTGAGAGAAATCACAAGGGTGTAAATTTTAAAAATGGTTAATGGGGTAGTTTGTGCAATGGTAGGAAGAACACACAGACTCTACAAAACCTTTGGCTCTTTCTACCTGCCAGTGTAGGTAGTTCAGTTTTAAGTCACATCTTTTGTTTTAATACTTTAATACTTCTCAGCAGTCAAACAGCCACAGTGAGGCAACTGAATTATCTCCCGGTCTTTTGTCTCCCGGAATTCACAAAGTAGTCGCAGAAGAAACTTTCTATTCAAGAATTCCTGGGATTCAGGCTGCATATCCTGCTCTGCGCGTTACTTTGAAAAGCGGCCCGAGGTGCACGGAGCAGCCTTCCCAAGCCCGGGAGCTGGACTTCCGACGACAGAGTAACTCACACTGGAAGAGCTTTAGAAACACTTCGTCGCACAAAGCTACCCAGGAAGCTGCTGACATAGCGCAACCCCGCAGCACCGCCAGGCAACGAGGAAAACAAGTAGGCGCCTCCGGCTCCCAGCTGGACCACAGCACACAGCACCGTGAGCAGCGTACTTCGGAGCCCGAGAGCAGCGTACAGAGTTCCGCCCACGGAGCCCAAATACAGGATGGCCAGGCCGCGCCGGTCAGGCTCGCCCAGGATGCGACTTGGGCCCCGCAAGAAACCAGCGGCTCCCAACGCAAAGGCCGAGCCCAAGGACCAGAGCAGCGCGAACTTCCGAAGAAGCAGGAGCGAGCCATAAAGCGCGGCGAGGCCGAAACAGAGAGCAGCCAGCAGCAGACACAGGGCACTCCCCACCAGTCTCTGCCAACGGGACACCCCTGTCGGTAGCCACGGCTCCGGCTCCGGCTCGGCTGCCCCCGTTCCTGTCGCGGGGAAAGGGTTCATGCGCCGCAGCCAGACGCCCAATCCCGAGCCGGTTTCTTCTGCCTCGTCCTGAGGAGGGGTCTGAGCAACTGACAAAACCGTCGAGCCGCCGCTGCCGCCCCCGCCTTTGGACTGAGCTAAATATTCTTGCAGTTGCCGGTTCAGATCTGCCATCTTGGCGAGTAGTCTCTCGGGAACAGGCGGGAGGCGAAGACAATAGATGGTCAAGGAGGCTGCTCTTCGGCCCGGTGCTTCTGGAACGGTGGGACGCAGCCGCCTTAGCAACGCGGCACTGCTAAGCAGACAGTCGGCCGCCTTGGTTTGGTCTCTTTAAAAAAAAAAACAGGCACCAACTTCAAACACGTGATCCTCGCTCAGGCAACTGCCTGCGTGCGCGCAAAGGTTCATATACACGACTCTCCCACCTCCTCGCTGGCGCCTGAACCAGAAGAACATTTTCTGGGCCTCCTTTGGACGGGCAACTTCACCTCACCCTTTCGGCTTCAAAGGCATCAACTGCGCATTCGCAGAAGGCAGGAGAAACGGGGGCGGTGGTTCCGCACTCTACAGTCGCGGGGAAAGACGTGATTCGGCTATCGGTTGGCAATTGCTAGGGAGAGGGCAGAACTTTGAACTGTAGCAGTGATAATACTCAAAGGTTGTTGAGCTTCATGTTAAGTATGTCAGATTACTTCACTATCACTCCATAGCGGGAACATTATGGCCCTAGAGTAGAGGTTCTTTATTTTCATTTTGATCAAATACTTCATAATTTCTAAGCAAGAGGACAAAAAGACCCGAAAGTTAGGGACAAACGGTCATGGGGAAAAATGTGTGGTCACTAGGAATAGAAATGACATCATATCAGTAATCAAATGGGCAAAAATTGGTGATATTTCCCATTATGAGTACATTTGTGGTGAGCATACTTTCTCTGTTCCCTCAACATTCAAAATAAAATAAACCATTAGCAATTAAGCAGATCTTCCACCTGTAATTTCAAGCATTATCCCAAAACCATTCACCATGTTTGCTGCTGATTGCACCTACCGTACATTTTTTGGGAAAAGTCCCAAGTGAATGCAAAAAACAAATTTTCAGTGACGTTGCACTTCATGGTCTTGTGTGCCTTAAGAAGTTTATCAACCAGCTAAATCTAGTTTGGTGCTTTAGTTGCCAAAAAAAATCACAACCTCCTTGAATCCTTTCCAGGTGATTTTCTCTAGCCCCACTAACAAATCTTTGAACCACTTGTCATTGATGGCATATCTGATCTGTGGACCAGCAAAAATGCCTTCCTTAATCTTGGCATCAGTTATTCTTGGAAACATCTGTTCAAAATAATGAAAACTTTTATCTTGTTCATCACTTTCACAAAATTTTTCAGAGTTTTATGTAAGGTGTGTGAAGTGAAGGCAAAAATATTTTTGGGGGTCAACAAGTGGTTCATGTGCCAAATTTTTCTGTGCTGGAACCAAATTCTTTGAGAATGGTCATTTCTTTTTAATGTAATGTCATTCTCTTCCATAACTGTCCCATTTACATAAGTAACAACAGTACTTGATATATCTGAGCTGCATTCCAAGCAGCTGAGCCATTACTTTTGAGTTCTCCACAATATTTCAGTTGTACTTGGTGTACTGAATGTTTTTGTATGTTTCTTTCATGTATGTAGCATAGCCAACAAGTACTGAAGGGTCTACATTGTCATTTTGTAAAAACAGATTTTTATAAAACACTATGAGATAGGTTAAATTACAGGTTATTTTTGTGATTAGCAGCCAGAAATCTATAAGACATGCCCAAAAGTGTTCAGGAAGCAAAATCCAGTAGAATAAGGTTGGGTTATTATTGCAGTGACTCTTAGATATTGTAAGTGCGGTAATAAACACACCTGAACTGCTTTGGTCCATCCCAAGCTCATTTACAACATACTCCAGTTCCAGATATCTAGCTTCATAATATATTGATTATAGATATATACCAATTCATGTACTCTTGGCAATGTACTCTTGGATCCAGGCTCTTGGCAATGTTCTACCTCATGTTTTCAAATTCCCCAAGCTCATCCCTGAAAAAGAGATCAAAATTTGTAGGATCCCTCAATCCTATGTGCTAGATATATATTCATTACAACTTTACTGGTAATGAAAATTATTTTTGTTTAAATTTCATAATTTAATTGTATTCATACTTAAATTAATAATTTAATAAGTGTTAACAATATTATTGGACTAACTTTATCTCTTTAAATTTTTGTCATTTTCTGACAAAATAGAATGCATGCATAAATCATTTTCTTTGTTTTACCTTGATATGACCAAGATTGACCATATTGGGCGAGTACCACTGAAGATTGTTGATGGACCAATAGCAAATCCCCCCTCCCACCCTCCCCTCCCCTGTACATTCTGTGCCCTCTCTCCCCACCTTTTAGTTGTAACCTGTATTTTTATTGGGCTTATAGATGTATATTTTTATGGTTTTATTGCTTTTAATGTTGTAAGTCGCATAGAGCGACATGTCTCTAAGTGACATGGTCTGCAAACAAATTTCATAAATATATTCTGTAATAGTGGCTGTTGGGACATAATGAACTAAAGTGAGAACCACTAAACTAAAAACATAATAGCTCTATTGTTGTACAGGTAGTCCTCGACTTACGACCACAATTGAGCCCAAAATTTATGTTGCCAAGTGAGACATTTGTTAAGTGAGTTTTGCCCCATTTTAGGACTTTTCTTGCCACAGTTGTTAATTATTGCAGTTGTTGAGTTAGTCACACAATTGTTAAGTGAATCTGGCTTCCCCATTGACTTTGCTTGTCAAAAGGTCGCAAAAGGGGATCACGTGGCCCCAGGGCACTGCAACCGTCATAAATATGAATCAGCTGCCAAGCATCTGAATTTTGATCATGTCAAGTGACCATGGAGATGCTGCAACAATCTTGTGAAAAATGGTCCTGTCACTTTTTTCAGTGCCATTGCAACTTTGAACAGTCACTAAACAAACTGTTGTAACTCGAGGATTACGTGATGAGAGTCATGTTTTGTGAGATGGGCAGCTTTACAAATTTGTACTGGGATATTAAGAATATTCCTAAAAAGATGGCGACATACAATGACCATAGGCACAGAATGAGGCGCGCACCGTGGTTTTAATAGGATCTGTTCAAAATAGTCGTCGCTCTAATCCTACAAGCTATTTAGAGTGTCTCCGGAGTAAGAGCAAGCAAGCCATAGCCGTATCGTAGCTGCGGTTTGCTTTCCACCGGCCTGCACTATGAAGTCCCACCGCACAGGACCGCCGCCCTAGCTATTTCATTATTTATTATTTCATTCCCTTTCTAGGAAAAATATGTGCCGGGCCGAGGGGCGGGAGGAAGATCAGGCCGCCTGTCCTGACCTAGAGGGGCGGCCCGCCACGGCAGCCAGCACCGGGCGGAGGACAAGAGCAGGCGGGCTGCGGGGCTGCTGCAGTCGCGACCGGGGTGCTCTAGCGCGCTGCTCGTCGCTCTCCCCACGACCCCCGCACCGAAGCTCTCTGGCCAAGAGTGCTTGGGACCCACGGCCGCCATGACGGGCAGGTAAGAGGAGAAACACAGCAAGGTCCCCCGCAGTCGCCTGGAAGCTCGGTTGGGCTTCACTTGCTAGGGCGGGTGATGACGAAATGCCGAAACAGCTTCGGCTCCTTCCTCCACGGGACCGCTCGCGCTCCGCGACCGCTGTCCCGGGTGGCTCAGTAGCTGCCAGGACTCCCGCTTCGCGGGATTTAAAAAGGAATTGTCGGGTTTTCCAATCGTGATATTTCGGGGCGGGGGGGGGGGAGTTGTGAAACATGACTGCTAGCTGGAGAGAAAGCTTCTTTGCCCGTTAACCTTTGTACTACCACATATTTACTGAGGGGATGAAGTTTCCCTCTTCTGGCTGAAACCGCTCATTTCTCTTATATGTGATGTGGTCATTTTTTGCTTTAAGAGGCCTTGAAAACCAAATGCTTGTTGTCAACAGCAGATGGCAGCTCCTGACTTTCACTGGTGGCAAAAAGGAAAGCGGGCATCAATCCTGATATGTACTTAGATGGGAGACCATAGGGAAATCCAGTTTTTCAATCCCAGACTGGAAAATCAAAAAAAATTCTGGAAAAAGGCAATATACTGCTGCTGTATTCCCTGTAATTAAACCAGTGGAATGTAAAATACACTTGCTATTTGGGGCTGGTTTTCTCTTAAACAATCTTTATGCATGTCTTATTAGCTAATAAACTATTATAGAATAGTGAGATATAGCAAGCAGGCACTTTATATACGGAGGGTGAAAGCTTTTATCCTGTTATTTGACTCTTCAGTAACCTGTTTAAATCTTAGACTTTATTATTTGCCTCTCTTATAGATGTTTTCAACCAGATATTGAATTGATTGTATGTTATTGTAAATTTGTGCTAATTTACTATCTATAAAATAATTTTAAATAATAAAATACAGTTGGGTACAGTGAATGCTGTGCAAATATATGAGAAAGAGCAAAGCATTTTATGGCAAAACCAGTAAAAATGCAGAATTGTTCAAATAGATTGTTAAAAGAATTTCTCAGGAAAAACCTGTAAATGGCATTACAAGGTTCTGGGCAGATTTTGGTCTGATTTTAGTCTGCCTTTATTTGGAGCAACTCTGCTGTAAAGAGGTTCCAAGTTGCATAAAAAACACAATTGGGAGAGCAGTTACTGAGAACATAAATACAGGTTAAATAAAAATAGTTTTATCCAATATTTCTAGCTAACATTATTACTATTCCTTGGAATGGGCTGCTTTTGAAGTCAAACTCCCCTTGTTTTATGGATTCCCCCTCCCAACCGTTTATAGATAATTTCCTTTTTATCAAATGGTCCACAGCACTGTTTCTAATTCCTTCTCCAATACCTCGTACTGTGCTAAGATGAGCTTCCTTCCTTTTGTTTGAGATAAAGACATGCATCCTGGGGAAATCTGCTGTTTGTGTAACATCCACCTGACATTTGGAGTTTTGTGAAGGCAATTACATTATATTTGCTCTTACTATTATATAATTTGCTTACTATTCTGTTATTATTATTGGAAAAATAAGAATTCTGCATTTTCATTTTCTTTTGCATACATACATCAATCCTATCAAAAAATACAAACAATGGGGAAATAGCAGGAATAAATCATGAGAGTCTGAAATGATGAGACTCTATTAACCCAATAGTGAACTCTTAGCCAATTTTTTGTGTTTTGGAGTACAAATTATAGCATTCAGAATTCATTATTCAGAAAATAATGTTCTGAACATTTCTTTCTTACATGATTAAAAAAAATATGTAGTACAAGTGTTCATGAACTATTTGGTATAAAATTGAGCTAAATTATAATGAAAATACATAAATACTTACAAGCAAAACAAGTAAAGATAAAGGTTTCCCCTGTCCAGTCATGTCTGACTTTAAGGAGTCATCTCCGTCTAAGAACTAAATTCATCTCCACTCTTAGCTGAAGGGGCCAATATCATCCGAAGATATTTCTGTAGTCATGTGGCCAGCATAACTATATATTGAGGCACACGGAACACACTTACCTTCCCATCAAAGTGGTACCTATTTATCTACTCTCATTTGGATGCTTTCAAACTGCTAGGTGGGCAGAAGCTGGGGCAAGTATTTTATTTATTTATTTATTTGGTTTTCTTATATGCCGCCCAACTCCCGAGGGACTCAGGGCGGCGTACAGCACAGAAAAAATACAAGAACAACCAATAAACAATAAGATTAAAATCAGAATATAAAAATTAAAAATTACAATATTAAAAACCATCCAACAACCAGTCATACTCGGGGGAGAGTTCAGATGGAATTAAGGTCTACCCCCTGCCTGCAGGAAAAGCCATGTCTTAACGGCTTTTCGGAAGGCCAGCAGGGTGGGGATGGTTCGGGTCTCTGGAGGAAGTTGGTTCCAGAACGCGGGGCCCGCCACAGAGAAGGCCCTCCCCCTAGGGCCCGCCAGCTGGCATTGCTTGGCTGACGGGAGCTGGAGGAGGCCAACTCTGTGGGCCCTAACCGGTCGGAGGGAAGTATGAGGCAGAATGCGGTCCCGGAGATAACCTGGTTATGTAAGTAATGGGAGTTCACCCCAGTGGGTCTTGAACCTGGGCTATCAGCTTTGCAGCTGACAAGCTCAGTGTCTAACTGCTGAGCCATCGCATCTCTACAAGCAAATAAATAATGCCTATTATTATAAAATTTTCATTGTTACTGATTCAGTATTTCTGCCCCTGTTCTGATATAAATTATCACATCTCTTGAAACTATAGCTGCCAAAACAATTATGAACCCACAATTAATAGATTATGACAGTAGGGCAGACTAGCAGAGAAGTAGCATAGATGAGTCATTACAAGTCTTACCCTGTGTAATAAATATAACATATAACATATAATTGTTCTTACTTGGAGAAACTTGATATTTTCCCTACTTGGATTAATCTTGATCATTTAATAGATGACTGATGAGATTTAAGAGATAAAGACCTTCTGACGTAAGACATGTTATCATGTCTATGTATGATAACAGCAAATTAGATAATGAACACTCATAGCATACCCAAGATCTTTCATTTCTAGGTCTGTGAAAACAATTAGTCCAGAAACGGGAGAATTTATAAGGCTACTCTACTGAGCCTTTGGCAATGATTGCTTTAAAAGTTATTAGTAATACTGCTACCAACAATCTTAATAAAATCAATACTTATATTTTGGGAGGTTGTTAAAAATAACTTTTTGTGTGCTTGCATATTAGAGTTTGATACCTTACCTTACCCCAATTTGTTTCTGTTATAATTTTATATATATATACAGAATAAGGAATAATAATAATAATGAAAAAATCTCATTATAAATCTCATCATAAAAACAATGAGATAACAATCTCATTGTTATCATATGATAACAAAAGTTAACAGAACAATAGATAAAGGAGAGAAGGATAGGGAGGACTATCCCTACCAAAACAATTTAAACTTCAGAGTTATGACTCCAATTTGTGTAACATGATACTTTTTCCAAAGTGGGTGTAAAGAAAGCAACAATGTGAGTCAGTGACCTTCTGAGTCTAGAATTATGGACTGGGAGCAGGGAGGGTTTAGGAATGTAAAATATGTTTCTTTACTGTGCTTCTTGATATTTTATTGGAATGTGATTTTTGGAGTGAGTTTCAAAGCCACTCTGCTCCTTTCTAGCATTTTTTGTTCTAGTGACATAAATTTTTTTAGAGCATAACTAATGCAAAACTAATTAAGGGGTGCTGAAATTAAAGGATTATTATTATCATTGTTATTTACTGATGAAATATCTACTATTAAAAATCTCGTAGCTATCTTTTCTGAGATGGCTACTCAATTGTATTGTTTATAATTTATTAAATTAATAATTTGTTATCACATTATTTCTGTGATTTTTGGTGAGGGGATTAAGGGGATTTCAAAATACGGTGTTTTAAATTATCTAAACAAATATAATTCTGAATTCATAACATTATTATTCATGGGATGGATTGAAGAGAGAAGGAAAGCAGGCAAGGAATCTGTATAGTTCTTGAGGAAAAAGTGGTGGATGAGAAGAATGGACGTCACTTCTTTTAATAAGCAAATACAAGAACACAGTTTTTCTGGAAGAAACCCATTTCCTGAACCTTGTGAGTTTCTACTTCAGAGTTGCTATTCGGTTATCCTCATGCAGTTTTCTTCCCAGCGGTAAGAACCATGGCTGGTGTGAGACTTCGGGGACTAACATCTTCCAAACTCTATCAACGCCGACAAGAGCGCCTGAGTGGCATAGTGTCACTATTGAATGATGAGAAAGAGAGGGCAACTGGGATATTGGGGTAGGTTATTTGGATACCTCCTCAGATTAACAGTTGCTGATATATTTAGAATGTTTGCTCTGATTTACTTTGAAGTGGAAAGTAAAGAAAACCAGGTTGGGATTCCTCCCTTTGCTTGAAGGAAGTGCTGTTTTAGCTCTGATAACATCAGTTCTGTATAAAAACAGGAAACCTGCTATGGAAACCTTCATCGCTTGAAGTCAAAATAGGTTAGTGTAACTAGAACTGCATGAATAGACTTAAAAGATGTATCTTACCTCACTTGGCAACAAGAAGCAATTTATATTTTTTCCATCCAAAATAAGTTTACAATAGTAATACTTTGTTTAATGTTTGTGTTCAGCATGCATGATCATACTGCAAAAGAAACAGGAATTTTAATCCTTTAAACTGGGCAAAACGTCCATATTTTCTGGCTTTAAAATATATGAGAATCTCCCTTGTAAAAAATTGATGATCTTTAAAAATTGTTTAGTTTTCAAAAAATATATTCTTTATGCATAGTTCAGACAAACATGTTTCATTTCTCCTTAACAGAGAGTTTGATGCATAGTGAGGCATTTACAATGAATATTTTAATGGTTTTTTTTAAACACATGTGAAACCACTAGATGAGGTCATCAGGAGTTTGGGTGATGATTGTTATCAAAATGCTAATAATACCTGTATCTATTCTTACAATTTTTTCCCTCTAAGGGAATGGGTTTGTCTTCCAGACAAAATATAGTTATCAGTTTAAAATTCCAAATACTTTAAATTTGAGTTGTTTGAAACAATTCCTTTATTTATATGATCCCCAAAATTAAGATAATCAGAGACATCTGTTTTGGCTGCCTCCAGCTTACCCAGTGATGGTTTAGGAATAAGCTTTTTCTATCATTGCTCCTAAATTATAGGTAGAAAGCAGCCCATGTGTGTGTCAAGAGTCTATTCTCTGAAGGGGTTCAAGGAAGCCTTCAGTCTCTTTTAATGATACTTAATAGTTTTACATTTTAATTTGACTTTTATTTTTTATTATTTTGATCTGTTTATAGTATTTTTCTTTAAATTTGGTTTGGTTTAAATTTTGATGTAACTTTGGTCCAGAGGGATTGGATGGATTGGAACTATAGTCTAATACTTGTTACACTAGAATATCCTTAAAAGGAGTTCATATAACAACATTTTATGTCAGTATAACTTTATGGAAATAAAATGTTGGCTGATTCATCTCATTATACAAGGATGAAAAAACTATCATTACTATGTGTCTGTCTTCTACTTAAACTGTAGAGGAGCCTTCCCTATCTTGGATTCTGGTCATTGATCTCTTGGCATGCAACCCTGTCATATGTATAGCATAAACAAACCTACTTCCTCTCATCAAAGATCAGCTTGCAGAATTCTGAACCAGCTGCAGCCTGTGAATCATCTTCAAGGCAGCCTCAAGGAAAGTGCAAGTTGAGGTGTACGTGCTAAGTCATTATTGTGAGATTATCCCAATTCTGAAAGGGTCACAACTAGGTTCTCCTTACCTAGTTACATTCAATGTAAGATAGCGTACTTGTATATAGTGATTTTCATTCTCTCAAATATTACCCAGACTCTAGAATCATCTTTGAGGTGGTCTGTGATTGTCCTTGCTACAGCTGCTGAAAATCTAAGCCAATCAGTATTTCCCCGAGCTTGAAGGGTAGGGAAGAAAGCAGTCTTCCTTGTCGTGGGAATCTCTCTAGTACCCAATTTCTCCCACACAGTGTGTCTCCACGGCATCCCTCTAAACCCGTGATGGCGAATCTATGGCATGCATGCCAGAGGTTGCACGCAGAGCCCTCTGTGGGCACGTGCGCCGTCGCCAGCGGCTCTTTTGGTTTCCAGCATGCATGCTGGTCTTCGCACACCGGAGCACCGGAAACCCAAAGACCAGCTGGCTCGTCGGAAACCCGAAGACCAGCTGGCCAGCACACACATGCGCACCAGCCAGCTGGTCTTCAGGTTTCCGGTGCTCCAGTACGCGCATGCATGCACGCGTTCCGGTTTGGGCACTTGGTGCCCAAAAGGTTCGCCATCACTGCTCTAAACAGTTGGCCTGGTTGCTTTTCATACATCTGCCACTGGTGTAGATATTGATGAACAGGTGTTGTATAGTTCTTTGGCTGGGAAATGCTAATAGTGCTGATGTTCTGTGAAATGATATGAACCAGCCTATATTACAATTTTCAGAGCTCTCCGTTTTCTGGTCTTTGACCTTGTCTGTAAACTTTAAAGGTATATATTGTAGACCAATCTGGCTGGAAAAAACTACTTTCTGCCATATATTACTTGTAGCCTGGAATATATTATTAGGCAGTCAAGTTTGTAGGAGAGAAATGTGGGTTTGTTTTTTAAACTCAAAGAGTAGAAATTGGTCAGCCTCTACAGTTGCTGCAAAAGCTGCAAGCAGAATCAAATTACCGAGACCTTAATGTATCTATGAAGAATGCATTTTTAGATATTTTTTTCCAATGGATAAATAAAAAGATAGCTCATTTTTTCTAATTAATGTTAGATACATTAAATCTATTTTAATATTTTATATATTTGTAAATAGTATTATTTACAATTCTAAAGCATTGTGGTGCTCGTATTTAATAAATTTTTATTATGTTCTACCCATATTCCAAGATACTTTGAAAATAGAACACTCAGCAATATCTATTAATTAACTGGCATTTTCCTTTTTATAGAGTTAACTGTATGGCTTTCTTTAACTTCAATAGAAGATAATATATGTGGCTAGGGGTCAGAGTTCTTGGTACTCTCTGAGCTTGGTTATTTATCTGTAGATATTTAATTACCCAATTAGGTAATATCAGTGCAAGGTTTGCTGCCTGTTTGTATCCCATAGTTTGCCCTGCCAGTTTTGGTGGGGATGTAATTTTCTCTTTAACTAGAATATTGTTTTCTGCCTGCTTATTTGTCTAGTACTGATCCCTGCTTATATGAATGTTGACTACTGGAGAGGTTATTGTCTTTTTATTTGTTTCTTACATTGCATTGTTTCTTTTGAAAGGTATGTAAATGTGGTTTATCTTTATGTGTCTATTGATGGCTGATTTATCTGAATGCTAAACTTCCAGGAATTCCGTAGCATTTTGAGATTTGGCTTAGTCTAAGAGATGCTAATAGTTTTCCAGTTGAAATTATGATTGAGTCCACATGTTGTGAAATTAAGGTTTTAAATTAAGGAGTAGATGACTCCTGTTTTTTTGCTTCTTGGGCTACTGGGTCATTTTGGTTTGCTTAAGATATTTTGAAGGGCTTTCATTGATTTGTATGTTACTATGATACCATGTGGTTGCGGCAGTCTGTTTATTGTTTGTGCGATGTTTTTTATGTATGGGAGTGCAGCAGGTTGTGTGATTTGATACTTTTTGATAAAGTTGTGTGGGTATCCATTTTGTTGGAAGATGTCTAACTCCTATCTTACGTTTCATAATTCCTAATGTAAGTTACGAAAGCTTACTGCTGTTCTAATCAAAGAAATCTTTTACTATTTGACATTTTAAGCACTTTGCAAGTAGGTGGCTATGTGGGATGGATGAGAAAATCCAGAAATGCTTGTAAATGCTTGTAAGGTCAGAAGTAACAAAAGGCATAACCTCTGGCAAGATGCAGATCGTGGTTTTTTTTTTCTCTAATGGAAATTCAAACTTCTGTTCTTGTAATCCATTAGCATTTAGTTTTCCACATAGTACTTATCTGGAAATGACATTTGTGTCACGACAATCTCTATCTCCCATTTTTATTTATTAACACTCTTCTGGTATTTTGACAGTCCTTGCTTCGAACAGTTAGCATAGAAGTTGAAATCAACAATAGAATATATCCATAATATTTCTAATACTGGTATACTGTACTTTATTCTAAAGCAGGTGTGTCAAACTCAAGGCCCATGGGCCAGATCCGGCACACAGGGTGCTTAAATCTGGCCTGCGCGGCCGGCCTGGAAATAGCAAAGGACTGGCCCGTGGTCCCTCTGGCAGCCAAAAAAGGATGGGGGGGCCGCCCGCAAGCCCCCCCCCATGGCCCATTTTTGGCCTGGATAGCCTCCTGCAGCACTATGACAGCCAAAAGTGCTGCAGGAGGCCGTCCAGGCTCCATTTTGGCCGCCCCCTCCCCCTTTTGGCTGACAAAGCGCTGCAGGAAGCGTCCGTCCCGTCTTCCATCTCCCCCCCCGGCCGGCCCGCGGAGGAGAACTACAATGCTGATCCGGCCCTCGAAGAAAACCAGTTTGACACCCCTGTTCTAAAGGATCTCTGGTCTATTATTTTTAAGCAATTAATTTTGGGAGGAAATAGCTTATGAGTTCACAAGTTAATTAGAAAAATAAAAAGGCAGGATAAAAATAAATCAAATTCACTAATCATATAGAAAAATTAACAAGCAGTCACCTTCACAAACAATAGAAAAGCTGATATATGTATAAAAGTTCAAAAAAATTAAATCATTATTCTAGATACATACACAAAGAAACTGGTAATGGAAGAGGTAGCTCAGCTGTATTAATCTATTGGAGCAAAAATACTTTGTTGCTTTTTACAAACAAAAGAAAAAGTAATTTTATAGAGAAAATAGCATTAGAGCTAAGTACCTAACCCAGCACATTAGTTGTAGAAAGCCTGATTTATAATGTATATGAAAGATAATGGTTACATTCAGTTTTGCTAAAAATGGAGATGAAGATATTATAGTGATATTTATTTATTAACTTATTACCTATCTTTTACTCAGTCTATTTAGTTCTATAATATCTTTCCTGTGAGAGAATTCTAACATAACATTAAATGTAAGATATGTTTTCTGCCAGGTATCAAAAATTTGTGAAAATGTCTTACAGGATATAAAATATTCTACCTTTAATTATGAGGTATTAATTGTTAGCAGAAAATCAGATTTCAAAAGTGAGGTTCATTTGTTTTGAAAGTGACTGATGTTCCCAAAAAGACCAAGTCCATGTACTGGAATCATTTTTTTAGCGGACATTTTTCCTTAATGTTCAGATGGCAAGAAGTATATTGTCACAATTACATTTTGTTTACCGCAATATCTTTTCTGAATCCTTTGGTTCTTCAAATGGTTATTTGTGCCTTGTAAACATCAAGATTACATAACTACACTGTGTTAGGGAAAAGAAGAGAACCATGCAGATTTGTTAAGTGAATTTTGCCCCATTTTACAACTTTTCTTATTTGTTTGTTTGTTTGTTTGTTTGTTTGTTTGTTTGTTTGTTTGTTTTGGTTTTCTTATATGCCGCCCTACTCCCGAGGGACTCAGGGCGGCGTACAGCAAAGAAAATACAAGAAACCAGCAATAAACATAATTAAAATCGAATACAAAAATTAAAAATTCAATATTAAAAAAGACATCCATCCACCAAACATACCCGGGGGAGAGCTCAGATGGATTCGTCTCTAACCCCCTGCCTGCAGGAAAAGCCATGTCTTGATGGCTTTTCGGAAGGCCAGCAGGGTGGGGATGGTTCGGGTCTATGGGGGAAGTTGGTTCCAGAGCGCGGGGCCCCCCACAGAGAAGGCTCTCCCCCTAGGGCCCGCCAGCCGGCATTGCTTGGCTGACGGGACCTGGAGGAGGCCAACTCTGTGGGCCCTAACCAGTCGAAGGGAAGTATGAGGCAGAATGCGGAAGTATGAGGCAGAATGCAGAACAGTTCTTACCACTGTTCTTAAGTGAATCATTGAGTTAAGTTAGTAACTCAGTTGTTAAGTGAATCTGACTTCCCCATTGACTTTGCTTATTAGAAGGTCGCAAAAGTTGATCACATGACCCTGGGACATCACAATCATCCTAAACCAGTTGCCAAGCATCTGAATTTTGATCACATGACCATGGTGATGCTGCAACCGTCATAAGTGTGAAAAATGGTCGTAAGTCATTTTTTCAGTGCCGTTGTAACTTTGAACAGTCATTAAATGAACTATTGTAAGTCGAAGACTACCTGTATTAACACTCAGTGGTATAAAACAGGTTACAAATATATGAAAACGACACTGTAAAAGTAACTGGGCGTAATTAGCTGTACATTATGCATATGACATAGCAGAATTTAGCTATATTTAGAGTAATACAAACATGAATATCTGAAAGTAAACATAAATAAAGTTGATCAGAATGAACAGGAAATTTGCTTAAATGTGGGATTATCAACTTTGACTATACCAGCATAAAATGGCCAATATATAAAAAGAATTTAACAGTTTCAGTAGCCCTTTTGCTACATGGCAAAACCTCAGTCCAAGAGGGATAACTTTATATCTCTGTTCTAGGACTGCAGAAGGCATCAAATCAGGCTGAGGACAATGCCATCCTATATTTAGATTCCAAGTAAGGTAGCAGGTCTACAGAGAATGAATGGTTGATCAGAAGTAAACCCATGGAAAGAAATACCAGGTCTAATTGGAGATCAGTATTTTTAATCTGCTGCTTCAACATTACTATTGCATGTACCCAAATGTACAGAGTTAGATCAATGAAAATCCAAGGAACTCAAACTTTTTTTGCCAATTTGTAACCAAGCAGTGAAGAACTGCTTTTGAGACACAGCAGAGACTTGAAACATCTCCCTAAAAATTGATCTGACCTCTTTCTAGAGGGTCAAAGAACTGTCTGGGTCTCATTGGGCACCAAATAATAGCTGCATTCTAACTTCAGAGGGCAATTGGAAGGAATATACTTGTTATTTTTCTTTGTCTCAATTTTAATCAAAATGTACAGATTACTTGGCAGGTAAAAAAGAAAGGTAAAGGTGGATGGTTTTGAATGCTTATAAAGGTGCCCCATTGTCTAGCTTTGAATTCAGAAATTAAAGAGGGTCTAGTTAGAAGCCACTTGTAGAACACTTTCATCCATGACCTTCTACAAATGTTTCCGTGAAGTCTCCATAGCCTGAAAAAGCTTTACCTTGACCTATGCTGCTTTTTAAAGGTAGTTTAAAGGGCATTCCTAATAGTTACTACCACTTTGTGCAGTTTTCTGTGACTTTTTGCTAAAACACCATTTAAATCATAATATATTTATTAATATTCTGTAGATGGCAATAAATAAGAGCCAAGCAAATAGCTCACTTTCATTTGAGAGATAGAAGACTACTTCTTTAGATATATGTAACTGAGCTGCATTGCTTTATAGTACAAGAGCCTATGTGTTTATTAAAAGTCCAATTACGAGTTTAATCCCCATTAAGTATGCAAAGGATTGCATCCTTAGAGTCAGATAAACTGTTAATTGAAGTATAATCACTAGCCTAATGTAGTTCTGCACCAGAGACACATTCCATGTGTGTCTAATCACACTTGGTCAAATAAAGCTAGTCTAGTCTGGTCTGTTTTCTATTCTATTCTATTGCTATTGCTATTGTTATTCCCATTCCATTCCATTCCATTCCATTCCATTCTATTCTATTCTATTCTATTCTATTCTATTCTATTCTATTCTATATAGGATAATTAAATATTTACCTTCTGATTATTTTTATAATTGGCACCTCTACTGTGCTTGAATCTAAATAAAGGTATAACATTGACTTTTATTTTTTATTATGTAATTTAATTTAGTTGCTACATTTTGTATTTAGAAGTATTTTTCATTTTTCTCTTTTGCTTCTCAGTAATATGTCAGATGCCCTTGCAAATGCTGTATGTGAACGCTGCCGAGCCCGTTTTGATCCAACTGAACGTATTGTAAACAGCAATGGAGAACTGTATCATGAAAACTGCTTTGTCTGTGCTCAGTGCTTTCGACAGTTTCCAGATGGCCTCTTCTATGATGTGAGATTTTATACTTTTAATAGTTGGGAAAGTTACTTAGCTTTTTCCTTCCTTGACTGAGATGCATAACTGAACTATTTTCTATGCAATATACAATTGCCTCAGTTCTAATTTCAGTGTTCCATTTCTCTTTTCTCCCCTATGTAATTTTTAATATCATCCATTCAGCAGAGTCTCACTTTCTTAAACAAATAGCTAGAAGAGTTCAGCAGTCACCAGTTCAGGTACCATGCTAACCAGATTTCTTCAGCTTAGAATCTTGGAGAAATATTGGAGTTAGAACTCAAAAAATTTCTAGTCAGCATGATTTAAGACAATGCTAAATTATAGTTTAGAGCTATGTGTACTAGCTTGAAACCCTGTACTCCTTTCACATCCTCTGGCACAAAGGTGATATTGGAAGCTCTCATTTCTGTGAGCATTAATTGAAGATCACAAATCCAAACATTAAAAAATGATTACTTTTTTCTGGGATGTGTGTAAACCAATGTCATAAACCAGCCTACATGTTTTAGTTAGCCATAGTTAAGAGTAACCATAGTTTATCCAGCTTTAAACATAACATTACACTGTAGTCAGTTAACATTAGGAACCATGATAGTGAAACAGAAGGAAGGGGAAACTAATACTAAAAGAATAGGCCCAATTAGGTCTCCCTTTGTTTTTGTTACTTGATTTAATTTGATAAAAATGAAAGGCCAAACAACATCAGAAGATCTTGTGCATTAAAGCAAATCTCTTTATAGTCAGTAAAAAAAAGGCATATTTAAAATCAGAGAGATTAACTAGCAAAATGAGATAAGAGTGCTATTACAAAATATCTAATTAATATTACAAGTATTGTGATTTGAAGGTGGGTTAATGTTTTGGAATGAGTTTCCCAAAAGTAAGAATCAATAATGCAAGATCCCCCAGATATTGATGAGGGAATACTATTGCTTTGCGTCTGCACACTCTACAGTTCTTTGTATGGTGAATGTTTTATAAAGATATGTTTTCCTGCATATCTCTTTCAGTTTGAAGGGAGAAAATATTGTGAGCATGACTTCCAGATGCTATTTGCACCATGCTGTGGGGAATGTGGTAAGATTTCCACATAAAGGAATCAAATCTATTTTTGTCTTTTATTAACAATGTTTGTAAACCATCTGATTATGAGATCCTGGGTGTTCTATACCTAACTTCTTAAGGGGAGGCAGTAGAGAGCAAATTAAAAAAATATTATAATTTATTTATGACTCCACTGGTCATAAGTAAGAACAAAAATCTTACATGGAAAATTGTACTTTTTAAAAAAAGACATTCAGAACTTTATAAGGCAATCTTGGTTGTTCAGTGAAATAGATGCCGGTATTAGTTCTGCCTCTAACAAACCTGGATTTGTCTCAGTGACCTTGAGCAAGTTAGATGTACTCTTAGGTTTCTCGTTACTGTAATAAAGCAAACTACAAAATGTGTTTTAAAAAATTTACTACCCAACTAGTACTAAAGAATTCTAAGGACCAGGGAGTCTTCTGAAATGAATTAAGGTTATAAAGTGTGGTATTTCTGTTTCAAGGTGAATTCATCATTGGCCGAGTCATCAAAGCAATGAACAATAATTGGCATCCCGAATGTTTTCGTTGTGAACTCTGTGATGTAGTTCTTGCTGATTTGGGTTTTGTGAAGAATGCTGGCAGGTAAGAATAGATAGATAGAACTGTGTCTGCATTTTATATGTTAAAATGTTAGCAGAGATAGGCATAGAAACTAAACGTCAAGTTCAATGCATTGTATAAGCTAGTGATAAGTTATAGAAAGGAAGATATGTCTCTAAAAAGTCTGGAGATTGAATGTATTGGCAGCCATTCTCAAAATGGTAATTTTTTTAGACAAAATGCCAGGAAGTAGCTAAGCGTCTTTATAAATACAGTTATATTAAGATGGATAATACTTACCAACAGTGTTGGTGGATAGACAGAATTTTGCACCAGTATAAACAAAATTGCTTTATTCTCCTTTTGAATGTATTTCCAGTTACGTAAGAAATATAACAGTTTTTACATATACATTTTAAGTACAAATGTGAACATAAAGAAAGTAAAAGTAAAAAACAAAAATCATTTGGAAAAAACAAAACAATATAGAATAGCCTCAAAATACATGCAGCAACTTTCAGTTTTCTAGCCTATTTTTAGCATTTATATTATTTTCCTTAATGAAAATAATTATTGGAAATTAAACATTTTGTTTGTTTGTGAATTCTCTGAACCTATCTTTATGTTTTATATTTCTTCTATCATATTGGCTAATAAAGTTTAGATTACTAAAAATAATTTTTAGAAAAATTAAAGGCAGTCCTTGTGCCTTTCCTTTAGTAGATATTAGGTATTTGTGGTCATAGCATACTTCAATTTAGAAAACAGAACTGAACTGCTAAAAGGCAAATGGGAATAATTTACACTGTTTTAGCTAAACATTTAGCTTGTATGTGCATATGTTCTAAACATACTGGAAAACATCAAAACTTATAAGATGCACAGTATAAAGTTGACTAGGATCTGAAAAGTAGCAATAGCAATAGCTCTTAGACTTATATACCGCTTCACAGTACTTTACAGCCCTCTAAGCAGTTTACAGAGTCAGCATATTGCCCCCAACAATTTGGGTCCTTATTTTACCCACCTCGGAAAGATGGAAGGCTGAGTCAACAGCCTGGTGAGATTTGAACTGCCAAATTGCAGGTGGCAGAAGCAGCCTGCAGTACTGCACTCTAACCACTGCGCCACTGCAGCTCATGTAGAAAGATAATAAACATGATAATACAAACTTCTTGTGATAGAACTGCAGCAAAGTTATATTGGCAAACTAAAGCAGGTAGCTGTACAAGCTCAGTTGCTCCAGCTTCAGATCATCATTGTTCTAAGACACTATGGTAGACTCAGTCTACATTAAATAGGGCTAAGTGCCCAGCTGGACTTACATCTTACATTATTAAAGTGAATTAAGTTAATGATTTGTAGCAAGCTCTCTAATAATTCATTAACCATATTCAGTCATATTAAAAATTCTGCATATAAAATAAATTATGGTTTGTGCATTCACTGCTATTGAAAATGCTACAGCCAAAGCTGTAATTAAAAGGAACACTTTGTTCAAATGTGATGTTTGTAATTTATTCATCTTGAGGTGTAATAAAAAGCATCAGCAGCTTTTGTATTCTTCTACAACTATGGTGGGAGAGTTATAAAGATTGTTTAAAACTAAACCCCATATTCATAAACCTCTCAAAAGTTTGTACTGTAGATGTCAATGTTGAACAGCTTTGGGGCTGAATTCCTGCCTGCCTTGTTATATTGCAGACTGCAGAAAATAGGATTGGACAGCTCCTGGATATTACTAAAACTTCTCTATCCACTGTTTTAATATTTCAAATGGTCAATTCTTTCATCACTTATGAACGTTTATTTTCTGGAGAAGTTACCAAACTTTTGTTCATTGAAATTTCAATTTATATCCTAATGGAATTATTACTTGGTGCTATTTCCTATGCAAAAATTATCCCAAGATTGATAATTTCACACAACCTGATCTGATTCTTGAAATGGTTATGATAAGGTAAAGTTGCCTCTTAATTGTCTGTAGATCCAAAGAATGCTTATGAAAAATCTTATTGGCAATATTTCCACTGATAGCAACATTCAAAGGAGTATTCCAGGAAATCAAAAGAATTATGTGTCCTGATAGTCTTTGTAACTATTATCTCTGTAATTCCCCCCGCTCACCCATCCCAAAAAATAAAAAATGCTGGGGAGAAGGCAAAAAAAAAAGGGGGGGGGAGATACTATCCATCCTGGCCAACAAGGAATAGCAGGGCTTTCGAAATGGCACCATCTACCACCTGACTACTCCTTCCCAGTTAGGATTGTTGTATATGCTTTGTTTCCTTAACAATTAAATATTAGATATTGTGTTTTTTGTAGAAAAGCAGTTCTACTTTCTAGGAGAGCAAATCGTACTGGACAGCAAACTTTTGTTAAGGAAGTATTTTGTTTTCAGATATTTACAGTTCAGATTTAGCACTTAAAGAGCTGTCGTTTGTTTTCCCATCATAACTTGAAGGTAATCTTGCAACTCTTTGGGGGCAAAACAAACCACACAAAGCCTCTTGAAACTTTTCAGCGACAAAAAAATACATGACAGGATCTAGGGCACCATTTAAGCTGGTGAGGCATGAAGTAATGCGATTGCCAAGTGCCAGGATCCTCTGCATTGCACAAGAAGTCTTCACACCATCATAATTGAGGATATAAATGTAGCGGTTGACATGATAGGGCACAAAGCAGACCAAGAAGATTGTAAGAACCATGATTATCATTTTGATGGCTTTTTCCTTTAGATGATTTTCAATGCGGTGCCCCTTCTTCAGGCTTCGTATGATTAGTAAATAGCAGGTTACTGTAGTAAAAAATGGAAAAGTGAATGCAACAGCCAAGGAGACAAGAGCGTGGCGTGATGCTTTCTCTCTGTAGAGTTGGAGGCAGACGGTGGTATTATTCATCTCAACTGTCTGCACACTGATCAAAAGAGGTGCCATGGCCACGGCAACTATAACCCACAGGAAGGCACAGGTCAAATGAGCATAGAGGGACCTGCGGAGTTTGAGGGACTTTACAGGATGAACGATAGCTAAGAAGCGATCTATGCTGATGCACATGAGGAAGTAGATGCTCGCATACATGTTGAGGTAGAAAAGAAACCCTGTGAGTCGGCATGGGAGCTCTCCAAATGGCCAGTGATTGCCTGAAAAGTGGTAGACCAAGCGAGTTGGTAAGATGAGCACAAAAGACAGATCGGCTACAGCAAGATGCATCAGGAAAACGTTGGCAGGGGTATCTGATTTTTGGTCCCGAATGAAGAGCCAGAGCGCCAAAACATTGCCCAAAAAGGCTAGGATGAAATCGAGAAGGTAGAAAATAGCAAAAAGGATGTTTTCCATGTGACTCTCTTTGCCACATTGCTCTGAATTTGACAGGGAAATGTTGAATAACAGGCCTGAAGAGTCTGCTTGGCTGTTCATTCCTCACAACTGGTCTTCAATGTGAGCCTGAAATACCCAATAAATAAACCTGGATGAAAATATTACAATACCAAGAAATCTGTGTTTTTTTATTTATTATATGAACTAGCAAAACTTGCTGATTTTTTTCCTTGCTATTGGATGTTGATTAGGTTTTGTCTGATAACCCCCTCCCCAGACTTTTGAAAAACCCACCTCCAGATAATCGGGAAATCCTCTAGAATCAGATGGCATAAACAAACACATTATATATGGGCACATTAATCCTGGCCATTCTTTTTATAAACCATGCGTAAAAATTAGGTACAATTCTGGGGGAGGATGTTCTATTTTAAATTTTTTGGTTAGCCATATTTCAATTAATTGCCCTACTTGTAATAAGTCACAAGCCTAATTATCCCTATACATAATATGCAATATTATGTTATGTTTTTATGTATGTAATGTATGTATGTATGTATGCATGTATGTACAGTATGTATGTATGGATGGGTGTGTGTGTGTGTGTGTGTGTGTGTGTGTGTGTGTGTGTACCTTCACTTGAAGTTCCACAGAAGCGGTATATATATACCATTTGCTTGATTCAAAGTGCTTTGTAGATAAATCTTTGTAAATAAAAGCAATATAAATACTGAAAAAGCTTCTGTTCCTATGGTTAATCTCATCCAATCTCTTTAGACATAATGAAAAGCATAGAAATCATATAAATGGAAAATTCAGCATTATTTGGATCTAAGTCTAGTATTACTTGGAACTTAAAACACTTTATACTAATTACAAGTGTTAATTTTGCAACTAGACCACAGAGTGTTCCAGATATTTAAAAAAAAATTAAAAAAAGAATTTCCTCTACAGCAAAAAGATAGTATTACTTTATGTCTTAATGAAGCTTGAACAAACATTCCCAAGTTCTAGTCATGCAGCAGATTGCCTTTTGTTTGTATTCAATTCTCTAGTTTATTAAGGGAATCATAGCTAATTGTCTTAAAAGTACATTAGAAATCTATTTTCTTAGAACAGCAACGCTTTTCATTCTTCATTCATCCAAAGTTATACTCTTATGAGTATTATGAAAATTAAAGAATAAACTTGTATCAATTTGTTGTAATTTGGTGGGTAATTCATTTATAAATGTAATATTTAATCAGCAATCTTCATTATGGATACATCTAGTAAATATTAAGTAGAACACCCAACTGTGCTCTTATCATTATAGACAGCACCTTTTGAATAATATTAACAGAAACTCTTCATTTGGAAACACCAATACAAGTTAGGAGATGCTGTATTTGCTAGGCTTATAAATGTTGCCCACTCTGATACCAAAGCTCTTACCTCTTGCAGTTTGCTTGCAGTCCAATTGAGTAGTGATGAAAATCTTTGAGCTCTTTATAACACCAGCAAATTTAGGAAAAAGAACCCAGCTGCAAAAAGTTCCATCGGGTTGACTGTAGGAAGTTCAGTGAAAAGGGAGCTGCACTATATAGAGTTCTGCTAGGTGTGATAGTCCTTTATCATCTTGCTCACAGAAGAGGAGGGGAGATAACATGCCTGTTGTGAAAGACACTCTTAATTCCAGCTAAGATGTTGGAGGAGGGAGTTGCTAATTGTTATTGTATTTATGAATATTCCAATGTTTTCCCTGCTCATTAAAGCCTCTCTCTTTGGACCTCTGCCTTTTACACTGTGCCTTTGGAGTCCTCTGGCTGCCTTAGAGGTCTTGGAGAGTATTGCAGAAGGGGAGGGGAAAGCTAGTGCTACAGACACAACAGGACATTTCAGAAAGGGATAATTCCATAATGGTGGGAATGCGAGTGAGAAGGACGGCTACCATAGTAACGGCTTTGTGATTCTAAGACCTCCCTTTGCTTTGCACTGGACAAGGATCTATAGGATAGTAGACAGGGGCTTCCAAATGAGCTGGGCTGCTAATGGTTTTATCAGTGGAAAGGGTTGAAGGCCCCTTATTCAATAAAATGGGAGGGCATTCTTCTTAGGACACTTGCAGTCGGGTCTCTATGTCTTGCCCTGTATAATTAGACTTCATTCCACAGAGAGGAATAAAATTGATGCCTTTATCCTGAGAGCAACACAGCTGCATACTCCCATTTATAAAGGGACGCTGTCTGCTTTCTTTCTGTGAACTGTAGCTCTTGTCTTAGTATCTTCAGCTTTGGGGAGGAAGAGCAGAGAAGACTTGTGAAGCAAGTGTGCTAATAACATTCCTTTCCACTTATGCGGACTGGGCTTTCTATTGGGGACTTGTAAGAAACACAAGATCCACAGTGGAACTGAGATTTATTATTAGCTCCTTTCTATTGATAAGGACCTAGAGGCCAAGTGACCTTGCTCGGATCTTTCAGGAAGCCTGGGAGACTGTGTGGCATTAATTTGAGTTGCTTGGCTCTTTTCTAATTGGTATTTGCACAGTTGTATCGATCAGCAGCGTTTCATGTTATCTGTGCATTCAGTCCCGTAAATGAACAAAATGGAGCATGTTCTATATAGGGAAAACTGCAAAATTAAATGTAAATTCATTTGTGTGTGCTTGTATGTTTGAAATTTCCTGACTTTTTAAAAACCATAAGTAGATGCACAAAAATTCCATTTGCTGAAGAAAATAATACTGTCATCTACCAAAACCAGTTCAGTGTTAATGTAACTCATGAAATCACAAGCTCCAAACATGGTTTATGAATTAATGTTCTCATTAAGATTCAGAAGCTCTGAAGTCTAACAAGCAATTTGTTTGTAAATTACTGTTATTTGAATGATGTCTCTCAACATTTCTCTTTCCAACTGCACTTTAGACACCTCTGTCGGCCTTGCCACAATCGTGAGAAAGCCAAAGGCTTGGGCAAATATATTTGCCAGAAATGTCACTTGATAATTGATGAACAGCCTCTTATGTTCAGGAACGACTCCTACCATCCAGATCATTTCAGCTGCACCCACTGTGGGTATGTTGGCCATGTGCTAAGTAGTTATAAATCTCCTTTTACATAGTAAATTATTGAATTGAATCTCCTCTGAACATGAATCACCCATTAAGAAGCGAGATATAAAGTGTCCAAAATACAAAATTAATTAGATAAACATTTACAATAGAAAACCTTTCTGAGGTTTAATGGTCAATGGCCTAGTATTTCTGATTATTTCTGATTTCTAAAATACAAGTCACAAACCAAAATCTACTATTAAAAGGGGTTCTTCCAAAGTATGTGTAAGAATGTATAATGAGGCAAAGGAAGTCTAAGCAGTATATTTATATTTAATAACTTTTCTTCTTTTCATGTTTGGCAAGAAGGTAAGTGCCTGTTTTAGATTATGTAGTGACTATTACATAATTACTATCTGTGACAAATATTGGTCCTAAAGTCTTAATTACTAATGTTGTGTATAGGAAGGAATTGACCGCTGATGCCAGGGAGCTGAAAGGAGAGCTCTACTGCCTGCCGTGCCATGATAAGATGGGCATTCCAATCTGTGGGGCTTGTCGGCGGCCTATTGAGGGTCGAGTGGTCAATGCTCTAGGAAAACAGTGGCACGTTGAGGTGAGAGTTCCCCCAATCTGCTGCTTGCTGGAAATCAATATTGCCCTTCCATTTTTGATACAATGTGTTTTCCTGATTTAATAAACAGATATTGCCACTGTTCTTCGTACATAATGAAATCAATTTTTATTTTGCATTTAGCTAAATTTGTAGCCTGTCTTGTCCCAAATATATAAATAATAAACAATGCATGCAACAATAATAGCTGAAACTGTTTTCTGCCTTAAAATATAAATTTACTAACTAATGTATTAGGTCTGGAGAATTGTGTCCCTCCAAGTGGTGTTGAACTACAGTTCCCAATTTCTGGGAATTGTTCCCAGCATGATCCACGATTAAGGATAGGAGGAGGAGGAATTTAGAAACATTTGAAAGACCACAGTTATTATTTTTTTAAATCCTCTTACTAAAATCTTACAATAAAAACTGTGAATAGTTTCCAACATTTCAAGATGGGATGGCTGTGAGTGAATCTCTCTTTGTCTTTTGAAATGTAAGTACTGTACAGCAAGTACAAATGTTAATCTCAATTGGACAATCAGAAAAAAAATTAACTCATCTTAGTAAATTATATCAAGATATTTCATAGCTTTATAGAGTATCAGATTAAAATGTGATTGAAAGGCAACTAGAATCCATGGAAATGCTGGACAATACGTACAATATGATTTAGTCATTGATACTACATTAGAAGATGTGGTTCTAGACCGTAAGATACTGGTTGCACTGACTTTCATATACCGTTTTAAATGATATAATTCAAATTTTATGGTACAGTACATATTTGATGAATATATCCAAGTTGTTTTTAATATTTTAAGATAATTTTATGAATATTCTGTTTTGATATGTTTGATACCAAGATATTTCATCTTGGTAGTGGTTGTGAGAATCTAGAGATATTACTAAATGAAAAAAAACAAATGTCTAATGCCAGCTTATAACCACCTAGGAATGTTGTGGTAACAATGACTCAAAGGTGCAATTGTGAACATGTTTAGAAACACTAGAATTCAAGTCCAGCACAAATATGAGTGTCATTGATAATGTTTGTTTCACATGAAATTTGACATTCCGCCTCTAATCCTGTGAAATGAAGGTAACATAGAATTCTGGCGTGAAACACAACATATTGTATTGCAGAGTTTGATTCTGGAATATCTAATTCCCACTTCTTCTTGGCTATTTGGTATAATTTAGAAGTCAGTATGCAGTCACATAAAAATGAAATATCTTCAGACGTGGTACTTTCTTAAGACCATTGTTTCTAGTTCAGCATTATTTGAACATCCCCTTGAAGGAGGTGACTATATACAAAACAATGAAATAACATGAGCTTGATATCTCTGGTTTTGCTTTTTTTCCCATACGAAAACTCCTTGGACGTATCATTTATTATGCTTGACATAACAACTTCTTTGACAAAGACCCTTTGACATAACATGTCCTTTTCGCTTTATAGCACTTCGTTTGTGCCAAATGTGAGAAGCCATTCCTGGGACACCGGCATTATGAGAAAAAGGGTCTGGCTTACTGTGAGACTCATTACAATCAGGTAAAGTCTGATACCAAATATACCAAAGGACAGTATAACTAAATACTGTCCTTTATAAGATACTTTGCTTCTCTTTCTCTTTTTTCTTTTTATTTTCTTTTTTTTTGACAGGGGAAAGAAGGCATAATGTTTTCCTGTAAGATACAAATTTTGAATGGGAGAATTAAAAAAAAGATAATATTTAAAGGTATAATAGACATACTACTCTTAATAAGTATTTAACGTGTAGGAATACTTTGCACTTGGGACGGAAATGCAAATCAAATTGCCTCTAGGTTGGCTAACCATAAATAGCCATTCATAAGTATGGAGCGGAATGAAGGGCAGGAAAAAGAGAAGTCAGTGCCAAGAGTTTCCTAGGTGGAATTTACTGGAAGAAAACATCATGTCTTGCAGTGGGAAATAAGGCATAATTTATTGTTTGTTGCAAGCTAGACTGCTGAAAGAATTGGATTATTTTTCACTGTGCTGTGCTTCCTTATAAAGAAACAAAAAGGTGCTTTAAAAACAACACAGGTTTCCACAGCTTTCTCAAAGGAAACTGATCAGTAGCATTGCTCGGCTACAAGAGAATCTGTAGTTTGGGGAAATTCTCTAGGAATCTCTCATTGCTCTATGGGTAAGGTGACCAGACGTCCCGCTTTTGGCGGGACAGTCCCACTTTTTTAAAATTTGTCCCGCGTCCCGCAGCGTTTCAAAAAAGTCCCGCCAAGCAAGTACGGCGCGGAAGCCGCTGGTGGCCGGGTGGGCGGCAGCCCCCTGGGCGGGTATAGGGCCAGGCCTGCGCTTGGAAGAGGCTGCTGCTCTCGCTGCCCGCTTTCTTCCTTCTCCCGTCACGAAACAAAAGTGAACTGCTTTGGGAAGGCAGGCGGAGTCTGCAGCCAGGCAGGGAGCGAGAGCGGCGGTAAGGGCTGCGATGAGGGGGGGTGTTTGGGGGGGGTGCACAAAGCTGCAGCAAAGCAATCCTGGATTTGTGTCTCCACCTTTATTCACATGGATGGGTTGCGGGATAAGAGAGACGGACCCCTCCCGTCTTGCTCCCCTAGAAACCCCCCCCCCCGGTCAATGGTGTCCCGCTTTACAAATATTAAAATCTGGTCACCTTATCTATGGGGCATCCCTGCACTGGGAGACCAGGATCTCAAAGAGGTTTGCTGTCTTTTTTAAAAGGGCACATCGAGTTCTCTTTCCTCTCATTTCACATTGTGCAAATTCTTCAGAACTGCATTTCCGATTAGGGGTTGAAGTTGAGGGAAATCTTGCGTTGTTACCTCTTCATCCATTTTTCATTGCGTAGCCCTAGAGCATATAACAGGCTTTTACTGCACATTTATTTATTTATTGGTTGTATTTGTATGCCGCCCCACTCCCAAGGGGACTCTGGGCGGCTCATCAGATCTGCTGTCCTTTCTTTCCTCTGCAATACATTGATTTTAGTGGGGCAAATAAATGTTAGAAGTATTTAGTGTTTAGGAAGGTCAACCTAAAATTATTTTAAATATTCGACTAAATTGAAAATATAGCCTGTCACACTGATGGAATACTTTCCAATTATTATCAAGCACTTATCACCAATTGAAGGAGCCTTCCCATGTGGCCAAGGGGCCCCTTAAACTATAGAATGTATAATTGCTTAGGTTAATCTAAGGTCCTCTAAAAGAGGTAAACTGTATAATAAGTTAGATGAGTTCTTCCAAAGCAACAAGTACAATCCTGATTAATTTTTAGGTGTAAATTGGAAAAAATAATCTGAAAGTTATGAAGGAAAACCCTTCACGCATGTAAATAAATTCTTCCTTCCTTCATCAGGTCCTCATCTTATCTGTTATGGATAGATAAAATCAGAGCAACAGCTTTCAACTTCAAAAAATACAGTTCAATAAAGCAAAGATTTTGATCTGATTCTGTATTTTAAAACTGTGTAAGATTCGCAGTTTTTAGGAATTAAAACTTGATTCTTGTCAGTTCTGAAAGAAAAGATGTGATGGGAGTGAAATTCAGAGCAATAACTGAGATCATGCTTCTAGGGCACCAATGAATAAACTGTAAGGGCTGAAACATTCCTTCCTTTCAATGAAAATTATTGCTTTTGTTCTTTTTTTATGCAGCTCTTTGGAGACGTCTGCTACAACTGCAGCCATGTGATCGAGGGGGATGGTAAGCTGGAGACTCTCAATACACCCATTGCAGCTCTGCATGCACAATTTTCAATGATTCTTTTCAAATCCGTCTACTGAATTTGGAACAACACTACAGTGTGATAACATCCTATTCTTTACTATTTCTCACTAGTGGTATCTGCTCTCAACAAAGCTTGGTGTGTAAACTGCTTCTCCTGTTCTACCTGCAACATCAAGCTCACCTTGAAGTAAGTGGCCATCAAAGACTATCTCAGAAGGGATTTTCATAAGAAAGGGATTGAAACAAAACAGTAAGGTCTTTATATGTGGTCCCAGCACACCTGGAATACTGTGTCGGGTGCTGATGTAACGGAACTGAGCATCTCAAATGCTTGGTGGGCTTGAATAATTTATCTGAGTATGGGATACTTTAGCTTGGAACAGAGGCTAATAGAGTAAAGTCTATAAAGTCATTTATGCCATGAAGAAAGTGAAGAGGAAGAAGTTTTATCACCCTCTCTTTCTCAAAACGTTAGGACCAGGGATCACCCAGTGAAGTTGCCTGAAAGATTTAGAACAGGCAAAGGAAAGCTATTCTTTATACAACTAATCTGTACAGCTAATTTGTGGAATGTATTACCTCTAGACCTGGTGATAGCTACTCACTTAAAGCACTTTAAAAAGGAATGGATAAACCCAGAGAGGACCTGCCCATCAAGTGCTTTTAGTATTCAGTTGTATCTCTGACTTGAAATCAGCCTCCCTCCAAAGACTAGTTGCAGGAATAATAGCAGAAACAGGTATGTTTCCACCAGTCATCTAGAGGATCTGGTTGATCACCGAGTAAAATCAAAACCCAGCAGACTTATTCTTTTTGTGGGCCCAAAGGAGCAACTACAAAGATTGCCATAATAACATGGCTGAAATAATTGGCTGATACCTTTGGTTATCTGTTAAGGACACATTCTAACAGCAAGGGGAAAAACATGTTTAATTAGAAAAACTCTATATAAGGAAGCTTACCTGGATAAGGCCAAGTAGAGTCAATGAATTTTTTCTTTTAAATTTATTACAGTATTAGATTTGCCCTTCATAGCAAAAGGTTCCTGTACTGCTCCTGAGAGTTTAGAATCAATGGGCCACAAGAGAAACATAAGAATTATAACAGAATAACAGAATTTGAGGGGAACTTGGTGGTCTTCTAGTGCAACCCCTGCTCAAGCAGGAAATGCTATACCAGTGATGGCGAACCCTTTTTGGTTCGCGTGCCAAAAGAGTGTGCGTGTGCGCGTGCCCACACCCATGCCCTCCCCCTGTGCATGCGCACAACCCCCCCCGGCCCTGCTCATGCGCACCTGCCCCTGCGCATATGCACAGGCCTCACAATAGACTCCTGAAGCCTGGGGATGGCAAAAAAGGGCCAAATGGGTCAAACAGAAGTTCGGAAACGAACTTCCGGTTGGCCCGTTTTTCGCCATCCCCAGGCTTTAGGAGGCTTTCCTGAAGCCTGAGGAGAGCAAAAACAGCCGAAAAGAAGGCTGAAAATCAGTTGGCCAGAGCACATGCACGCTGGAGCTGACATAGTGCAACGCCTCGCGTGCCCTCCAATATGGCTCCGCGTGCCACTTGTGGCACACATGCCATAGGTTCGCCATCACGGCACTATACTATTTCAGACAAATGGTGTCTTAAAAACTTCCAGTATTGGAGCATTTACAACTTCTGGAGGCAAGTCATTCCACTGGTTAATGTTGTGCCTTGGCCGCGTCCGGCGCCGAGTCTGGAGGATCCGGAGGACGCGGAGCCGCTCATGGTGCAGCAGTACCAGCCTATGTGCCTGGCACCAGAGACGGCTGGTGATGAGGACTCGGTGCCAGAGCAGGACGATCTCCCAGGACCTTCTGCACCTGCGCAGCAGAGTTCTTCATCAGGAGATGAAGAACTCATGCTGAATGCCAGAGCACGCAGAGCAGCCAGAAGACAGGACTGGCTGAGTAAGCGTCGGTCCAATAGGAGGAAGCAGTGAGGGCTAATTGGGCCACGCCCTTCAGTGGCTATATTAGGCCATGGTAATTAGTGCTCATTGCTGAGAACAACAATTCACTGACCGCAGCAAATCCAGAGTTTCGTTTCTACGTCTGTTTGGGAATCTTATCACCAGCTTCTGCCAGCTTTATTCCGGGAAGCCAGCCAAGTTGTTCAGATAAGAATTAATGAGTCTTGCTTTGAACTTTTGTCTGTGTGCTATTTAACCCTCACGTAACCCAAAGAACCTTATTCCTGAAGACTTTCCGTTTGTGTTGTTTTGGACTTCTAAACCCTCTGAGTTTTACTAAGAAACTTTATTAGTAAAAGGAACCTTTTTGTTTGCCTCCCAACGACTGTGTGTGTGTGTTTCTGGGGGGTTGCGGTGCTGGGTCACAACAGTTTGTTCTCAGCCCAAACTGACCACACACAAGCCCAGATTGCATCATGGAGCAGCTTCAGGACGAGAATGCTCAACTTCGGCAGCAGCTGGCAATCATGAACGCTCAGTTAACAAGGCAGCAAAATCAGTTGGCAGCTGCTCCTGCGTTGGCCCCAGCCCAACGGACACGCTGCCCGATAGCCATGCCGGATAAGTTCCATGGTGACGAGGCTATGTTCCCGGCGTTCCTGGGCCAGTGCCAGTTGTTCATGTCTCTGAGGCCAGAGGATTTCCCCCACGACCGGGACAAGGTGGGGTTTGTAATTAGCCTGCTGTCTGGAAATGCAGCACGTTGGGCCACCCCTCTACTGGTCCAGAACAGTCCCCTCCTCCAGGACTTTGGGCGTTTCTGCACTCATTTGGAGGAGATGTTCGCGGATCCAATTAAGGCCCAGACAGCGTGCAGGCAATTAAGGCAGCTGAGGCAAGGCCGGAGACCACTCAGGGAATACATCAGTGAGTTCCGTCTCCTCAGCCAAGACTCGGCCTGGAATGAGGCAGCGTTGTTGGATGCCTTCCAGGAGGGCTTGGCAGACAGCATCCAGGATGAGCTGGCATGCGTGGACATTCCTGCAACCACCCAAGAACTGGTGCGGCTCTGCTTGAAAATTGATGCCCGGTTGCAAGCGAGGAACGCACGCCGTGCTGCTCCGGAGCCTCTCGCGCCACCTGACGTCCCCGCTGTTCTGGCTCCACGTCGCGCTGCTCAGGCACCTCCTGTTCCCCGTGGACTTCCGTCGGCCCCGGCTCCCCGTGACGAGCCTATGGACCTTGGCGCTGTTCGGCCCCGCTTGACCGGCGCGGAAAAGGACAGACGCAGGGCAGGGGGGTTGTGTTTGTATTGCGGCGACCCGGGCCATTTCGCTCGCTCGTGCCCTAGGAAGGGTCGGGGGCCCACCGCTTCTGGTCCTGCTCCACCGTCCCAGCCATCGCCGTCGGGAAACGGCCAGCGCCCGGCCTAGCGGAGACGCTGGGTCGGGCATGCACACCGAAGGACTCCGGCTCAGCTGACGTGGATCCCGGTCCTCCGCGGCATCTGCTCTTGGACACCAAGGTCTTTATTGACCACCGGGACCGCGGCGTCTCCGCACACGCTTTGGTGGACTCCGGGGCAACCACCAATTTCATTGACGAGGCGTTCGCCCAGCATCTTGCCGTTCCCCTGTGCCCCGTGGACCCGCCGATGAGGGTGGAAACAATTGATGGCCGGGTGTTGCTGTCCGGTCCGATTAAGGCCATCACGCAGCCGGTGCGCCTTTGCATTGGACGGCACGAGGAGGCCATCCAGTTTTACGTGACGTCGGGACTCCATTTCCCTTTGGTTCTCGGACTGGCGTGGCTGCGCACCCACGACCCTCAGGTTGTATGGTCCCAGAACTTCATTGCCTTCCCGAGTCTCCAGTGTGTGGACCATACGCGCCAGGTTTGTGCGGGCACGGTACCTGACCCTCCGGACATTTCACTCCCAGCTGAGTTTGCAGACTTCGCTGATGTGTTTAGCGAAAAGGAGGCGGACCAGTTGCCCCCGCACCGGCCCTACGATTGCCCTGTGGATCTGATTCCCAACGCTCCGCTCCCTGTGGGCCGCCTCTATTCCATGTCAGAACCCGAACTGGCCGCACTGCGGGACTTTATCGATAAAAACCTGGCCAGGGGTTTCATCCGACCCTCCTCATCGCCCTTGTCTGCCCCCGTCCTCTTCGTCAAGAAGAAAACCGGGGACTTGCGCCTGTGCTGCGATTATCGCAAGTTGAATGCCATCACAGTGCGTAACCGGTACCCGTTGCCCCTCATCCCGGAGTTGATGGAACGCCTCCGCTCGGCGACCATCTTCACCAAATTGGACTTACGTGGCGCTTACAATTTGGTGCGTGTTCGTGAGGGGGACGAGTGGAAGACGGCGTTCGGAACCCGCTACGGTCATTTTGAGTATACGGTCATGCCGTTCGGCTTGACCAACGCTCCGGCTGTGTTCCAGCATTTCATGAACGACATCTTTAGAGATTTGCTGGACCAGTTCGTTGTCGTGTACCTGGACGATATTATGATTTATTCTACGTCCCGGAGCA
Organism: Diadophis punctatus similis; assembly: GCA_023053685.1. Lineage (NCBI taxonomy): Eukaryota > Metazoa > Chordata > Lepidosauria > Squamata > Dipsadidae > Diadophis > Diadophis punctatus. The sequence continues at coordinate 4,218,510 of JALIGW010000033.1, forward strand.
GCCACATCCAACATATCCGTCAAGTCCTGCAGCGGTTGAGAGACCACCAGCTATACGCGAAATTAGAGAAATGCCAGTTTTTTCAGACGACTGTGGATTTCCTGGGCCATCGGATTTCGCCAGAAGGCATCGCCATGGACCGGGGCAAGGTCGAGGCCCTGAAAACCTGGCAACCCCCGCGCCGGGTGAAGGACGTTCAGCGACTCCTGGGGTTCGCAAATTATTATAGGACCTTCATCCCGGGGTTCGCCACTCTGACCGCGCCTCTCACTCGACTCCTGCAGAAACAAGTCCCTTTCCGGTGGGGCGATTCCGAACAGGAGGCGTTCAAGATCCTCACGGATGCCTTCATGCAGGAGCCGATCCTCAAGCACCCAGACCCTCACCGCCCTTTTGTTGTGGAGGCGGACGCGTCCGACATTGCCGTGGGCGCCGTCTTGCTCCAGACCCGGGAAGATGGCGGCCATCTCTTCCCTTGCGCTTATTATTCCCGGAAATTAACCTCGTCGGAGCGCAATTATACGATCTGGGAGAAGGAGTTGCTGGCCATCAAGGCGGCTTTCGAGACCTGGCGGCACCACCTCGAGGGGGCTCGTCATCAAGTGGAGGTGCGCACAGACCATAAGAACCTGGAGTTCTTGCAGACGGCCAGGAAGCTCAACCAGCGCCAGATACGCTGGTCGTTCTTTTTCTCCCGCTTCAATTTTCGCATTACGTACATCCCGAGTGGCCGGAATCAGCAGGCGGACGCGCTGTCCCGCAAGCTGGAATACGCCCAAGCCCAGGAACCGCTGCCACCCCGGACGGTCCTGCCCGTCGAGTCCTTTGCAGCTACCCAGGATCCCGTGGACCTCCGAGGACAGATCCGGGAGGCGCAGCGACACGACGCCTACGCGGCACAACGGAGGCAGGAGATAGGGCCTGAGTCCCCTTGGACGTTTTCGGACGACCTCCTCTGTTTCCGGGACCTGCTCTACGTTCCTGCCGGTCCGCTCCGTGGCCTGATCCTGCAGCAGTGCCACGACAGCCCTGCGGCTGGCCACTTCGGCCTTTTCAAGACTCTGAACCTGGTGGCTCGGACTTTTTGGTGGCCCCGACTCCGTGATGACGTCCAGGCCTATGTGACGTCTTGTGTTCGCTGTCGCCAGGCCAAGTACGCCCCTGGAGCGCCGCCGGGCCTGCTGCAGCCCTTGCCGACGCCTGAGAGACCCTGGGGGGCCGTCTCTATGGACTTCCTCACGGACTTGCCCCCGTCCGCCGGCTTCACGACCGTGTTCGTAGTGGTCGATATGCTGACCAAAATGGCACATTTCATCCCCTGTCGCGGGTTGCCGACAGCTCGTGCCACGGCCCGCATGTTTATCCAGCATGTTTTCCGCCTGCATGGTCTGCCGGATCGGGTCGTGTCGGATCGGGGAGCCCAGTTCACGGCCCAGTTCTGGAAGGGTCTGATGGCGGCCCTGGAGGTCCAAGTCTGCCTCTCGTCAGCGCATCATCCGGAGACTGACGGGGGCACTGAAAAAGTCATCGGCATCCTTGAACAGTACCTGCGCTGTTTTGTCAACCAGCAGCAGGACAACTGGGCGGAATACCTTGCCGTGGCCGAGTTTGCTTTTAACAACTCTCAGCACACCTCCATGCACGCCTCTCCGTTCCTCGCCAACTTTGGTTACCACCCCCGTTTCTTCCCGCTCACGCTCCTAGACTCTCCTGTTCCTGTGGCAGAGGAATTCCTGTCCGAGCTCCAGGCCGTTCACCAACTGGTCAAACGCTCGTTGAATAAAGCCAAGGAAGATTACAAGAGGGTCGCGGACCGCTCCCGGCGAGCAACTCCACCTCTGGCGGTCGGGGATCGTGTCTGGCTGTCCACGAAGCATCTCCCCTCCGACCGACCGGCTCGCAAGCTTGACCACCGCTTCTTGGGTCCGTTCCCGGTGGAAGCGGTCATTAACCCCGTGGCCTACCGGTTGACGTTGCCCCGCTCTCTCAGGATCCACCCCGTCTTCCATCGGTCCCTCCTTGTTCCCGAACGTCCTGCCTGTCCGCTCCGCCCTCCCGCTCCGCCTCAGCCTGTGATCCGCACTCCCGCTGACCCACCCGAATACGAAGTTGCCAGTATTCGGGATTCCCGCTGGATGAAGGGCCGGTTCCAGTACCTCATTGAGTGGAAGGGGTACGGCCCTGAAGACTTCACATGGGAGGATGCGACCGCCGTGCATGCTCCGGATCTGGTCCGGGCCTTCCACGCTCAATTCCCGTCCCGGCCGCATCTGGACCGACAGACCCGGGGGAAGGGCCCTGCGGTGAGGGATAGTGTTGTGCCTTGGCCGCGTCCGGCGCCGAGTCTGGAGGATCCGGAGGACGCGGAGCCGCTCATGGTGCAGCAGTACCAGCCTATGTGCCTGGCACCAGAGACGGCTGGTGATGAGGACTCGGTGCCAGAGCAGGACGATCTCCCAGGACCTTCTGCACCTGCGCAGCAGAGTTCTTCATCAGGAGATGAAGAACTCATGCTGAATGCCAGAGCACGCAGAGCAGCCAGAAGACAGGACTGGCTGAGTAAGCGTCGGTCCAATAGGAGGAAGCAGTGAGGGCTAATTGGGCCACGCCCTTCAGTGGCTATATTAGGCCATGGTAATTAGTGCTCATTGCTGAGAACAACAATTCACTGACCGCAGCAAATCCAGAGTTTCGTTTCTACGTCTGTTTGGGAATCTTATCACCAGCTTCTGCCAGCTTTATTCCGGGAAGCCAGCCAAGTTGTTCAGATAAGAATTAATGAGTCTTGCTTTGAACTTTTGTCTGTGTGCTATTTAACCCTCACGTAACCCAAAGAACCTTATTCCTGAAGACTTTCCGTTTGTGTTGTTTTGGACTTCTAAACCCTCTGAGTTTTACTAAGAAACTTTATTAGTAAAAGGAACCTTTTTGTTTGCCTCCCAACGACTGTGTGTGTGTGTTTCTGGGGGGTTGCGGTGCTGGGTCACAACAGTTAATTATTCTAACTGTCAGGAAATTTCTCCTTAGTTCTAGGTTGATTCTCTCCTTGATTAATTTCCATCCATTGCTTCTTGTGCTAACTTCAGGTGCTTTGGAGAATAGGTTGACCCTCTCTTCTTTGTGGTAGCCTAGCCCCTTAGATATTGAAACACCTCTAGTCCTTCTTTTCATTAAACTACACATATTCCTGCAACTGTTTTTCATTTGTTCTAGCCTCCAGCCCCCTGATTATTACAAACATTATTAAGTACATAATAAAATTAAAGGTATCTAACTGTGTTGCAGACACCAATAGCATCTTATGCTTGGATAGTCACTTACGGTAAGTATTCTATTTTAAACCATAGGTTGAATGAGGCACTTATTTGTATGTAGATTTACTACCAGGAGAAATTTGCCCAATAGTAACAATAGGGAAAATGTACCTCACATCTTCCCTACTTAGTTTTCAAGCCCAACATGGCTTTTCTGAGTAGAATTTAATGATAATGTATTTCTTTCAAAGGAATAAGTTTGTGGAATTTGACATGAAGCCAGTGTGCAAAAAATGCTATGAGAAATTCCCTTTGGAGCTGAAGAAAAGGCTGAAGAAGTTGTCTGAGCTGACCTCCAAGAAAACACAACCCAAAGCTCTGGATCTGAATTCTGCTTAAACAGGTCTCTGCCTCCTTCACACTGCACTCTTCTTCCCCAGTAGTAATCACCAAGAATGGTTAAAGGGCCCAAGACACACACAACCTCACCAGTTGCATCATGTAATCTGAATGTTTTCTGCTCAGGTATATAGCACAGAGTTTGGCCTTTGGGTGGGTGGGGGGGGAGCTGTGGATATACATGAAGATGCATTATTTTCCTTTTGTTATACATGTTTTGTGATTTTTTTTTCATCTTTCAGTATTAAAAGCCAGATTTATACTATATGTCACAGTATTCCATAAATTGTTAAAGTTAGGGTTAGGGTTAGAGTGGGAAATAGGTTACATTGTACCCTTTGTGAACACTATCTTAAAATGGCAATAATTAAGTAGTGATCTAACAATTTCAGTTAAGCCATTATGACAATATGATAAATCTGCACTGGTTTTATTAGATGGCTGTTCATATCACTGCAATGGTGAAGCTTGATGTGTTTTCTTTTACCAACAAATATTTCAGCTGCAGAAACAGATACTAATGCTTAAGCTAAACTTCCTACCTACTATACATTTTCTCACACTGTAAACTAGAAACAGCAGAAAATAAGACCTGAATGGACCAAAACAATTTAGCTAGAAACCTTTACTTTTTGAGATATGATGTCTCAGGCAAATACAGCTAGAACAGATAATTTGGTGGGGGGAGGTGAGGGAGGAGTTCTCAGAATTTTAAACTGTTTATTCCTGCTTAATAATGGCATCAGTGATGATTCTGTTAGCAACAAGGTTTTGTGAACATCGTTTGGTGTAATCCATATGCTACACTTTACAATTTATCTTCATTTTATTATGATTCTGCTAATGCCATTCCAAATACCTATACTCTATGGTATTATATCAATACTTTGTCCCTAATACTTTGGGTTTTCCATTTTGAACCTAAATAGTATATTAATAGTAATATTACACCATAATACTTGTGTTCTTGTAATCAGAACATGAAATGGAGAAGAATGATTAGTACAAAGTAAGATGCTTATTTGACAAACATTGGTTTCTCTTCAGTAATTATATTAAATATGTATATTATCTCCTACTTGGTTTATTATTAGCAACTGTGTTTGGCACAAGAGAGGTCATTTTTTAATCTGAAATCATACTTTTCAGTATAATGGAAATGGAAAAAATGTACAAGGACTAGCATAATGTTTATAATTAAGAGCAGAAAGCACATTCTCATTGAATGAATCACTTTCATCAAGACCAGGGGTATCAAAATGAAGGCCCGCAGGCCGGATCCAGCCCATGGGGGGCTAAAATCTGGCCCGTGGGGCCAGCCTGGAAATACCAAAGGACCAGCCTGCGGCCCATTTTCAACCTCCATGGCCTCCAGCAGCACTCTGCCGGCCAAAAACAGGCCATGCAGAGCCTCCACGCGGCCCGTTTTCAGCCAGCAGAGTGCTTCAGGAGGACTGGATTGGATTGGATTACAATTATGTGGCCTCAAGTAAGTGCCTGATCTGGATAGAAAACAAGCAACATGCTATGTTAATACTACAGTTTAATGTGAAATTTTACATACTGTAGGTCCATTTAATCTATAATCAACAATCTATAATTGACAGCCATTTCTATTTACTATCCTGGAAATTTACCTCTACTATTAGATCTTGTATTACCATGTTATTTATGCTATTGTATTTTTATTATTAATTGAATAATAAAAATACAATCATATAAATAGCTTTTCTGCCTGGAAAAGCAATTTACTATTAAACAATGGGATATAAATTTAGAAATAAAAAGTTTAATGGAGTATTAAGAATAATTAATAAATGTTTGTCAGTAATGTCTAATAGAAGAGATAGAAAAATGGTTATAGTAAAGAACTGTGGAAAGAAAGAAGAGAAAGGGAAAAATGCATCTTGAGCCTGTGTCAAACGCCCACCATGGCCACGCCTGCTCCCGGCCACCACCACCACCACCCAGCCCTCTGAGGTCAAACACAACCCTAATGCGGCCCTCAATGAAATCGAGTTTGACACCCCTGATCAAGACCTTCCCATGTGATCTAGTAAGATATTTGAACTTAGGTGTTTGTGAAATGCCATATCCATGTAAGCAAAGTAAACAAAGCATTATGTTTATGCTGATTGTTAGTCTGTTATAATGTTGGAACAACCCTTGCAACATCCTACAAAGGCATATAAGCACTGTGCTCCATTTTTGTTAGAGCAGCATAACTGACTGATTACATTGCTAAAGAACAGTGTACAGGCATAAGCCAGAAGTCAAAACACAGAACACCTTGGCACATATAGCTGAATGTGAAAGAGGCAGCTATATAAATTATATAAATGATAAATCAATTTATTGTAGTGATGTTTTCCTTTGAGGTCATGTTAGATAAATACTCTTAACCTCTTACTAAAATACCCTTTAACCATCATAAAACAGACCAGAAGACTGAAGTTGAATGGGTTTTCCCCCCTTGGTGGTGCTATCACAGTTTTCAGCTATTCATATCACCATCATAACCAGAAGCAAGTCAAAACACCCTGTTGCATTATCCTACTCTGAAGACATGAATTATACCTATAGAGCCTGATTCTTACAAATACTTATTCAGTAACATACACACAGTTATAAACAGGTAGGTGCCACAATGGGACATGTTTTCAGCTCATGTGATACAAATAGTTTTCAACTTACAAGCACAATTGAGTTTACTCATTGTAGTCTTTATGTGACCTATGTGACCACCTCCCTCAACAATTGCAATGCAAGCTCTTTCTGTTGCAGTCGATAAGCGGCTGTGCTTCGGGGTGTGGAGGCCCGGTGCCCACCAGCACATGGAAATCTGCTACTGGCTGGGAGATGTCAGCTGGCTAGGCCCACTACACTCCAGTCTGTACAAGGGCCCCATTTTCATAGTGATTCCGAAGGATCCTTCTGCGAATTGTGCAACTTAGAGAAGGGGTCTAAGTTGCACACACTGAGAACAATAGCTCTTGCTTTCCTTTTTTTTCCTCTGGAAAGGAAAATACTAGTGAAGCGGGAGTTCTGAAAGGCTCTGAGACTCAGTATTCTTTCAAACCATTAGCAAAGCTGACTTTCTGAAAGGTTCGGAGCCTGAATGTTTGCTAGTACAGTATTTTTGCCAGATTTGAGCTCCATTCCTTCAGCGCGTGGGAGGAAAAGTCCCTCTGTGCACTGGAAGAATGGACCTCAAATCCTCCATTTGCAACCTTTCCTGATGGCTTTCTCCATTAACTTTCTGAGGAAGCCGGCAAAGAAGATAGCAAATGGCGATCACATGATCACAGGGCACTTGGCAACTGGTCATAAAAGTAAACAGGTTGCCAAGTGTGCAAAATGCAGTCATGTGACAAGGGTGAAAGTGGCGCAATGTTTTACAAGTGCTTGTAAAGGCCCTAAAAGTATATGTTCCGTTGCCATTGTGACTGAATGGTTGTTAAACAAATGGTCATAAGTTGAAGACTATCTGCAATAGCTTCTTCACTGATCATAAACATGTAAACATAACCAATACATGACAGATTTTGCTGTTAAATGCAATCAAACAGGTTCATATTATGTTATTCAATATCTTGAATGTAGATGCACTATACTTGCTTGCACTATATTGTTGAAGTAAAAAAAAATTCATATTTTATGTGCACTTCATCTAAATTTATAAATGATTCCTGAAGTTAGCAAATAACTCTAATACTTAATGCACAGTTATTTAACCACTGTAACGAACTAACTCATTATCCTGTGGTAGTGTTGGCATTGCTAAATATTTTGCAAGAGATAATCTCCAGTTAAAAGGAACTGCAGGCATTAAAATATTGTGACTAATAGCACAACTTTATATGTATAATATATATATTCAAAAGTAAGTCCCTTAAACATAACCTCAACTATTTAGACAACCCTTAACTTTAGCATGGTAAACCACTTCAATTTGTAAGATTTGATGGAGTGTTTTCATTCAACATACTAATTAGCTTTCAATGTACAGATATAAAATGTTTTACAAAATGTGCGCCCATTTTATAATAGTTTTACTCTGTATTTTTCTCTAACAAAAAGGTAATTCCTGATGGGTTAAAATATTGTAATTACTTTCTATAGTTGGAATGATAAGCACAGCTATGTATCTTTTAAAGATAACATTAAAAACTGTTTTACAAGTCACATGCACATCATTGTATTGTTTTTATCTGTATTAGGTTTCTGTCTGTTTAATAGAAATGATTGTCAGTCTAATGCATCTTTCTCCATAGATAATATTCAAGTATTATGCAAAATATTTTCCTTTCCATGAAAATATGCTTTCATTCAGTTAAGGCTGATTATATTATAGTTGGTCACACAATCAGCCAGCTGTTTAGACTGGATTTTTATCTACCTAAACAAGTCCTTCCCAAGGAGTAGTAATAGGCAGATGTTGTTTGATGTTGCTAAAGGTATGGTCGCAGGATGTGAACTGTTCCAAGTAAAGTTACCTTTTACAATTCACTGATGGTAATTTTATCAATGCTGATAATGTTCAAGTGGTGCTTCAAATGTTTTGGGATCTCATCAGATGTGTCTTTTACTATTGGTACTATCTTGGTTTCTTTTGCCACGGTCATTCTGCTTCTAGTTGCAGATCTTTATATTTTGTGGTTTTCTCCAATTGTTCTCCATTTTGTCATCTCCAGGTACTGCAGTGTCCACTATCTACATTTTCTTTCTTAAAACAATTGTTAAATCTGGGATGTTATGTTGTGATATGTTTTTGTCTCTTTGAATTCTAAAGACCCAGAACATTTTAGTTTCTTCATTTTCTCTTAGTCTACTTTGTGGTTCCACCAATTCCTGCTTGCAGGCATTACTCAAAATTACTCAGTTTTGGCTTTATATGCATTCGTTCTTAAGGGTTGGACCTGTGCAACCAGAATTAACACCTCTATCTCTTTCTTCAATGTTCCTGCTCTTAGCCATTACCAGGACATGTTACTTGCTTTCCCTGCTCCTTTTTTGTGTACTGGCCATGTAATTCTTTGCCATCCCATGTCTTTTTTCTGTTCTTCATTTGGTCTTCCTGTCGGCCCATTTGGTCTCTCGGGTGTTCAGTAAACTTTCATGGTATACTAGCTTCAATGCATCTTCTTCACTGTCCTTTAAATATTTTTCCAATGCCCATTTTTCTTCTTCAACTGTCTGATATACCGGGGTACTTACAACATTCCACACCGATATGTACTTCTTGTTGAATAAAGTCTATCAACATCCCTGCGTGGATGAAGGGCATAATTCATTATCATTATATTTTTGGTTTTCCTATCCAGGGCTTTTAGTTCTGTTTGAATCCAGTGCACTATTCCAGTTGTGTATCTAATGACTGGCATTGCTCAGATGTTAATTGCCTTGATAGCATTTCCTCTATTGAGGAAAACTTTAAGCTCTTCTTTACTCTCATGATGTATTTAGTTCCAATCTTCTTGACGTCAGCGTACATGGGGCATATAGCTTGAAGTATGGTATTCGTAGTGATCTTCTTCATCCAGACTCTTGATATTATTTCCATAGAGCAAATTGATCTATTTTCAAATTGCCATTTTATCCACAACCTCTGATTAGGACATAAAAAGTACATTCACTTTTAAGTAACAGTTTGTCCTGCATTTTACTACCTATAATACATTGATTGAACTGCTACAGCTATTTATTTGTTTAAGATCTGTTCTAAGATCTAGTCAGAATCATTAAGGAGTTTGATAAAACCAGATTATGACAGATTATTGAGGAATTTATTGATTTATATTTGGCTTAGTACCATATTTTTCTGGAAGAAACAAAACCATTTATTCTGCATTTGTGTTCTAAAATGGAGAAAATATTTTGATCATACACTTAACATAAAACAAATATGCAAAATATATTTAGTTGCTACATAATGCTGAATTTACATTTCGAATTCAGAAATATTAGTAATCTATCATATATAGGTGTAGGACAACTTGCGGCCAGCTTGGCGCGGCCAACTCACCGCAGCCAGCTTGCCACCATCGAGTCACCTCTGTCAACTCACCGCTGCCAAGTTGCCTCAGGACAACTCCACACAGCCAACTCGCTGGGGGACAAGTGTCTGTGCAAAGTGCAGGGCGGCAGCGGCTAGAGGCTTCCCATTTACATATATCCTGGCATGCTGCTGCCACTGTTGCCAAGCTCTGGGCCAAAGAGGCCAGAGACAGCAGCGGTGATGGGGGTGAGTGAAAATGGGACGTCCCTGGCAGCCACTGCCTCCCCACTACCCACTGCTGCCGTCCTCGGCTTCTTCAGGCCAGAGCTAGGTGGCAGCAGCAGCGGGTTTGTGTATGAAAATGGGAACCCCCTGGCAGCTACTGCTGCTCTGCGCTGTGTTCAACTGCTTGCTCACCCACCCGGCTCTCTCTCCATCTGCCCCGGAGAATTGTCCCCTAGTGAGTTGGCCATTTGGAGTTGTCTGGCGACTTGGCAGTGAGTTGGCAGAGGTGACTTGGTGGTGAACTGGAGGCAGTGAGTTGGCAGCACTGAGCTGGCCACGGCAAGTTGTCCCATTCCAGTCACACATACGCATATGACCATTAAGTGCAGAACAGTATACCTTCCTCTAGGACAGTGCTTCTCAATTATTTTCTGTTACGCCCCCCCTAGGAAGAAGTAAACATTTCACGCCCCCCCCAACTCTCCACAAGGGGATCTCCTCAGCCCTGGCTTAACAGACATAGGGAGAGCAGGAAGAGGAGCAGGAGGGAAGCTGGATTCCCAGTCTCCTTTCCTGCCTCTTCTCTAGACGTAAAAGCGTTGTGAGGTTCTAGGTTGCAAGAGGGGGGGGAGAACATTCGGCGGAAGGGAAGCTGCTGCCAGCCCGGATTTCCAAAAAGAAGAAATAAAAGATGTAGCGAAGCGCTCCAAAAAGAGCTTGCTGGCTTGGCCCAGCCGCGACAGAGAGGGGGGAGGTGAGAGAGAGAGAGAGAGAGAGAGAGAGAGACATAGAGAAACATACAGAGTGATACACAGAGTGGGTGAGAGAGACAGAAGAGACACACACAGTGATACACAGAGAGAGAGGAGGAGATGGGGAGAGAGAGATACAGAGAGAGAGACATACATTCTCTCTCTCTCTCTCTCTCTCTCTCTCTCTCTCTCTCTCTCTCTCTCTCTCTCTCTCTCTCTCTCTCTCTCTCTCTGTGTGTGTGTGTGTGTGTGTGTGTGTGTGTGTCTCTCTCTCTCTCTCGCTTCCTGCCTCTTCTCACTGTCGGAAAGCCCTGCCGCCCTCTCGGGCTTTTAGCCAGCTGATTTTTTTTCTTACTTTTGGAAAGCCAGGCTGGCGGAGCAATGAGCGCAACCTCCTCCTCCCCCTCCTTCTCCTCTCATGCGTACCCTCCCGGCCCCACCAGCCGGTCAGGGGACAGGAGAGGGGGAGGGACACCTCCACCGCAGGTTGCGCTCATTGCTCCGCCAGTCCAGCTTTCCAAAAGGAAGGGGGGGAAACAGCTGGCGAAAAGCCCGAAAGAGAACAAAAAAAAGCGGGGGGGAAAGGCATATTCCCCAGGGTCAGACGCAACCCCTGGCATCACTCTGTGCTCCCCCAGGGGGGGCACTATTTGAGAAACACTGCTCTAGGATGACAAGAAAGTATGTGACTACTTTGGCAAAATAATAGTCAACATGCTGGCTGCCATTAATTGCTAAAAATACTTTAGGAATCAGATACAAATACACTGATTTTCATAAATGTCTGATTTGGACAACTTCAGTGTCTCCTCTTATACACAAAGCATTGCAGTATCAACCATGGCTATTAAGTTTCTTGTTCTTATACGAAACTATTCCAAGAAAACCATTTTCAGCCAAAAGAATTGGTGGCAAAGGGAAAGAAGAACAAAGGCTGTGTTTGGTGGGATCTACAGCTTTGTCAGAAGTGATCTGACAAAGCATAATTTTAGGTATGTTTACGTAGGCTGAAGTTCCGCTGTGGAAGCTTGTCCAATAGTATACAAATCATAGAAAGTAAGCAAAAAAATAAAATAGTATTTTAAAAAAATACAACTGCAATTCTCTCTCAAACAATAAATATTATGTAAATTTACAGAATTAATTAATCAGATATCAGTCTTCATAATAACATTATACAAGCAGGTTCCAGAAATAGGAAAGGGAGGGTGCAATAATGGCCAGAAGGCATATATGACACAGAGGCTTGTTTTATGAAGTACCGACAGTCCTCCGAAAATGAAGCATGCTGTTTTCTTTCAATGTAATACATTTATAACTGGAAGCAAACATCTTTTTGTACTGTACTGCTGATGGCTAGAATATAGTAAGAATGTGATCAATATTTCCAAGGAAGGAGGCTACAATTATTAAAAAGATAATAGTTTGGAACAAAATCTTGATGTGCTGATAGTACAACTTGTAGTCAAGCCAGGTACGATTAAGCTGCAGTCAGCATAAGCCGACACTTATTTCTGGTATAGCAGCAATTGTATGGTTCTCTTCTCTTCGGTCAAAAAAAAAAACAAAGTAACCAAGTCCCATTTCTTTCAAGATAGCAAATATTGCAAATCTGGCGCACAACCTTTGCATGATGATAGCTGCATCTTCAGGCAGGGATATTGGGCTTTTTCTGTTTGTTTACAATCTTCATTAGCAAATGAACATATGATGTCAACAAGTCATCCATTTTGTAACCCTTGGAAAAAAGCAAAACAATACTTATAGAGATAAACAACATTCACATACCATTCAAAAGAGACCATCAAAAGCCAAAAAAGAAACAAAGAAGACCAAAACACCTCCTCACCAGCAATCAACACCCAGAAGAGCAGATTAACACCAAGATTAACAGATTAACAGAGTTGGAAGGGACTTTGCAGGTCATCTAGTCCAACCCCCTGCCCAAGCAGGAGACCCTACAGCTGCCTCTATCTAACATTAGACCAACAGCCAAAGAAGGAAACAAACAGCCCAATCAAGCAGCCACCAAGATCACTCCCACCAACATTGACAGGAAAAAGCCACCAATATACAGAAAGAGAGCAAACTCCACTCCCTACTAACACTGAGGTTACCTAGTTTGGTAATGAAACATCTGCAAGGTCAAAGAGCCTCAAGGATACCATAGTTCAACCAGAGCTACAAATATTCTATCAGTAAAGCAATATTAAACCATCCCTTGGATAGCGTTACAAATATTTTAAATTGTTGAAAAGGTATCTTTCCCTATCAATATATGCAAGCATTGTGCTGGTAGTCGTACTTAAAGTATAATCTTTGCACTAGCCACTGTATTGGCTAGTCATCTGTTCCTCATAGAGTTGTATACTTAAATATCCTAAAAATGACTAAGTGCTGTACTATATTATTTTCATTAAAGTGGAAGAGAAAACTTTCAATTAGTCATTATCCAATTGTTTTCTCCTCCCTCTTTAATACAAGATCTTTAGCAAACCTGAAAACATCTGTTTTTCTTACCAGAAATGTCTCACAAAGAATTCGATTTCCTCGTACCAGGTTCCCTATTGTCATGTGAAAATATGTGCTACCACTGCTCCAGTTAGAAATTTTATTGAAGGGATAAAGAGCTAAGATCTCCTGTAGGAAAACATTAATGATACATGTAAGATTGTTAAAATGAAAAGGTCACTATTTTTTTAAAAAGGGACGTGTGGCTATTTGGGGACATCAGATCATATACTTCTAAGAAGCAGTACTTTCATGGCGTTTTTATTTCCACATTACTCTGCAAATGTCTTTTGATTTAAAATGGACTATTTTTAGGGACAGCTGTCCCTAGATCAAATTCTTCTAATCATGGATTGACTTTCCTCTATTGTCATTATTACGATTCAACTTGGAGGTTCCCTTTCTGGAAGCCATCTCATGACTAACTTCATTTAGCAACTTCATTTCTCCTTCCTAGCTTCACCAGACCTAAGTACAAAAACCTGTTGTGATTTCCTGTGAAAGAAAGCATTCTGGAGAGCCAATGTGAGCAGTAAAGAAAGTGATTCAGGCTTCAAAAATTGTTTTATCCAATATATATTCTCAACAGAAATAACAGCAGAACGGATATGTTCACAGCCATGGTCAAGAGGTTATTTACTTGTAAAATGTTTAGGCTGCCTCAATCGCTCACAATTTTTTACCTAAGAAATGCATTTAATTAATTCTACCATAAATCAATTGTGTGAACCTTTTCCAGATTATAATTAAGCCAATTTTTTTTGAAAACCTCTTACCTTAGTCTTGGAATGTATTATGGAAATCCCTTGCTTGTTGATAGCAATCAATACTATGTCAGGGAAATTTGGCTCTGATGTTTGCTAGTAAAATAGAAGAAGGCAGAATGGGGTCACAGGGCTGTTTTTTCATATCGTAACATTAATTGTCATTCTGTTATTAAGCACTGGAATCACCAGAACTATGGAACAAATTACTGCAGGGCTAGGGGTAGGTGAAAAGCTGCTCTTGGAGAGGCAACTGAAATTGGTTAAGGCCATGAGAATCAGTCCTCATAGAATTTATTGTACCCTATGACAATCATTAAGTGTTGTACCTCATGATTCTTGACAAATGTATCTTTTTTATGTACACCGAAAGCATATGCACCAAAGACAAATTCCTTGTGTGTCCAATCACACTTGGCCAATAAAGTATTCTATTCTATTCTATTTACAAAAGTGAACAATCAGTAAGAGATTTCTTTTAGATAGAAAACAACTTAAGATGGTGGCACTCCCCCCCCAAAGCCCTAGAACCATTGAACTGACCTTCACTTCAAAGAAGGCTGAACCAAATGTTGGCCAACGATATATAAACTTCAAGAAGGCGACTTTGGCCTCATCCACATTTTTTTGTCCAAGTTTGCTGACAGCAGAAATAATATTCTGTAATGCAACATGAATCACAACTAATCAGTTTTTCTAGCATTAGAATTATTTTCTTGGGTAGGGAGAAAGTAGCCTTTCCTTGTACCCATAATCACGCAAACTGATTTACTTTAGAACTTTTCACTCCAGGATTAAAATATTTTGCTGTAGGCAGAAATGATGGCACTGCGCCAGGGGAGGGTTGCTCACGTACCCATGCTGGTGTGCTGCGCACTCATCTCCATGTTTCAGGCGTGCACAAGCTTGCTATGCACGCGTGCCCCCTTGCTCAATTTTGCTTCTGCGCATGCTTGGAAGCAAAATCTCGCTGAAATCTCACGAGGGGACACGCGCATGTGAGATTTCAGTGCAATTTTGCTTCTGCGCATGTGCGGAAGCAAAATCTCGCCAAAATCTCGTGAGGGGAGCAAAATCGCCCAAAAATTCTCAGAAAAAGATGGTGACGCGCGCAATGGACCGGCGGAGAGGGCTCTGGAGCGGTCACGCACAAATTGCGCAATCGGCCGCTCCCTACTGGAGCTACGCACTGGACATCTCTGGCAGGAACCCACCACTGCACTGCGCACTGTAAATTATTCCTTAAGTTTTCAAATGAGAATTCAAAGAAATGAGTAAAGTATGGCACAGTAAAGTGTAACAATTAAATGGAAGTATAACAACTATAACAACTGCAGAATTTTTGAAATGATTGTATTAGTGAGAAATTTTTCAAGAAGTAAACTAGATTTGCAGATGAACTCCACAAAATATATCAAGGTGTGTTCAGTATTGTAAGAATCTATAATTGGGGTGGCACATAAATTATGGGAAATAAATCAGTAGCTTTATAAAGCTGATCAATAGAGGAAAGCCAATGCAAGTTTTAAATAATATATAATACTAAAATAATGTAAGTTTCTTTATACCCGTTTCCACTCCTCTGGGGATAGTATTGGAATCATGTTCTCAGGCACTAGTTCCTTCAGTATTTTAGGTATTGCAGCATATTGTGTTCGATCACTGTTAAAACGAACTCTGAAAATCAGCCCAGCCAGTTGGATGGCATCCTCCTTTGAGCACTTGTGATAGCCTCGCAGATACTTTGGCAGTTCCTGAAACAAAGACCAACAGTACATTGACCCATTCTATAGTTTGGCTGAAATGTACACACACACAAAAAGAGATTAGGATTGACTGAAATTATTTGCATATTTGAAATGATGTGTGCATGAATGAAACATGAAACATTTGCTGTCTTGTACTATTCAGTCTTTATTTCTATAAAGTTTTTTGCAAGCTTTACATCAAGATAGAAGTAGAAAGTCTCTAGTTCAAACACATTCTGAAGGCTTTTCTTGTTGGCTGTCACTGTTTCAAAATGTAATTTAAGTTACTTTGCAGTGTCAGGTATAAAAGTGCTTTTTAAAATTTTTGTTAAGCTATCATGGGGAAGACTGATATTTTAATTTAATTAGTTTCAGTTTGATCAATCCAATATATACAGCCAAGAGGTTTATCTCATTGCCATCAATTATATTGTGTAACCAGTATTTCATATATGCTGTGAAATGTACTGTATTTTTCGGAGTATAAGATGCACCTTTTTCCCCCTAAAAGAGGGTGAAAATCTGGGTGCGTCTTATACACCGAATGTAGCCCCGCCCAGCCTCTGAAACGGAGCTTTGCAAGACTAAAACAATCTCTCAAAATGAGCTTTGCAAGCCTGAAAACAACCTCTCAAAACGAGCTTTGCAAGGCTGAAAAAGCAGCCTTTAAAACGGACCTTTGCAAGACTAATATACCTGTTCCAGGCTGTTTGCTAAGGACGCTAGCCGGATGGATGCTGGCAGGCAGAATTTTTTTTTCTTATTTTCCTCCCCCCAAAAATAAGGTGCATCTTATACTCCGGTGAGTCTTATAATCCGAAAAATACGGTATATATTATGACAAATCAAGCTTTGATGCAAAAATTCATTAAGATGGTCCAGCTAGTTGCTATCATCAATCCTGTTTACCTGATGATAATGAAAGATGCAATCAGCCTTCAAATCCTTCCCAGGTATCACATTCAGCCACAACTTTCTCATGAAATATACCTGATAATTTGTAGTGGTGGGAAACACTAGAAAAGCAATGTCAGACATTTAAGTAAAACACTTCAAACAGGCATGTACAGGCACTTAAATATATATACTACATTGAACCAGAGTATGAGGAAAAATCAGCTTTCTAGCAACTGGGAAAAAGTTGCATTATTTTTCAGGTCAATTATACTTCAGGTAATAATTATTCAATAAATCCATGTTTCTGCATAAATGTCTATTTACTTCAATACATTTTTTTCAAGAAGAGATTATCAACATGGAATAGGCCTTCTTGCTAGCTAATTCCAAGTGGATTGAGATTGTCCATGATTCTACCAAAATGTTCAGCCAATATGAGCATTAGCATTCTCAGCCTTATGAGTTGCAGTTGGGGGAAAGCCGATGAGCATACATGTGATGTCTCCTGATACAGTTTTAACTTACTTTACAGTGATTTTTCCTTAGCACAAAAAATTTAGTACACAATTTAGTAGCTAAAAAATTTAGCACACGATTTAGTAGCTGAATAACAAAGAAATGCACAGGAAATGGTTGCCTCACTGCCTACTTTACTTGTAATAGTAACTATTACAATAGCTACCATATTTTTCGGAGTATAAGACGCACCTTTTTCCTCCCTAAAAGAGGCTGAAAATTTGGGTGCGTCTTATACTCCGAATGTCGCTTTTCTGACACTTTTTTTCCCCAGCCCTAAGGAGGTGCTAACGATCTTCCCGGCTTCCTACTCCTCTTTGCAGGCTTGTTTTCATTCCTACTCCTCTGAAAAAGGTCTTTTCAGCCCTAACGAGGTGCTAACGATCTTACCGGCTTGCAGCATTTTTTTATTCCTACTCCCTCGAAGTAGTTTTTTACCAGCTCTAAGTCTTTGCAGGCTTGTTTTCATTCTTACTCCTTCTGAAAAAGGTTTTTTCAGCCCTAACCAGGGGATAAAATAATGTGCTGAAGCTGAACAGACTGGTATTCATCTGGCTAGCTGAACAGGCTAGCCAGATGAATACCTGGTAGGTAGATTTTCCCCCCTATTTTCCTCCCCCAAAACTAAGGTGCATCTTATACTCCGGTATATACTAAGGTGCATCTTATACTCCGAAAAATACAGTAACTTAAAGTCTGCAGAAGTCTGCAGGAAGAAACCTGAGGTTATTTCATTTTTATCTTGTTTTGTTTGTGGTTATGTATTATACAAAAATATCTCAGATACTGCAAATCACCTTTAATAAAACTAGGTCCAAAAAGTGTCCCTCCTCACTGCCCCGTTTTATGTATCTCATTACTGATAATTAGCTGTCATCCAGCTCTTTGCAGTTCATCTATTTCATTTTTTATTTATCAAATGTACTGTAGGTACTGCCTATTTCATTTTCAATAATTGAGAATATTGACCAATCTTATGAAAAATGGCTATGTTTTGAACCCTCAGATGGATAATTTCCCTCTGATAAAGGCACAGACAGCTTCTAGGATACCATCAACACCCCATATTTCATCTTTCCATCTCCATACCCTCTTTTCCTGGCCTGTTCTTCCGAGTCCAATCCGTCACCTGCCTTAAGGAGTCAAAGAAATAATCTGCTTCATTCTGGCTGATCACCTAGAATAAACATTAAAATGAATGCTGAGTTACTACAAAAAAAATTGAATTTATTAGTGCTCTGAGACAACAGTCCAGAAAAACCAGCATAAGAAACTGTCAGCTGCCTTTCTGGTACAATTAAAGATGCTTTCTTATATCACCGTGATGGCGAACCTATGGCACACGAGCTGCCCCAGGATGACCAGAGGAGAGCGCAACTCCTCACTCATAGAGACCCGCTGGCCGGGAAGCAGTTGTGGTATGCGGTAAGAGGCACGCCAGCCCTCTTGGAAGAAGGTGGGAGAGGGTTGCACCAACCTTTGTCGGCATGAACGGTCTGCTGCCGCTGCCTCTTTGAGCGAGGCTAGCAGGAGGAGGAGTAGGAGGCTGTTCGCGCCGGCAAAGGTTGGTGCAGTAGGCTTTCCAGGCCCAAAACGGGGCGCGGGGGGGCATGCACAGGGATGTGCGCATGCACAGTGTGGGGTGCATGTGCGGGGGGACGCACGCGTGCGCAGTGGGGTGCATGTGTGGGATGTACGCATGCGCAGGGAGGCACATGCAATGGGGAGCGTGGGGGGGGGTCATGCACGCATGCGCGGGGGGGTGCATTGCATTATGGGTGCCGGCATGCACAAGTGCTGTTGCATGAGTACGCTTGCACTTTTGGCATACAACAAAAAGGTTCGCCATCACTGTTATATCAGGATCATCTCCACACACAAGCAGTCTGTTTCTGCTCTTACATCATTGGCTGGTAATTTTTGTAGGTCCCCATTTAAGAGCAGCAACCAACTGCACTTTTTCTGTACTGAAGCCAAACATAGGAAATTAATGGAATTGAAGCTATATGTATAACAATAGCAATAGCACTTAGACTTATAATACGCTTCACAGTGCTTCACTGTATTCTTGTATTTATTTATTTATCAAATAGGTATAGCCACCCATCTCAGGAAAAGCTGCTATGAGAAGTGAACAACAATAAGATAAAACAACTCATGTATAAAACAATCATTATAACAGCTGTAGGTGGCCTCTTTTCAGTTTCAATGTATGTGGGAGATTAAAATGTAACTTAACATAGAGATTAGTTTAACTTGCTTATCTTCATGGACTTGATACACTGAATGTTATTGTTGTTTATTATATATTTCTCTAAATTGTCTAAAGCTAAAAGTTGTTGGGCTGAGTGACAAATAAAAGTCACTGAATTAAAATAATAACATCAACATCAACAACAATCCCCTAGAATGTAACTCAGAATAAAAATAAAGAACAGAAATTAAATAAAAACTGCAAAGCAGTGACGGAAATGATGCACAGTGGAGCTCACACAGAATAAGATGATAAACAGCCACTTGGATATTTGAGGAATAAGAAGCAAAAATATTTTTAGACCCACCAAAACTTTCTAGTTCTTCAAATCTCTTCATCAAATGGAACTGATGTACTCATGTCAAATTACCTTATCTGAAATCTTGATAAAGAGGCTAAATCCATCCAATGAGCTCAATTCCATCTTGTTGCCAATCATCTGACATAGGTCCCATACTTTTGTGTTTGTTCCTACATCAAAAACCTGGAACATAAGAAGCTAAAATGACTAGTTTGGAAGGAAAAAGAATAGGTGCAACTTGCACAGGTATACAGGCTGCTAGAAGTAGGTTACCTGCCTGCTTGGCTGTTTGTTACTGGAAAATGAAGCAAAATATATCTAAGAACACAATGTGATTATCAGATGCTGAAAAAAGCAACAGAAGGTGACTATTACCATTATCATCCCTTATTATTTGCTCAGGTGTGCTTAGATAGAAAATAGATAGATAGATAGATAGATAGATAGATAGATAGATAGATAGATAGATAGATAGATAGATAGATAGATAGATAGATAGATAGATAAAGATAGATAGATAGATAGATAGATAGATAGATGAATGATGGAAGGGAGGGAGGGAGGGAGGGAGGAAGGATGGATAGATAGATAGATGATAGATAGATAGATAGATAGATAGATAGATAGATAGATAGATAGATAGATAGATGATAGATAGATAGATAGATAGATAGATAGATAGATAGATAGATAGATAGATAGATAGAAGAGAGGGAGGGAGGGAGGGAGGGAAGGAGAGAGAGAAAGAAAGGAAGGAAGAAAGAGAAAGAAAGAGAAAAGAAAAGAAAAAGTTTATAGGCTGCCCATTTTACCTCACGGTAACACTATTACCTCTGATTCACCATAACAGTTTCTCTCAATAGTCACTTCTTCCAAGCTGATTTTTTATTTTTCTCTCTTTCCCACCCATTCCACAGATGATGATGAAATTTTTATTCCACCTTTTTATATATAACTCAAGAGGGCAAGGATATTTTACTCCTGCCTCCTATTCCCACCCTCCCATCCATAATGACAAACCTTTGAAGTAGGTTAGGATGAAAGAGATGACTAGCCCTAGAGAAGTGTCCTCTTAAACCTGGAATATATATCAATATGACAATAAAAGAACTTAACCTCACCTGCTCTGTCTCATTTGGAAAATGAACCTTGTGAGAAATCTTGGTGATATTATTCTGAATTGCCTCCACTTCTACACTGTGTGGAGCCCACTTCCGACAGCCACTCCTGAAGAACAGAAATACAAATGGCTCTTAGAACTACCTTTGATGGAGAAGTTCTTAATGCTAGTACAAGAGGGTCAATTTTCACCAGCCTCACAGGAAAGGTAGTTGAGGTGGGGGTAAAAACTGAAGCTGAAGTTTTGGTTTTGTTTTTGTTTAAACATAGACACAGTTTTTACCCATGTATGCAATAAAATATCATATATATTTTGGACCAGAGAATGAAGAGAGAGAAAACAAATTGCATTCACAAAAATACCTTAATGAAAAACAAAACCACTAAAGGATGAGGAGGCTAAATTAATCTCTCCTCAGGAAAGGAAGATTATCCTCTTCATAATGATTTTAGATTAGTTTATACATTATATATATATTCTATAGAACTGATTAGCATTCTGTAATTGTTTAAAGAATAAAAAGCATGAGCCAATCCCTGAGAATTAAAAGCAACCTTGTACCTCATCACTTTTTGGATCCTATGTCTGCATTCCAACGCCAGATTCTCCTTCAGACGAGTCTCAATGAACTTCTGAACATGTTTCAGTAATGATTTACTAGGTGGAAAAAGGCCTGTACAGAGCCACAGTAATTGCCAACCATTATTCAGGCTATACCTGCCAATTTAATGAATAATTTCAAAATTTGCATACAAATATCCATAACATAAGCCAAAAACATTTCAGCCTTAGAAATCTATTAGGCAACTTAGACTGATTTTATGATTTGTGCTTTCTTTACAGGGATGCTAGTAATCTTTTATTGTGAAACTCAAGGGGTTTCTGGAATCCAGCTGCAGCTCCCCTCCTCCCAAGACCCACAGATCAAGATGTTCTTTTTTGTTGCAACCACTGATATAAAATCTATCCTATTGAGAGAACTCCCAACCTAATACTCCGACCTGGCACTTATAGTGGCAGCCAAAATGGTCATGTCAATTTGAAACATTTGGTTGGAAATACTTTTTTGTTACCTGTTATGGTTTTCTGTTAACTGTTTCAAGATCTGACAGTAGACCTCATCTTGCAGAGTATCCTCCTGGATTGCCACTAAAAATATCTGGTCAGTAAGTTCCACAGGAGATCTCTCTTGCTTTGAGGGATAATCTCCCATGTATTTCATAATGGGTGAGCAAAAAAATGTAAGGAAAGATTTAACAAAAAAATAAGTACAAATTACAAACCAACTCAAAACTCCTTCTGAGTGCAGCATGTAACCACTTAGTGAATGCTCTTTAGTAGAAGCTGGATTTGACTATTAAGATAGTGCTCTCTTACATACCTATCTTACAGTAACACATCTTGTTGCCCAAATTCTCTTAGCATAATTATTTTGTTTGCTCTGGCAATCATCATTAATGTAAATTTTCTCCTGGATTATCCAATTTGGTCACCTAAAATCTGGATTCACTCTTCATCCTCTTCTCAATTTTCTGCACTCAAATAAATTAATCCATGTCCAACAATTAACAAAAATGTAAAGGTATTTATCAATACCTATGTATTTGTTCACTTTTTATTAAAAATATTTCCAAGTCAGGGACGGAAGCGTAGAAACCAGTTCATAGAAAATAATTATATTCTGCCCATTACCAAATTAGCTGACTTTAGCATGAAGGATATCAATGAAGGTCTGGCAAGCAAAGTCCCAGAAGTCTGGATTAGAACACACCTTCTTTAGCAAAGGCTTTTTCAGGGGCTCCCTAGAATGAGCCCACAGATGACTCCGCCCTCGGGACTTGGGTAAAACAGCCTTGCTGATTGACTCCTTCTCAGGTACTCTGAAGAAACATAAAACTATTTCAAAATTTGGTCTGATCAGTACAGATAACTGACTTATATCTGTTGCTTACAGGCTAATATACCTGGATCTTCCCTAAGATTCTCTAGCCCTATCACCACTTATCACTCAGAATTAGAATTAATTCATAAAGGAACAAAAGGACAAAGCCATTTTCATATAGCAAAATCCTAAACCTCTCTGTTAACATCTATCAAAAGAATCAAGCAAATTAAAAAGCTGATATGGATATACACCATGTTGTCAAATGGCAATTCCTTACAAAAGAGGTCTTTAGGAGTGGGGGAAAACACTTGAAAGTTTGAACTAGGATCCAGAAAATGTGCTACCCTATCGGGCTTTGAAACTAAAGAGCTATATGTACTGGGATGGTCTGGATGAAAGACTCACAGAGCAACATGGGACTGAACTATAGATCAGTATTTCTAATTTACAGACATGGCTGTAATGAATGGGAATTGAAGATAGAAGAGGATCTGTCTTTCTCTTCAATATACATTCAAGGAACTGAATGACTACAGACCAGTTGCTCTAACATCTGTAGTTATGAAAACCTTTGAAAGGCTAGTGATATCCCACTTGAAAACCATCACGAATCCACTGTTAGACCCCCTGCAATTTGCATACCGAGCAAATAGATTGACAGATGATGCTGTTATGCTGTGATGATGCTGTGATGCTCCCTCGGGAGTTGGGCGGCATACAAATCTATTAAATTAAATTAATATGGCTCTGCACTACATCCTACAACATCTTGAATCTCCAAAGACCTATGCAAGGGTCCTCTTTGTATACTTTAGTTCAGCATTCAATACCATCCTACCGGACATTCTTCTAACTAAACTAAATCAGCTAGCGGTACCTGAACACACTTGTAAGTGGATCACAAGCTTCCTAACAGACAGGAAGCAGCAGGTGAAGCTAAGCAGAATCACATCAGATACCTGTACAATTAGCACAGGGGGCCCCCAAGGCTGTGTGCTCTCTCCACTTCTCTTCTCTCTCTATACCAATGACTGCATCTCAATCGATCCAACTGTTAAACTACTGAAGTTTTCAGATGATACCACAGTGATTGGTCTCATTCAAGACAATGATGAAACCGCATACAGACGGGAGGTTGAACAACTAGCCTCATGGTGCGACCAGAACAATCTGGAACTGAACACACTCAAAACCGTAGAAATGGTGGTAGACTTTAGGAGAAACCCTCCCATTCTACCACCTCTTTCAATACTAGACAACACAGTATCAACAGTAGAGATCTTCACATTTCTAGGTTCTATAATATCTCAAGACCTAAAATGGTCACCTAACATCAAAAACGTCATCAAAAAAGCACAACAAAGAATGTTCTTTCTGTGCCAACTCAGGAAGCTCAAACTGCCCAAGGAGCTGCTGAAACAGTTCTACAGAGGAATTATTGAGTCTGTCATCTGCACCTCTATAACTGTCTGGTTCAGTTCTGCAACCCAACAAGACAGACACAGACTTCAGAGGATAATCAGAACTGCAGAAAAAACAATTACTGCCAACCTGCCTTCCATTGAGGACCTGTATACTGCATGAGTCAAAAAGAGGGCCGTGAAAATATTTACTGACCCCCTCGCATCCTGGACATAAATTGTTTCAACTCCTACCCTAAAAACAACGCTATAGAGCACTGCACACCAAGACAACTAGACACAAGAACAGTTTTTCCCAAACGTCATCACTCTGCTAAACAAATAATTCCCTCACCGCTGTCAAACTATTCACTAAGGCTGTATTACTATTACTATTAGTCTTCTCATCGTTCCTATCACCCATCTCCTCCACTTATGACTGTAACTTGTTGCTTGTATCCTTACAATTTATATTAATATTGTTTCCTTGTTGCTTATTTGCTATGTTGCTATGACAATCATTAAGTGTTGTACCTCATGATTCTTGTCAAATGTATCTTTTCTTTTATGTATACTGAGAGCATATGCACCAAAGACAAATTCCTTGTGTGTCCAATCACACTTGGCCAATAAAGAATTCTATTCTATTCTATTCTCAATATGGTGCTGAGATGGCAATAGAAAGATGATCACAGCAAGGTGGCAGTAGCGAGTTGTCCCAATCCAGCTTGCATGTTCTACAGAGGAATATCCCCTGTAAATGCAGTGAAGCAGTACCATTTTGCCCCCTCTAATGCCTTTTGGGTGCTGTGATTATTTAATGCTAATATTCCCTTGTAGCACTTATCAGTCTGAGCTATTTGTTAGTGCAGTCAATATTAGTTTATGAAAGCAAACTTTAAGATAGCACTTTAGTATTGCTATGCAGGAAAGCTCTTTCTCTAGTTCACTCTATTTTTTTGTACGTTAGGAATAACTATTTATTTTAATGATGTCCTTCACACAGAACAATCACACATGGACCAGATACCCTTTCTGAGGAGACCAGTATGGAAGACAAAATAGAATTTAATAACTAATAGAGATTTTAATGCAATACTCGTTGATTCTTCCTCAATTAGGCTTAAAAGGCAATACAGGTATATTTTTCAAGGAAATGTAAAAAATTGTATAAAACATAATAAAGTATACCTGAAGTACTCATAGGAGAATTCTTCCAGAGTATATGGCTTCACATTTGCATTCTCTTCCTCGGATTCTTCCACATGAGAGTTTAGTGATACTAACCTCCGTTGTTCAGGTGACATCATCAGTAAGCTCTGGAAAGATATGGCAATTTGAAGACACTTCACTTATTGTCATAGCAGCAACATAATATTAGAAATTAAGAACATGTATGGATTTTCGGGAAAATATTTGTGAGCAGGACTTCTCTTTCTGCCAGATTTGCTCAAAGATGTTTGACAGAAAAAGAGAAGGAAGGAAGCATATCAGCATTTTTCTAACATTAGAGGATTCATTCCAAAAAAGATTCTCAAAGGGGCTAGTGCTGTACTTGAACAAGACCAACAGAACACATTTTGAAATTTAGCAATTATTTTATATCTATATATTTAGGGCAATAGACAATATTTTTTTATTTCACATAGATTCTGATAACAATCTTACAAGAATAATCACATTTATAACTCATTATATTAGTTACCTATGAATTACAGTAATTTTCTGTGCATGCTTGATTATGCTCTTAAATAAAGCCATGCAGGAAAATTAGTACAAGGGCAAAGTTAACTTTTCAGACCAAAGAACTTAAAAAAAGGGGGAATCTGTCTGCATATATAAATTCTGAGTATCCACAGTGAAACACAGTATAGAGGTCCCAAGTTAAGGGGAAAATTCCAAGTGGAGAGTAAATCTGTTGTTAGAGGAAACACTGCAATAGTTCAATATCCAAACATGTAAACTAGCAGCTAGAAAGAACAGCTAAAATTGTACAAAGATTTGTGGACCAAAGTCTATCAAGGCCTAAAAAGACTGATATTCCACATATTGAAAAGAAAGGGACAATATTATTACTTGGATTAATTAATCTCTTCAATTATTAGAAGCATATTTTCAAGTCATCAGATTTGAAAAGATGCAGAGCAGAGGTTTAGGAATGATTTTCTATGCTTGTTGGAAAGCCTCAATCAGGCTATCAAAAGGGATTAGACAAACATCATTAGAAGGAACAGCACAGCTTCTAAACAATAATCTGTTTTAATCTGGTGACTGGGCATCAGGACAGCCTAAAATATCTCTCCCTTACTGCAATGAAAAAGACTGCTCTGTGTGTCTTTTTAAAGAAATTATTTTAATGAAAAATTGAAATGGGAATTTGGCTTAAGTATTCTTACAAATTAAACCTAGCTAGCGGCTGAAGTACTATGCCTTGTTTGCCATCTGGCTAGAAAGAAACAAGATAAGCTGGAGTGGTAAAGAACATCTTAGAGGTTGACAAGGAGCCATTTTATCTTGAAGAATGATGATAATCTGATTTTACAAATAAAGAATAAGGGCCCAATGCATATAAAAAGATTGTATAACATTTTACTGGAATTAGATTCAGAAACAGAATTAGTTAAGGATTGCATGATAAAATGGGCTCAAAATATTGGAGAACCTATAATGATGGAAACATGGGAAAAGATATGGGTTAGAAATGTTAAATTTACACAGGCTCAAAATTTAAGAGAAAATTTTTATAAAATGTTTTACAGATGGCATTTAGATCCAAAAAAACTAGCTTGTATGTACCCAACCTTACAACCTAAATGTTGGAGATGTGAATGTGAGGATGCTACATATTTCCATATATGGTGGACCTATAAAAAAATCAAGGCTTTTTTGGATAAAAATTTGGTGGATTATACAAAATATTTTAAAGAAAAAGATCAAGTTCACACCACAGTTTTAATAATTACGGATTGTTCTGTTATAGAGATTAACTTGATTTTGAACTTTATAACTGCTGCCAGGTTACTGGTGGCACAATACTGGAAGAAGGAAGATACACCTACAATTGAAGAATGGACATTGAAAGTTACACACTTGGCTGAAATGGCCAAAATTTCATCATACCTTAAAGACCACTCAAATGAAAGATAAATATTGGAATGGAGTAGGTGGACTGAATATATTCAAAATAAGTATCAGATTAAGAAAACCCAAATAGTTTATTAATGTTAAATGTTTAAAAAATTTTAGATTATACTTTCAAGTTTTTGAGTAATAAGGAGTTAAGAATTAGAAAAATACTTTTGAATTAATAATTTTTTTAGGTTATTTTAGTTTTATGCTTTTCTTTTTGAAATTACACCTTGTGCTTTTTCTGGGAAGTCCGGGGGTGGGGGTGGGGAGGGTGAGAGGGGTGGGGGGGTGGAGGGGGGAAGGGGGGGAGAAAAGAGAAAAATGTATGTACTTTGTACTTTTAAAACTTTTCAATAAAAAAAGGAGCCATTTTATAAGAGTGCCCTCCAACCCTTCTTTTTTCCACTACTAGTTTACTATCTTTATTATTCAGGGGATAAAGTGGCAGTCATTTGTCAAGAGTTAAGCATTATTTGTCAAGAGTTAAGCACCTGCATTATTTGTTCCTTACCAATATTTGACTGGAAGGCTTTGTAACTGTAGGGATGATATAGATAGTATCTGATGACACAAACCCAGAACCATTGGTTCGCTCATTTTGAGCAGGGATCCAGCCTTGATTTTCTCCTAGTCTTTTGTCCTGGGTTAAAATCAACAAGTCCCCCTTCTTGAAGGCCAAAATGGTAGTGTCCCCTGGAAAACAAAAACTGAAGCATATTATTTCAGCTATGATACATCAGATCTAAAATGCATGATGGTGTTTCAGATTGAAGCATTAGTCCGCTTTCTGACAATGACAAAATGCCATTGTCTCTATTTTGTTTAAGCATAGATACTTCAGGTTATGTCATCAGTGCTTATAACATGTTTAATATCATCAATATTTTCTACCACTTCTTCATCTTTCTCATTTCCAAAAAAATTCTGCTATGTAGAAAAAGACTGCATTGTGTTTTTTACTAGCACTGGGAAAAGAAATAGCCTGATTACCCTTTTCTTAGCAATTGATAGTGTACACCACCAGGAACAGTCAAATTACACAAAGATAACTAGTAAGTTCCTCATGAATTCCCAAGAAAGAAAACTGAAAGGAGCCTATGCAGAACTTGGATAAGCGAATAATATCAACTGGCAGAAACTGGGATAAAGAGCCTAAACCCAATCTTTTCTAGCCAATCTTGTTTCTTGAGAAAAGAGTATAAAAACTATATATAAGCAAACTTTCAAAAGATAGATTATGATAAGGATCTGATACATCTGTAGCTGTTTTTGCATCACATTAGTCTGCCTACCCTACATTACTTGACCGAGTGGAGAATGGCCTGAGAATGGACCCACATATTGCATGTGTGACTCTCTTTACCTCTTTCTCTCTCTTTTCTTTTCTCTTGCACTTTCTTTTCGAGTTTAATTTGTATTGTCTTTTATTATTTTTAAAATAAATATTGTTAATTGTTATGTCTTACAGCACAGTATACAGTCAAACTTTTTCCTTTCCATGATATAGATTTTTTTTCTGTTGAACAACAACACACAATAATATATAATGTATGTAAGTTACCTTGTAGCTTTTTGTCTTGTATTGCCACCGCATAAAGTGATCGCTTTTTCAGTCCTTCCAGGAACATGACTATTAATTCTGCAATTGCAACACTATTGACAGATGTCAAAACAAACTCTTCACCACGCAGTGTGCTAAGGGTGCAGCTTTGCCCAAATGTCTTGACTCCCCTGTAGTCACAAAATATTTCAAAATAAACTAGCTTGTAAAAGGGCAAGAAAACAAAAGTCTGGTATCCTTCAACATCTAACATAAGCAAGGAGTAAACATTTCTAAATATAGAAGTGTTCCAAATCGACAACCATTAGTGCTACTAAAAAAATCACATTGTGTAGCTTTTCCTTCTTTACAATTTTTTTGTATAGAAAAAAATAATATCGTAAGTAAACACAGGAGGGTTATAAATGGAAACGCAGAAAAGCCAAAAATTGAAGTCCAGATACTTTGTAAAATCCTGTGAACAAATCAATGTAGTTGTAATGCTTCTAGAAGCTGAAATAGAATTACTTCAGTTAATTCAACTCCTTCATCTCTCTTTACAGAGATTAATTGTATTGCATTAGATTCTCAACCCAGAGGACACAATATTTTAAGAGCTAGAAAAATACTTTCTGAGTAAACAAACTCACTAGTTTTATTCCATAGGGAGAGAAACAGAGATGGTATTCAGCCAGTTCGAACCGGTTCGTGCGAACCAGTAGCAGCAATTTGGACTGGTTCGCCGAACTGGTAAATACCACCTCTGGGTGGCCTCGCCTCCGCCCACCTGGTCGCCACTTGTCCCGCCCACCCACTCAACGCTCACTTGCCCCACCCGATCGATGCTCCCCCCGCCCACCCACTCAATGCTCACCCCTTCGCCATGCAGCCCAGCTAATCGCCTCACCAGTCGCCTCTGCGCCTCACCCGCTCTGCTCAGCTCACCAAAGGTAAGCTTGCCGCCTGCTTCCCCTTCGCCTTGGGTCGGGGGCTGGGGGCTCAGGGATGCGCCATTCCCTGAGGCCCCAGAGCCTCCGCCTGCTCGCTGCCTGCCTTGGCCTGGTCGGGGAACACACCATTCCCTGGCTCTGGCCTTCCTGGGGCCTCCTCCTGCATACCGCCCACTCTCCCTTTGCCATGCATTGCCCCATTTCCCCTCCTTCAGAGGCCCTGGCCCTTACTCAATCTACCCGCTTCCTCCCACATGACCGCCTCTTTCTTTGTCCCGCAGCTAGCTGCCAGGGAAGGCAAGCCAGGGCTGAACCGTCGCCGCTGGGCTCCCCGCCAGCCCGCATTTGTTCACTCCCCTTGTCATGAGAAGCCAAAAAAGAGGTGGTGGCTGCAGGCTTCTTGAACTGAAAACTACCGGCCTCCGTTCTCGAATGCGCCAAAAAGGAGCTTCAGTCCCATGACCGTCGTCGCCCTCCTGTTCTTCGCGCCGGCTGTGCACATGCACCATAGAACAAGGCGGCAACAGTCACAGGACTGAAGCTCTTTTTCGGCGCATGCAGGAGGAGGCCTTTGACAGATTCTGAGTTTAGCCACCTCAGACCCTGGGCAGAAAATAATAGGTAGAAAAAGGCTGCAATAGTTGTAAGTTACATTTTTTTTACTACCGGGTTCTGTGAGCGTGGCTTGGTGGGGTCATGTGATTGAGTGGGTATGGCCAACTCGATGCCATTCACAACAAGGTTCCACCCCACCAAGCCACGCCCACCAAGCCACGCCCACAGAACCGGTAGTAGAAATATTTGAATCCCACCACTGGAGAGAAAGCTATGCAAATCAAAGAACATGGAAAATCTTTCAGTTCTTATGACACAATAACAGAAGAATCAAATATGGACAATAATATAATATTAGCTGAACATCATTTCTCCTAAATATTGACAAAGAGCTCTTTCCAGTCTAGCATGTCCAACAACAGTACCTGTTGGTATGGATGCCAGTAATTTCTGGAAAAGACAAGTCTAGAAGTCTTCTTTCAGTGTCATCTAGGAAACATACACCTTTCCAATTAATTGCCACAATGAAATGTTTCTTTGGCAGACTGGGCCCTGCAAACACAATATAAATATTAGATTTTCTCAACTTCTCACTATACCTCCTCCTACACAAAGTATGTTGCCATCACAGTACCTGAAAATTTAGTAACTTCAAAGAATCTAGAAAAGAGCAGAGGCCACTGATCACGTGCAAAGTCTACCAGCTGCTCCTTTACACATTGAGGGGAAATCTGGTCCTGTGTGTAAGTCGCCTACAACATACAAGAAATATATTGCAGTTCAATGGGTATTTGTTTCTTAAATACAGTACATTGCACAAAGGCCCTAAATACATCTGACAATCTTCACATATTTATTGTTTAATAAGCAAGTTACAGATAAAAAAGTACAATGGAAATGAATTTAGGCATTCCATTCATACTTGACTTCACAGCTGCAGTAGAAATAGAAGCTAATATTAATGTCAAATCCTACATCATTTGGATGTTCATACCTTAGCGTGAGCATATGTGATGAGGTTCACCCACTTCTCTTGGGATTTGGATCTTAGTAGCTTTGCTGGGATACATTCTTGGAGAATACTTTGAACCAACTCATTTTGGATGGACTCTCCAAATTTGATATAACAGTATTTGGCTCCAATTTCCAGCAAGTCCTCCTCCTATAACAATTAATCAGATTAGTCAGTTTTCTGGAAGAGTTCTTAACCCACCTTCATTCCCTAGGCCTCATTAGCTAGACCAAACAAATGACATATTAATGTACTACCAGGAGAAATAAGCTTAAAATAAAATAAAGCCCTTCGTGGCATGGGACCAGGATGCTTGAGGGACCTTCTCATCCCACAGGGATTGGCCTGCCTCACCCATGCCGGCAAAGGAGGCATGCTGCAGGCTCCACTGGCCAGGGAATTCAGCTGGCTGGGTCCAGGAGGAGAGCCTTCTCTACTTTTGTGCCTGCCTTTTGGAATATTTTACCCATCCCCCCACCCCAAGTGAGATCGGCTCCAAGCCTTCCGACCTGCCACAAGGACTTAAAAGACCTGGTTCTGCCAGCTGACTTGGGGCTCCAATGGAGGAAATTTCACATGAAAAGTGGTTGATAGATTAATAACAGATGCTACCATCCCTCTTCTCATCCCACCCTCTCCCTCCCCATCTTTTAACTGGGCTCAGTAATTGGATCTTTACAGTATTTTATTTATGTCTTTTAGGTTTTGGAGTATCTTTATAAGATTGTAAGCTGCCCAGACTTACCCTGTGGTAAGATGGGCGGCCAATAAATATTACAAACAAACAAATAATACGTAGAGCAATGGATTTAGAATTATAAATAATTCTTGCCAGAGATATGTCCTTAAAAAGTTATTTTTTTCTCCAAGTGGCTTGGCCCTTTTCTACCTTTTCACAGCAGTATTCTCCAAACCGGATGCCACGTATTATCTGATAATAGATGAGTTCAGTACTGATGGGATCTTCTTTGGAGTTGTGCCAGGGGGTAAAGATCTCTTTTCTGAAGTAGAGACGCCAAGGAGTATACTGTACATGACCACCCTTCTCTTTTTCCTGTTGTTCACACTGAGAAATGGCATCCATGATGTGATCCCGTCCACTGCCCAGTGACCAGACCTAAGGTCATTGTTAAGGGGGGGAAAGTCTGCTTAGTTAAAGAAGTACAAATTACCTTGAAAAACTTAATATAATAAAAATTGAATGAAAATTGCACAAAAGTTATAAAGGAGAATTAATAGCATTATGTATAGCTGTGCATAAATAGGATGGCAAAAGGAGGGGATGGCCTCATTATATGTTCTTCTGCATTATTTGTAGGGCAGGGTGAAACAGTCTCTGAATTGACACAGATTGGGAAGTTACATTATATTAATATTCCTATGTATGTCTGTGTAAACAAAGAAAAAAATGCCATCAAGAGGATACCGGATTGCAGCAGGTAAAAAAAAACAATCTAATAAATAAATAATATATATTTTTAAGTGACAAAAATTATTATAAGGCTATAAATAAATTTCCTGGTACATGTCTCTTTGTAAACTGCACTAACATTCATTACACTAACAACTCATTTTTTTTAGAGCCGAGATGGTGCAGTGGTTAAATGCAGCACTGCAGGCTACTGCTAGTTCAGCAGTTCAGCTGTTCAAATCTCACCGGCTCAAGGTTGACTCAGCCTTCCATCCTTCCGAGGTGGGTAAAATGAGGACCCAGATTGTTGGGGGCAATATGCTGAACTCTGTAAACCGCTTAGAGAGGGCTGTAAAGCACTATGAAGCGGTATATAAGTCTAAGTGCTATTGCTATTGCTATTAAATTCCAAGAATGTCAACTGAAACTTGATTGTATTGTATTTGTCTTGAGGCCAACCTGAAACTTTGCTGACTTAAATTCTGGCTAAAATGAACGTTCTGGGGTGAGTCCTTGGAATAACTTATATCTTGGGATAGTTACATCTCCTCCTTGAAAAAGCAAATAGATTGTGGCCTATCCCCATTAGCTGTATGCTCTAGAGCTGTGATGGCGAACCTATAGCACGCGTGCCACAAGTAGCACGCGGAGCCATATCTGAGGGCATGCAAGGCGTTGCCCTATGTCAGCTCCAGCATCCATGTGCGTGCTGGCCAGCTGATTTTCGGTCTTCCCGAGGGCGAGGGAAGGCCGTTTTCACCCTCCCCAGGCTTCAGGAAAGCCTCTGGAGCCTGTGGATGGCAAAAAATGGACCCAACAGGTCTACCGGAAGTTTGGAAACGAACTTCCAGTAGGCCGGTTGGACGGTTTTTTGCCCTCCCCAGGCTTCAGGAAAGCCTCCAAATCCTGGGGAGGGCGAAAACGGCCCAACGGGCCTACCGGAAGTCCGGAGGCTTCAGTGAGGCCTGCACGCATGCACGGGAGGGGCAGCAGGGTGGGTTGTGTGCGCATTTGTGAGGGGGAGGGCATTGCATTATGGGTGTGGTCACACGCGTGCATGCTATCGCGCGCGTGCGCGCCCTTTCGGCACCCGAGCAAAAAAAGGTTTGCCATCACTGCTCTAAGGGAAAAGATAAAGCCTTGAAAGACTCAAGCAGAAAATCTTGGACTAAGAGGTATTCCAAAGGATAGGAAAAAATTGACATTTTCACTATTGCAAGTTTTTGGATATTCCTTTTCTCATCCTGAAATAATTTTATCACATCCTTCACACTCCATCTAAGGCAAGGGTGTCGAACTCGATTTCATTGAGGGCCGCATCAGGGTTGCATTTGACCTCGGGGGCCAGGGTGGATGTAGCCAGGGTGGGCATGGCCAGCTTAATGTCACTTGTGTTTGGGGTGCCTGTGGCAGCCCAAGCGCTCTGCCAGCAAAAATGAGCTCCAAGCTTCGGAGCTGGAACAGCCTCCTGCAGCCCTCTGCCAGCAAAAACAGAGCTTGGGAGGCTGTGCGCTACCCTCACGAGTTCCATTTTCAGCTGGGATGACCTCCTGCAACCCTCTGCCAGAGAAAATGGAGCTTGGGAGGCCACACGCAGCCCTCCCGAGCTCCGTTTTCACTGGCAGAGGCACTGTGGGCCAGTCCTTCGCTGTTTCCAGGGCGGCCCTGCAGACCAGATCTAAGCACCCCGTGGGCTGGATCTGGCCCGCGGGCCTTGAATTTGACACCCCTGATCTAAGGACATTTACTTGAGCATTATTTGATGCCGGTCTTCAATGACTTCTACAGGTAACTATCACCACATTCCTTATTAGAGTCACTTTTGTGAAGTTCAGTTTGTGGCACCTGGATTACCAGTATGCTCTTGATGTCACAGATGGTGCCTTGATCTCATTGAAGTACTTAATAGTAAGCTTTCTCAGCTAACGCAGTAAGTGATTATAAATCAGCTGAGATAAGATCAATGTCCTGAAATATCTAAGAAGGCCACATAATTCTTAACCATAGCTGTGGTCTTTAGGCACCAATGGCTTTATTCTACAACTAGATAAGTCCAATATTTGTTTTTGTTTTGCTTCTCCATCCACTTACATTCAGTGTTGTTGACTGCCTTGTGCCAAGGGATTTCCTGCACCTCTACTTTTTACTTTTTTATGTCAAGTTTTATTACCTACATCATACTGGTTTTGCTTTGCTGCAAATACTGTCTGTCTGTCTGTCTGTCTGTCTGTCTGATTAATTTCTTTACTCTGTCAGTCTATGGTCATCTATTAAATAAGTAATTCCAAGAACATTCACAACCTCAACTCAAAGGGGCCTTTATGTAAATATTGAGCAAATTGAACAAAATGTTCACTCAGATTGAGTGTGCAAAGAATGACTTACTTATGTAGACTGACTAAAATGAACATTAAATACATGGTCAGCATGATAGTGACACATATGAAAAAAAAATACACAGCCCTTTGGATCGATCACGTGGGTTATTTTGTTTTCACACAATGACATTCATATGATCAGATTAAATAGAATACATGGGGGAAATCCCCTGGCTGCACCAAAAAAGCAAACTACCAATTCTGATTATGTGAATTTCCTTAAGTTATAAAACCTCTTAGTGCTATTTATGTGAGAAAAGGGTAAACAGCTTGTGAAATCTGGGAAGAGATGGAAACTGCATCTTTACATTTAGAGCCCTGGACTGGCAGCAAAAGAAAAGCCCAAACCACCCAGGAAAGTATTTTATGAAGTAATGTTCCCACCCAGAGGTGGGTTCCTGCCTGTTTTTGCCGGTGTGGTTAATAGCTGTTGTTCGGCGCAGAGCCGAAAACGCTGCTGCCGTTCACGGCGAGGGAGCTTTCCCCGGGCGCTTTAGCTGCCCGCATGGACTCTGCCAATTGCGTTCTTTTGCCCTCTGCGCATGCAGAACGCTTTGCACATGCGCAGAGGGCAAAAGAACGCAATTGGCGGCGTCCATGCGGGCAGGGAAAGCGCCCGGGGAAAGCCCCCGCGCCGCGAACAGCAGCAGCGTCTTCGGCTCTGCGCCGAACAACAGCTATTAACCGCACCGGCAGGAACCCACCTCTGTTCCCACCCTAGGATACAAAAATAACAGATTAGAAATTAAAATATTTGAAAAGTGTGCTTTTCCAGAGCATTTAGATTGACATGACACATAGCTTCATTTTACCTTATCATACAAAGCAATGTAGAGAGAGAAGCCAAATGTGTCTTTCAAGTTCATTTGATCAGCTACCAGCTGGCAGATCTCCTTTGCAGTGGAGGCTGAATCTGCAAGCACTTTGGTACTGTTGCCGTTCATCATGATTACACTAAGTGTAATTGGCTTCTTACTCTTGGTTGCCTAAAAAACAAAGTTAAAGAAGTACTAAGAAATATAAGTCGATTCCGCACATGAAGAAGATTGAATCTCAACTTTTACAATATAGTGTATGTACTGTAGATGATCTACATCTAGTTAGGGAAGGCTTTGTGAAACTATTAGAATAGATTAATATTTAATGTTTCCATGCCTTTTAGTGCCTTAATGCTAAAAAGGTGGCAAATATCTGTAACTTGGGTGTAGAATGAGGGTGGAGGTTAGTTCTCTGAGCTTGTGGGTTGGTTTCGAATGTTTCGTTACCAAGCTAGGTAACATCTTCAGCAGATTTCAGGGGATATCAGTGTCAGTGTTAGCAATAGCACTATAGCAATAGCACTTAGACTTATATACCCCTTCATAGTGCTTTACAGCCCTCTCTAAGCGGTTTACAGAGTTCAGCATATTGCCCCCAACAATCTGGGTCCTCATTTTACCCACCTCGGAAGGATGGAAGGCTGAGTCAACCTTGAGCCTGGTGAGATTTGAACAGCTGAACTGCTGAACTAGCAATCAGCTGAAGGTCGCAGTGCTGCTTTTAACCACTGCACCACCTCGGCTCAGTGTTCCTCTGTTTATAAGGGCTTCGTGTGGTCAGTAGGTCTTATGATGGGAAGGTCACATCAGGTGAGGGTCTTGTGATGCATCAAGTGTGGGTTGCATCAAATGAGGGTCTTATGATGGGTCAGGTGTGGATCATGTCAGCAGCACCAACCCTCAACCAACCCACGCAACCCCCCATGCCCTCCACCCAGCACTTTACCTCCCAATGATCCTCACCTAATGTTACCTCTCCATCACAAGACCTACTGACCACATGAAGCCCTTATAAACAGAGGAACACTGACATCCCCTAACCTCTGCTGAAGATGTTATCTAGCCTGGTAATGAAATGTTTGGAAACCCACAAGTTTAGAGAACGAACCTTGCTCTCAAGTACTTTTTTCTATGCTTAAGTGTAAATGGTATTATCCAGAGATGTTCTTTCTCATCATCAGGTTCCTTTTATGATGTTTATTCATAAAGTTACATCCACTAAAATCCTTTCCAATGTTAATCTTTTTCTGTTTGATAGCTGCTCCTTTCAACTCTTTTCTGTTCTCTCAAGATATTAGTAAGATCTTTTCTCTCTTGAATAGCTGATCTTTCCCCACAGCCATTTTGTATTGCTTTTGACAAAGATAATTGCTAGCTTTTTTTACTTACCCTTTTTATAGCAAAAATTCAATTTTGAGGGGAAAATATAATAATTCAGTAATTTAATTTATTTTCTTTCACAGGAAATAAACTTGTATTTGTGCGATTTAAAGAAAGTTCTGGAAAAAATACTGATTTTTGCTTGCTTACTTAGAATGGCTAGTGCAGCAAATGTGTCTCAAATGTTAAAAGAAAGAGAACATGGAATTCATAAGAAACTCTAGCTAAATGGTGTCAACTGGATTCCTCATAAGAAGTGACGAAGAGAGCTAATATGGAACCTACTCTAGAACCTACTCTACATGAAAGGAAACTTAAGATATCAGAAAAAGGCTGCAAAATAATTGCCCATTCTGGTGAGGACAATGGCAATTCTAATCCAACATAGCTCGAGGATATCAGACTGGAAAATATTAATTTAGATAATTAGAATTACCTATCCTATGTCCTATCATACCATAATTTTTGATGTAAGAAAAGAGAAGATAAAATGTAATGTAATTTGGGTAATAGTTACCTGCAGATCCATCCAGCTAGGTGGTTCAGATCGTGTTCCATTCATATAAGTTCGCCTCAACCGTTCAGAACAATATGGTGCATACAATAATGGTCCACCCCGAATGAAATTTAGTAGATACTACAGTAGTATGAAGTAAAATAAATTATTTGAAAACATATGACCACATAAGTTTGTTAGGATCTTCTATAATAGTAAGTAGAACATAATGAAAATGTTTACAGTCAATTCTATTTTACTTTTTGCACTTTGAATATCATGTCTCCAGTATAATGATACTCTTTAAATTCTCTTTAAGAATGGGCTTGACAAAGTAGAAGGTGAAATAATTCTTTAGGCTGCAAACATGAAAATATTTGACCTGTGTCTGAAAACTGCAAATGTCAACCTTCAGTGTGTAAGATAGAAACAAACTTCACAATGATTGTTAGAATCCAAATGTTGCCAATAAGATGTTTTTAGGATAGCATTAAGACAGAAAGCAGCTAAGAATTGGGAGTGAAGAGGAAGAAGGTCAAGATATACAATAAAAAGGGAAACACTAGAAAGAATAGGGAATAGTTGCTGCTGAATTTTGCATTAGGCAACTATGGGCTAGAGCAGAGCTTAGCAACCTGTACCCAAAACCATCTAGCCCAGGGGTCCCCAACCCCCAGTCTGTGGACCGGGCAGAAACCGGGCCACGCAAACAAGCAAAGCCCCATCCATGGGATGCAGGCAGCATGCTCCGTCTGGTCCGTGGAAAAACCTCTCTCCACAGAAACTGGTCCCTGGTGCCCAAAAGGTTGGGGGCCGCTGATCTAGCCCATGGTCCTAAATGAAATATATTTGCCTCGCATGCACAGAAAGAGTGCTTGCTGCCTCCTCAGGCAATCATTTTAACTATGGTTTCACCAGCTGTCTCTGTGCAACTTGTACAAACAGAATGATGGCAGTAGTCTAGCCTCTGGCCCCTGCACTGAAGACTTTTGTCACCCTGGGGCTAAAGCTTTGTTCCACACATGGTCCTCAGCCACTAACTGAAGTAGCTTTTACTAGGAGCAAGCAACTACAGAATCAGTACCTTCACAAACTGGTCT
Organism: Diadophis punctatus similis; assembly: GCA_023053685.1. Classification (NCBI taxonomy): domain Eukaryota; kingdom Metazoa; phylum Chordata; class Lepidosauria; order Squamata; family Dipsadidae; genus Diadophis; species Diadophis punctatus. The sequence goes on from JALIGW010000033.1 coordinate 4,257,303, forward strand.
GAAGGGCAGAAAGAACCAAGGCAGAGTGACAGCAAGATCCAACCTCTATGATAACTAGTTTTATTGTTATTTTCAGTGAGTTGTTTGCAGATCTGGCAATAAATCTCGTCCCTGTTATAGAAAACAAATAGGCATTTTGTTATGTTTCAAGTTCATCATCTCAGAGGCTAGCAAACTTTTCTGGCCAGAGATCACATTTAATTACATTTTTTAAAAAGGACTGTGCTCTCTGTTGGCTGCAGCAGGGATGAAGAGCCAAAAGGTTTGCCCTTTCCTCCTTTTGGGAATGTAGGATTTAATGACATTCCTATTTTGCATGATAGGGGAAAAAAGGAAAATCATAGTAGGGGGGGGGATTTTTTTTTAAAAAAACCCAAATACTTTCTCAACAAAACAAATAGAAAAATGCACAGTTGAAGAGTCATAAGGGAAAGGTAGATGCAGTCAGTGTTGAATATGTCTGTCATTCTCTGTTACTTATCATGAATTTTGGTTTTCAGGGTTATTTCATGCCCTGTACATCAGTTTTACCTATAACAATGTTTATTTTACAGGGAAAACAAATCAGACCAATGAGTCCTCTAGATGAGTTGTGAAACTTCACCCTTGTTATGAAATTGACTGGGGGGAAAATGGGAGAATCTCACGTGGAATTTAAGAGATTTAAAACCTCACACATGAGATTGTTCACTTAAATGTAAGCTTAACTAAAATATTTTATGACTTTTGTTTAAAAATGCAACTGATACAAAAATAAACAGTATATTATACTTTTATATTTTAAAATCCTGAAATTCAGCTCAAAAGCCATAGAAAAAACTTTGCTTCAAGCTTCTTGCAAAGAAAATAAAAAACAACATAGGCTATCAGAAAAAGTATGCTTCAGAGTTTTAATGTCAGACATGCAAGGAACAAGTGACATAAGTACCAACCACAAAATTAGTGATACCAGAAACACCTCTGATGAAGCTTAATAGCTTTTTATATAGCCTTCTTGCACAAAACATACACATACATGATTTCAATACTTGAAGGAAACCTGAGTTTTATTCAAGCCATTTTAGATGCACATCTGGATCTGGATCTGTGCATTTGCTATTAAAAATAAAGGTACTGTTTAATAAATGTAATACCTGATGGCAGGACGCAGGATAGCATTTCCAATGATAAACTGCACTTTTTCAAGGTTAGACATAGGTCTCTCAGACTCGGAACATTCCTCCTGAAACATATCTTCCCCATTCATCAGCTGGCTTTTTATCTAAAATAAGCATAAAACCATTCACCTTTTTTTATTAGAATTGTTTTAAATGGCACCCTATCCATGCTAGAATGGAACACCAGCTCAGCCCCTCCAACCTGATGCGCTTTAAATGTTTAGACCAGACTAATCTCAAAACAAAGTAGGAAGTTCTTATTATAGGCAAGATATACTGTATGCTCCATTCATTCCATGTTGCTTTGGACGTGAGGAATGTCTGTCTATTCATCTGCAATCTAGTTTGTTGACATTATTCATTTTATATTCAAGATACAAGAGGAGGGGGAAACATCTACATAGGTCTGCTGCTTTCTCAGAAAGTTTCTGCCTTGCAATAAGCCCCACAAAGTATATTTTCAATAGGAGACTGTAATGCCTATTGGACGGTGAGAAGAAAATATGCAACAAACCTTATCAGCCATTTTGGAGTTGCGCTTCAGTTTCACAGAAGAAATTACCTTGGAGAACTTGTTAGCTTTTTTGATGTCTACCTAAGTTATCCAATTTATGAAGAAGAAGAAAAAAGTTAGCTTGATTCCCTAAAACCGATAGAAACTGTGAAAAAGAAGGGAAGCCAGCACTCATAAGCATTGGGTTATACGAAGAAAGCAGTTTTTTAAAGTCTCAAACATTGTTTTTTATTGTTATTTGTAACAAATAATTTTCGAAAGCAACCTTTTTCTTCTCTTTGTAGTGTCATTTAATTACCCATCAAAATATTACTGCTTATGTTACTATTTTTATATTATGATTTTTTAAATTAGTATTTTAAATCACTTGTCTTCAGAAATGGAATGGTGTAAAAGGTGCAACAAGTAATTGGTTAAATAATAGCTATTAATTGATGGCTACCTTAAGTGCGGAGTTTAACAAAATGTTACATTCTTTATTAGACTCAATAAATTTGTCATAGACATTTGTTAGAAAAATGTCACATTCTAAGACATTAATGCTATACATTCTAAGTCATTACTGCTCTACTAGCAGTGTACAGTAAGCTTTAGAAAATTAACCAGTATAGTTAAAGAAATTTTAAAAGTCAAAAACATTACAGAGTGAGAAGATTGAATTTAAGAAGAAATTGTGGCAGCAAACCATTCTCATCTTATTTTACTGATGGAATGCAACTAGGTTTCTTAGTCTATTATGGAATATATAGAAAGAATTGAACGGAGTCTGCTTCCATTTTAGTAAGATGTTTTTCTCTTGTGGAGAACAAGATGAGGATCATGCTGAGTCTTTCTAGTGTTTTGTAGACACTTAAGACTAACTTCCTGGCAGTGTTATAAATTATACAGTATGTTCTGTCATGCAAATGGAATGTGGTGCTTTCTTTTCACTAAACAGAGTGCTAATAAACTTTGACCCAATTTTCTGGCTAAAGTTAAACCAAAACTGCTTACAATTAACAATAGAACAATTACAGACAGCTACCCTGTCCTCAGTAACTCTACTAGTTCAAATCAGCAAGCTGCAGCTGAAATAAATTAACATTTAAGCCCCAAAGACAGAGCAAACATTTCTAAAACCACTGAAGCCCAGAGTCTGTGGTTTGTACATGGCACACAAGATGACACTTCAGATGTCTGATAACTCTCTGAAAAGTTGAGCATTATCAAGCCCTTCACAGGCTACAAATACTTGTTGGCTGCAGGGTTCAAATTGTCCATAGCTGCCCATGTTATTAACCACTGAACTACATACTGTAGCACTTGTCCAGATCACAGATGCCAATATGGTCAGTGACATCTGACATCTCTCCTAATGCTATTTAGGCTTCTTGTCCTACCTGCTCTGTTAAATCTTTTTAATTAAAATGATAAGAAGCTAGCATGCTGCAAAGCAAAATAGAATTATGAAGCATAATCTGAATTTCCAACAATGTTTCTGCACTCTACATGTTTCTATTGAACTAGATCAGACAGTCCTAATCCGAATCAGCACTTCAGGAAGAGGGAGTGAGAGTGAGAGACTTCCTGCACCACAATACATTTATTCCTCTGAGACTCCTTCCCCAGAAATTGTCATTGCAAGTAACAGTTCGGTGGGCAAATAACAATTAGTGATAAATCAGTATGGAGCAACAAATAATTAGGATTCTAATTTTTCTATTTAAATAAACTTATAGCAATGAGAAACATATTTTCCTTACTATATCTGGATGATAACTGCTTATAGGCTGCGGTTGGCTTTTCTTGCCAAAGCTTTCATAAATCTGGGTCTCCTTGGAACTTCTCTTGCTGTTGATATTCTGCACTCTTTCTGGCAAATCACCCATGAACTGCAAAATGATGGTCCATACAGCTAGAGAGGCCTAGTGAGAACAGATAGTAGACATACTGTCTTTGCAATTAATTTAATTTAATTTAATTTATTGTTCTTATAAGCCGCCCAATCCCGTGGGACTCAGGGCGGCGTACAGCAGAGAGAAGAACAATCAATAAAAATACAATAATACAATACAATACAATAAAACCATTTTAAAAAATAGAAAAGTTAAAACCAGTCATCCATGGGGCATTAAGATCTATTTCACCCCGCCTGCAAGAAGAGCCGTGTCTTAATGGCTTTCCGGAAGGCCAGCAAGGTGGGGATAGATCGGATCTCTGGGGGTAGTTGGTTCCAACTACCCAATTATGATGCAATTAATTAACAAATACTTATTAACTGAATGGAGAGAAATTAACTTTCTTGATTTTTGTACATCAGCATATGAATGTACTTAATTCCTATTGAACATTATGAGAATTAGTGCACCTCTATGTTTACCATATAGTTATAATAATAAACAGGTTGTGGTAAGAGAAACACTGGCTACTCATTCAATAGATGATTTTGCCATTTTGTCCAATCAAATCAATTTTGTTACTGTTGCCTTATTTTGAGGCCAACATTTAGGAAAGAGAAACTGTGTGTGGTTTCATTAAATACAATTACTGTACTTAATGCGTTCTTCCCAAAATAAAATGTGGAATCAATTAAATATTAATAATTCATTGTATAAATTTTACCATGAAAAAATGGGCACAAATTTTGTCTGAAAATATTGTAAGACATCTGGAATCTGCAAATTGGAGAAGGCTAATCTAAATTATACTTATATTCTTGCTGCATATTTGCCTTTTATCCAGGGGTGAAATCCAACGGTTCAGACCGGTTCTGGCATCCGGGTAGGGAAAATTTTGACTGGTTCGGAGAACCGGTAGGGAAAGTTTTGATTGGCCCCGCCCACCTGCCCTCCCCCTCCTCTCACATCTCCTTTATTCTGTTGTTTATTAGCTCAGCTGATTCGCAGGGCAAAGCAGATTGCTGCCTCAGCTGAGCTAAGAAACAGCAAATCAGTCTTAGTCTCAGACAGAATAATAAACTGACACTTTTTGCCACTTTTTTCCTCCCCCACCCCCTAAGCAGGTAAAGGAATACTAGCTTTAATGAGATGTCTGAGTGTTCTGCCAAGAGCAATTATCACCTCATTAAAATGTTGCAAGCTGCAAACCACCTTCCCTAAAGGAACCCATTGAGAATCTGCCTCAAAAGAAACTGCCTTTTCTTCCTCTGGAGCAAAAGCAGAAATTCCAGTGAAGATTTGTGTCTTCTTTTTTTCTTCCACAGCAGAACAAAAAAGCCTCTTCCTGTGAAGGCTTTTCCAATTCTTTATTCTGATTTTCTCCTGGAGCAAAAGAAAGCCCTTTCTAGTGAAGTCTTCCCTGTGTGTTTATTCTGATTTTTATCTGGACTGGAGCAAAATCACCTGGTGGCAGGCTTTAAGTAACAATCCCACACTTATTTTACGCCATGTGTGGCCCACCCACTATTTAATTTACCACTTCTGTCTGTGCCTCTTTCCCAAACTGTATACTTGCCTCCCCCTCTCTCCCTCCTTCCTTCCCTCCCTCCCTCCCTCTACCTCTCCCCCCCACCTCCCTCTCTCTCACACACACACAGGTCCATGGTAAAATTGTCTTCCATGAAACCAGTTCCTGGTGCCAGGAAGGTTGGGAACCTCTGAATTAGACCATGCAGGGTCCCTACAGGAGAGCCCTTTTAAGGATTATGTATTAATAGAAAAGCAACTAACTTAGCTCTGATCCTAAACTGTTGCACATAAAAAACAGAGGAGCTCTGATCAACTATCACAGCCACATTTTGGATCTGAGTGGAGGGCTTGGGAAAGGTGTCAGAATAACAGAATAACACTTAGAAGGGACTTTGGAGGCGACCCTATACCATTTCAGAGAAATGGCTGCCCAGTCTTTTCTTAAAAACCGCCAGTGATCAAGCACCCAGAACTTCTGGAGACAAGCAGTTCCACTGGTTAATTGTTCTCACTGTCAGGAAGTTTCTCCTTAGTTTTAGGTTGCTTCTCTCTTTGTTCAGTTTCCATCCATTGCTTGTTTTGCCTTCTGCTTCTTTGGAAAATACATTGCCCCCCCCTTCTTTGTGGCAGCCCCTTAAAAGCCTGTTGCCTATCAGACTCTTGGGCAAAGCATGTGAGCCATTTCCTCCTTTCAGTGGCCCATGAAAGTACATCTATAGTATGTAGATAATAAAGTCGAAAAAAGGTGAACAACATTTTTACAGAACTATAGATACGTTGAGGCTGGGTGTGACAAGGAATGGCTGGGAGGAGAGGGGCCAGGTAAAGCACCCCTTGACGTGAGTGACAGTGAGTTGGCCATGCCCACCCGGTCACATGCCCACCAAGCGACGCCCACCAAGCCATGCCCACAGAACCGGTAGGGAAAATTTTTAGATTTCACCACTGCTTTTATCTCAATGTTAGGTCTTTATCATGTTTTATGAAGTAAGTTGCTGGGTGCCATTTTTTAAATTAAGCAGCAATGAACAAACAAATCATGTATCATAATGTGCCATTTTTAATAGATAGCCCTTCAATTTGCAAGAGAGATGGTGAAATGATGCCTCAATGTTTCGACATGCTTATGTTAAATATAGTTAATGTTTCAAAATTGGCTGAACAAAAATATTTTAAACTAACTGGTAAACAAATAGTTCTAACTAGATAGTTTAGTAACAAATGAATACTTTAAAGCCTTCAGGGTCCAAATAGGGTGATGTTAGTATTTTAGTTCAGTGGACAGTTGACAGAGTAATAAGTTATACAAAGAAAAGTGCTTGAAAACAACATCTACTAAAGAATTCATCAGCCAAATAACAGAATATTCATTTTGAAACAGCTACAAAGGCTGCTTAACTGTTCTGAGTCAATTTCAATGTGCTGATTCTTGCCTATAAATCTTGAAAAAATTGAGAACAAACTGCGTTCCTCAACTGCAGCGACTTGTGTCTTTCAGCAATTAGACAAAATGAGAATGTGGGGATTACCCTTGAAGAGTATCCGGAGACTTCAGTTGGTGCAAAATGCGGCTGCGCGTGCTGTGGTGGGTGTGCCTAGGTACACCCACGTGACACCTATACTCCGCCAGCTGCATTGGTTGCCCATCGGTCTCCGGGTCCAATTCAAGGTGTTGATCACCATCTTTAAAGCCCTTCATGGCTTAGGACCAGGTTACCTCCGGGACCGCATTCTGCCTCACACTTCCCTTCGACCGGTTAGGGCCCACAGAGTCGGCCTCCTCCAGGTCCCGTCGGCCAAACACTGCCGGCTGGCGGGCCCTAGGGGGAGAGCCTTCTCTGTGGCCGGCCCCGTGTTCTGGAACCAACTTCCCCCAGAGACCCGAACTATCCCCACTCTGCTGGCCTTCCGGAAAGCCGTTAAGACATGGCTCTTCTTGCAGGTTGGGGGTAGAGCTTAATCCACTCGAGCTCACCCCCAAGTATATATGGTTGTTGAATGTCTGTTGGGTTGATTTTAAATATTGAGTCTTTTAACTTTTATATTGTTTTTAAATATTATTTATGAATTGGTTATTCTGTATTTTTCTCTGTTGTACGCCGCCCTGAGTCCTCCGGGAGTTGGGCGGCATATAAGAATACCAAATAAATAAATAAATAAATAAATAAATAAATAAATAAATAAATAAATAAATAAATAAATAAATAAATAAATAAATAAATAAATAAATAAATAAATAAATAAATAAATAAATTAAAGCAGACAATTTTATACATGGCCATTGCGTCAATTGTCTGGAACTTCTTGTCATGGTAGGATAGGTTGCTTTCTTTGTTTCTGATCTTTATATTGTTGGTAACTTTTTCATTGAGCTTGGAATGACAAATGTTTCCTGTTTTTTAAATAAAGGATTAATTAAAACTGAAGTAAGATTGAACTTTCAATATTTGCAGTTATTAGATGACTGAAAAAGACCAATTTATAGGAGCTTAGGCCGTGACCATCAATTGCTATGATAACATTGTATGTATGTATGTATGTATGTATGTATGTATGTATGTATGTATGTATGTATGTATGTATGTATGTATTTATTTATTTATTTATTTATTTATTTATTTATTTATTTATTTATTTATTTATTTATTTATTTATTTATATTTGCCTTTGAGACAATGTTAACTCCTAGCAACTGCCTAGTCACTGCAGTTTTCTTGGCAAGATTATAAGAAATAGTTTGCCTTTTCTTTCTTCTTAGGGCTTCCTTGGAGACAACAATTGACCCAAAGTCACCAAGCCGGCTTGGTGCCTAAAGTGATGCTAAAATTCAGTCTCCTGGTTTCTAATCTGGTGCCTTAAAATATACTTATAATATGCAATATGCAAATACAATAAAAATCAACATAACCAAATACATTTCTTATCCACATCACTGCATTAAAATCCATTCTATAATATTCAGTACAGTCTGCAGCACCACATTCCAAATTGTCAGGAAAAACATAGTCTGATTCAAAACAACTTACACTTCAGTCCCTGAAGGCTATGTAACAAACAGTTGTTTTAATTTTTCTGCCTGTTATCAGGGAAAGAAAACAAGCTGTTCCAAATTTATTCCAAAGGCAACTTATTAAACATTACTTCAAGGAACTGGGAGTTTTGATTTTAAAAACAAATTAAACTAAGGTAAATAATTACCAAAATATCATCCTTTTCATCATGATAAAGCAAAGGGTGGCGTAGGGGACGTCTAATGTGTGTATAAGTGGCAGACCCCTGGAAGTAAGTTGCTGCAAATTTGGGGAAGGTGTATTGTGCCAAGTCATCTGCCTCCTCATCCAGCTCTACTGTTATGGGGATCATATCCAGGTCTATCTCGTGCAGTTTGTGTGTCTGTGTTTTTTTCTCCAGATCCTACAAGGTACAGAAATAGAAAAACAGTTTGGTTTTAATTCCCTAGTGTTGTTAACCTAGCCTTGATATAAGAAGGTGTTGAATTTGCAGGCAGAAAAGTTTTAAATAATATCCTCTTCAGCACTCAGGGATTGAATTCCTGGGAAGAAATGGTAGACTGAAGATGATTCCACAAAAATTGACACCTATGACCACAGTGGAATGAAGAACCAGCAAGTAGGCCTCTCTGGACAAGTCCTCCAAACAGCTGCTCCCCATGAAGAGATTGACAGGCGGCAGTCTCCAGCAGGTTTATAGCTCTGGGAAATGAGGGGACAGCCATCTTGCTCAAATTGCTATGGCAACCTCAGAAAATTGGCTTCTGAGAATGGAGATTTTCTGGTCAACTTCACAATGACTCCCAGAAAATAAATATAAAAATGGTGAATGGATGAAATCCATTGCTCTGCTTTTGCAAGGTATTCACTGCCCAGAAATAGGGCAACTGTAAGTTGAGGTGGTGGATAAAGGAGGTCATGTGAAATAACTTTATCAGTTTGCTTTCTGGTAAATCATTATTATTATTTTGGTCGCAATCAGCAATGCAGCCATTTTAATGATATATTTTGAAATTTTCAAATGTGCTTGTTAGTTCCTCACAATTACCTCATTGTTCAATAAGCACAATCAGGAATACTAGACCTATTTTTATTACAAGGTTACATTAACAGAAGCTTGCAAGTCTGAAAGTACCCCTCTGGTACCTCACTTTTACTCACCAAAAACCAGGGAGGGTCCCTCCTAAATGCTTTTGCCACTTTCTCCTTTGGACTCAGATTTTGTTTACCAGATCGTTGTCTAGGCTACTGTTCTTTCTCCTGACTCAGAAGGTGATTCCAACATACTATTACAATAGATGATCAATTTAATTATTTCTCCATCTCTTCTTACCTCAAAGCCCAAAGGAGCTTGGCCTTCTTGCCCCCCAATGAAAGAAGGCAGGAAACCAAATACTCTGTCCACCATTTCCTCATCACTGATGACATCATACATTGATTCATGTTTGTTTTCTTCAGAATCCTTTACTTTTAATTTCTTAGTATAATCTTCTGATTCTGGAATTGCCAAATGTTCCTGTAAATAAATGATAGGAATCCATTAAGCTGGACTTAGGGATTGAGTTAGGACTTTATGTGTACAAATTGCACTTTATAACTACTCCTGCATCATCAGAACAAAGTAACAAAATTAGTTATTATTCAATGAATGGTAACGTCAACAATAATTTTATTCTTATTAAACATTGCTTCAAGGAACTGAGGGTTGTTGAAATGTTAACACAAAGCTATTTATTTTATTTTGGCCCAGTGAAATGCCTCATCTGGTTAAGCAAAAGAAATCCCACTCAAGAGATTCAGAAAGGAAAACCTGATATGTTGATACAGGTAAATGGGCAGAGAAATCTGAAACTTGCAAAAATCAAACACTAATTAACTAAAATATTGTCCTTTTCTTGCCTTTCACAGAGGAATGAGAGTACTCTCCCAGGGCTGGCTCAAAAAGATAAGCCGCGTCCAGATCCAGAAATCAGGCTGGAAATCTAAGAAAAGACTTGCAATCTAAGAAATAGTGAAGTTGGATATTGGTTGATATTTGGATTTGATTGTACAGAAGATTATTTGGGTTTGGTGACCTAATTATACCTTCTTGTTATTCCATCTCTGTTTTCCTGGTTCAAGGAGTTGCTACAGAGATAATCCTTTCAGAAGTGAGTTTTCTTTTATAATTTTTCTCAATTGCTGACTACTCCCAAGTAACTCTGGTCCAGAAAGGATTTCTCTGTGGAAGTGTACCTGATGGTAGCATTTACTCAGCGGCGGGTTGCTTGCTTACCGGCCGGTGCGCTGCACACGCATCTCCATGTTTTGGGGGGCACTTGCTATGTGCATGCGCCCCCTCACGCGATTTTGCTTCTGCGCATGCATGGAAGCAAAACCGCGCCAAAATCTTGTGAGGGGACACGCGCATGTGTGAGATTTTGGCGCGATTTTGCTTCCATGCATGCGCAGAAGCAAAATCTCACCAAAATCTCTTGCGCACGCGTGTCCCCTCATGAGATTTTGGCGCGATTTTCCTTCCGCGCATGCGCAGAAGCAAAATCACCCAAAAATTCACAGAAAAAGATGGCGACGCACGCGATGGACCGGCAAAGAGGGCTCCGGAGCGGTCGCGTGCAAATTGCGCAATCGGCTGCTCCCTATCGGAGCTGCGTACCGGACAGCTCCGGCAGGAACCCACCTCTGCATTTACTGAATGGACTCTCCTTAGGATCATGGTTATTGTTAAGATTTGCAGAGAAAGAGGCCGTAGAGGGTCCCCACCTGAGGCAGGCAGGCAGGCAGCACACACACACCACATCCTAAGCATATATGCCTTCAAGTGCATCCCATTACACCTTAAAGCACACTTTAAAGCAAAATATTGAGTTCACCCTTTTCAAGGAATTGTCGTAGAAGAAAACTTTACACATTTTATCTTCTATCAAATCAAAAAGTGACATTATTCAGCAACCTAGGTATTAAAGGATTGTCACAGATAAGAGATAAGGCAAAATTTTCCAGATGTTTTAGAGTACAAGACAAGAAGGAATAGGTTTTAGCTGGAGGGGAGTAGATTTCGGTTGGACATTAGGACAAGTACTGATGGTAATAGCTAATCACCGGTCTCAGGAAAAGGTGAATTCTTTTTCTCTGAAAAAATTAAATAAATGACAAATTGCCATCTGTCAGGGATGTGTAATAGTGGATTGTTGCATTGGCAATAATCTTAGATAATTTTGACGCTGTTCTTTTAAGCATTTATTTAACACAAAAACAGACTGGATATAATACTAATTTTAGCCATTCTGTTCTCATGTCCTTGTTATGATTTCTCAGATTCTCCACTTTAATTATAGTAAACAAGCTATAACTAGTCACTCTCTTTGGAGGTATAGCTATTTTATTCCATCATCAAAATTACTCTTCTGCACAACTTCTATGGACAAGACTTGTGCTGTGATTCCTATTTCCATGCTTCCAATCATACTACCTACCTTTTTCATTTTGTGCAAAGTCTTACGAACAAACATTCCCCTGGCATAAGCCTGTATCACACACACGGCTTTCAGCTGCTCAGCAATTTTCTGGCGCATCAGGTAACCTCGGCACAACGCTTGAAACTTAATCATGTTGCCACGGGCTTCTTCGTACTTCTTCATAAGCTGTTTGCTCCGGAAAAGGGCTTGCAGACGTTCAAATCCCAATATGAGCTATATGGGAGAAATAACAGCCTGACATTAATTGTGGTGCAAAACATCTTATGTTGCTGGACCTCAGGGTTAAAGGCAAATTCTTACCATTCTAAAATTTTTCCGAGCAAAGTATCCTCTCCAGGCTGCCTGTATAGCTACAGCACTTTGTCTCTGCTTCAGAAACTGTTTCCTTTACAGAGAAAGAATAACAAGAAACACAACTAAGTTATTCTACAAAGAAAAAGAATATTAAAGGAGTGTTCAGAGCACACCCAATGGTGCTGGAGAAAAAACTGAGTTATCCCAAAAAACAAATCAGGAAAGCACCCTAATTATATCAAGACCAAGTGATTTCATTTTCTAGATGAAAACAATGACATGTGAACTCTCTCTTCTATGGGATACTGGAATTATTTTAAATAGACATAAACTATTCTAAGTGGTTTTTCCTTTAACACTAACACTTTAATGCTCAATGTACTATGAATTTAGAGAGAAAAAAGTTCAAGTGCTTAAATGGGTTAAAGTTTAGCATGTTTTAGAGGAGATTAAGTATCTGCTGTGGCTCCATTTTTATGGGTAAGAAGGCTTGGAACAAACAATAATGAATGACCTGTTTAAATGCAGTGACCCTGTTACTCCATGGATGGTGTTCCATTCATCACCATTTCCTATTTCTTTTCCAACTTTCCATTTTTATTGAGCATGCTCAGTCCTCTCTGGACTACTGTATTTCTTTGTTTCTTTTACATGCTTTTTTTAAAACCATGAACCTTATCCTTTCATTTCTTGTTGGGTTAAAGTCAAGATGGCATCCAAAAAGCCCATCCTTTTTTACATGTGATGTGATGAACATAAAAATGGGTGGGACTTCAATTGCCTGATAGTGGCTGCCATCTTATCTTTTTGAACACACCTCCCCCTATGGTCACTACTAGTTATGGGTTTTCCTCTTTCTGGAATGGAAGGCCAATGTTTTGCCTCCTAGGCTATAAACTACCATCTTTTCTCTCCCTTCTGCTCATTTTTGCTCTTTGAGGATGTTGCATTCTAGACAGAGGTTTTAAAGCTCTTCCAGGCTGCCCAACTTGTTGGTTTTTTTAAATATTGGAAACCGCTGATCAAAAGTCAAAGCGCCAATCATGGAAAAATGACTTCATTCAATTGAATTCGTTTGTTTCTCTTTTAGTCTGTCACAGAACCTTATCATGCTATTGAGGAACTCAGGGACTCCATGGAACACCGTTTGAAAACCCTGATCTAAACAATGCACAACTGTGACTGTTAATAATTCACATTTGTCACTACCATTAAACATCTTTACCTGTCTTTGAATCCCCTCAACACCTTCTGAATTAGAATGGCTTTTTCTCTGAGTGCCTTGTCGCGCTGCACCTCCAGGACCGTATCATGATAATCCTATTAAAGATTTGAGAAAAATAAAAGCCCACCTACTTGAGCAAGGCTGAAGCAAAACAGATTAAATGATTCTGCATACACAACAGTAGCTGGATTTAATTGTTCTTCTTAACAATTCAATTTATTACTAAACCCACTGGCAGTTGATCAATGGTGCCCTGATAAATATTTTAAAAACCCGTTCTGCTGGCTCTGCTGCTGCTGCCACATTACTAGCCATAGGTCAGCCATTTGCATGCCATGCATAGTGGCTCAGCTCACAAAATTCCAGAAATTTTAACAGTCAGCTTTTGCCAGCATGTGTAATTCAATTCTACCGTATCACTGGGTTTGATTATATAGAAAGCATGAATCAGGATCAAGCTGCAAAACAAATATTTTGAAACAGAATAAATGGGGAGAAAAGAAAGACTTAGAAAATCATGTTTGGAAAAGGTTTGAGGAGATCCTTAAAAAGGGAAGACTATTTCTTACTCTTCTTCTGTGCTGCACATACCACTGCTTATCCAGAAAGAAATAAAGGAATAAAAATATATGTACATTGGAGTATTTCACCATTCAAGTGTTCAGATTTTTTTGTTTGTTCAAAAATACATTTATTAGTTATGAGCAGTTTATCTTACCTGTAAGAAAAAATTTCAGTGGTAGGGACAAAAGTATATCTAAATGAGTTGTCTATATATTATGATTTCCACATCCTTTTTTGGACATCAAGGGAGCATTTATTTGATCAGAATAGAATAATTATTTTGTATCTTCAAAGTTAATTTATACCCTGCATTTTTTATTCTGACTCCACCTATATCTGTTTTCCACTTGGATACTCTTGCTTTCCAATATGGCCTTAGGTTTATCCCACAAAAAAGAATGTGGCTCTGGAACCTATTTTTACCAAGAATTATCTGAATACTTCAAATAAAAATGCTTAAGCTTATACCATCAGCCTACATGCTATTGGACATACCATGTAGAAACAGGCTTGCAGAGTTAGTCATGAAAAGCATCTGCCTGTGAAACTGTGTAACTTACTTTCAGAAAAACTTTGGTTTTGCCAATTTTCCAATCTTCATCTTCTATTACTTTTTTACAGATACAAATGCAACTCTGACGAACATTGTTTTTCGGCTGGAATGGAAGGTGACAATCTCATTTAATTTAAAGTAAAAATACAAAGGCTACATAAGAAATAATTTTATTTATTGAGTCATCAAATTTATATGAATTTTTAACAACTGGCATTTCAAACTGTGGCCATGCTTAGGAAGTACCTTTTTATACATTTTTCCTCTGTATTTGAAAATAATATCTCATAACATGAGAAATGAGATATCACCAAGCGCTGTCATTAAAACATATAATAAATTACCACATGTTATACCTGCCCAAATTGGTAGTATTGTGGTTCCTGCCTCTGATGTTTCATTATTCTAAGATTATCTGCAATCTTTTCTAATAAGCTGATTAAAGAAACCTTGTTAATTTTTATCTTAATTGTTGATTATCTAAGATTTTCAAGTGTTAGCAATTACTATTTTTTTCCACAGATTTATGTTATTCACATACTTCAAAATGTTTGATAATTACTGTTCAACAAAAATAAAATAAATAGATTGCTAGGTACTAAAGGAAAACAAAGAATATTTCTAGATCCAATCTGGGTTGGTTATTGGGACCAGAGGTTTTGTATTCCGTGCTTTTGGACTCATGCTGGAGCCCATCCCCAGAGAACGTTTCTCTAGCAGAGTGTGAGCTGTTCGAATTAAGGCTATAAAGCCTTAGTAAGACCACAACTAGAATACTGCATCCAGTTTTGGTCACCACACTATAAAAAAGATATTGAGATTGTAGAAAAAGTGCAGAGAAGAGCAACCAAGATGATTAGGGGACTGGAGACTAAAACATATGAAGAACGGTTACAGGAACTGGGCGTGGCTAGTCTAATGAAGAGAATGACCAGGGGAGACATGATAGAAGTGTTCCAATATTTGAGGGGCCGCTGCAGAGAGAAGGGGGTCAAGCTATTTTCCAAGGCATCTGAAGGCCATACAAGGAATAATGGATGAAAATTGATCAAGGAGAAATTCAACCTAGAAATAAGGAGACATTTTCTGACAGTGAGAACAATCAATCAATGGAACAGCTTGCCTTCAGAAGTTGTGGGAGCTTCATCACTGGAGGCTTTCAAGAAGAGATTGGACAGCCATTTCTCAGAAATGGTGTAGGGTCTCCTGCTTGGGTGGGGGGTTGGACTAGATGACCTACAAGGCCCCTTCCAACTCTGTTAATCTGCTATCAGTTAGAATTTATTTATAGTTATTTATATAATTTAATATTGATGCTAATACTGCATGTAATAAATGCTGTAGGAACAGATTTTAGAACAGATCAATCTGCTTTATTACCACTTATTATTATAAAAGAGTAATTTAAAACAATAACCAATCTTGAAAGTATATAACAGGATACCTGTTCTCCAGCTGGCACCGGCCTTAGGACTCTGTATCTCTGAAAGAAATCTACAAAGTTATAGCGAATTGGATAGCCAGCTTTCCTAATCCGTATGGTTTCCATCATGCCAGAGTAGTACAGCTGTCGGATACAGAGTTCTCTATCAAATTGCTGAAAATGAAAGAAATGCCAAATTTACCACAGAAGCATAAACATTCTCTAACTAACCAAATCCAGAGTTGATTTAATGAAAAATATTGTTTTGTTTTGTTCTTAAATCATATTTTCAGGTTTTATTTATTTATTTATTTATTTATTTATTTATTTATTTATTTATTTATTTATTTATTTATTATTTATTTATTTATTTATTTATTGGTCGCATTTGTATGCTGCCCACTCCACAGAGACTCTGGGCGGCTCACAACAATAAAAATTTACATGCAACAATAAATATAAAAAGCATTAAAACAATGATTATTAAAACTTTAAAAAGCATTAAAAGCAACAATTTAAAAACCCATACAATAATTCATTCATGGGGCCATGAGTGCTCGATGTTATATTAAAATCATTGGCCCCAGGCCTGTCGACAAAGCCAGGTTTTTAGTACTTTTCTGAAGGCTGGCAGGGTGGGAATAATGCGGCTCTCGGGGGGGGGGGGTAGTGTATTCCAGAGAGCCGGTGCTGCCACAGAGAAGGCCCTCATTTGTGGGCCTGCCAGCCAACATTGTTTGGCTGACGGGATGGGACCACCAGCAGACCAACTCTGTGGGCTCTAATCAGTCTTAGGGAGGTATGTTGGAGGTATGTTCCAGCTCCTGGAATTCTGGGGAATTTATCACAAGATATCATCTGGCAGTATTTTTGGCATACAGACTAATATAGCTATGTCTTCAGGAAACTATTAAAAATATAAAAAGTACATTATTAAGCAATTATATAATTCTTACAAAATTAATTCTCCCCTCCTGAAACCATATGACATGACATATGAGGAGCATAATGAAAGTTTACCATGGGTTTCTTTTGGTCATTGGGTTTAAGGCAGCGGATAAAATAAGGCTGACAGCTATTCAAGATTTTCATCAACTGCTCCAGAGACTGTTTGAATTGTCCTGCTAGTGTAGGCAAGCGTTTGCCAGAATCTGATCCCTAAGGCAGAAAGTACAGAAATGGCATAAATGCCAAATTACCATCAGCAAACAATTTATAGCAATGCTGTAAATTGTTTACAGGAAAAAATATAGGACAGGGGTGTCAAACTCAAGGCCCGCAGGCTGGATCTGGCCCACGGGGTGCTTAGATCTGGCCCGCTTGGCCGCCCTGGAAACCGTGAAGGACCAGCCCGCAAAGCCTCTGGCAGCAAAAATGGGCTCCCGAGCTCCATTTTTGGCTGCGACGGCCTCCTGCAACCCTCTGCCAGTGAAAACAGAGCTTTGGAAGGCCGCGCGCGTTCGGGCCACTACAGGCACCGACACGAATGATGTTAAGCTGGCCACGCCCACCCTGGCCACGCCTACCCCGACCCCCCAAGTTCAAATACAACCCCAAATACAACCCCAAATTAGTGACTTTGGGCAGCTTACAATTAAAACACAAACAATACCAAGCACACAGAATAAAACAACAATGCAAACAGTACAGGTAGTCTTGACTTATAACTGTAATTGACCCTGGAAGTATATTTGTAAGTCATTGGGGTCATAAATTGAGACATCATGTAACTGGGCCCAAATTTTTCAGTTTTTTCAGCAGTCATTAAGCAAATACCAGAGTTGTTAAGTGAATGCCATGATCTTTAAGCGAATACATTTTCCCAAATAGGTGTTTTTTGCTGGAAACCAAAAATTTACATTTTTGGCCATAATAATTCACCAACAATATAACCATTTTATGGGCTCTTCGCCACTCTCTGATCCTCAAGGCCAGATGGTATTTTCCTTTGTAATAGAAAGTTATAAACATGAACAATTAATTTTTCAAATCCTTTTTCAGATTTGCCCTTTTTCAGGTTTGTTTTTTTCCCAAAGAAAATATGGTCACTGTAATTTACGCCTAAGATTAGAATATTCAAACAAGTATTTATGGAAAAATGTGAAAGAGGCAAAAGAGATTAAAGAAAAGTGGAAATGTTATACTGACACTCCATATGGGTGTGATTATAGAACAACAGAAATATTTGTAGAGGCAGGATACATTCAGGAAATAACTTCACTAGATAGCAAGACAATAGATGAACTGTCAAAGAGGAAAGCACAAGGAACAAACAAAAGAGCACTACATTGTTTAAATCTGCAGGAGATGAGACTATTAAATTTCTAACTATGCCCACAAATATGGGACAAGATTGCCTAAAGTTTGGAAAAGTTTGGTTTATAAAGTTTATATTGTATTCAGTACAGAGGTGGGTTCCTCCCAGTTCGGACCGGTTCGCCCGAACCGGTAGTGGCCTGCTGGTGACATCACAATGACGTCATGGAACCGGTGCAGTCGGTGCCAGACCTTTTTTTTTATTTATTTTTTTGAATTTTTTAAATTTTATTTTTCTTCTCAGCATGTGCAGAAGCCAAGTTTCTGGCACTGTGCATGTGGTCGCCATCTTGTTTTTGGCTTTTTTAAAAAAATTTTTCCGGATTTTTCGGCACTGCGCATGCGTTCACGCGCAAAGTGCATCACCCATGAGGCGCGCCCACGCGGCACAGGAGGAAGCAAACTAGCAGCGAGGTAAGTTAGAACCCACCCCTGATTCAGTACAGGAAATGCAAGACAACACACAAAGTACCAAACCACCACTGAACGTATAATTTACAGAGGCAAATCTTTGTTTGAAGATGCTATAAAGAACAGAGTTATATTCAGAAAAAGAAATGGCAAATGAATAAGCAGACTTCAGAAAAGGCAGAGGGACATAAATTCTGATATAAAATTAGACTGATGTTGGAGAGATCAAGAGAATATATCCATTTTCCTTTTCGTCATTTCCTATATCAAAGTCTTTGTGTAGACCATACTGGACTGTGAAGGCTGAGGAATCTTTACTATAAAAAAGCTACTGTAAGGACTGAATTTGGATACTCAGAGTGATTCATAAAAGGGAATAGAGTGAGACAAGGGTGTATATTGTCCCCATATTGGTTTAATTATATTGTGGCAGAGTTGAAAGAGATCACACAGCAGTAATTAAAATTGCAGTTGAAACATTGACATATGCAGATACATCACTTTGTTAGCTGAAAGTAAGATAGTACTGTAAGAAAAACAGACAATGAGTCCTGGATTTAATCAAGTTTTCACTTACTTTGAGGTGGTATTTAACAAGCAGTAACTCATATATTTTTAAGTAAGTGATACAATTAGTTGTATTAGAATAATGATTAAGTTAGACCAGAAAAAATTAAAAGGGGAAAGTGTATTCATTTATTCCATTGTCAGCAAGACTTACAGTATATGACAATCCAAATCTAAAGAAGATAAATACATGAGAAGATGCTGTGAAATCATTTTGCATGTGCAAAAAGAAGGATATGTATCCTTAAATTTTGTGAGGTACAAAATGTTACATTATTACATACAGTAATTTTATAGTGTGTGAACCCTACTATGAAAACAAACAAAGAAATCAACATAAAGTTCAGTCACACAAAAACCAAAGCTAATTTTATTGACTTTGGCTATAATAACAGACTATTGTAAATCTGATGGTGCTTTATACCCTCCCTTATGTGAATTTGGAATACATCTTTTGTTCATTCTTCCTTCTTACTATGCACTTAATCCATGTTTTTCCTGTCACTTTGGTCATAGATCTGGTCTATCTCTGTGAAGGTCATCTTTCTTTCTTTGTACAGAATGACAGAAAAGAATTTCATAATAGCCAAGATAAACTGCACAAATCTACATCTCTACAATCCCAAGTATCCTATGTGCCCAAGTGTCACCAACCCTAATATACCTTGCCACTAGAGCATGGGAAAACTGATTGTGTAATCCTTTTCTTTCCCTCTTTCTCTTTTCCCACTCGCCTTCAATTGCTGGAGCCTAGGAGGCTCAGCACCTGGCGTCTGTCATCCCGTCATCTGAAAGGTTTACCCTGTGAACCAGAGACCTCAACTTATGCCCTGAGCACTTACTGGCTTAAATTTTATACATAAATCTATCAAAGTGGGAGTAGAAAGTGTCGTCCATTCATCAGTCTAACCTTCAAGGAATCCTTTCCAAGGTGCTTAATGGTCCAACGGCCAAAAGGCAGAATATGCATGCTTGTGTCCACCTGGAAGATCTCTTTGAGGAATTTGTTTTTGGATAAATGAACAAGTTGCATTATGTCTGAACTAAGCATATCACGGTTTTTCTCAAGGAAACCTGTGGGGAAGAAACACAATACATGTGTTTTTTCCATTTGATGTTAATTGCATTTTCATGTTCACTTCATTGGGTTAAGCATTTTCCTTGCACAAATAGCTAGCACTCCATTTAAACTAATCCTTTGCAATTGAAAGAATTGTATGGTTCTTTCTCATAGGCAGTTTGGAAGCACTAGTTATCAGTCCCTGAGCTAGCAAAAAAGTATACTGATATAGGTTGTGTTGCCTATATTTTCACCAACACATATTTTGCCACAGTTACAAGCTTTGAACATTGTTTTGTCCTCACTTATTATGGACAATTTTTTTTAAAAAAATTGATGATTTCCCCTGGTTTTGTTTTCATTCTCACCAAGAATCTGATAATGAAAAGAACAATGCCAATCACTCTCCCTTATGGGATGGGGCAGTTTTGCTACCTGTCATCTACTGATAGCAGGGGAGGGAGGGGTACAGGATGAAATAGCAGAGTGTGCTCTTAATGTTCTTATTTTGAGAGATCTCTACTCATGACAGACCTGTTACCTGACAAATTCTCAGATGAGACTGAACCATAATGTAAACTTTGATCAAATACTTCCCAATATCAAGGCCAAAAAGAGAGCAGTCAAATTTCCATTGAATAAAAAGGACTGGAGAAAAAGTCTTTAAATCTTGGAGCACATACATACATATATGGACACATTCTGATTTCTAAGTAACTGCTGAAAGCAGATTTTCCTTCTCTATATGGCTTTTTTTCTGAGCTGCAATAAGGAAACTTATCAAGTCATGTGAAGTCTGTCAGCTTCTGCCATAGACAGTTTCTAATTCCTAAATATGGAGCTAAATGTCTGGAGAGTCAAGATTTACTGTTGTGTCTGGCATGAAGCCCTCACAGCATCCTATGCTGCCAACACCCGAGCAGAGTGCCCAAATGGCCCCTGCCTTCTCCTCCACACTAAGAAAGATATAAGTAACTATGATACATTGTACAAATAGAGGGTTTAGAAACTGTAGTTGTATGAGACTCTTGGGTCTCATTAATACAAGTAATAAAACCAGGAAAAAGTACAGCTACACAAAGCCCCTTTGAGCTGAAGCGCCTGTAAGACAGAAATAGTAATATGCAACTAGCATAACTTAACTCTCCTTTCTGGTTTAAATCAATTTTCTGTGCAATGCAGAGACTGGCACTCTTTTTAAAAACTAATAAACTCATGTTGTTAAGGAGTAGCATGTGACCTGACAAGCACTTCAGAAAGTGCCAGTCATGCACTACATGGGCAGATGCCTGTTTGCCATCTAGGTGTCCAGTCTGTTTGCATCTCCAGCCAAATCAGTTCTGGAAGACAACAACCAGCCACCAGAAGGAATAGAAATGCCCACAGCAGCCTCAAGAGGCCAACAGAAGCTATTTCTGAAACCTGCCCTCGTAGTGAAGTATGCCAGATCATACTTGCAAAAAGAAATGTGTTAGGGCAAGAAGTACAACCTATTTTAAAACCAGCACAGCTAAGGGTTGTTTATACTCTTTATGCTCTTTCTCATATGGGCTGGTGAGACAAAGAAAATGTTATGAGGACATGGCAGAAAAAAGAGGTTGCTAGTGAAGAACCAGCCAAGTTTCTTGCATTTGCTAGAACATCTAACCAAAACAACAATATACACAACAGGCTTCACAACTCTTTAACAACGGCACGAAGAAATCCTGTACAAAGATGCTATAAATCACTAGTGAGAAAATGCCTTAAGTAACAATTAATAAAACTATTTATAGTCAAATACAGGTAGTCCTTGATTTACAACAGTTCGTTTAGTGATCGTTCAAAGTTACAACAGCACTGAAAGAAGTGACTTATGACCATTTTTCACACTTATGACCACTGCAGCATCTTATAGTTACATGATTTACATTTGGATGATTGACAACTGACTCACATTTATGATGGTTGCAGTGTTCTGGAGTCATGTGGTCACCTTTTGCAACCTGCTGATAAGCAAAGTCAATGGGGAAACCAGATTCACTTAACAACCCTGTTACTAATTTAACAACTGCAGTGATTCACTTAACAAATGTGGCAAGAAAAGTTGTAAAATGGGGCAAAACTCACTTAACGAATTTCTCACTTAGCTACATAACGTTTGGGCTCAATTGTGGTCGTAGGTTGAGGACCACCTGTAATCTCCTTATTGGTATTAATCAAAAGAAGGATGGAAAAGTACTGAAACTCACCTTTTGACTGGTAATAAACAACTCCAGCAAAATGGTTAATAGCAAAAATTGTATCATGGACATTCTTTGGAGGAATGTAGATTTTGCTTCTGCCATGGTGTGAATTGATTTTGTTTAGCATAGTGGTGTCTGTCCCCTGGGAACATTCAAAAACATGAGTTGAAGCAAAATGGAGTCACTCTTTTTAAGTTACTATGCTAAAATGAGCAACAACAGTAATAACAAATTTGTGATAAAAGTAACAAGGGCCAAATCTGATCCATAAAGAGGTATGGTGGGTTCAAATGAAGTATCCTCACTTTTATTAATTGCTAGACAAGCCATGGTCCACTGGGTCTTCTTTTCAAAGCTATTTCCTTACCTAAGCAGTAAAACAGAATGACCATGGGCAGGCAAAAAAGTAGTGGGGCAGGAGTGACTTCCAACTTCCTGCCAGTTTACTACAGGTAGTCCTTGGCTTACAACAATTCATTTAGTGACCATTTGTGATTACAATGGCACTGAAAAAGTGACTTGACTGTTTTTCACACTTACAACTGTTGCAGCATCCCATGGTCATGTGATCAAAATTCTAACGCTTGGCAACTGGCATATATTTATGACGGTTGCAATGTCTTGGGGTCTTGTGATCATCTTTTGCAGCCTTCTGACAGGCAAAGTCAATGGGCAAGCCCGATCCACTTAACAACTGTGTTACTAATTTAACAACTGCAATGATTCGCTTAACAACTATGGCAAGAAGTGTCGTAAAATAGGAGCAAAACTCACTTAATAACTGTCTTGCTTAGCAAGGGCTCAATTGTGATGTCAAGGGCTATCTGTATAGTGCAAATATGTCACTCTTTTATGACACAGAGGTAGGAAGAAAGAACAGAATCTAGAAATAAAGCTAAAACTAGTCAAATAAAAATAAAAATATTCCTTTGTTGACAACAAGCCACCAGCTAGAATACAAATGAAATACGGGGTGACAATTTTTCTTCTCTTTTCAGTTTTGAAATGCAATTGATTTCTATTCTATCAATACCCTACAATGAAAAACATGTAACTGTACACAAGATAATCAATATTTTCAATGAAATATAGGCTATTAGCTACAACACCCAACGATCAGTAGTTTTATTCCCACAGAAGCCTTAAGGAAAAATGATACTTACTTTGGGAAATCTGCTTTCCTCATCAATCAGTGAAACGATGTTCATGGGTTTGAGTACAATGACTTCCAAGGCGCCACAGTTATCCTTGAAGTCAATATGGTTCCAGGAGATTTGCTCAGCTAAGTATTCCTCCTGCTCCAGTTTGAAGATGTGGAGTACAAAGAATTGCTGGAGATGTTCATTGGCAAAGTTGATGCAAAACTGCTCAAAACTGGAGGGAGAGTTTTCACTGAAAATATGTTTCAAACCCCCCCCCCCGTCAAGAAATAAAAAAGCTACATAAATAAATATAAATAGTAAATGCCAGGGGTCCAGCAAAAAAGTAATGATATCAATGATACATAATAACAACTGATGCTGCATGGATTAAACATAAATATATATATACATATATACATATATATATATATATATATATATATATATATATATATATATATATATATATATATATATATATATATATATATATATATATATATATATATATATATATATATATACACACACACACACACACACACACACACACATCTCCATATATATATTGTGCATTTCACAATTGCTCCATTTGTAAGCTTGACTTTTGGACAATAGAAGATATCAATGAGTACTTATAGTGCTTTGATGGCCAATCATTCAGACTTCCACAATCTGATATAATACAGATGCTTGGGCTATCAATTCTGGCTGGCTGCCATTGGTTAACAGATCTAGACTGAAAGGCTATGGATGATAGCTGAAGGCTCTAGATCAGCGTTTCTCCAACTTGGTGATTTTAAGATATGTGGACTTCAAGTCTCAGAATTCCCCAGTCAGCCATGCTGCTAAGTTTGAGAAAAATTGCTCTAGAAGGCAGCAGAAAGAAAAAGTGTTCTGTATTTCTTTGCTCCTATCTAGTGGTTATTACAGAGATTTGCAGCCCAGGTCAGGAAACCTTTGCTTGACTTCAGAATACAGATATCCTCCACTTATGACCACCATTGGGACTGGAATTTCCATCATAAGTTGTTATGTTCATAAGTCGAGTTGGCCCTGATTTTTATAAAAGTTTTTACAGTGGACGTTAAAGCAATCCAGCTTTTGCAATGGGTCTTTTTTGCCACTGTAACTGGTTGTAAATGCAAGCCAGTTGCCAATCACCCAAACTGTGATCATGTGACCATTAAAATATTGTGATGGTAGTGTGAGTACAGGTTGTAAATCATTTTTTTTTCAAGACTCGTAACTTTGAATCATCATTAAACAAATGGTCATATATCAAGGACGACCTGTATCCCTTTTGTAAGACTAATTAGTCAGTTCTAGAGTTAACTTGAATTAGACAATTGCAGTATTTTAACATGCCATTTGTTATAAAGAAGGAATTATTATTATTATTATTATGGTTGGTTGGTTGGTTGGTTGCATAATTAGCCAGATGTTTAGACTGGATTTGGTATTTTTGACCATTTATCAAGTCCTTCCCACGGGCAGATGTTGTTTAATAATATTAAAGAGATCAGTGCAGGAAATACGCTGAAATAAAAGCTGCCTTTTGCAACTGACTAATATTGATTTTGTCAGTGCTGATGGTGTTCAAGTGGTGCTCCAGATGTTTTGCAATCACAACATGACTATTACTATGGTTACTATCTTTGCTTTCTTTTGCCACAGTCATTCTAATTCTATTTACAGGTTTTTATATTTTGTTGTTGTTTCTAGTTCTTTCTCTTTTGTTCTACTGTTTCCAGGTTTGCAATGTTCACAATCCAGAGGCTTTTTTCTTTCTTTCTTACAATTAAGATTAATTTATTATTATGGTTGGTTTCACAGTCAGCCAGAAGTTTAGACTGGATTTGGCATTTTTATTCACCTACTGAGTCCTTCCCAAGGACCTGGGATGGGAAAATGCTTTTGTTTAATAATATGAAAGTTATCCTCATAGGATGTACTCTGAGCTGTTCCAGTGAAAGCTGCTTTTTGCAAATGATGGATTATGACTGTATGAATGATGATGGTATTATTATTATTTAGTGTCCAACAGAAACATACAGGATGTATAAAAAGTCAAAACCCACAGGCAAATCGCAATATGTTTTATTAATTTTTTTTCAGAGAAAATGTTACTGTATTTAGCAATGTAGTAAAGTCATGTGTCAGACAAGTAAGGAAGTGTTTAGAAGAAAATGGCACCAATTTCAATATTAAATGTAATTTATATAATTAATTACCTACAGGTCCTGATTTTTGGTACACTCTATATATTTCAGTGTGCATACAATACAATCTGTCATCTTTGAGTGGGATTGCTTATTGAAAAATAACTAATATCAGAATCTGGTTATGACTTATAGCATGTTAAGATTAATATCGGATTCCGTTTGAAGGTTCAGTTAGGAAACTAAGGTAAGTTATAAATCAGGTAAGTAAATACACTAGAGCTCTACCTCATGTATACGATTTTATGGAAAATACAAAAATGTACTCTATTAGACATCTCTTATTTATAATTTTTTTTGCTTCCCATTTTGTGACTGTGTTCATTTTTTTCTTATGGGAAGGAATCTATTTAGTGCCACCAACTATATTTTTTGATTGATAGCACTAAGAATTAGTTCTGAAATGCTAGTTCCCTAAATTTATCAAAAGAAGTAAAACGGGATTATACCTGTTAGTGTTAAAGTTTTCAAAGCCAAATATATCCAAGAGTCCAATGGATTTGTACTTTTTTTTTTCATCTGGAGAAGAAGGACCAGAAATTGCATCATTGATCTTATTCACTATCCAGATGAAGAGGAATCCATAGATTCCCTAGGTTTAGAAATGGAATAAAGATAAGTTAGGTTTTATATACAAATCATTAAAATGTACATTCATACACTAAACACATAGAGCTTTAAAAAAAACAGCTATCCAATAAAAGCCTATTCATGCCTGCACTAGATGCATCTGGGGAACCAATCAGAAGAACCTATCAGGTACAGAAACTTCTGTCATAGTGATGATGCTGAGATGCATCTCAGGAGCTGAGATAGCGCAGTGGTTAAAAGCAGCATTGCGACCTTCAGCTGATTGCTAGTTCAGCAGTTCAGCTGTTCAAATCTCACCGGCTCAAGGTTGACTCAGCCTTCCATCCTTCCGAGGTGGGTAAAATGAGGACCCAGATTGTTGGGGGCAATATGCTGAACTCTGTAAACCGCTTCGAGAGAGCTGTAAAGCACTATGAAGCGGTATATAAGTCTAAGTGCTATTGCTAAGTGCTATTGCTATGCAAAATTTGGCTACAATTCTAATGACCAGCCATTTAGAGAATAACAGAATAACAGAGTTGGAAGGGACCTTGGAGGTCTTCTATTTAGTCAGTAGTACATGATTGCCAAATGAACAGGCTAAAAAGTTTGTAATTAGAGGTGACATTAACTCTGCCATTCAAAAGTAGCAAATAGGACACTCCCAAAGCACATGTGTTACCCTCTCCATTTTAAAAGTCTGAGCAAATACACAAATGTTATTGATAGGTCCATTGTATCTATCTGATAGAGTCATTGAGGTATTACTCAATTAATCTTCCAAATATGGGGGTTGGTGAATATACCACTCTGATTGATTAGTACAAACATCTTGGTTTTCATGTGATTGATTTATAGCATTTCACATTGGTAGTATAATACTGCAGCATGAATGTTATGTAACTACAATATTTACAATATTACAGCAGCATCAGCATATAGCAGAATAAAGATTGGTTTATTGCCAGAGGAGGATGAAATTAAACTTTGATAAGGGCTTGAATACAATTATTCATATTTATTCATATTTATTTATTTATAAAATTTATAACCCACTCATCTTACCTCAATGTAACTCTGCGCAGCTTATCCACAGCCACCCAGTTTTTGATATAAAAACTGAATAATAGAGAGGGCAGGATAGATCTCTGTCTAATTCCCTTCAAAGTTAGAATAGGGCCTGTCAATTTTCCACCCTTTAACCTGCATTGTATAAATGGTCGTGGGTGAAAGCCTGGAGACCAAAGAGGCTCAGCCAACCGGAGGAGGTGAACAGTCCCATTCCGCTTTTTCAAGCAGTAGCAGAGGAAAAAAATTTCAAACACTAAAAAATTTGGAAAAAATTCCAAAAAAAGAGATGGCGGCGCCCACGGACAGGCATTCACCGAACTGGATCCGTGATGCCATCATGACGTTATCAGCGGGTCGCTACCAGTTCAGGCGATCCAGTCCGAACCGGGAGGAACCCAGTCCTGGTTGAGTGGAAGAATCCTTGACTAATATGAGTGTCTTCTGGTAGCAGAATATTTTGGTTTTCTAGCCTTAAGCTTTGAAAACAAACATATCCCTGAGAAACATTATTGAAAAAACAGAGCTGGTCTCATTTACCTTGACAAAGGCATCTCTCACATCGGCTGCTTGAGTCACACTTAGGGGCGTAGAGACACTTTCCCCTCGGATGATGATGGAATGGTTTGTAAGGCTCTTGTGGAGTTCTTTAGAATCCACCTGTGGGAATTGATATTGTACTGGATGATTTTATATAGACACAAAAGAAGAATAGAGCTATATCTAATGAAGGAATAGAGAAATTTATTAATGGGACCCAGAAACAATATCATCTCTCAGTCAAACTTACTGCAAATGATCATTCGCAAGAGTAAATTGAGAAGGGACAGTTTTAATTCCTTGGAGTAATTGTAATAAATATAATAAATAAAGCCAATACCTCTAGTAGTTTGGTTGCAGTGGGAAAATGTACAGAATCAAGAATATGAGAGCAGTCCAAATTTTCATACACCACACCTAATTATAGAAAAACAGTAAGTCTTATTCAAAATAAGTAAAAAATGCAGCATTTGTTTGTTTTATTTCAATTTCAGGCAGTTGTTTGGCTAAAGTAAAGGACAACATAAGAACAAAATTTCTAGTTTCTGGAAAACATTATAATGTTAGCCTATTCCATAATATTATGCATTATCCTGAGCTGAAATTGGAAGTTGTTCTTAGGTTCTTTTAATATAAAATTAACACGTTTAAATGTGGCAGTTAGTTAAACAATGGCATAACATTAAAACACAGAGAATCTTTTGAAAAATGTTTATCTTCTCTCAAGCACTGTTTATAGAAAAGGAGAAAAATCACAGTTTAAGAGGTTCAGATATGAAAGAGGTAAAGGAAATAGCTAAATTTGATATATCAGTCAAATTGAATGTGTCAATTTATGCTACAGGCAAAGACAATTCAAGCCCAGGAAAACCAAAAGTAAAAAGCCATTGAGGAAACTAAAACATTTCCCTCCACAGGTGACCTTTTAAAAAGCAGAAACAGCTCCATGTTCTTGTATTTGATAGGAAGAAGGGCATCTTTCCCTAGATGGGAACCAGATAAGTAAGCAAAGAAACCCAATCTGGAAGAGGACTGGAGATTCATGAAAAACGTAGCAATGAAGGGAACAGTGAAAATAGATACAGACCAAGATTTTTACATTTTGTTTTATGAATAATCTTTGCTATGCATTTGATTCTCTTGTTTCTATATGTGAACCTGGCACAGGAAGTAGTAGCCAAGAGAAACCATATCAAATTGGCCATTTAGGATTTTTATTTTCCTTTATCCTTTTGTCTAGTAGTTAATTCTCTACCCATAGTATACACAATAAAAGCTTGATTTTCTGAAGGGGCTTGTTTCTTTTGATCAATTAACCTACAGAGGAGAAGTCAGAGAAATGTATTATTTTCTTCCCCACAAGCAAACTCAGCAGTGTGCCAAAAAAGCTTTCTGTAAGAGTATAGGAAGGATATAGGGGAAATTTATTTATTTTATTTATTTATTTAAATGGATTTCTATGCCGCCCAACTCTCATTCCAATTCCTCAAAACTTCCCCCTTCTTGTGAATTCAAACTGCCATTGAACCTTGAAATCACCCCTTGCTTCCTAATCCTAATTAATCTGTTCCCATGTATAATGTCTGGTTTATCAGCACTTTTTTTTCTCACTAGGAAAACAAGGCACTGAGAAAAAAAATGGGGGAAATGGCTGGCTGATACTTCTTTGTGCTGCCCTATTGGACAACTGAAAAGGACAATGGTCTGCTCAAGTAACTCAGGAGGAAGGCGAGGTCACTGTGTAGTAAAACTGTGAAGGTCTGAGAAACAAAACATTAGCTGTGTGAAAATGTCGCATATGTCTGTAAATATACACATGTACTAGGCTTACCTTCAA
Organism: Diadophis punctatus similis; assembly: GCA_023053685.1. Taxonomy (NCBI): domain Eukaryota; kingdom Metazoa; phylum Chordata; class Lepidosauria; order Squamata; family Dipsadidae; genus Diadophis; species Diadophis punctatus. The sequence goes on from JALIGW010000033.1 coordinate 4,286,888, forward strand.
ATTTTATATTTCCTAGATGCAAAATGGCTGCCAACAATTTGCTTATGTTCCACTGCTCAGAATCAGAGAACATGAGAATTTTCATAGCTGAGCATATATGAGCATATTCCTTGGCATCATTACGTCCTTCACAGAAAGTGCATTTGCCCTGCAAATCAGCATAGCAGTAATGGAAGACGTCTCTTTCAAATACAACAGTATGCATAATGTAAAGGTACAGGTAAAGGTTTCCCTGACTAATCGTTTCTGACTCTAGGGGGCAGTGCTCTTTTCCGTTTCTTCGTTGAGGGTGTCAGCGTTGTCCAAATATATTTTTGTGGTCATGTAGCCAGTATAACTACATGTCAAGGTCAGGGGCGGATTCCTAATTTTTTTACTACCACTCTATGGGCGTGGCTTATTTTGTGGGTGTGGCTTGCCGGACAGTGACCGGGTGGGTGTGGCTTCTTGGACTGCTGAAGGGAGGGGAACTGAGATAGGTCCTGCCGCTCATTCCCCCTCCCCTCAGCAGCTCGAGAAGCCTCGAACGTGCAAAAATGCCTGGGATTATCACCGCGCGTTCGTGGCTTCTCGGACTGCTGAAGGGAGGGGAATGGAGATAGCTCCTGCCGCCCGTTCTTTCAGCGTCTCACACGCTCCCTCAGCCATCCTTCCATGCTTGGACTCACTGTGGGGTAGGAAGGCAGCGCATGCGCAGTGCCGGAAGCTCAGCTTCTGGGCATGCGCAAAAGAATTTTAAAAAAAAAATTTAAAAAAACTTTTTTAAAAAATGGCGGTGCCCAGGTACCGGCAACCAACCGCACCAGTACTGTGATGTCACCAGCGGGTCGCTACCGGTGCTATAGAGTGGACCGCACCTATAGGAACCCACCACTGGTCAAGGTGCACGGAATGCTATTGCCTTCCCACCAAAGTGGTACCTATTTATCTTTTCACATTTGCATGTTTTCAAACTGCTAAGTGGGCAGGAGCTGGGACAAGTGAAGGGAGCTCAACCAGTCATATGCACTCTGGTCTTAAACCGGGCTGTCAGCTTTCCAGCTGATAAGCTCAATGTTTTTAACTGCTGAGCCATCACACTCCTATATAGTTTATATTACATACATACATACATACATACATACATACATACATACATACATACATACATGCATACATACTATAACTGAAAATGCCTACATCATGTACTTCAAATGAAAATATTTTAAATACCATGAGAGGAAAAAATGAGTAAATACACACATTCACACAAACATATACAAACACTTATGATGAGGAGTCCTCACTTATCGACTGCAATTGGATTCTAAGTAAAACACCAAGTGACTGCACCAACTTATAATATCCGTTCTGGCTGCAGTTATTAAGCATAATATCACATGGCCATGACTTATGACTTCCTGCAACTTCCCCTTGTTTGTTAAAGTCAACTGTGAAGATTACAAATGGTGATCATGTGACTGTTATGCAACAATCATAAATATGCACCAGTTGCCAAACAGACAGATTGTGATCATGTGGCCAGAAGGATGCCATGACAAGTGCAATTTCAAGGACTGGTTGCAATTCTCTTTGTCAGTGGTGTTGTAATTTCAAATTATCACTGAATGAGCAGTTGATAAGCAAAGACTATCTATAATTAATTATCTTTTCCCCCCCATCACAAAATTTTAAAAGTCCTTTTAAAAATACATTGGACCACAGATACACAGTTCTGATGTAATGTTTAGGACCTTAGAGGTCCCATTATCACATATCCAGCTCTTGATTCCTTACCATAGTTAGGTAAGTATACTCTGAAGTAGTGCCAAGATTCAACATTTTTTTCTGTTCCAGATTCATCCCCATTAACATGCAATAAAATATGTGATAGTTTCTTTCCTCAGGAGCCTAAAACAATAGAAAGACCACAAATATGTCACTAACAGCAGAAATAGAAAAGCTGCCACAATGAAATTGTGTGTGTGTATGTGTGTGTGTGTGTGTGTGTGTGTACTGTATACATAAATACACTAGAAAATGTCCAGAGATACTTTACAAGAAGAGTCCCCCACTCCTCTACTCGCAACAGAATACCTTACGCAGCCAGACTTGAAATCCTGGCCTTAGAAAGCTTAGAACTACGTTGCCTTTGGCACGATCTAAGCATAGCTCATAAAATTATCTGCTACAACGTCCTTCCTGTCAACGACTACTTCAGCTTCAACCACAACAATACACGAGCACACAACAGATACAAACTCAAAGTGAACTGCTCCAAACTTGACTGTAGAAAATACGACTTTAGCAACAGAGTGGTAAATGCCTGGAACTCACTACCTGACTCTGTGGTTTCGTCACCAAACCCCCAAAACTTTACCCTTAGACTGTCCACTGTTGACCTCACCGGATTCCTAAGAGGTCAGTAAGGGGCGTGCATAAGTGCAGCAGCGTGCCTACCGTCCCTGTCCTAATGTTCCCTCTTATCAGTACCCATCTTATGTATATTAGCAATGTTATATCTATGTATATTACCAACACGTACTTGACAAAAATAAATTATTTATCAGCAAAAATGTTACACACACACACGCACACACATATATACACACACACACACATATACAGTGTGTGTGTGTGTGTGTGTGTGTGTGTGTGTGTGTGTGTGTGTGTGTAACATTTTTTGCTGATAAATGAAAATATACATTCGTAGATTTTTACGGGTATAGGTATGCAGGTCTTGATGTATTCGGGTCTTTTCCCGTGTAAGGTTGAGAGTATCTTGGCGACGTTTTGACGAAGTCACACTCGTCATCTTTAGGCTGGTGTTTTCGGCTTCATGCTTGTGCGAACAAAGAGTTTTTGTTCGCACAAGCACGAAGCCAAAAACACCAGCCTGAAGATGATGAGTGTGACTTCGTCAAAACGTCGCCAAGATACTCTCAACCTTACACGGGAAAAGACCCGAATACACCAAGACCTGCATATATATATGCAGGGGGTAGAGCCTAATTCACTCGAGCTCACCCCCCCCCCCAAGTATGTATGATGTTGAATGGTTGTTGATGATTTTCTTTTTATATTGTGTTTTAATTTTTATATTTGCTTTTAATTAACTTTTTAGATTTTGGCTATTCTTGTATTTTCTCACTGTTGTACGCCGCCCTGAGTCCTTAGGGAGTTGGGCGGCATATAAGAATTCCAAAATAAATAAATAAATAAATAAATAAATAAATAATATATATATATATATATATATATATATATATATATATATATATATATATATATATATATATATATATGTGTGTGTGTGTGTGTGTGTGTGTGTGTGTGTGTGTGTGTGTGTGTGTGTGTGTGTGTGTGTGTGTGTGTGTGTGTATTATATATAATATTATATTATATATATATATGTATATGTGTATATATATATATATATGTATATGTATATGTATATGTATATGTATATGTATATGTATATGTATATGTATATGTATATGTATATGTATATATATTTTCTGAGGTTTTCGCGGGTGTTTGTATGTAGGTCTTTGGGTATTCGGGTTTTCTCCCGCGTGAAATTGGAAGTATCTTGGCAACGTTTCGATGAAGTCTCATTCATCATCTTCAGGCTGGTGTCTTCTGCTTTCTGCTTCTAGGAGCAATGTGAGATTGCTGCTGTTTCTTCCTTTTAACTGCCAGTGGAGGTTTGAACTGATAGGATGGGAGCTTGGCTGTGTTCTGATTGGTTGGAGGTGTGTTCTGATTGGTTGGGGGCTTGGCTGTGCTCTGATTGGCTGGGGGGTTAGCTGTGCTCTGATTGGCTGGGGGTGTTCTCAGGTAGGGCATTTGAGCTGGTGAGCTGCATTGCTGCTGTTTGGCTTCTGGTTCGTGGTTGTGCCACATCTTCATGGAGGGTGTCAGTTTGCTTCATGTATGGATTGGAGGGGTTTAAAGTGGCTAATGATGCAGCTGTAGTATGGCTTCTGGTTTGTGGTCGTGCCTCATTGGTGTGGGTTTGGGTTTGCTTATTGCGTGGATGTGTGGTGGTGACATCCTGTGTGGTTTTCGTGAGTGTGGGTCTGGTGTCATTCTTTGTGTTAGGGACACGTTTGTCAATAAGGGCGGGTTTCCAAATGGCTGGTAGGCGGGAGGTGTCATCTCGTTTATTCATGCTGTGTGGGCGTTTTTCTATCTCGATGGCTTCTCTGATTATTCTGTTGTTAAAGTGTTCAGTTTTGGCGATGGTTCTGGTCTTTTTAAAGTCGATTTCATGTCCTGTGGCTTTAAGATGTTGGACCAGGGAAGAAGTTGGCTCCTTTTTTTTGACTGAGTTCTTGTGTTCTTCAATGCGTGCACTTATTCTTCTGTTGGTTTGTCCAATGTATGTGGTGGGGCAGGAGACACCAGCCTGAAGATGATGAATGAGATTTCATCGAAATGTCGCCAGCCAAGACACTTCCAATTTCACGCGGGAGAAAACCCGAATACACAAAGACCTACATATATATATATATATATATATATATATATATATATATATATATATATATATATATATATATATATATATATATATATATATATATATATATATATATATATATATATATATATATATATATATATATATATATATATATATATGCAGAGAGTGAGAGAGATTTTTACCTGGCGACACACTCGAGACTTCTCCAGAAGGAACTGTTCTATTCGAGCTCCTTCTATTATACCATTTTGGTTGAAGTGAATGTCAATGTATTTCCCAAAGCGGCTTGAGTTATCATTGCGAATTGTTTTAGCATTGCCAAAGGCTGCAAGAGAGACAAAATTGTGAAGCAAAAGGAGAAAAATGTAACCTATGTAACAATGCTGAGGCTCAGAGGATAGAGACTAGGTGTCCCCAATGTCCTTTCCCAGAAGCACTTATACCATGGTCCCTCCTCCTTTTTCAGGATAGAAGCTTGTTAGTTCTTGCTGCCACCACACATCTTACAAGAGACATCACACCTGATGTCTACGTCCTGAATCCAGCAGGAAAAAGATATAGGATTTTCACAATTTGTGCTCCCTATCTGGTACTTAAAACTGTAAAAGTCAAAATAGTTTTCCAATATTACCAATCTCCTGCCAATATAGCATAGAACCATGGTGATTAGGCTTCAGCTCTCCTTTCTGTTCAGCACTTCGAAAATAAAACTAATTTAACAGAGCAACAGATTCAAAAGATTTTAAAGTAAATGAATGAATGTAGTCTGATATATGAATAAAGGCTTACATTAAAACCCAGTTCAATAATTCACACGGAGAAAGTTAGTGCAACACAGAAAAAAAGAAGTATTTGAAATAAATTAAAACTACTGCCAGCAACAAAAACAACAAAAAATCCCACTGATTTTCTGCTGTAAGCAGAAATGCATTTGGATTTCCATTTTGGTACTAAAGAAATGCTCTTATCAACATGCAATGTTCAAGCAAGTTGTAAAATATTTCTGCATTTTAAAACATAAACCCAAGGAGCAGAATTTCTAGTGGACTGAGGGCCACAGGGGAACATAACAGAAAAAGTGGGAGGGATCATCAAGTAAAGAAATTATGCACATATACCCATGCAGGCATACAAATACAGACAGAACTCATAGGCCTTGTAAAGTAAGGAAGATGGCTTCAATAGAAATATGCAAGAACCATTACCTAGTCCTAGGCAAAAAGGGCCCAAACAATGAGATAACAATCGAAAATAGACAGATACCTCTCTAATTCACTGGAGTATAAGAAGATGGGGGAAGAAAAGCACAATCAGACTTGCAATTCTGTTTTTATAGGCAATCTCAGTAAAAGCAGTTTTAATCCTTATGTGGATTTGATTTCCTGAACTGATATATCTAGTGTACGGCTGACAAATATATACACATATAATACTTTGCATGCTTCCCAATACTATGTTAGTATTATTAGCTGTAGCAGATGTATTAATACTAATACTATTACAGAAGGAAGGAAAGCTGGATCTGAGAGAGGGATTGGTAGGCAGAGAGAGACAGAATAGCACAGAGCACTGAATTCTTTGCTGACATATCTGTAATGCAGGGATGGGCAGGGGAAGACTGGTCTCTGGCTGAAAGGAAGGGTGGAATAGATACAGAAAGGCTCAACCCATAGCATGAGATGATGCAGGACGTACAAAGGCACATTCTGAGGTAAAAAATGATTTTCTGCGATGGGGTGGTTCAAAAGTATTTTCAAGTACTTCCCTGATGGCCATAATTTCTGACTTGAATTGCTCTAAAGGAGGGAAAATCACCACCCTGTCCTCAAATGTTCTAAGTTTGGCAGTAACAAGAATAACTTCATCCTTGTTCCAAACAAAAGGAGAAGCAGAACAACAGAGTCACCTTGTGGTGAGATGGCGACAAACAAAATAAATAATATAAAATAAACAAAAACTGTAGTTTGGCAATGAAACTATCTGAAAATGACATTTCATTCCTCCTCCTTTTGTGGGGGGCCCCTTTTTTTTCTTAACTTGGCGTAAAAACTAGAAGATTGAAATGAGTATCCTTTGATGGGGAAATGGGGCCATAGTGTCTCAAAACCAGACGAAACCAAACCAAACCAAAGTTTTAGAACATGTTCATTTTAGAATAAATCAGCTCAATCCTCCAACACTGTTGATGTCTGGAGTTACCATATTTCAAATTGGCAAAACAACAACAACACACAAAATAGTCCTTGCAAGGAAGTGCCCTTATACAATTGGATTTCAAGCTAATGACTGAAAGCCAGGGTCACCTTTCTAATACCGCTATTAGGAAAGTGAAATGTGCTATAAGAGTATTTTAAAACAATGTAAAGCAAAGTTCTCAATATTTCACTTTGCACATGTAGCCTACCTTCCAAAATGGGATTGGCTTCTAGAATCTGTTGTTCAATCCAGGAATGTTGACCACTAATAACAGCTAAGAACTGCAACATTAATTTTGTGCTTTCAGTCTTCCCAGCTCCAGACTCTCCACTGGAATAAATTTTGTAAAACTGGTAAATCAAAAGTATTGGTATATGCGGGAATGCAATCACAGAACTTTGCTAAAATACTCATATCTTTTTCAGGCTTCCCTACAAGGCATGTGAGCTGACTACTTTAAATATGTTCTCTGCTTGCACTCCCAAGTATTCCATAGTAACTTTTCAGACTCATTTTAAAAGCCTCTATAATACTTCCTCCAAGCTATTTAAATATTTCACAGTACTAACACATTTTTTCCATTACATTATGTGCCCCTTACCTAATGACAGAGCATTGATCTTTCTTATTCCTCAGCATGTTGAAATAACAATTATCAGCAATGGCAAAGACATGAGGAGGCAATTCCCCAATCCTCTTGTTGCAGTAGAGCTGGATTTGTTCCATGGTATACAGTGGCAGCACTTGATATGGATTGATGGCTACAAGAATAGAGCCTGTGTAGGTCTAAAAAAGTTTATGCCAATGAATACGAGAATCTTGGAATAAATTAGTGATGAGTTTTCAAATGAAGTATCAACATCAATCTCAAAATAAGTTACTGATAGGAATATTTACAATATCAAACAACGTACTTATCATCTTATTCCCCTTATAAATACATGAAATTATAGGTGACTATACTAGGAAAAGTAAAAACTGTAGAACGTAGAATGACTAAATATAAAGCATATAAAATTGGAAGATTTGAATGAAATGTGTGAAAGGCCTTAGAATACATTATATTTACAAAGTGTGTATGCAGAATATTCTTGCAAACAAATTAGTCTGTAGACATTTTGCTTTTTTTAAAGCCATTTCTCTGTATATGATTTCATTTCTAAACAATAGAGAATATATAACTCTCTCATTATAAAGCATTTTTAAAAATGGGGCTTCAGAATCTACATATTATTAATAAAAAAATCAGTCTTACATAGATTTTATTCTCTTTGTAGCGGATATATAGGTTGTGTACCATGCCAGCTTCATTCATCTCTTCAAGATGTATCATATCTTCCACTCCTTGGATGGAGGCAGCATGCATTGGTCGCATTGCGCTAATATTTTGAGCTGTGATCCAGTGCTCCTTAAATACAAGTGCATTTAACGGTCTGGATTTCATAAACTAGCTTAGTTTGCTCCTGAAAATAGCTCTTAAGATTCAGGCCATAGATAACATTAGTATGCTTATCTGAAAATGCAACAATTAAAAGAATGATACAGGGTTCTGGTTTCTCCTGTTACATTGCATAACAGCTGTTTAATTTTGGCTATGAATCCCAGAGCTTTGCAAAATCCAAAGATTTGGCTCTATCTGATTTCAGACTTATTTCCAGCTTTGGAATGCATGAGTATCAAATATGAACAATACTCCAAAACACCACCTAAAGCTGTTGTCAAAGTGTAATTTTGTAAAAAATAAAAGAGAAGAAAATTATTAAATGCATAGGAAGAACTATTAATCATTTTTAAATAAGTTGCATTACATTAATTGAAATGCAAGTTTAGATTAAATCACATTTACATTTTGACAGGAATCCCACTCACTTTTTAGAATTGAGTATCAAAACATCCCACTAAAAATTCAAGTGTGCTGTTGAGCCTTTACTAATTACAGATCCATCCAGCTCTTCAGTTTGATGCAGAAGATCATATACAAAAATTGGGTACAGATGAAAGTATTAAATAGCCTACCTTGCCTTCATCATCCTCCAGCAAGAATCGTCCAAAGTTAGATACTTTCACAACTGCCCCAATGGGCACATTAAACTCTTTGCCTGAATGGGATTCCAGCCATACATGATCACCCTAAGAGAAACAATATTCTATAAAAGATCTTATGATTTTCCTTGTTCTGACTTACCGGGTTTTTTTTGCTTTATATGCTGCCAAATCCAACAGATTTATAGTTTTCAATCGCAATGAAAGCAGCTGCACATATAAATCATATACAAGCAACAAAACATTAAATAGTTCTATTCATGCACGTTGAATTCTTACAGAATTTTGCAGCACCTCCAAAAGTTATTTAATAATAAAAGCTAATGTTAGTATTTCAAAGAGTAAACATGCTGTCCCAGTGATTCTTGTAGACAGAGAAGTGGAAAACTGACTAGAGAATAACGGAAGGCAAACACTGGAGTCTCCAATGGTGTAGAGAAAAGTTGAAGTTTACTCTTTCTAGTCCATTGAGTTTCAGAAACTGGGTTTGAAAACAAACTCTTTGGAGTCGAACTAAGATTTCAAAGTAATATTCAAAATAAAGTGCCTAATCAAACAAGTAAATTCCTCTGGCAGAAGCTGTTAGACGTTTCTTCTCCTAGTCTTGTACCAATAGTCTTAGTAAAGCTTCCAAATTCACCTGTGAGCATATAAGCAACTCCTTAGCTGTGTAGTCTCTGACCTCTTCCTTTGCTCTGAGGATGACACTCCAAACTGAGGAATCAGCTATCTTCTCTACCTGGGCAATGATTTGAATCACAGCCAGAGCAGCGTAGAAGGGTGGCGTGTTCGTAGAGGCCTGATGAGGGTAATCCAGCAAATGCTTTCTCTGTAAGTTTCCCAGTGTTGTCCTCTGGCAACTGCCGACTTCCTCATCCTTCTTCTCCAATGCCCACACCTGCTCCTTCATCAGACCAGCCTTTACACTTAAGCAGGCACAGAGTCAGTTTTAAGACTCATCTCAAATCCTAGTCCATGGCAATGGATGCATTGACAAAACTTACTTTTCTACATCCCTTGCATGTGCGCAGAAGAGGCAAGTAATGCTTCTCGGTACGATATGACATCTCTTTCATCAAGATGTTAGAGAAGAGCAGCCACGGCAATTCTCATCAATTTTACGATATGGTGATTACTGGAATGTAATTTTGGCAATCATTTGCTCTGTCAATATGGATTTTTTGCAGCTTATATAATTTATAACAGAGTCAATATATGTGAAAAGATGAGAGTAACTATCTGCTTTGCTTGACTCTTGCTCCATCTGACTGATTAAATCTGCCAGATTGTAAAGGAGGTGAAGGGAGGTGAACCTACTTGAGGGTAGCATGTGATCTCTACCAGATTATGACCTTTACTAAAAAAAGCCCTCCTTTGACTAGGAAGATTTTTGCAATTATAGGTCAATGTCAAATATTCTAGGCGTGAGTAAAATGATCAAGAAACTGGTGGTTTTGCAGTTCCAAATGCATTTGGATGAAATATATTTTCTGAACCTAGTCCATTTGGAGTTTTATCCAGGTTATGATACTAAGACTGCTTTTGATATATATTCCTTATGTCAGTGATAGCGAACCTATGGCACGTGTGCCACAGGTGGCACGCGGAGCCATATTTGCCGGCATGCAAGCAGTTGCCTAGCTCAGCTCCAGCGCGCATGTGCGCTGGCCAGCTGATTTTTGGCTCGCACAGAGGCTCTGGGAGTGCGTTTTTGGCTTCCGGAGGGCCTCCGGGGGCCCTCCCTAGGCCGTGAATTATGGGTGTGGGCACTCGCGCATGTGCGATAGCACGCGCGCATGCACTTTCGGCACCTGAGGGAAAAAAGGTTCGCCATCACTGCCTTATGTCATAGGCAAGATTCGCCATCTTGTTCTTACCTTATTTGTTTTCGTTAACTCTTTTTTTAATTGTATTACATTTTTTTCTCATTATGATATTGTGAGCTGCCCAAAGTCATTCTAGAGTCTGGATGTGCTTAAATTAAACTAAATTGAATTAAATCTACACTGAAATTGGGGTTTCTACTAGTTCACTGGGACCTCTTGGTGCTTTTTTTTATACCATCAACTATATTATCCTTCTGGCTCATCTGGTGGGGTTAGAACTTGAGGGCTCTGTTTTGTAGTGGTTGCAGTCCTTCCTGTTGGAATACATTCTGATAGTTTATCATTGACCAATGTCTTTCCCAATGAATTGTAGGAGAATGCAGCAGAAATTATATGAAAAGAAATTAGGTACTAATTATGGAATCCAGAAAGACAAGTCACCACATACCAGTATATGCGTGACTAAGGATCATTCAGAGGTATCATCAATATTAGATGACTTCAAGTTACTATTTAACTATGAGGAAGCTCATAGTTAAATAACATTCTTGAATATACCCCAATTTTGCTAATGAAGTGGATGAAAGATAAGAAATAAATTTAAATTCAGACAAGGATGAGGCTGCACTCTCCACAAAAGAGAAAGCTTGTTATTTCAGAGAGGTTCTTGATCCCCAGGTATCACTGAATTTAAAGAGACAACTACGATGAGAAAGGAGGTTGCACAGCTAAAACTACTGCACCAACACCAGCCCTCCTTGATCCAGGCAGACTTGCTGACAGTTATTCATGCCTAGTTTCAATCATTTTCACTGCTGCAAGACATTCTATAAGGGGCTATTTTTGAAAAATATACAGAATGTGAAATTGGTATAATATGGAACATACAGGATGCTAACCAGAGCAAGGCACAAGGAAGACATCATGTCTATAACAGAAAAAGCTACACTGAGTGCCCATTGCCTATTGAGCACAATTTACGATGTTTAAAGCCTTAAATGGCTTAGTACAGGACCAGTCCTCTCTTTAGGAATTACCCAATGACTTAGATCAGCAGGAGAGGCTATTTTGAAGATGCCCCCGAGAAAAGCTTTTTGCTATGCAGGGTATGAAACATACTTCTCAGGGAGATGTGCTTGGACCCTCACTTTCAGTATTTAGGTAAATGGCCAAAATATATTTTCTTCATCAAGTTTTTAACTGTACATTGAGTTTAAAATGTATTTATTGTAATTTTGATTTCACTGTTTTTTTTGTTTTATTTTTTGAAGCAAACCAAAAAGTAAGCACTGTTATAAGCAAACAGTGTTGTGTGCATGTTTAAAATTATATCTTTTGTAAAAGGGAGGATCACTGTAGGTAACATTTGTTTTAAATCCAAATACTTAATACTGAAAGAAAAAAAATAGTCTAACCTAGGATAACAAGATATCACCAGGGTCTAATACTAGGAAGAAGTACAGTATTTAGCTCCCAAGTTGGTGAAATTTCTAAAAACTGAAACCAATATAAAATAGGAGAATAATGTTCTTTGGATTAATTGTTCTGGAAACTCTTTGTCGTATCAGGCAGCTGCACCATAGTGTCTTATTTTAAACAATATTTTCTAGCCTTTATAATAGTACTTCTGGGGAGCACTGGATGAAGGGGGAAGGCCTACCTTCAATAAATACAGGAAGTTCTCAATTTACAAACATTCATTTAGTGACCTTTTGAAGTTGTCAACAGCACTGAAGTTTTCAACAGCATTGAAAAAAGTGACTAATGAATACTTTTTACACTTAAAATTGTTGCAGCATCCCCATGGTCACGTGATTAAAGTTCAGATGCTTGGCAACTCGCATATATTTATGATGATTGCAGTGTCCCGGGGTCATACGATCACCTTTTGAGACCTCCTGACAAGCAAAGTCAATGGGGAAGCCAGATTCACTTAACAATTGTGTTACTAACAACTGCAGTGATTCACTTAACAACCTGGCAAGAAAGGTCATAAAATGGGGGCAAAGCTCACTTAACAACTGTCTTGCCTAGCAATGGAAATTTTGGCCTCAATTGTAGTTGTAGGTCAAGGACTACCTATACACATGGCCTGAATCTCAACTTCTTCCCCAATCAGTATTTAGTTAAACAAGTAATAACAAATATATATATATATATATATATATATATATATATATATATATATATATATATATATATATATATATATATATATATATATATATATATATATATATATATATATATATATATATATATATATATATATATATATATATATATAATATAATATATATATATATTATATATATATATATATATATATATATATATATATATATATATATATATATATATATATATATATATATATATATTATATATATATATATATATATATATATATATGTAGGTCTTTGGGTATTCGGGTTTTCTCTCGCGTGAAATTGGAAGTGTCTTGGCGACGTTTTGATGAAGTCTCATTCATCATCTTCAGGCTGGTGTCTTCTGCTTCCTGCTTCTAGGAGCAATGCTCCTAGAAGCAGGAAGCTCCTGCCTTCCATTGCTCCTAGAAGCAGGAAGCAGAAGACACCAGCCTGAAGATGAAGAATAAGACTTCATCGAAACGTCGCCAAGACACTTCCAATTTCACGCGGGAGAAAACCTGAATACCCAAAGACCTACATACAAACACCCGCGAAAACCTCAGAATATATATATATATATATATATATATATATATATATATATATATATATATATATATATATATATATATATATATATATATATATATATATATATATATATATATATATATCTTCTTGTAAGGCCTAGTTTATATTTCAAACAGCATGCTATTCAATGTATGTCATACGAATGCAAATGTTTATAGACTTACAGCTTGAAGTACAACCATCTTGCTTTAACGACGTGGTTATTTGCAGCCTGTTTGGGGGGGGAAAGCAGGAGATGGGGTGAGTAATAGAATAAAAGGATAAAATATTTTGGCAAAATCATGAACACGAATCTGGAATTCACGAGTAAGTTATACGTTTAGAGATAGGACTAGTAGATGACCCTGAAATAATGCCTGGTAAATTAAGTAAATTAAAATTATTTTCCCCGATTCTAAATTATGTTATGTAACTAGATCAGGTTGAAATACGTTGATTTATCCTCTGTTTTAAAAACAACTTGAGTCAAAAATCAGATATTTCAAATCCTTCTGAAACAGCTGACTGAAGGACACTGACACTTTATTGATACTAATTCTTGGAGGTTCACTGAGTAGAATACTGGAACTGGAAGGTAACATTTCAAATTTTTTTTTGCTAAATTATGACATTCTTTAGATGATTTGCAGCAGGTCTTTCTTTCTTTCTTTCACTTCCATTCGAGAAACGATAATAATAAACATGGAGAAAGATGAGATCCTTTATTAAAACGTTTAAGGCAATTCAACACTCTTGTACAGTCTAAGTTGCTTGCCTCTTGTGCAGCTCTCACCTGTTCCTTATGCCAACTTTAGAAGTTCCAGTCCAGATTGCAATGATTGGCAATGGGACCCGGCTGGTGCTCAGTCCAAGCTGGAGCCATTGCAAGGCCAATTAATTGCTTCTCTGCTTCTTGCTCTTTCCAACTATGCAGGGAAAGCAAGCTTTGCAGGCAGTTCTTGTGTGTACTGATCTACCAATGCCTGTCTTTCCTTTTAGAGATAGTTAACTCACTAGTCTCTGTGTTATTCCTTTACTTTCTCAGATGTTTGCACACATGAATGCCTTCACTCCCCCCTTCCCTCATTATCTCTATTGACTCTACTAAAACTACAGACTGTTTTTTTTTTTGCCTTTTGGTACCATCATAATTCTGCAACAACACCCAAAACAACAGGAAACAGTTGTTGTTTTTTGTTCGTTTTGTTTTTACATTTCTCTATAGCAGTGATGGCGAACCTTTTTTTGCGGTTGGGGACTCAGTCGGGTGGCTGGAGCCCCGCGGGAGACAGCGACAGAGGCTCCTTCTTCCTCCAAGGGGAGGGGGGGGAGCAACCCACCCACCTACCTCGCTTGGTGCGGTTCCCTGCACTTGGCGTCTTGGAAGAGGCTGGGTGAGGGAGAAAGAAGGAGCCACGGTGGGGATTGGTTTGCAGAAAGAAAGAAAGAAAGAAAGAAAGAAAGAAAGAGAAAAGAAAGAAAGAAAGAAAGAAAGAAAGAAAGAAGAAGGAAGGAAGGAAGGAAGGAAGGAAGGAAGGAAGGAAGGAAGGAAGGAAGGAAGGAAGGAAGGAAGGAAGGAAGGAAGGAAGGGAAGGAAGGAAGGAAGACAGACAGACAGACAGACAGAGAGAGAGAGAGAGAGAAAGAAAGAAAGAAAGAAAAAGAAAGAAAGAAAGAAAGAAGTTAGGAAGGAAGGAAGGAAGGAAGGAAGAAGGAAGGAAGGAAGGAAGGAAGGAAGACAGACAGACAGACAGACAGACAGACAGACAGACAGACACAGACAGAAAGAAAGAAAGAAAGAAAGAAAGAAAGAAAGAAGTTAGGAAGGAAGGAAGGAAGAAGAAGAAAGAAAAGAAAGAAAGAAAGAAAGAAAGAAAGAAAGAAGAAAGAAAGAAAGAAAGAAAGAAAGAAAGAAGAAAGAAAGAAAGAAGTTAGGAAGGAAGGAAGACAGAAAAGAAAGAAAGAAAGAAAGAAAGAAAGAAAGAAAGAAAGAAAGAAAGAAAGAAAGAAAGAAAGAAAGAAAGAAAGAAGTTAGGAAGGAAGGAAGACAGAAAGAAAGAAAGAAAGAAAGAAAGAAAGAAAGAAAGAAAGAAAGAAAGAAAGAAAGAAAGAAAGAAAGAAGGGAAGGAAGGAAGACAGACAGACAGACAGACAGACAGACAGACAGACAGAAAGAAAGAAGTTAGGAAGACAGAAAGAAAAAGAAAGATGGTAGGAGGGGTAGTCTTATACGGCGAGTATATCCCAAACTCTATATTTTAACTGGAAAAGTTGGGGGTCGTCTTATACACCCAGTCTTCTTATACGACCAGAACATACGGTAACTGCCCAGGGCGGAAACCAGCTTCTACAAATGAAGAAATGTGCTAAACTCTGGGGCCAGTTGGAGTTGACATGCTCCTAAAAGAAATGAAGGGCTGGAGACTGTCTCCTCTGAAGGGCTTATGGTGGCTCAGATCAGAAAACAGCAGTTTTGAAACGTGGCTGGAAAGCATGGGTTTGGAATACATTTGCAATGGACTGGAGTGGGAGGAGAATGTCATCCATTTCTGCATTGAGGAAGTGGCCAGTGGCTCGTACCACAATTGGCCAAGAAGAAAGTACAGGTCAGCCTTTCATGAAATACAAAGAGAAAACCTTACAACTGCAGAAAGAAGAAATCTACTTTGTAGTGCCATCTATTCCTCAGATGTTATCTATTCAGTGTCCTCTATTCCCTTTCAAGAAGCAGAATATTCTTTTAAAAAGTATTATACTGTATACTACTCTCCGATATTTGCTCTGTGCAACAAGAAGGCAAAATTATTTGACTTCTGCACCCAGCACAATCAAGTTTACTCCCCAAGATATTTTAATTATACCCTTATCAAATGTTGTTTTATGTGTTAAAGATTATTATGAGCATCATAAGAATATTTCCACCATCATTTTGATTACTATTGTCATAAGTTGACAATGCAACAGTGGCGGCTATGTGCCTTGGCTATGTGCCTTGGGCTCTTGGGCTCTTCCAGAAGATGCAGTTCTTTGGCTCATCACACTCATCTTTGTCTAGCAAAATAACACAAGAATGCCTATTCTGTTCTTGCAAAGCATAAGGTTTGTAATCACTTTTTGAGAATTGAGACTTCCGATATAATACTATGCTACTGCTACAATCACCATGGTCGAAGTTACAACTTTAAACAAATGCATACTCTGAGAGTCACAAATGTAAAACATTTTTCTTAAAAAGCTGCTATGTGTGCCCCATGTTTAAACAGAGCAATACCTTTTATCCTCAGTACGTATTCTAAATATTTGTGCTAATTTTAATGGGACTTTGCAGAGACAGAGATATATGGATATGTCAAGGGTGGGGCAACCTTCGCCTTAAGGTCCTTGGATAAAATATAATTATGATAAAAATGCATTTCAGAAGCCACAAGATAAAATATGGATATACCGGTATGTTCAAACTTATTTCTCATTATTTCACACTTAAAAGCTCTTATTTTGTGGAATAACTATTAACAAATAAATCAACAATGAGTAAAAAACCTGAAAGATTTTTTTTTAATTTCTTTCTTGATCTAGAGCCGTGATGGTGAACCTATGGCACGGGTGCCACAAGTGGCACGCGGAGCCATATCGGTGGGCACGCGAGCTCAGGTCCGGCGTGCATGTGTGCACCAGCCGGCTGATTTTCGGGCCTTCTGGGCACACTGGGAGTCAGGAAACAGGCTGTTTCCAGCCTCCAGAGGGGGTGGGGAAGGCCGTTTTCGCCCTCCCCAGGCTCCTAGAAAGGCTCTGGAGCCTGGGTAGAGCAAAAAATGGGCGTGCCATTGCATGCTGGGAGCAGGGGGGTCATGCGTGCATGTGTGGGGGTGCACGGAATTATGAGTGTGGGCACGCACACACGTGATCCCCGCATTCCCCCCCCCTTTTGGCACGCGAACCAAAAAAGGTTCGCCATTACTGACCTAGAGTCTTGGAATGTTTTCCTCCAGGTCCATATATATTAAAATGTTGTCTTTTAAAAAAAATAGTAATATTCAATTAAATTCCTATATATTTTGGATTATGGAAGCTCATGTCCTGATCATAAAGCCTTATATGTCACAATAAATATTTGTATTCATATTTGTACTATTTGTATTAAAAATTAACAAACTCCAAAATTTAGAGGATTTGTTTTTAACTCTTAGAGAAACTTTTATCCCAGCACTTATACTTATTCTCAGAGCAAGTAGCTGATTCTATACAATTAATAGATGAATAAAATACTTGATAGTAAGAGCCATTTACAATGATGGTTTCCAAGTAACAATTTATCCATTTCTGAAATCATATCTTGTACAAGACTAAGTGAAGAAAATACTAAAACCACATTACCTGCCCAGAAGAGTAGTTATAGCTTAGTTCCAATTCTCCATTTCAGAAAAATCATGTGTAAAATGAAACCCTGGAAGAATGCTGACATGAAAAAATAATCCTTCTATTCCATGTGGAAGTCAGGAAGTGACTGAAGTTCCTTTCATGGTTATTTATTATAGGACTTTGCCCCAGGCCAGAGTATCTTCCATTTTTACAGTTGGCATTTTAATCAGGTGAGAGCAATCAATGACTGATTTTGTAGCGCTCAGGGATTATCTTAGCAATATTTAGCTTCTTGTACAAACCAAGATTCATAACATATAAAAATTATTTCAGAAGAAAATTTGAAGGCAAGTTCTTATATATTATAATTCAAATGTGAGGGGGAAGGAAGTTTTTATTAAAAAGTATGGAAGATGCTCTTTCTTCCCTTGTATACGGTAGCTATATTGCAGTTTAGGTACAAAATGGTAAAAAAAGGAGCAACTCCCCTTCCACACCTACACCTTCTGATATTTATTTAATTATATTTTCCATCCCACCTTTATTACTTTATATGTAACTCAAGGCAGCAGGCAAATAATGCTCCTTTATCTTCCTATTTTCCTCACAACAACTAACCTGTCAAGTGAGGAGCTGAGACAGGATGACAGGCCCAAAGTCTCCCAGGCAGTTTTTCAAGCCTAAGGCAAGACTAGAACTCACAGTCTCCTGGTTTCTAGAGTAACAGTTTAACTATTACACCAAACTAGCTCTCTTTGGTAGAAGACAGAAGGAAGATAAAACACCTTCAGGCTTTCAATATTCTCTTAGTATAGCCTGTTTCAGTATTTCTCCATTTCCTGACCTGGCTACCTTGAAGTGCTCACACTCCAAACAATGAAAAATAAAGGGGGTGAAAAGTATTTCTACTCAATGCCATGCTTACATTTGTACCATCCAAAATCTGTGATAATAACCAGTCCCAAACCCCAATACAGTGGATAAGCAGTACAGCAATGATTCCTGAATCACTAGTGCACTGCATGTACAATGGCAAAGTGAGTGGGTGGGAGTGGGACAGGGGTGGGTTCCACTTATCTTCGCCACCAGTTCGCATAGCAACATTTTGCGCGCGCATGCTCGATACGCTCGCGTGCGTGCATGCGTCCCCTCATGCAATTCTGCTTCTGCACATGCTCAGTAGCTATAATCAGCCCGAAACACAGCTGAGGAGCTGATCAGCTGTGCTTCGGGCGGGAGGGCTCTTTTTCAAGCAGCAGCAGAAGAAAAAACTTCCAGACAGTAAAAAATTCGGGGGGGGAAAAGATGGCAGCGCCCACGGACCGGCACCGACCGAACCGGATCCGTGACACCATCGTGACGTGACCAGCAGGTCACTACCGGTTCAGGCGATCTGGTCCGAACCGGGAGGAACCCACCCCTGGAGTGGGATAAGTGTTGTGGGAATAGCCTGGAAAAGAGGATGGCAGTTTTCAAAATACTACAAGCACAGAACTTCTGCATTTTCTTTATTTATTTGGAATCTTCCTTTATTTTTCAAGGGAATCAATATATTGTTAGTACAAGATCAAGAAACCAATACAGGAGAATATTTGTAGCTCAGGGTTGAAATGAGGGGGTCCTTGCTGTTCTTTGAACTTGGTTGTTTTCTTGCAGATATTTCATTATCCAAACTAGGCAACATGATCAATGCTCATGATGATTATCTAGTTTTGGTAATAAAATATCTGCAAGAAAACAACCAAGCTCAGAGAGCAGCAAGGATCCCTTATGATTAAGAAAGTTCCATCCTTATGAACTCAGAAATAAATTGGGTTTTAAAGTAAGTCTATTCAGTTACCCAGATTTTGTAACATAATTTTCTTTTTCCTTTCATTATATCTTGTTAAAGACAATTCTGAGATTCTTGTTTCTTGGTTGTACAAGATGCTAAGATGTTGACAGCTAAAAATATTATGTTGGTCACCATTGGCACACCTGATATTTTGTAAGAGAAGACGTTATAAAAAAAACCTAGTTGAATAATATAGTCACAATAATTTCAGTTTTTTAAAAAAGCTCATTGACTAGAAGCCTTATCAGTTATGTTTTTATTTACCGGTTAACTTTTCCAAACACTGATGAGGTAATAAAAAATCCATGGTTAACAGTTGCCTTCCCCAAAGGGTCATTCATTTTTAATTTTCGTGAAGGAAAGAAGGAGTACTTCTTTTGTGATGGTGCCTCCAAGGAATCACATGAAATACAAGAAAAAAGTCCTGGAATTAGCTCTATGCAATCATGAGCAGCATCAGATTATGGCTTAAGGTTCCCCCCCACCCCCCTCCGAAACATCATGAACAAGAACACATACCCAGATTTAGCTATTAGGTAAAACTGAAATAATTAATCTCTTTTGATTTTTAGCCAATTGATAGTACCATTTAAAACCCATTCCAAATGCTGTATTATAGTTTGCTTTTTATAATATTTGCCTTTGTATTGCTTGCTTATATTTTCTACATGTTTTTCATTTCTTCTATGTGTATAACAACGTATTAAATGGTGAAAATTCTAATTCAATTATTTCATTACATTAATTGAAAAACAAACTTGCGTAAAATATCATGTTGCAATGAAACCAGCCCACATTTTTATTACACAAATCTGTAGTAGATATATTTGAAAATGCAATTACACACATATTAAAATTCACATACCACCATAAATCAACTATATAATGCTGAGCAACTTAATTATGCTGTTCTAAATAACACATTTCTTTATGTCAACATATATGGTTAGAACTTTTCAGGTGCTTCTTAATTAATAGCCCACCCACTGGATTAAAGAATTAAGATAACACAAAAGTCTTACACTGCTCTTCTTGCTTTTGAAAAAATTAATAACCTTGTAGATATTCTTCTGTCACATAGGCTAAGAAAAAGTATCAAACTGTTCCAATCACACCTCTGTGAGCTCTGGAATTCTGCAGTCCTGGATATATTATTACTGCAGCTTAATGCTAACTTCAGATGACTGGATATACCTTTTGCCTTCTGCAACTTCCCATTAATCATTACATCCAATCAGAGTTCTTTCCGACGTCATTGTCTGCTACAGTTAAATTTAAAAACCAATGGTAGGGTATACTGAAAAGGGAAAGAGAGGAAGGGAGAGATTAAAATAAAGACCACAGCATTTTCCCTATAATCCCAAACATTATATTACCACATTCATGCATCTGTGAAAATAAAGTCAAAATAGGTTATCATCCAAGTACCTGGACATAAATACTACCAAGGTAGGGCTTCTTATTCTGGATGTTATAAGTTCATCCTTTCCTGCTGTGCAATCTTATTACAACCTACGTGATCCATCCATCCCTCTTTTTGGGATCCAGCCAACAAAGCATTAAATGCATATATTGAACCTATTTTGTGTCAAGTCCTGGCTCATCTAAGCCAAGCAAATATTTCTGGACATAGCTGAAAGAAGCAATAAAGCTATAAATATTCATAAGTTTATAAGGTTGCTTTTTGGAGTTAAATTCTTGAAAAACATTTTTATTCTTACACATAATAAAATTATTGTAATATAGTTTCATTCTAGAATATGTAATGTAATTGATTTACATGTTACATAAGAAATGATAATTCTTCAAAATAGCAATAATAATAATGCTTGTATTCCTGAGTATATACGGTAATTTCTCTTTGCTTAAACATTATTTTAAAGTTTTAGGTTGCTGCATCAGGTTATGTATGTTAAAAAGTGTGTTGCAGTGTATGGGCAGATGAGTAATCCAATTATTCCTAATAAGCTTTGGGGGCAATGGTTGAAATTCTAATAAAAACAGGAACAGATCACTGGGGATGTAATGTTGCTTGCGCTAATTTCACTGCCAAATTCTCTGGAGCAGTACAGGCACAAACCTATCCTTGTTTCTATGAGAAGCCGTGCAAAATACCACATATACCAGAAAGTTGTAGCATAACGTGAAAAAACTTATTTCCTTATTAATAGATCAGTGCATTTGTCCATTTCACAAATTAGATAGGGAAGAATATGAATTGAACTTTTCTGGCGCCTTGCCAAAATACAAAAGCTCTTTTTAGATTTGGATCTCAAAACTAACCATTTATATTAAAATGTAAACAAATTAGGGAAGCTGTAGCCTGAATGATTTGGCATATGAGACAATAATGTCTCTCCACAGTGCATTGTGAGAGTACTGTGTGGAGATAACAATCCTCCAAATTTAGCAGCTGACATCACAATAAATTAGTTAACTGTAACTATGATTAATGGTTTGTTAAACAACCCCATACATACACACTTCCACTGGCTGGATTTATTCAGTATTCAGCAGGATGATGCCAAACATCTATCTCCTTTCCACTAAATGCAGCATTTCAGCAGACTTCTTGAATTACCAATTCAGATTAATAAATGTGGTTAATCTTGATCCAGAAAATTGCTTCAGATATTCATCAATTATCTTCAGCTCAACAATGACCAGCATATATAAAATATGCACATAATGAATGTTCCTTTAATTTTTTTGTTTTGTTTTTCAAGGTTTTTTTTATTTTTTATTTGTTTGTTAAATTTATATCCCAAATATTATACAGGAGCAAGGCAAGGTACAAATTATTTTCTATTGTTCCTCACAACAATCCACACAATAGTGCAGTTAAGAAGGATATGTGGCTGGAGTGATTCACTCCTGATGATGTAAGCACAACCTAAAATCCTTTAATACATCCTCCATCTGAACTATAATTTGTGGATGATGGCACTGACACACATAAGGAAGAGTGAAGGGATTTGATTTTGCATCATGACCACCATTTTGATTTGATTTTTATTGGGAGCTTCTCAGAATTCAATATAAGATGGGCCGCTATGTAAATGTTTTAAAGAAATACATATTTTGACATATCATCCATGGTTACCCCTACCCCATCACTTGGAAGCACCATCATTGGAGCTATGTGGTAAAGTACCACAGTACAATGGCTACCACCAGACAGAAGTAACTTGATAGGATGTTAACTCTATATTATGACCAAAGGCCTGCGTGAAAGTGAAAAGTCTCCACTGTTGCATTGTGGATAGATAACCGCGTTCAGCAAAGACATACCACAAATAAGAGTGCTTTCCTGACAATGTTCCTAAGAACCTGCTTGCATTTAGTAGGCATCACAATGTGCAACAGTCTTGTGTTATGATGCTGCAACTGCTCACAAGGCTTGTGCAACCTAATATATCAGCTGTTCAATTGCTGTGCCCAGAACTAGGAGATGGATTCTTCAGATTGCAGCAGGGATCTGGGTGCAGGTAGGGGTTCCAGACTGGCATTGTGAAAAGAAACTATGGGTTAGGAAAATGTAGCAGTGTGCACTGGGAAGCTGATACTTGCCTCCACAGGAGTCTGTCGATGCTTCAACATGTGCAGTAGCCATTCATTGAGGTATGGCAGCAGACAAAGCCAATGTAACATGATGTGCAAGGCACCCAAGACTGTACTCAGAATTAGTGGGGGAGAGAGTTATCTTTTAGAAATGATTTTTTAAAAAACCTGAAGCTGAAAGGAGACTTGGCTATTCAGCAAACCAATGATTCAGATATACCGTACCTGCCAATTGACTATTAAGTATTTCTAAGACATAATGATAAATAATTTGGATTGGACTTCATGGTTCCCAGATCTCAAGATCACAACCTAGAGTCACTGGGAGTCAAGAGGCATACAAAATTTAATAAATAGTAATACTGAAAATTCAACTCAACATACATAAAGAGAAAAACGTAAACTGAAAACAGAAAGTCTCAAGAAAGAAAGTCACAAGAAAGATTTGGAAGCTGCTATTCCTGACAAAGATACAAACAACTAACTGAAAATATGTCCAAACTTTGTACTTGCTATATGTGTTACATTTTCTGATTCCGAGTCTATAAATAGCTGTACATAAAAAGAAAGCACATTCATTTATAACATTTATAAGGTATTTTAAACTTACGTATTATGTAAAGTGTGTATTATGTAATACATTGTATTAGCTTCATTTTACTTAGGGATTTAACTGAAATGTTCTATTTGATTAGGGCACCTAAATGTTTGCAAACAACTGCACCTCTTTAATGCAGGGTGTACCACAAAGTTGAACAATGAATACCATAGTATGTATAAGTCCAAACAACTGTATTGAGAATTCTTTGGTAAGTAGCATACTGGTAAGGGTGTGAAGCAGTGGTGGGATTCAATTGTTTTTACTGCCGGTTCTGTGGGTGAGGCTTGGTGGGCGTGGTGTGGCTTGGTGGGCTGGCTTGGTGGGCGTAGCAGGGGAAGGATACTGTAAAATCTCCATTCCCTCCCCACTCCAGGGGAAGGAATGACTCAGTGGTGGGATTCAAATTTTTTTTAACTATCGGTTCTGTGGACGTGGCTTGGTGTGTGTGGTGTGGCTTGGTGGGCGTGGAAGGGAAGGATACTGCAAAATCTCCATTCCCTCCCCAGTCCAGGGGAAGATTACTACAAAATTCCCATTTCCTCCCGATCAGCTGGGACTCGGGAGGCAGAGAATAGATGGGGGTGGGGCAGTCAGAGATGGTATTTACCGGTTCTCCGAACTACTCAAAATTTCCACTACCGATTCTCCAGAACTGGTCAGAATCTGCTGAAACCCACCTCTGGTGTGAAGTCAGAAAAGTTCTCTGAGAAAGCAAGCTTATGGTATATCAAGCTCTATCATACCTATGCATATCTTGGAAGCATGGGAAACTAGGCCCATGGTTTCCCTCCTCTAGAAAATTTGGTGTTACAGAATATAGAATTATGTCTTCTTTATTTCCAAGAGGCCTATCTAGCGTCGCCACCTGCTAGAAAATTATGAGGCACATTGAGCATCTGGAAGTCTCCTTTCATACTCCACCAGGAGTTTGAAAAACATCAACATGACTTGCTTGAACTTAGAAAAGCATTATTGAACTCTTCCCCTCTTCCCAGTAGATTCCACCTCTTGTTGGTATTTTTGGGGATGAATTAGTAGAAGCAACATTAGATCTTCAATATGAAGATCGTCAATATGAAGACCGTCAGGTTGGAACCAAGGAGGTCAGGAATTGGGTTAAACATGAAACAGGAAACATCTGGCAGAAGGAATGGGCTACTGACATTACTGGCTGGAGGGCACATTCCTTGTTTACAGATTAGTGTATTTCAGTTTTTTGCCGTTTCTGGCAGAGCCCATCAGCTTTCATTTTTGAGAGTTTTACCTGGCATTGCTCTGCAAGGGGTACATTTATTGTTGGAAAGCTGGATAATTAATGTTTGTGGAGTTGCTGAAATTACTAATCAATTGTTGGGGGTCTATGTTCAATTTTTTTTGCAGAATGTAGGAAGTTAGCACCTACCCCTCTCCTAGAAAAATGAAATATCCTAGGAAATATTAAAAAGGCAGAATATTATATAGAATATCCCTCACTGAGAAATGAAGTAACGTGTTTTTAGGCAGGAAACAGACTCACTATTAGTAGCCCCCACCTTTGTCAATGTGCCATCAAGGAATGGCCCAGCTCACTCATTTCCGCCCCCCCCCCTTTGTTAATAGCCTGGACCAGTCTATTCTACATAACAAAGATCTACCTCCTTCAGACAGAGCCATATTAGGAATTGCCCAAAGCCCTTTCATTATACCACATGGGACCTGGGAAGATTGCATCAGCCAGCGGGGCTCAAGCAAACTTGGACTCAAGACAACCTACAGAGTTGCCCCTGCATGGCCCCATGGGAGTCTGACAGCCAATCTGAGTGCATTACATACACAGGAACAGGAAACTAAGAGGTGGGGCCCAACAGAGGTCATAAAACCAAGAGACACAGCATCTTTTCTTTCCTTTTTCTCTTCACCCAACATCTGGAAGCATGTAATCCACCTTTTCTATTCAGGAGCTCAAGCCATGTGCTCCTGTCCTCCATTAAACCTTCTTTCTAAGCAATTTCCATGAATCCAGTGTCTTTTTCCCCACTTGGAACTGAACCCAGAAGAATATTCCTTACAAGAACAAGAGTTTCTTTTTCATCTACCGGTATTGGTTTTACTGTTGCATCACTGGTATTGGTCATTAGCTAGGAATCACATACAGATACTCAACTTACAATTCATTCAGTGATGTTTGAAGTTACAATGGCACTGAAAAAAGTAACGACTGGTCTTCACATTTACAACCATTGCAACATCCCCACAATCAAATGGTCAAAATTTGGGTGGTTAGCAACTGGCATATATTTATGAAGGCTGCAGTGTCTCAGGGACATATGGTCACTATTTTTGACCTTTCCAGCCAGCTTCTCACAAGCAAGATCAATGTGTGAAGCAGATTCTCTTAATGATCATGACTCACTTAACAACTGCAGTAACAATTATGGCAAAAAAGGCCATAAAATTGGGTGCAACTCACTTAGTGTCTTCCTTAGCAATGGAAATTATGATCCCAATTATGGTGATAAGTCGGAGATTGACCTCTATGGAAATTTAATCAATCATCCCACTTCCGTGAAACATTGTAATGTTTTTTAAGGGGAGTTAGTACAGTATGGTCTTCTGGGGCTAGTGTTGAATTGGAAGAAAGCTTCCTCCGAGATTCGAATTTCCCGGCTGGGAGGTCTCGACGCTTACGCAAGAATTTGAGGCCAGCTGCGTGAAAAGCAGGTTTTCTTTATTTTTCAGGAGAGCGGGTCCAGCCAAAGCGTGGGCCAGGGATCCTGGGTGAGCTGACAGTGATATACAATAAGAGTACAATTTTTATACTTTTCTCCTTCATAGAATTCTTTGTCTTATTGGGGTGGTGGCGTGTTTCCCTTTGTGTGCTAAGTTGTTAATGGTTTTGATCCTGTTTTGTTTGTTGTGTTTTGTTTCCCTTTTCCCTTTGGGATTTAATCAAGGTGGGATTGGGTGTGTCCTGGTGTCCACTTCTGTCTTCTTAATGTTTCTATTGAGCTAACCAGCTTTTGTCTAAACTTCGTCTTTCCCTGAGTTAATCATTTCTTTTTTGTCTGATTAAATCTTCCTTCCTTGCCCTGAGCCATTTCTTTGTGTCCTTGATTAAATCTGCGGGCATTTATTAGTATTTCCTCTTTGTATGTCTCTGTCTTTCAGTCACATCTTATTCCTAATGGCTCTGATATTTGTAACTCTATTCTTAGTATCGTGAGCCTCTGGCTGTCTGTTATTTTAGTTTGTCTTTCTGTGTTTCCCTGTGGCATCCTTGGTTTTCTTTCTACCACACTGCTTTGGTGAGTTCCCTTACTACACTAGCATGCTATAGCTTTTCACTAGATGTTCTTACAGTCTGCTTAAACTTTTTAAAGACTTTTCCCTTCTTGAGATACAAGCCAGAGAGCTCTCTACTAGGGCAAACAGCAAAGGGTGGGAGGCAACTTTTTTGCACTCTGAAGAGCACTTCAGATTTTGAAGGGACTTTTGACTGCAAATGCAAATCAATATTTTTATAACCTCGATTAATAACAATGGGCTATACTGTTAGGTGCTGCCATTTCACGGGTTAATATAATCCGAAACCAGCACGACAGCTAAATGACATCAATAAGGTACAGGAAAATTAATCTGTTATCTAGTGGCTGGCCGGATGTTTCTAGCAAAGAACTTGTAGTCCTCTTTATTCAAGGCTGAAATGGGAATGATCAGTACCGATGTTACCGCGGCTTTAGTTAATGAAAACCGCCAAAGCGGAGGCTAAAACAATAGGATTACAGTTCTCGTTTAGAGAGAAACCATGGCCACTCGGTTTAACTGCCTGTATTTTTAAGATGCGCGCGGCTTTTTTAAACCCGAGGCAAAAAATGGATTAAGTACAGGAAATCTGAAACGGCCATTGTGTTTCTCCCCCCCACACGTGACAACAGTCTGAAAATAGAGTACTAACTCCTTGTTCTACACTGCAGTTTTTCCTTTGTGTATAAAAAAAACTATCCCAGGAAGAATAAACGCTCATCAGTTTTCTTCTATCTACAGTAGTTCCTCAAAACATTGTTTGATTCTAAGTCTCATAACCCGCCGAAAATCTCCAAGGTATACCCGAGGCGCTACTCTTCCCCCTTTCGTATCTCTTTGGTCCGAGAACCTCGCACCGACGGGCACAGCGGAGCCAACGCCCTTCCTCTTGGAACGCTTCTGCGACTGCGCGGCCCTACCAATCATCGCAGGCGGAAGAGCTCCTAGGTTCCGCTCGGGGAGGGGGCCGGGAGCGCCATTTCAGACCTGCGGAACTGCCGAACTACGGCGCGAGGGTTGATGGGAAGATCGTGGATACTGTTGCTTCCGGCTTAGATACTGGAAGGTGATTCCCACCCCCCTTCCCTTCCCCCCCCCGCTTCGATCCGGTGTCTGAGCTACTCTTTGGCTCCCGCCGTTCCCATCGGAGCGCGCGCCCCCTCCGCAGTTCAGCCGGTTGTAGTGGGAGGCGGGGCTATGGAGACGGAGTATTACTGTGGGGATCAGTCAGGTACAGTCGGAGGAGGCGGGAGGGTGAGCTCGGCTCGGCTGGTAGGACTTGGACTGTAGGGTTGCATGTGAGAGAGAGAGAGCAAGGGGGTTCACGAGCTTTCTTGCTGTTCCGGCAACTGGGT
Source organism: Diadophis punctatus similis (assembly GCA_023053685.1). Taxonomy (NCBI): domain Eukaryota; kingdom Metazoa; phylum Chordata; class Lepidosauria; order Squamata; family Dipsadidae; genus Diadophis; species Diadophis punctatus. The sequence continues at coordinate 4,315,133 of JALIGW010000033.1, forward strand.
GCGTAGCATATCCATTAGGCCCCATTGTGTTAATGAATTCATTGTGTTAATGAATCTCTTGGGAAATGACCGTTGCCCGAGTTCCTCAGCCTTTCCTCAACCCGAGAGCCTCTAGATTAGTTGGGCTGCCGTTCCAGTAATCGTCGGGACGAAGCTGATATATTTAATGAAAGTGAGGCTGCCCGGCAGGGAGAGAGAAATTTGCCCAATATGTTTAATTGAGTGTCATATGTTGTGTTTTGATAATTGGTAGGTTTCAAAATATAGTTTCAAAACAAGGAAGGAATACAGATTTTTGTCCTCCTATGAACTATGATGCGTTTAGACCTTCTGAGGAGGACAAAAGAGGGAAACATTCTCCAGTCCACCAAACTCACTTCTTGAAGCTTCTGTTTAATTTTCTAATCAGTGAGGGTGGGAAAAGGAACAAAGATAAAATGGAATTCAATTTGTATGGCTAGAAGTATGTGTTATGGAGATGCCCATTAAATCCAGATCTCTGCACAGGCCAAATACTAAATTTTGGATGGGTTATTGTTTGTAGTACGGTATTATTTATACTATTGACATTTTTAATTAGGCATGGATAGCAAATACAATTTAAAAAAGAATGGAGAACTAGTATTTACTAGATTTTTATCCCATCTTTACTACTATATAAGTAATTCACGTGGTGAACTCCTTCCTCCACCTATTTTCCTCACATGTGAGATTAGTTAAGAGAGAGACTGGCCCAAAATCGCCCAGTTGGCGATTCTAGTGGGACTAGAACTCTCAGTCTCCTGGTTTCTAGGCCAGATATTTAACCACTACACCAAACTGGCTTTCAGTTGATTGTATGCTTGAAAGGGATGCATGCATTTCACTTGATGAATAGGTTTATCTTTTTTGTGTTAGCTGATTTTTATTCTACTACACAGTGGAAAATTAGAATTAACTTTGAGTTAGTAACATTTCCCCAAAAAAGGAAATGTTTTGTGGAGCCAATTATTTAAGTAAAGTTTCCTCCTCTTTGCCTAATGTACAAATTGACTCTGTATAGTAATTATAGAATAGTGATGACAGCTTTATTAACTTCCAGGTATTTTAAACTACAGCTTATGTCAGCCTTAAACACCATGACTAATGGTGAGAGAGATTGTAGTCCAAAATCATGAAGACTATGTTAAGGAACCTACTCTATTTTCACTTTTATGTCTAGTGTAGAATAGAAATATGCTGAAATGCAATTGAGAGAGAAATATATATTATTATTGTAGCCAGTGACCAGTCCATAATGTACATCATATACATGATACCAATAGTAATTAAATTAATTAGGTAAGCAAATCAATCAAAGTGTTGCTCTTCTTACGTATTGCATGATATAATTTGGCCACGCTTAAAGAATTGAATCTGGAATAAGAGTTTTAAATAAAACTGATGAAAATGATCAGAAAATTTAGTTAACAGCTCACAACAGGCATCAGCATAAAACAAACAATATAAGTTTGGTGATTTCAGTGGTTCCTCTGCATGGGCATAATTTGGATTTGAATGGGTTACCCTTGTATCTGCCCTTTAAAATTACTGATAGAAGTATACTGAATTGTGCCACCATTAAGGTCATCCTTAGTTTTGGGATAGCAATTGGTTTAGATAATTGGCAGGTCTGAGAGGTATGCAAGAACTATTTAAAATATGTCATTAAGGAGAAATACCAGGTTGGGTTGAATAACGATGTTTTTATGGCATTTGATTGCTTCTGCTGTACAATCATGCCCTAGAATACATAATTAAATTAAGGAAAACCCCAGGAGTTCCAGTTCTCTATGTTGCCTTAGTTCAAAGGGAAACAAAATTATTGGAAAGAACCCGAGGAGTTAGATCTTCTGGGGAAAAGAACAATTTAGTTCACTACCTGACAATTAATATCCAACCACTGGATTCAATCTTACTGATACCATCCTTTCAATGTAGAATTACATATGGAACACTTGGAATATGCTCCTGAGGAACTTAGTCTGAACCCTTTCCAAGGGGGCAAAAGAGGTATGAATCTATCTGGGCACCAAATGATAATTGTGTTTGAACTTGTTCTGAGTGCACTCAAAATGCAGCAAGAATAAGAAATGTCCATTTACTGTAAAAGAATTTTTGCAGGGATGTAGCTGATTTTTGGGCTTTTGAGCTACATATTAAACATACACTTTACATGTAGGTATGGCATAAAATACAACACTAAGATATTTAAATAACCATTCAATTGGATGATTGTTTAATTTCCAGACATATTTTTACGGTGTTTGGCAAACATCGGTGCCTTTGTCTTACTATACTTGATTTCTAGGGTTACTGTATTTAATATTCAGCCAAAACTCGCAATGCTCTGTTTAGACCAATATAGGTCTGGGAGTGCAGAACTACTCCATCTGTTTAAAAACAGATTACTGTATATTGCTCTGCCTATTTTGAGGGATAATGGGAGAAATTGTTCATCCTGGCAACTAAAGAATTGATGTAATAATTGAATAATAATGGTTCCAGAATATATCTGTGCCAAACTCTTCTGTTAGCAGAATTTTTCTTGATGCAATGATTATGGGTGATGCATCTGACCTTTATAGTTGAGTTGTCCTATAATTTATAGATAAGCAGAAAGAACCTTCTATCTATAGATAGAAAGTTTTGAAGCTCATATGCTAGATTAGGATGGGAAATGAAATCAAGAACTGCTATAAAATCAGTGAAGGCTGCATATCGCTTTGCACATGGTTTTTAAGGGTATTTTTTCCCCCAGATGTTGCAAAAGTAGAGAGAGCATTTCTAAATTCAACTAATTTCTTGACTAATACTATATTTTCTCTAGGTCTAGCCAATGCTGGAACTTAATGAATAGATATTTGGCATGTTATTTACTGATAATGCTGAGGAGACTAATAGGCCAGTAATCTGGCATAGTTCAGTGCCGTTTTTTGTAAATGGGAAATATTAAGGCCAAGGCCCCAAAAATGCAGTTATATTGTTAACATTTTAACTCACGTTAATTTCATTTTGATAAGCTAATTAGTTATGTCTCCCTTTTTAAATAGTCCAGAACATAAACTTTCTCAATGAACATTATATAAATAGTTGCTGCCCCACGCCTATACCGTTCTACATTATTTGTATGGAATGAACATCTGTTTCCATGGTTCACTGAATATGTTTACAGTATTTCAGGATTGGTAATCTTGATTATGTTGCGTTTCTAGCTCAATGGTATTCCAGCCCTAACTGAAATTGAATGTCTAAACAAACCTTAATTATGGAATATTTTAGTTCAAAGTTTTGTTTCTGTTATTTATATTTTTATTTATTTTAGCCATTTTCAAAGCTGCTCAATTTAAAATGATGCATACAGCATAAAAGGTCACAAAATGTAACCTTTTAAGCTGTGCTGATTACCAATAGGTTTCAATGTACAGTTGAAAAAAAAATAACTAAGACAACATCCAATGCTGTAATAGAAACTATGGTTAAAACACAAAAACTCAGGACTCAACACCACTCTAACCCAAGACCTAACGAAAAAGCTAAGTTTTCGGAACTCTTTAGAATACAGCCAGTGTGTAAGGTAGACATACCTGAGGGGGAGATGGTGTAGAACATAAAGGGTAGCAAAAAAAGCCTGCTATCTGGGTCCCATCAGTTGACACTGCTTAAATGATGGGTGTCCAGAGCATGCCAGCTTTGTTCGATTATATCGTCTGAGCAGAAGCTATGGAAGACAGATAATGCTTTAGACCAGGGGTCGGGAACCTTTTTGACTAAGAGAGCCATGAAAGCAAAAAATTTGGAAATTTATTTCAGTGAGAGCCATATAATATATTTTAAAAGTGAATTCAACTAAATGTCAGTATAATAAGCCTCTGAATTTATTCTTTTAAATAATGTTGTTATAACACTCACCATACGGGGCATGGGGCGGGGCACGCAGGACGGGGTGCCGGGTTGCAGGCCGGCAGCGGCGGAGGGTCGCTTGAACTCGCTTCCCGCCGCGGACCGCGTTCACGCGCGGCGGCGGCAGCAAGCCGGGAGCGCTCGCCTGGAATTGGAATCAGTGAGCAGCTGGGCATCGGGGCTCTTCCCCCGCCTTCTCCATCCTCCAGGGTCGCCACTGCGGGGGTTCCGTCTCTCCGGTGGTGCCTGCGTTGGAAGGGAAGGGGGGGAAAGAAAGGCAGCCTGCGGGGCTTGGCACGGCTGGGAGTTGCGAGGCGGCGTAGCAACCGGGCTGTTCCTCCGGGTGTGCTAAAGTGCTCGAGTTTTTTCTCTCTCACACACACATGCACAACCTTCCAACGACTGGGAAGTCGTGCTGGGAGATCCAGTCCGACCCGGTCGTTGGAAGGTTGTGCATGTGTGTGTGAGAGAGAAAAAACTCGAGCACTTTAGCACACCCGGAGGAACAGCCCGGTTGCTACGCCGCCTCGCAACTCCCAGCCGTGCCAAGCCCCGCAGGCTGCCTTTCTTTCCCCCCCTTCCCTTCCAACGCAGGCACCACCGGAGAGACGGAACCCCCACAGTGGCGACCCTGGAGGATAGAGAAGGCGGGGGAAGAGCTCCGATGCCCAGCTGCTCGCTGATTCCAATTCCAGGCGAGCGCTCCCGGCTTGCTGCTGTCGCCGCCGCCACTCACCCTTCAACAGCCAATCAGCGTGGGGCGCCGACAGCAGCGACGTCATCTCTCTGCGCCCGCCTTGCAGAGAGAAAGGCATAGGTGGGTGTTTTAAGGTGACCAGATGTCCTGACATTGTTTTAAAAAATCGGGACGTCTGGTCACCTTAATTAAAACAAGTGAGAATATTTTGTTTTATCTGCGAGCCATATACAATCATCAAAAGAGCCACATCTGGCTCGCGAGCCATAGGTTCCCGACCCCTGCTTTAGACATTCAGGCTCTATGCCATGAAAGGTTTTATAGGTAACAACCATCACTTTGAACTGTACATTGAAACCTGTTGGTAATCACAGCTTACAAGGTAAAGGTGTTACACGGGCTTGACAAGATATATCCATAATTGTCCATGGCACTGCATTTCACACCAGCTGCAGTTTGCAAGTGGTTTTCAAGAACAGCCCCTCGTAGAGCACATTGCATGAGGTGACCAGAGTATGAGTGACCGTCCAAAGGCTTCCTGGTCTAGGTAAAGAATAATTGGCACGTAAAATGGATTTATGCAAAGTATGTCTTAGCTGACTATGATGTAATGCAGAAGTGGTAAGTCCACATGTGAAGACCTCCAAATTGTCCCATCAATGCTGAAGGGAAAGGTGTGATATTACCCACACTGTGAATTAGAAAGTGGTGAATTACGTCGCTCAGCAGTCTGATACAGGTTTTAAACAAAGGGCAAGAATATAGAGATAATTAAAACTAGTACAATATTCATTTGCATTGATGTAATTGTTTCCGTGTATTGAAAGTCATCATCAACTTTCAGTTTGATTTAAACAACTAATGTGTTACAGATGATGGTGGAGCCACACCAGTACAGGATGAGCGTGATTCAGGATCAGACATGGAAGATAACAGAAATGAACAACACTCTGGATCAGAGAATGGAAGCATAGGACAACATTCAGAGGTGGTCATGAAATATATATATTTTAAATTAACTGGAAATTATTCTGCCTATAATTCCTATCTGTTTAAGCAAATATTTCTTAAAAGTTAATAGTTAATATTTAATTCATATGATCTTTTAAAAGTAACTGCAAATTACAGTATTTCACTATAAAACAAAGGATAGTAATGCTTTGACACTACAGTTAACCTTTTCAAAATGTACAAGGAAATAATAAACATTTTTGAAAATTTTGCATAGATTTCATAGGCATATTTCAACAAAGTTTGCAATAACACTCGTTACTATATAGCTATTAATACCGTTAACAACCATTTTGAAAAAGGGTCCAGGCTGAAAAAGTAATTTGGAATGGAGTAGAATGTTGCCTTTGAAACTATTTCACGTAATATTTTCCTATAATATTTTTGTGGAAATAAGTGCTGGTTGATTTTATGTTGTATGAATGGAAAATTTTAACAGTTGATTGCTAATATGAATGAATGATTTAGTATATGCCTTTAAGTTGATGTCAACTTTTAGCAGCCACATAGTTAGATTTTCTTCATGATGATCTGTCCCTAACCTAATCTTTAAGGTCTTCCTACAGTGCACTCATCACTAGCCATCAGTTTTCTTAACAGACCTAGCCTAATGACAAAGCAAGTGGTTTCAAAGTGGTTAGAATGCAGTATTGCAGGCTAATTCTGCTGACTGCCAACTGCCAGCAGTTGATTCTCACCGGCTCAAGATTGATTCAGCCTTGATTCCAAGGTTGATTCCAAGGTCGGTAAAATGAGGATCAAGATTGTTGAGGGCAATATGCTAACTCTGTAAACTGCTTAGAAAGGACTGTGAAGCGGTATATAAGTCTTAGTGCTATTGCTATTCTTGTGAATCTCCACAAACAAATTAAGCCTCCTTTAAAAAATGGAGCCTCCTTAAAACAAACAAATAAACAAAACCTTGTTGCAAAATAGCAGGAGTTTGCCACCAGGCTGTGTCTGTAAGAAACTGATCCTGTATCAGGCTGGGTGCCTCTCTTAGAAGCTGCAAACAACAGAAAGGTAAGTTGGGTGTTACTGGGACCTAGAGTCTTACAAGTTCTTGGGTAGGATCTCCCCTTGTTTGCTTGGAGTGCCTTGCTCCAGACTGCCTGATCTTCCCTTGCTTGCTGGAGATTGGAAACTTCGACTGGCCTGACCTCCCCTTGCTTGCTAGGTGGGAAGACAACTAGAGACTTGCAAGCTCCAGCTGGCTTGATTCTCCTCGCTAGCTGAGAAGGAAGCTGAAGCGCTGCAGGGAGCCTGCTGATAAGTGGGAGTACAGGGTGCCTCAGGTGGAGGGTAGCCTCAGGTGAGAGGGCTGGGGCAGGTAATCCGGGGCCTGCGTAGGCCTTCCAAGGACTCCCCCATCCCTGAGGTACTCCGATTAATGACCCTCACATTCATTTAACCATTGCATCAGGGAGAACAGGGATGTGGTTGTTAAGTGAAGCCATTTTGCTTAACAACCATCACAGAATGTAATGGGCGGGCTCCATTACAGTCTTATTTCAAGGACTACCTGTACTTAATTTACAGTTAAATTCTATTTTAATCCTAAACATTTCATCTGTAATGCCTGTGATAGTTTTTGATGTAATTCTATTATTTGAGTTGGCCTTCATTTACTTTCTGCAGGTTCCTTGATATTATTATTTTTATTTTTTCAGAATGAACTTAGTGATGGGGAAGATGACAGACAAACTCTAGAACATCCCATGACAGACTCGGAAAATGAAGATACACCGAGAGAGAAACATAGTGATTCAGAAAATGAGGATGCCGTTAATCATAATGGCAGTGACTCAGAAAATGAAGGGGTTGATAGAGAGAAAGATAGTGATTCTGATATTGAAGGCCATCCTGTTCAACCTGCCAGTGACTCTGAAAATGAGGATGTTGTAAATAATCAGGCCAGTGATTCTGAGACGGAGGAGCCTCCGAAGGGCCATGGCAGTGAATCTGAAAATGAGGAACCTCCAAAGCACACGGGCAGTGATTCCGAACATGAGAGTTTGCACAAAAGGCATGAAAGTGATTTAGAAAATGAAGAACCCCAGAAACATCCAGCCAGTGACTCAGAAATTGAGGAGCACCCAAAAAATCATGACACTGATTCAGAAAATGAGACAGTGCAAAAGCCTGTTGTCAGTGACTCTGAAAATGAGGAGCAAAAGGTTCATTCCAGTGACTCTGAATCGGAAGATCCCTCCAGAAATAAAAAGAAAATAGAGGTAGGTGACAGTGATGGAGAAAATAAGAAAGAAGAGGAACTGGTGAATAGTGCTCAGCTTTCAGATAGCGATATTGGAAAGAAACTTCATGGCTTTGACAGTGAAGAAGAAGGAAGTCCCAAAAAACAGAAGATAGACAGTGATGAAGAAGATGGAAAAGAGGAGGAGAAATTGGCCAAAAGGAAAGCTGTTGTGCTCTCTGATAGTGAAGATGAAGAAAGAACACGTAAGTAAAAATGAATTCAGAACTAATTTTCAGTCTATATATGCTATGATTCCAAACTTAAGTGTGTGACACAAAGGTTTGGCTCTGAACATTTATATGTGATGAGTCTCACATCAGCTTATCATTTGCATCATCCAGGTGAATAAAATGCATAAGCAATCCTGCCATTAGGCATTGCACATTCAGTAGAAATAAACATAGTGCAGAACAATGTTCCCTGTAACATCAGAAAACGGTGCGGTGCTGTGCGGCGTTCTCTTTTCATGTGCGCAGGCGCACAGCCTCTGCCATTAGAAAATGCTGTGCGGAAGTTAGAAACTTCTGCGCGGCATTCTCTCATTATGTGCGCGGCCGCGCAGCTTAGAGGGAACAGTGGTGCAGAATGGGATAAATGTGCAAATATATGTGTGAACGGTGATTCATTTTGATATGTCTAACCGTATCACCTCATACTTTAGAATAGACTAAATGTAACACATCTTTAAAAGCTGAATCCTCAAAAGTTGGAGGAAAGGATCTGAAAAATTTCTCAAATTCTGTTGATATCAGTATGCCTTTATTCTACCGGCTGAAACATTAAGCCACTGCAGTAAAAAGGACACTGGTGAACCCCAGCTGCTAGAAGTTGTCCTCAGTCTATGTCCACTTTAGAAAAGTACACAAAAAGCAATTTAGTGTGTTCACTTAATTGTAGAGAAAAGTACTGGAACTATTGCATGTGTTGCATCTTCCCTAGATATATTTGATTATATATTTGTACTTTTCTGCTCCAACTTTAGCACTTTCTGTTCTATCCATTCTTTCCACATCAGTAATGAAATATTGGAGGAATATAATTTTCCACCATAAAGGATAGGGGGAGCAATCGATATCAAAGCAGAAAGTGCAGATTTCTTTTAATATTTGTGTATAGCAAATCATGTTTAAAAATGAAATTACGTTCAATCTTCAGTATGTCGATAAAGATTCTCATTTATCCAGTGTAGTTCTCTGGAAGTTGAGTCATAGCAATTGGTCTTCTTTCCTTTTTTGTTTTGAAACCTTTCACTGCTTAGCCAAGTGGCTTCTTCAGTCTATTCTTGATTGTATTACAAATACTGCAGCAGTCCAAAATGAATTTTCTAAGGTGTGTATGGTGGATGATTTCTCTTCATTAAAAGAGAATGGATCATACAGTAGCCCATTGTACTCTACCCCCACCCACCCCCAATCATTACAGGATAGCAGGTTGAAATTTTTGGCTTGGTACAATTGATTAATAAGTATGATAAAAATGAATTGGCAGAGATCTAAAATGACCTTTCTGGAGAGGGGTGGGTGGGATCATGCTGTTTTTAAGCAAACTATATAACAAAGGTGTTAAAATGGGATCTTATTTCTTCAGAGTTGTTACTGCAATTATTAATGAAGCTAGGAGGACTAGCTGTTACTTGACACAAGTTTAATTTTTCTGCAGTTGCAAATAATACCTTTTGCTTTTAATGTTAAGGAGATTTTTTTCTCAACTAGTTGATAATTATTTTGCTCCAAGTTGGCTCAGTTTTTGATTCATTTATTTATTCACCTGTTAGCAGCTGCAAAAAAAGGCCGCGTTATCTCTGATGGTGATGAATCAGATAGTGATGCTACATCAGGGAAATATGAAAAGCAAAAGAAATCTATCGTTTCTGATAGTGAGGAAGATGATGACAACGGCGACAATGGAAAGAAGAAAGAAGAACAAGATCTTTTTGGAAGTGACAGCGAGTCAGGAAATGAGCAAGAGTAAGTAATTTTAAGTTGCAAGATTAAGTTCTGGAATAATATTGAATAGATGGGACATGTATTTGATTTACTGTACATTAACTAGTGTTTTAAGTTTGGTGGCTATATAAATCTTTTGATAAATAAAAGTTGTGTTAGGAAGCATGCCCAGAAAATGGTTATGAACAACAGCTTGTTTCCCCCCCCTAGAAACCTAATAGCAGATATATTTGGAGAATCTGGAGATGAGGAAGAAGAGGAATTTACGGTAAGTACATCATGAATTTATATTTTGTTCTTCCCATACATCACTCCTTCCTGTACTTTGGTGGCATTTGCCAATGCATGTTCCTTTAAGTACCGTATTTTTCGGAGTATAGGACGCACCGGAGTATAAGACGCACCTAGATTTTAGAGGAGGAAAACAAGGAAAAAAGTATTCTGAACCAAATAGTGTAGTAATATATTATTTAATAAATTACCAGTGTAGCAGAATACCTTTTACAACCATGTACACTTTTTACAACCATGTACACTTTTTACAAACTTCAAACTTGACAGCTTTGTGGACTTCAACTCCCAGAATTCCTCCTCCAGTCATGCTAGCTCAGGAATGGGAGTTGAAGTCCACAAGTCTTAAAGCTGTCAAGTTTGAAGTTTGTAAAAAGTGTACATGGTTGTAAAAAGTCTTGCCAAGTTTGAAGACCCTTGCACCCCTAACCCCTAACCCAGGGGTCTTCAAACTTGACAGCTTTAAGACTTGTGGACTTCAACTCCAATTCCTGAGCTAGCATGACTGGAGGAGGAATTCTGGCAGTTGAAGTCCACAAGTTTGAAGACCCTTGCACCCCCTTGGCAAGTTTAAGACTTGTGGACTTCAACTCCCAGAATTCCTCCTCCAGTCATCCTAGCTCAGGAATGGGAGTTAAAGTCCACAAGTCTTAAAGTTGCCAAGTTTGAAGAGCCCTGGGTTAGAGGTGGCAAGGGTCTTCAAACTTGGCAAGTTTAAGACTTGTGGACTTCAACTCCCAGAATTCCTCCTCCAGTCATGCTAGCTAGAGTTGAAGTCCACAAGTCCTCCCGGTCTCGCAGCCAGTTCCCTCCTGAAGTTCAAGGGCCGCAACTTGAGCTGAGCAGATCTGCGGCGAAAGCGGCGGCTCCTGGTTTTCCCGGCCAAAGAGCGCTCGCTAGAGAAGAGCAGCTGAGGAAGCAGGCGAGGCGCGGCGGCAGGCAGGTGTCTTGGAAGCGCCGAGGGCAGCACGCGCGTCCGGGATGCCCCTCTCTGGGCTTTCCGCTTAGGCGGCGGCAGCGGGCGCAGCGAGTCCCGTCCCCACGCGCGTCCCCAGCGCTTGCTGTGGCGACGCTGTTTTCTCCGAGACCTTTGTCTCGGAGAAGGAACAGTAGACAAAGGTCTCGGAGAAAACAGTGTCGCCACAGCAAGCGCCGGGGACGCGCGTGAGGACGGGACTCGCTGCGCCCGCTGCCGCCGCCTAAGCGGAAAGCCCAGAGAGGGGCATCCCGGATGCGCATGCTGCCCTCGGCGCTTCCAAGACACCTGCCTGCCGCCGCGCCTCGCCTGCTCGCTCGCTCGCAAGCGGGCAGCGGCGGGGATCGAAGCGGAGCGGTGGCACCTCGAAAGGACTGGGGTGCTAGATTTTATGCTAGCTCAGGAATGGGTGGCGGGGGCAAGCAGCGGTGGTGGCGGCGGCAAGCAACAGCGGGGACGGTGGGGGCAAGCAGCGGGGGGGGCAAGCGGCGGTGGCGGCGGCGGGCGGCGGGGAAAACCTCCGAAGGGTGGGGGCTGGGGGGGTGGGGCTGCATTCAGTGTATAAGACGCACCCAAATTTTCACCCTCTTGGGGGGTAAAAAGGTGCGTCCTATACTCCGAAAAATACGGTAACTTCCGTCTTAGTTAAATAGATTTTTTAGACTGTGATAACAAAATAGTATGCCTTTTTCAAGTTCACCACACTTCATTGGGAAAAATTTTTTTTTCCTGCTTCTGGATTTGAAAAACAACCCCCACTGTATACCATAAAATATAAAAACACAATAAAAACATAAAAATGAATAAATAGTAATAAAGACAAAACAAACAGAAAAAGAATAACATAACTAAACATAAGTTGCTGGTGTTGTAGCCGTGCTATTTGCTTTAGTCCCATAGATTAGCTGCATTTGTATCTTATGAAGGCCATTAGCAAGCTACTTCCATAATGCCAAAAAACCTGCATAGGCATGTCAGTTTTGCTTGAATCCGGGTTATCTCTCTCTACCTTTTTATCATCTTGCCTGATGGAAATATTCTGGACACTTCCAAAATCCTGCATGCCGTTTCATCACCTTTCGATTGTATTAGTTTGTTAGCTTTATCAGTTGCTGGATGCACAATCGATAGCCTTGGCCAGCTGGAAATGTGATGTCGTGAATGAAATATTAGTATGAACCTTCAAAGCTTTAAATGCTGTGATTGATCTCTGTTAAGTGTTCTTAAAAACGTACATTATATTTAACCAACTTCTATTGTGTTTAACCCAAGGGATTTAACCAAGAGGATTTGGAAGAGGAGAAAGCAGAAAGAAAAGAAGTAGCAGATGAGTCAGATTCTGATGACAATATTAAAAGAGGAAAACAGTAAGTCTCTTATGATAGTTACAAGAAACCAAATCGATCTGATGTGTATCAAATTATATATCACATTTAAAAATCCTGCCATTTCTTTAGGCATTTCAACATAGCATACACATTTCTCTCCCCCTCCCTCCCCAGTTTAAATTTATCTTTTCCTAATCCTAATCCTAATCCAAGTCTGAGGAGGAGCCACATACTAAACGTTAGTAAAAAGTTTTAATTGGGGCAAGTGTTTTTGTTTCTATTAGAATTCTACATTGCCGCCTTCTACAAAGGAGGCAGAGCTAGTCAGATGAGAATGTCAGTGCTTTTTCTAAATCAATCTATTTCTGATATTAATCAAGCCCTCTACAAAACCATCCATCCATGCTCCTATACTGTATACTGGACAAGATACCCTTTGAAAGCCAGACACTTTTCCATTATTTGTATTTTTGGTTTCATAGCCAACTTGCTTTCACAGAACATTTGTTTTTGTGTAATATAAGGCCTATGCAAATCCTTTAAATATCCCATGGGATTCAGGGTAAAGAATGGAACTATGGTCCTAAGGTTGTAAAAATGTAAAAATCACTTGGCTGTTTCACATACTCTATACTGTGATCGATAGCAGATAACTTAAATCCTAATTTACAGTTTGAAACTTTTGTTTGTCATGAGTAACAAAACAAGACATTTCTATACTATTGCTTTTTGTGATTCTTAAGGCTGCTAGCTTATTCTTTTTCTTTAAATACCAGTACATTTATAATTTCAGGATTGTGGCTAAAGTTCTAAATTCTACATCATAATTTTTAGAAGTAGATAAAGTGCTCTTTATTTTGTTGTTTGACCTGTACCAAATATATCATGTATTATATGCATGAGAACCGTACTTGCTTAAATTTGTTTAAGCTGTTACTATATCCTGTTAATCTTTGAATTTTGTGAAACACCCTGTCTTTCAGTATGGACTTCATGTCAGATTTTGATATGATGTTACAACGGAAAAAAAGCATGAGTGGCAAACGCCGGCGCAATCGGGATGGCGGGACATTCATTAGTGATGCTGATGATGTAGTCAGTGCCATGATTGTTAAGATGAATGAAGCCGCAGAGGTGTGTTTGTTGCTTTCCAAGACTTGTAAGGATATAGTTCATGCAAATGAAATGATTTTAAACTGGATTGCGGGAAAGGATTACGTTTGTCTCACTGAATTGAGTACAGGAGTCCTCAGCTTATGACCAAAATTGGAACCAGTCTTCTGTCGTTAAGCAATGCAGTCACTAAGTGAGCTGTGCTTGATTTTAACCCCCCCCTTCCGCCCCGCCCCCCCAAATCATTAAGCATATCCAGCTTTTCCCATTGAATTTGTTTGTCAGAAGTTCCCTGGGAAGGTCACAAATGGTGATCTCATGACTCCAGGACACTGAAACTTCTGTAAATACATGAAATTTGATCACATAACCACAGGGACACACAACGGTCATAATGTGAGGACCCGTCACATCACTTTTTTCCGTGCTGTCAACTTTCAATGGTCATTAAATGGTTCTAAGTTGAGGATTACCTGTAGAGCCAAAGCTTGCAATGATCTAAATGCTGGTCTAATCTGCAAATATTTTAAAAGAGGCTCATCACATTCTTTCTATTTACAAAGTACAGTATTACTTGTTAAATTTGCCCTTTTTATTGTTTACTTAATTCACATTCTATAGGAGAGGATCAAGAAGTTTGGGGAAAAAACTGCTATTCCTGCTTCCTCCTAATATCACAAGAGTATAAGTGCTCTTGTGTGGCTGATGGGTACATTGAATGAAATTCTGTGAACTATCTGGATACAGAAATCTCGTTGATTCAGTACATAAAAAACCTCATATATAAATGGAAGAAATAGTGAAATTTACACAACCATAATTGCTATTTTTTTCTTAGTTTTATGGTTAAGGCTTAGGCTTCCTTTTTTTAGTTATTTCTTTACAAAAGGGAATTGATTTGATTTGCGTTTTAAGCATTTTGCTTTTTTCTGCTTATTTTTAATGCCATGTATAATTTCTTGCAGGAGGACAGACAGTTGAACACACAGAAGAAACCAGCACTAAAGAAATTAACTTTGCTCCCAACTGTAGTCATGCATCTTAAAAAGTAAGGAAAACGCTAATTCTTTTTTCTGTATAATGTTGGAATAAAGGTATAATATATTGTAGATGCTCATATGCTAATTGTTATTTCTTTTTATCTAGGTAAATAGATACTGTAATTCTCCTTTGTTAAAATAAATTTAATTTGTTATTTTAAAATTAAATGAATTTAAATTTTTGAAGACTAACATTCTGTTGAAGCTAATATGACTTTTAAAGTTTTGTTATACTTTAGAAGGTTTTATTAAAATCACTGAATTACTAAAGGATTTTAAATAAGGTGAATAAAACTTACCCTGATAAAAGTTTTTCAAATAACTTAGTTGGAGCATAACCAATCTAGCTACAAATCTATTGACAGTATCAGTGAATCATTTCCTTGTAATAACTAGGATCTACATATCCATGTGCATTCAAACTATTTAGGTATTTGCACCAAATTAGTTTATATCCTCTAAAAGTTGTTCTTTAAATGTTGCATAGAATCATAGGATTCAGTGGAAACTTAGAAGTCATCTAATCCAACTACCTGCTTTGAGTATGATCCATAAGACTATCTCTGACAGATGACAATCCTGTCTCAATCCATGTCTTTTGAAGACATCTAGCAAAGGAGAATTCAACACATCACATGGCAGACTGTTCCACTGGTTGACAGTTCAGCCAGAAGGTTTTAACCAATTTAACCTGTATTTTAGTATGAAGCAATTTGTTATAAGGCTTTGCTAAGATACAGGTCCAGTATACTGTATCTGCAGCATTCCCCAATCCACTAATAATTTTATCCAAGAAGTTGATAAGATTAGTCTGGTATGGTTTGTTTTCAAAAAACCTTTGCCTGCTCCTTTTAATTGAATCAGGTGCTCATAGAGATGCTGCTTGATAGTCTGGTCAAAGATCTTGCCCAATACAGAAATCAAACGGATAGATCAGCAGGGCAAAGAGTTGTAACCAGAAGGTGGCTACATAGATGATTTAAAATTGAAAAGACCTTCCCATCCTGTCTTAATATTTTTGTCATTTTAAGCATGGACTGTTCAGTGGCAATAAAGAAAGAAATTGAGGTATTTCCAACAAATCTGCCCTTTTTCTTAGTTTTGAACTTCTAGGTTAACATTTTGTTTTCAATTTTTAGGCAGGACTTGAAGGAAACCTTCATTGACAGTGGTGTGATGTCAGCCATCAAAGAGTGGCTTTCTCCATTACCAGATCGGAGCCTTCCTGCCCTGAAAATTCGAGAGGAGCTTCTGAAGATTCTGCAAGAGGTCAGCAAGACAATGCTGCATGTAGAGTCAGCATAATTGATTTGGAAGACTTGCTTTGTATTCTGCTAAAAATTGATCTTTGAGCGATTAATAGGCACATAGCAGTAAGATGAATTGTGATACCTCCACAGTTTCAGTACCTACAGAAGTACTTTCATTTTAAAACCAATACAATAATGAAATATAGCTGCTCTGTAAAACCAAATTCTATAAAAGTTAAGAAAGAAACTTTTGAAAATAGGAGAATCTCTAATTTACTTATTTCCAATAGGTGCTTAATTTCTTCCAGCTTCCCCGTCTGGAACTCCATAGCTCACCTAGCATCTGTTTCTTTCTACTTTAAAAAATCCTTCCTGATACTTGTACCTAATATGCTTAGACTTTTGTTATCAAAACAAAACTGCAATTCTGAAGTTTAAGCAGAGTATGGTTTTTCATCGTTCTTTTTTGTAGTTACCTAGTGTGAGCCAGGAGACCTTAAAACACAGTGGGATTGGAAGAGCAGTGATGTATCTGTACAAACACCCAAAGGAATCGCGGTCCAACAAGGATATGGCAGGAAAGCTAATTAGTAAGTAAACTGTGATGTATTGTAGGCTACTAAAAAATAAAATTCATCGTAAAGTCCATCATCTGACAAAAATTAAAAAAATTAAACTAAATAAATTAAAAATAATCCATCTATTCCAGATCTTTGGAAAGGACTCAATAAATGGATAAAAATGCCAAATCCAGTCTGAACATCTGATTGAGTATAAACAAACTATAAAAATAATTTAGAGACAAACTATAAAAATAATAATTAAAAAAATAATTAATTAATGAAGAACCAAAAAACCCTCAAAGGGCAGACTTGATGGTTCACTAGGTCCTTTTTTTCTAATGTTTCTAAAATAGAAAATGCTACCAAACTTTCCTATTGTTGAATACATGATGCGCTGCTTATTTATTTTATTGTATTTTCAATATGTTATTTTTTAAAATAAAAATCCTTTTTATGTTTCATTTTGTTTGTGTTTGGGAATTCAGATAAATGTTTACAAGATTACCATTGATAAATGCAGGCCTAAATATACATAAAGCTTTTATATTTCAGTTTTTTAAACTCATTATTGAGAGGCCTAAACTATAGCTGTCTTAAATATATGTCAAACTGGTATAGTACTTTTATACATGTGTTGAATTTAACAATAACTACAATGTATATTTTTTGGTATTTATGATACTTCTAAATATATATATATATATATATATATATATATATATATATATATATATATATATATATATATATATATATATATATTTAGTTAAATGGGCTAAAATCTCTGTTTAAGGTTAAGTAGTTAAAGTGGCTGCCTGAGGTCAAGTTTCTTATTGGGTAGATACTGGGTATGTGCTGTTTTGTTACTTTTACTTAATTAACTCTGTTCTCTTTTTTAATAAAACTAAACAGATGAATGGTCCCGGCCCATTTTTGGTTTAACATCAAACTATAAGGGAATGACCAGAGAAGAAAGAGAACAGAGAGATCTGGAGCAGATGCCTCAACGAAGGAGATTAAGCAGGTAACTTATACGAATATATAATGCCTTTAGTGTTTTGACTCCAAAAGCTATGTAGTGATTTCAGTTATGTAATAATTTAGAGATTAATCCAAAAAGTTGCTGTATGTAGTTTAGAGTCCCTTCCCTGGAATCTTTTGAAACTTGTCATTCAGTTTGTAAACGTTTCGATCTTATGAAAAGTCATATTTATTTTCAAAAACTGTTTGCTTCTTCCTGAAGCATTCTTCCTTAGGAGCATTCTTGTTCCTGTGAGTTGCAGTTTGCCGGACATGTTTTATCTATTATTATTTGTTTTTTTTTTAATTTTGATTGATAGGAAAGAGACTATTTGGATTATGATTTGTTTACTTATCTTTTGTAGTACTAACCATCCTTCTTCTATTTTGCAGCTCTGGTGGTCAGACACCCCGCAGGGACTTGGAAAAAGTATTAACAGGAGAGGAAAAGTATGTGTGACTGATTCCTCAAATATCATTTTGATATCTCGCTTTTTCATTCTGTGGTTTGTAATGAAGAATGTTGAGCTTTTTTGTAGGACAAAAAAGGCAACTAAATGGTTTGAGGGAGAGCCTGCAAAACCCTTGTATTATTTAGCAGTACCTTTGTTGTATTTTTTTAGAGCTCTCAGACCTGGCGATCCAGGATTTTGTGCTCGTGCCAGAGTTCCAATGCCCTCCAATAAGGATTATGTAGTGAGGCCAAAATGGAATGTGGAAATGGAGTCTTCTCGGGTAAGTGGCTAATGGAAAAGGAAGACGTTTTGTAACATTGAAATTAGATCTCTTCTAAGTTAGGTGTTGCGCAGGATTCACTGAAATTCTTCTTCACTGCTGCTCTCCTTCAGTATCATTTCCATAGCTCCATCCATGTACTTCATGTGCTACTATTCTTTCCAGTGTGAAAATTTGTATATTTATTAACCGTTTTATATTGCAGCTATGGTTATGATTTTGAAATATTTGCACAAAGGGTTCTTCTCAATCCAATCCCATCAATTATCCCACAAAGCTTGTAGGTGTCTTTCTTTGCTCCATTCTTTCTGTTCGTCACGGTATGAAATGAAAGCCATTCATCTTTTCTGACTTTTATTTTTTATATGTGAAACAAGGCAAAGAAAATGAGCGTTAAGTGATTGTGTTGTCTGTTATCAGTAGTGCATTCTTTAATTTCTAGCCCGGGACTCTTAAAAAGGGTATTAATCGTCTGGAAAAACACAAGAGGCGGTTTGCTGAAGAGAAACGTCTCCGCAAAATGCATCGAGCTGTCAAGTTCAGCATTGAAGGCAACCGGATGCCCTTGTAGCCTTATAGTTCTTTTGTCCCTGATCCAAGAGGTATCCCTGAAAGAGTGAGCTGTGCATGTGATGCAGCGCTTGCCATTGTTATCCATTTGGACAAAAGGGCATGTCTTCAGCAACTCCGAGCTTTCAATAAAGCTTTCCGGTCAGGGAAAATAACTAAAATAACTAATTGGGGTTTTTTGTTGTTGTTGCTGTCTGTTTTTGAGGTTTCCAGGGCTTTGTGACTGAAAAACTAAAAAGAGTTAACATTTAAAAATTGCATTTTTTTTCCAGCAAGGATACTAACAGCAGTTTCATATACCGTTATCTTGTGGTGGTGAGCTTTCCACATGCCCCAACTTGTTGCTTTTACTGTATCCTAACAATTCTTACCAATTTAGCTCATACTAATTCCAGATGAGTATCAAGAATAATTTTATTGATTAGTCAGTTCACCTCATTGTTGCAAATTGTAATTGTAACCCAAGACTTCTGGAAAATAAAAATATATGCTAGAGAAAACAGCTATAGAAGGTTATTTGCCATGTATGAATTTAAATAGTTGAATAGAATTTCTTAATGATGAAAAAAGTTTTCAATACGGTATAGATAAATATAAGATCATCTTAATCTCAACGTTAGACAAATTACCTTGCATGAAGTAGTTTATTATAAACATAATTCCTGAGAAGATTGGTTTGAACTGATTTTGCACATTTTGTAGAGTAAAAGAAGCAGCATGTTGCCTAAAGTAGTTCTTTGGTACTCCACCATCCTAACACATTCCTTAGGTCTAATTATCCTGTAATTGAGAAATATGCCCTCATCAGGATAACACAAAGAACTATGAATTTAGGTTGCCATGTGTCTTAGCTTGGATCTAATTATTATTATTATTATTAGAAAATGGTAATTTTGTTTTTCTTCCCCAGCCTATTTCATTACAGTGAGGCCCCATAGTCCTAACTCTTTTCTTGACAATAGGCAAATTAAATAAATAACATCTTCTTCAATCCAGTTACCAGCAAAGATCCATTTCATAACTTTTTAACATTTAACATGTTATATATTAATGTATAAATAGTCAACATTGCACATCTCATCTCTTTAACTATAACAAAATTCCATTTAAAAGTCATGAAATGGTGCCAACATCTTAATACAATGAAAATTTAAAAACTCAAGTTTAACATGATAAAAAGGGACCATTTCTTTCCTTTATAGAAAGCAAGCCTCAATGCACATTACAAATAATGTCTTCTTTTCAGATACACATTCCATATCACCACTGCATAGGCATAAATCTACATTTCATAAATGTACAATAATCCCATTATCCTAATACAAATACTCCTCAACTAAACCACAATTAGGCCCAGGATTTCTGTTGCTGAGCAAGAAAGTTAAGTGATTTGCACCTATTTTGCAACCTTTTTGTCACAGTTCTTAAGCAAATCACTGCAGCTGTTAAGTGGATCTGGCATGCCTCATTGACTTTGCTTGTTGAAAGCCAGCTGGAAAGTTACAGAAGGTGATCACATGACCCTAGGACACTGCAGTTGTGATAAATACATGCCAGTTTCCAAGCTCTCAAATTTTGATCACATGACCATGGGGATATCGTAATGGTCATGTGAAAACCAGCCCTATGTTACACTTTTCAGTGCTGTTTTAACTTTAAATAGTCACTAAACAAATGCCTATAAATCGAGAACTGCTAAAAAAAAGCTAAAGGTAACATAAGAAAAAGAAATAATTTCTCCTTTAAAAAAATATCTCCAAATTTCCTTGCTTTCACTAAAGAAGAACAGTTAAAGTGTAAAACCAATTTAAGTAATATAAAATTATAATTACATACAATACAATGGTATGGGAAGAAGGTTCTACATCATATCCATTTTGGGCAAATCCAAGAAGATATCAATAATCCAGAAAGAATCACCCAGAAAAATAACATCTATTTTATCCCTGATCAAATAAGTCAACTTTATGGGGGGGGGGGTTTCTTTTATGTAAGACAGTTTTCCTCTGATCCATTCAGATGGTGGTTGAACCTTATTACAAATTTGTTTGAAAAAAATTCTGTATCCTTGAAAGGACCGTTTGCAGCTGGAGCAAAATGGTGAATTCCCTGTCTCTTGACTCCTTCCCCCTGCTCCCACACTAGATTACTGTCTTGTGGTGTCCTCATGAGGAGAAGGAATGGCCACAAGGAGAATCAGCTTGGGTAATCTCACATTGTTCTGTTTGATCCAGAAAAGATGAAAGGGAACCAGTCTGCTTTGGTCCCACGTACAAAGCTGTAGTGTCAGTTCCGCTTGTCTGCGGAGCTGTCTTGACGAATCCTGTCTTCGGTCAGCTATCTTCCCCCAGAAGTCTTAGGAATTCACATCACAACTCAAGATCTTTTACATTATTTGGTAAAAGGTTTAACAAAGGTTGTGTCCTAATAGATTTTGAGATATTTTCTATGAATAATGCAGCATTTTGCTTCTTGTTTTATTTTGTTGTACATGTTGCCATGAATACCACTGTGTAAGCTAAATTTGTAAAACATTCCTTGTGAAACTGTTTAATAATATTCTTTGATTTGTCATGCGGCTGCTACTTGTCTTACTCTTTTGTCTTATACAATACATTGTTATGTATACTAGGGACTTTAATAGTTTTGAATCCCATTCACACACAGTGGTGGCTTAGAGGTTCAGACACTCGCCTCACAATCGGGAGGTTGAAAATTCAGTCCTAGGCAGCAATAGATGTTTCTCTATCAGGGCGCAAAGAGAAAATATCTGCTGTAAACTCTGCATAGGTGTCAGGAAGGGCATCCGGCCAGTAAACACTCAGCTCCATTCAGCCATTCTGGGATTACAAGGTCGTAAAAAAATCCCATTCACATGCAGATTCTGAAGTTCCTTATTATTATTAATTTCATTAGAAATTTCCAAAGGGAAACAGGAGAGAAAAATATAGCTGCTTGGGAGAAAGGTTGCTCAACAGATAGTGCCATTTCCTTCAAAGAGTTTCTAGTCACCTACTGTTGGACTTTTCTGTCCAACAGTAGGTGACTAGAAACTGTTGAACTGTTCAACTGTTGCCAGTTGAAAGAAATCCAATGGGGGTCAATAAATTAATGCTCTAGATCAGTGTTTCCCAACCTTGGCAACTTGAAGATATCTGGACTTCAACTCCCAGATTTCCCCAGCCAGCGAATGCTGGCTGGGGAATTCTGGGAGTTGAAGTCCAGATATCTTCAAGTTGCCAAGGTTGGGAAACACTGCTCTAGATAGGGGTGGTGATGCATCATAAACATTCCCTTTTTCTCGTCCTCAGTTATATTTTCCATATTGTACAGTATTTACCAAGCCAATCTGCAAAAGACTGCGGACTTAATAATATTTTAAAGTAGATTTTTATTTGCTTTAATATACAACAGGAGACCCAAAACATAATTATCCAATACAGGAAAAAGTACTTTCATTTTTAAACAACATTAATTTAAACCTTGGGAACAGAGTAATGTCATTAGCCAGTTGTTAAGCAATGCATTTATTATGAGAATAGTCAGAATTGTACATTTATAGTCTTCTAAATATTTCTTTACCTTTAATGCTTAGAAACAAGACTGAATTGTTTAGAAGAAGAAAATAAACCTGGCCTAAGATATGAGAGAGTCATCAATAGATTTCTTATAATGTCCTTAATGTTCCTGCGAACTCTCCCTTTTGCACTCTCCACTGATGTATGGAATGCTTGTTTCCTATCCGTCTCTCATGAATGAGGCCTGTCTGAGTAGCCGAGCTAATGCTTGAGTTTTAAATTCACGGTCTAGATTCTGAACGTCAGCAGCATGTGAAGAATTGTGTCCAGATTTTTTTCTCTCTAAAAAGCAGCGCTTTCTTTGGTATATCTGTAATATACAGTACATCTCTAGACTGCATTTGAAAGTAAGCTATTGAGAGTCCCTCACAGTGTTACCAGCTTCTGTAATGAAAGGTAGCAACTGCTACAAGGGATGGTATATGTATGTTTTTGTGGTTTATAAACATCAAGATGCCATGGATGACTGTTCTAGTACTAATTGAAAGTTTTTTTCTTTCAAGTTCCAGGCAAGTTCGAAGAAAGGGGTCAGTCGCCTGGACAAACAGATGCGGAAGTTCACAGACATCAGGAAAAAAAGCAGAACATCCCATGCTGTAAAAATCAGCATTGAAGGCAATAAAATGCCATTGTGACCTTCCCCAGAATCACCTTTGATGGTCTCCTGTATAGACTCTCAGAAGATGTCTACATTTTAAAAAAAAAAACTTTGGGATTTTTAAGTGCATCTTCAAATTGTCGGTTCAGCTGATTGTAATACATGTAGATTCAGGGTTCTGAACCCTGGGACTTTGTTCATTATGGTTTTATTTAACCCTGACCTCTCGTCTCCTTTGTACAGACAAAACTTTGTATTGCTGCAAATCTCATACATTAAAATCTGTTTCTGAGGTGGGGTTTGTGTGATGTTTTGTGAATTGAATGTGTATATACTGTAGAAGTTTTACTATTCTGAACCCTCAAAGAATACAAGAGTTTGCATTCTTACACTATATTTTTATAATTAAAGGTAAAGTGTGTTTGTTTACATACTGTATATAGATTTCTGTTAACTAACCAAATACTATGATAAGCCATCTTTTTCTTTTAAAAATACCATTTATAACTTTGGAACTTTAAGAACAAATATATCACATTTTTAAAGAGAAAGAAAGAACATATTAAACGTGTAATATGCTTATGTCATGGAGTTTAAGAATCTTCTGAACCTTATAATCTATTTCATCTCTTCTGTAAATGCCTTGTCATTTATTTTAATGCTTATCACAGAATGAATGCATTTAAGCAACAATAGTTGGAAGTAATGAAATTTTACTTCCTACTATAGAGTCAGCCAGATGTTCAGACTGGATTTTATCCATCAGATTCTTTTCAAGTACCTGGGATGACTGACAGCTATTAATACTTGAAGGGGTTAGCGATATTGTCTCAGGATGTAAGCTGTTCCAAACAAAGCTGCCTTTTGCAATGGCCTGATGCTGATTATTAAAACAATTCATCTGGAGTCATTAATACACTTAGGATCACAATAGGAATACGTGGATTCATTGAAATTCCTGCAATCTGTTTTGCTGTCTGGTGGGTTAAGGTCACAGGGTCTCGTCTGTTCAGTTGTAAAAATGCTCAAAAGCTTTATTTTTGCTTACATGCTATGACTAATTCTGATCCAATCCTGGCTATGTTTGGGGATATGATTTGAAGAATGAAACATTCCTTTCTTGACATCTTTCCCCTCACCATGTAAAAGATGATGTTCTGTGGACCTGTTTTCCATATTGGAAGAGGAGTTTTTTCTTGTAGTTCAGATACATGCAATAGATCGGCTTGGGCTGAGTTCCCAAAGTAGGTAGTGTTAGGAGCTTGGGGGGGGGGGGGAAGCAAGTGGCAAAATCTGCCTGACAACGGCGTCATGCAAATGCATGACTGGTGCGCATCCGATGCCAAAATGCAAGTCCATAATCAAGCACCTGTCATTCTGGCCATCCTTGTGGTTTGCTGTGGGCACTACTGTTCCGACCTCTTGCTGCAAGATACAGTACTGACATTCTTAAACTATGAGGCATAAATGCATATCCTTAGGCATACTGCTTCAAAAGTAATAAGGTGAACCATATTTTATTCATTAAATCATTACATTTAATTAATGAAATGAAATCAAATTGCCTAATCTTTTCTTTCACTTGGCCCTACCCACTTTATGGAATGCAAGTCACAGCACATCATTGAAGGATAATTCAGTTCTGTGCCCGAGACTCACTCCACATTCAGTATGTCTCCAAATACTATTCATCAGAGACAAGTGACTGGGGAAGAACTACAATCATGGGCATCAGGAGGGGGTGGGAGAATATCCCTTATGTATTTACATTTTACCTCTATGGGAGAGGTTTCAAGAGATGTGGCATTCCTGTTGTAAATGTTCCTAGTAAGCACTGGGATGCATTCTGTGTTTCAGATAACATGCATTGCACAATTCAGAATCTGAAGCCTATGCCTTGTATAATCTTTAGGAGACAGCCCAAGGCTATATTTAAGTGTTTAAAAACTGTTGAATATTTACAGATTTATTTTCCATGTTCTGGAAACAAACCTGTCCACCAATCTCTACTGCTGGATGATCATGTTCTGGCAGCAAAATTGCCAACACAATATGGGGATGGAGATGAAGATGGAGACCTCAAATAGAATGGATAGACAGAGGCAGCTCCTGCATCCACCATTCTGAAAATAATGAGAAATAACTAACTAGGTCAATTAAAAACCTGCAACTGTATGCTTTTGTGGGGTCTTTTTTGGCCAACACAAAAAGCTATTCAAGAGTAACAGTAACTAAACATGGCAAGTTATGCAGCTGCAGGTTTTTCATCTTTGGTTATTTTCGAGTTCAAAAGTATTTTCTGAATCCTTGACAATGGTTTGTCAGTCTGATCAGTCCTCAAATTATGCATGTTTGTATAAACACAAATTGAATGTTTGGCTCTTCTTTTTCAACCATAGCCTACTGCACTCTGCAGGATCACACAACCCCATGGCATTTGTGGAGGTGGGGGTAGGGGGAAAGATTTCAAGGTAGGATCAGAATAATGAAAGCAGAGTTGTAGGATCACCTTGCAAGTCCCACCCTTTTTAACACATATCCTGATCTTGTTCAAACATATGAAAGAAACAACTTGTGGCATGACACTGTGATGCTATTTTTGTAAGTATCCTTGAAGTCCTCTACAAGGGTTAAAAAATCACTTTGGGAAGGAGGGATTGAGACAGTATTTCTACCTATCCAGTTGCTTATGCTTAAATCTGAATTGGATGCTGATACAGATTTATAGAACAATTCTGTTTCTGTACAAAGAAAAGGGCAATTTAATTGCTTATTTCAGTTAAGAGCAGTTATAGGAAACAAACCTGCAATGTGACCTGGCTATTCAAGTTGTTAAATATTACCAAACGCACACACAAAAATATTTTATACAGGTTGGCCTTCACTGCAGGTTATGCAAAAAAAACCTTCAAGAATTAGTTTCGATTTCTTCCTTTATCCACGAAATATAATTAGGTACTAGAGTATAAGCTCCGTATTTTCCCACTTCAGCGCAACCTTCCCCCCAACTGACAATCCCCAAGAGATACCAAGTATTGTGATAAGACACAGCAAAAGGTCCACCGCTATCTCCTTTGCAAGCATCCTGCCCTTCCTCATCATAGCCAGCACAAAACATGTTGTCTGTAATGGGCTTCTGGGTGGACTGCCGACAGGTCTCCATGCTCACAATGGGCAACCTAACTTTCATGAGAAAGCGAGTAAACCTACCCTTAGCATGAGTTGCACCCCATCCGCTAACTATTCCATGGGCTACTTCTTCCATCAGCAAAGTAGCTAGGTTAGGACGAGGAAGGCAAATAGGAAGTACATTCTGGGTAAAAATCACATCACTCGTCAATTGGACCAAAGCAATGTCATTGTTGAAGTTCTGTGAGTTATACTGAGGATGACTCCAGTAGCGCCGTACACTCACTTTTTGTTCATCTCGTTCTCGCTGATGTTTGTCAAAGTCTCCTGAAAAGCAAATAAAAGTGTGGGGAAAAAATTTAAGCAGGTGCTGACAATGGAAAACAAGGAAAGTGAAAAACAAAAAATAAGAATAGCCGTAGATCCAAGTAGTAGTAGTGTCATTTGGTTATTGAAATACTGATTCTGTACATTAAAATGCTTGTAAAGCATGCATATTTTTTTCTTAGGCACTTCAAAAACAAGGGAGTTTCTAGATGAAGCTGTCATTGTACTGCTGTCTTACCTTATTTAGTGAACTCTATGGGAAATTGAAATGACATTGTCTTCTATTGGTAACATTATCATTGTTCTTCCACTGGTGCTTCCAATTTTTTATTAGTTTTTTTTAAAAGGAAGAATTCAGTATATACTACCATTAGATTACTAGACCAAAGGATTGTCCTAGAACAAGCTAGGTGATGTCTCTGAAATAATATATGAAAACTGAAAAAGTAGAATGACTGTGGCAAAAGGCAAAGATATTACCAATAATAATAGGAGCCTTGGGAACAATCCGAAAACATCTGGAGCACCATTTGAACACCATCAGCATTGACAAAATTACCATCAGTCAATTGCAAAAGGCAGCTTTACTTAGAACAGTTTATATACTGTGATGATACCTTTAAAACCAAAGTCACGGAGAGTGAGTTGGGTGGCCGTATACATTTTCATAATTAATTAATTAATTAATTATAAACAAACAAACAAATAAATAAATATTTGGCTGCTTGTGTGACCAACCATAATAATTTATTACATTTATATGTTGCCTAACTCCCACAGACTCAGGGCAGTTTACAATTGGTAAACATTTAAAAACAAAGAATAATATTAAAAAAACCTATCAAAACAGCAGAAAATGAAAGAACAATGATAGTAATGAAAATAAATCCAGAAGGGATCAAAACGAAAGAAAATGGCATTATAGTAGCAATTCTCTACAAAGGCCTTGGCAAATCGGGTGATCTGTAATCAAGTACACCTGCATAATATACTCAGGCCAGTAAATAATCAGGGTAGAGTATCATTTTATAAAATTAATTAAAGTATATCAATGTTTCTCAATCTCAGCTTTAAGATGTGTTGACTTCCTGGATGGAGAATTCTGGGAGTTAGGTGCTGAGGCTAAGAAACATTAAGGTGTATGATTGCTTCTATAATTTCAAAGGTTAGAAATGCATTTATTTTTTTTACAACAGGAATGTGATATCAGAACAGGAGAATCTACTGCTTCTTCAGGAATACATTGTGGGGGGAAACAAGCATTAGAAGACTGTAATTTTGTTTGTGTCTCTTTACAACTTACCCACTGTAACTTGATGTGGCACAACAGTATCGAAACAATGTGCTGCGGTAAGTACCCACCGACTACTGATCAAGCTGCCCCCACAAAAACCGTAACCTCTACTATTTTGAATCAGTACCTAGGAAGAAAAAGAATAATAAATTGTTCTCTAACCCAGCTGCAAATCTGTATGAATTTTCTACTCTCTCATTTCAATTATTTAGCATTGAATCAGAGTTCAATCGTCATACACAAAAATAGTGAAGCAACAAATTTCTTCATATGCCCACAACAATATTGCAAACTTCCTTTTTGCAATATTTATACAAAAGGACAGCGTCTTCAGTCAGCTGTCCTCCCTTGGGAGGCAAAGGTATCATTTAAGGACACCTCTGGACGATTTTTTTGAGGTCATGTTGGTCCTGTGCTTGTTGAAAGGAAACATTCATGACCTGAGGCTCCAAGCCTACATGCAGTTCTCCCCAGCCCTAAAGAGACCCGGGTCTCTGCAAAAGATGTTGCTAAACCCAGCTGCTGCGGCCTAGAGGTAGAGCTCTTGCCTCACAATCAGGAGGTTGTGAGTTCGATCCTAGGTAGAGGCAGATGTAAGGGTCTCCTGCTTGGGCAGGGGGTTGGACTAGATGACCTGTAAGGTCCCTTCCAACTCTGTTAATCTGTTAAAGAAATATCTTGAATATAAAGAGATAATTATGAACTACTGAGAGTTCCAACTTCTGGAATTCCAAAAAGCAAATTCATCCCCTAGCTTGCCGCTCAGAATTAACTTCCATTGAAAAAGATTGCATCCTGCTGCTTCATAAAGGAATCTGACGCTGCAATTCTAACAATATAAAATGAGGCTATTTTACCAAACCCTTTAAGCGCAGTAGTGTTACCTGCCAAGGACATGCTCCTGGACGGCAGAAAGATCCCCCAATTATTCTGGGGTCTTCCCTATCTGTGTAGTTAATATTTTGCCATCTGAGTAAATCCTCCTCTGTGGAATTTCCTTCCAGCTTTTCCATGTCATCTTCAGTTTCTGCTGTGAGATTCAACCGTCCTGAGGAAGCCCAACTTAACGTCTGATTCCAGTTGGCCATGTTCTCCTGAGCGTTCGTTTCACTTTGTGTCATTCTTCCTCCCTCATAAGAACGTGTGGATCGCTTAATCAGCCCACAAGGAAAGCGATCTAAAATCAGGGAGATTTAACAGTGTGGGTAACGGTACTTAATTTACATTGTGTCCTAATTTATTTTGCTGAAAGAAGAAAAAAAGTTATATGATGATTTATGGGCCTGAGGATTTAAAAAGATGTGAACTAAGTGAGGAGGTGAAAGAATTTGTGTAACATTTAAGAGGGAGAGAATATTATAAGACTGTAATTATCTGTTGAAGAGAAGGTTGAGCCATATTTCATAACTTCATTTTCTTTTTCTTTTTTTTCTTTTTTAAATTTGTCTTCTATTTTGTATAAAATTCTCAGTATATACTGCATACATAAATAAATAAAAAATGAATGTAACTTGTAACCTGTGAAGCACTAGGAAAAATCAAAGTATGCCTGATGGCTAAAAATACCAATAGCCAGCCAGAATATGAACTTCCAATAATTGTTAAATTCCTCCATTAATTGTCTTCTTAACTGTAACAATATTCCATGACAGTCGGTCAGAGGCCAGTATTTTTAGGTTATAAAACAAGAGATGAAATCCCCCCTCCCCAAGTTGTTCTATTCAATAACTGCAATTTTATAATTGCCTTCTGCCTACTAATTATCTTGTTATCTTTTCTACATTGGGAAATACTGAATTGGGAATCAAGAAGCAACAAGTTAAATTATGGTAAATATTTAATTATGAATTTAGGTAACCTCCCTGCTTGCAATGGTTGGGGAAAATGTCTTGGTGACCTTTAATTACTTATAAAACTAGCTAAATAACACCCCTAAATATATTTAAATAGGTAATCCTGAGCTGCCACCACTCACTTACGTCAGCTGTGCAGGGGCAAAATTAATTCAACATTTAAAGCACTCACAGAGTGCTATTCTGCATATAAAGAGGAAATTTTGTCAAATTTTATTCAACATAATACCTCATGGTCTGTGCATCTAAAGTAGACAATCTGTTGCTCTCTGTGCTGACTGGTTGGAAATTCTGGAACTATAACATCAACCCATTTAGGGAAAACCAGACTGAAAAAGGATTCTGGAACATTTAGTTTCTAAACCTGTTACATCTCAACCTCAGAACATAACAAAACCCACATTTTTAAACCAGTAAGATGAGTCATTACCTGAGGGGGTACAACTCTTGCCGTCTTCATTTAGTGTATATCCTGCTTCACAGGAGCAGATCACTCGAAGTGAATGTTCGGTATCTTGACAATATTGCGAACAGTCTCCATTTTTGTACCAGCATTCAAATTTTTCTGCATTGGAGACAGGGGAGGTAGTTCTTGAGTCATTACTACTTACTCTTTCCAACAGATTGTAATCCTCTAATAATAGGCTATCAGTAATGGGAACCCAAATCACAATGTATCATTTTTAAAATTAGTAGAGGGAACTTCAAGTTATTCTTATGCATGTGTGTGTGTGTGTGTGTGTGTGTGTGTGTGTGTGTGTGTGTGTGTGTGTGTGTGTGTGTGTGTGTGTTTGTGTGGTTGTGTGGTTGTGTGTGTGTGTGCCCCTTTGAGTTAGTCCATGCAGTTTTCTTGGTAATGTTTTTTTGGCAGTGATTTCCGATTGCTACCTCCTAGGGATGAGAGAGGCAATGACTGCTCAGTATCACCCAGCTGGCTTTATACTTAAGACAGGAGTAGTACTCACATCTCCTGGTTTCTAGCCCAGTTCCTTCAAGCATTAGACTAGACCAGGGGTAGGCAAAGTTGGCTCTTCTATGACTTGTGGACTTCAACTCCCAGAATTCCTAAGCTAGCATGATTGGCTCAGAAATTCTGGGAGTTGAAGTCCATGAGTCATAGAAGAGCCAACTTTGCCTACCTCTGGACTAGACTAAACTGGCTCTCCAGATTCCACTGGATCACCAGTTTATGGCCCATTTAGTATTATGACTTACTCCCTAAGAGAAAAGTTGGCATCTCACATCATCTCTCCCAGAATCCTTTGATCCCAGCTTTACCCTCTGCCTTAACATAGTAGCTTAGTTGCTACCACCACCTATTTTTCAGGGGGACCTCTATCTGATATTTTCTCCAATCCCAGTGTGTGTGAGATAAGACTCCTGCAAGCTACCATCTTACTAGCAAGTAGAAGGGGAACACCAACCCATTTAGAGCAAAAGCAACCCATTTATATATATTAAAAAGAAATACATTTCTATAGCACCAACTTCTGACTTGTGATATGCAACTAGCAAATTCAGCCTGTCCTCCTTTGGAGGGGAGATAGATTAATTACACAATAAATAAATAGAAGCGAACATTATGTTAAAAAAAATAAAAAATAATATATATATATATATATATATATATATATATATATATATATATATATATATATATATATATATATATATATATATATATATATATATATATATATATATATATTAAAAAAGAATGTTATATCATTCTTTTTTAACTTTATGTAGTTACATGCAATACAGATAGTCCTTGACTTACAACAGTTCGTTTAGTGACCGTTTGAACTTACAATGGTACCTAAAAAAGTGCCTTATGACCATTTTTCACACTAAATAGACACAGAATAGTCTTAAAATGGGGCAAAACTCACTTAACAAATTTCTCAATTAGCAACATAAATTTTGAGCTCAATTGTGGTTGTAAGTTGAGGACTACCTGTACAGTTAATAATGGAGGAAATAAAGATACTGAGTTGGTTAAATTACAGAGAGTACTTTAAGAGAACCTTCAACAGATAAATGCAGAAGTAAAGATAAAACTTTGAAAACACACAAGACCTATTTTCCTTGATAATAGCTGATGCATCTTATATTTGAAGCGAAAGTCCTTTGACAAATTGGGGACTAGGCTATTATTCTGGTTCTCTGATCCCATCTACATGACTGCTTTTCCTGACATATGCCCTCTGAACTTCCCTTTTATTTCCCTCACTAGTATGACTTTTGGCCAACAAAGTCTCACCAGGTTAGAAAGCTACCCCAAAAGGTAGCAGATTCTTACAACAATAGCAGGTCGGCTAATGTTATACCTCACTCACCTATTTCACACTGATTTCCTCCATACCTCGGAGGACATGTACAGGAATATGTATAGTGTTTGACCTTACATATTCCACCATTTTTACATGTATTTTCTTTACAGGGGTTGGAATCTGTTTGGAAAAAGAGATTGGATGATACAAATCAAATCCTGATAAGTATTTAGAGTAATTTCTTATTTATGCATTAAAGTAGTTTCTTACCCACTTCAGTTTCAATAACACACTACACAATCTAAAATATTAAAATTATAAATAACAACAAAAATAGTAATGTCAATGAAATATGAAAATACAGTAGATTAATGAGCAAAGGAGGAAAACTGTAACAGTTCATTATATGAACAATACATTAAAATAATTTTATCACGTAAACAAAATTCTTGCCAGAACAAAAGCAAAATCTTCAATAGATTTCAAAATGTATAAAAACTCAAGATTTATGGGGCCAAAGTTAGCATATAAGCTTTAAAGTTTTAATGAACAATTATTTATGCAGAATACACAGAAAATGAATAAAATGTTTACTTTTGTATTCGAACCAAAACTCCATCTGCAAAATAAATAAAAAATAAAAACAGATGTGATTAGGCCAAAGCACCCTTATAAATTAACTTAAACAATTCAATGTAAGTAATTAAGACACATATGATTTAAAATCAACTGGTTCTATAGAAAAGTTTTGGACAGAAAGTGAATCTGGCTCTCTGGGTGAGTTGCAGAAGATTATGAGGATTTGCATCATGAATATAAATCTTTTATTATTGACAAATACAAATATATATGGTACCCACTTCTGAATTATTCTAACCTTCACACATATACATAAAGAAGATTGTAAAGATAAAAGCTCTAAAAGGCCTGGATTTTTTAAAAAGACTTTGTTGATTGTATTACGGAAAGGGCCTGTGGTAATGTAAACAGCAGTTTGCTCCAAAGTAAGAATCTACTTACTAGCTGTAATTATTATTTATTTATTAATGCTGTTAAATGTGCCTATATCTGCAGGTGTCTCGTTGAAATGATTCTCCTTCAGTCTCAATTATGTCACTGAAACTAAAAAGCGAGTGTAATCAAGCATACCAAGATTAGTCTGAACACTGTTCAGATTTGGCATTTGAAGCAAATTGCTGAATGCAGAATTTTTTTCTTAGCTAAGACTTTTGAAACAGTCTTCTATTAAAAAAATAATATAGTTTCCACAACCCTGAAGCTAACCCAGACTGATGTGGATTATTATACTCCATTGTGTTAATGCTTTGCCTCATCATTTCCTCCTTATATAGTACAGCTGACCTGTTCAAAGAGGATTTGGGCTATAAGAAAAAACGGCCAAATTATTCCCACACCTCTTAAGTGTGACACCCTGTAGAAACTGTAGGAGGTGAAGAGCAAATGATAGGAAATCATGATTTTAGCTGGGAAAGTATATATACAACTCAATTTTAAATATGTGAGGACTTTTTTGCTGACTCTTTAAATATTTATTCCAGCCACTGAAAGTCAGAAGATTGCTGGCTCTTGTATTTAGCTTATTTATTCAGTTTGTATAACTGCCAATCTCAGACCAGTGAATCTGAGCAGCAGACAAGCATTGTATGTGTAATTTTGTATGTATTGATTTTAATGCTGTACCAAATTACTGTTAATTTTAAATGTTTCAACAATAACTACAGTGGTTTCTGAGAGCCAATTTGGTGTAGTGGTTAAGGCACCATTCTGGAAACTAGGAGCCTGTGAATTCTAGTTCTGCCTTATCACAAAGCCAGCTGGATGACTTTAGGCCAGTCACTTTCTCTCAGCCCTAGGAAGAAGGAAATGGCAAACCATTTCTGAAAAACTCTTGCCAAGAAAACTAAAAGAACTTGTCCAGGCAGTTACCAGGTGTCAACACTGACTTGAAAGCACAAACAACAACAATAAAACAAACAAAACAGTAGTTTAAATGAATTTGGCTTTTTTGAGGAACCAGCAGTTTCTAGGGGATATTTGGATAGGTGTACTTTCCTCTTACACTTGCAAGAAATACTCAGATGTCCCTCCAATTCCATTGCTCACCGTTTTCTCCTTTGACTTGAAAATCTCTTTCGCCTCCTCAAATGAACACTGTTCCTCTCTGCATTCTCTCTCCAAATTTCCTGGGAGAATCTCCTCCAAGAAAGTGTTAGCACGTTTCTGAATCCTCAGAACCTGGTTTGCCTTCTCTTTTTTCACAAATACTGTAGATAAAGAGTAAGATATCACTAAGCATTCCAGTTTCTTCAAGTCAGGGTAAAATATATATTTATATTCACACTGAACATACTGAAAATACAGAATACTGCAGGGCTAAACTGGTGGATATGTTTGGTCATTTATCCTGAGCTTAATTATGGGGGGGGGGGTGGAGATCCATAAATGAAATATATTTTAAAACATGTGATTGAATTCCATCTCCAAAATTCATCTCAAAGCAACACTCATGAAATTAAAATAGATAGCTTTGTTCTTAAAGTAACAATCAGAAACATATGGGTTTAAAAATTAACTACGGTTGTTAATACTTGACCTATATTGTGATTGTTGGTAATGAATAATAGGTACCTGATAACGAATGTGAAAAGATGATGAAGCAGCAGATTAAGAAAATCAAGGTTAGCCCCAAGGAAATTCTAGCCATTGTATATCCAAAGTGAATAGCAGAATATACTGATTTGGAGACAGTCACCTACACATAGGAAACAAGACTAAACAAAATATTCCTCAAGTACTGAGATGAGAAAGAGAGAACTGGACAATAAGAATTATGCGCATATGAAAACCAAAGATAGGGACTAACAGAGAAGGCTACAGATCTAGAAATAAAGGGAATAGAAGTCACATTTTTTAATGACCATTTGGCTATCTCCTAAAACCAGAAATTAAATTTAATGGAATAATAACTCAGGTATTTTGCTTTTTAAGGAAAAATTAACATGTTGAAGAAGATAGAAGTATCTGTTTTTATCACTGATAAAAACTGATACACTACAATGGCTATATATACAATATGTCAAAGTGAGCAAACATCTGAAGAATAGTAGTGCAAGTAGATAAGGCCCATTTCCTTTTAATCTGTTAAAACTGAAGTGTGTAAGACGCATACTACAGGAACAGATTGCATTTCAATTTGTTCTGACAGCTGTTGATTATGCTCATTTCATCAAATAACAATTGGCATCCAATAACAGAAACTTTTGTCGCTCAGGAAACCAGGTACATTTTAAGAGGAAGAAAATAAAGGGGGTGAGGGGGAACAGGCAGTTTTAAAGGAAACAGTCTCTCATTTTTTTGCAGCAAATTAGAAATGTTGTGTTCTCTTACCTGATTAGGAAGGGAAAAGTGCTATTTAGAACCGCTATGAAAGTTAAGAAAGAAAGCTATTGGAAATTATATGTTGATGATTAAACTATTGCAAATATTGACATGGAGTTCTGCCTCAGGATACTATGGCCAAAAAAACCAAACACCATTGCAGCCCAAACATTTTAAAATTAAACAGATTCTAAAAGCCTTTTCCTTACTTGTGGCCCCTTTTTAAAAAATAATCCTCATATTTTTATGGAACTTGGGGCCGGGGAGGGAGAATCTTTCCTATCTTTTATTCATCATTCCACAAATGACTTTTTGAAAGACACTTTCCCACAAAATATTCTATTCCTCTGCTTTCAAATAGAATGTTTTCTGGATGTCTGCTCTTTTATTCCACTGAGCTGTAGTTATTCATTTATTTTAATAATATTCTGCTTTTAGCACATGCAAATACCTTGAATTAAAAGTTTTCCTCAACAAGTTTTCTAGCTGGAAGATAATTCATATATCAATATGTGCATTTGGGGAGTGCAAATCAGAGATTTGGGGAATGGGAAATGCCCCATGTCACAAACATGGAAAGGAGTCAATCTAAAATATTTAAAATAAGATAGACTAAGAATTTTTACTCCTAAAACATATAAGTTAAGTATAATCTTCCCAAATATTCAAATATTATATGTTTAATTGGTCCCTGACATCAAGAGAACCAAACAAGATGGAAAATCACTTTGACACAGGACCCAATTCTAAGTGACCCATGGGTTTGGCAGAAGATGGATCTGAATCCTAACAACGCTCTGGGCAGGACAACCTGCCACACAAGGAGCTTCAATATTGTGATAGCAGTGGTGCCCCATACACCATTAAGGTGATTAGATTACAATATGGAGTTTTAACGCATGGCCTTTTGCCTTTCTTCTGAGAAACAGAATTTCATATGTAGTCTTATATCATGGAAGGCAATTTATAGTTCAGGAAAGGGAACGGGAAAGCATATGGAAGATACATATATATATATATATACACCGTATGAATATAGAACACAAAGTTCTAAAACACGAAACTTCTAAAAGGAGTTATGTCAAATAATCATGGGCTTCACCCCACAAACTCACTATAGTAGTGTCTATTCAAGGATAACACGCACCAAAAAGAGAACTCCATTATGCAAGCAGCAACTCCCACTAGCTTGCATTCAATTTGAGCTGGTTCTCTCCCATCCATCCTTCACAGGCTGCAGGTACTAAGACATAGTAATAGCAGCAGCACCTCTGCACAACTCAGGGTAATGATTTATGCTTTGATATCATCAGCATACTAATGATATCCTACTCGAAATTGTTAAATGACCTTCCCCGGTAGCTCCACATACTGTATATGTTAACAAGAGGGTGAGGACTGATTCCTGTGGTACCTCATAAGTGAGGAGTCACTGGACCAACCTTTTTTTTTTTTTACAATAGATTGAAACTGTTCATAGAGAATGGAGCAGAAGCACTGCAAAACTATTCCCCAATCCCTAACCACCACAGGAGGTCCAATACGATAATACGATTGATGTTAAAGTTTGCAATAAGGGAGGAGAAGAATATCTGTATTCACCTCCTTTATCACCACACTATAGACACATACGTGAACATAGACTCATTCATAGTTCAGTTTGTTTTTCATCTTTCTTCACTGGCACTCCAGACATCATCTTCCAGAGGGACTCAGTAAACTAAGGCACCAATTGCAAATGGCATCCAGAAAGAAGCTACTCATGGACAATAGTATACAGTTCCAGTTTGCATTCTAATACCCTGTTTTGAGCTGAACTGTCTGTCAAACTGTTGGGAAAGTCCCCAGTTATCCTCTTGAAACCAAGACTGTTGTAAAACCAGGATTGTCATAGAAAACTTTTGCTGCATTTGATCAAAGTAAATTTGCCAACATTATTTTTGTTTTGTGATTCCCAAATGTATCACAGATTCTTGATATATAAAATAGTGAGACCATTGAAAAAAAGTAACACAAAGCACAGAATCACTTGTATGTTCTGTTTTTATTGATCAGTAGCTAAATAATTTTATGATTTCATTTTCTGGCTGATCCACTCAAGATATGAACTGATCTTAGTGTAGATTCCAAAATTATTAGGATCCCCACAGCCTTCTCCCCAACTCACTAGTCCAAGTAAGAACCAGGTGTTCTTGAATTTTACAACCATAGGACCACCACTGTCTCCATGACAAGAATCCCGTATATCTCCTGGTATCCCTGCACAGAACATGTTATCTGTTAGAGAATTCCACATAGAATGGACACAGTCATTCCGTGATGCTACAGGGATTTCAATAAAATTGAGAACAGAAGAGAAATTCTTCTTATGATTCGCACTCTGGCTTCCCCAGCCTGTTACTATTGTTTGAATCCCTTCTGTCATCAACTGTTGATTTGCCAGGTTTTGGGTAGGCAGGCAAATGGGTATAATATACCTATTGACAACAACTGGGTGGGATAGATGTAGTATTGCAATGTCATTATCATAGGTGTCTGAAGAGTAATTTTCATGAGAGAATATCTTGTCAGCAGTGATAGTTATCTCACTTTCATCTATACGCCGTCGGTGGTATTTACCTATAAGAGCAACATAAAAATTTAGAAGTACTGCTTCCTTGAAACTAAGTCAAGTCCATCTTTCTCCAAACAGTTAAAAAGACATTTAATAAAGGTTGTACTTTCTCCCTGAATGTTAGAATAAGCAAACTCCAAACTATAGTAGGAATAAATAGCGATTCAATTATAATGTAGATTTTCATGCAAATTGCAAAGGAAAATTGCTTACTATATTGTTCTTGTTAACCCATGAATCAGATGCAAAGGAAAAAGGAAAGGAAAGAGAAAATATGCATATAATGGAATTGGATGGAGAAAATTAAAACAAAAGTGGGCAGACAGAATTCCATTCATTCTGTATAGCTCATTGGTTGAAGAGGATAGGAGATGCAAGAAAACATTTTACACACATTTCACTTTTTCAAACCAAAACATCAACAACAGACTTCTAGTCAAGACATAAAGTATGTAAATACCAGATTTTTTTTTAAATTAAGAAAACCCTGCGTAAAACAGATAACAATTTATCTAATCTAACGCAGCATTTTCTTCCTATTGTGACCAAACAATGCCCTGGGTAGTCCCCAGTCTCCTATTTGTGTTCTTCAACAGCTAGCAGTGAGTGACAGACTGACTCCATAATAGCTGATTACAATACATCAGCGACTTTGTCAAACTCTCCCCTTTCAAGCCATCAAAATTAATATGGATATTTGTGGTAGGAATTTCATAGTTTAAATAGAGGGTGTGTCAACAAGTCCTCTTTTATCAGTCTTTTATCTTTCACCACTGAGCTTCATTTAAATAATCTCTGTGAGAAAAGGAGAAAAATCTCCCAGACTAGGTGCCTCCAGCATTAAACCTCTGCCTTAAAACAGGATGATGATTAATAGAACAAATTTTGTGTTCTGGGAAATCTTGACTTCCCACCTTCTTATCTTTGAATATGCCTACTAGTAAGATACTTTTGTTTTTCTTAAATTTGAATGGGACTGGAATCATAGCTCTGATCTCAACTGTAAATTCTTTTGCCTGTTCATGGACTTGGATTATTATTGTCAGTTACCTTGTCTCACAGGCAAGATTTAACGAAGTTTACATTTTAATATCTTGTTACTAAGAGTTATTTCTGGAAAGATCAGTTCAGACATAGAGTCTTTTTAGAAGAACGCTATTTTAGTTTGGCTCTCAATATAACTCATGCTAACTTGCATCTAATGGTGGGCTGTATCTATCTAGAGTTAAGAATCGAGCAGTCTCTGCAAAAACATACATTATACCAATGTTTCTCAACCTCAACAACTTTTAAGATGGAATTGATATCCACACATTTTAAGTTGCTGAGGTTGAGAAACACCACATTATACAGGGTAAAAGACTTATTGATACATGTCATATTAAAAAAGAATATAGGCATTAGGATTTTCCTTACCTAAGGTCAGTTTGATTCTTGATTCTCGAAACACACAATGTGCAGCTGTCAATACCCAAGCAGGATGGATGAGAACGCCACCACATTTAAATTCTCCTGCACTATTGCCCAGCATAACCTGCAATGGAAAGGGGGAAGAGGCTGTTAAATCTGTTTCCTTGCCCATGCCTTTCTGTACACGGCTCTGCTGGTGATCATAAATTCTGAATTTACCAAATTGTTAGGTCAAATGCCAATAGCCCTTGGATGTTTTGCTGGTCAGGATATTCTGAATGGAAAACATTGGGACAAGTACTGTAGAAACTGCATAAATTTAAATTTACATTTCTTCTGATGTATGTATGTATGTATGTATGTATGTATGTATGTATGTATGTATGTATGTATTTATTTATTTATTTATTTATTTATTTATTTATTTTATTTGTCAAACATGTACAGGATAATAGTTGTTTGTATAAACATAACATAAGCAAAGTAGTACAGATAAATGAGGACAATAGGACAGTAGGACAAGGACAGTAGGCACAGTGGTGCGTTTATGCACGCCCCTTACAGACCTCTTAGGAATGGGGAGAGGTCGACTGTAGACAGTCTAAGGTTAAAGTTTTGGGGAAGAAACCACAGAGTCAGGTAGTGCATTCCAGGCATTAATCACTCTGTTGCTGAAGTTGTATTTTCTGCAGTCGAGTTTGGAACGGTTTACATTAAGTTTGTATCTATTACATGCTCGTGTATTGTTGCAGTTGAAGCTGAAGTAATCTTTGACAGGAAGGACATTGTGGTAGATGATTTTATGAACTACATTTAGATCAGATCGAAGGCGACGTAGTTGTAAATTGTCTAATCCCAATATTTCAAGTCTGGTGGAATAAGGTATTTTATTGCGAGCAGAGGAGTGGAGGACTCTTCTTGTGAAATATGTACTTACCTTTCCAATTGGTATTGAAGTTGTCATTTGTATGCTCGGCAAACCGCTGGGATATATTAGTATATTATGGTAACTCCAAATGGAATTATTAATTTCATGGAAGCTCTGGCTGAAATCTTGTCATCGGCTCTGAAAATACTTTACTGTTTTGAAGTTGTTCTAAAATGGAGTTGCAGCTGATCATTCAAAGTGCTGTCAGTCCTAATTTTAAATTACAATTGCTTCTGCATTTCCCAGTTTATGTCCTTTTATTAAAATGCAGTGACTGTATCTCCTAGTCCCAGGATGAAAGTCCTGAAAGTTCCATTCTTAGACATTTGTGTGCTTGAGTGAAGCTGGTACGTTCTTCAACAACACAATTTGGAAAATCAGGTCTCCTTAACTGGTTATAGTAACTAGAATCCATTATAAAATGCATCAGCTCCAAATCGTCTTTTTTGTAGACTTCAGCCTTCAGCAATCGCTCTGACTACAGGTAGTCCTCAACTTATTGCTAAGTGAAATATTTGTTAAGTGAGTTTGGAGCCATTTTATGACTTTTCTTGCCACAGTTGTTAAATGAATCACTGCAGTTGGTAAATTAGTAACACAATTGTTAAGGGAATCCAGCTTCCTCATTGACTTTGCTTGCCAGAAGGTTGCAAAAGGGGATGACACGACCCCGACACAGTCATAAATATGAGTCAGTTGCCTAGAATCCAAATTTTGATCACGTGACCATGGGGATGCTGCAATGGTCGTAAGTGTGAAAAATGGCCATAAGTCACTGTTTTCAGTGACATTGTAACTTTCAACTGTCACTAAATGAACTGTTGTATGTTGAGAACTACCTGTATGGTTGCTGAAAGGTTACAGCATTTTGAAGTGAAAAACTCTATTGTATATCACAATTAAAAACAAAACAAAACTCAACCCTACTCATTCAATGAGATATATAGGTCATCCTCTTCTTCTTTGTAGCCCTTAACTCATCTTTCCATTTTTAAGTATGTACCCTAGATGCCTAAAAGTTGTCCATTCTGGTATATTCAAATACTTTTGCTTTGGTATAACAGCACGTGTCAAGAAAATATAACGAACAGTATCTGATATTGTAAACACTGAAATAAAAAGGACTTACACGCCAACACATGGGATATAAAACAGATGCCCATTTCACAGAAAGATCAAAGCTACTACAAAATGAAGATTTCATCACTACATACTTGCCAAGGGCTGTCTCCTCTTTTTCCAGGATTACCCCCAATTATTTTTGCAACCTTTAATTTGGATTCCACCACTCTCCCACAGGAATATTCCACTGTAAAAAAAAAAAGGAAGGAAAAGAAAGTTTGAAATACTACTATGATCCCTTAACAATTATTCCAATATTCAACCAAAATTTTACAGCTGGTTTGTATTTTGCCTCTTTCTAAAGGTTCTGTAATACCGATAAGGTGCCCTCCCAATTTACTCATATAGTAGGAAATGTTCCCCCAATTATTTTGGCTTTTTAAAGAAAGTTAAGTATTTTTATACTTATATGATTGTGAGATTGTGTTTCATTTATTTGTGCTGTAAATGTTCAGCAATACCTTAATATTTTCATGAATAGATCTATCCAAGTCTATCTAAGAACTTTTATAGCACTTTTGTGGAATACATGTAAAAACACATATACACAACCTTTTTCTATTTCTTGTAGTACCAATGACATTCAGTGACCAATACATATATTAAATTCAAAGACAACATTTAAAGAGACTAATAAATGGACATCATGCTAAAAATGAAATGGCAGAATTTTTATTTTACTATTACTATAAAGAGCAGATCAGGTTAAATCTCTGAATCTTATCTCTTGGATAATTTACTTGTTATTAAGCTCTTAGCAATTCAAAATAAGATGTTCACAAAGTCTTCTGTAATAAGATTTATTGAAAAGTGTTAGGTAGAGAAGTCTGGAAAACTGGATGCTTTTTACTTCAGAACTCTTTTATCTCTACATTTGCTAGGGTACAGATTTCCCAATTTTCCTGCTTAGCCATTAGAAAGGAACTGCTGAAATCCAGGGATGGAGTTATATGTAGGATGTTTTGAGATAGTAATATCTGGCAAACCATTATTCATTTCTCAGATTCCAAGAAGCTTATAACAATAGTTCTCTCCACAAAAAAATATGCCAGGTTTATTACAGGTGGAAACCGCTATTTCAGTGATGGCTAACCTTTTTGTCATCACATGCCGAAAGTAATGCAATGCAAGTGCGACCCCTCCATGTGCCCCCCCATGCATGACCCCCTTTACTTCCCCCACCCCCTACACATGCGTGCACGACCCCCCCACCCCCCCTGCACATGCGCACATGACCCCCGTGCACCCCCTCCACACCCCGTGCATGCACGCACGACACCCTGCATGCGCCGGCTCCCTCATGAATGTGCACGCTACCATGTGCATGCACATGTGACCCCGCACATGCCCCATCTCCTGCACATGTGCACACATCTCCCGCATGCACCCCGCCTCTGCGCATGCACTGCAGAGACCCATAAAGCAGCTGGCTGGTGGGAGGCCTGTGCACATGTGCGGTGGAGCTGAACTGGGGCCACAGCTCACGTGCCCGCAGAGAGGGCTGTGCTTGCCACCTGTGGCACATATGCCATAGGTTCGCCATTATGGCACTATTTCATTTTTAATGTAGGATTTGAAAATGTTTTCCTGTCCCAAGAATGAAGTGGCATATTACAGAATTCTGCCACCTTATTTTGTATAATTAATTGAGTGATGCTTGTCTCTCAGTAAAATGAACAGCAATATTTCTCTAGTGTACTGAATAATAGTCTCAGACTTATGTTCTAAGCAATAAAAGAATGGTAAATTCTGCAAAATCTAGCACACTTTAAATAATGTTTACATAAATGTATGTTTGCCTGATCATATCTTTACCTGAAGGTTCACAAGAAGTATGATTATCCATCAGGTGGTAGTCCAAAGCACAGCTGCAGTAACGGTGTTGGTCATTGTTCCTTTTACTCTCGTGGCAGAAATGTTCACAGCCACCATTGGCAAAGGAGCAGTTAGTGTAGATGACCTCTGGGCAGCAAAAATACAGTGGGATG
The DNA here is from genome assembly GCA_023053685.1 of Diadophis punctatus similis. Classification (NCBI taxonomy): domain Eukaryota; kingdom Metazoa; phylum Chordata; class Lepidosauria; order Squamata; family Dipsadidae; genus Diadophis; species Diadophis punctatus. The sequence continues at coordinate 4,358,364 of JALIGW010000033.1, forward strand.
AGATGTTCTTATGAAGGCAAATAAATTAATTATTACGGATCAGTTAATATCATGTATTCTTTCCCTAGAAAGCTATGCAGTGATGCAGAAGTTAGAATGCAGTATTGCAGGAAAACTTTGCCCACATACCAGGAGTTTGATCCTGACCGACTCAAGGTTGACCCAGCCTTCTATATTTCCAAGGTCGGTAAAATGGGGACCAGATTCTTAGGGGAAATATGCTCTGTAAACTCCTTAGAGATAGCTGTAAAGCACGGTGAAGCAGTATATAAGTCTAAGTGCTATTGCTATTGCTATGTGCCAAAATGAAATTAGCAAAATCAAGTGTCTAGTAAATCACAATCTTGTGACCTAGACACTGCAACTGGTGGTAAATGTGACAATTGTAAGTATGAGTACAAGTCCTTTTTCCAAATCATCATAACTTTGAACCATTGTTAAATGAACGGTTGTAAGTTAAGAGCTACTTGTATTACCATCCATATATTAACAATTATAAATTAATCTTGCTGAATGAAAATTGGTAGCAAATGCCATTACATATGCACATTATATATAGTTGTAAGCAATTGAACAGAGTTGTTTGAGATAAGAGATCCATGGTATAATATCAGTGATAATAAATCTGAGTATCAAAAATAGCATTACCATTTTGGCACAATCGTCCTTCCCAGCCTTTGTTACATATGCAGTCAAATCGCCCAATGCCATCCTGACAGAGTCCATTGAAACATGGGCTGGAAACACACATATCTCCATCTAAAAAAAAAGCATCAGAAAACCCAGATCATACAGATCTTCACAGTACTTAACATTTGTTGTGTTTCTATTAATGTTTACTCCAGGGGTGGGTTCAGGCTTACCTCGCTGCCAGTTCGGCGCATGCGCAGTGCTAAAAACCCAGCTTCTGTGCATGCGCAGAAGCAAAAACCAAGATGGTGGTGCCATAGGCGCTGCTGAGAGAGCCAGTTTGGGGGCGTGTCCAGCCAGCCATCGCTGCCGGTTCGGTGAGCAGGGGGAAATTCCCGCTACCAGTTCTATAGAACCGGTCCGAACCCGGCAGGAATCCACCTCTGGTTTACTCCAAGAGCTCTTAAATGGAAATGTTCTTTCATTTTATCTCCACGACGATAACCCTATAAGTAACTTGGCTGAGAGGTAGTGACTGGCCACAAGTCACCCAGTGACTTTTTGTGGCTGAGGATGGACTTGAACCTGGATTTCTCTCCTTCTAATCCAACTCCTTGGTATGTACAGAATGCCGTTCCTCTTTCTGTCAGCCACACAAATTCTTCCCTTTGTTATGATTTGCTTCTTTTGAATAGATGGGGTTCAGAAGATATTAGGAAAAAGAGAAGCAGGAACTTGTTTGGAATTTAATTCTTTTTTCAAGGTTATAGTAAAGTACATATATTTGTTTAGGTAGAGAGGGATATATATGCATTTCTATATTCTTCATTTCATGTGTACAGAGATGAATTGGTGTCAGGCTTGTGGATGAGAAATGAATGAAGGTCACACTCATTTAACAAAATCTATTTCAGGCTATTCCAATATTTCTATATGCTAGGAGAGGAGGAATAAAATAGTTGTTGCTCTTGTTAAACCAATAGGTACTTCTTTTGTTATAATTCCTGAGGATGCTACCAATAGACCTACCTCTAGCTCACCTTCCAACTTTTCCAGCGCAAATCATAGAAAGGTATCTACTTAAATTAATACATCATCCCTTTCCAAGTGGAATCACTATTCAAGAAGAAATCTGGAGGGGAAAATTGTTTTGTTTTCTCTTCCTGGGAAGCTGAATGTTAGAGAGCTGTAAAAATACTTAGCTCCTCATCTTAAGTAAGATAAATTCAACTCATGTATGTAAATTGCTAAATTGTAATGGATGAAAAGTCATTTTTTTTCCATTTTTCATCATATTACGTTTATTTGTATTATTATTGCAAGACTTCTCTTTGCAGGTTCTTTTGTTGATTAGTGTTAGACACGTCAACATCAGGGTTCCAGGTCAATTGGCAGAGCCAGGTTTTAAAGGCTCCTTTGGAAGACCAAGAGGGTGGGTGGGTGTAGATCTCACCTTAAGGGGCTCAAAGCTCCAGAGAATGGGAGCACAGCATTAAAGGCTCTTCTCCTGGACCCCACCAGCCAGAATTCCTTGATTGACAGGGTTTGCAGTATGTCCTTCTGCCAGCCTAGGTGGGGTAGGCTGGCAGAAGGGCATCCCATTGGGATGAAATGGTTTGTCAGGTATCTTGGACCCATGCCCTAAAGGGCTTTAAAAGTAATAAACCAACATCTTGAATTGAATCTGGAAGCAAACTGACAACTAGGGCAGCTTGTACAACAGAGACTACCCTAAGGGTCCCAAGAACTGTCCAGGCAGCTGCATTCTGTGCCAGTTGCACCTTCCAAATACTCTTCAAAGGTAGCCTTATGTAGAAAGTGTTTCAGTGTGTGAGATGACCAGTCTGAGTAACTGTTTGTAAGGACTCATAATCCAGGAAAGGGTGCAACTAGCGCAAAACATGAAATTGCCAAAGACCTAGGTCATGAATGATAGTAAACAAGGCTTCCCAATCAGGAACAACTATGATTGGCACTGAGGGCTGTGTGGGAAATCTCTTCCACTTGCAAGGGTAGAAAAATCACTTGTCATTATATCAGGGAGCCCAAGACCCACTGCTACTCAGCTTTGATGGAACTGAGTTGAAGCCAGTTCTTCTCCTGGAAAGGGAATCACTTCTCTCAATAGCATAAAATAGAGGAAGTGATATTAACTAATGAAGCACAACTAATGAGAACAGAGCAAATACATAATGAAGAGGAGAGAAGATATAAAAAATGGTCACTAGCATCTTTACTCACCGGTATATTTTGCCCAGAACCTTAGCTGAAATGAAATAAAATTCAAGTTAAAACTGTAAAAATCTTTTCTATAAGTAGCCATATTGTGTAGCATCAACTTTTTGCAGATTGTTCCTTAATTTGATAATATGAGCAATTATTATTCACAGTCATTTATCCATCATATCCACTATCATCTGTCCAGCACAATGAAAATATAACAAATGTTTCCAATATTTGGTGAAGCAATGATGCTATTATTTTGACATAAACTCAACTGCCAATGCAATGGACATTACAAATAGTAAAAGTGGACTTAATTGGATGTGATGGTACAACCCATGTAAATCGCCCAATTTGGATCAAGTTGTACCAATAATCAACCAAGGCCAAGAGAAACAGAACAAATAAGAAGTCAAATTGTCTGTTTTGATGACAAATGTGAAAAAAGTGATAATTTATAATAATAACAGAGTTGGAAGGGACTTTGGAGGTCTTCTAGTCCAACCCCTTGCTTAGGCAAGAAACCCTACACCACTTCTGACAAATGGTTATCCAACATCTTCTTAAAAACTTCCAGTGTTGGAGCATTCACAACTTCTGGAGGCAAGCTGTTCCACTGATTAATTGTTCTGTCAGGAAATTTCTCCTTAGTTCTAAGTTGCTTCTCTCTTTGTTTAGTTTCCACCCATTGCTTCTTGTTCTCCCCTCAGGTGCTTTGGAGAATAGTTTGACTCCCTCTTCTTTGGGGCAACCCCTGAGATATTGCTGCTATCATGTCTCCCCTAGTCCTTCTTTTCATTAAACTAGACATACCCAGTTCCTACAACCATTCTTCATACCGTATGTTTTAGCCTCCAGTCCCCTAATCATCTTTGTTGCTCTTCTCTGCACTCTTTCTAGAGGTTCGACATCCTTTTTACATCATGGCGACCAAAACTGAATGCAGTATTCCAAGTGTGGTCTTACCAAGGCATTATAAAGTGGTATTAACACTTCACGTGATCTTGATTCTATCCCTCTATTTGTTAGTGTACAGTCCAAACCCACCAAAGAGTAGTCTCACCAGCTGCTTGAGACACAGAATATCTAGGGTCAGATTACTAAATTAGGATATTTCTTTCTGCTCTCTCAACTGATAATGAAGCTTCACTCTATTTCCCAATCTTTCAAAGTAACTTACAGTTTTTTCCATGGTTTCAAATATTTCACTAGCTTCTTCAAAATCACACAGTTCTTCTACACATTCTCTTTCCAAGGAACCTGCCTTTAATTCTTCCAAGAAAGAATTTGCCCGCTTTTGAATCTTCAAGACACGATTGGCTTCTTGGCTGCTGTAAAACACTTGCGAATGGAGAATATGGAGTATTTATGGTATTTTTATCTTACTAGTTTCAGAAACATATTTGTGTTATGTTATTTTACTGGATACAAGAAATATTTTTTAAAATGTTAAAAAATATATGCTTTGGAGTAAAATAATGAAGCCAATGGTGATTATAATTATTGCTTCTAGTGCTATTCTGTAAAATCCAAACTATGTTAATGAAATGTAAACTCTTATGCTGCAATACATATTTTTCTCAAAATGAGGTAGATTGTGTAATTCTGCATGGACTTGTTTTCACTTCAAGATGATGGTAAAACATGCCCCATATCTCCAGTGTGTAACTAGGAATTATTGGGGAAAGGATTGTATTATACAGAATCCAAGTGACATTGGGCTCTTTCATTATGCTTGGACACTGTACAGTGGCTGGCAGAATATAATGTTTAACCTGATGTTCAAAGGGATGACATACCTGAGACTTCATATCCATTAAGCAATATGAAGGCAGCTGAAAACACCAGAAGAGGAATGATTCTACCCATTGCACAACCGAATCCACAACTATGAGAACAACCACCAAATAAATAAATAAATGGTGATTCGTTTTAGAGAAATGCATACTTTTATATATTTTCAAGATTATATATTTAAGGAAGCACAGGCTGATACTTGATTCTTACAATAGGGCCTCCAAACTCTCCTACATAGTTTAATATTGCTCTTAGGTTTTAACCATATATTGGCCTTGGAAGTAACGTCTTCCAATCTACCACTTCTGTCTCTTTATCTAATTAACTAGTTGGCAACTTTCTGTTTATTTGACAGTAATTTAGTTTAAGGTGTTTTAAAAAATCCTTTTCAAAATCTAGTCACTGCATGTTTAAGTGAACCCAAAACCAATCCAAAACCAAAACAAAGCATACACAAGATAACAGAACTAAACTAAATGTATTGTCAGTTCTCTTTTAAGCTTTTCCTGATGACATTCTACATTTCTTATGCCTCTTTGCATTTGATTTATGTAAAAATATTGTTTAGGATTTTAACTGAAATATATGAACAACAGAAAAGATTTACTGACCTCCCTGGCTGAATCACAGTAGTTTATTCTTCCACCATTGAATGCAGAGGACACTAGTTAATCCATAACTTCAAATATTTACTCAGCAGATACACTCTGACAGCCTGTCTTTCAGTTAAACAAAAATGGCTCCTATGGGATTCTACATGTAGAAAAGAAAATCAGGAAGGTTTTGCTTTTTAACATGTGGTTTTTTTTCTGATTTTCTTCTCTATTTATTGTCTAGGTAAGCAATGGCTAATTAAAATGTTTTTTTTTCTATATATTAAACTCTACTTCAGCTTTTTATAAATTCAGCTCTACTTCAGGTTTATTGTTTAACAAAAATGTTTAGCCTAATTATTGGATATTTGAGAAGTGAATCAAAGTCCTTCATGAAATTTTCCACATGTGATAGTATGAGATATCACTCTCTTTCATTTGTTGCCCTCACTTGTGTCATTGCTTTTTAAAGCCCTGTCCCCCTTCAACGAATATCCTAAGAAAAGAAACAGGACAGTATACAAGGTCTTTTTACTAACACCTTCTAATTTTATACCTGGGACCCTTTAAAATTCTTAAGATTGCCTACCAACAATTTCAAGTTAAGGTGACCACAAGAGCGCACCAGAGAGCTATAGTTGTTTGCTCCTTACACTAATTACCTGAGTTTATAGTGACATTCTGCCAGAAAGCAATCATCTTAATCTAACGCCAGGTTTTTTTGTAGTTTTTTTCAAAACTACAACTCCTAGAATTCCACCACCTTTCTCTGCAAGAGGTTAATTAGAAGATGTTATCTCTTGCCTCCATTTATTTTTACTTTAATTAGCATTACTACTTTTCTTATTTTTGTGACTTTTAAGGCTTCTTGATTCAGGCTAATTTCTTGTCCTTTACAACTTAGTGCAATCCTCCCTGCAGTGCTAGAATGAAACATCTGTTCCATGTCTTCAAGGTGCTACTTAATGTGATTAAAAAGATACATTTATCATCTATGTCATGTCAAAGTCATAGATTCTATGTCATGTCAAAGTCATTTAATCCTATGGGCAACTCATTGACCAATTTTGGAAGGTTGCAAAAGCATAACAATAGCAATAGCACTTAGACTTATATATCGCTTCATAGTGCTTTACAGCCCTCTCTAAGCGGTTTACAGAGTTCAGCATATTGCCCCCAACAATCTGGGTCCTCATTTTACCGACCTCAGAAGGATGGAAGGCTGAGTCAACCTTGAGCCGGTGAGATTTGAACAGCTGAACTGCAGTGCTGCACTTTAACCACTGCACCACCTCGGCTCCTCAGACCAAACCAGAGCACATTAAATTAAAACTTATGCTACGTAATGAAGGCTGACTCCTTTCTATCACTGTCAACAATGGCTGCAAGTACTCTCTGGTCACATCCAGTATGAAAATATACCAAGCTACCCTATTTATTCCAGCAAGTTATCAATGCAAGACAGTGAAGCTACCCTATCCACCTACCCTATCCACCCTATCTTTCTTACCCTATCCACCTTCCAAGGCTTGAGTAGACTATGAGATGGCCATATCATGCCTGCAGCTCTTCAGGTTTTTTTGTGGCTTGATGTTGCCATGGGGTTATTGAGTAATGAGTAGTATCAAAGGGAAAAAAAGGATTAAAAGGATGTAGAAAAGACTGCTCAAAATTAACAAGTAATAAGGCTGCAGGCATATATAGTCATCAAAGAAATGGTAAAATGGTTTGTTTATCTGAGTACAATTTCTTTAATATGGAGACTGTTTTATGGGGCTGGCTAGGGAACCCTGGAAATCAAAGTCTACATGTTAAAGTTGCTGAGGTTGAGAAACACTGATCCAGAAAGCAAGAGTTTGTGAAAGGCTACTTAACAAACTGTTTTATCATTCCCCATAACAATTCACTGCTTTCAAGTACTTTGCCACATCTGTCTGACCCATATTTCTCCGTTATCAAAATTCAAATTTATTATTGTTAAAGGCTATCTTAAGTGGTTCTATGGTATTCTGTCCCTCCCTGGAATTAACCTACAATGAGAAATTCAGAAAGCTCTAGCCTTATCTTGAATGACAGCGCACCCAGCCAATCAGATTTGGTGTTTAGTGTTGTGATATTATCTATTACCATGATGCAATTATTTTAAATAAAAATTCTACTCTGGGGTCATGTAAAGGTAGAAACAATGGATCTGTAGTTCTGAAAAGCAAATGGCAGCCAGCAGGATGGGAAAATTATGAGACTTGGGAAAGAATTATAGTAATTACAAATTAAAGTTGCAGGTGTCTTTGTCATCTCTAATAATACAATGGCAATGGATGTACCATTGGAAGACCTCAAGGACCAGGTTAGATACAAACCATCATGTAGAAAATCCATTAATGGCTTGACTACTTATTATGTGCCACCAAGTCAGCAAGTCAAAACCTTTAGTAACACAATATTTATGTGAATACAACTCTTATTGTAAATGCTGAGGCAAAAAGGCATTTGATAGTGGCGATTCTGCTTTAATAGCTCATTTGGCTAGATTTTGTTCTACACATCCTTAAAATTATTTGAATTATTTATTATTTTATGACAAGAAGCCAAGGAGAGTATGTTAGCCTACCTTTATTTAGCATAAGCTAGAAGTAAATGAAGGTGCAGACAACAATTTTGCATAAAACTACTCTACCAATCGGTTAGGACAGGAATCCAGTAGACTACACCAGGGGTCCCCGAACTTTTGGACCTCAGGGACCACCAAGGTCATGATTTTAAATCCCACGGACCAGTGGTGGGCGTGGCTTGATCGGAGGGGTCATGTGACTGGGTAGGCGTGGCCAACTTTTTTACTTTTTAAAGTATTTTTAACTAGTAATAAATGGCCTTCTGAAAAACAGGAACCCCCCCCCCCCAGGGCAGATTGGAGCTTGGAATCCCTGAGCTTTCACCCTTTGCCAATGACAGGACATGCGTCTCACCCAAATGGGCTTTTGCAAGAGGCAACTGGACTTTCTTGGTTTTTCCTTGAAGACCTTTTGCTTCTGATCCAAGAAGCTTCCAATTCTTCTTGAATGAGAAGCAAAACATCTTCAAAGAAAAACCAAGGAAGTCCAGTTGCCTCTTGCAAAAGCCCCTTTCGGACAGCCCTGACCCGGAGGACGGCAAAGCAGAGGCAGTCAGACACCAAAGCCTTCTCCTCGTCCCACACCTGTATTTTGGGGGGGGGGCATTCCCTCCTGATGGCGGAACAGCCTGCCCCGCCCCACAGCTGCCAGGACACACGCCTCCACACGCACCTCCCTGCCACACACCTGCTCTTCCTTGCTGCGCAGAGCTGTCGGGGCACGCGTGGCTCCAGCACTGCGGTGACGGGGAGTGGCAACCCCAACTGCACAGGTCCCGCTGCTCCCGCGCCTTCTCTGGGAAATCCACCTGCGAAGGGAGGCAGCTCCATGCGGGCAGCAAGCACCTGGGCATTTATGCAACCCTGGCGCCCCTTGGGCGGGTTGGCAGGCAGGAGGTGGGCGTACTTCCCAGCGGCACTGGCCTCTCAGACCCCTCCGCCCTCAGGGATGCCCAGCCCTCCCTGGCCCGATCTGCAGCTGGCACTCACCTTCTCCCGGACAGGAGTCTTAGTGGGGTGCCCTGGAGCGTCTTTTGGCACCGCTCGCCACTGCCATCGCCCGTCGCACTGCTTGGGGTAAGCACCAGCCGGCCGGCCCCTCCCCGGGCGTCCTGGTTCAGGTGATGCGGCGGGCTGGGCTGGCCCAAGCAGGGACAAGTCTGCTTTTTCCTCCACCTCGGCTGCTGGCCGAGAACGAGTGAGTCTCAGCGTCTCCTTTTTTGCCCAAGAGAAGGACGAGGGAGCTGGTCCTGCGCCCCCTTTTATCTTCGGGGTGGGATCGACAAGGAAAATAGCACTCTGAAGCATGTGCAGAGCGCGCCTCCCTACCGTTCGCTGTGAGGGTGCCGTAGGGCTACATCAAGGCAGCCACCTGCTTGTGTTTTCCTTCTCCCTCCCCGCCCTCAAGCGGCACAGGAAACTTTGTCCAGGCTCAAGAATTTGCATGGGGCCGAGCAAACACTCATCTCTCGAAGAGCCCGGCCAGTTTCCCCCACCGCTTTAAATGCTTGTGCCGCACTACAGCTGAGAGAAGCACTTCGGGCGGGCTCCTCGACAGATGAGTGTTTGCTCTGCCCCATGCAAATTCTCGAGCCCGCCCGAAGTGCTTCTCTCAGCTGTAGTGCAGCACAAGCATTTGAAGCGGCGCTGGAAACTTCGTCCAGGCTCGAGAATTTAGGCGGAGATGTAGGCGGCTGAACCTTCCCCCCCAGCAGCCATTTGGCTGAGCGCGGCGAGTTCTTGGTCTTACCTTCCTGTTGCAGCTCACACCGCTGTGGACTACACTACATGTAAACAATGCTATAAATTCCCTGAATACATATATAACCTATTATAGGAATTCCTATCTGCCAGTATGATATAGCATTCCAATGAAATTGAAACAGAGTAAAGCCTGCAACTTCAGAAACTTTTCACTGCTTATGAGATGAACATAACAACCCTTTGTTTTAAACAAGAAATAAGGAGAATATTCTGGAATCAGTTAAACAACTCCTAAAAATCACAATAAGCTCAGTACTTTGGCCTCTTTCCTCTTTCCAACTATATTATGAAACCAAGAATGTAATTGTGCTAGTTAAAATGATGCAGTGATGGGTGTCTTGTAACATTCAGACAACCAAGTTTGATTATGTGACTATTTTCTCATCATGAGCTAGGAAATGACATCATTGTTTGCAAGAATGGAGCTTGTTTAACAACTTATTTCCCACAATAGACCATATGGCTTGGTTTTGACTGAAATTGCATGAATCCAACATACTAAACGAGTTTGTTAAGTTATGGCTTAGCATGCTAATAGCACCCATAAAATTTGCATTATTTTTAGATTTTATACCATACTACCAAAATGAATAAATTGCATTATGTATGATTCAGTCCATAACAGAACTAAAACAATAATTATAAAAAACCCTCAGTATCCAGAGTAGGTGAATGTGAATCTCCATGCAGTTAAGTATTTGTAGAGGTACACCTCACAAGTCTTGATGTTATCAATAGTATCTTATTTGTTTTTAACCACAAGAGAAGAGAAAAACATATTTTATTTATCAGACATTTGGAGTTTGAGACTTAGAAAAATAACCTGTGATATTCTCATATACTGTATTAAAAGGATTAAAGTTAGAAATGCAAGTCCAGTTTCTTCCCCCCCCCTCAGGTTTTAGAGTGGAGACCATTCAGTAAGGCATCTTTGTGTCACTAAACAAATTATGGTTGCTAGGATGGCTGGAGGCTGTAATCCAAAATCCAAGATGTGATATTAAAATGCCCAGTTCAGCATTTTTTGAAATATTTTTTCCTTCTTCTAATTTAAGATGTCTAAAAGAGAAGAGTAAAAGACAATATTCTCCATAGAGAAAAAGTATTGAGAATTGCCCAGGAAAATATATGAAAAGCTGCAACTGCAATTGTCAGACGTAGAAAATCATGTCAGTCATCTGAATTAAAATCCCCATTTTAACATTGAAATTCACCATAATCTGGCTATGAACAACAATGAGCAAGACTGGCTATATGAATTTTTTATCCTAATAAACCACCTGTTGAATGTGGTTAGTTATGGATCTTTATTGTTCTTCTTAAAACCAAGCTTACACTTTTCTGTTTCTTTTACTTTGTTTGTTGTTGTAGTATTTTTAAAATACTTTGTCTTCTTCATCTCAATAATAAAGCAAATTATAAAATTACATTTACCAACTTTAAGCTAATCTACTGTGTGTGGTATTTTAAGGATAAATATTCCTTGAACTTCTTAGATGAAAAATTGATACACATCTAATGAAATGCTTCCAAGTTATTTGTTTACAGAGAATCATAATGCATATCATAAAGTACAAAGTATTAAGGACTACAACTATGGTTTCAGGCAGTTTGTCTCTCCCCCCGCCCGCTCTCCCGGTTCCACCTCTGCCCATAAATTGGTGGGCATTACAGATGCCATTCAGTATAGTTATACTACCAAGATTCTTCTATAATTTTAAGGTCAGTTTTACTTAATACATTTGCATTTCTCTCACTACTGACAAGGCATATTAAATACTGTTTCTCTAATTACTATAGCAACAAATCAATTATTTACAGCAAGATCAGAAAGAGATTGTCTTTATATACAAGAACATTATATTTACAACAATCAACTGCAAAATATGTACAAACAAGAGATGCTTTCATGGTAATGACAGTATAAATTAAATAATAAATAGCATGTTATATTCTTAAGGCACAATACCTTCTTCCCCAGACTGTACAGGACTTAAATGTTTCCCTATGCTTTTGTCTGATCACTGCAATAGTTATATTTCCCCTGTAGAACAGTTATCACGGTTAACAATACACACATCAAATGACTTATAAAAACAACTTTCTTTTTTTTTACATCACAAATATCTGTTAAGATACGAGTTTTGTGTAAACAGTCTTTAATTTACCATTCATACTATATTCACTTTTAAATAATACTCAAATAATTTCAAAATAATACAGGTGTTAAAGGTTTTCAAGGGACAACCAGCAATGTGTGCCTTTTTAGTTCCTATTGGAGAAGTAAAATCAATGGGGTTTTACTTCGTGAGAAACCATTGCAAAAAATGTGAATAATTTCACTCAACTTAAACATAATAAACAATTTGGCGGGTATCCTATGCATATACCGAGAATTTATTTCTTAAATAACCAAGCATGGAAGTGTACTGCACTTCCATGTAGTTGACAAATAACTGCAATGAATTCAAAAGTGGTCTTTCAGGAGCAAAAAATATAACCAGATTAAAGCAAACAAATAGATTTTATCCAGTTACCTGTCCCTGCCAATGGAATCCCTTTGATAAGTATAAATAGGGATAGGGACAATTCTTTCATCTGCAGTCTGTGCTATGTCCTTAAAACCTCACTGTTAAACAATATGGTTTCCTGGAACAACTTTTGGTGAGTACAGGAGTTTGGTTGCAAACTATATTCTGCAGAAAGGGCCATTTATTTAGATCTTTACTTAAAAACTAAAAAAAAAAATCTGGGTCACCCAGAAAAAAATGGTCTTATTTTTGCAGAGCAGAAACCTGCATATCATTATCAAGACTGCAATTTTTATATCAAAAGCCATTTCAAAGAGAACAGACTATATAGAACAGATTGGGTGTTGCAGAGATTTGTTATACCTGTCCTACTCTTTTTTCTGTACCGATTTTATAGTTTTTTTGATATGGCTAGATGACCAATCAATAAAATTTGTTGATTGTGGTAAGTCCAGGAGATTTTATTTACAACTGAAATGTTAATGTTTTTTCAAATTTCACAGTATGTTATTAAAATACAATCTGTTACTTCCGACATTGGCACATTCTAGGGTAAATACTTTTTCTTATATTCCACCAAGTTCTCTGAAATTTAATGGACCAATTCAAATGTTATGGCTCACATTTTAATGAAGTGCCAAGAAATATTACCTTGAGCAATCCAACAGTGTATTTTTGCCCTCAAAACAGAACACCTTATACTTTTTTATAAAATAAAAAATACAATAAAATAGAAACTTTAAATTGCCAAATTGAAAGCTCTGGTGTATCATGGCACTTTTTAATACTTCCTTCCTTCCTTAGGAAAAAACCCAGCTTCAAATAAACAATACTAGATACTCCAAATACTATGTAAGGCAGATAAATAACACACAGTGTCAGTCTGATGCAGCTATACTGTTCATGAAATTTGGGATTCAGGACTTCCATTATGTAGAAAGGAATTTAACTATATAAGTCAATAAAAAAGAGGCCAAGATAGAAAATTATCCTTACTTATTAATATCTTGGGATGCGATGGTGTTAATACAAGTTTAAAAGCTAATTTATTATGAGAACTCAAAGTATGACAGAACCCTGCAAATGCAGACATTGAAAGAGTGATGACTCTCAACTTCAGCATAGATTAAAGGGTGGGGGTGGGGGGGAAGCCAGGTTATGTCAAAAGAGAAAGGTAGGCTGTTGAGGATAAGAACAATTTAGTCAAGCATTCCTGATTTCACATGATTTTTAAAAGAAACACACAGCAAGCACTATAATTCTTCTATGGTTAAAGTTTAGAAATTCATCCCTTTTTACTGCATTTTTTCCTAAATTATATATTGATTTTACTCCCTGAGGTGTTCAATGGGAATTGGAAGAAATTGCCATATGTTTATCACCAACAATAAAGTGCTGTTTTCTACTTGACTGTGGCATGTTTTCATTAGAATCATAGCAAGAATTAAAAAAAACACACCTGGAGAATTAACTTTCTGATGTATATGCATTGAACAACAGTATTGTTAAGGATCAGCATATTCTGCTATCTTGGAGCATTTCTCGGTCCTTCCCATGTTTCTCCAGGAACTGATGTTTTAAACAACAATATTAGCATCCATGAATATTAGACAGCAGAACCAGAAAAGAACAAGGCAGATTTAGACAAGTAGTTATATGCATTTCTGGCACCAAAAAAAGACTGTCAGGAAATTCATGATAAAAGAGTCTCTTCCTAATTTAAGTCCTATGGCAGTTATTACAAAGGCTGTGTATTAACTGTATAGTTGGTGAATTAATTTTTAAAAGTTTCCTAAACAGAAGATTTACAAATGCCCTTTTTTCATTCTTGACATCTAATTTTATAGTTGTGCATGCTTGAAAAACAGGTGCTTTCATTACTCTTAATGCCTGTCACAATTCTTAAATTATAAAGCAGGGATCCCCAAACTAGGCAACTTTAAGACTTGTGGACTTCAACTCCCAGAATTCTCCAGCCAGCATAGCTGGCTGGAGAATTCTAGAAATTGAAGTCCACAAGTCTTAAAGTTGCCAAGTTTGAAGACCTCTGTCATAGAGTCTTTAGCATTGACTTTGGTGACTTAACTCTCCCTCAAAAGTTGTGGATCCACAGGCTGGTTTACCAATCTTGACTGACAAGAATCAATGAGGATGCTTAGCATCAAGAGTATCCAAGGTTGAATAAAGGACACTGAGGAAGCCAAGTAACACCTAGTCTAGCAAAGTGTGACTTGTAGAGTAGATTGCACTCTATGCCACATCAGAACAGTAGCACCATAAAAAGCTGGATGTGAGCTCTGAACACTGATACTATTTGGCTGTTCCATAGGGACAACCTCCTGAACATATGTGCCCTGTCAGCTTTCAATTGTGCAGAGATCAGGAGGAATGGTAGAAGCAGGCTCCAAAAACAGCGTTTAAGCCTCGGTGACAGCAATATTCTTGCTCAGCTCCTTGATCCCATGTAATATTCTCTTCATGTGACCCACTTTCGTCACTCCCAGATCCTGAAAAAAAATGACAAGGATAAACTTAGGTCATGAGAAACTAGTCAACTGTAGAATACATATTAGTTGAATCCTTTCAAAAATGAGAAAAAAGCAGAAGCATCTCAGAAACCAGTGCTTGAGAAAACAAGATATATTACAGAATATACTTTAAGTAGACATTATTCAGAGGCACAAATTTATCAACCAGGTAAACTGCACAGGAACAAAACTAGGAATACAAAAAGCTTAATTCAAATAGCAATCAAACACAAAAATTATTTCATAAAATAAAATTTCATAAAATAAGAAAACATGTAATTTCAATGCAAATAAAAGCCACACTTTTTATAATTACCCATATCCTCCCCAGATACTTCTATGTTAATAGGTATCATATCTTCCCAATGCTAAATAAATCTAAGCATATTATGTTTACTTAGTGTCAAATCCTACACAGATAGTCAAAGTAGAACTACACAGACTCAGTAAAGTATTTTAATGCTAATCCAGGGATACATAACCTTGTAAATTGCAAAATAAATTTCCATTTATAATGAGTTTATTAAGGCAGAGTTTCTTTGAATGATTTGAACTGCTTCTTCCTAGATTTCTTGCCACCTGAGTTGAATTGCTATTCCTAAGCTAACCTGCCAATGGATTTATTTTCTATCTCTTGATGGTTGATGTCTATTTCCCTTCTGTCATTTTCTCTTTCTCCCAACCATTCTCATATTTGGATCTAGTTTTTATTTCCAGCTAGATTTGTAGCTTTGCTGCCACTGCTTGACGGTAATAAGAAGCATAAATCTACAAGAGAATTTTATGATGGTATTCATTGTCCACAAATGAATTCATCCGGAACTGGTGTGACAGTCATATTGACAGTTGTACTTGCCTGAATCCTATTATTAGTGGGGTTGAATTCTGCATAGAAACAAAATTAATTTGTCTTGCACTAGCCTAAAACTATATTCTAGCTAGAATAGCATACATTTCCTCATAGCAATAATTAAAATATGGCTACTACTTAATAACAATATATACTTTATCAAGGTATTATACAGGAATAGTACATTTCAAGCAATGGCAGTTGATTCTAGGAGATGCAGTAATGCTGAATTTCAGGTAAAATCTATACCCTAAGATTTGGTGTGGGTATTTTACCAAGAACCTCTTCTTTTCTAACCTAAAAACAAATAAATTGCTCTTGTCTAAAGCCACCTATGCAGACCAGCTCCAAGCACAGTCAGCAGAGGCTGCCATGTAAATGCAAATGGCTATTTTGATGAGATTCTTTATGAAAGTACCTTGAGATCTCTCCGTTCCAGATGCAGGAGCTCAGACCCCCGGACGTCATGCCGGATGAATATATCTTTATACTCACAAAGACTGAGATGTTCAAGCCAGGCTGCAACCTCCTCCGTTCCCCAGAGGTGAACTGTCAGAGATGGAAAAGCAGGGACGTTGAGTACCCCAAAGCCCAGAGGAAAGGTAGTGAAAAAGATGATCAGCAGCAAAGACCAAAGAAGCACGAAAGTGAAAGGCAAAACAGTACTAACATATCTTCGAAAAATAGTTCACTGATTCCAAAATAAGGAAAAGCTAAAAAGTTAGAGACACTGTCTTAAATGGAGGCTAGATAATTTCTGAGATCAAGGAAGTAAGTTGCCAATAGCTTGCAACTTCCAAATCAGGGCCACATGCTTTTACTCAAAAGCAAATACTAAGAAGTTTGGATGTTTGCAATACTAAAAAGTATCTACCTATATTAATAACATTTATTCAGAAAAAAAAATTGATGCAAAATGTAGGGGATTTGTTTATCCAAGTTTACTTTTGTCATCAAAACAGACCAACATTGACACAATGTAAAATTCCACCTTTTAAAATGTGTGTCCTAAATTTTTAGCCCAAACATATTTGGTTAATCCTGACACAATGAACTTCCTTTGTTGTATGAAAATTCTACAAGCCTATGTTCCAGATCTTGTTATCCACATACTGTATGGAGATGACTTTCTCCATATAGTACATTTTGGTAATCAGTTCTTAAAAGAGTTTAATCTCTGAAACTCATCCTTAGATAGCCTCTGACAGAGAAAACCCATGTTCAAACAGATGCGTTATAATAACCATGTGTCTGAAATTGGATTAAAGAAGAAATTATTAGATTCCTACATTTCATTTAGATTTGTTATTAACCAAGAAATAAAAGTCTGTGAAACCTTGGTAAAAGGCTTAGTTATAACACATCTTGGATATAGACCCTTATATCAGAGTTTAATAAAGGTTTAAATCCAATCAGTAAATTTTCTTTAATAGACAGTAATGGCTCATGAATAGAGGAAACTTAAGAATTAATTGTCTTTCTAGTTCCTTATATCAAGGAAACAGATATTGTGAACAAAGTCGTATTGCATACATCTATACCAAGAAATCCCTTGCATCTGTCAAGAAAATCAACATATCTATATGGGCACTATTTTTGTGGTTTAGGGAGAAAAAAAATGTCTGGACAAAAACAGCCAGCTATCCAGCCTTTCTACTAGCCTCTAAATAAGAGAGAGGATAAGAGAATCTAAAAAGCTAAAGGCAAAAGAGAGAACACTGAAATGTCAGAAAACCAGTGGGAAGATAAAAAATATCATTAGCTCCATAGAACGCTGAGAGATATAAGCCAACAAATCAACTAATATAATTGGGAAAAGATTACCCTGATTCCATTTCAACTTTGATTTGAAAAGGTTTTATTTTAATGTCATACTAACAATGAAAATTAAAGCTCAGGAAGCATCAATGAAGATGCAGAATCCCGGGACAATAAGATATAAGACTTGATTAAAGCTTGGTAGAGAATCAATGAGAAAAAAATCAATAACTAAATCTGGAAACATTAGCAGGGGAGATTTGGAGTTATGCAGGCTTGGGTTCAACAATCACTTCAGTTTTTAAAATGTCAAAATTTCCAATAAACTTCTCTGACCATCCAAAAATGTCCAGTATTTCAAAGTCCTAAGTTCTATTTGCAGAGTGTTCTTAGTTTCTGTACTTTATTCAGTCTAGTACGGTAGTATGATACAACTACAAATACAGTAATCTGTTCCAGGAAAGTAAAATGCGTGTTTTATATAAAGGAAAAGAAGACCTACAGCAGAAAAGTATGGAATATTTAGGGAATCAGAAGAGAGGCATTGTTTCTTGTGGAAATGACACATAAATGCATGGGCACATTTGGATATATAGGGATGTGAAGAAAGACAAAGAGGAAATGCAAAAGCAGATGGTACCCGGCAATCCCAAGATACTGCTTGTCTCCTTATTCTTGTTGTTTTTATCCTTTTTAAATTTCACCAGACGAAATTTGCCACTTCGGCTGCGTTTAGAATAATCCAGCATTTGGTTCTACAGAAAAGAGAAACCACAATATTTTTATAGACTTTCAATTTATACAGGGCGCCCCACCCCCAATGTTCATTCATTTTATCAGACTCTTCTGATAAAATGCAACACTATAATTATTTAATTAATGTTTTTATTACATTGATGGGATGTTTGACCTAGAAAAGTAAGCCTACCTATCTACCTTTCTCTTTCTCATTCATTCATTCATTCATTCATAAATTCATAAAATTTATTGGCTGCCCATCTTACCATAAGGTAACTCTGGGCAGCTTACAGTCATAAAATATATCTACATTAGAACATAAATAAATTTAAACTACAGATTAAGGCACATGGGGAGGGGGGGGGTGGAATGGAACCACTTCCATTGTGCTGTTCCCCCATTGGGACCCTAAAACACTCCAAGAACATCGCTTTTCAACAGGTTTCAACATAGATTTCAACCCTAGATACTCCCTCTAACAAGTTACCTCTTCATCACTGGGCTCCATGAGCTGCCACAGCCATGGAATATCTGCTAGTTTCCTTATGTGAAAGTCCATATCTGTTAATGCAGCTTGGAGCTGTTCTTTCTGGGGAGGATCCAACTGCTACATCAGAAATGAAAATGTGAACACACAGTTAAGAGCTATAATCTGAACAGAGACTTGTCTAACCTGTAAAGAACTACTATAAAGTACATTAAAGTACTTTTTTCTGTTTTATTGCTTAAATATTTTTCTCCAATGTTCAGACAACATGGCATAGAAACAACATGGCAAAAAAACCCCAAAGGTATAAGAAAAGAAAAGCTGGTCTTTGCCCATAATAAAGGGTTTTTTGGTGACAAAAGAAAAATATACCAAATCTGGCTTACCCCAACCATTCAATGCAACACTTCATACCTTCCTACCCTTATAAATCATCCTTGCTTTCTCCACAACAATACCATGCTGCTTACATTACCTTTTGCTCTTTAAACTTTTACTCTATGGACAAATAACTATACTCTGCACAAATCCTACTTCAGGCAATTGTATCTTGATGTGAAAAACAAATCTTAACAGAGTTATTGTCCAAGAATACAGAAATCCTTTTGCTCTTTGCTCTGCATCAGTTTTGCATCTACTAATTAACTAATTTCATTAAATTCAAAAGGCCAGCATTATGAGCTTTGTAACAAGTTAGACCTTACATTGTTTAATTATTTAACTTTGATTTTTGAAGAGGATTCTCCTAATGTAAAATTTATAATGAATCTTATGAAAATTAATATTAAATGATCCTTCTCTATAGCTGAGTTTCCTTTTCTGAATTCACTTAACATGTTTGAATATGTATTCTGAGAAAAAAATAGTAACATTTTGTTTAGAAATTAAAACATCTATAAGCTAAGGTGTGAATAAATGTAAAGAATAGCTCAATCACCTTTTTAAAGCCTCTGCCCAATTATAAACAAATCCTATGTTTACAAAGTGGTAGGTGATCTTATGCTAGAAATACTGTCTGTAGTTCCTGTCACATTGTTTCCTTCCAGTCTGTTGGCAGGGTTTGTGCTCGATTTTCAATTGTGAACAATTCATGGAATTATGTCGCAAGTGCACACATTTCAATGAAAGAGGCCAAAATTTACTTTATAATGTCAAGCGATCTTTTGTGGAATACAGAATTTATAAATGGAAACGAGAAGAAGAGCAAGGGAGCGGATTCAAGGACAGACCAGACAGGTACTCATTCACACACCTTTTAACCATTAACTTTATAAAGCCAACGTCAGAATAATGAACCTAGTATTTACAGAGAGGAGAGTGATAACTATTGTCCAGTGTTAAAGGCCAGTCATGTACTTCAATAATGAAGCAAATTATTCTTAGTGAGGACAAATAAGATAAATAACACAACCAAACATAAATATTTTATGATATTTATTTCTTACCAGGGCCATTTTTCCAGCCAGAAGAAGTTCTGTTTCATTGTGCAAGGCTTTCACATTATTTACCATTTCTACTACAAGGTTGCAATTCAGGCCCTGTAGAAAGATTGTATGTATAAGAACTGGAAGCTACAAACCCAATAGGGCAATATAAGACAGTCAAAATGCACTGGAAATTACAAAGTAGTACCTCTGTAGACTTGGATTTTGCATACACTTTGTCCATAGATTTGGAGCTAGCATTGACAGCATGAGCAAGTTCTTGTTCCATATCCTGGAATGCCTGGGCTATTTCTCGAATGCTGTAGGAAAAAGTAAGAGAATAGGTGAAATGCAAAGAACAAACTTTCTAGGATGCCTAATTCTGGTGCTAACCTTCTCTACTGGTGACAGGAAAGGCCCTTACCTGTGAATCAGAGCTCCAGCTGCTCTGCAAAACTGATTAATATGAGTTGATTCTTCCTCAGATATAATCTCAGGATGCAGTGTGAAAGAGGGAGGTCTGGGCAGCTCACACTTTTGCTTGTCTTCCCAAGACTTTAGGGTATTCTCAAATGCCTAGGGGGAGAGGAAAGCGACAAGAGGCAATTTGCTTTTTAGAAGAAAATATATTTGTGTACGTGTGTGTACAATATATATATATATATATATATATATATATATATATATATATATATATATATATATATATATATATATATATATATATATATATATATATATATATATATATATATATATATATATATATATATATATATACTGTAGTTTTTCTCTTATAAAATTTATATAATAAAAATTACATCCAAATCATTGGGCATGTTTGGAGATTGAGATGGAGTTAGTTTTATTTTGCTGAAAAAAATAACAGAGTGATAGGACATCTGAATGAGTAACAAATTATTATTATATGAGCTTTTTTTGGGGGGGGGGGAGAAAGCCCACTTCATCAAATGCATGAATTATAGTCCCTAAGTTACAGAAATATATGTGTTTTAGAAAATGCAAATAGTGAAGTCAGATGTAAATACTCTCTCTCTCTCTCTCTCTCTCTCTCTCTCTCTGTGTGTGTGTGTGTGTGTGTGTGTGTGTGTGTGTGTGTGTGTGTGTAACATTTTTTGCTGATAAATGAAAATAAAGGGAGACTATTATAGATCTATTTCGAGCTATTTTGCTCTCGTCAAATAGCCATACCCTTAGTGGGATTTGAACCTGGGTAGTCTTCTTGTAAGGCTCAGAAATGGTGGCAATCGCCTTAACAGTGGTTATCTAGAAAGCCGCTACTATTGATGGTATAAATTTCTTGGCCCTGGATAAGGAAATTCACAAAGTGAAGTGGGATATCTAACACGTATTCTTGTTAGGTGGATTCTCTTACCCTGTCTCTGGTTAATGTTTGTGCCCTATTTTTATGAACAATCCAAATATATCCTGGGGGCTGAATCCAAGCCTCTCCATCAACTTGCACAGGGACTCCCTCATCTCCCAGGATTGCAATCTTCACAGTTCGGCACTAAAAAAAAACTACTGTTAATTATATCCTAAAATTGTAAAAGCAACTTACAAAATAATGTCTGCTTTATTCGAATATATTTTATATATCCAATATAAATAAAAGATTTCCCCAAAAATGGTATTACTGCTCATACCGCGTTTCCCCAAAAATAAGACCCTGTCTTATATTTTTTTGAACCTTGAAATAAGCGCTTGGCCTTATTGCCATGCACTCAAAAGCCCGATTGGGCTTATTATCAGGGGATGTCTTATTTTGGGGGAAACAGGGTAGTAACTGTAGGAATTTCTAAGATCTAACTAAAATAGAGGATTATTTAGAAACCAACCTATGTTGAACTTGGTTGATTACTATCTTTACTAATCCCTGAACCTTTAAAATAGAACTGTCAGGTTTAACTTTTATATAATACTCAATTTTCTATAATCCTCTCAAAGGAAATCATCTTATGGATAAAAATAAGCCTAGTAAACACCTGGGCTATCCGATGATGCTGAAGATTAATTACACGAGAGACAGCCATCTGCATACTTCCAAATACTGCAACCACTTCTAGGATCTTATCATCAAAAGAAGGAGCTGTAAATGTCTACAGTAACAAAGAGAATTAAACAAATTAGAGTTGCTTCAACTATAATGGATTCCTTTTGCTCCCAATCATGACAAACAAGGAAGCAATATACAGAAATGTTGTACTTTAGAAAGCATACGTGTATTGTAATCCTACAGAAAATGGAACAAAATAATATATTCTTCATTCTTAAAGTAAAATAAAAAATGACAAATGCAAAAGAAGCAGATTTTATTTTTCATGTCACCACTGGTGACTTCATCTTACTGCTAGTAAAAAAAAATTAAACCATAGAAACGACAAGAATATTCTTATGTGTTCACGAAATTATGAAAAAGTGCTTTGTTTCAGCATTTTTTTCAAAAAATGTCAAAAAAAGATGAAAAGGTGAGAAATACTTACATCATCTTCTTTAGTTCCTCCCCAGAAGTTTGTGCCTCCTGCATAGCTGGGGATGTTGAGGACAGCAATTCCTTGAAGACTGGGCAAAGGGATTGGACGCCCATCACACTATACGATATAAAGCCAATTTTATGTAAAGTTTTAACCACAGTTTCATAGTCTTGATTAGTAAACCACCTTTAAAATGCTAGAGAATGTAGGCAACTGCTCAGAATTAATTTGAGAAAGTAATTTTCCCAAAATTCATTTCTACACATTCCACATGCTATCACTGCTGATGAAAGGAAAATATTTATAATTAGAATTTTTAAATAAATATCTTAATATTTCTCACCAATGACCTGGTCCCTGTGTAGATATTAGCATTTGCTTAAACAAGATCCTGAAATTTACCTCTTTCCTCATCT
The DNA here is from genome assembly GCA_023053685.1 of Diadophis punctatus similis. NCBI lineage: Eukaryota > Metazoa > Chordata > Lepidosauria > Squamata > Dipsadidae > Diadophis > Diadophis punctatus. Next base: position 4,381,209 of record JALIGW010000033.1, read on the forward strand.
TTCTAACAAAATAAAATAATGAAGGGGAATTCATTGCAATCTTCCTTAAAAATTCTAAAGTCATTTCTAAATAACTTCTATTATGGATACATGAAAATGAATTAAAGATCCAGTACATTTTTAATAATGTGAACGGGTCCATCAATTTTAACAGGGTGATTTCATTTAACATAATTTTACATTAAAATATATAAATGATTTGTAATGCTCAGCAAATTCAGCAATTTGGTATTTGTATCAATAAGCATCAGTGAAATAGAGCAAAAAGTGGTGGTGCAGAACATTCAAAGAGCACTTCACAAAGTGTCAAAATGCATTTCCTCAAAGCACTGAGGCAGCTGAGCCCTCCAATAGTTTCAGGCTGGCTGTTCTGGGGTCTTTCTCAGATTGTTTCAACTTATCTGCTCATGTACAGCTACTCTGTTTAACCTGCAGTCTCAGTGGAAGTGTTGTCCATGCAGCCTGGGAGGTCCTCTAAAACTGCTATGCTGAGCTTTGTAGAGAACATGGCTGTTTCAAGAAAGGTACTCCATTCACACAGGCATGTTTTGCAAAATCTTAATAGTTAGCAGAAAACTATTTGCAATTTTTAGGCACTCAAGTATGTTTAAAAGATGTCTTACAACATGAAAATCACAAACCATAGCACACAATCAAAAAGTTCATCTGTTCACTTCAAATGATTGTTCAAAAGGCTAGGGCTATTTTAAATACATTACCTCCAACAAAACCTTCTGTTCTAAGTTTTTGTAAGTTCTGTGTAGCAGCTCCTTTGTCCCAAGAACTCCATACCACATCATATTTTTTGTACGACTTCTGATAATGGAAAATAAAAGTAAAATTAAATATATCAGACTTATCACTAAAAATGTCACCAATACTTATACAACAATAAGTATTAAAGGAAGTATAGATTTATATTTGCAGTTAATAGGAAAAAAGTTTAAAACAATCTAATATAGATTGCAGTACCTGCATTTCTCTGGATGTTCATCACGCTTGTTGTTGAAATCCAAAGAAATTTTTGCATCCAAGCCAATTCCAAAGTAATTATTCATGACACATTTCTCTATGTAGCAATCACTGCAAGATGAATTATATCATAAACAAATTGTTTTCATGTGATGGAATAGTGTAGCATCCTCTCTATTTTCTATCCATTTGCAACACTGTAGTTATTTATTTATTTGTTTGTTTGTTTGTTTATTTGTTTATTTGTTTATTTGTTTATTTGTTTACTTACTTACTTACTTACTTACTTACTTACTTACTTACTTACTTACTTACTTACTTACATTCTACCAAATTCAGTGTTACAGTAACTCTGGGTGGCATCCTACACACACACACACACACACACACACACACACACGAATATGACTTCCATTGAATAAAGAAGCAACAGAACTAAAAACAAAGTAGAAGCTGAATGAACAACAATATATGAATTTGTTCTTGGAGATATGAGAAACATGGTTGGCCAAGAATTGAATGATAAAGAGAAATATAGTGAACAATGGTGGTGTAGACTACATCCTCTAGCTCAGTGTTTCCCAACCTTGGCAAGTTGAAGATGTCTGGACTTCAACTCCCAGAATTTCCCAGCCAGCGAATGCGAATGCTGGCTGGGGAATTCTGGGAGTTGAAGTCCAGACATCTTCAACTTGCCAAGGTTGGGAAACACTGCTCTAGCTTAACTCCGGCTTCTAATTTATTTTGCTTACTCCTTCCTATTTTTTTCTGAACTCAGTGTGCTCAACCTGAATGTTGTAATGGCTATGTATCTATCTATGCACATAATTTAAAGATATTTTCAGTCTTCAGTACTCCAGCTAGTAACAAATATTAAATATATAACATCCTTATTTTAACTTATATAGTGAGTAATGAGAAGATCTATTTCCTTTATTCCTATCTAAACACTCACAGATTTTCTGGCTCAGGGTTAAATGGATCTGCGTTGATCAACAACCGGCTGATGACAGAACCTCCTGGTAGAGAGCCAGATGTCCCAGCACGGATATCTGCCAATAGAATGCAGAAGTTACAGGAAATACTACACAAGTTAAGAAGTGTGGCAGAACAAAGCAGATTTACAAATTAAGTTTACCTGCAAAATCAACAAGATATTACTTCTAAGCATGAAACATCATCTCACGCTTCTACTATTGTTGAAAGGTAATGAAGAAACAGAACTTGATTTTTTAATAAAAAAACTAAGTTTAGTACTAGTCCTAAACAGAAAGAGATTCAAGCACATTTTCAGTACACATAAAGAGATTACAACACTTTTTCCTGTGTTTTCCCTGTATCATCCAACGGAAAGCTGTGAATGATTTCCATATATCTTTGAAAGCAAAGTTTGTTTCACCATTTTAAAACGTTGTCCTAATTTAAAACATAGCACAATATGGTATTAATTGTACCTGTATTTAACAAGGATGATTTTTTTAACGTATACGGCTGATACATTTTCTGGACCTACTGTAAAGTGATTAAGGTTACTTGATTTATGTGATCACCACTGATTGTCTGAAACGATGTGAAATACAGTGGAAAAACATTCATTTATATAATCATGCAATCCTATTTCGATTAGATGGAAAGAGTGCTATTGAACTCACGGGGGTAGATGATCTTTGCATTCAACATTGGCAAGCTGTCCCGGTTTCCTGCTTGTGGAGGAAGAGAGGCAGAGCTTCCTATTGATATACTTCCTTTATTTATTAGTCTTTCACAAGGAGACTTGATTACTGAAAAATATAAAAAAGACTTTAGAAACTACAGCATACTATCAATCTCTGCTGCAATGCTGTCCCTGCTCCTTGAGAGAAATCTAGTTCACTATGAATCCTCACCAGATATTCTTTTCTTTTTGAGTAAACAGCAAAAGGATAATTAGAAGTTTGATTTTGGAAAGTTACAAGCAAATCCAAAAGGGTTTGAAATAAGGTTTTGAAATCAGCAATAAGAATCCTTCCTATGCTGTCATTTTAAATTCTTTTAAAAAGACATACAATAGTAATAGCACTTAGACTTATATACCACTTCACAGTGCTTTATAGCCCTCTCTAAGCAGTTTAGAGTCAGCATATTGCCCCCAACAATCTGGGTCCTCACTTTACGACCTTGGAAGAATGGAAGGCTGAGTCAACTTTGAGCTGGTGAGAATCAAACTGCTGAACTCTAGCACTCGGCAGTCAGCAGAATTAGCCTGCAATACTGCATTGTAACCACTGCACAACAAGGGCTCTTAAGATGGTAATATGAAGGTTGAACACTAGAGCTAACCAGAAAGAATTAAAGATTGCAACTGAAGGAGAAGTATACTTAAATTTGACTTAACAGAACAGAGCAAAATGCTTTAACATTGGATATACTGAAGTACAGGTACCGCTTGACTTATGACCATTCATTTAACAACAATCTGAAATTATGAGGGCCATAGAATGGGGGTTTCATCAGAGGTGGTATTCAGCCGGTTTGCACCTTAACGTGCAAACACACACACCATGAGGTGTGTGCACCGTGAGGTGTGTGCGACTGTGTATGTTTGCTCTGTGATACGAGGCCGAAAAGGAGAAGAGTTGGCCGAACTTTGGAAGTGACTTTAAGTGTGCAGAGAAGAAGCCGAGAGCAAAAGTAGCGGCAGTGGGGGTGACAGGAGAGTGTGTGTGTGGTCCCTCTGCAAGGACTTGGAGGCAGTCACCACGCCTCTGACGAAAAGAGGAGGTGCTGGCGATTGACTTTAAGAGCGTGGAGAAGAAGCCTAGAGCAAAAGTAGCGGCAGCGGGGGTGACAGGGGCGTGTGTGTGTGTCCCTCCGCAAGGACTTGGAGGCAGACACCGCGCCTCTGAGGAAAAGAGGCGGTGGTGAAGCCCTGGCTGTCACCCGGGAGGGGACCGCGGAGGGACACATCACACGCCAGTTGCCCTTGCCGCCGCTACTTTTGCTCTCGGCTTCTCAGTGCAGTATCTGCCTCCCTTCACTCCTTGCGCACGTTGGGAGCGCCGAACCGGAGTGGGAAAGCGCGCACGGGAGCAAGAGCGCGCAAAGTTGGCCGCTGTGGGGTGAGCGCCTTGGCTTCCCCTCTTGCTCCTCACAGTGGCCCTGACTGAGCCGGTGCAGTTCTTTATTTGGGCAGCCCCGACCACCACAGCAGCAACAAGCAGTGCCGCAACAATGAGGTACAGTAAGAGTTGGCAGCGCAGAAATTGTTCCATAAGAAATAGTGCATCTCCGAGGGACTTCTGGAAAAAAACAAAAATACCACCCCAAAACAAAACTCAGGCTTGCAGCAACAGTTTGGAGCTTGTTAAACATTCCTCCGCCCCAGCCACGCATTTTCCAGTCTGGGCTGCTCGGTCTGTCTCTGCAGCATCGGTCATGTGACTGAGTGGGTGTGGCCAACTCAATCTCACTCACAGCAAGGTGCCGGAGTTGGCCATGCCCACTCAGTCACATGTCATCCACCAAGCACCCCCACTAAGACATGCCCACCAAGCAAGCCACGCCCACAGAACCGGTAGTAAAAAAAATTGAAACCCACCACTGGGTTTCATGTCCTGTAAAGTACCTTTGGCCATTGAAAAATGTTGCAGCACTACCATCCCGACAGTCACGTTTGCAATCTGACAGCTTGGCAACCTGTTCACACTTATGGCCGGTTGCCAAGTGCCCTTTGATCATGCGATTGCCACTTGCAATATTCTCTGCTAGCTTCCCCAGAAAGTTAATTAGGAAGTCAACAGGGAAGGTTGCAAGCTGCTGCTGCCTACCGTAGAATTGTGAGTCCCTCCTAGCAGGCACATCTTTGAGAGAGAAAGGACTACCTGCTGGGAGGGAATTTTAGCTATGTATGGAGCTGAAATCACACCTCTAGCTTCAGGCAGCCCTTCAAGAGTGAAAGGGCTCTTTACTATCTGAGGGAAGGAGAACTCCTCTGGCAGGCTGCAGAAACAGAGCTCAGATCCTGAAGATCTAAGCTCCTTTCCTTTGGAAGAGTTCCCTTTTCTGTAGCTCTTTTGTTCTATTAAAACAAAAAAAATCTATTAGAGTTAAACTTACATAATCGTTCAGTTGACTATCCAACAAAGATCATATAGCACTTGAAAAAAAAAACCTTATGAAATATGTCAAGTAGGTTCTAGAAAGTTGCTTATAAGGAAACTGGAGATAAATAACTTGGTCTACAGAAGAGGTTTACCTTTCCGATGGCTTCTCCCTTTTGGGAATCCATAGTTGCCAATGTGTGAAGACTGTAAATTGATTTTGTTCTCATTCCTTAGATCCTTTCCTTCTTCTGGGGTGGAAAAGCCCAGAAGAAAGCTTGTCTGTTCTTGGGTTTGAGCATTCTGTTCATCAACAGCTACAAAGTAAAACAGAAACAGAGTCAGATATCTTTGCTCATGCTGTACCGTGGGAACTAGCCAAGACAAATATTTTCATCAAGGTAGTAACTCAAGTTAGCTTTATTGGATGGGAGAATGCTCAAACCACTGGTTATCTTGCTTTTATCATTTGCTTTTAACAATACTCCCTAAAAGAAAGATCAGGTTGCTTATTATTTTTTAGTAAATATGCAGTGCAGTGTAAACTTTTTGTGAAAGTTATAGTATGGTGGAATGGGACATATTACCAGCAGTAACAACTATAGGTAAGGGTGAAACATTTCAACCCCATTCTATTCAAAATATCTGCATCAGTTGGGAAGGTAGTTCCCTCAAGAAAGGAAGGAGATAATAGAACATAGCAGTGGCACCAGAAATAGCCTTTTAGTGATGAAAGGGAAAAAATATAATATTTTATATTTTATAAATATATAGAGGGGTGTTTGCTTTCAAGAATAAATAAATGTATCTTCCAGAGATAGAAGATATTATTTCAATCTGTAATATAACTTCCTGTACTGTACACAGATAGTATGAGGCCCCATTGCTGAAAGTTGTTCTAAACAATCATGTGATAGAACATCCAGCCACAAGAGGACACTTAAGAGCAGTTTACAAAATCATTTTGAAAATGCAAACAAATATGGGAAAGTTCTGGCATACCTAACAGAATGGAGGAAGGAAAGTGATTAAAAAATGAACACTGGAAATGGGCTTGGGTACATGCATAGTACAAGTACAGAAGCTCTTTAAGTATCTGGACTGAAGTAGCATATCTGAAAGAGCCTTTTAACTGGAGCATCATAAATTGAAGCACCCTTTTGAAACTCTACCTAGCACTTCTGGAAACCAAATGAAAGATATTTTAGGGGGAAAAGGTTTTTTTTCTAAAACATTTTTAATAGAAAAAAACACCATGTAAAACTGGGTTACAACTAGTAATATAATGCATGGTTATACTATTTACTATTTATTTGAAATTAAAAATTAATAAATCACCAGGTCCAAATGCCACATTACCAAGAATTTCAATATTAGTAATTAATTATGTATAGCATTTGATTCTATGGGAAAGTATTATTACAGACCTTAAAATGGATACAAAAAGTGCATCTATTTACTATTGCTTCCACTCACATAATTTTAATGTTATTGTTATCTCTTATTAGTTATTGATCTTATTGCTATTATGTTTTATTTTTAAAAAAATATTATTTATGTATTGTATCATTATATATTGGAATCTGACTTGGAAAATCCTTAAAAAGCTGGTATAAATAAATAAAAATAAATAAATAAATAAATAAATAAATAAATGAAATACAACCATGCTGAATCTTCCAACAAAAAAGCACTAATTAAAACCAGTGTCACCATTCTCAGCAAATTACAAACATTATTGTCTGAAGACACTGGAGGGCACTTACTTGACAAATGTGAAACAAGACCTACTAAAAGCAAATTAGCATGGCTTTTATAAAGGGAATTCTTGCCTTATTAGAACTTCTGGAGGTCTTCAAGAATTGGTAAATATGAAGATATGAAGCTTTGGTCTACATTGGACAATGTGACATTAGATGGATAATTAATTAGTTGCTTTAGAACAATATAATTTTAAGAACACAGCACTTCTATTTTAAGAATACAGCCCTTAAATCCCAAGTCTATAGAAAGATAATAAAGAGAGATAGTTCTTTCAGGCAGTGGCTGAATTACCTTTTTCTGCATGCTCAATAATCTGACGAATGGCTTTTTTTAGACTGTTGGCTCTCAACATTAGTTGTTCACGTGGTCTAAATATCTGAGTACGAGCAATACAGGATGACCCTGCTGACAGTTCAGTAGAAGTATCACAAGCAATGCCAGAACCATCACCATCTTCTGTTTCTTCTGCAATGGTGGGAGGTGGGTTTGGCAAAGATGAAGAAGCTTGAGATTCTTCATTCAGTGTCTTCAAAAGTAAGTCCAGCTTCTCTTTCAAAACAGAGCACTACAAATAGAAAGAAAAATGTGTACAGTGATTGTATAGCATGGGTCTATGTGTGTGAGAAAGAAACTGAATTCCCCCCCCCCCCAAATACCTTTCTGGCCATCACTTCTGACTCCTCCGAACTTTCTGGTGCTCTTTCATATGCTTTCCCTACTCGAGCTACAAAATCTTTCACAGTCTCACAGAGCACCCTAAAGAAGGCAGAAGAAATATACAGTAATAATAAGTTCTCATTTACAACATCTAGCTTCTATTAGATAAGCTTTCTTCTTAGTACTTACTTGGCTGATGAGATGACTACTGAGTGTTGGTCAGATGTCAAAATTTTGGATAAATGAGCAGCCACAGAGTCTTCATAGAAAAGTATCTGTTGTACCTTGTGAAAGTAGACAGAGAAAATTGTATTATTTCTGCCAATAATGCAAAGCACAAAATTAGAACTAATTTGTACATGCTCAATAAACACGGAGTCATGATTTCAATTTATTCTATGGGGAACATTATACAAGATAACACAATGTGATAGAAAAGCATCTTTTCTGATGGGGGCAGGTTACAGATATTTAAAAAAAACTAAAATAAAAGTTACAGCATATTCAGACAAGGGAAATGACTGCAGTAAAACAAGAATGGGGAACATGTGAACCTTTAGATCAGGGGTGTCAAACATGCGGCGTCACATTGTCATCACGTGACGTATCACGACTTTCCCCCTTTGCTAAAATGGGGGTGGGGTGGTCAGTATGTGACGCATCCGGCCTGCAGGCTGCGAGTTTGATACCCCTGTTTTATATCTAACTTTACCTTCTCCTATTTTAAACTTTCAAATCTCTGTTCAATGGTTTTGTTTGAATCTCTGTGAATACTTTTCATCTACATAAAGCACCATATCCCTTTTTAGTGCTCTAAAGATTTTGTATTTTAAAGCTCATATGAATTTTTGCTTTATTTTATTACCTGTTTTCTTCCTTTACACTTTCTCCTGTTTAATAATTACCTACCTCAGAACTTTCACTGAAATCTTCAAGAACTGTAGTAGCCGATGTTTGACGAGGGAGTTTTGTTTCGTATACCATAATGCTCCATCTAGTAAAAAAGTTTTATTACACAAATTACTACAAATCAGATTCTGTTTACTATTAAAAATGCATAGCAGATACAGCTGATTTTGATCTTTTAAAATGATCAAAAATGTGTGAATTCAGGATCAGTAAGCATGAATATTCACAGGCACATATATGTATACCTTCATATAGATAACATACATAAATATACATGCATTATATTCATGCAGAATAAGAACTGAAGTTCATTTTCCCTACATCCAGTAAAATGGCCTTAAATTATTAGCAAAAGATGACAGTAATATTTACCCAAAGCTATTCCTACTACGCTTAAGAAATTCTGAATACACAAGATATGTTAATCATAATTACTGTACATAGTACATAATTACTAAGTATTAACTGCTACAGAAATCATAAAATTTTAAATGCCATACTAAAAACAGAGTTAATGCTTCTTAGTTTAACATTTAATGCATAATTATTAAGTAGTATGTGACTAATATTGTTACAGAGCAAGACATACAGTATATCCTGATAAAATTTTCAGACTTTACTATTCTGAATATTATCATTTATAATACCCAAGTAAATCAGATAATGCACATTAAAATTATAAATCAAACAAATTAGATTAATACTTTTTAAAAAATACCTCTTCCAGTATTAAACTTGAACACATTCTGCCAATTTGTAAAAGTATATTTGTAAAATATACTTTTTTAGCTTGGAATATAAAAGCTTTTACTTAAACAGCAGGACTGCAGAATAGCACACTATAGCAACGCAACTGATCCTCCTACATAACCAAGCTTTGTTAAGACACTTGAAAAAATTAAGACATCTAAACATAATGCACAAATACCAACCATGATGAAAGTCAGATTCCATCAGGTAATAAAGAGAGATATTCAAGCTTGCATATAAAAAACTTTATCTCTAGGCCTTTTATATCAACTTATGTAAAAGGATGTTCTTACTTAGGTTTTCTAAAGGGCTGATCTTTTTTGGTGTTATGTTCAGATAGTGAATGGCAATATATAATGTCATTTACCTATCAAGCATTTTGGTACTGGCCCTTTCCAGCTTTTCCAATATTTGAGGAAGTTGAGTATCATCATCACAAGCAGATCCCCAGCCTAGCACACGTGCAAGGTCATTACCGGTACCTAAAGGCAAGACACCCAACTGACACTACATATAGGAAAGGAAAAAGAAAAACATAGCATAACCAAAAGAGGTTCATTGAAAACAATCACAAAAGAGAAGCACTGAAGAAACTCTTTCTAATTTCATTAATGCATAAAGATGCATGAAATAAAATTATCTGATAAAATGTGTCATTCATACTATATGCACATTTTTGCATGTTCTCCCTTTTATTCTCTGCCAACTGGAGTTTACTCAGTGAATATCTAATTTATGCACCCCATTTACACATACAGTATTTATTAAAATATTTTTTCTGCATCATTCTTTTAACAGATTTGTTCAAAAGCGCTTATTTGTCATCATCTCTTCAATCCTCACTGTAATTTTGGGATTGCATGAATGATTATATACCGTATTTTTCAGACTATAAGACATACCGGTGTATAAGACGCACTAAGATTTCGAAGAGGTAAGTAAGAAAAAAAAGTGTTTGCCCTCCCCCAGCCCCCAGGAGCACTCCGTAGACCTCCCAAACCCTCTGCACACCCCGTTTTTGTGAAAAACGGGCCGTTTTTTGCCCATTTTTTGAAAAAACGGGGCGTTTTTGCCCTCCCCCAGCCCCCAGCACTCTACAGACCTCCAAACCTTCTGCACACCCCGTTTTTGTGAAAAATATGCCATTTTTTGCAAAACATGAGTGTTTTTGCCCTCCCCCAGCCCCCAGGAGCACACTGCAGACCTCCCAAACACTCTGTGCACCCCATTTTTGTGAAAAAGGGCCATTTTTTGCCTGTTTTTTGCATAAACGGGGCCGTTTTTGCCTTACCCCAGCCCCCAGGAGCATTCTACAGACCTCCCAAACCCTCTGCGCACCCGTTTTTGCGTGGGGAGGGGGTTCGGGAGGCCAAAAATGGCTGTATTCGGTGTATAAGACGCACCAACATTTCCACCCTCTTTTAGGAGGGGAAAAAGTGCGTGTCTTTTATACTCTGAAAAATCTGGTAACTTTTATTTTAAAACTTTTCTAAATATCTACAGTTTTTGTTTTCTTTTTTTACAGGCCTGGCAACAACCAGAACAAAGTTGCTATTTCTTAATACTGTAGAGGTGGATGGTTAACTAATTTTAATTACAGATGTTATTAACAATGCATTTAATCTCTGGCCAAAGTTTAACATGTTAGTTTTACTGCTATGATGCGCTGTTGCTATTTTGATACAATAAATAATTGTGCTTAATTAGCAGTATCTTCTAAGAAAATAGCCATTTTAAGACTAATGAAATAGCAGCCCAGGAATCCTTTCATCCTTGTTTATGCACAATTAATTAACATGGGGCTTCCCAATTTTATCATGGAAGTGTGACTAAGGGTTGGGAATCGCAATGATCTAAAAAGTTCCTTATGGTGACCAACTCTGTATAAATTGCTAGTTGTATCAGAGAGTACCTTTGAATTTTCAAGGGTTTATGATTTTATCACTAAGTCCCACATAAATTAATGACAAATTGCTGCAACTCACATTAAAATGGAAAACCCCATATTTACCAGATAAACTTTCAACACTTCATTATTTTTCATAACATTTTGGCATAAATGTTTGTCCTTTGGGGGGAATTTATCCTTTTTCACATAGGGATAAACACTCTGGGATTAGAAAGGCACCTGTTTATGGAGACTGAGGCTATCAATTTCAGAGAGAACCCATCCAACGCTTCCATCCCCACCACACACCAGAATTCGGAAAGTGTCGAATTTCTGAAATAAACGTAAACTGAACAGGGGAAAAAAATTACAATTAAAGATATTGTTCAAATTTGAGAATGCTAGGAATTAAACTCTATTGTATGCATTTTCTGCACAGGAATAATGAAAGCATTTATCGGATTTTTAACTAATCTGAATAAATTCTGAGTTACAGGGTCATATAATGAACACAAAGTACAGTTCTTTATTAAGTGGATATGTCTAAAAAAACCAGTTTTGTGCATTTCAACACACAAATGATGTTATGGAGCCTTGTAAAGGACAAGTTATTATTTTTATGCTAGATGTGAATGTAATAAATACACATTAGATAACCGCTCAATGAAGCACTTTCTTTGCAAGCAGAAGATGTTAAATTAAAGGCCCTCAGTGGTAAATTTTATGGTACTAGGCTGGATAAATAATTTGAAATTATCTAAAATATCTTCATACATATGAAATAATTCTTATTCAAAAAAATAATTAAATATCAATTAAAACAATTAAATATAAGGAAATGACAACAGTTCTGAGAAGACTGCATTTATGTTTAACATTGTCCATACCTATTGATAAAATATACTTACCAAAATAACCTATATACTAATGGCAGAGCAATATTTCTTACAAACAAATTTTGATATATAAAAGTAAGCTCAATATAAATGTGGGCAAAACAAAAAGTTTTGTTTTGAGTCAAACAAACACGTTGCATTTCAGAAGTTCAGTCAAACCATTTTAGGAAGATTGTGATTTGGCAGAAGTACCAGGTTTCAGCCAATAAAAAACCTGGAAGGTTGCTGTAACAGAATAGAGCAATGCTGTTGCACTTACCCTCTCTTCTCTTCCACTGTCTCTTCCCAATCCTCATTATTCACTCTTAGCCAGCACCCATTTATTCTCCTGTTCTCACCTACCAATTCAACCCCCTCAATTTCCCAGCAATCTCTTTTTCCTATCTCTTCTGAACTATGTGCCATCACTCAATAGTCCTAATATTTTTTCTGCTCCTCCACTGCTGAAAAACTTTGGTCTGTAACACAACTCCATCTCCAGATCAAACATGTGCTTTAGCTGTATGCCCACACCAAAACCAATGTTTCAAACTGTTCCAAATTGGTTATTCTGAGCACAAGATAAGTATGGTTAATTTTCAAAAATAGAATACAATTTGCCTACCCAAGATGAGGTCCTCCATTCATAAGATCAAAGACTTGCGCAGGATTTAACAGCTGTTTGAATCTTCGTAGGAACTTTACACCCTGGTTGTCTCCACTTTTTGAGTTGACAAAGACTAACAAAGGGCTTGTACAAGAAGGGGGACAAGTGGCTTTCCAAAAACCTGGCAGAAAAAACAATGATTGAGGAAAAGTAATCATTGAACATTTACAGAAGATTTATTATACCTCTTGTTTTACTATTATGGCCTCACCTAAAAGATAAAACAAACTGACTTTTAAAAAATATTTTATAAGTAATTAGTTTGAAACAGACTTATATAAAATGCAGATCAGATTTGCAATAAAATGTTGCAGTGCAAATCTTTTTTAAGGGTTCAGATAGCCAGAATATTCTATTTCTTCCTTCCCATCACCAGGTATTCCAGTTCTTTCATCTAACTGTAGCTCAGGATGCCATAAGCAATAAATATGTTCAGTCATCAGAGAATACTTCTGAATTCCTGCACTTGTTCTTCTCCTGTGACAATACTGACAAGCAGTAGCAACTGTAATGACTTACCATCAGAATCAATGCTGTTGAGAGCTGTGGGAGGGATGACAGACACTTTACAAAGGCCAAGGGGGCATTTTGTTGGTAATAGGTCTCTGCATGAGGTATGTACCTGTAACAACAAAATCACACGCACTAAATTTTGTAGTGCCTGGTTTCTGACTTTTCATTTGTTTTTCTAATATTTTCCCCACACAATAATACAGACATAAAATATCAAGAAATTTATTATGTTTAAGATTTGCATTGAAGATACAGTGATACACTGACCTGTATTAGTGTACTTCATAATTAAGGTATGCCTTGCCAAAACACAAACAGCCTATTAAGACAAGGCCATAGTTAAGTTTCAAATTCCAAATTTGAAAGGATTCAAGAATATTTATTACTTTTTCAAATGGGATTTTTTTAACAAGGCACTTTGACAAGCCAACTATTTACTTTATTCAACGTAAGAAAATTCTTGGTGCTAACATTATTGCAGCTTGACAGTCCTGGCCATAATTGTTCCACATTTTATTATGAATGGCGTTTTCTCATAACTACTTAGAAGAATGGTATTTGGCAAAAAAGGAAAAAAAACTTGAAATGCTTCCTCAACTTATGAAAATACACCTGTAACATATACCAAAGGAGAGCTGAATCGCTCAACAATGCACCATAATTACTTACCATGGCTTTGCACCAAAGACAACGCCAGTCTTGCAAGCGTAGGACACTGCCACATGTTTTATCACACACTGTACATTTGGCACTCACAGGTAGGTTTCCTTCCAGCCACTGATGCGGCATTGAAATCTGTTCAACCAGAATTTATTTTTTTAACAAGACAGGTTTAAGAGCCATTACAATATAAACACATATTTCTTCACATGCACAAATCCCTTATTTTATAACACTTTCAATAATAGCATATATTCATGTAGTTTGGAATACAGATCTGCCTTCTTAAATGCCTAAAATAGTTCTGGTGGATTATATCAAGATCGTAGGATAGAGTGCGTATATCCGGGCAGATTTTTACAAATCGGACTGTCAGCTTACCAGTTCATCTTGTGGGTTCCCATGAAAACTAAACAGTCAACCATACTTTTTTATTTTCCTGAAATTTCTCTTATGCTGCTATTTAGAGAAAACGAGAAATTCTTCCCCTGCTTCTTAACATATTCAAATATTAGTGCAACTTACAGAAATATATGTCTCTCTCTCTCTCTCTCTCTCTCTCTCTCTCTCTCTCTCTCTCTCTCTCTCTCTCTCTCTCTCTCTCTCTCTCTCTCTCTCTCTCTCTCTCTCTCACTCTTTAAGGCAGGTTGTATTTCTGCAAGTGTTTAAAGAAGGTAGGAAGCAGCAGCAGAGATTTTACTTGAAGCTCTTTTTTTACAGCAGATCAGGTAGAGAAGCACTTCTATACCACACCCTATACATCTACCATGGGGCTCAAAGAACATAAAATATCTTTTTTCAGTCTCACTACTGCTAGGATTAACTATGATTTATTGTTTAGTCACAGATGAATGAAAAAAGATATCACCTCTTCTTCAAGGCTTATTGAATTCCAAAGGACTTGGAAAGAGCCAGGCAAGATATTCTTCAAATGCCTGTTTGGCATTTCTTTGATTATTGGATTGATATATTTCCATCATTTCAAGATTACCAAAAATTTCTAACCTCAGGAGTAGCTGTCATTTTTAAAACAGCATACAATAGTTTCTGAACTGGCTGAAGCATCATAGAAATGTTAGAAAAAAATAAATACTCCTGCACTCCAGAAAGTTAAAAATATTCCTCAGTGAAACCTTCAGACTGTCTTAGCAGGGAAGATCCCTATATCGATATCCTTGGTAAAAACCACCCTTTGAAAAATTTTATTTTACATACCCCATCTTCCTCTTCAATGATATCCTTCCCAATGGATGCCAGCGTTGTCCATTTGCAGTTATTAGTTGCCCGGACAGCACATCTCTTATGAGCCTTAAATTTGCACACTAAAAACAAAAAAAAAAGTGTGTGTGTATTGGGAAAAATACATAATGAATTAAGCTGTGAGAAATTGTATTTCCCATCTTTTGCATTCCTCATTTTTGGTGTCTGATTTTGTTTATTTATTTTTATTTTGAGGCCAGTATCTTACTTGCTGGCAGAATCAAGAATTCATAAACTGGAAGCATATATAGAATCAAATCCTAGCATGTTTTACTCTGTACTATTTATAACTACAGCCATTTAATTTTTTATGAGTTTTATGAGCCTCTTTGGCAAATATCAGGATATGAAATCAAATACTTTATTCTAGTAAAATTATTTTTACTATTATCTAATTAATGGATAATAGATTTTATAAGTTAGTGTAAGCCCATAATTTCATGTGCCAATAAAGTTATTATACAGAAATATTTACCTTCACAGGAGAGTCCATGAGATGTGACTCCAGATAATGCCTCTCGACACACATTGCAGTATGTTGGACGTGCATGCGAGCAAGCATACCAGTTATGCATTCCTGAAAAATGGTCCATACTGTACTGGGTAGACTGCAAATTAAATTTTATGATTTAAAAATAAATGTAACTTAAAATAAAATACTCATTTTAGTTTTATGAATCAAGTTTTGTGTCAATACAAAGTTTATTAAATACAGAAAAACTGAGGAGTAAGAATGCCATTTCATAATTCAAGTAAGGAAAAAAAGGTAAACAAACTGAACAGTACAGTGGGGATAATCTGAGAAACGGATCTATATGTTTATCTAACATTACCTCAAAATGTTCACGATTCTGTACAGTTTTTAGTGCAGCAATCCAGTCTTCCATTTCTTTTCTGTTGTCAGCACATAAAATGAGTTTTCGACATGGGGTAATAACCTGTAAGGTAAGAACATTGTGTCCAAATCTCAGAAATACTAGAAGGGAAACAAATACCTACCTTATTAGAGTTTCAATTATCAAAACGGCAGACTACTTTATCAGAGGTTCTGATTCTGGAGAGATAAAATATGCTATGATACTCTAGGACAGTGAGGGTGAACCTTTTTTTGCTCGTGTGCCAAAAGGGGGCGTGCGCATGCGATAGCGCACGTATGCCCACACCCATAATACAATGCCCTCCCCCCACATGCGCACACAATCCCCCCCCCCGTGCATGTGCACAGGGCTCACTGAAGCCTCCAGAGCCTGCGGATGGCGAAAAAACGGATTCCAGCTGATTTTCGGCCTTCCGGAGGGCGGGGGGGGAGGTTGTTTTCGCCTTCCCCAGGCTTTAGGAAAGCCTCCGGAGCCTGTGGATGGCAAAAAAATGGACCCAACAGCCCAACAGGAAGTTCGTTTCTCCCCCCGCCCTCCGGAAGGCCAAATCAGCTGGCCAGTGCGCACATGCGCACTGGAGCTGACATAGGGCAACGCCTTGTGTGCCCTCAGATATGGCTCCGCGTGCCACCTGTGGTCATAGGTTTGCCATCACGGCTCTAGGATAACACTTTTTATATAGTTTATGGGAAACTATCCAGAGTGATTCTGGGTAAATGTGTCAGTGCAACATATAATCATAGTATTAGTATATGATTAGAGATACAAGTGAGCAGAGATATCCTACTGCGCACATTCATTATCAGCTCCCCCCAATTCTACATAATATTTTCACTCAAACTCACCACGGCCGCTGAGACATGAAGACACATTTACATTCTATAGTTAGAGTTTAAAACAATCTCTGAGATTCTCTTGAGGAAAGAAACAATAACTATAAAAACTCCAGGACTATCCCTTCCCCAACTTTGAACTGCTCCAAGCATTCTCCATTCATTGTAACATAGCAGCATGATACTCTCCCAACCACTATTACCACCATAGGTACGCAATTTGCCTTGGTTCAATTGATAAATATCTCCTTTTCAAACAGTAAAATATTTGCATTCTTATGTTAGAGAAATAAATCCACTTCTTCAGCTTTTGAAATATGTGCCATGCAATTTTCAATATATGCACAGATAAATAATGCTATGTGTTTTATAGATACATATACAAAGAGGGGTCAATGAAAGTAATGAGCTACAGAACAGTATAATTACACACACACACACACACACACACACACACACACACACACACACACACACACACACACACAGAGCGGTGGTGGCACAGTGCTTAGAATGCAGTATTGCAGGCTAATTATGCCAACTGCTAGCAATTCGATCCTGACCGACTCAAGGTTGACTCAGCCTTCCATCCTTCCGAGGTTGGTCAAATGAGGACCAAGATTATTGGGGGCAATATGCTGACTCTGTAAATTGCTTAGAGAGGGCTGTAAAGCAATGTGAAGTGGTATATAAGTTTAAGTGCTATTGCTATTGCTATAATTTCTCATTTGTGTGACCACATATCTAATATGGCCTAACAGATTCTGGATAGTTCCCAAATAAGAACCTATTTTAACTAACATACACATATACACACTTTTCAGAAACATATTAATATTCATTCTCTGCCTTCTGTTTTACTTACCAATTATCCAAAATATAACATACTCTTCTGTGGTTCTTCGGTTTTGCAAACAACTGGGAATCACAAACCTTGCTTATATAGGGAAAAAGGCAAGGAATCTGATCTACAATAAATCCTGAACCATCTTTTGCCTATCTCTGAAGCAAAGAGCACAAGAACAATGCATTCTTTCCACATTGTTTAAAGTACATTAACTATATTACTTTAGTAGAAGCCAAACAATCTAATGTATTGAGCCATACATTGAATCAGCTATATGTTGGACTTCCGGTTTGGCGTTTGGCTTCGTCGGCGCTCCTTTTCAGGGCGCCTTTCCGACTCCCTGCCAAGCCACCAGAACAGCTGTCTGGCGGCTTGGAATCTCTCTGCCCCGGACATAGGGGAGAGAGGAGAGCGTGGCAGGTGGGGTAGAGCCCCCCTAGCGCCCTAGGAGCCATCCAGGGGCGCGAAGGGAAGGCTCCCCAGGTAGCCTGCCCCTAGCTCCGGGAGCCTGGAAACCTCCGCTCTTTGCGGAGCAAGATGCCGAAGCCACCGCTGCTTCTAGAAGAGGATCTATAAAACTTTTTTTGTGAATGAAGCAGACAGAGAGAACCAGGGGCTTTGCTGGGCAAGTATGGATTTTTTTCCCTTCTTTTTAAACCCTCGGCTAACTTTCCCTTCGAAAAAGAAACAAAGTAACATTTAACATGCAACAATATGGCGTTTGAAGGAGGAGAAGTGAAAGTGATTTCCGTTTTGCTTGTGGTTTTTTTTCTCTCTTATGGAAACTCTTTGTTCTGAAGACTGGCTGTCCTTTTTATATTTTCTGATAACTGATAATTTTTTTAAAAAAATAAAATAAAATAAGGATTATTCGCATTTGAAAGTGGAAAGTATTTTTTTTTAGAGATCTGGCTTTTTAAGGCGTTTTGAAGAAGTTGGGAAGAGAAGTGATGATTTTTGCTTTGTTTGTTTGTGGCTCTCTTTCTTATGGAAAATTACAACTTTGAAAACTGATTTTTTTTTTCTTTTCCCCTGTCTCCTGATTTTGGAAAGTAAAAAATTCTCTGTCTCTCACACTGGAAAGAACTTTATACAGAGCTATGGCTTTTCTTTATACTTCTTTGGAAATATAAAAATGGTTTCAAGCTTGGAAAGATTGGTTTTTTTTTTCCTTCTGGCTTTTTCTCTTGTGGAAATTTTGAAAACTGACTTTTACTCTTTGTTCTGTGACCTTGGACTATAACAGCAACTGATAATTTTACTAAAATAAATAAATTATAAAAGACTATTTGCCCTGGAAATTGCAAGATTTTTTTTTCTAAAGATTTGGCCCTCCTTTGCACTTCTTTGGAATTATAATAAAGAAGAAGTGAAAGTTATTTGTGTTTTGCTTGTGGTCTTTGGACTTTGGGAAACTTTTGAACTTGAAAACTGATTTTTAATTTTGATTCTCAACTTTGGACTATAAAACAATTGATAGAGATTTGGCATTTTTAGTGTATTTTTTTTTTGAATTACAACAATGGCTTCAAAGTCTGGAATGATTGCTTTGAACAAAAGGCCTATTTATCCCTCTGTTTATACTTCTAAAATGCAACTTGCTACTGAGTCAACACCTCCACAAACTTTGACATCGGAAAATTTATTAAATACTTTAAAGATTATGAAACAAGACTTAATTTTGGAATTTAATCAAAGAATTACTGAAATAGAAAAAAAATGCAGGATGCTTTAAAGAATATGGAAAAGCAGCTACGGATGGATATGTTAGAGGTTTGCAAAGGTTTAGCAACAAATATTGATTTTTTGGAGGACTGTATTGAAACAAATAAACAAGCGTTGGCAACCTCGGTGGAATATATAAACAAATTTCAAAAGGACATCGCAAATTTTGAAACAGAGGTGTTGATGTCACAGTTCAGAAGAATGCAATTTGCTATAAGAGTAAGAGGGTTGAAGGAAGGTTTATATGACGATTTGAAAGGAAGAATTATTGAGGCCTTGGTACAAGTTTCTGGAATTTCTAAAGATGAACTGGTTACACAAATTGAAAAGATATACAGGGTCAACTCGTGGTACGCAAAACAAAAACATTTACCAAGGGACACTGTTATATATTTTACCACAAGAGTCCTACGGAACAGAATTATTCAGGCGACGTTTAAGAACAACCTTAAGGTGAATGGTCAGGAGCTTAGGATATGGAAAGAAATTCCCTCTAAAATGCTTAAAGCTAGAAAAGAATTTACTTTTTTGATTGACGAACTTAAAAGATTGAATTTACAATATAAATGGGAAGCACCAACAGGAGTAACGGTGAAATTTTTGGAGAAAAGATATCGGCTGAATATGATAAACAAAGCTACTGAATTTTATGTTAATGTTTTAAAGGCTGATATATCTAAAATTCCAGAAGAAAGACGTATGAATGTAGAAGAGGACAAGGAGGAAAAGTCATTCTTACCGGATCAAAATGAAATAGTTTCAAAGAGTCAAAGCGAACAGCAGAGCCAGAAAGATGTGGAAAAGGAGACGGAGTACTGGGTGCATATGGAAGATGAGCTGATAAATTCAAAATCATCAAGATACAAAAGGAGGCAACCAATAAGATACAAAGAGAAGTAGTGTTGATATGTATTAGATGGATGGAGATAATATAATTGTATTTTCTTCTTCTCCCTTTTTTTAATTGTTTCTTCTTTTCTCTCTCTCTTTTAAAAAAAATTTTTTTAAAAATAATTTCTTAAGAATTGGAATTTTTAATTTTTAATTAAAATTATTAAGTTATAAATTATCACAATTAGATTTTAAAATTTGTTTTAAAGGAAGGATTTTTTTTTGCTTTAGGTTTTTGTTTTTCTCTCTCTCCTCTAGGTTTTTATTATTATTATTATTATTATTATTATTATTATTATTATTATTATTATTATTATTATTATTATTATTATTATTATTATTATTATTATTATTATTTATTACCATTACTATTACTATTACTATTATTATTATTATTATTAGTATTAGTATTATTATTAGTATTATTATTAGTATTATTATTAGTATTATTATTATTAGTACCTTTAAGGATATCTTTTTATTATTTATTTATTTATTTATTTATTTAAACGCTCTTATAGGCCGCCCAATCCCGTGGGACTCAGGGCGGCATACAACATGAATAAGAGGCGTACATTTAAAAACAGTCGTCATTAATTTAAGTTAAAAATATAATTAAAAAGAAGACATTATAAACACAACATTCAGGGGGAATCTGGTTGTCCTGTTCACCCCATCTGCCGGAAGAGCCATGTTTTTAAGGCTTTACGGAAGGCCAGTAGGGTGGGGATGGTCCGGATCTCTGGTGGAAGTTGGTTCCAGAGGGACGGGGCTCCCACAGAGAAGGCCCTCCCCCGCGGTCCCGCCAACCGACATTGTTTGGCCGACGGGACCCGGAGGAGGCCCTCTCTGTGGGACCTAACCGGTCTTAGGGAGGTATGTGGTAGGATGCGGTCCCGCAGGTAGCCTGGCCCTGAGCCATGTAGGGCTTTAAAGGTAGCGACCAACACCTTAAATTGCACCCGGAGGCTGACTGGTAGCCAATGCAGCTGGCGAAGGATAGGTGTTACGTGGGTGTATCTTGGTACACCCACTACTGCACGCGCAGCTGCATTCTGTACCAGCTGGAGTCTCCGGATGCTCTTTGAGGGTAGCCCCATGTAGAGCGCGTTACAGTAGTCTAGCCGTGAGGTGACAAGGGCATGAGTGACTGTGAGCAAGGCCTCCCTCTCCAAGTAAGGTCGCAATTGGTGCACAAGACGGATTTGTGCAAAGGTCCCCCTAGCCACAGCTGAAAGATGTTGCTCCAATTTTTGCTGTGGATCTAGGAGGACACCCAAATTGCGAACCTGTTCTGAGGGAGTCAATTTTTCTCCCCCGAGAACCAAGGAGGGACAGTCAACATAGTCCTTGGGAGGCAATATCCAGAGCCACTCAGTCTTGTCTGGGTTGAGCCTGAGTCTGTTCACTCCCATCCAGACCCTCACATCGTCCAGGCAGCGGCACATCACATCAACTGCTTCACTGAACTGACACGGGGTGGAGATGTATAACTGGGTATCGTCAGCATACTGTTGATACCTCACCCCATGTGTTGTTATGAATTAACAAGTTGTTGTATAATAATATTATGTGGTTATGATGAAATTTAAAAGCTTTATTATTTAATATGTAGACATGTAATACTTTTTTAGTTTTATTTGAGCTAATAAGTTGTTGTATAATAATATGTTGTTATGTGAAACTTAAAGGTATTATTATTTAATACTTTTTATTATGAATTAACAAGTTGTTGTATAATAATATTATGTTGTTATGATGAAATTCAAAAGTTTTACTATTTAATATGTAGACATGTAATACTAATACTTTTTTTTAATTTTATTTGAGCTAATAAGTTGTTTTATAACAATATGTTGTTATGATGAAATTTAAAGGTATTATTATTTAATATTTAGATATTAGCTACGCAAAACCTTCTCGGTTTTAGTTAATTATGAGATTATTATTATTATTAATGATCTTTAAAGATTTAGTATTATTAATATTTTTTATAGGTGTAGAAAGTTGATTGAAAGGAGGAGTGAGAAACTGTTTTCCTTCCTTTGTATAACTCAGATTATTATTATTATAATGTGTAATAATATGTATTAATATATTTTTATTTTTTATTTTTATTTTTTATTTTTTAGAATTATATTTGAAATAATATAAAATATAGAAATTTAATGATGTTAGAAATGTACAATTTGGAGTTGAGGGTTTTTTTTTCTTTTCTTTTCTTTTCTGTAATTACTGATATTATGCCCTGTATTCTCTCTGGGAAGTCCGGGGGGGAGGGGGGGAGGGAAGGGGGTGGGGGCGGGGAGAAAAATAAAAAAAATGTTTGTACTTTGTACTAATAAAACTTTTTCAATAAAAAAAAAAGAATCAGCTATATGTTCAACCCTACAAAGACCAAAGGATTTCTTTATTCAAAGCTCCTGAGCTCCCAAATAATAGATAATAAGTATGAAAGTACTGACAGAAGGTAGCATTCTGTGAGGCATACATAATCTGCCACAGAAAAACAAAGGTACAATGAAATTAGCACATTAAGAATCTGTAATATCAACCAGACAGAGCACTCCTGACAGAAAACAGTGACGGTTCCCTGAATGCATAACATTTTCTCTGTATTGTATAATCTCTAATTTCTAACATGTGTAATTTATAGTAAGATAAATCTATGACATATTTAGCAATTTTTAAAGATACGATTTATCCCAGAATCAACATAATCTGGGACTGAATAGTTAGAGTTACCATGACCAACTTAATTGGGAAGTAAAATTAGGGCTACAAAAGGCAGATTGTGCCTTTTCTCAATCTGAATTAAATTAATATCTATTTCCTATTAGGTGTTAATGAAAATGCATTAAAATAATTAAAGGAAAAGGTCAATTGAAGAAAAGAAATGAGTTGGAAAATCACGTAGAATACATAAAATTGTGATGGAACATAGTAGTCTGGATTCCCAGGAGGGAGGGGATACAGTCCAGAACACTAAGAGGCAGCTCAGTTCAGATAGTTTATGTGACAGAAAGAGGGTGAAGACAGACCCCTTCCTAATAGTTTTCAGAGTATATGCTTAATGTAGATACTTGAATGCTTCACTTTGGCAAGATTCTGTCTATAGGTATGAAATAATAAAGTAATCTGCTTAGAAGTATCATGAGTTTCCCCATTTTTTGGATCTGACAAAAAATAGATTATTCCCAGTATAAGATTATTAATGCACATTGTAGAGCACTAAGAGGCAGAATCAAGGGATTTCTAAAAGGTATGGCCCCGAGGCAAGGTATCATCATCTCAGGCCTACTGAATCCCAACACAGGCCACAGCCAAAAATTAGGAACTGTACATATACCAAACAGGTAGATCAAGACAGTAAGGCATCCAGCAGGCTAAAGGCCAAATCAAACACAAGCATTTATTATTTATTTATTTATTATTTAAATAAATAAATAAAGGCCAAATCAAACACAAGCATGCCATCAAAAAAGGAGTGTATAGGACACAGGTCACAAACCGGTGGTCCACGGACCACTGATGGTCCGCGAGAAAATTTTGGTGGTCCATGGAGAAATCTTGGCCCCTGGGCCCGATATGGCCGAGAACAATTAATCCAGCCTGCACGCGGGAACACAAGGCTGCACCGCCCAACATCACCCCGCCCACACGCCAGCCCCCACTCTTAAGGCTGAGCGCAAACCTCCCCTTGAGTATAGCGGTGTGAGCCACATGACCTGGAACAGGAAGGTAAGACCAAGAACTCACCGCGCTCAGCCAAACGGCTGCCTGGGGGGGGGGGGGAGGATTCAGCCGCCTTTTGGGCCTACATCTCTCCTTCTGCGAGGCCTCTGGGCTGGAGGCCTGAGAGAAAGCGCCTGCTAGATCGCCCCCACTGCAAACTCTCATCTCTCGAGGAGCCTGGCCAAAGTTTCCCACGCCGCTTCAGCGAGCGCTCCTTGAGAGATCAGTTTGCAGGGGGCCGAGCTAGCATCCACAATGGACAGTGCACCTGAGTGGAGGAGCTGCAATGGGCCAGTCCTGTGAGTGTGACTACTACAGCTCTGGAATATGGGACCGGCCGAGGTGGGGCTGGAAATCTCTGCCCTGGGGTGGCACTTGCAATGTGCAACTTTGCAGGTGGTGCAATATGCTACGCAAGTGGGTCGAAGGGGGGGTTGTGATGGCTGGAAGCTGTGGGAGCGAAGCGCTACTTGCATTTGTGCGGCATCAGCATTCTGCCTCGGTATATTTGCGCCAGCTGCACTACAGCAGAGAGAAGCAGCCGGAGTTTGCTGTCCATTGCGGACGCTAGCTCGGCCCCCTGCAAACTCTCGTCTCTCGAGGAGCCTGGCCGAAGTTTCCTATGCCACTTCAGCGAGCGCTCGAGAGATGAGTTTGCAGGGGGCCGAGCTAGCATCCGCAATGGACAGCAAACTCCAGCTGCTTCTCTCTGCTGTAGTGCGGCATCAGCATTTGCGCAGCATCAGCATTCCGCCTCAGTATATTTGCACCAGCTGGTAGTACAAGGCAGCCCTCGTCTCCTGCCGCTTGGGACTTGGAGTGGTAAACGGCGTCTGGTCCGGGGAGCAGCCAAAGTTTGCTGTCCATTACGGATGCTAGCTCGGCCCCCTGAAAACTCTCGTCTCTTGAGGAGCACTCGCTGAAGTGGCATGGGAAACTTCAAGAGTTTGCAGGGGGCCGAGCTAGCGCCGCAATGGACAGCAAACTGGCTGCTCCCCGGACCGGACACCATTTACCACTCTGAGTCCCAAGCAGCAGGAGATGAGGGCTGCCTTGTGACACCAGATGGCACAAATATACCGAGGCAGAATGCTGATGCTGCGCAAATGCAAGTAGCGCTTTGCTCCTGCAGCTTCCAGCCATCGCAACCCCCACTTCGGCCCACTTGCTCAGTACCCCCCCACACCGCAACAGCACCATTCTTTCGTTGCAGCCGGTGAGGGCTGTGCTCCTTTTTGCACGTTTCACCACCTGCAAAGTTACACATTGCACATGCCACCCCCTATGGCGGAGATTTCCAGCCCCACCATGGGCTGGTCCCATATTCCAGAGTTGTGGTAGTCACAGGACTGGCCTTTTGGTCATCCTGGAGCAGCTCCTCCATCCGGGTGCAGGAAAAGGAAAAGAAAGGAAAGAAGAAAAGGAAAGGACAGAAAAGGAAATGAAAGAAAGGAAAGGAAGAAGAGGAAAGGAAAGGAAAGAAAAGGTAGAAGAGGAGAGGAGAGGAGAGGAGAGGAAAGAAGAGGAAAGGAAAGGAAAGATAAGAGAAGGAAAGGAAAGGAAAAAGAGGAAAGGAAAGGTAGAAGAGGAAAGCAGGAAAGAAAATGAAAGGAAAGGAAAGGAGGAAGAAAGGAAAGGAAAGAGAGGAAAGGAAAGGAAAGAAGGAAAGAAAAGGAAAGGAAGAAGAGGAAAGGAAAGAAGGAAAAGAAAGGAAAGAGAAGGAAAGGAAAGGAAAGAAGAAAAGAAAGGAAAGGAAGAAGAGGAAAGGAAAGGAAAGGAAGAAGAGGAAAGGAAAGTGAGGAAGGGAGGGGAGGGGAGGGACTACAGCTTACAGCTCTGGAATATGGGACTGACTTTCCCAACAACATCAGCAAGCCACCGTCTAATAAGCTCAAATTATTTTGTAATAATTAGATTAACTTTAATAATTTTGTTACAATTAAACAACCTTTAAAGATTTTGTTATGATTAAATAAGCATTTACGATTTTGTTATAATTAAATAAGCATTTATAATTTTGTTATATTAAATAGGTGCATTTCATATTAATAAAATGGAAGTTCTCTGATCATTATTTTACAAATGTATTTATCTTTTAAAAATTCATATTAGTGGTCTGCGGGACTTAAAATTATGAATTAGGGTCCGTGGGATTTAAAATTATGAATTTGGTTGTCCGCGGGATTTAAAATTATGACCTTGGTGGTCCCTGAGGTCCAAAAGGTTGGGGACCCCTGGTATAGGACACATTTTCATGGAAAGTTACTTTATAGACAGGAAATGTTACAGATGAGATTAATCTCAAATGCAATCTGTGAATCCATGACAGGACATAAAAATAAACACGTACCCTTTATCGCTATTAGTCCCCCTTTACAGCAGACATCATACAGATACAGGAAACATACAGACAAAAATATCCTGAAAAATAAATACACAAAAAGGTTGATCTAATTAAGCAATCCCAAAACTAGAATGCATACATAGGAACAACAGTCTATATATACAGACAGCTGAATTCCAATATGTTCTATAATAAGAACCTACTATTTGTTGGTTAGAAATGATGAAGATTGTAGTCCAAGTCATCTGAGTGGCATCAAATTACAAAAGACAGACCAAGTGAAAATATTTTAAAAAATTATTGTACAGGAATATAGACTAAATGTTTTCTCTAAGTATTTTATTATGATAAAAAGGAAAAATATTTGGAAGATTCTCCTAAAATTAAAGAAAAATACTACCTACTTTACAATTGTGTTGAACAGTTTATATGGGTTTAGTCAATTTTTAAAATTTGAATGAATTTGAAATTGCTTCAATTATTTTAAATTTTTCTACTGACAGATTTTGTAGAAGTTATTTTTATATATGATTATTAACAATCTGATTTGAATATGAATAAGTAACTAGATCAACCTTTATGTGCTTATAATGTACAATAAATTGTCATCTATCCATATATATATAAAAATAAAAATAAAAACCTATCAGATTCATGATCGAAACCTATCAGATTCAAACTCATTGTCTTATTTGTCTTTCACTATCATACACACAACATATTTACTAATGCATGTGGAAAAACCAGTATGAAGCACAGGGAATAAAATATAAGAATACAAAACATATAACAATTATCATATTGCTTCCATGCTGAATTAGCTTATTGAAGATAACATGCATGCATATCAAGTCAAAACATAAAGGCTGTTTTAGATTGAAAGTCACCACCATCTGACACAAATTTCATGTATACTGTCATTCTACCTCAGAGCAATCTAAACAAATATATTCAATAATCAAATTTTTCATATCATTGCTAATCTCATTAAAATAAACATAAGCCTTTAAAGAAAAAAAAACGGAGGAAAAAAGAGTAAGAGCAAAATGAATATGCGAAATAACTTTCCTTATTTCACAATGCTAAATTAATCTCTATGTTCCCCATTTTGTTTTTATTATTGTTAAAACAACCTCTTTTTAAAAATTCATTTCCAAAGAGAAAGAAATTTAATATTGTCTCATTTTAATTCTGTCAAAAGAAATTTTAATCCACTGTGTCAGTAGAGCTTTCCCAACATTTGTTAACTGCTCTGAACATTTTCAAAAAAGAAACAAGGGCTTTGGTAAAACATGTAATAAAATGTCCCTTTATCGAGACAAATGACACAATGACCAAGAGACAGAAAAGCAAATTAATGCTACATTGGCTGGGTCTAGATTGGCTTAAAATATGTAGAAACATACCTCACACAAACTTTGAGGTAGTCAAAATGAATCTGCTAAATATAGCTATCCTGATGCAGCCGGCTTCTGAAAACAGCCAATACTAGTGTGTGACAGAGACTGATAACTATAGCTGTTTCCTCTTTACTCACATCCTGCTTGAACACAGCTTTGTGTCTTATTTGCCAGTCTGGAGTTCCCAAGAATTTCAGAACTTTAAAAACAAGCTATAAGTAGGATGTAAAATAAAATGCAATTCTACAAATAAAATTGACTAATAATTTTTGGGCTTAATAGCCACATTATTCATGTCAAAGTTAGACCTACACACTTCTGTTACTTCAATTACTATTCAGGTCCCATTAAATTTTTTTTAATCAGTGTGGACATAAGGAAAATCAAGAAACTCTCACTAGCACAATTATAAAATGAAAGCTTTGATGAGAAAAACACATCAAAGTAGAAACCAAAGGGTAGATGGAAGCCTCTAACACAGCGGTTCCCAACCTGGGGGTCGGGGCCCCTTTGGGGGTCGAACGACCATTTCCCAGGGGTCGCCCTGGCATCCTCAGCTCCCCCCCACTGCCACAAGCCTGGCCATATCGCACCCCAGAACCCGCGCCCCCACCACGACCCACCCCGCCGCCGCCATTTGGGTTCTTTTACCCTCTGCGCATGCGCAAAGCATTCTGCATGCGCAGAGGGCAAAAGAACTCAAATGGCGGCATCCAAGCAGGTGGGGGAAGTGGGCGGGGGAAGCCCCGCGCCGCGTCTGCCACCGGCTCCATCGGCTCTGCGACGACCGACAGGCAAGAATGAACTGGGAACATTTCACCCCTGCAAAAGGTGTGCGCGACTTTGGCGGGGCAGGGACAGGCGGCTGCCCGGAGAGAGCCATACCCTTCGCCCCGAACGCTACAGGTAGACGGGAGAGATTCTGCGAAGGGGGTGGCTCTCTCCGGGCAGTCTCCTGTCCCAGTCCCGCCAAAGTTGCGCACGCCTTTCGCGCCGGGGCTCGAAAAGCTCCCAGAGGCAACACACGAAGCGAGCGGAGACCTCGCCCGGATCTGGAGACTTCGCCTGGACGCCGCCATTTGGGTTCTTTTACCCTCTGTGCATGTGCAACACGCTTTGCGCATGCGCAGAGGGTGAAAGAACCCAAATGGCGGTGGGGTGGGTCACGGTGGGGGTGCGGGGGCAGGGCGAGGGTCGCGGCATTAGGAAGGTTGGGAACCACTGCTCTAACATAAAGCTAATAATTTAACTAAATATACGGTAGCATTAAAGATATATCCATCTCACAAAAGGAAAACAGAATGACAACTGTTGGGGCTCAAATATGTGTCACTATCTAAGAAACTCACCACAAGGAAAAGAACCCAAGTGATAAATCACAATTTGAGTCCAAAAGGTCATAAATAATGGAATTAAAATCAATTAATAGAGTAAAAGCTGTGATTTGGAGAAAAATCCCAAAAGATACATACATACAAGCATGAACTATTCAAATAAACTGAGGCAAAACTAATTTTGCCCTCCAATGGAAAAATGGATACATTTTGAGGAATTTGTCCAAAGCACAAAAAAACAAGTCTCAAAATAAACATTTCAGAACTAAAAACTACTGAACTTCCTACAATTGCTTATATATACAGGCAAAAGCCCACAGAGTTATTTTTCCTTTCCTTTTCTCTTTTTAAAAATAAAAATTAAACTGGCTGGCTGGCTGGACATGTAAAAAAATGAATTTCCAATCTGCTTCTTTCTTTTCCAGAGAATATGCTTGATTCATTTGAGGCTCAGGGGAATGCTACAGAACAGAAGGAACGAAGGCACAGTATCACAATTGAGCTTCAGGGCATATAAAAAATTAAATAGGAGTACAGGATTCAGCAGGTAAGTGCAGAGATGATGGGATACAGTGGTATTCACAGATACAGATGACTGATCTTAAGCTTACTGTATCTAAATAATGTAAAATATATGCTTTTATTACAATTGTCAAATACATTGTCTAGTACAGTGATTGTTAACCTTTTCGGCACCGAGTGCCGAAACTGGAGCACACGTGCGTGTGCCAGAGCGCTGGAACCTGGAAGAGAGCAGCTGACCTGTGCGCATGTGCACAGCGGCCAGCTGCTCTTCTGGGTTCCGTTGAGCGCATGCGCATCTGTCAGCTGCTCTGGTCTTTCCGGAAGAGAGCTGGCCGGTGTGCATACGCGCGACAGAACCCGGAAGAAGAGCTGGCAACAGCACGTGTGCCCAGAGAGGGCTCTGCGTGCCACCTCTGGCACACGTGTCATAGGTTTGCCATCACGGTTTTACTTAGTTTTTACTATGATATAATTTTCTAAAATATGCCAATAAACAGTGATGTACATGATATTTCTATGCAGAGATTAAAATATAAGAAAGTAATTCCCAAATGTGTAGTTTTATATAAAATTAACAATAAATAGAACACTATAATCCAGATATAAAAATGAATAGGCAATTGTAAATCATTTTGCTATAACACCTTCATCAAAATGAAAAAAAAAACTGCTATTAAAACATCCAAAATATTGGATACTTTGAGAGTTATATGTGAAATAAGCCTTAAGTACAGAATTTAATATTTTTACAAGCTGTATCTTTTATCAGTCATTTAATATCTTTTGCAAGAAACTTCAACTTACTATGGTACTGTTTTTAATTATTTTTCTTTAGACTCTTGTTTCAAACTCTCCAAATATTTCACAGCTCATCATCTCAATTATAGTTTATACTGGTAGTTATTTTTGTAAAGTTAGAATTGGTGACTTCCTTTATATTGAGAACTTCAACTGAAGATCATCTATTAGATAATATAAGCTAAAATATGTAAACCATCTGTTTTTCTCTCTTTTTGACAATCTCCTCTGTCCATCACAAACACATACCTATTTTCTTTTATCCTTGTACCTCAACTTCTTTTCCCAGAGATCTGAACTGATCACTTAGACATACTATGTTTTTATGGTAAAGCTTAGGATGTCAGTTTGTCAATTTCCACTACAGAACAAAGCTTTGCCTCCTAACTGAAGTTCAGTGCAAATCAATATTCCGGGCGGGGGACGACGACTATACAAATTGGCAAATAGATTCTGGACTGCCCTTAATTTTACTAGAAAAGAATTAAACTATTATTTAAGGTAGCTATTTTGCCTCTACTACCATGAATAAGCAAAGACACTTTCTTTACCCACAGGGATAAGAATGTGATCTGATTAACATTGCTCATCATAATGTTAGAACTGCTATCGGGTATGTATATCTACAATAACGTTAAACATATCTAGTGCAGCAATGCAGATTTCATTTTACACAGTATTTCATTCCCCCCCCCCCCTGGAGATTACTTAAAACATAAGTAAACTTGCAAAACTGGCTTGACCTGAAAAAAAAAAGCAAGACAAAGAACTGTTTGAACAGGAAGTAATGAGGGTTCTAAAACATTACCTTTAGCTCTTTGAAAAACTCTCTGTACCTCACCTTAACTCGTTCAAATAAAATGTGAGACTGTAGTCACAAGTGAAACAATTTTCTGATTGCTTCCTTGTTAATATTTATCATTCAGCCTCACCCATAGATAAGTCTATATTCCATATTGCTCTCTCTGCCTTATCTTTTCTTATTTTCCAGTAGTTGCTGACATGAGACTGCATTCTCTGGGAAAAGAGTCCTCTCCTAGCTCAGGGTCAAATTCCTTTCTCTAGCTCTAAGACAATTTTAAACAAACCAGAGTTGTAACAAATCTAATAAAAGATTCATACAGTAATTGGAAAAGTGCAAAAGAAGCAGTTTCTTTCTAACCCAAACCTCAGAAAACTAAAATATGATTTAGAAGTCCCTAAGCATATTCCTCATTTTGAAACTTAAATTTCAGTAATGCAGTCAAATAAGTTTCATTTTCTTATGGATGTAGAACTGGTATATTCCTTTCAAATTAGTTACATGAGTAACCAGCACTTCTTCCTGAAGGGTTCCTATGTCTTAATGGGTTAGAACAGGGGTGTCAAACTCGATTTTATTGAGGGCCTCATCAGGGTTGTGTTTGACCTCGGAGAGGCAGGGGGGACGTGGCCAGGGTGGGTTTGGCCAGCTTAATGTCACTCATGTCAGGGGCACCTGTTGTGCCCCGAGCATTCTGCCACTGAAAACGGGCTCCCAAGCTCCATTTTCGGCTGTGACGGTCTCCTGCAACCCTCTGCCAGAGAAAACGGAGCTCACGAGGGCTGCAGGCGGCCCTCCCAAGCTCTGTTTTCGCTGGCAGAGGCACTGCGGGCCGGTCCGTCACTTTTTTCAGGGGGGGGCATGGGCCAGATCTAAGCACCCTGCAGGCCAGATCCAGCCCCCAGGCCTTGAGTTTGACACCCCTGGGTTAGAATAATATTCCTAAAAATTACAAATACACACCAAATTCACTTGTTATATAAGTTAACACAGCCTTCAGGATGGAAGTCCCATGCCCTCCAGATATTTTGATCTTCAATTTCAGCAATTTTTTGCCATTGTCCATTCTGGCTGATGGAGTTCAATGTAAAATAGCTGAAGGATATTAGATTGACTATCCAGACAACCTCTCATGAGATTTACCGTATTTTTCAGAGTATAAGATGCACCTTCCCCCCCCCCCAAAGTGGGTGGAAATGTTGGTGCGTCATACACCAAATACAGCCATTTTTGGCCTCCCGAATCCCCGCCCCAGCGTCCCATTTTTGTGAAAAATTGGCCTGTTTTCCGCAAAAATGGGGTGCGCAGAGGGTTTGGGAGGCATGCAGAGTGCTCCTGGGTGCTGGAGGAAGGCAAAAGCGCCCTCGTTTTTGCAAAAAATGGGCCATTTTTGCAAAAATGGGGGCATTTTACCTTCCCCAAGCCCCCAGGAGCACTCTGCATACCTCCTAAACCCTCTGCGCGCCCCATTTTTTGCAAAAATGGGTGAAAAACAGGCCTCTTTTGCGAAAAACAGAGCGCGCAGAGGGTTTGGAAGGCCTGCAGAGTGCTCCTGGGGGGCCGGTGAGGACAAAAACCTTTTTTTCTTACTTACCTCTTCAAAATCTTGGTGCGTCTTATACACCGGTGCATCTTATAGTCCGAAAAATATGGTATGTAAGAATATACCAATTTTGTAAAACTGAAATATATTCTACCATTGCAACTAAAAAAAGGCAATGGCAATAAGGTCTTTGTGGACCATATGTGCATTATCATTATAGATTACAAATTAGGAAGCACAATCTACTCATTTATTGAAGTTGATTCTGAATTGTTTGTTATATAAACTGCCATCACAAATGTCAATCTAGGTTATCTATATCGCTGGTTTTAGATGTTAACATGCCACCCTGACATCCTTGAAAGAAATATAGTATACTCTAGGATAAAAGGAATACAGAGAGATAAGCCAAGTGACCCAAATAGGAAATGTAATATAATATAAAAACTGGTTCTTGCTCTATTTGCTGCTTTGCAAACAAATTACAAAGATATGCCAAGAACAAAAGAACAGAACAGAGTTCAGTGCTCCTGTTTAACATATGGAAACAAGCCTGCTTCCCCAAGGAATGTTAATCTGTAAGTTCTGATTTAAGTGTCAATATATTTCCTACCTCATCATTACTCATCTTACATTACAGATAACAAGTAAAAAAGCAAAATTGAACAATGCATAAGTCCAAAATCAAAAAGGATTATAAGTCTTTAAAAATAAGTATCTCCATGATTAAAAAAATAAATGTGCAATAAAAAGCAAAACTGAACAATGCATAAGTCCAAAATCAAACAGGATTGTAACAGTAAAAAAACACCTTGATATTAAAAAATAAATGTGCAATAAGCAGACTTTCTCCAAAGATTAATTACATCCCAAGAAACTGAAATTGCCACAGGTTTACAGATTTATTTATCAATAAATCCATAAACAGGGGTCTAGATTTCCATTCACTTTTTTTAAAAAACTAATTTTTAATGTAAATTTTTAAAATTAAAATACTAAATACAATAAACAAATAGTAACAATTCAACCAGTTTAAAACAGTATCATATAAGAACTAAATTAAAGACTTGTTAAAAACAAAAAGATTTATTTTCTAATGAAAACCAAAGGTGGCATATCTGAGATCTGTTTAGACAGCACCACTGAAAAGGTATCATATTTTATTGACTCCCATTAACTCATATTTACATATCAGTATAAGTATCCTAATTCCATGAATATTAGGAATTAGGATTTGGTCCCTAACAACAAAAGCCATTGTTCATTCTATTGATGTGCAGAACTGATCATATCTGTAAAATATCTCATTCACAGATAATTTGTCTTTTCTTATATGAATAGTCCTCATACCTTTGTGCTTCAAAATCTGATTGTGTCTTGAAGCACTTTACTGAACACAAACATCTAATGAATTGATTCACAAACTCAAAGGTTTTTTTACTACAAGCTATGGTTTGAGAATACTTTACTATTAGTACTATTTTTCAATTAGTACTAATTAGTACTAATTGAGAAGCAATCTTACTGGCATGTACCAGGAAATAAGTCCTACTGTATTGTTTAATATTATAGTGTAAGGAAAATAGGAGGCATAAGTATTAATTAAGTTCATTGTCTTGAGTTATATATACATAAAATGCAGAATAAAAATGTAACAACGACGACAATGACAATGATAATTTTCAGTAACTGGACCAGTCTATAGTACTATAATACCCCTCTGGAAGAGGAATAGGGAAGCATATAACATAGGGATTCAAAAAATTTGTGATGCTGTGACTCCTAAAATGCTATATAAATGTGTGTGATCCCCATCACAAATAAAATTAATTATTTCATTAGGTTAGTGATGGTCAAGAAATAAATATCTTTGATAAATATATTATCAACAGAAAACAATATATATAGCTCAGGGTTGAACTGTAGTCTCCTTGGTGATCTCTGAACACCAACCAAGCTTGGAGAGCACCAAGGACTCCATAATAAATATATGCCAAGTTGGGCAGGAGTTGGGCGGCATATAAAAGCGACAAAATAAAATAAAGAAAGAAATAAATAAATATAACCTATATATCATATACAATGGAACCATGATGTTTATAAAATTAAAAATGTCTTGACTTCCGGTTGACTCTGCTGCATCGAGGACGCTCCTCGTTGAGCGCCTAATCCCGGGCTCCGTAAAGCTGCCAGAACAGCTGTCTGGCGGCTTGAAAATCTTCTCCCCGGGCGCAGGGGAGAGATGAGAGCCGACAGGCGAGGGTAGAGCCCCCCTAGTGCCCCAGGAGAAAATATGGGGCGCAAAGGGTGAGGGCTCCCCAGGCAGCCTGTCATCTGCTCCGGGACCTGGGACGCCTCCGCTTTTGCGGAGCAAGATGCAGCGACCAATTCTGCCTTCAATATGGGATTTTTAACAATTTGACTACAGCAGACAGAAAAAGCCAGAAAAAGATATTGAAAGCAAGTGATTTTTATGTAAAAGTGTTAAAAGCCGACATATCCAAAATACCAGAAGGAAGAAGAATGAAGGAAGTAATGGAGGATGAGAGAGGAGAGTCGTCGACAGTTGTCCAAATGGGAGGAGTTTTGATGAGTCAAGGTGATCTACAGAACCAGAGTGATGTTCATAATGTGGAAGAAGAGACAAAGGATCAGAGTCAGACCAGAGCAGCGGCTATATCTAAGGAAGTATCAAGACAACAACAACCTAAGCTGACAACTCAAGAAATTACCAAACCACAAGTGTGTGCAAGAGTTAGATCTAAAGCTCGAATGAGAAGAAGGAATGATTAGAACTTGGTTTCAGTATGGGTAGTCATAGGCCAGATGGGGAGAAGATTAAAAATTGGAGTAAGATGTTAATTTGACAATACAAATAAAAGGAAGATTCAATTATCACTGAGGAAATGACGCTGATGATTGTGCATCTGGCCGAGATGGCGAAAGAAAAATTCCTTTTTTCTCTCTCTCTTTTCTTTTCTTCTTTTTATCATTATATATTAAAGATTATATAAATGAAAGACACATAGAGGAATGGACTAATTTTTTTTCTTTTTGACTACTTTTAAAAGGTTCTGAGTTATATGGAATTAAAGATTTAGAATAATTGTAAAATTAATAATTTAACATATTGGAATGTTAGTTTATTAAAAATATGCCTGATTTTTAGATTATGCTTAAAAGGTTTTGAGTAATAAGTGGTTAAAGAATTAGAGAAATATTGAAATTAATAACTTGTTAGTATATTTTGATTTTATGTTTATTGAGGAGGTATAGCGTCGGAAGAAGGAAGATCCATCTATCATCGAGGAAATGACGCTGATGGTTGTGTATCTGGTCGAAATGGCGAAAGAAAGATTTCTTCTTTTTCTTCTTATTATTATATTTTAAAGACTATATAAATGAAAGATACATAGTGGAATGGATTTTAAAAAGAAAAAATTTTTTTGACTACTTTTAAAAAGTTCTGAATTATATGGAATTTAAGATTTAGAATAATTGTGAAATTAATAATTTGATATATTGGAATGTTAGTTTATTAATAATACGCCTGATTTTTAGATTATGCTTAAAAGGTTTTAAGTAATAAGGGATTAAAGAATTAGAGAAATTTTGAAATTAATAACTTGTTAGTATATTTTAAATTTATGTTTATTGAGGAGGTATAGCGTTGGAAGAAGGAAGATCCATTTATCATTGAAGAAATGACGCTGATGGTTGTGTATCTGGTCAAAATGGCGAAAGAAAGATTTCTTCTTTTTCTTCTTTTTATTATTATATTTTAAAGATTATATAAGTGAAAGATACATAGTGGAATGGATGGGGGGGAAAAGGAAAGGGGAAGGAAGGGGAAAGGAGGAAGAAAGGAAAAATTTTTTGGACTATTTTTAAAAGGTTTTGAATTATATGGAATTAAAGATTTAGAATAATTGTGAAATTAATAATTTGACATATTGGAATGTTAGTTTATTAATAATATGCCTGATTTTTAGACTATGCTTGAAAGGTTTTGAGTAACAAGGAGTTAAAGATCTAGAGAAATTTTGAAATTAATAATTTGTTAGTATATTTTAATCTTAGCTTTATTGAATATTATACCCTGTGCTTTTTCTGGGAAGTCCGGGGGGGGGGTGAGAGGGGGGAGGGGGGAGGATGGGGAGGGGGTTGGGGGAAGGGGGGGAGAAAAAGAGAAAAATGTTTGTACTTTGTACTAATAAAACTTTTTGAATAAAAAAATTAAAAATGTCTTATTAGAAAGGAACAATAAACTGAATAAAAAAGCTATATTAAAAATAAGGCTATGCTTGCTCAGTTTTATACAGTTTCTAGAATTTGGGTCTCTTGTTTTATATTTACAGGATTAAATGTAGAGAATTTGGACTTTACTGCTTTATATTATTCATAAAATAATAAAAATAAAACAAAATGTGATATGACTCACATTTCGAGAACCTCCAGCATATTTTTTTTCTTGTTTCAAAGAATAAATTCAATATTAAGCAGCAAAACGGGTATTTTACTCTCAAGGAAATATACCCATCCTCTACCACTAATGTAAGTATGTGCCAGATGTATTGTTTAGTAGATTAAACATACTGAGAAAAAGGCAGGAAGAAATAGAGAATACTATAGCAGAAATCATTTTCAATATTTTAGATGTTATAGTTAATAACAGCATAAATGCAAAAAAAAATTACTTACTCTTTGTTCTGCAGATAGAACTCTAATTTCAAGGTGCCCACTATTTGATAAACAATTTTAAAGATATCAAAATCTACAGAAATAAATATTTTAACTCATTAGGTATTACTTTATAATAAGAGTGCAAACTTCTGATCTTCATCTTTCTGTGCTGGAAAATATGACACTTCTCTGGAAGCAATATTCTCTCTCATGTACTTTCAGTCCTAAAATGCATTTATTTATGCCACAATTCAGAATAGAGTAACACGATGAAATCCATAAATGTTATCACAAAATAACAGAAAAAAACTGATCGACTTACTCTAAAATATCTGCTTCCTGATGGATTCTAATAATTAAGAGCATGAGGTCTTCAGTAGTTCCACTTCTCTTTTCTTAAATAAAGTCACAATATCACCATCAATATTTTTCTACTCCAGTTTGTGTCTTCTTTCTTTTAAAGCAAGTTATTAAAGTTTGTGTCTTCTTTCTTTTAAAGCAAGTTATTAAAAAAATTTAACAATAACTAACAGGAATATTTCTTCCCTCAACCAAATTCTGGGAATTCTGATTCAAACTAGCTGTATACTGAAGGAAAAGCAGGAACAGAAATCTCCTGCTGGTAGAAAACTCAGGACACAGACAATGCTGTGAAAACATGTTGTTTCCGGTCTGTGGTAGAGTCAAGAGGTGCTTCCTAGAAGAGAGTGCATGAAGACTTCCAGAAATGAACTCCACCCCTACCAGCAACAGAGACTTCAGTTGTAGAGGGCAGTCCCAAGGTAACAAACATACTGTAGTGGACAACTCTGCCTATTGGCACAAGAGATTCTGCTTGCTTATATACTATAGGCCAGTGATGGCGAACCTTTTTCGGTTCGGGTGCCAAAAGGGTACGCGAGCGCACGATAGCGTGCGTGAACATGCGTGCCCACACCCATAATGCAATGCCCTCCCCCTGCATGCGCACAATTCCCGCACTGGCCCCCCTGCACATGCACACAACCCCCCACGCTCCCACCCCCCACGCATGCACACAGGCCTCACTGAAGTCTGGAGACTTGTGCTGTTTTTTGGTCTCCCCAGGGTTCAGGGATGCCGTAAAATGGCCCAACGGGCCAACCGGAAGTTTGGAAATGAAATGGAAGTGGAGCTGCCCTACTACTTACCTTCAGATAGTTGCAACCAGGCCTCGCATACCTCGGCCCATTTCTTCTGCAGCCGGCAAAGCTTTCCTGAAGGCCTCTGTAGCCGATAACAGAGCTCCGGATCGATCTGGAGCTCTGTTATCGGCTGCAGAGGCCTTCGGGAAATCTTTGCTGGCTGCAGAAGAAATGGGCCGAGGTGTGCGAGGCCTGGTTGCAACTATCTGAAGATAAGTAGTAGGGCAGCTCCACTTCCGATTCGTTTCCGAACTTCCGGTTGGCCCGTTGGGCCATTTTTCAAAATCCCCAGGCTTCAGGAGGCTCTCCTGAAGACTGGAAAGAGTGAAAACGGACAAAAAGAAGGCTGAAAATCATGTGTGCACTGGAGCTGACATAGGGCAACGCCTCACGTGCCCTCAGATATGGCTCTGCATGCCACAGGTTCGCCATCACTGCTATAGGCCTTTATCTGTGGCTGGGAACATTTCCCCTGGATTTTCCCTAACCTCAGAGGTAGCAAATATAGACTCGGTCTTGATATTTCAATGAAAGTAATTCAGAACAGATGAAAATGATATTCTTGGTGGACAAAAGGCTATCAACACATTTCCTCAGTTTTATTTTTAAATAATGATTTAATGGGAGCAGAAACAGTTAATACTATCCAGTTTATGCAAAGTAGATATATATTACAGCTATTTATGCTTTAAGAGTAATATTAACTATAGAAAGTGGCTTCTTTAATAAAAAGCTTATTTATAAAGTTAATTCAAGTTTTAAAGCACTATCTTTTTATTCAGTTCAGGTGGAGGCCTGAGAATATACATATATATATACACACACACTGTGTGTGTGTGTGTGTGTGTGTGTGTGTGTGTGTGTGTGTGTGTGTATGTATATATGTATGTATGTATGTATGTATGTATGTATGTATGTATATAATACATTGGCAACACAGAGGGCAATTTCTTTTAAAATTCCACAAAACACATCGAAAGTATATTTTTTTGTATCCTCTTATTTTCTCTCAACAAAATGTCAGTTTTCAGGCAGGGAAAACTTTCTATTATCAAAGAAATATATGGTTACTTGCAAGTCAAAAGTTTTATTTATTTATTAAATTTTGTCCAACTCCATAGAGTTTCCTGGCTATGTAAAACAATAAAAAGAGTACAGTATTAAAACAACACAATGAAAAAGAAAGAATTGTGGTGTCAAGATATAGCCACAGAATATAAAATCTTGCATAAATATTTCGATAGGAAGCCTACTACTCATCCTAGGAAAAGTCATATTTTTAAGGACTATCTCTATGAGATAGTCTAAAGTGTCATACAAGGGGATGCTGTTCTAGATGGCAAGCAACGTGACACAGAAATCCAACAGTATTTGGTCAATAAATCAAATACATGCCCATCTTAAACCATATTCTGGTTGGTTTGTAGCCAAGAATAAACAACAATAAGAACAAAACAAATAATAACAGGAAAAAACAACAGAAAAAGCTGGAACCACAGTCACACTTCCTTGATTCAATCTACAACATTCTCCTCCCAATCTGACCTCACCATATCCCAAGTTTTTGGAAGATAGCCAGATCTGAAGTCCTTTCCTGAAGGTTGAAGGTTGGAGACCTGTTGGATCTAGGAGAGGAGGTGTTTCATAAGGCAGGGACTGCAATGGAGAAGACGTGCTTCTGAGAGCAAGATAGCAATGTTTAAGGGAAGGGACCTATCTACTCTGATGGGATAGGCAGATACTTCATGGAAAAATGGTTTTTCAGATAACCTAGTTCTAAATTAAAGTAAAAGGAAAACGTGAGCAAAAGTTATCCTTACCAATTACATTATTATGGGATTATTTACCACCAATGTGTATAGAAGTTTATATTCCAATAGTAACACAATATGGCTCAGTGTCAATACGTATGGAGTTTGGTCAGTTTAAAGAGAATTATCTTATATGCTCCAGATGCTTTTTTGTCTGTGCCTTTTCTTCCTAAGGAAGCCATCTCACATTTTTCATGGTATTTTGACTAAAAAAAAATCCTAAGGAAGAAAAAGCACACACAAAAGACTAGCCTTTAGACAGTGAAATGAATTCCCTAATACGCTAAAAAGGATGTTGAGACTCTAGAAAGAGTGCAGAGAAGAGCAACAAAAATGATTAGGGGACTGGAGGCTAAAACATATGAAGAACGGTTGCAGGAACTAGGTATGTCTAGTTTAATGAAAAGAAGGACCAGGGGAGACATGATAGCAGATTTCCAATATCTCAGGGGTTGCCCCAAAGAAGAGGGAGTCAAACTATTCTCCAAAGCACCTGAGGGTAGAACAAGAAGCAATGGGTGGAAACTAAACAAGGAGAGAAGCAACTTAGAACTAAGGAGAAATTTCCTGACAGTTAGAACAATTAATCTGTGGAACAGCTTGCCTCCAGAAGTTGTGAATGCTCCAACACTGGATGTTTTGAAGAAGATGTTGGATAACCATTTGTCTGAAGCAGTGCAGGGTTTCCTGCCTAAGCAAGGGGTTGGACTAGACGGCCTCCAAGGTCCCTTCCAACTCTGTTGTTGTTGTTGTTGTTGTTGTTGTTGTTGTTGTTGTTGTTGTTGTTGTTGTTGTTGTTGTTAGAATTGTAGGAATAAGAGCTACCTATAAGGGGTGTGAGTAGAAAACTGCCCTCCCTAAATGGGCCCCTTATTCTTTGCTCCTAAATCATCTCGCTCATTTCACAAGGCCAGAAAGATACATTATGTGGCCAGCACATCTTATCTATGCTGTTACAATAGAACGCTTATTGTTAAGCTAGCTGGTGAAAGTAGCTGGGGGGGGATTCACTAATGAAATTACTGTTGCTTATTTTTGCCTTGTGCTGCGATATAAAAGCAATAAACACTGTGTAGGCAGTCAGACATCTTTGCATGTTGAAATGATTTGCCTCTAATTCCTTCACAGAATCAATTTTATTATCTTTAGAAAGGGAGGGAGTTGACCACAGCTGGGAAAATTTGTTAGCCAGTCACACAGTATGTAGATATTCCTTTTAAAATTGTATTTGTTTTTAAATATTGACAATTGATTGCACACCTCTGAGATTATGCATATAATAGGATGACTTGTAACTATCTTGTTTTGTTTTGCATTTTAGCTTATTTTATTAGGTTGTTTTGTTTTTGTAATTGATTATCCCATGGGTATAATATGGATAATATCAAACTGCAGGGCCCCCCAACCTTTTGGGCACCAGGGACCTTTCTGGGAGAAAGGTTTTTCCATGGACCGGAGGGAGCATGGTTTTGCCTGCTACCTGCATGCCACAAATGGCTTCGCTTGTTTGCGTAGCCCAGTTGCTGGCATGCCACGGATCGGTGCCATTCCATGGATCAGGGGTTGGGGACCCCTGCCATACTGTATTAGCAATAGTGATAGCACTTACATATACCACTTCATAGTGTTTTACAGCCCTCTCTAAGTGATTTACAGAGTCAGCATATTATCCCCAACAATTTGGGTCCTCATTTTACTGACTTCGGAAGAATGGAAGGCTAAATCAACCTTGAGCCGGTGAAAATCGAACTGCTGGCAGTCAGCAGAATTAACTGCAATACTGCATTCTAACCATGTGCAACCATGGTTCAGTAGAAATATGGATACATGGATAACTGGGTTTGGATTATCTATGAATGGGCATATCCCTGAGTATATACAATAACTTTTTAAAAAGTATCTGTATATCCTGCATATACTTGCTATAAATCTATCCAGAGATAAAATGACCCTTGATTTTTTTAACCAAAATATGAAAAACAGGGGATGGCTTATCCGTGGGTTATACATTCTTAATGGTATTTTGGTTGTAAATTCAAGGCTCACTTATCTACAGATGGGTCTTATACACAAATATGTCATCGTCATCATCATCATCATATCATTATCATCATCACCATCATATCCATTGTCTAGCCCAGAGCTGTCAAATTCCCAGAATGCAGGCAGGATGCGTCACGCGCTGGCCATGCCCACGCCCAGTTTAGCAAAGGGAAAAAAAGTCCTGATACATCATGTGATGCTGCCATGACGTGAGTTTGACACCCCTGGTCTATCCACTGCAGGATGAAGGCCTCTTCCGCATGTTTCCAACTAATATGTTCTGAGTGTGTAATGTAAAGTATGTATGTATGTACAAGTATGCAATGATGTCTTATCTTGAACTGTTTGACTTGTTTCTCGTGTTATATCAAGATATGTTGATAACTCATGGATATAGAGATATTCAGAGCTATTTTCCAGCTCTTCACAAATTTACTCCCGTTCTTTCTGATACCACATAGAAATATTATATGCTTATGATGTGATAGCAATAGCATTTAGACTTATATACTGCTTCATAGTGCTTTACAGCCCTCTCTAAGCGGTTTACAGAGTTCAGCATATTGCCCCCAACAATCTGGGCCCTCATTTTACCAACCTCGGAAGGATGGAAAGCTGAGTCAACCTTGAACCTGTTGAGATTTGAACTGCAGACAACCGGCAGTCAGCAGAAGTAGCCTGCAGTACTGCATTCTAACCACTGTGCCACCATGGTGATGATTCCTTTAGCAAACTTTTAAACTACAAATTATTAATTATTAATTAACTTTTAAAATCTAAGCAAGAGATCTTCATATTTGCTAGAGACTATAACCAAATTGAATTCAAAATTATAAAGAAAATGATAGATTGTAATAAACTTAAGCTTATGGACCCTTCCTTCTTCTTTTTCTGCCCACAATTTTAAACACTCCCAAGCATAATAATTATCTATGAGCAGCAGAACTGCATTGATTCAACAGGAAGCTCAACTAAATCCAAAATGAACTGTAGAAAACTCTTAAACTAACATATCTCATTTCTAAAAGCATACCTAAAATGGTATGCCTTTTCTGTTCAGTGTACCTTCAAAGTATACAGATAACAAAGCTACAGAAAAACAAATTGAGAAGAAAATGCTACTCTTCAAAGATAAAACTACAGGTTATATAAATCCTACCAAAAAAACTCAGTGGTATTGTCTTTTTATTTGTTAGGCAATTTTATAAGAGGCATTAACAAGATTTATTTGCCAGGCTGAAAACTATAATTTTATTTCTTTTTATATAACGTATATTATATATGCAGTGATTGTAAGAGACCATGGAACTTACTGTATCTAGTCTATTCCTTTCCTAGTGAAACAACCCACTGTTACAGTATTCTGGACAGCCTCTGTTTAAATATCTCCAGCAAAGGAGAATTCACTGCTTCTGAGGTAATCTGTTTCATTATTAAACAGTTCTTATGGTTAGAAACAATTTCTTAATGTTCAGCTGAAAGCTTGTTCCTTGCAATTTAAAACTCATCTTTTGTCTTATGTTCTGAAATAACTCTGGCAAGTTATTTCCCCTTTAACATATGAAAGCCCTTCAGATACTTGAAGATAACCACCATATCTCCCAAGGCCTTCTCTTCTCTAGGCTAAACATATCCACTGTCTCCAACTGTTCTTCCAGTCTTTCCTTCCAGGAACTTATCATTATAGTTGTTCTCCTCTGGACATGTTCCATTTGTCAATGTCCTTCTTAAAATGCACTGCATAGAAACAGACACTAAAAATTGTTGCGCTATTCCCAAAGCTTGAAATAATATCCTATAGTAAAATGCTTCGGCTTGCCGGAAAATTTAAGAATTGATATAAATATAAAAGGAGAAACATTCACTTTTGAAAGTCACTTTCCATTTTTAAAATAAAATAATTATATAAACATGTAGGACCATGGTACTGCAATAATGTATAGAAACAGACTTCAAAATTGAAGTGTGGATCCATAAACATTCTTACAACATATTTTGGCAAGTCTTCAAAGCTCTGGTGAACCACTAATTCCATTCTTCAAATCATATTCTTTAAAAAGTATGTATTCCTATGGCACAGTATAAGTATCATATTTAAGAACAAGAAATAAAACATACAATAAATATAGAAACAGAATGAATTAAGGTAATATCTTATTAGCTTGCAGAATGGGAATTTGAACTTAATAAACTAATAACTTATGCTAATTATATTTTGCCATACCCAGATATCAACAAGTCTGCAATATTAAAAGCAATTAGAGTTACTATGCACATTTGTTTTATAATCCAAGCAACAGAATTACAGACCACTATTTCATAGAGAGAAAAAAACCTTCAACAAAAATAATCCTTCAACAAAGTTGAACATTAGTCATTTCAGTACTTTCTGCCTTTGACCTTCCTTTGCTTTTCACTTTATGCTATCCCAAATAAGGATAATAAAACGATGATATGCTTAATCATGATATACATTGCAAGAAATCTTACCGTGAAACTATTGTTGACATTTTTAGTGCTAGATTCTGCCACACTGGCATCTGTCAGATCGACCTCATCAAAAATAATTGACTGGAAAATTTAAAAAAGGTAAGAATTAATTCAAGAACAAAAAGAAAGTCTAATACAT
Source organism: Diadophis punctatus similis (assembly GCA_023053685.1). Lineage (NCBI taxonomy): Eukaryota > Metazoa > Chordata > Lepidosauria > Squamata > Dipsadidae > Diadophis > Diadophis punctatus. The sequence goes on from JALIGW010000033.1 coordinate 4,426,187, forward strand.
AAAATTTGGAGATTAAAAGAACTATAATGGGTAATTTCTTCACAGGAGATTCTCTCACCTATTTAACCGGAAGGATAGCTAAATCTTTTAGAAGTGGCTGATCGACTGAATGAATGGCAACATGAGCTAGCCAAATGGTGCAATTAGGGTCTATGCTCTATGATGGCATTGACACTCCATATCCATTTCCCCCAGACATGTTCTATGAGTCAAAACGCCATATAAAATCAGAGAAGCAGAATGCTGCCTATGCCTAGGATTATACTGGATATAATGACTTTATACTTCTACTACCCCACCATCTCTTTTGTTCACCAACAGACATTTCATCTGCCCTCTGGTGTTACTGTGGAAACTGGCTCTTGAAAGTTCCTTATGCATAAAAAAGATGCCAGACTCGTTAAAAAAAGAACCATTCAAACTAAAAGTAAGTTAAAGAGGCCTAAAGTATTTATGAATAATTTTAAAAACAATACAGTCTTAGTGCAAGGAGTCATTTTATGCACCTCTTCCATTGGAAGTCCCACCCTTTCTTGCATGGTGATTGGTATGTATGGTTGAAAAAGAACTGCTTTAGTAGGCTTTGCAGTTGGGAAAGGATATCAATAGAGGGAACTTGAGAGGAAGAGAAAAATAAGGTATCAGCTGATTCACCCTTGAAATAGGTAAATGGAATAAAATGGAATAAAAATCTAAAGTCCATCTGCCCATCTGCTCCTAATTGCTCTTTTGAGCAGTGGAAGTTGGGTACTTCTCAAAGCTATATCTGTCTCTCAATTTGTACCAATCACCATAGAATAGAATAGAATAGAATAGAATAGAATAGAATAGAATAGAATAGAATAGAATAGAATAGAATAGAATAGAATTCTTTATTGGACATACAAGGAATTTGTCTTTGGTACATATGCTCTCAGTGTACATAAAAGAAAACATACATTTGTCAAGAATCATGAGGTACAACACTTAATGATTGTCATAGGGTCCAAATAAGCAATCAGGAAACAATCAATATTAATATAAATCGTAAGGATACAAGCAACAAGTTACAGTCATACAGTCATAAGTGGGAGGAGATGGGTGATAGGAACAATGAGAAGACTAATAGTAACAGTAATGCAGCCTTAGTGAATAGTTTGACAGTGGTGAGGGAATTATTTGTTTAGCAGAGTGATGGTGTTCGGGAAAAAACTGTTCTTGTGTCTAGTTGTCTTGGTGTGCAGTGCTCTATAGCGTCGTTTTGAGGGTAGAAGTTGAAATAATTTATGTCCAGGATGCGAGGGGTCAATAAAAACAAGAAAGGGTGGGACTTCCAATGGAAGAGGTGCACAAAATGACTCCTTGCACTAAGACTCTATTATTTTAAAAATGATTCATAAATATTTTAGGCCTCTTTAACTTACTTTTGTTGTAACGTATGACATTTTCCAGGCTTCCGTAAAAGCTTGTGAAAAGATGCCACTGTTTCAAGAAATCCGTTTATTAAAATTAGGGTAACTAATCTGGAACAAATCTTATGCTCATGTATCTAGAGGTATTTGATTCCTAGCAGATCTCCTCACTTATAAAAATACAAGCTCTTCATATCTAGAAGCATTTTTATATACAAATACACTTCAAAACAAAGAACCTTAAAGTTGTATTCTTTATATGACACAAGGTCAAAACTTGAACAGAAGCTCACTAGAATTCTCCATTCCAATCTACTGCTATATGAAGTCCTGACACAGCCAAGCAAACTTGTTTCAACTGGAGAGTTCTCCACATATCTAGACAATACTAACAGCTCAACCTCATCTGGTAAATATTCAAGTTACCATTCAGGATAAATTTAAAGTGTCTTTTCATTATAATTAATTTTTCCGAAAATGAATTTTTGCCAAGAAGAGATTGTGAAAGAAAGCCAGGTGAATAAAGTTATTGCTCTTAATGACTATGGTAAATACATTATCAAGTGCTTCCAATACCCAGCATGAGAAGAATTCTGTATTAGATTCAGCTTTGTTATATAAAATAAAACTTGAAAGAGCATAGACCCTATTGCATAGAGGTGGAATGTATGATAAAATACAATGTTATACCATATTTATCCTATATTTCTGATTTAATATTGTCAAGATTTTGCAGTACCGGTATCTCCAAAGGCACACCACGCTAGGAGCATTTCAATATTATTGTTCTTAAACTAACTGTATTCCTATGGGTAATAAAAATGAAATGTGTGATCCTATTTTAATATTTATACTTAATGGGGCAATAACATACCTTAGCAGTTTTTGCGTAGTATAAAGTTCGTCCTCTCAATTTGAAATATCGTCTTTTCCACCGCTGGAAGGAATTGGTTTGCTTCATCAATATGCCCTCTTTAATAATAGTCTGGAAGCCAAAAAAAAATTCAATAAAGTTTTACTTACAGCCCATTTATCAGTACTTGCTCCTCTTCCATAACAAATAGAAGTATTGCCGAGGTTGATAAAAATATTATTTGACTGCCCTCTGCTGGAAATAACTAACACATGTTTGATCTGTAAATCTTTTCTATATCCAAATGCAAGAAGAAACTATTGCTTCTATGTATAGAAGACACTATCATGCTTTGAAAATACAGTTCATTCAGCAAAAATTATCTTATAGTCATAATACCAGACTGTAAAGCTCAGGCTAAGGCCAGCCCTGTCAATCCAGCCTAAGCTCTGATGTGACTTATTTTAGCACACAGCAGGATACCTCATGTAAGCCTATCAGCATTTGACTGCCACAGGAAACAATCTGCATATTTAAGAAATGAGGAGGACAACAATAGAAAAGCAGAGAGGCAATCTATCCAGCTTCCCCCCCCCCCCCATATTCTTGGCCCTGTCCTCTTGCTCATTGGCTGGCTGGCTGGCATTTCTCAGGCTGAAGTGCCAAACCTATCTTTACACAGTTTTGCCTTTCCCCCACCCCACAGTTCCTCCACACTCACACACACATTCTCTACACCCCCTTTCACAAAATATGCATATCCAGCTATAATGGTATTTTTATCTGCATTCATTTAGTCACTTTTATTTAAATAAGAAAATTAGCTCAATGGGGAAAAAGTCAATAAATAATGGAAGATAGGTAAATCTTTAAAACAGATGGAAGTTTTCAAACCAAATACAATGGGTCTGGCATTAACTGACCAAAGCAGAGCTTCTATCAGCAGTAAGTGGCACAATATCTAGTTTAAATCAGGGGTGAAATCCCACAGGTTCTGGAGAACCAGCAAATACCACCTCTGGCTGGCCCGAGAGTGGGGAGGGAATGGAGATTTTGCAGTATCCTTCCCCTGCCATACCCACCAAGCCACGCCCACAGAACCAGTAGGGAAAAAATTTGAATTTCACCCCTGGTTTAAATACTTCACTTAGCACTCTCTTCTCTTACCAATTCAAGCAGTTCAGCCCAGAAACAAAAATTTTAAAAGATATTGAAAGAATTCCATAACGTATTAGTTAGTTAGTTAGTTCGTTCTTTATTTGAAAATAAGAATGCAACGTATGAAAGATAGCAGTGTTTTCAATGTAAAAAGAGTGATTTAAAAATTACTGTTGCTTAACACCATTATACTTAACAATGAATGTAATCACTAAGATATTTAAAAATAATTTAATGTTAAATTTACAAACTAACTAGGTCCAAACTATTTTCTTTAGATATTCTATACATACCCACCTATTTTAATATGTTGTTGCATATCAAGGTCTCCAACACTTAAAAGTACCCTTTAATAGAGGGATAAATTATCTAAAGTGTCTGTTCTTCTTAATTGATGCAAATTTTCATGGTTTCCCTTGCCAACTGTTTTCTCAGTAATCATGGGGGGAAAACCAGTATAAAACCATCACTTCTCATTTGTTTACAGAAGAATATACGGTTCATTCTAATTTTATTAAATTAAAAACCAAATCAGAACTCTTAGGGCAAAAAAAGAATCACCACTATAACCTATCAGGCAGCTTACATCTGCCTTCTAAGTCAAGATAACCTAAACTAGAAACAGTGAAATATTACCATAACTAATTCCTGTTGATGGCATTAAATGGGACAGAAACCTTGGATTTCCTATCTTTATCAGTGATGAAATGGGGAAAACTCATTCATACTTTTCAGGGACAAAATATAGAAGAGTTAGCAAATAGAGTTTGCTTAGTTGACCTGAGCTGACCTCAAAGAAGCTAAGCATATTCAGACCTGGTTATATTCAGAACAATGGCTCTGAACTAGACTGGAAAGTTAAAAAAACTTCAGAAAAAGGCAATGCTGAATGGCTTTTTATAAGAAAACAATACAGTTACTGTACTCATAGGCACCAGTTCAACACGAGACACTACCTTTTTATATTCTAGGATAATCACTATCAGATGGTATCCATTATTATAATCCTCAAAATTATATAATAGAATACATTAAAGCACTAAAAATGGATGTCATTGAGCCTGATTGCCATTAATTTCCCACACACCCATGTATTTTTCAAGGTAATAGCACAGAAATTATTTCCTTCTGCACTTTTATATGTATTTTTGCTAACATCTGTTTAGCCTACAACCTTGATATCTCCTGGTAATCTCTCACCATCTATCAACCAATAGGGCTATACAGAGCTTTGATTAGATTTGAAAGAGGATCTTAGAAACTTAATATCTTTGTGCATCTCTTGAAAGCAACAGCTACTAGAGGATGTCAGAAAAAGACATTGTTGCTTTAAAGAGTTGCATACAGGTGCTTTATTCTAATTCTGAAGCACCTTTTTGATGCATTGTAATAAATAAGGTCCAAATCTGTTTAGCTTATGAAGATTAACTATGCTCAGTTAGATGCTGCCCCCTAGCTGGGCTCTACTAAAGCAAGGCACTACAGAACTGACATACAAAAATCTCTTAAGAAATAGTCTTCAACTCTTCATAGGATGTGTATGTTCAAAAATCAGCCTGTTTTTTTAAAATTATGAGACAGAGCAATATGTATTCTTCCTACCCTACAGCTAAAACAGACAAAAAGGGCAGCTACCCTGACTACCATAAGGATACGCACATCATAATGAAGTCACCTCTTAGGTTAAATTATATATGCAGTTCATACTATAATTTGCCATAAATCAGCAATAGGGATTCTGTACAATTTCAACCAGCAAAATGCATAAATGAGCCATTAGATAAAATTGAAATTAACAAAATTATATTTTCCTAAACAAAATTTGCCTTATAACAAGAATCAAGTATTTTTCAGACAAATTTTAATAATTGCTTCCTTCCCAAATAAAGTAAGAACAAGCTATATTTCGGATGAAAACAACAGAAAAACATGTATTATTACAAGTATTTAAAACAGGTGAAACAATCAAAGCTTGAATGCTTAAAAAGATTGATAGAGGAACAACTGGAAGTACAAGGTGAATTATTTAGCTCTTATAAATTATCACAGAACTAAATTTCTGTTTCTAATTTGATTTTACATTTTATTAGCCTGAAATTTGCTAACGTTAATATTTTGTATCCTACTACTACTTCATTCTGTTTAAAGTTATGTCCACCCATGTTTTCCAGCCAGCCAGGGTGTTTATTCACATCTACAGAACAAACTCACCTGTGCAAATGTTGAGTACTCTTCCATCTCTTTTAAATATTGGCTTTTCAAAAAAAAAATCACCGCTATCTCCCCAAAATTGTGGAGAACAGCATGCACTTCCCCTTAATTAAAAATAAACCAGGGGATTTTTCCAGTATTAGAATATTTACAGGACCTCCATAGGTGCATGATTTAGATATGAAAAACTAGCAAAAATGATGTCACTGTGATTAGGCTGCCTCTTTCAAAACACAGATGCTGCTGGGGGAGAAAAATGAGCTTGTAGTTTACAGCTGCCCATCTCTGCAAGAGAGCTGCTGTTCTATTTATAGTCAGGCAGCTTAGAAAAGACTTTGGTGGGTTTGGGCGGAAAAGGCTGGAGATAAGATCAAAATGACTTTATAGCGTTTTTCTTTTTTTATACATTGCTCCTTTTCTGTAGTTTGTTCATTTCCCAGTTAGTAGTTTTCGGTCTTTTCAATTCTAGGGAATGCTTTTTGAGCCACCAAGAGTTGAGGTGAAAGCAAAGTAGCAGTTTTCGTCTCACTAAACAATCTTTAAAAGACATAGGACTCCACGTTCACAGCATATTTTTAGGTATCACATGTGGGCAGTTATCCACAGTCAATGGCTAAAGAGGAGAAACCTATTATTCTGCCTCCTCACTCAAAAATAAGCAAGCACTATTATAAGAATTTCTACACGCTCTCAATAGCTATCAGAAAGTCATAAGAAATAATGCATTTTAATTATCTTGGTCATTGTTGGTAGCCAATGCAAGCACCAATTAAAAATTAAAATCATCAAGAATTTGCATTTCAGCAATGCTACTTGGGTCCCAAAGAATGCAATGAGGTACCCACATAGGAATGAATAATTGTTAAAAATCATGCTGTGTCTTCTTTCCTGTTTCACAACCAAGAGCATTGTATTAAGTGTTGTAGTTAAGTGAAGGTCTAAGTCTAGACAGCTCAAGTAATAATACTTTCCTTTTCAGATGAAAAGGAAGGAAATAATGTTTATTTTAAAAAAGCCCTCCTGGTTAATTGATCTGCTCTAGGAGAAAACAAATGAGAAATAATTTATATTTACAACTTAGCCATTGTGTAGATTCAAGTATCTGTGACTAGATTCAAGTAATAGTGATTTGCCTGGTTCAGCAAATAACATTAATGAGATGTAAAACAATGTATTATGCAATATATACACACATGCTGTTACTTATGAATAATAATTTAGGATAATCTCATCAAATGATACTTCTATGAGTTCTGCAATGTCTTCTAATAAAGAAGAAAAATCATTTTGGAAAAAATGTATTTTTGCAATGTCTTCTGAGCAAGGTGAAAAATAACCCTTTTGAGAAAGAGCTCAAGAAAAGAAATTGTTCTTGCTTCCTGAATATATGCATTGTTACAGTATCTCTTCCGCAGTTGCAGGATTTTTCTTTCAAAATTTTATCTATCTCTTTTCAATAATGAATACAATATAAAGTACCGTAGTAACATCTTCTATTACTATCTGAGCAAAAGCCACTTCTTCACATAGATGAGCATAAAGTCATCCCCTGAATTTAGGAATCTGAATGCTAAGCAGGTGAAAACAAAACAAAAAAAGCCATAAAGCAACTGTGAATATGTTTTACTCACTAGTGTTGGAAAGTTAATTCAAACTGTAATGTAAGTCTTTGCAAACAGAGAGCACAAACTACATTGTGTCTGAACCCTATTATTGTTTCCACTTTCTGCAAAGTATGGATGGGAAGAAGTAGAACAATCTGAAAAAATCTGGAACAAATATATGGCTGTGTGTGTTATTTTGGCAACCCTGCACAAAAGCTCACATACATCAATTAAACAATAAAAACTGCCTACATTCCTTACAGTAATTACCTTAATTTCTATTTTCAGCTAAGAATCTACTATTTTTTACATTCTGGATATATTCTGGATTCCTATTGTTCTACACCAGTGGTTCCCAACCTTTCTAATGCCGCAACCCCTTAATATAGTTCCTCATGTTGTGATGACCCCCAACCATAAAATTATTTTTGTTGCTACTTCATAACTGTAATTTTGCTACTGTTATGAATCGTAATGTAAATATCTAATATGCAGGATGTATTTTCATTGTTACAAATTGAACATAATTAAAGCATAGCGATTAATCACAAAAACAATATGTAATTATGCCAGATCAGAAATTCTCGGGCCAGTCTTTGCAAGAGCACAAGGAATATCATCTTCCACAACAAGTCTACTTCTGTATTTAGACTTGATAACCAACAAGTGTACAGCAATATTTCTCAATCTCAGCAACTTTTAAGGTGCCTGGACTTCAACTCCCAGAATTCAAAGCAAAGCTGGCCCCTTAGCTGATGCTGTCAAAGCTCAGCCGCCAGGCGTCAAAAACGCCTCTCACCAAATGGCACCTCTCCCGACCAATCGGAGGGCTCGGGCGAGTTGAGTCGATATGGCCAGGCTTGTGGCAGTGGGGGGGGAGCTGAGGATGCCGGGGCGACCCCTGGGAAATGGTCATTCGACCCCCAAAGGGGTCCCGACCCCCAGGTTGGGAACCACTGTTCTACACCATATCCTGCTGCCATATGTTCCGCAGGTCAACTGTGCTGCTTGAAATATAGCAGATAAATTAAATAAAGAGAACTAAGTTTGTAATAAATTTATTTCTGCACCAGTGGTGAAAAGTAACCCAAAAGTAAAATAGCAAAATAATAGTTTGTAAAGCACTACTCAAAATTATTAAGAATTTATTTAGGCTAAATTGCAAAAAAAAAAAAAACTCCTTTGCCCTATATGCTCAGTAGTTTATAATGCTTATCATGGCTAAACTCCCACAAGATAATTTATCATTTATTTGCTTTCTTGTGGTCAATAAGATTTTCTTCTCTAAACAAAACAGAATTCAATCTAGTAACATCTTTTATTTCAATCTAATTATAACTAATATTCAATGATGCAACATATGACCTACATGGAAAATATCCCAGTATTCACTGTAGTTTGACTCTCCAATAGGTGGTCTAGAAAAGGTCCCTGTCCAGGACTCTTCAGAAAATAAAGCTGGACAGACCAATGTTCTGATATTTCTATAATTTCTAAATCACGGGTGTCAAGCTCGCAGCATCACTTTTTTACCTTCGCGGAGCTGGGGTGGGCGTGGCCTGCGCGTGACGCATCCGGCCGCAGGCCACCAGTTTGACACCCCTGTTCTAAATCTTCGATGCCTAACATACTTTCCACTAGATAATAATGCATGTGGCAATAAGTATATTGATATCTTGCAGGGCCATACCAAATGTGATTTTATTTATTTTTTAAAATGTAGTTACAACAAACAAAAAATGGGGAAGCTGGTAATATCACCTTTATTTCTATGAATATTTTTAAGTCTTACATAGACCCAGAAGCAATTTAAGAAACTAAAAAGTGCATCAGTAATGATAGCTGCATGTCTTGTTTGGGAGTCTATCAATCTTCTCAGAAATTAGACAAATGTAAAAAAAAAAAACAGGAACAGGCAGACAGTGCTAGAACTTTTTCTAGCACTATGACTTGATTCACTCATAATTCTAAATAGTTTCAGTTAACCAAAACATTTGGGGAGCACTGCTCTGTACCTTTGGAATTAAAATTTATCAGAGCTTATGGACAAATACATATTTGATACAATGTACCTGTACGATCATTTGTGAAAAACATAGCCAAAGGATTTTAGTATTTGAGTGCCTGTGAACTGAATGAGTACAGCTGTGATAGTTCCCTTGGATGCTAGCTTGGACAAGAAAGAGCAGCTGGCTTCAGAGTTATCCAATGGGAGTAATGTTGAGGACTCAGAGCCTGAGATGTCTTCAGTGGACAACTCAGTGGAGCCAAAGTTGGAAATGGCAGAGATGGGCAATCAAGGCAAAGCTGCTCAGGTGGTGCCAGGACACCAAGTTAGAGCCACTGGGTAAATGGCAGGCTGCACAGACTGGGGAGGAAATGCACCTGCAACCAGTCAATTCAGACGAAGAGTTGCTGCCCTCACCCAATCCATGGATGTGCAGGGCCAAGCAGAGAGAGGAGCAACAGAGATCAGTGAGGCTACTCACGAGGAGGCAGCCTTACCTTTCTCAATGAGGCACACAGGGTGGTGCCCATTTAATCAGGCATTAGAACTTAGTCAGTTGCTGTGTATGTCCTGAAGATCTCATCCTGCCTTATTGTGTCTTGAATTCTGTGATGTTGTTGTGTTTGTTGTGTCTTTGTGATGCCATCATTGTGCCTTTTTCTTGCCCAGCCATGGTGGCTCTCCCTTCCCTTCCCTTGCCACTTTTGGAGCAGAAGGAACCTGACCTTACTTGAGATTTTGAACTTTGCTATGATTGGCCTAAGACTCTTGAGGGAACTTTGCCACATAGTCTTGAAACTGGTCTTGCGGTAAGGACTTTTTATATGCATAGTGAGGACTGGGGAATGATTGGGCTTAGTTGTACAAATATATCTAACTACCTCCGGTTTGTGTGTGCTCCTAGACAACAGCCATTATTATAAAAAGGAAAACTGATACTAGGGATTGGATGACAAATTAAAAGCACCAGAGTAAAATGCAAAATAATCAAAGCATTTGGGGAAGAACAGAAGCTCTGACTGAGAAACATGTGTAACACATGTTGTGCTTATAACATCCTTTTTAAAATTACCTGCTATAACTTTACTTATTGTTTTAATTCATGGAACAACCCCCCCCCCCACACACACAGATAGTTAAAGTACTGTTAGTTAAACCTTTGTCTTATTCTATGACTCAAGTCAATTGTGCTTCCTTAAAAAAATGTAATATTGCATTATGTTTTATAATGACATTGCCTGTCTCACACATAAAAATCTCACTGTACTATACAGTACTTCAGATTTTCCTTTTTTTTAAGACAACCAGTTATACTTCTCAGTGTACTCTGATAAATACCCAGGAACAGAATATTTGCTTTGTGAATGTGAAGAAGAAACAGAAATGAAATATAAAAGTTTAAGACTGAACACATTTCAGGCTTTAAGAAGCTTAATGTTTTCTTGCCAATATATGAGATACAAGGAAAACACTGTCTTAGCACATGAGATTTATTGCAATGAATACTTAAGATCTAACTCGCTGATAAATTCAAGAGACCAAATTCTTGGCTACAGAACTAACACTTACTATAATACCATAAAACTCTCCAAAGCTTATAACCATTCAGAAGAATTAGAAGAACAATCCTACAGTGACTGGGAGGAAATTGGATTAGGAAAACAAATCCTATACTCATGGTTCATTGGAATACTGAGTATTTCTCATTGATCTAAAGAAATGTCTCAAAGTCAAATCACAAATGCCCCATGGAAACTAGCCCATTAGTCTGAGGTCTGCAACACTGAAGCCTTTTCATCTAATGGTAGAAAACTTATTTTTAATTTCAGTCTATAATCTGTACATTACAGATGTTGCTGACTTGCAACTCTCATTCAGACTGGCAGACTGACTGAGTGATGTTGGATGTAACAATTCAGCACCATTAAATAGCCATAAGCTATCTGTTGCCCACCCAATTTCAAAAGAAAGATTCAATTTCCAAAAAAGATATTATTTCAAATCCCCACCCCACTGAATGTCTGTCAAACTTCCAAGTCTTTTGTTACCAGAAGCAAAAGTGGAACAACTACAGGATTTCTTTCCCCACACCCGGTCTTCACACTTTTTACAGATATTCCCAGCCAAGGCTGTTGCAGATCTAGCCTTTTGCTTCTTAATTCCACAGATAGCCCCCAAAAGACTTTCCAGTTCTCAACTTGCAAAAACAACCTGCATATCTGCAAAACCTGCATATCTGCAAAAACAATCCCTCCCCCCCCAACCCACCCATTTTAAAATTACACCAGAGTCCCTTCTACCAAGAGAGGACTTCCGATTCTTGCTCACCCCATTTTCTTCCTGTGTTCGCATTTTTTTTTCTTATTTTGCAGAAAAGGGATAATTTTCACAAGGTAACTTTGTTCTCCTGAAATACCAATATGAAGTGTATGAAGGGGAAATCAAAGCAGCACACTTTGTTACTCCTCCCAGCTCATGTTCTTCAAGGAGAAGATGAAGGATTGAAGAGAGGATTGCAGTGCAGCCAACTCAAAGCTGGTGGTTGTTGCAGCCTTTGTGGCTTCACATGACATTATTTCTTTTCCTCCCTTATGGTATATAGGAAAGGTACTGTTTTAATTAGCAGCTAACCTGCAAGCAGTAGTTTCCTCAAACAAACAAAAAACAGAATGCCAGTTACCTATATTCAAGTAGCTGAGTTCACCCTCCAGAAGCCTCACCTGACCACCTAAAAAAACCTGCATCTCCGCTCAAATTTTCTTGAAACCCTCTTCTGCATAGATTAGTACAAATACACTTCTATTTATTATTTTTTCAGTGCTACTGCTAAATAAGTATTGTTGCAATCTACAAAAAATGACCTGGAGAGTTGCCTGTTTAAAATCTCTATTCTAGAGAACCTAATGAATCTTTCTGTGTCTTAAACAGCTGGCTTTATATGATTAATGAGTACACATTACATATACGTTTTCAAAAAATTTCAAAAAAAATTCTTGCTAAGATCAAAGATCAAACCCTAACCCTAACCTAAATATGTAACAGAATACAGATTGCATCACTAAAAATGCTTAAATTGCACAGCTGCTTCTACTCTATTCATTTTCTCTGGAATGGCCTTACTTTATCTGGTCAAAATTTTAATGGGAAATCCTTAAAACATTGTTACCCCACTTTTGTTATTTCACTCTTTTCCATTTTTCTGCCTAATGTTTATTCAGACATTATTTGTAGTAATTTTATTTTGAACATTATAGCAGCACCAGTCTACACAGTTTAGAGATGCATCACATTATTACAGCATTTAAGAGGAATTCTTCCTTTTTAAATGAATTGGGAGGTTGGGTGGTGGACTCACATATACCTATTAGCAACCCAACGTACATGTATCCATTACATTATTCCCTTTTAAGAGAATAAAACATGAGGTAAGAAAATGAAGCAAAGCTAAAAGTTTTGAATCACTTTGTGGTGAGTTGGGCAGCAAACAAATTTAATAAGTAAAAGTACTTTATACCAGCACTATTCCTTATTACCCTCCGTATTTTCAATTCTATGTAGTCAATTCTTCTTTCAATAAACATTTCTTTCTCACAACAGAACATAACTATTACCTTTCCATCAATATTTGCAAAAATTAAAATTTCGCCATCCATTTCCACCATCTTAGGTAAACATTTTATGAAGGTATACAAAATCTATCTATTTATTCTATTTTTTGCTATTTATGTATTACTTGCAATTATTAGCTTGCAACTCCATTTCCCCTGGCAAACAATTACCTGGGTCTAAGATCCATTAATTGTTAGAGCCACACTCCCTGTTGCCTTATATAATTATGTTTCTCTCATCCTATAACCATGTAATATATATACAAAATATATGTAAGTTCATCTCTTGAATCAACACACTGCATTCATTATTTATTACTTATAAATTAAAATATAAATTACTTATAAATTACTATACATTAAACTATCAAGGATACATTGCGTATCCTCATCTTAAAGTCAAACCATTTTCTAATTCATTTATTCTGATGCACTGTATGCTTTACTTCAATCATATACCACTCTTAGTGCATTCAGCCACAATCTTTTATATATTCATCAAAACATACCATAATTCAAGACAATTCACTTAATCATATACTTCCTTTCTAAATCAAAAAAGTACAATAAACTTTACTTTGTAACAAAAAATTTACTGTTCTTAGCAATTCTTTTTTCCTCAAGTCTACTTTCCATTCACTCGAACATTTTTTTTACTTTCGCTTCCTGCAGTCACTGCACTGTACTTTTATTCATCTAATTATTTTCACTTCTTTTCATTTTTCCATGTCCATTTTGCTCACAAATCTATTGTTGACACTTGACAAAAATGATTGGTGTTACATTCATAACCGTTCATTACTCTTGTAACCTTCACTCATTCAGTCTTTCATCATAAATAAATCAAAGCAACCACACCTTAAACATGTTTCGTTGTGGTTTATATGTACAAATAGATTTATGTTCACACCATGTACATGAAATAAACAAGACCTTTTTCCAAGTAAATACTTGTGATAATTCTTATTCATTCTTAGGTCATCAAATGGCCAGATCATTATTTTGTATGCTTGCATCTCACTCCTCCTACTCATCCATTCATATTGCTTTTGTCCTGGACTGCATTCCTTGAGAAAGACTAGCTTTTTTTCCTTTATCACTATTATCACCAATATGCAACTATTACTAACTATGGATGTCTAGTTTTGTACCTACCCATAAAAATCTAAGCTGATATCAATTCATACCTAGTGATATTTTAGTTCTTGTATTCATATTTAAAAATGCAATTCATTTCCATGCATGTACTTCCCATCTCTACTCCATAAAAATGAACAAGCAACACTTTAATCTACAAATACTTGTGCAAATTTACTCAAAATTGGCTTGTCACTGTTCAGGAGTATCTATGTGATAAAAATGAATGTTTTGCCAATAATTATTTTTTTGTTTTAGACAATACCTGTAATCTTCCACAGACATTATGCAAAAATTGTAATTATGTAAAAAGGGACTAATGGGTAAGAACAGAAAATGCTATTAAAATGTTTGCTTTATTCTACTTCTATTTAAATAAGAATCAATGTTTTAACAGTATTAGAAACTTTGTTGTTACAACTGAAGTGCCATCACTATTATGCTGAGTCATATAACATGCACATTTTCTGCAAACCCTTCAAAAGAGATGCATCACAATGCATGGAAGCTACACTGCAGATAGTAAGGAAAATGGCTGTGCCTGCACATGCATGCAGAAACAACTGGGAACAGCTTCCAGACAATCATGTGAGTCTAGAAAAAATGTTACTTTGTATGCTTAGTATATATTATTGTGTATTCTGAAGCACTTTTTCACAGGATTTACAGTCCTATAACATATTTCCAATCATACTATCTCTTTCACTTTTCATTGGATGAATGTAAGGAAAGCAAGAGCAATAAGGGTTGGATTAAAAGTCACAAAACATTTTGATTGATAGTTCTGAAATCTTGAGTTGCCTTGAGAATGATACTTAGTTTAGCTAAAGTTTTTCAAGCAGATTAAAACAATGGAAGCTTAATGGGTATACATAATTTGTTTATACTCCTTGCACTTAAAATGTTGATATTCACATACCACAAGCAAAGTATTTGAGTTCTGTTACAGCTATATTGACTTAGGAAATGATGCAAAACATAGTAAGTGATTCATAGTTGGTTTCTGCCTTATTTGAACTCTCTCAAAAATTTGGTATTCATCAATGTTAAAATTAAAACTTATTCCACTTAAAATATTCTCATGTGAGGAAGTTGCCATACCACAATGTTCTCCCTCAGTAATGCTTGCATCCTAAAATTGCACTCATCAGACTGATATAATCTTTTTTCATAATTGTAAGGGAATTGCTTGATCACGGTTTAAATGTATTGTTTAAACACTGGAATCAAAATATTAAGCAGGAACATTTCAAATATTTGTGGTTCAGTTTTATCTAACTGAAGGCTTGATCATTACTTTTTTTCAAAAACATAAATAACTAATGCACGTGCACAAAATGTATGATTTCCTATGAAACAAGCAATTAGGAAACATTTGATATAATGTACAATGCACTGCCAGGAATTCTAAATTGGCATTCAAATGAAAAGAAAAACTACACACCAATATTATAAGATAAATAATGGGCTTGGAAAATGTTTTATGAAGCTTCCACCATATCTCTTATGTATTATACTTTTTATGAATTATGTACCAGACAAATTAATCAAGTTACTTAGTGTTTGCTATAGGTTTGACTATTGCATTACAAATAAATATTTTTCCTTATGTGAAATATAAGCCTGTTTCATTTGTCACATACCCTCGTCTAAAAGAAAAGTTTTTTATAGCTAATACTGCTGGTTTTCTCTATTTTATTTATATGGAAATTGAGAAGCCTAGAATAACCCTTCTCAGTCCTCAACTAAAGATTATACCATGTATACTTGGGTTAATTGTTTTATTGGAAACAAGTGTACATTCAATGTACTTCACACCATACAAGGACTACATTGTTCCTGCATTCAATCTGTGCAGCCTCCCTGCCCGTTTGTGTTGCAGATTGAAACAATGACCAGGAAACAGATATTGTGAAACACCTGAAAAAGTTTTCATGTGAAGGAGTCCCTTCCTCAACCAAAGAAAAAAAATAAAATTCAGAGGAAGAAACTCACGGCAGCTTCTAGGCAGCCTTCCCTCAGCCTGGATCCATGGAAACAGCAGAGGGTCTATTCTGGTGAAAAGAACCTGGTAGGATAGATCAGACAGGTGGACAGGTTGTGCCTACAAGGCAAGACCTGGAAAGGTATCTTTGAAACCACTGTTGGAGTTTAGGAAGCAGACTTAACTGAGCTGCTTGGGATACCTGCTAAGAAGTAAAGGGCTTCAAAAATTGTGTGTTCAACAATTGCCTTTAATAGCAAAACTCCAAAGACAGTGGAAGGAGACATAAATGTGTATTCTTTGGAAACTGAAGCTTCTGTCTGAAGGACAACTTGTCTGCAACCTCTGTCTCTTCTAATAATCCTTAATTACAGCACCCAATATTCTTCACCCTGGACTAGACTGGCTGGATCTTCTAGGAGTGGCCATTCATCAATGTCTCGAAAGCCAGATGATTTAAATGTAATTATTCAAATTTAATTTATTTTGCATCAACGTA
Organism: Diadophis punctatus similis; assembly: GCA_023053685.1. Lineage (NCBI taxonomy): Eukaryota > Metazoa > Chordata > Lepidosauria > Squamata > Dipsadidae > Diadophis > Diadophis punctatus. Next base: position 4,442,640 of record JALIGW010000033.1, read on the forward strand.
TGACTCATTCCTACCCCAAAGGACTTATCCACATGTGGCACTTGTAACAGATTGGGTTTAAGAACCCAGATACAATTCTGGTGTGAAATCAGAAAGTCATTGCTGTAATTCTCCCTAGTAGGGAAAGGCAGCTAAATTTATCTTTTAAGATCATCATGGACCTTTTGCCAACACAGTGATAGTTTTATTCATACTTATAAGAACTTCAAGTACTGAATTCAAACCAGAAAATATAACACTCCTCCCTCTTTCTAAGAAGCTTACCTTTTTACAGCTGTGCTATAAAAATGCTGGCGGAAGATCCAGGAAGATTGTGTGATACTACTTTCTAAACTCTGGACATTCTGAACCAAACAGTTATATAGTGAACATTTGTTCACTGTTCATTTGTGAACAGTATGTATATTATCTATGACTAATAAAACTCAATTCTGTCAGGCAGTTACTAAGTTTTTACCTCTAACAAGTTGGCCATTGAGAAGTGGCAGTCACTAGTGTTCCTAGGTAGAATCTTCAGGACACTTGTACTTCAGGACACTAAATACACCATTGCCTCCCAATGAGGGAGACTGCATATAAGTTTTTTAACTCTTAAAACAATGGGAAGATCAGTGATTGGGTTCACTCTGTTTTTTCTTTGGAAAAAACAGAGGCTACTATTTGCTGCCACCTGGACAGGGAGTAAACAGAAATTATTTTATCCTAGACATCACTCCCATGTAAGATAAAGATAAAGGCTTTCTCTGTCCAGTTGTGTCCAACTCCAGGAGGCAGTGCTCATCTCCATTTCTTAGCTGAAGGGGCCAGTGTGTCGAAGGCCCTGAAATGGTACCTATTTATCTACTTGCATTTCATGCTTTCGAATTGCTAGGTGGGCAGGAGCTGGGGCAAGTAACAGAAGCTAACCCCATTGTGCGGTACTCGGGTCTTGAACCCAAGCTGCCAACTTTCCAGGTGAAAAGCTCAGTCTATATATATATGATTGATTAGAAAAATTGATGGAGGGGGGAGGTGCGATGGCTCAGCTGAACTTGTCTTTTTTTACTGGTCAGGTTGTACCTAGTTGACTGTTCAATATAATATTTTTGACAAGACTCTCTGAAAAAGACTTGACTGAATAAGCAACCAGATATAGAGAAGCCAGTCAGTAATGACAAGTTAGCCTACTGAACAGAGTTTAATTTATCCTTATTAAATAAACTGATAATGTTTAATAAACTGATAATAATGTTTGTGCACAAAATGAGAGCATTCAAAGCACTCGTATCAAACTATCACATCACCCAGAGGAAAAATTGGTAGAAACGTCTGCTTAGCTGTACTCCCTCTGAGAGTAACTGCTGTTGCCACTGAATTCACCAGACCACTATGCTGCCTAAAGGGGGAGTTTGCACACAGGATCATAGATGAGCACACTAAAGGGAGGATTCTTTATACCAAAACCTAGTTTCCCATGGAGAATGTGAGAATAGCTTGGTTTCAACCTTAGAACTGTGTCAGTTTAAACTTTGCTAAGCCAAAACCCAACAAATGAGTTCGAAGCAAGTATGAACCCTGCCAGCGGGGACGGGGCCTTCTTGATCCAGTCTCAAGCCCAACATTCCCCCAAAACCCCAAGAGAATGGAGGCTGCAGTGCCAGGGGCTCCTCTCGCCTTTGTGCACGATGCAGCGACGAGCCCCAGCGCTTTTAGCGTCCATACCGAGAGCAAGCGCATCTCCTCCGGGCAGCCACCTCCACCGCGCTCCTCTGCTAGGCAAAGGCGCAGCCCTACCGCTGTCACCTTCACTGGCTCACCTGGGCTCCTTCTCTGCCTGCGTGACCCTGTGGCCGGGCTCGGATCCGTTATGGAGAACGGGGGGGGGGGGAGGATGAGGCTTGGAAGGACGAGGCTCCCACGAGGGAGGGGAGCCCGCAGGCTCTTCCCCCCACTGCCCGCCCCGGTCCTGGGACTGGTGGGGAAGGGGAGGACGGAGGGGGCGCCGCCGAAGGAGGTCTTCCCCTTGCATACCACCCCGATTTACGGTTGGGGCTGGAAGAGAGAACCGAGCAGGGAGGTTGCAGGCCCCGCGCGTTTTCCGCCTGGAAACGGCAGAGTGGGAATGAAATGGAGGATGGGAAGCCTCGGGAGCGGGGGGGGGGGGGGGAAGGCAACCCTCGCCACTGCTCCCCTCAAGGCCCGACCCTCGTAGCCCTCACCTTCTGGCGGATCTGGCCGGAGGTGGAGACCTTGCGGATGAGCTTCTGTGGCGAGCCGGATTCTTGCTCCGGCTCGCTGTCCGACGACTCTTCTGCCGCCGCCGTAGGGGCAGCGGCGGTGGCCCCGGCCTGGGGCTGCGAGGCGCCCGTCGCCGCCGCCACCGCCGCCGCTGCAGCTGCCGCCATGCTGCACGGGTGAAGAGCGGGGCGGGCAGCACCCCCTAGCGCCTCAAGCGTCGCCGTGCAAGCGCCGGCCCTGCGTGGGCTCAGCAGCAGGGGAGAGATGCCGGCAGGCTCGTGGGCGGGCCGTGTCCGCGCCTGCCCTCTGGCGGGCCTGCATCTCATTGGCCCGAAGCAGCTGCCCACTCAATGAGTGGGAGCTCGAGATTTCTCTTTCGCACGTGAATTAACGGACGGGATTTTCAGTCCGATGACAGGCAGAGTAATTAATCTACACCTTTAACTCAGTGTTTATTTCTCTGAATCATTCTCCACTTCGGTAACCTGAAATGATACAGATTATTCAGCGAGGGCACAACTCTGGCATTCACTGATAGTAAGTTTAGATCAGGTTGCTTGCCTGTCTACACGGTTACTGCCCTTGTGGAGTGGATTCATTCAGGGTACCTCGCCACCTTTCTTTAATTCTATTATAGTTCGGTTCTATTATGGTTTCTAATAAACAGCTGCTTAACTAGGAGTAAATCCACTGAGTTGTCTCTCCAATATTATGGAATCACAGGGGTGTATGGGGTGCTCAGGGAGGGGTAGAACCTCTGGTGTGGGGGCATGTCATGTCCTTTTACGGCAGCTCATTGTAGGGCAGCTCGTTCACCTTTGGTCCCAACCTGTCACTCAGCTCACCTGTTGCTCCTAGCAGCTGTAGCATGTGCAGCCGCCACACCCCTGGCAACAGCTTCGACAGGCTGGCCAAACCAGGTTGAGAGTAGCCATTGGGTCATTGACCTTCGGTGAAATAGGGACTTGTCTATCCTGAGCATGTGAAGACAGATTCTGGCGGACTAAACGGATGAAACCTACTAGAATAGGACAACGGTCATGAAGGCAGTCTCTGCAAGTGATGTAGTACGCTAAGAGCACGGCAAGACACGAAAGACGCCCTGATCAACCACTGCAGCCAGCCCATCTCCAACTGTCTCGACTCTTGTCCTGCTATTTGGAACAAGATAAAATCTGGGAAGAGAGAGTGAGTCTGACTATGCGCACCTCTCCCTCACTTTAATCCAATTCACGTGCAAGTCTTGACATCCCTCCCCCCAATTGATAGATGTCAAGGTCCTCTTCGAATACAATGGACGAACATTATCATGGAATCACAAACGTCCAGATTTAGCTTCACATTGGGAAAGAACTATCACCCAGAACAATTTTCAATGGGGCCAATATATGCCATCTATCCATGCTCATGTCCATACTTTTAACAGGTAACTTTTGAGGTGAGTTTCAAGTCAATGTTGACCCTTAAACTCAAAAGCATGCAAACTACTCAGAGCTTTCTCTCTCATCAGCTTTATTTATTATTTTACAAGCACACATTTCTTATGTGAATCTGTGCAGCCAACAACAAATGCACTAGCAATAACACAGATAAATAACTATAACAGCAACCAGTATATTACTATGGTTTTGAGGTCTGAGTCAAAGACTCGGAACATTCAAACAAATGCAAGTATTACTATGCAGGGTCATCCAACATCTTAGCCCAAATTTTGTAGGTCTTTAAGGCCTTACAGAATGCCAGCCAAGTCCCATGACAGAGTGTCCTGAGTATATACTAAGTCCCACTAGATGACAGTGCGTCATAGAGAGGACCTGAAGGATGCCTACTCTGTTGGGTCTGTTGGTATGGGCAGAAACAGTTAGAGATAGATGGTTCCAGAAATAAACTGGGTTTATGCCATGAAGGGCTTTTCAGATGATTACCAGCAGCTGGTATTGCTGGAGGACTATTGGAAGTGCAGTTTGAGAAGCAGTGATGATATATGGGCAGACCGGGGTGTCCTCAAAACTGTCCATATTGCTGTATTGTAGCAGGACAATTGAAGTATCCCAATACTTTTTAAAGGCAACCTCTGTAGAATATATTGTAATAATCTAAATGGGAGGAAACTAATGTATGAGTGCCTATGAGTCGCCCAGAGTCCCCTGGGAGTTGGGCGGCATACAAATCTGAACAAATAAATAAATATATATGAATAGGACTTCCATGTTTTTAAAAAAGAGACAATAGGTACCCAACATAGATTTGTGTGAAGGCTCTCTTGGCCAAAGTAGTAACCTCCTTTGAGCGGAAACTGTGAGTCCAGTAGGAGTCCAAGTTGCACACCAATTCTGCCTTAGGGAGTACAAGCCCATTCAGACTCAAGAATGCAATATCTCCAAATCCCAGATGGCTCAAAACCCACAGCTGCTTCTTCTGAAAATCAAATCAGCAGCCATTTAAAAGAACCTGCCAAATTAATTCACCTTCTTCCTATACTATATCAACTCAGACATTTTGATATAAACACTTAAACAGCGTTTAATACATTTTTTTAAAAAAAATCCATGATTTGGTGTTGTGATATAGAGACACAAGTTGCATTAGAATTATTCCTTATACTTTCTTTTTCAAGTAAAAGGCATGATTAGGATAAACAAAAATTAATTCAGCAAGATACAGTACTCTGATTCCTCTTCAGGTTTCCTCAAGTCAGTTCCTGCTGGAATGCTGTAGCTCAATTGTTATAATCCCTCATTCAGCAGGATGAGGGATGATAGTAGTTGACATTCAACACAATTGGAATTCACAAAATTGAAGAAAGCTACTTATAATTTTCCTATGTATGTGTAAAAAGAGTTTATAATTTTATAATAGAATGGGATCTACTTTCCCTACTGCAGCTAAATGTAATGGTTTTATTTTATCTCCAGTGCTCAATAAACTGCTTTTAAAGATGATAGGAGAACTAAATGATGGTGTGAGAAACCCTTATGCATTATTTTTTACAAATTCTGGGGAAATGGTGAAGTGCCAGGTGGCTGAATGTGTGCAAATGTTGATTCTCTGTTCAAATGGGAAAATTCACCAAACTGCAAACCAAGCAGTTTGTCATCAATATGTAGGAAGATTTTAGAGCAGGTCATAAAGTAAACCTTGAAAGTAAAGTGGTAATTATGAGAAATGTGTAAGAACAAATCTTGCTTAATTAATTTCATCTCATTTGTTTATTGGATACATTCTTTAATAATTGGAATATATAGGCAGGGAGATATCTTAATTGGTAGTGGTACTTGTGAAGATGATAGTAGATTGCTAACTGTATATAATCCAACATATGTAGTTTTATTGCAAAAAAGCAAATACAATTAATGGCTGAGCTACAAAAATATAACTTCCAAATCAAGAAAATTAATTGTGCCACTTTATTAGGCTTTTTCAGACCCACATCAGTTATAATGTCGTGTTCAGAGATACTGGAGCATACTCAGAGAAGAGCAACAAAGATGATCAGATAACTAGAAATTAGATCCTATGAACAGAAATTGGAGAAGCTGGATATGTTTAACCTTGAGAAAAAAGAATGATTGAGAGGGGAAAATAATTGCCCTTTTCAAAGTGAACATTAGAAAAATAGTAAGAACAGTTTGACAGTGGAACACCCATTTGGAGAAGTGGCAGGGTCTCCTTAATTGGATGGGTTCAACTGCTAAATAACCAGTCTGTAGTTCTACATTTGTAGTGAGGCAAGAAGCTTAAGTAAAAAGACAATAACCACACATCAGCTCAATTTAACTATTCTGTTTCTTAACAAATACAAAAGTTATGGCCTCTGCTAACTTCGTCCCTTCTCCCTCTTTCATTCAGTATTTGGACACTCCATTTTGCTGTCTTCTACAGAAGCTTCATCTTTCAGTTGCTGCCGAGCAAACTCCTCAAACACCAGGTCATCTTGGCCACTAACAAAAAGATAAGGACTCTTTGAGTATCACACTTTCCCAATATTAGATATTAGGAAACTCACTCTTTTCTTTTGCCATGTTTAAATGTATAATTTGTCTATTCCAGGAAGTGGGGAATAGGTTGCATCATTGTGGGCACGTGCATACTACTAGCAGTTTCTATTTCCCAACTGTTCAAAAAGCTATGATGAATCAAACTACCAGCATTAGTAGAAAAAGGAGCCAGAAGATTGGGCAACTAAGAGATCACCCCCAGTTGAAGAATGGACTGATAAGAAGTTCTGCAGAAGTGCTGTGGAGAGAGAGGGAGGGAGGGAGGGAGAGAGAGAGAGAGAGAGAGAAAGAAAGAAAGGAAGGAAGGAAGGAAGGAAGAAAGAAAGAAGAAAGGAAAGAAAAGAAAGAAAGAGAAAGAAAGAAAGAAAGAAAGAAAAAAGAAAAAAGAAAGGGAAAAAAAGGTTTCCTGCAGTTTGGCTTCCAGATTTTATGTGATAATATTTTGGCCAGGGTGATTAGCTGTAAAGATTCTCATGCCAGAAGTTCTTTGGGATCCTTCAATAATAAGGAAGGCTGTGTAAACTATACTTTATCTGGGGCATCAGTTTTGCACTACTGCAAGGCTGGTCATCTGAAAGTATCCAGAGTGAGCTATTGATACTGATGTTGGAGAGAAATCTGCAACAGAAGTCAAACCTGTCGTTTCATTCAACTGAATCCAGAGTTGAAAGGTATAAAAAAATCAAATACTCAGTTTTTTTGATTGTGGATCCCACATAGAGAGGCCCTTTGATGCATTGTTCCAATAAGAGACTTGGTTTGAGTGAGGCTTAATCCATTCTTTGTGAGGTGGCGCAGTGGTTAAATGCAGCACTGCAGGCTACTGCTAGTTCAGCAGTTCAGCTGTTCAAATCTCACCAGGCTCAAGGTTGACTCAGCCTTCCATCCTTCTGAGGTCGGTAAAATGAGGACCCAGATTGTTGGGGGCAATATGTACTCTGTAAACCGCTTAGAGAGGGCTGTAAAGCACTATGAAGCGGAAAAAAGTCTAAGTGCTAAGTGATCTTCTATAGCTCTTTCTATCCAACACTCAATGGCCACAGTTCATTCTGGTTTTGCTTGGACTGACGTGGATGCCCAGAAAGACCAAAATCTTGTGTCTATTCAAAGACTTAGATAGATACATAACAATAAAAGGTAGCTTGACAATTGGCTTTTTGAAATAAATTTACCCTAAGATTGGCAATGGTTATCAAGTTATATCTTCAATTTTATGCATATAAAATTGTGAGGTGCACTTTGAGAACTGTTGAGTATACATTTTTGACATCCTATTCAATGAAGCAATAGACCTACAGATTGTCCTCAACTTATGGCCACAATTGGGACCAGAATTTATGTTGATAAGCAAAGCTGTTGTTAAGTGATCCACACCCAATTTTATGACCTTTTTGTTACATTTGTTAAGCAAACCACCGCAATTGTTAAGTGAATCACCTGGCTTCCCCCATTGACTTTGCTTGCTGGAGCTGGCTGAAGACCAAAATTTATGTTATGTCATGTTATGTTACATTATTTGGGAAGTTCCACTAAACTCAGAGAAATTTCACTCTGAAATTTGAATCTGAAAAAATTAAGTTCCCACTCTTCTTCATCACAGATAATTCAAAAAGTTCTGCCCTGCAGGATACAGAATCGATCTTATCAGCTTCATTCCCAACTTCATGTGAATACTTAAGAGCAGAATAGGAAGAGAAAACTAATGAAATAATTCTTACCTTTCCTTTTCTGTAATCACATTGAAAAAAAGAGAAAGAGAGAGTCTTAGGTAAACATGCTTCCACAGATATCTGAAGTTAAGAACAAAAAAGTAAAGAATCCAAGTGCCAGTATGAGTGAGAAGAAGGTTACAGTACAACAAAAGACAGGCACTAGCAATTTACCGTATTCTGAGTCCCAGAGACACCTGGTGATTTCCTATTATGTGACTGATATATTACGGGGATGGTCTCACAGTAACAGTCAGAAGTCAACATTACTGGAATGTGGAATTCTTCTTGGTTAGTTACCACTGTTCATTTAAACAGGCTGATCACAGCAGGAGTCTCTTTGGAGTTCTTAAAGCCAGCAAATCAACTGCCAGGTAAAGCTAGGCAGGAAGTAAAAAGCATAGTACATCCATTTGTGTGTTTTTGACTCAGTAAATTGTCTTTAAAACATCCAGAAACTGACATTTTGTCACAGTCAAAATGTTTCTGTCTTGGAAATGGGGGCCATTAACAAGTCTAAAAACACCAGGCCCTTGCTGGCACTCTTTGGCTTAATTTAGAGATGTCCTAATAAAGGAAGTGTGGTTGAAAATGCAAATAGTGTTTGCTTTTTCAGTAATTTCTGTGAAAGAGCATGCTTGCTTTAAAAAAAAATCTTGCAGCCAGTTAACTTTATAATAAGGTTCTTTTTAACTTCTATAACTTTAATAACAGTATAACATACATTAAGTAAACATACAGTATGTTAAATTTTCCATTGTTTATCTTCATGCCTTCAAGTCTCAAAGCTTGAACTAACACATTGTCACCAATCACAGTAAATAATCAACCCTTTCAGTAGTAGGTTCTGAATTGGTTTGCTACCGGTTTGCGCGCTTGCTAAGAACCGGTCCGAACGGGGAGCAACCCACCGCTGAACCCTTGTTGTTGTTGTTGTTGTTGTTGTTGTTGTTGTTGTTGTTGTTGTTGTTATCATCTCTTTATAATATATTATTGTTGTTGTTGTTGTTGATATTATTATTAATAATAATAATTTCATAGCAAATGCACACTGGTCTCAAAACTTGTGAGACGCATTCACTGCAGTATTATATAAAAATGAGCAAGACTGCATGTGTTCACTAAATTTTACACAATTGACAATGCTAACAGCTAAGCTTGCTGTCTAAGAATTAAAAAAGAAATCATACCGAATTCAATAAGGCTAAATTCTAGAAAGTATGTTTTATTAATTTATCTATATTTCCTATTTCTAAACTGCCCATCTCCCTCAGGGACAGGCCCTGTTTCTAAATATGTGATATAAAATGTTATTTATATTTAAATATTTCATTATCTTTTTATAGCTATGAAATATTATACCTGCGCTACAGATGGCAATTGAATCACAGTTGTTGTTGTTGTTGTTGTTGTCGTTGTTATTATTATTATTATTATTATTATTATTATTATTATTATTATTATTATTATTATTATTATTATTATTATTATTATTATTATTATTATTATTAATTATTATTATTATCCATAATTAATACCATTAATTATGGGAAAGAATTTTAATGGGAAATATATGAAGGATAAGTATTTCAAAGATCCATATACAATGGAAGTTTTAATTTCACCAGAACCATAGATAGAGAAGGTGCACGAGTGACCCTATATTTAGGGAGTGGGGTGGAGTGATGGCATATATGTCATGAATATACCCTTATTCTTCATCAAATTACAGAATTTCCAGAAAACACTGGAAGGATAAATATACAGAATCCAAAATAAATTTGTTTCTCTTGTCAAAGGGAAAATCTTCTATATTTCCACAGAACAAGAAGGCTATCGCATCACCAAAATATCACTAGCAATAAGAGGAAAATAAAACAAGAGCAGGAAGTAACCACCTGTATGCTACCGACCTGCTGTATTGGTCTCGTTTTGCCTGGGGTGCATGAGACGGAAGGGCAACTCCATGCTCACATCACTTTGGAAACAGGAAAAAAGAGAGATGATTCAGGATTCCACTGTTCCAAAGCAAAGTCTGATCATTTCTTAGACACCATTCCTAAATCTTTTCTCCTAATTTTTCACCAGTATTTGAAAATGTAAACTAGATTACAGTACTGTAGATTGGAAGTAATCAGAACCTAAATAGATAAGCAAACTTATATCTTTACACACTATCATAGCTGCCTAAGATTTTAAGTTAGAGTTATTATAATTGTAGCCTAGAATATGTGAAATAGCCCCTTTTGGATCTATTTTTAAATTTTTAAATCACAGATGAAACCCTGAAGCTGAAAAATGCAAAAACATGGAAATTATTATGTAAAACTCCAGGTGTGTGACCCATAAAAATGATCAATGAATGGATTGTTTTTAAATATCCTGATATGCAAATATCAGTTTTTAAATATCCTAATATGGAATTCCAAATGCAAAAATACCAAAATCAGTGTTGTGGTGAGTTATAGGCAAAATCTGGTCATGTGTCAGGAACAGAGGTGGGTTCCTCCCGGTTTGGACCGGTTTGCCCGAACTGGTAGCAAACTGCTGGTGATGTCACGATAACAGCACGGAACCGGTTCGGTCGGTGCCGGTCCGTGAGCGCCACCATTTTTGGGGGGGAATTTTTTTGGGGGAATTTTTTTGAGGGGGGGATTTTTTCCCAGGGTTTTTTTCTTCTGCGCATGCGCAGAAGCCAATTTTCCGGAACTGCGCATGCATCGCCATCTTGTTTTTGGCTTTTTTTCCCCGGCACTGCGGGCAAACGGTGCGGCCACATGGCGCGGCCACGCGGTGCGGGAGGAAGTGAATTGGCAGGGAGGTAAGTTAGAAGCCACACCTGGTCAGGAACTGCGCCTCACATTTCATGGAACATTTGTCTTTTAAATACTACACCTTGTCAGTCACCTAGTTAATTAGGTAGCTTATATATTAGTGTTTAAAAAAACAAAAAATATAAATAGCAAACTTAGAAAAAAAAGTACCCATACACATCTGGGAGGGGGAAGTAAACTCTGACATATTTCAAACAATTAAAAAAGAACCAACATCAAGGAACAGGTTATAGAGGCTTAGCAGTGGGAGGGAGCGGAAGCAGGGGTGAAATGCTACCGGTTCGGCCCGGTTTGGATGTACCGGTAGCGGCGGCCGCCGGTGGTTCGGAGAACCAGTGGCGGCAGCGCGAGGCTCCACCCACCCACCCGGACATCACCATTTTCTTTTTCTTAACCCTCTGCGCATGCTCAAAGCCTTCTGTGCCTGCACAGAGGGTGAAAAAGCATGTGTGATGGTGACAGACACACACACTTCTGAACTGGTAAGGAAGGTAAGTAGATTTCACCGCTGAGCAGAAGTTTTATTTCCCAAAAAAATCTGAAAATTGAAATGGATGTTGCAGGAGAGAAGAATGTTTGCAAAGAGAAAATCTCAAAGATTTACCTGGAAGTGAAATCTCCCAGCAGGCTAAAATATAAACAACATTAAGTGTACAGTGAAACTTACAATATTCCATAGCACACATTCTTAAGCTCAGAGAGCACCAAGAATTCCACAGTTCAATTCAGAGCTACACATTGTCTATCGGTACATATTCCTAAACTGGTCAGTCTTATTAAAAGCTGTATATGCAACCCCAAATAGTGAATTGCTTTTTGGAACAATCCAACATTTCCACAATTCAGGTGTTCTTCATTATATTTGTATGCATATTCTATCCTCTGTTTTACAATGCAAGATACATACGAAGTACATTTTCCATTTAATCTCCACAATATCATTTTTATGAGTAAGCTGTAAAGAAATACTGAATGATCCCAATCATCTAGCTGCTAAATGCTAATGATTCTGTGTCTCTTTGGTCTTACTTCAGTACCTGATCCATTATACCATGTATTGGCCACCGTGTTTGAAATACCCAAAATCACAATTCAAACACACCTGTGGACCATCCTACGAGACTGCAGATTTGCGTACTACCTCTTTCTAATAAATGATCATGCAAGTATATTAAACCTATTTGATCTGGCTTCACAATACATGTTGCTTTAAATAATAAAGAGCCGAGGTGGCGCAGCGGTTAGAGTGGGGTACTGCAGGCCACTTTAGCTGACTGTGATCCGCAGGTCAGCGGTTCAAATCTCACCGGCTCAAGGTTGACTCAGCCTTCCATCCTTCCAAGGTGGGTAAAATGAGGACCCAGATTGTTGGGGGCAATGTAAATATACATTGCTTACTGGTGTAAACCGCTTAGAGAGTGCTTGCACTGTGAGGCGGTATATAAATGTCACAAATGAATAAATAAAATAAATAAATAAATAATAGTATCCGGACAAATTTAGAGCAACCAGTGACATTTTATACAGTCATTCCTTGATAATCAACTGCTTCAAAAATCATCAAATTAGTATTCGACACATTTTGATATGAAAATGTTGTTCTGGTACTCGTTGTTTGTTTGCTACTTGACATGCTATGATAGGAAAAGGGAGAAAGCCGCAGAGAATGGACAGGAGGTTGGCCATGCTGGGAAGGTCACTGACATATGAAAAGGGATAGACATGAAGTGTTTCTCGGCTGAAACAAAGGGTCATGTAAGGCACGTGGTTTGTTTGGCACTTGTTATTTTTAGTACTTGTTGCGCGTCCCGGAACCAATTAATGACAAATACCGAAGAACTACTGTAATTTATTGAATTTGAAAAGGCTGTTTAAAATTGCTTATGCAATTTATCTTTATTTCATAAAAGGCAATAACATCAAAAACGCTTGTAATTATAGCATACCAACTCTGGTTCCTCTTACCCTGAGACAGTAAGCTTCACCTTGATCTTGTAAGCAACCAGGATCCCTAGAACTGTCCGGTCTATTCCATTTTTTATACTGTTGGGATTTAAAAAACAAAATACTGTGTCATGGCACATTTTCAAAAAATAATGTAGTTCCTTAGTATAGCTGTCTCAATTATTATAACATATTCTCATATCCCATATTAATATTTCTACATTATTAGGAACTCATTCTGGAAAGATGCCAAGCTTAGTTCACTTAAGTATATTAGACACACTTACAGTTGCATTTACTGCTTAATACAGCATTCACCACTCTGCTGCTTTTGGATTTGTTTGAAATAAAAATTATTTATTTACTAGACCCTTATGTCTATAAAACTACTCACATTGTACATATTAGCAGAAAATTCTGACAGTTAAATTCCTAAAATATTTGACACATGCAATAAGGGGGTAAAGGGAAAGTGGCTGAATACAAAATGAAACAAAAGTGTTTTTCTATACTTCCTCTTCAGTTCCAGTTAGTCTTCCATTTTGGACTTACATAGTAGTAGAAGCCAGGTTAGTGTCTTCATCCTTTAGTTTCCCATCTAGTGCTATGCCTTTCTTCACTCGATTGTTTGCCAACAAAGGAAGAACAGTCATTACCTTTGTAAGCTTGCTGTTTGGTTGGACCTTTTCCCTGGAGAAGAAATAATGCAATTTTAGATTCATTCTGGAAGAATGAATTTTGGCCGTCCTTTCTCAGCCAATCTTCGCCAAGTCAGACAAAGTCAAACTACTGTTGAGGGAGGACAAAGCAGACCTTTTAATTCTGAAGAACAAAATCTTAGTAGATCCCAAAAGAAATCAAGAAACCATACAATGCTGTACTCCACACATAAACTATATTATACTACACTAAACTATACTACACTAAAGTGTAGTTCGTTCTGCTATGGCTTGGCATAATAAATGAATTCAGCCAATGTTTTGTACCTAATGTATCTTAGCATTATGTATGTATGTATGTATGAATAAATCAGTGCATTTTGGCTTATTTGGTGTAATGGCTAAAACAAACCATAGGAAAAGATAATACAGGTAGAGCTATCATATATGGGCTGCAAAAATTCAGATACCCATGAAATGGCAGCAAAGAATTAGAGCTTTCTGTATCTTTTTGCTACCATTCCATGGTCATCTGGGGATTTACAGCCCAACCCAGTTTTGTTAGCCCTAGATATGTGAACCCAGTTAATATAAAGTTTTTAATCTCTATGGTGCAGAGTCAAAGAGTTAACAGAGTGCAAAGGAAAACAATAATAGACTGATTCTTGAATACAGCTCATCAGTCTGGAACCCACACTTCATATCAGACATTAACACTATTGAGAATGTCCAGCGATACTTCACCAGAAGAGTATTACATTCCTCTGTTCACAACTGAATACCGTATGAAGCCAGACTTGAAATTCTGCGACTTGAAAATTTAGAACTCCGCCGCCTTCGATCTGACCTAAGTGTAGCTCACAAAATTATCCGCCTCAATGTCCTACCCGTTAACAACTATTTCAGCTTCAACTACAATAATACACGAGCTCACAATAGATACAAACTTAATGTAAACCGCTCCAGACTTGACTGTAAAAAATTCGACTTCAACAATAGAGTTGTCAACGCCTGGAACACTTTACATGACTCAGTAGTTTCTTCCCCAAACCCCAAAAACTTCAACCTCTTATTATCTACCATTGACCTCACCCCATTCCTAAGAGGTCAATAAGGGGCGTGCATAAGCGCACAATCGTGCCTACCGTTCCTGTCCTAATGTACCCATATATTCATACCTCTTCTACTCTTATTCATGCTTGTAATATTACATATATATTCAATCATGTTTTACTGTTTGTACTTTGCTTATATTCATTTATGCTTGACAAATAAACAAATACAAATACAAATACAAATACAAATAATAACAACAACGCAAAGGAGCCTAAAGCACATTGCACTTACTCTGACTCTTCAAGAGCCACTGTCTTGGTATAGAAGTCACTGGAGTATAATATCACATTGGCAACTTGTTCCACTGAAGAAGGAATGAAATACCAAATTTTCAAATAATCAAATAACAGAAAGAAGAATGGGATCTAGGATATTTTTCAGCATTGCCTAATAAGGATAATTATTCAGGGTCAAGGATATTATGCAGCTTTGCTTTTTGTGGTTCAAACACACCTTTCTTACAGAATGATAAATATTTTGCTTTGCAGAATGGGCATAACATCTAGTATTTATAGGATACTGGCCGATCTTAAGGAAAAAAAGGGGGGGGATAGGAAATCACCAGGAAATCCCAGGTCATCATCACCAGCATGAAGGCAGATACAAACTACTTTCATATTATTAAGTCTACATGGATATGTAGAATATTTAGTAATTGAGTTGAGCTCAACTCAAGGGATTTTTTTAATCTTTTTAAATGCAATATAAATAGCAGTTCTTATAAATTAGACTCTGTCAAGTAGACCAGAGTAGGAAACCAAAGTTATAAATGCTAATACTTTTATAATACAATAACAGAATTTTGCAAGTTTGAATGCATCTCTCCCCTCCCTCCCTTTATCCTCAAGAGAATGAGGGAAGGTGAAGTCTGAGATGCTTTCTCAAATTATATTTCTGCTTCAGACTTGCAACTCTTCCTCCTGTTTTTCAAGATAACTCTTACCACCCATTACAGAAACTATTTACATAGATAACATGTTATTATAACTCTTTCAATCATGATGCTTTATTAATCCAATAATAAAGGTGAAGACAGAATTGGAATTGCTATCTAACAGACTAGGGGAAAAAACAAGAGGGGCGACATTAGACTTGTTTGTCAAAATGAGTATTATACCTGACACAGTGATCTTCTTAACCGTTTTTTCTGTATTATTTATCACTGTCACTGTAACAGGGATTGGTTCACCATGATAAAACACCTGGAAGAATTTGATTAGTTTAGCAAAAAGTTCATCACACAGTATTTTTTACATCTAGTTTTGTGAAGTACCATAGTTAGACAGAAACAAAATGAGTGTGTCTTCTCTACATCTCTTGAATTTACTAATTTATCATATTAATAAGTCAAGAACACCTCACCTCTTTACTGAGGCAAGCTTTCAAGTGCAATGGCTTCTTGGACAGGAAAAACTGCCAGGTGGTCTCTGCATGAGGCTGAGGTCCTGCTACTTCTGGAGCATGTTGGACTTTGCGTATAAGCAGGCGTACAGAATGTCTAAGGGTAGAAATTAGGTTTAATAGCAATAGCACTTAGACTTAAATACCACTTCACAGTGCTTTACAGTCCTCTCTAAGCGGTTTACAGAGTCAGCATATTGGATCCTCATTTTACCAACCTCGGAAGGATGGAAGGCTGAGGCAACCTTGAGATCAAAAACATAAGTAATTAAACTCTATTATTAGTGATTATGGAAGCCACAAAACCCATAAAGATGAAGAAAACAGTATCTGGATAGCAACATTGATTGACAGCAGTTATTGTTGTAGGGTCCATGGTTACAGGAGGCAGCACCCTCTGAATTATGTGTGAGGTAACAGCAATGTTTGCTGATCTTTCTGTTCAGCAGGAAAGGGGGCATATTGACTTTTTGCTCCTACATTTTCAAGGCTGTATCTCACAGAAGTTGAGATGGAAAAGGTATAGAAAAGAGGAAAATAATAAGGGGGCTAGAACAAGGCACTTTATCCAGTATGTTTCCTTTTTACAAATGACATGTTTCATTTTTTTTAATCTCCATCTCCTGATTCTGATAGTTGAATATAAAATAAGATCTATCTTTTCTATGTTTCTCAGCTTTTCCAGTTTTAGTCAATTCTTTTTCAAATAAACAAGATATTACTTCTTGAGAATCCTTTCTTCTGGATCGTCTGTAGAAAAAGCTTTGACCTCAAAGTCCACTCCGCAGCACTATACAAAAAGGATGGGGAGACAAACAGTTGAAACAATAAACTCTTGTTGCTGAATGTATTAAACATCTGTGTATGAAAGAACTCACATTTTGAAATTAAAAAATCTGCCCATCCGAAATTTCAACATAAACTCATTCTTAATGTTTTCTTCAATGTATGTATGTATGTATGTATGTATGTATGTATGTATGTATGTATGTATGTATGTTATTTTTCTAATTTTACTTTTTGTATATCTTTTTTAAAAAACCAAACAGAAACTTCTGATGGCAATGCACTATTTTCCATATATACATTATTGGTCTGTGATACAGTTGGGAAATCTATTTGAGGTTTATTGTCTTGCTTTATTCCACTGTCATTGTTCAGGAGAACAAGGAAAGACATAGTTCTCTCATACATACAAACATATTTGCTCACTCACAACAATATTATTTCTTTCTATGGTTTTGAACTATTTTAATAAATACTGGTGTTGTTTTGATCCCAAACTAAACATATGCCTTCCCCTTCGAAAAAGTTTAAAAAATTTCCAATCTGAAATAAAATAATTGAAGCTTTGGATGGTGGCTTAAATCCTAGATATTTTCCTTTAGGTTTGAAAATACAGTAGTGTTTTTAGGGAAGGCTGATCCTTCAGATATAATAATTGTCACAATGTGATTTTTGATTGTCAGCTGTACTCATATGTACTCATATGTCAGACTTTATGACCCAGAGATTTATAGCAAAGTAAAGCAGTCACGTGAACAGCGCATATGCACATTCCATTCTATCCTCCATTTCTCTTCTGCTAATAGCCCTCTCAGAGAGAGGGCGTATGTTTTAGATTGTCAAATGTAGTTATTAAGATTTATTGTTTTTATATTCTTTTGTACTGAAATAAATATCTTGTTATTTTTAAACTTTATACTCGAGTTTCTTTTGTTAGGGGTTAGCTCCAAAGATAAAAGATTTCATCTAAAGGGAATTACAACGTTCTCCTCTAATAGTTACAGCTCTTAAGAAAAATTTTGAAACCTGAGAAGTAATATAGGAGGAATCATCCCCTAGACAATATAAGGCCAAATTACTAGCATTAGAACCAGAGGGATCAATTCCAAGAAGAGACAATAATTTAAATATGATAAGACATGCTCCACAGTTTCAACCTCAGCCCTATCACAGGGGCATAGTCGCTCACTAATCAGGAGCCTCTTGAATCGCCTGAGGGCAAAACATTAAAACGGGCTAGGGAAAAGACTCTGCTATACTTGGAGATAGTTAGAGTATAGAAATATAAAGCCATCCTCAATCCATAATTATTAGAATGGCTGAAAATCAAAGGGGAGCAGGTTTTATTGGCTCTGGATCTTAAATATTGCAAATCTATGTCCACAAGCCATTGGACTACCCTAAACTGGGCATCCTTGAGACCATAATCTCCCAGAGCATCCCCCGTAAAACCTAGCAAGTGGAGTTTCTTCATCAGCTCCCTCTCCCAACGAGAAGTATAAGAGTCAGCAAACACCAGGGAAAGGTAGCTATCAGGGACTGCTGAAAAGAGCACCTGAAACCACCATTTAAAGGTGTTAATCCACGCCATGCATTCGACTGAACGAATGCAGATATATTTTTTTTGTAGAGGTTTGTATTGTGCAATAATTCTTGGAGATTTACAGAAGGTTGAGACAAGATTTAGACATTGTCACTCCCATTTTTTCCTAGTAATTCTCTGGATTTTTTCTTAATATTAAAAACCCGGTAAGGATGAAAAGATGAAACGAATGCAATGTCTTTTGAATAGCAGCACTAAGAGTTGTGCATTTAAAAGCACTTCTTGCTCTTGTATTTTATTCTATATGATCACAACTTACTTAGTTTATTTCTTAATACAAAACACTGCAATGCATGTTCTCAATTCTCACCTTTTCAACTTCATGGGGAGCTGGCTGCAGACACACTGAGCAAGGCAGATAATCTGGAAACTGTAAGGGAACAAAAAATAATGCACGTAAATCATTTTGATTGCAATGTCTTTCACTGCCATAGCAGTGCTAGCAAAGATACAGCAGCAGCAGCAGCAGCAGGAGAACTCCTCCCCCTTTCATACAACTTTCCAAAAATGCCCCATGTAATTTTTTACTAGTGATTTACTAGAGTCATTTATCATCAGCCAGCCATCACTGTGGTGATAAAACACTAGTGAAGACAAGTTTTACTTTGCTTGAGTGAGCAAAGTGGGTGGGTGACACTATAAATCAAGAAACAACTTCAATGTTCTGTTTTTTGAAATGCTGTTTAAAAACCTAGATGTTCTTAAACTCAGGTGTTATTCTTAAATATTTGCTTATCTATCAAATTTGGAAACTACTTATCTCAGTCACAGAGCAATCCTGCGTGGTATACAATTGAAATATAACATTATACTTTTATTTGCAAGAGCCCAGTATTATTAGACATATAATGGATATGCCCTCAATATTTGCTAGAATATAATAGGAATAATAGTTCAACTCATTTGGAAGGCATCAGGTCAGGGAAAGCTGCTGTGGGAGGAAATTACATTTTTTGAATTAGGGATTAATAGATATCTGGGAACCTAGGATGCATATACACAAAAACCCTATAAGCACCCATATCATAGTTGCAAATAAGGAATAATGATTCCGAATACTCACAGTTAACACAAAGGGGTATGCATTTTCCCCCAGTTTATTTATCAGGCTTTCCTGCAAAGTAGTGAGGGGTCCTGGTTTGTCTAGTGATGGATAAATCTGTACTCTGTGAAAGTACAGATCCTTTCTAAAAGTCAGGCCTATAATATCAATATCTTCTTGCCCATATCGAAAGGCACACGTGAGTGTCACATATACTAGGAAAAGCATATAGAAAATGTTATGGATACCAAAAGTTAAAATCATAAACATCATTAGTTGTGTAGAAAAGTCTCTTACTCATTAGTTTAAAGTAACTATTTACAAGCTAAGTCCTTTCAGCAACAAAAGCTAGACTGTGTTTGCCCGTATCAACAAAAGCTGGTTAGAAAAAGCCAGTTTCATTTTCTGGCTGCAGTTACTGATTACTTTTTCTTAAGCAAAACTGCAGGATGAGAACAAGGCAAGGGAGAAGAAACGATATAATTTGTAATTATCAGCTGATAAAGCATATACTTTGCCAGATAATATCTTCAGGGAAGCTTTGAAAGACCTTTGTTTAAAACCACAGAGGGTAGCTGCTATTCTATGTCAAAGAAAGGATGAGTTGACCAATGGGCCTTATCAAAAAGAAAACAACATAATTGTATATGAATATGTCCACTGTGAAAACTAGTTGGAAGCTTCAGCTGGAGTGAGTTGCCATCTACCCCAGTGTGATAGTGAGTGGCAGTATTTGATTAAATTAGGATCGGTCTATCTAGCATCTATCACTATTGTCATTTAAATAACTTCATTAAATACTAACCTTTTTTATATATTAAGTTAAATCATGATAAATGAATAAAAATTTGCTGAATCGGCCACAGTTGGCTGGTTCATTGATAATGCTGACAATAAGTATTACAAACAACAATGTTGGAACAGAATGGATAACTGGCAGTCTTATTATCATTATCAGTAATATAAGGCTCCCAGAACTGTGGGTAAATTCCAGATGACCATTAGATGACAGCAAAGAGTTTAGAAGCAATGTTCTAACTCTTCACTGCCAAGTAGTGACTGTCTGGTGTTTGGCAGAAAGGAAATCTAACTTATTACTGTCTAATGAATTATTGATTAAAATAACATTTGAGGTTGAAATGATTATAGATCTTTTTTCATAGCAGAGTTCTTAAGCACCTTCAGAAATACATCATCAGCTTTGGCTGACAGGGTCAATTGACACCAATATGGAATCATTCTAATTTTAAATCATATTAATAATACTTTAAGTACTTTAAGAAGCGATTAAGTGTTCTGACCTTTTTTCTCCTTCACAATATCAGGATCCACCAATACAACACCATCTATAATGAAGATGAGATAATAATAAACCACTCAAGTTACTAAAAAGATCAAAGTAGAAACTTGCAACTTGAACTCACCCACGGATTCCACGGATTCCACATGATCAATGAAATCTCGCTTTCCTAAGTAGATTGTAACCTGAAGGATGGAATGATTGAACAAAACTACAGCTCAATAAATCAGTTTAAAGATGCTATACCATTGCTGTTGGTATAAAAGTTAAAGTAAAAAGGGCAGTTTAGATATCTTTCTTTATTTGATATATTTATAGTGGCACTTTCCTCTACAAACTCAGTATGGCTAATCATGTAAAGCAAAATAGTAATTTAAACAGTTGAAAAGGACCTCTTAATAAGTTGCAAGTTGAAATGCAATAAAAAATTTATTATCCAGATGTGAAACTGGAAGGGAAGGAGCTCTTACATTTAAAACAACTATTCATAAAAACATTTTGAGAGTTGAGTTTGTCTAGCTCAGAATGGTTGTATCTCTTAAATAATTTGTTTTACTTTTGCATCAGAAGTATTTTCCTTTCAAGTACAAAGAGTGCACAATAGGATTTGATTATGCATTTAGCAAGAAAAAAGAAGCAACTTGAGTGGATTGACTGGAACGCATTTTACTTTCTACTCGGGGACAAGTTACATGGGAGATTAAATGTATATTTATTATATTAATGTATCAATACATTTCAGAATTGCTGTTGAGAGTCACTGCAACTATAACATATTTAAAAGTTTAATATTTCTCTTCCTGGACAAAATTGAGATTAGGATAGATGGCCTATGCCTGCATTCTTACTAACAAGTTTTAATTGACTCCAATTGTTATGAACATAGCTCCCTTCTACATCTACTCAGTGTTTTCAAACTTTATAATTTTAAGATGTGTACATTTTAACTCTCGGAATTTGCCAGCCAGTATGCTACTTGCTACTGCAATTTAAATGAGTTTTTCTCAGCTTCAGCAATTTTAAGATGTGTGGCTTTCAACTTCCACAATTTCCCCAGGCTGGCTGGGGGCAGTGGAGGATTCTGGGAGTTCAAGTCTACACATTCCATACAGTTCTGAGGTTGACAAACACTGCTGTAAAATATTATTTGCTGTTATATGATTTCGTGTGGTCCTGTCAGTTTGGACTTCTGCATTTTATTTAATTACCTGACTGAAGAAGTTCACTGGTTACTTTGCAGAGGAAGGATTGTCTCCTCCCCTCATTTTGAAAATATTTCTTCAAGACAGTTTTTTGCTGTCCTGTTGTAATGCTAGATTAATGGTGTGGTGGTTGAAGTACTGACTGCATTTAAGATGCTGACTATTCCCTGTTTAAATCTTAGCACAAAGTGTTTTTTTTTAATTAACACTTTTCTTTCTCTGATTTCCTTATTTTTCCTTGGATTTTTAAAAAATTAAGTCATGGTACATAATTTCATTTTTTTCTTCAGTCACTTGGGGTACAGGAGTTATTTAAAAAAATATGCCAGGAAAAATAGGAGGTAAGGGAAATGAACATAGCTGGGAGAACACTGCAGGGAAATTATTTAGTGGGGTGGGGGACATAGTAGCTGCAGTCCACACTGAATCCTTTACAAGATGTTGTCAAACAATCTCAGTCTGGACAGGTTTTTTAAAAAGCTGGTTTCGACTTAAACTGCCTTGAGCAACTTAATAATGCAATACATTATACAGTACACCCTTAGTATCACTATAGCTTGATCTCTAAAGAGGCAAGTATATATCAAACCCCTATCTGGTTTCAGTCTCACATTCTTACAGGTATATAATAGTTTAATGCCAAATACGGTACTTACAGCTTTGTCATGTGATATCTTCCTGTAGATAACATGCCTTTTAGTGGTTCTGACATACTTCACAGAGATGTCAGAGATTGAGTGATGCCTTGAAGCATCAGTGCAGCTCATCTTTTGACTTATATTACCTGGTAAGGATTAAATGGTCGTCAAGTAATTTTTAGACCAGCACCAGGGAATGAATAGTCAAACTGTTAAGATCTACAAACAAACAATGGATTTGAATGTAAACATTTTAAATAATATTTTCTGAGGCATCATATAATTAATTACCTATTAATCCCAAATTTAGGAAGTTGCCCATTGGATTAGCCGTCTAAAGATCTGGACTTCAACTTTTCTAATTTCTTTCAGAATTCGCCATTGCTGTGGACCCTGTCAGTCAAGGAATTCCAGCTGGCAGGGTCCAGACGAAGAGACCCCTGCCCTTTTGAACATCTTGACCCCTGGAGTGAGATTGGTTCCCACCCTCCTAATTTTCCGAAAGAGCCTGAAGACCTGGATCTGCTAGGTTGTTTGGGGCCCCAGTGGGGGAATATCATACTGGAGGTGGTTGATCAACTAATAGCAATTTCCACCTTCCCCCCACAATTTTACACCCACCCAGCAGTGGGTTTCTCGCGGTTCGGCCCGGTTCTAAGAACCAGTGGCGCCGGCGGCAGTAGGCTCTGCATGAGCAGAAGCGATGCGAGTGTGAGTGCGAACCGGAAGTAAAGGGTTTTGGAACCCACTACTGTACCCCACCCACACACATATAAAATTGTGGTTATATTGTAAGCCTTGCAGCAAGATGGATGACAAACAAATTTAATAAATAAATAAATAAATAAATGCATTTGAAAAGCAACAGAATGAGGAAGAGCTTAGTACATAAATGCTTCCTTTCTGTTCCTTCCCTTTTTACTTTCAGAAATGTTGTGTTCTTGAGATCAATATAAATAAACTATGTCATATACTGTGAAGATTTCATACTTATTTTACAGGTAGTCCTCTACTTATAACCACAACTGAGCCCAAAATTTCCATTGCTTAACACTTAACAAGGCAGTTGTTAAGTGACTTTTGCCCCATTTTATGACGTTTTATGTCACAGTTGTTAAGTGAATCAGTGAAGTGAATCACAAGATCATTAAACAGTCAGATTCTGACTTTGCTTGTCAGAATCTGGCTGGGAAGGTTACAAATGATGATCACACGATCATGGGATAGTGCAACTATCATAAATACTTGTCAGTTGCCAAGCGCTGAATTTTGATTGTGACCATGGGGATACAACAATGGTTGTAAGTCTGAAAATCAGTCATAAGTAACTTTTTTCAGTACCATTGTAATTTCAAATGGTCACTAAATGAATAGTTGTAAATCGGGGACTACCTGTACATCAATTTGCAATTCTTTAATTTTTTTTTATAATGAGAAGTTTCTATGAAGGTTATTATCATGTTTTAGCTTCTTCCATAAGGAGAGGCCATTGGAGGCTTGCAACGTTATAATTGTCATTTATTTTACTAATATATAAGTGGAACATACAGTAGCTAACAAACAGTATCCCAGTTCACTTTCTCATAAAAAGATTCCTAATTTATTTTTTATTTGTATACTGCCTTTACTTTTTTGCCAAATAACTCAAGGCAGCGAACATATCCAACACAACTTCCACTTTCTATTTTCCCCACAACAACAACCTTGTGAGGTGAATTGGGCTGAGAGAAATGCAGGACTAGAATTCATGGTCTCCTGCTTTCTAGCCCGATGCCTTAATCACTACCAAATTTGTATGCTTGGCAAAAATTTTCGAACAATTGTTAGGAATAAAAATCAAAGAACCATGAAATTTCTCCTCAGTGCCTTTTCTGTTTAAAAGTTGGTGTCCATTTGGTTTGCCCTGTCAAACTCCCATTAATTCAGATGCAGCCACATTGAACTCAGTCCTATATGAGAAAATATAAATATTTGCAGTTCTAAATTGCTTTGCTTCTAGTAATTTAAATTGTAATTATTTAAATTTAAATTGTAATTATTTAAATTATTTAGGGATTTACTGTAGACTAGGTAGTTGTGTAGCATCCCATATTTCTGATTTGCCTTACCTTACAAAAAGTTTTATATGAGAAATACAAAATTCAAAGCAACAATTTTCATCATATTATCCGTCAATAATAACCAATTATTTATGGATAAAATAACAACATACTGTTGCCATACTTTACTGTTTTAGGTTCAAGAATTTAGATGTTTTAAACAACAACTTATCTCACCTTTTTCCTATGGAAGCTATTAGCAAAAATTATTTTTCAATTATTAACATTCTTTCTTTTTCAATGACTACAATTCAGTTCATTGTTATGTCAATAAAATGGATTCCAGCTGTTCACCTTAGTTCACCTTAGTTTTGAGAATGCAGATCAAGGATGAATCATCAATTTTCGATGCACTTGATAAATCAGGAACAAGAAAGATATAGAGTAACATTTTCAAAACACTTTCTGCAGTAACAGTGCCATGTTAGCTCTCATTTTCCCAAGGTGGAAGCAATATTGTTGAATAAATGACAAGATTTCTTGGGCAATTCTGAAATATGTTCCATACTATATGCTTAGCAGTAGGATCGATGCACTGGATAAATCAGGAACAAGAAAGGTATAGAGTAACTATATGCACATTCTCTTAGGAATTATGTTTCACTTCATTCAACAGGTCATACTGATACATAGGGTGCCTAGGACTGCAATCTTTCAGTGGCCAAATCTGCAAGAAAAAAGACATTTACCTGTAAATGTTCCAAATGCCTCAGCAAATCCAGAGAACAGAAAGTTTCAGGAGCTATAAAATAAAAAATCTATCCAAAATAACAAATTTACAAGACCCAGGCAGGGAAAAAAAAGTTTGATCTCTTTGCTGCAGATGAAGCATTACCTCTTTTAGAGCCTAGGCTGGCAATTTGTAGGCGCTCTGAAAATCAGATTTGGTGCTTAGGCGGAGCCAAATTTCCATCATTGAACCCAAGGCCAGAATATTTTATGTGGATTATCAGCTTGTGTTAGGTAATATCTAAGGGTCCTAAATTCTACAGTGTCAACGTTTCTAATTTCATAAAGCACAAAGGCAACAACAGAATGAGGTTAATGAGGTTATTGAAAGCAGCTTTATTTTAAACCTCTTCCTCATCTTGTCCTTATTAGGGCTGAGATTCATCCTAGTCAATAAGGAGTAAAGCATTGTTTATTATGCTTACGTAACACAATATATCTTTTTGTGCACATTCTTCAGTTCTATATGTATCATTGATAGGGACCACTTCTCTAGTTGAAAAATCCTATTTTTCTAAGAATAGGATTTTAAATATCCAGTTGTCCAATTACAACATCATCTATCACAATAGGTAGGTATATCTTTCCCGATCTAGTCCTGCGCATGTTACCTTTTCCCAGAACATTGTGAACACATGCTAATTTTCAAGCTGAGTCTAAAAGTGACCCAGGTTTTATGGAATTAGAAAGAAGGACAATGGTTAGCACCTTCTAGGAGTTAGATATGCATCAACAGAATTCAAGGGGGAGTTGGACTTCGTTTGCTTGTGGCTAGGTAGAGATTCTAGGCTGATCCCTCTTTTAACTCTGCCCCCAGGTTTTGCCACTCCTTCCCTTACATCTGTTTATAATATATACCGTGTTTCCCCGAAAATAAGACATGTCCCGAAACTAAGCCCCACAGGGCTTTTTCGGGACATGCCTTTAAATAAGCCCCCCCAAAAAATAAGCCCCCCCACTACTTCCGGGGGAAAGGGGGGGGACATGCCGGGAGCCGCTCTTTTTGCGGCAGCACTCTTTTGGCCCCGAAAGAGAGAGAGAGAGATCTCTCAAGAAGTTTCCCTGCAAAGACCTGCTGAAAAGAGAAGCCGCGAACTTCCAGACGCTGGTAAAGTGAGCGCCTCGCAGCCCGGCCCTCCCCTGCATTCCCCCCCAAATTGATTATCTTACCAGCGTCTGGAAGTTCGTGGCTTCTCTTTTCAGCAGGTCTTTGCGGGGAAACTCCTTCAATGTAAAGGAGAAGTTCTCACGAGTGCAACCAATTAACAACTTTTCGCACTCGCGAGAACTTCTCCTTTACATTGAAGGAGTTTCCCTGCAAAGACCTGCTGAAAAGAGAAGCCACGAACTTCCAGACGCTGGTAAGATAATCAATTTGGGGGGGAATGCAGGGGAGGGCCGGGCTGCGAGGCGCTCACTTTACCAGCGTCTGGAAGTTCGCGGCTTCCCTGTCACCGCCTTCCTCACTCACGTCGCGCCCCGCCCCATCCCCCGCCCGGTGGTCAAAGTCCTTCAAAGCATTTTAAAGGGATCCGTTTTGCCTGCCATGAAGGGAACCAATGTTCCCCGAAGAAAAGGAGGCAAGCATTGGTTCCCTTCATGGCAGGCAAAACGGATCCCTTTAAAATGCTTCGATGGACTTTGAAGCATTTTGAAGGGACACCCTCCTACCTCGATCGCGTTCTTCGATCTTCTCTCCACGGCAGCCCATTCTGAAAGAGAATGCCTCACGAGTTGGAGAACTTTGAAAGCCTCGCGAGGCGTTCTCTTTCAGAATGGGCTGCCGTGGAGGGAAACCCCAGAGCTGTCAAACTCCAGTAAGTGGTGCGTTTTGCGGTTCTGCGGAGTTTGGAGCTTTGGGGCGAAGGATGGGGCGGGGCGGCGAGCGAGCGACCGAGGTGGCGGCAGAAGGGGCAGCAGAAGAGCGCGGAGCCCAAGAGCGGGTCAGCAGGAGCCCCGAGTAGAAAGCGCCGGCTGCTGTGCCCAGGCGGAACGGCTCCCCCTTGAGTTCGGAGCCCAGCGAAAAGCACTTGAGACCCACCGGGGCGGCGCTCAGCGCGCAGGCAAGCAGGAGGTAGCTGGAGAGCGCGGCGCAGGCTCCCACTTCATCCTCCGCGTCTCCTCCGCTGCCTGCGCCTCCTCCTCCCTGCCTCGCCTCCTCCGCCTCCCTTCTGTCCTCCTCCTCCCGTGTCCTCCTCACCGTCATCGGCCCTTGCCGGGGAGGCGGCCGCGGGAGGAGGAGGACAGAAGGGAGGCGGAGGAGGCGAGGCAGGGAGGAGGAGGCGCAGGCAGCGGAGGAGACGCGGAGGATGAAGTGGGAGCCTGCGCCGCGCTCTCCAGCTACCTCCTGCTTGCCTGCGCGCTGAGCGCCGCCCCGGTGGGTCTCAAGTGCTTTTCGCTGGGCTCCGAACTCAAGGGGGAGCCGTTCCGCCTGGGCACAGCGGCCAGCGCTTTCTACTCGGGGCTCCTGCTGACCGCTGGGATCTCGCTCTTGGGCTCCGCGTTCTTCTGCTGCCCCTTCTGCCGCCACCTCGGTCGCTCGCTCGCCGCCCCGCCCCATCCTTCACCCCAAAGCTCCAAACTCCGCAGAACCGCGAAGCGCACCACTTACTGGAGTTTGACAGCTCTGGGGTTTCCCTCGGCTAGGGGAAAAAATCTTGCATAGTGCAGAAACTCTTCTCGCTTCGAGAACTTGCTAATTCTCGCGAGAAGAGTTTCTGCACTATGCAAGATTTTTTTCCCCCTAAACAGATTAGCCGAGAGACCACGGAGCTGCCGAACTTCAGTAAGTGGTGCGTCGCGGCCTGCCTGCACCCCAAAAATAATAAGCCATCCCCCGAAAATAAGGCCAGGGGCATTTTTGGGGGGTCAAAAAAATATAAGCCCCTGTCTTATTTTCGGGGAAACACGGTAATATAATATAATATAATTAATTTTGCTATATTTGTTGTTGCTCCCTTTTGCACCCTCCTCCCACATTTATATCTATTTTCTTTTATGTGCTGCTTCAGTGCCTTAGCAATAGCAATAGCAATAGCACTTAGACTTATATACCGCTTCATAGTACTTTACAGCCCTCTCTAAGCGGTTTACAGAGTTCAGCATATTGCCCCCAACAATCTGGGTCCTCATTTTATCGACCTCAGAAGGATGGAAGGCTGAGTCAACCTTGAGCCGGTGAGATTTGAACAGCTGAACTGCTGAACTAGCAGTCAGCTGAAGTAAGTTGCAGTGCTGCTTTTAACCACTGTGCCACCTCGGCTCCTTACCCTTTTTCCTTTGAAGGTTAGCAATCAATTGAATGACTAAAAATACAATGTACTCAAAATTCCACCAAATTCATGGCTCTCTCTCTCTATATATATATATACACAGAGAAACATGCTTAAAATTACAGAATACGTAACCACACACATAAATCTACAGAAAATAATGTAATAACAAAATGGCAATCAAAACAGCAGTAATATTATCATCCAGTTGGGACTTCAATTCCCCGAAGGCCCAGAGAAAGAGACTGGTCTGGGCAAAGTTAACCAGCAACTCGGAGAAATGAGCAGGGTCAGGGCCAATTATATGTTGCAAAGGTGGTCATTCTTTAACAGTGATAACCAGCACCTGGAAGCCCATTTGGAATCAGTGTAACTGGTATATTCAGTTACCATTTAGGGCAGTGTTTTCCAACCTTGGCAACTTGAAGATGTCTGGACTTCAACTCCCAGAATTCCCCAGCCAGCATTCGCTGGCTGGGGAATTCTGGGAGTTAAAGTCCAGACATCTTCAAGTTGCCAAGGTTGGGAAATACTGATTTATGGGCAAATATGTGTATGTTTTTACTTTTGTTGTCAACATTTATCTAAGATACAGGTGTCAAACTCGCCACGTCACGTTGCTGTCATGTGACATTTCATGACGTTTTTCCCATTTGTGGACTGGGATGGGCGTGGCCTGTACTTGACGCATCTGGCCTGCGGGCCGCCAGTTTGACACCCCTGATCTAAGACAAATTGAGTTATAGAATCAAGGTTCCATATCTATGGATATCAATGTTTCCTTTCCCTATGATTTAAGGTATAATTGAATTTGTTTGGAATTTTGAAATTTGAAAGTGAAGTTAAACTGTATTAATGAAGAACAGTTTAAGAATGAAGAAAACATGCTTTCTTTGTTAGTTTTGCATCACCTAGCCGGTGGACAAATCTTGGGCAAGTAAGAAACTTGCACCCTTTTTATAGCACTTTAATTGCTTTGGAAAATATTGCCGGATTTTGTATTTCATTAAAAGCACTTGTATTGTTTTCTATCATTCAGAGTATCTGAGTAAACATACTTAATGTGTTACACAAGATCTACAGTGTTCCTCTGTAGAAACTAAGCATAATCTTGGATAAGCCTTCCTCTCACTGATTCAGCATTAGAATCTGTCATGAGCATATATCCTTGAAGTGTCAGAAGATGCCTTTGCCAGATGGACATGTGAAAACATTTTTGCATACAGGGCATTAAATTATTTCAAACAGATGCAAACGTTTGACTAGTACTAAAATCGTATCAGTTACCTTGTATAGGAAGAGACTCAAGATATAATTCCCTGGATTTCTTTCTGTAGAGTTGAAAATGCTGCAGTTCTTATGACTAAACCATGGTCCAGAGCAGTGATGGTGAACCTGATACAGATTTTATTTATTTATTTTACTTTATTTAGTTTGTCGATCATGTATTAGATAACAGGTGTAAGTATAAACATGGACATGAACAAGGAATGAGTACAAATAAATGGGGACATTAGGACACGGACCGTAGGCATGCTGGTGCGCTTATGCACGCCCCCTTTATGGACCTCTTAGTAATGGGGTGAGGTCCACGGTAGACAGTTTAAGGTTGAAGTAGTGAGGGTTTAGAGGATGTAACAACAGAGTAAGGTAGAGCATTCCAGGCGTTGACCACTCTGTTGCTGAAGTCGTATTTTCTGCAATCAAATTTGGAACAGTTTACTTTGAGTTTATATCTATTGTTTGCCCATGTATTGTTGAGGTTGAAGCTGAAATAGTCATTGACAGGTAGGACATTGTAGCAGACAATTTTGAGTACTATGCTTAGGTCAGACCGTAGGTGGCATAGTTCCAGGTTGTCCAAGCCCAAAATTTCGAGCCTAGTGGTGTAAGGGATTCTATTGTGAGCAGAGAAGTGGAGTACTCTTCTCGTGAAATATCTCTGGACCTGCTCAACTGTATTAATGTCCAATATACAGTGCAGATTCCAGGCAGACGAGCTATATTCAAGAACTGGTCTGGCAAAGGTTTTGTATACCCTAGTTTGCAGTACAATGTTACCGGAGAAGAAGTTAAAGGTGTTAAAGGTGACATGCCATGATGTTTTAGGTGACACACCAACATTCACCCAAACCCAGCAACTATTTTAGAAAGCATGTCCTTTTCTTGTGTGATTTTTGGAGGCTACAGAGACTGTGAGAATGGGTGGGGTGTGCTCTTGCACAGCCTCTGGATCTTCTGAAAATGGCATGAGAAAGAGAGTTGGTCTTACCTGATACGCTTCTTCTCAATGTACTGCCGGAGAATCCAAAGTGTGGGTATTTCCCTGCCTTCTTCCTTTGTAGACTGAAACAGTTGAGCTTTCTGCCACGCCTCTACTGGTTACTTCCCAGTTTGATTGAAGATATAGCAGATGACTTGACCTTTATCTGACCTTGCTGTCCACTCCTGTACTCTGGACCAGATGGTCATCAGGGTTGGATTGGATTCTCCAGCAGTACATCCAGAAGAAGCGTATCAGGTAAACCAACGCTCTTTCTCCAATGTACTGCCTTGAGAATCCAAAGTGTGGGACATACCAAAGCCAGCATGTCCTAAGAGTGGGCCATGGTCTGGTCTAGAGTCCCCCTGTCTGTGTGTACTTTCGGGAGGACCCTTCTGCTGAATGCTGCCTCAGCCGAGGCGAATGCGTCCAGCTTATAATGTCTGATGAATGGGGCTGGTGAAGACCAAGTTGCTGCCCTGCATACTTCCTCTATGGAGGTCTGTGTCCCCC
Source organism: Diadophis punctatus similis (assembly GCA_023053685.1). NCBI lineage: Eukaryota > Metazoa > Chordata > Lepidosauria > Squamata > Dipsadidae > Diadophis > Diadophis punctatus. The sequence continues at coordinate 4,473,965 of JALIGW010000033.1, forward strand.
AGGCGGCTGTTGTGACTGCATTTCTGGTAGAGTGTGCGGTCACTTGTCTGGGCGCTGGCAGAGCCTGTATTTCGTATGCCTTGGCAATGCATTTTCGAATCTACCATCCCACTGTCGTTGCAGTAACCTTACTACCTAGCTTAGACGGTTGGAATGATACAAACAATGACTCCGTTTTTCTTAGAGGAACTGTTCTTTTTATGTAAATACGAAATGCCCTCCTGCCATCCAAGGTGTGCCACTTCCTTTCTAGATCATGTCTGGGTTTCGGACAGAAGTCCGGCAATATGATTTCCTGGGCCCTGTGGAAATGGGAATTAACCTTGGGTAAAAACGTAGGGTCCAGTTGCAGTACTACCCTGTCTGTATGGAATATACACAGGTCCTCCCTTACAGAAAGGGCTGCCAATTCTGATATCCGTCTAGCAGAAATAATCGCCACGAGGAAAACTACCTTGCATATGAGATATCTCAGGTCAACCTCTTGTAGCGGCTTGAAGGGGCTCAAGGTGATTGCCTATAGAACTTTAGATAGGTCCCAGGTGGGGTATCTATGTACCACTGGCAGCTTTAAATTAGTTGCCCCCTTAATGAAGCTGCGCACCCTAGGGTGGTGTGCGAGGGATTTCCCGCATGACAACACCGATGCTAGTGCTGCCACCTGCCTACGTATGGGGCTTGGGGATAGTCCCTTGTCTAGTCCATCCTGAAGAAATTCCAGGATTTGCTCTACCGTTACTGAGATGGGATCGATGTCGCCCAGCACCAGCTACAAAGGGTCTTCCAAGTCGAATCGTAGATTCTATTTGTTGAAGGCCTCCTGGAAGCCTGGATTGTTGCGATGACTCTGAGGGTTAACTTACTCTGTGTCAGGGTTTTCCGCTCAAATGCCAAATGAACCATTGTGGTTCTGGATACACCAGAGCCCCCTGGCTGAGGACTATCCTTTCTGGTGGTATCCTCCATGGTCTGGTTACTGCCAGACTGACCAGATCTGCGAACCATGGCCTCCTGGACCAGTGCGGAGCTACCAGTAATACTTCCCCTCTTTCCTCCAACACCTTACTGATTACTCTCAGGATCACTGGAAGAGGGGGAAAGGCGTATAAAAGTCCCTTCTGCCACAGAATTTGGAGTGCATTGATTCCCTCTGCCCCCGGTGTTACGAACCTGGAGTAAAATCTTGGCAGCTGATTGTTTGATGGTGTGGCAAACAGGTCTAGGACCAGGTTCCTGAACCGTTCTGTTATTTCCTTGAATAGTTCCAGGTGCAGTTGCCACGCCATGTGATCGACTGTTGTTCTGCTGAGCCAGTCTGCCTGGACATTCGCTGTTCCTTATATGTGCTCTGCTTTGATGGAGAGAAGATGCTTCTCCGCCCAGAGGCCCAGCTGACCTGCCTTGTGCATGAGAACTCTGGAATGCATGTCACCCTGACGGTTGATGTGGGCTTTTGTGGCTACATTGTCTGTCAGGATGAGTATGTGATGGCCCGCTGTCTTGTCCTGAAACTCTCTCAGGGCCAGATGAACTGCCCTGAGTTCTAGGCAGTTGATATTGTCTGCTAGATCCTCCTGCAACCACTGTCCCTGTGCCATCTGTTCCTGACAGTGGGCTCCCCAGCCGAAGAGGCTGGCGTCTGTTGTGATGGTTAAGCGATTGGCCTCCTTGAAGGCATAACCCTTGTCCATGGCCTGGGATGTCCACCATTGGAAGGACTGTAGCACCTTGTGGTTGTCTCGAACCTTGGTGTTTGAATTGCTTTGCCCAGACCTTTGATAGAGCAGGAGAAACCACTATAGGGATCTTGCGTGTAGACGAGCCCATGGCACAATCGCGATGCACGATACCATCTTGCCTAGTGGCTTTGAGAGCATTGCTATTTGGGACCCTGCGGTCCACCCAAATCTGCTTTACTAATGCCCTTATGCTTACCTGTCACTCCTGTGACAGGTAGACCTTGCATCGTGAGGTGTCAATGATCGCCCCCAGGTGGGGCAAACGGTTGGTAGGAATCAGATGACTCTTCCCGTAATTGACAGAAAACCCGTGGTCCTGCAAGATGCGTATTGTGACTTGTAGGTCCTCTGTCGACCGCTTGTGGGAGGAGGACTGTATTAGAATGTCATCCAGATAACACTGGACTCGTATTGGTAGTGCTCTGATGTGGGCTGAGAGTGCTGCCAGGACCTTGGTGAACACCCTGGGTGCTGAGGACAGACTGAATGGTAAGGCTCTGTATTGATAATGGTGCTCTGCATAGTAGAACCTGAGGAACTGTCAGTGCAATGGTATTATGGGAATGTGTAGGTACACCTCCGTCAGATCTATTGATGTTAAGACGTCATCCTCTTGGATGCTCTCCAGGATGGACTGGAGAGATTGCATTTTGAACCTCTTGTAGATGAAGTACTTGTTTAGTCTTTTCAGATCGAGAATTGCTCTCCACCCCCCTGAGGTCTTGGGAACCATGAATAGAATGGAGAAAAACCCATGACCCTGTTGGACCGACTGGATGGCTTGAATGTCCAACAGGTGTTGAATTGCGGTCTCTATGAGGTCCCTTCTTGTCTTGTCCCCTGGTATGGGACAGCATATGAAGAACCTTGGGGGTTTGGAGATAAATTCTAGTCTGAGGCCTAGCTTCACTGTGTTTAGAACCCATGTGTCTGACGTGGTTGCCTCCCATTGGCTTGCAAACAGTGCTAGGCAGCCGCCAGTGGGGGCTTCTGTCCTTGGGTCACTTGTAGTGTTGAAAGGGACACGCCCCCAGAGCCACAAAATGGGTTCTTGGTTTGAAACTGCTGTTTAGCTCTGTCTCAGAATCCAGCTCTATCTGGTTATTGGCCGGTCCCGAGGGAACCTCCTCTGGGAGAAGCTTTGATTCATTTCCGTTGGTCAAAAGGAGTAATTACATGCATAGGGCAAGGACCGCTGGTCCGCTTGCCTGTACAAGGATGGCAGGACCTTCCTCCTGTCCTTGGTCTCCACTAGGATGGGTTCCATGGCTTCTCCGAACAGCTTGCCACCTGTGAATGGAGCTGAAGCTAGCCTCCATTTTGATTTGGCATCTGTCTGCCAGTTGCGAAGTCACAGCATTCGTCTGGCCATCGCCACTGATGCCATTGCTCTGGATACGAATTTTGCTACGTTTAGGGTGGCATCCGCCGAGAACTCCGTCGCTGCTATCAGCTTGGTGATGTCCTGTTGTAGGCGCTGGTAGTCAGATGGGATCCTGCTTTGCATCTGCCGTAGCCATGCTAAGGAGGTCCTGTTGAAGAGCAAGGTGGTCGTGGTTGCTTTGATCATCCAGGCCGCTGCCTGATGGCCCTGTGAAGGGCCAGTTCTGACCTCCTATCCTCTGGCTTCAGATTGTCTGTTGCATCCTGAGATACTTGGTTAGTTGAGTTCAAGGCCGCAACTGGACCGTCTGCAATTGTTGGCAATTGCAGCTTCTCTGCAAAGTCTGAGGCTATATTGTAAAAAATTTTGTCGCACCCATTTGGGTTAAAATACGTGCCTGGTTGAGTCCATTGTTTTTGGTCCACCTCACGAAACAACTGTGGTAAGGGAATCTCCTCACTCTGTGTCACTGGTTGTGCAAACAACAGTGCATTTGGATCTGTTGGGCCCATGGAAGTCTCTAAGGCCTTAGGGTCATTCCCCATGTTAGCTGTGGCCTTGACTTTAAACAAGAGAGATTTAATAAGGCAAGGGCGGAACAGCCCGGTGAAAGCAGGTGGATCAGGAGCCGATCCTTCATCTTCTGAGAGGCTCCATTCTCTCTGGTCATCCTCCCCTGAGATCTCATCTCTGCTCCGTAGGGAAGGGGTGGGGGAGTTAAGATTCCCTAAAATTTCTCAACTCCCCCTGACTTCGGTGTGTCAGGCATTGGCTATGCTCCAGGGCTGATCCTGATGTCATAGGTATTTTCTGATTTCCCTGTTGCATGGATGTAACTAGTCCTTGCGTTAGGGATATCAAAAGTTTCATTTGCTCAGCAATCTCTGAGCTTTGAGTCTCCTCAGGGCGTAAGCCAGCTGCTGTGGGAGTAAAGGGTGTCTCTGGAGTCTTACGCTTCCTCTTTAAATTAGGCTCCCATCCATTCTCTGCTGACAGATTATCTGGCTGAGGGGATTGATCTATGGGGCCCACTGGTAACCAGTTTGGGAGGCTGGATTAACTCTCATCCCCAGCTGTCTCTGAATGCCCTGGGGAATGTGTGATTCCCCTGACCTCAGGGAGCTCTGCTTGCCTTCTTGCCTTCGCAATCTCTTTTTCCAGGGCCCTCTCCCTCCTGCGAGCATCACGTTCCTCTGCCTTAGAAATCCTTCATTTGGCAATTAATTTTCCATCTTTGAAGCTGCAGGGCTTCTTTGTTCTACTTGGGAATGTACTGCGCTCCCCCTTTTTTCCCCACTCACGTGAGCCTCATGGCCATCTGATGCCGCTGTATTCTTCATTGTTTGAAGAGCTGGGGATTTTCCAGCCCCCTGCTGGGGAGGGGGCGCCAGGATGTCTGTTGAGGAAGCGTGCCAAACTTTAGCTCTTCAGAGAAGCCGGAAATTGCACTGGTCTGGAGGTCTTCACACTCCAGCCACTTAATTATGGTGGCTGCCGGCAAGCTGCCAGCACTCACTTTTTCTTGCGGATATAACTGCAGATCCGGTGTTCCTCTGTAATGGCGCCAGTCAAACCGGTTAGCCTGCTAATTAGGTTGCAGCGGCTCGCAGTACTGTGTCACCAGCTGTTCTCTCCCCTCAGGCTTCCTTCTCGGTCCTCTTACGACCGAGCACTTTGCCCTTTAAATCCAAGCCACGCAGCTGCGGTGTTCCTGAAAGGCTTTCCGCGCCGATCAGCTGTGTTTCTGGCTTCTGTCCAGCCTTCGCGCTCCCGCAGCACTACTAACAATTTGAGCTGTTCCCGGCTCCCAGTTGTTTGCTCCGCACGTTCCCTCAGATAGCAATTGAAGGAACCAACTTTCTCTCCCTCCGTGCGCCCCAAAGCGCTGCTTCTGAAGCCCAGTTTTTCGCCCCTCTCAGCTGTTCTAATTGGCTGCTTAGGTATATCTGAAAACTATTTTTTCTCTGCTCCGAGAATCCAAAGTAACAATTATCTAAACTACTTCTCTAAATAGAGAGGTAGCTAAGGTAAATATGTCTCTCCTGGATGCAAGACTGAAACAAACTGGGAAGTAACCAGGAGAGGCGTGGCAGAAAGTTCAACTGTTTCAGTCAACAAAAGAAGAAGGCGGAGCAATACCCACACTTTGGATTCTCAAGGCAGTACATCAGAGAATGAAGTGTTTTCATCTGGCTTTCAGAGACTGCAGAAGAACATTCTCCGAAGCTGCTTCAAGAGTGAAAGTCTGAACCAGAGCAGTATCGGGTTGGTACCAGGAGCATCAACAGAAAAAGAACACTGGCTGAAGATAAGCAGATGTTATGAAACACCCAGCCAGGCAGGAAGATGACTAAAGTGGGGAATTAGCTTTGAATCCTGTGCAGATGCAAGAGATCCTGAACTGATCCTCCCAAACTCCATAGAGCCTTATCTATCTGATCCCAAAAGAAGGCAAGCAGTCTGGAAAGATTCCTGTATATTAGGCAGAATTTAATATAGTCATCTTCAACTCTATACATGTGGATTTGATTTCTTGTGCATGACAAATCCCGGGAAGCACTGTATCACAAAGCACTTTTTTTTAACATAATCAGATATGCTTACTACTGGTTCTGCTGTGCTCAAATTCATTTATATGAAGTATGTGGAAATATCAAGCCTTTCATCAGGAAAGCATCATCACAGATTTAGAAAGGCTCAGGGTAACCCAAGTTGGAGGTAATGTTGTTAAGACTGTAGTAAAGCACCAGAGAAAATAAAATTAAATATTTAGTAACTGTACATGTACAGTATAATTCTCTCCCCTTTAGCATATGAAGTGTTTAGTTGATGAGCTGTCTTCTTCACAAATACGTATTCTGATGTGAGGCTGGTATCAGAGGTGAACTGCAAGCAATAACAATGGCTTTGCCTCCCAATGATAAACTATAGTAGAATGTAAATCTTGTAGCTGACATGAATATTCTAAAGTCATTCCTAGAACATAAGAACATAAGCAATGCCCTGCTGAATCAGAACCCAGGTCAAGCAGCTAGTTCTTGCAATGGTCAACAACTGCAGAAGGAAGCCCACTAGTTTCCCAGCAGATGGCCTTCAGAAGCAGTTACCCTGCCATCAAGGCTAACAGCCATTGATCCCCATGACTACCATGAATTGGTCCATATTTGAAGCCAGTCAAGCTGGTAGTCAGCACCATTTCTTGAGATAGCAATTTCCAAAATTGAAATAAAGGTAGTCCTCGACTTACAACAGTTCATTTAGTGACCAAAGTTACGGCACTGAAAAAGTGACTTATGACCGTTTTTCACATGACCGTAGCAGCATCCCCATGGTCAAAATTTAGATGCTTGGCAACTATTTCATATTTATGACAGTTGCAGTGTCCTAGAGTCATGTCACCACTTTTTGTGACCTCGTGACAAGCAAAGTCAATGGGAAAGACAGATTCATTTAATAACGGTGTTATTAACTTAGCAATTGCAGTGATTCACTTAACTGTGGCAGGAAAGGTCATAAAATGCAGTAAACTTACTTAACAAGTGTCTCACTTAGCAACATACTTTTGGGCTCAATTGTGGTCGTAACTCAAGGACTACATGTATGTATTACATAAAAACCACACTTTTTGCCTCTCACAATTTTTTCAGGATTCCATTGAGTGTCCTCTGGTTCTAGTCTTTTCGGAAAGGGAAAATAGCTGTTGTCCACTTTATCTACATCAGTGATGGCTAACCTTTTCCAGACCGAGTGCCCAAAGCACGTGCGAATGCGTGCGCCCCCGAATGCCCAAAATGCAATGTGCACGCGCCCCCTCGTATGCACCCCATCCCACGCATGCGTGCACATCCCCCGCACGTCCCCCGCCCCCGTGCATGCACCCCAGTACATGAACGCGGCTCCCCGCACGCCCCCCGCATGCACGCATGGCAGAGACCCAAAGACCAGCTGACCGGCGGGAGGCGCACGCGCATGCACGGCAGAGCTGAACTGAGGCAACGGCTCGCGTGCCCAGAGATGGCGCCCATGTGTGCCACCTCTGGCACGCGTGCCATAGGTTCACCATCACGGATCTACATTATGCAGTTTTGTACACCTCAATCATATCCTCTCTCCTTTGCCTATTTTCCAGACTAAAAAAACCCCCAAATGTTGCAACCTTTATAAGGAAACAGTTCAAGTCCTGTGATCATCTTAGTTGCCCTCCTCTGAACAACCTCTAACTCCATTAGATCCTTTTTGAAGTTGCGGCAACCAGAACTGCATATATTCCTGATCAGGGAATCACACCACTGATTTACATTACAATGTTGGCAGTCCATTTTTCAAAACTGTTTCTGATTATCCCTACTGTGCTTTTGGTGGGTTTTTTTGAAACAGTAGATGCATTATTCCTTCTGCCCCAGCATCTCATTGTAGGTTTTGCAAATATATTTGCAGACGAAACTTTATATAGAGCCTTTAGTATTCTCTTCAAACTGCTTTCCATTCCTATGACTGTATCCAAAGCAGATAAAAAATAAAGAAAAAACAATGCAGATTTTAGAAGCAGGATATTGGTTTATTTATAATCAGTCAAGTACTAGTGGACAGATTAGTACAATAAATAAAGTTTGTCCCATGTACTTTCCATTTTCCTCTGCATAAGTTGTCAAAGTGAAGGGATCTAATGAGAACCCCAGACCCCCAAAAATCCTGCTCACCTGCCCTCCAATACAAGCAATATAAAATAAGTTGTGGAAGGAAGAAAAATTAAAGTGCAAATTAAAAGGCAATTTAATGCTGGTGGCTTGTATCACAGCCCACTGAATGTGGAAAAATATTTGGCTGATGAATCTTCAATGCCACAAATTCTCCTCAAACCATATTGTGCATTTAACCACCGAAGGATACAGACCCCCCCAAGCCTCCTCCATGGCAGGAAGAGAGAGAGAGAGAGAGAGCTCCAACACAGAAAGAATATTGCACATTTAAGTCAGAGGCAAATGATACGGATTTGCCAGCACCAGGACATTCAGCTTCCGGTGTTTATTTCCTTTCATGCCCTTTGCCCTCAATATAAACTGCAAGATAGCAGAAGTTGCTCTGGATTTGGTTTTTGTGCTCAAGTCGTGCTATCATACATTCTTCATTACAGCAGAACTTCTTGTTGTATCCCACAATTAAAACCCAAAATGCACAAATTAAACTGCTTCTGTATCACTGCTGCCTGGATAAGCTTTGGAGGATACAACTTCAGACAATTCTGCCTGCCACAAATCAAGCTGGTACAAGAAGCTGTGATTTGCTAAGTACTAGAAGTCCCACAGATGCAACTGCCAAATTCATGGCTTACTCAAAAGAGATTACGCTTCGCATCCCACCGTTCTGTGTCTTAGGATCCTTCACCTCCTCTCTTAGCTAGCTCAGAGAAGACGACACATGTATGAATACATGCATAAAGTCAGGACATACAGGAACTTTTGCTACAGCACTCAACAGTGAAATGCCATAGAATATTGTTTCAGGAGTGCTGCTATCTGCTGTAAGAAACTTTTCAGTGTGCAGATGGTGCATTTTAAAAATGACCGCTTCCACACCCAAACCTTTATGAAAGTTAGATAGCAGCAACATACTGTAATCAGGACCCACTTTTCTTCCTGATGGATGCATCAATAATCCTTTGCTAAAGGCAAGCTTATGCACTCGGCAAATAAACTTGGGTGAGAGCCAGATATGGGACTTCTCGCCTCTCTAGACAGACAGACACTTTGCCTTCCCATGCATTTTTTTTTTTTGGCAAGCTAGTGTTTTGCACTTTTAGGTCAAAATTCAGACCACAGCACCGCCTTGCTTCCTTTGTCCACACTGACCACATGGGCTCCAGATGGTGACCATGCCACAGCATTGATGGGATTGCTGAAACAAAAAAGATGACAGAAATGTTATTAGGTCCCCAAAAGGCATAAAATTTGAATTAAGGAGGAAATGTTACTCAGTCTCCAGAGCTATTTTCAAAGATTATTGCTATTCACTAAGTAGAATGAGAAACATTTGGTTCAAGGATGCATTGCCGTTGACCTCTTCATGTTTTTCAGTAATGTTCTGAGCACGTAACATTAGCCTTGCAGTCTAGGAGTAATAGCCCCAATACATGTAGGGAGCATCAGCTTCAGGAAGGCTGCCTTGTAGGCTAGTTTCCCCTCCAAAATGTAGAAGGTTCAGATTTTAACAGCATTATCTTGACTCACCTGTGATGCTTGGAAAGTGTCCTTTCCACTTTTCCAGTGAGCACACTCCATATATAAAGTGATCCATCTGTTGAGCCAGCCACAACATAATTTCCATCAGGGCTGAAAAATCACAGATTTGGAACAGAGAAAAAACGTGTTATTGCTGTTTGTAGTACAATGTGTCATTAGTTGATGGAAATCTCCCAAAAGTCTAGAACAGACTTTTAACCAAATGGAATGAATATATTTAACTGCAAAGGTGACACTAAATTAGTTTCTCTCCTACCTAAAACACTAAAAATAAGTGTAAAACGAACACCTACAAACACTACAACTAATTAGATGCTCTGAATTTTCTTTTCTTCTGATCAGTGGGAACAGAATGTAGTTCTGTTCTTGAAGTTTCATACCAATACAGAATAACTTCATCTAATTATCTAATCTAATGTGCTAAGCAAGTACCTCTATATACTATATACAAATAATAAAAAGCCAGAAGAAATATCACACCCAATCCAAGTTCTGGTAGCTCAGCTTCTTACCTGAATACAACTCTAGTCCAATCAGACCCACATTTAAATCCTGGAGCACTGGAAGAAAAAGCCCACCACAAAATGTTAAATGTATCTTTCCAATTCATTTTATAGGCAGCTACAAAAAGACAGCTTAGCCACACAAACCTGAAAAGTAATAATCAAACCAATCAGGTCTTTTTTTCTTTCTTTTATTAAGCATAAACATCTACATTAGAATGTCATGGACTGTCAACAAAGATACTTTTCAAGAACAGGCTGCTTATTACCATTAAATGGCAACAGAACAAGCTCTGAATTCCTGGCTTTTGACAAAGATGAGAAATCTACAACTCACTTGCAGAGCCATACTCACCTGAATGTATGTATGATAGCATTGTTTCTGAGATCAATAATTTTCAACAGATCATCACGAGAACATGTAAGAAGTTCTGTTCTCTCAGGGTTGAGATCTAGAGCTGTAATCCTTCCCAGCAATTCCACTTCCCATACTACACTTTCACTTCTAAAAACAAAATGTAGCACAAGTTAACATTTCCTTAACGGTACTTAACTTGGTGGTGTACAAGAAGCCTCATTAAAAATGTTGCAGTGGATAAACAGTGTAATCAATAGCACAATTTATGTGCTCATTAGATTAAGTGATGTACTGCTTTGCAGCTTAGAACAAAAAGTGTTTAAATCTAGCCTGTTTAAAACAGCAATAGGTAAATTTACTCTAGAACACTAGCATTCTTGTGGCAGTCACTGAAGAAAAGTATTTTTCCCATTGGCCCGAAGTGCATTACATTCTTCACCAGAGCACTGAGCTTCCTAAAAGCTGAATGTGAAGGTGTTAGTCATTAAACCACCTGTATTGTTGGGATTTCCTAGGTTTGGAAGCAGGACCATTTTTCTGACTAAGTTCTTTGATCCGGGTGAACCAAAAATCTAATAGTGTGGCTTTAGGTATTGTTTATGTATCTCTCCTCACGTCTGATTAATACATGCTTTTCAAAGTGTATGAGTTCACATTGCAAGACAATCACTCTTCATTTGAAACATGTGAAATCTTTTGCAGTCAAAAGGTTCTGAATCTGAACCTGGTTCTGATCTTACTGGAATCATTGTGACATCAAAATGGTCTCTCCCTATTTCAAAAGGAAGTTTCACTCACCTAATATCCCAAAAGCGAATTTTCTTATCAAAGTGTCCACTCATTACACATTGTTCTGTACAGACGAGATCATTGCAGCTGGAGCCAGCAAACACCGTTTTTATACCTTTAAAAAGATAAAGTTACTAATCATGCAATTGAATCCACAATCTTTCTTCTACAAAAGCCTCCTAAATTGTTATTTAAACTAGTGTTAACGCATGAGATCTTACTGTATATTCCTCCTTATTATATATTATTGAATTTTATGGCAGAGAATTTGTTTTGAAGATATTGCAATCAGAACAAAATTCTGGAGAAATTCTCATGGGGGAGTACACTTATGTAGTTTTGAGTTAGACAAGGGATGGAGAAGATGCTTTCACTGTATTATCATATTTCCAGGGATAAGATTCCTTGGCTTTGTATGCTTATAGTCAATTTCAAATCCTGAGAAAAACAAATTCTGTTAAGATGTTTGGTGCAGAATTGCTTCTTCAATTACAGAAATTTACATAAAATTCCTGTCTATATTTAGAAGAGAATTTTGAAAGGTATTTCTCTAATTTATAGATCAAAAACTACCCTATGTCTTTATTAGGTTTTTACCTTTCAAGGTTATTACCTTGAAAGAACTAAAAAAAGCTAGGACTATGAACTTACATTAGCTAGCTAGGTACAGTATTCATCCCCATCAATTTTCTGAAGCACAAGGGAGAAAAAGAGAGGATAGACATAAAGAGCAATTTCCTCATTTTTTAAGGATGAATGGCAACATATTAGATTGGTCCATCCCTTCTGATATTCTGAAAGGCCCTTAAGATCATTTGACCAGCCCTGAGGCTCCCATGGAACTGAAGACTTGTTTAGATAGCTCCAGCGGGTCATTTTAAGAGAGTGCTTGCACTGTGAGGCGGTATATAAATCTCACAAGATAAATAATAAATAAAATAAATTTTGTATGCTTCCTTCACTTATGCTTGTATTTTTAAGTTATTCATTAATTAACTATGATTTTTATATTTGTATTTGCTGTTCTTTTATCTTTTGTTTTATCTGTTGTTATGCACTACCCAGAATCACTTTTGATGAAATAAGCAGCTATATAAATTAGATTAATAAATAAAAACATATTTTTCTTTTATACTTGGTAGCAGTGACTAGCTGGTAGCTAACAGATTCTCTGGGTTTGGAGAAAATGGCTGCAATTCAGAGCAAAATTTTAAAAGACCCCCCCCCCCACTTTTATTATTTTTATAAGTAGCTCAAGGCAACTAACATATCTAATACTTTTTCCTTCTCCTATTTTCCCCACAACCACCAACCTGTGAAGTAAATTGAGCTGAAAGAGAGTGACTATTTTATTAAATAAATGTTTAAAATTTTAATTTTATATAAGGTTTAAAAGTTAAAAAGTCCTTCATCTATGTCCTTCCAGATTGTCAGGAACGCCAGAGAAATAGTAGTAGATGGACCACTTAAACTACCTGGAAGTTGTGTAACAACTTTATCTGTTTGCTTTTTTATCAAACTTAAATGCCACCCATTTTACCAAAGGCAACTCCGGGCAGCTTACAGACATTGACTAAAATACGCAACAAAACATTAAAATAATATTTTAAATTTAAAAATTTAATTAAAACAAAGCTAAGCAGGATGGAGAGGGAGATCACAAAGTGCACAGAGACGAGGTGGGGTGTTCTCTATTCCAGTGTTTCTCAGCCTGGGCCATTTTAAGATGGGTGGACTTCAACTCCCACAATTCCCCTGCTCTACTCCATTAGCCACCACCCTGGATCTTCTGGTCTAGGCTAAGATTTAAGGCCCCTGGAGGCTTTTGCCATCCATTTATACTTTTCTTACGGAAGTATACAATCACATCTAGAGATAGCTTGGTAACACAACTTCAGACAATTGGCCCACTGCTAGGGATACTTTTAAGTAACACACACCCCTAGCCCATAACATCTGGGATGGTTTGATGATTTATTTTATAAATAACCCAGATAAATGTCCCTTGGCCAAAAATATCTCTACATGTTGTCCTCTTTATTTTAATTATTACAAGTAGCAATCTGGATAAAAGCTCAGAATGATTTATAATGAAGCAATCTGCAAAGCTTGCTAAGCTGTTTCTTCCATGAACTTGGAGGAATTTGCAATACAAATCTTGCAAGTTATACACAATTTGCAACAGCTAGCTAGAATATCTTATATGTGCAGAAGGAAAAAAGGGCTCAATGCCACTAACTTCTCACCAATCTTTTGCGGTGCCACTACATCAAATCATTAAAAGTATGAACACTATTATAAACACAATTTAGAAACTTCTACAAAACTTGAAGTCACAAAATCTAAAAAAAAACATCAACGGATGAGCCCACTTCAACTGCTTAAAGGTTTAGCAGCTCTTGCAGTATGTTATATAGTATAAGATTAGTTTTTGCTGACAGCAGTACTGTTTAATATAAATCTTTAGCAGGAGCACCTATTTCAAAAGACAGAAGTTAATCTCAGCCCAATAGCAGGAAATAGATTTTTCTTAAACAAGCATACTTTTCTGGTTGCGAAAACATTGAATATTGAACTGTGGGTCACAGTAATATTTGCGCACATACACACAAACACACCTGCACACTTTATGCCTCTACAGCATTTGGATCAATGTTATATTAGCAGAACGAAAAAAATAGAAATGAGCAAAGCTAGATGGTAGCTACTACTTCTACCTATCTGCATTATCAGGAGGAAAACTACTAACCAAATGGGAGAATGCCAATTGCTGTAACAGCAAAGTTAGCCTAGATCTACAATGGCATAGAGAATCTGTGTTATGTGCAAGAAGATGAAATCAACTTATCACCTTAACTATTTTAATAATATCATATAAATACTAAGAAAAGAAACTTATTACCTATTACTCTGGGTAAGAGTAATAGGCAATCAAACAATATCAGATTTTTTAAATGCTGGTATCTGGTCATGTCTTTTTATAGTAGCAGACTAGCCATTTTTCTCCAATGACTGATATGGCTTCAAAGTTAAGAAAATTTAGAAATCAAAACCTATTTGACTTATTATTAGAAAATCAATTTTTTTAAAACATCAGTCAGTGGTGACTACCAAGATGACACTTGGGGCAACAGTAAAATGTTTAGTTCCACTGATCAATGGAATGAGTCCTTAGTAACATTCCTCATTTTCAGTGTCCTACCCCAAGGGAAGAAGCCAGCTTTGAATCCATATACATATCAGAAGATAAACAGAACAGCAATTTTGAATGCTTTGAGAGGTAATCAGTCAATGAGTGTTCTTCTTGTCCCTTTGATGCATGTGGGAAACTGTGAAACGGCTTCCTTACAGACTTTGCTGCGCAGGTCCCATAGCTTGAGTGTTCTGTCATGACTCCCAGATACAATGCGAGCTTTGTCCAGAAGGAATTTTGCTGATAAAACCTTTCCACTATGCCCCGTGAGCGTGTGCTAGAGAAATTGACATTATGTAAGAAAACAAATTTTTACAACACTTGGTCTCACTATTCAAATAGTTTAACAGAAATAGAATTTTAAAGAATTACCTAGCCTTCATTCTACACTGAGAATTAAGAAACAGCCTTTATATACAAGTTTGGTTTTGGTATCTGAAATAGATCTCCAAAAGGTTGCATATACAGGTAGTCCTTGACTTAATAACAGTTTGTTTAGTGATCGCTGAAAGGCACAACAGCACTGAAAAAAGTGACTTATGGCTGTTTTTCACACTTACGACCGTTGCAGCATCCCCATGGTTACATGAAGCGTAAAATCCAGATGCTTGGCAACCAATTCATATTTATGAAGGTTGCAGTGACTTGGGTCATGTGATCACCTTTTGTGAACTGACAAGCTAAGTCAAAGGGGAAGCCAGATTCATTAACAACCGTATTACTAATTTAACAACTGCAGTGATTCACTTAACAACTGTGGCAAGAAAGGTAATAAAATGGGGCAAAACTCACTTAAGAAATGTCTCACTTAGCAATATAAAGTTTGAGCTCAAATGTGGTCGTAAGTCGAAACTACCTGCATTTTTCTTTCCTTAGTGTTATATTTAACAATGGAGCACAGGTATGGTTGGTAAATGAAACCTACAGTTGTCTATGGTGGGAATATGCAACAAGAGATGGCTCACTGTTATATCCTGTTTCCATTTGTTTTCCTAGGAATATTTGGTTGACCATCTTCAGAAAACCATTATCTGGCCTCTGACCCATCAGTGAAGTTCTACAATTTTAAAAGAGAAGTCCTTTCCAAGTTCCTATAATTTAATACAGGTAGTCCCTTGACTTACAAGTGTTTATTTAGTGCCCATTCAGAATTAAAATGGCACCGAACAAAGGAACTTATGATCTCTGCCTAAAATTACAGCCTCTACAGCCCCCCCCCAATCACATGAACAAAATGTGGGCATTTGACAATCCAACTGTCTTTAGACAAATCGCAGAGATGCTGCAGCAGTCCCCCAACTATCCCACCCCACTGGGTCCCTGCAGTCCCAAACCCTTCTTCCCACTCCCAAAATGGCATCCGCTTCCGGGATGGTTCCATGTGGTCTCTCCACTGTGTAGGAAGGCTGTGTGGTGGAGAGGCTGCTTGCTCAAGGAGATCTTTCAAAAAAGTAAGTGGCCAAGCTGTGATGAGGGATGGGAAGAAGGGTATGGGAAACAATGGGGTGGGAAAACTGGCCCAAGGCCAGTGCAGACCCAGTGAGGCAAGAAAGAAGGCCCAAGGCCTGCAGGAATCCAGGGGTGGGAAGCGGAGCATGGGCTGCCTGAGGGGATATGGGAGTCCCTGGAAGGCTTGGGGAGGTGCTGCAGTGTAGGCTTGGGCCTGCACTAGATCAGAGGCAGAGCAAAGATTGGAGTCGTTAAGTGAGGTGATCATATGCATGTTTTTCTTAATTACTATCATGACTTGTGACTGAAATGGGCAGGTTCCATTACGGTCGTAAGTCGAGGACTACTTGTATTTACTATTAAAAAAAGTGCAATATACAGAAGATCATTAGCAAATCTAGTAATAGTTCATAATCTATGGCAGAGCAGTTCTAGCAGCTTGCTAATTTTTAATGCAGGATTCTCAGGGACTGAAGCTAAAGCTGTCTGCATATAAAACATGCTCCTACCTTCTGAGCTATGGTAAAAAAAAAAGGAGTGGATTAGAGAAGAAAAGTAATGAATACGGAATATACTTTTATGTTTACCAAACCAGTTTCAAAAGTTTGGCAACCTAGTGCTGTTACTATCCATTTTTATAGTGTTTAGTTACTATTAAAATACATGCAGATTTCTAAAATTATATATTTCTTTCAGAACCGTATTAATTTGTAAAAAATACAATATGTTTCCAAATAGTATGTTCAAATCACTTTGTGTTGGAAATATCAAACAAGTCATATAAATAAAAATAGGTACAAGACGATTAAAGGGTAACTCGAATTTTAATATATTGAGGGTTAACATCCATTATCACACCCAATTTCTAATGTATTTTTTTATAGCTATAAACCTTGTCAGAATTAGGCACATGTGCCATGTCTTGGAAGAAACACTCACCCGTAACCGATGATCATCCATTGTCCAGATCCTACTAGCATAGTCATTTGAAGCCGCTAATAAGTAGGAACCCTAGGAAATGATTTTTAAAATGTTTTCTATAATAACCATTTTTACAATCTGCAATTTCTAAGTAATTTTGTTTCACATTATTTTATGATCTATCTCATCTCAATTTAGGCCATTGCCTAATCTTATCACTTCAACTGGGGTTTATTTACAAGTTTTGAAGCTTCATTACCATTACATATTCTCCCCCTCTTGTCTATCCTGATTCAATTTCCCCCCTCATCTTCCCATTTATTTGCCTCATCCATTCTTTCTCCCATTCCTAATTCTTCTTTCTGTTGCTAGTGTCCTGCACAGAGATGTTTTGCTTCATTAAGAGGTCTCAGTTTAAAAAGCTGAGATCATATACCCATCTAATTGCCTCCAATACTTAAAACTCCTTTATTGTTTTATGTTGGATAACAATTTCAGCAGTGTCTACTCAATACTCTACAAGGACACAAGCTGAATATATCACAATGTATCAGCAAATATTCTTCCACACATAGCATTTCTACAGCTTGATGGGAGAGTAACTGCCGGGAGTTAGATAGTACGGGAAGCAATATTCTGGGCAAATCAGACCTTTTACTATTCATCACTGACCTCAGCAAAACATTGTTGCCCTCTCTTGTAGAAGTAGTATACAGACTTCAGTTATATGCTTCAGCATTATAAAAAAATAACCTGCTCATGGTATATGCTCAAAGTACATATACCGCTTATTTTTACAGGCAACAGGCCTAACTTTTGCAGGTACTTCCAAAAGGAAAAAAAAATAGAATAAAATAGTGTTACTAAAAAGATGATAATTTTATACCACTTCTGAGCAATTGCTTAATTTTCCAGATGATCTGACTTTTAATGTACATTGGTATTACTCAAGGAAGAGGATGGGCATATTTTCTGAACTACGGGTTCAGAAAATTTTGAAATCAGACATAAAATTAAAACCCAAAGCTTTTCTTTTAGGGAGGGCAGATAATCAGTTGGGGGGGGGGGGGGAAACATGGAACTTTGTTTTTATATATGACATCAATGGAAAGGTTGCTATCTGCCCAAAAATGGAAAGAAGAAAATATGCCCACAATGGAAGAATTTTATTTATTTATTTGTATTGCACTTTTACTATTTTTACAAATAACTCAAGGTGACAAACGTATCCAACAACATTCCTCTTCCTATTTTCCCCACAATAACAACCCTGTGAGGTTAAGTTGGATTGACAAGGTGTGACTGGCCCAGTGGCCCAAGATCACCTAGCTGGCTTTCATGGCTAAGGAGGGATTGGAATTCATGGCCTCTGCTTTCTAGTCTGGTGCTTTAACCACTAAACTAAACTGGCTTTTGAAAGTGATGGAGCCAGTTGAGATGGTGAAATTAACTGCTTTGCTTAGAGACAATAATCTGATCAAATTTCTTTTGACTTGGCCACTATAAGATTTCTTATAAGACAAGGGGAAAAAATCAACTTGACTTTGGAATTTGAGGATTGGATTGAATTAGAGAAATATTATAGCTTTTTAAATATAAATTATTCATATTCTGCAATTCATTACCTTTGGATTAAAATTGAGATAATATTTTTATGAATGTGTGTATTTTAGAAAGTTGATTATTAGTGTTTTAAGGTATCAATATCTAGCACATCACATGGTATTTCCAGAACAGTCAGTATATACTGATACCAAGCAAACTACATTGTGCAGCAATTCAGTCCTATTCCATTATCTATTTTTATATTTACTGTTCTTCTGGAAATGCCATAAGTGATGGGCTAGTGAAGCAGGGCAGAACATATTTGCAAAAAAGAAATACACCCATACTCACAGCATTATCAAACTCTACACTAGTAATCCCTGCATTACTGCCAGATAGGGAGGCTTTAAATTCACACTTATCTGTAATACAAAAGAAAAGAATTAGGAGACAAGAAAAAGCATGAATGCCCGTCAGTTTCATTCAATCTAGCTAAGAAACATATCTCAAAGGTATAAACCACATAACTGATCATTTAGAATTAGTGATATGTCATTTCTATTTCTTGATTCATAAAGCTGATTTATATCTAAGGCAGGCCATAAGACTCAGTTTTGAGTACTCTGTCTTTTAATTAAACTCTTCAGAATTTGGGCACAGAAAATTCTCTTTCCCAAACCTAAGTATTTCACTATATTATTCTAATGAAAATGGTAGGGATTATCAAACCAAGATTGTGCTGCATCACTATCCTCTCCTATTGTCTGGAAAAGACATTTTATCTCTCCAACGCACTAAGGAATTTATTTCGGGATTCCTACATTAATTTCTTAGTTCAGAATTGTAGCTACCTTTTAAAGATAGCAACTATGGAATCAACCTCTGAAGCAAAAAAGCATGTCTCCACAAATTAAAACCTCTTGTCTCTTTTATCTATATTTCTTGGACTTACCACCCAAAACTTCCCAAATTTTGACCCTCCGGTCCAAGCCTCCTGTTGCTAATAAACGAGAACCAGGGCTGAATTGGACTGCGTTAACCTCACCATCATGTGCATCCTAAGAAGATGAAAAACAATAGACAACAATTACTGATGATTTCAGGACTCAGATCTGTCAGCCTCTAGCAGCATACATAAAAGAACTGAACGAGATTCTAAGAAAGTAACAACAACAAAAGTATATCAACTCTTGAGTTCTTCAGTATGCATTTCCTGTTCAAAGCTATCTATAAGAAACTTTATGAGACCCAGTTTGGTTAAGACATCAGATTAGAAACCAGGACACTGTGAGTTCAATCCTGCCTTGGGTATGAAGCCAGCTGGGTGACTTTGGGCCAGTCACTTTCTCTTAGCTGTAGGCAGAAAGCAATGGCTAACAACTTCAAAAAATGTTGTCAAGAAGACTTCAAGGACCTGTCCAGGCAGATTGGACATGATTGAATGAAAAAAAAAGAAACTAAATACCAATCTTTAAAAAAAAACAGAATAAAGGACTAGGAACTGTTTTTTTTTTGCATTTACCTCCTAAAATGCTCCATTCAGCAAAGTACTGATGAAATGATAAAAACTACATGTTGAAAAGCAGTCATGAAAAGAATGGGATATTAGTAAAACAGTAAATCTGACTATCTTATATATCAGAATGAAAAAGAAAATTTGAGCTAATTTTGCATTTATAAGATTAAAAGGTAAAGTTTCCCCCTGTCCAGTCATGTCTGGCTCTAGGGGGCAATGTTCATCTCAGTTTCTTAGCCAAGGAAACCAGCATTGTCCAAAGACTTTTCCATGGTCATCATGATTATACACAGAGGTGCACTTAACGCTGTTACTTCCCACCAAAGTAATACCTATTTACCTACTTGTATTTGTATGCTTTCAAACTGCTAGGTGGGTAGGAGCTGGAGAAGTAACGGGAGCTCACCCCGTCGCACAGCGCTCAGGTCTTGAACCCAGGCTGTAAGCTTTACAGCTGACAAGCTCAGCATCTTTAATGGCTGAGCCACCGCATCCCCTTTATGAAGTAAAGCAACTGCTAAATTTGCATTTGTGTCTGCATGTTTGTATGTATTTTTCCTAGATTATGTTTAGTACTTCTACAATATAAAGTGATTTCACACTGTTTAGGATTAAATGCTTAAGTTATAGAAACATATTTGTTGTGTGTTTATTTCATGTCATTCATAAAAATATTCCATATATGTGATGCATGTAATTTAAAAAAAAAAACTACTACAGAAGTTAAAAGTAGAAAAGTGATACTGAGTCAGAAAAAAATATTTTCAGGAAATAAAGAGGTCTCAGCTTGAAAACTAAAGATCATGCACGTTAGAACACATTCCAGAACTGTCAGCTCCTTGACTGATTTTGTTGGGAGAGAGTCAACTCTAAGTGCTTTCGACTGCAAGCAACATGAACTGACGATACCCACATAATGTCAGCAGCTTCATAACATCTGACAGCATTACTGGAGCATGGATGGGAGAAAAGAAAAGAAAACTGTTGGGAGCTCTGGAAGTTATGGATGTGCAATTTCACTAGTGCAATCAGACCATTCTGTATTCATCATTGACCTCAGTATTTATTAGCATTTCTCAGGTTTTGGCTGGTTTAAAAGACCCCATTTCTTGTTGCAAAAGCCACACTACAATTCTTTCCAAAGTCACAAAAGCCCCTTTGGCTAGCCATGTCAGGAACAAACAGCATCTCATCAGGAAAACAAAGAAATAATTGACTGAACATGAAGTAAAACCTGAAGCACTTTACATGCTTACACTGCAAAGTATCACCCAAAAGTAAATGGGAAAACTACTCAGTAAAACATATTAATTTTTTAAGATAGTGAATCCAAGACATACTTACAAAGACACACACTGCTGTGTTGGGTAGTCTAACCTCTCTGCTTGCAGTAGGATGTACATCAGTATTATCTTGAGGGAGAGGACATGAGGATAAAGAACGCCTCCTGAGAAAGTTACATCGATATGCAAGTAAGTATATAAGGAAAATTAGCTATGTCTCCCGACTATAGGCAGGGGGATGACCTCAACTACATTTTTACCAGGTAAAAATGGAAGGAAAGGCAAGGAGTCTTAAAACAAATTCAAGTATTCAACAAAAACAGGGAATCAATACCCAGAGATGGTTATTCATATTAGGGACTCCTCTATAGCCTTTGCATCTAGTTTCTCACATGAACCCAAACAATTGCATAAAAACTCCTTATGCCAGAGTGGGGGAAAAGTTATCACCATTACAACTGTTGCACTGAATCCCAAATTAAAATTGTTTGAGTTGAGGTACACCAATATTTATTTATTTGTTAAATATCTATTGTTAAGTCCTTTTTCCTATACGAGGTAAATTCTATTTAGTTGCTAAGGTATATAATCTATGATTAATGCCTAATTTAAAATTCACATTTTATTATTAACAGAGAGCTTCTACATAACACAAAAAATAACTAAAATGACTGGACACAGCAATCATGTAGGATTATGTCCAGCATTTTTTTCCCTAAGTAGTTATACCTCATGCATCCATGATATATCTATGTATTATTTAACTGGAATGTCTTTTAAATGCAACAGAAACAACACGAGACAATTATTCAGCAACCCTCATCAACATGCTAAATTAAGCGTGAATAATTTCAAGCAAATTTTCACCTGGCAGTATCAGAAGAGTGATGTCCCAAAAGGGGAGACTCAGACAGACTGGAGGGAAAGATCAGAGGTCAGCACACAGCAGAAGTAAGGAGTTGAACACAAAAGAAAAGGAGAGATAGGAGCTAGAAGAAGGCTTGACATAAGAAAAATAGTTTGAATGCCTAGTAT
Organism: Diadophis punctatus similis; assembly: GCA_023053685.1. NCBI lineage: Eukaryota > Metazoa > Chordata > Lepidosauria > Squamata > Dipsadidae > Diadophis > Diadophis punctatus. The sequence continues at coordinate 4,495,919 of JALIGW010000033.1, forward strand.
CACTGAAGTGCTGCTGTATATTGAACTAATACGTAACGAAAACGTAAATGCATACCAACCTACCCAAAGATATTAGTGATAGAATCCAGAAGGCCTCCAGGGGGCTGGGAGAGTCGCTTACTAAAGAGAAGGGGAGGACAGTTTTCAAGGAGATCAGAACAGACAAGCCCATAACTCTCAATCTTGAAGCCCCACATTCAGCAAGGAAAGCAAATGGTAACAGGACAGCACAAAAAGGCACCACCTTGGTTCGAAGTCAAAAGCTTGCATAAACAATTATGAACTGAACACTGTCGTTATGTGAGCAGAAAGAAAAAGGCTCTCTAAAAGATATAATTCACTGGAATTTTGAGAATAAAATCAAAGGTATACTTATATGAAAGCAGAACATATTCCGAAGCATTCTCATGACTAATATGACGGTTGGCCTATAATAGCCTTTAACAGGAAGTGTAAATGTTTTTGCTTTTAAGCCAGTTTAATGGAAAAACTTTAAGTTCTGCATGTTTTATTTGCAGATTCAATTTCAATGTAGAGTTGGAAAGAAATTTGTCAAAGAATCTATTTTTTGCAGCTGTCACCAACATTAGATGGGCTAACTGTCCAAAAAGGCAATGTTTTATAAAGCCTGCAGTATTAACTAGCACGGCCCTTAACATTTGCAACCTTTATAATTTTGATCTTGTTAATATTTATCAGAGAGGATTTGAGTCTCCCTTTACTATTACCACGACATGGGTCTGCCATAAAGAAACTGAGAATGTTGGTACAAACCCAACTTTTGAAAGCTGTAAGACATGGGTGTCAAACTCGCGGCGTCACGGTGGCATCAGGTGATGTATCGGGACTTTCCCCACCCTTCACTAAACGAGGCGTGCGCGGGGCCAGCAAGTGACGCATCCGGCCCACGGGCCGGGAGTTTGACAGCCCTGCTGTAAGAGGCCATTTTCTAACTGATAAAGCACGTTTAAATTCAAGGCCACAAAAGCTTTATTTACACTGCTCTTTCCAGTGTCAGGAATAAACACTGCTATGGTAAAAAGTAGATGCACATAGAAAAAGAGACTCCTTCCCTATATTTATTTGTGAACCCTACAATTCGGAAACATTCCTAGCTAATGATATGGAAAAATAGATATTTCCACAAAATATAGTAGAAATAACATCACTAAACTCTGTAACTATTGGAGTGTTTCCTCTGGGCATAATTTATTAGTTAACGTTCCCATTTGTATCCCATTAAAAATAAATGGGAGCAAAAAACATCAGCTGTGCAATTCTCATTTTATTACAATAGGGCATATAGCTGATAAATTATTTTCATACTGGCATCTGTTATCAATTAATTTATAATTCATCTGTCCAGGAAAGAATAATTTTTCTCAATATATTTTCTTCTCAAAATTAATTCCCTGAAGCAAATCAGGAATACCTATGAATTTTTTCCCACATGAAAATATTTCATAAACTCTTTCAAAAATATATTTTCAAACATCTCTGCTCACATATTACCTTGCTGTCCGTGTGACAGCACGAACTGGAGATGTCTCCTCAGCTGGATCGGAGGTTTCATCAGCAAGGACTTCAATATCATCATCCCTGAAGAAAGACAAATCATTACTTGAATGTTCAAGAAGATCAGGCATTTCATATTAAACAGCCCTCTTCCCCTACTATTTCAAATACAGAATTTCACTTCCATTTTTTTAACAGAATAACAGAGTTGCAAGGGACCTTGGAGGTCTTCTAGTCCAACCGCCTGTCTAGGCAGGAAATCCTACATCACTTCAGACAAATGGTTATCCAACATCTTCTTAAAAACTTCCAGTGTTGGAGCATTCACAACTTCTGGAGGCCAGTTGTTCCACTGATTAATTGTTCTGTCAGGATATTTCTCCTTAATTCTAGGTTGCTTCTCTCCTTGTTTAGTTTCCACCCATTGCTTCTTGTCCTGCCCTCAGGTGCTTTGGAGAATACCTTGACTCCCTCTTCTTTGTGGCAGCCCCTGAGATATTGGAACACTGCTATCATGTCACCCCTGGTCCTTCTTTTCATTAAACTAGACATACCCAGTTCCTGCAACCATTCTTCATATGTGTTAGGTTATGGTCTACTTTATCAAATGCCTTACTGAAGTCCAAGTAAATTATATTGACAGCATTCCTCTGGTCCACTAATTTTGTAACTTTAATTTTTTTTAATAGCATAGGTCTTAGAGATGGTGTGAACAATAACTGAACAACAGAATTAGCTATCCCATGGCTGTATTTTATTTGCCTTTTACAATTTCTAGTAATATTATTTGCCCTCTTGTAATATCAATCATAATACATTCAGGAAATTAAGTTGGGGTCAGGTATGAAGAATCAGGATCACATGTTAAGTATTGCTCAATCTTATACTAATCATCAGCACTAAATTGGCATTAGACAAGAATTAACAGAATTCAAGGGGGGGGGGCTTGGATTGTTGAGAGAACATATTTATTCCAGATTGATTCCTCTCTTGACTTCACCCCCAGGCTCTGCCTTTTCTTCTACTGTTAGGCAGGAATAAACTTGCTGTACTTTAAAATAATTTTAGAACTGTATCAATGCACTAAAACAAATAAACTTAAAAATACAAATAAATTTAAAAATAAACTTAATTAATTCTTCGCCCAAACAAATTCACTTAGTACACAATGCAATAAAATAAGCTCAAGTGAAGCAAAGAAAAGTATATTCTGTATACAATAACTTAAACAGTCAGATGCCTATATAATTATTTAAAGGAAAAAAATAATGGCTGGTTAATCTGATGAATTGCTAATTCTTCCACTGTAGCCATTGAGTTGTAAGGAACATATTACGCGCAGAAGACCAAGATAAAAAAGAAAAATAAAGAAAAACAATCTGAGTCAATATAGAACAAATAAAGCTATTGCAAATTGTAACTCTAAAGTCAGTAAATATCAAGTTACAAAAATTAAGTGATATAAAAATAATAAAGTATTGCTGAAAAGATAAAAAAGATACAACTTTTTTTAAAATCAGAATTTTAGCTTAGCAGAAGAAATCTTACCCTATTATGGTTCAGTTAAAAAAGGAGATGAAAACATTAATGAAGGTAAAGATATAAAATCCACCAGGCTTGCTCACCCAAAGTTGCTGCTAATAAATAAATTTGCTCTTCTACTTCTGATTCTTAACAATTTTCTACGAACACATAGTATCACAATTGGGAAAGAGGATCATAATTCCCCCAGCCCAACCTAAGAAAATAGTCACTATCTTTACCTCCAGTCTCCACAATGTTGTAGCTAGTTAAATTAGGAAACTTTTATCATTTGACCACACAGTTTACATTGGAATGCTGATGAACAGTAAGAAGACAATAAGCATGCAGCTTGGATAACTCATTTTTATATTTTCAGCCTGGAAATAATGTTGTCATTAGGAAATAGTTAGACTGATGAATGCTTACTGTTCAATTGGCAGTGGTTCTTTAGCAGCTTCTGCTAGTTCTTTCTGAAGCCGAGCTTGCCTTCTCCTAACAGAAAAATATTAGGAAATACGTGTCAACTCTGTAATATTTATCAATATTCATTTGAACAACTGTATTCAAAGTATTAAGGAATTGATAATTAGGAGAATTTATTGCCTTAAGCTCCCTGGGATAGAAATCCCAGTGGATAGACTTGTTGCCTCAAAAATATATTTATATCTTTACACTAGTAAAATGTAAAGCTCGTCAGAATATACTGGTCCTCATGTCTCTAGGCCCAAGTGAAAACTTAACTGCCCAGTAATGTTTATCTTAACGAGGCTGTTTTAAGATGCCTTGAAGTCATTTTGTAATTCTTACAGGGTACTCAATTTCTTAAATAAAATAGCTCTAGTCAGGGCATATGTTAAGAGCTGACTCCATACTGATATATTGTGAATTATTAGATGTTAACATCAGAAACTGATGTTAATTCTAGATTGAATCTACTGGTTTAGATATAATAGCCACTCCACATTATTGGGGGGGGGGGGGAAACACCAGGAAAAATGAGGCTATTTGAATGGGCATAATCTGAGCATTATGAGCCAACGTTTAACTATTTTATAGTGAAAGCAAGTCTAAACCTCACATCAAAATTTTACGAACATAAGGATTTAAAGACTTGACCTCAGAAGCTGGTTTAGCTCAAAATCCAAGTCAAGTCAAAGCCTGGTTAATAATTGGATAAATTATCAAAAAATATCAGATCAGACTAGGAAATTGAAAAACATTCCCAGAAAGACAACATTAAACAATTTTTATACTGTATGGATGAGTCACTAGAACTTGAGCTCAACTTGAAGAAACCTCTATAGTTTAAAGGATTCAAAACCACATCCAAATATTCTGCTAATTAAAAAAAAGACATACATGGCACACGCATGGGAAGAAAGAAGAAATGTTATGGATGAGTTCTAATAGATTTAGTTTGAACTCACACACTTATATGGAAAATACTATCATACCTTAAATCTTTCTCATTTTCTGCATTGAGGCGATTAGCTTCTTGAGCCTTTTCTGCCATCCAACGGGTTACCAGTTCTTGGTTATCTTCAGTGGTTTTTCTTAATTTTTCTTCAAGAGCAGTAAAGGTGATTTGGAGAGCATCATATTCATCCTTAAGAGTCTGATTAGCTTGTTCGAGATCTTGAAGCTTGTTGCACAAATCATGGCACTCGGTCTCCAGTTCAGATATCTTCTGTGAATATTCTGCAATTCTTCAATGGAAGCAATTAATATAATGAAAAACTGAAGCTAGCTAGGACCAAGATAAAGATCTATTGGTAATAAATGGATTTTACTCACTTGACATTATTTATTTGTATTTCTTTGTCCTTCTGTTGTATTTGATTGTTTAGGTCAATCACAGATTGAGCCAACTACAAAAAAAAAGGGGGTGGGGGAAATGATAAAGTTAATGTTAATGTCAATTAATAATAATTAACAATGTTAACTATGTTAATGAAGAACCACAATTCTTAATATAGAGCAGTGATGGCAAACCTTTTTTGCTCGGGTGCCAAAAGGGGGTGCGCGCACATGCCCACACCCATAATGCAATGCCCCCCGCACATGCTCACACAACCCCCCCGTGCTGCCCCCCCCCCCCCCGCGCATGCGTGCAGACTTCACTGAAGCCGCCGGACTTCCGGTAGGTCCCTTGTGCCATTTTTTGCCCTGCCCCAGGCTTCAGGAGGCTTTCCTGAAGCCTGGGGAGGGCGAAAAACGGCCTCCCCCTGCCCTCCAGAAGGCCCAAAATCAGCTGGCCAGCGCGCACATGCGCACTGGAGCTGACATGGGGCAACACCTCGCATGCCCTCAGATATGGCTCCGTGCCACCTGTGGCACACGTGCCATAGGTTTGCCATCACGGATATAGACGATGGTTTTTGTGTCTCTTTTTGGGCATGCACTTTATTAAGAATGTATCTTATGTCTCTCAATCTGTATTCATTTGGCAGATTCACAAACCCATATGGAACAAACTTAATCAGTATATACATAAATGAAAAGAAAATCATGACTACATAATGTAGCTGAAAGGTACCATAAATTGTACCTTTCTAAACCTTTCTAAATTTCTAAACACAGAATCTTAAAAGAAATAAGCATCATAAATCATTTTCCAGGTTTCTAGTAACAGATGAAGAAAGGCATCACAAAAGGAAAGTATCCTAATTAAAAATGGAATATATGCTGCACTGTCTACAATAATAATTTTTTTACAATGAAAGCAACAGAAAAGCTGAAAGACTGACTGCTTACTATAAAGTTATTTTAGACATACATTTTTATTGTCCTGAAACTTGTGGGATAGACAAAAACACGTAACACTATGCGCATTGTACTGCTGCAAGTAAGCACAATTTTTTCCTAACCTCGCCCCGTTTCTTGTGCAGCTCAGTCAATTCCTCTTGATGTTTAATCCTTAATTGAGCTACTTCTTGAAGATGAGCGTCATTTCTTGCACCATCATGTCCTGGGCTGAATTTTCCAAAGGAACAGTAGGTAAGTTTAAATAAACTTATTAAATCATACACATGTTCAACCTATAGATAGGTTAAAATGGCAATTGGGACCAGAATTTCCATCACTAAGTTTTCAGGTTATAATGTGTGAAGCCATGTGACTACATTGCTTAGCAAAGCAATTCTGAAGTCCTAGTTGCTGTTATTATACACAGACCTCACAGGACAGTGACTTCTGACTTACTGCTGGCTTTTCCATTGACTTTACTTGTGGAAAGCCAGCAGTGAATGTTGGAAATTGCATTCAACAGGGACATGACAACAGGGATACTGAAATGGCTGGAATTCTCAGGACTGGTTATAAGTACCATTTATTCATTGCCAGTGTAACTTTGAACTGTAGCAGAATGTTCATTAAGCAAGGACCTATACTGAACAAGAACTAATATCTCCATATGTAGTATTGATTTTCCACTGACATTTCATTGAGATTACAATAAGCAATTCCCATTCATCTTGCTACTGAATGCTACTGATCTCTATTTAAAAGAATGAAGTCTCCATTTAAGGACCAGCTGGATGTCTGGTGAGAGGAGGGCTTATCTATCATTCCAAATGTCCAAAAAATGAAATCATTCAGTATACCATGAACAACATTTTAATAATATAATACTTTGTATGAATTTATATATTCGCATGACATTACACAATTTGATGTAATTTGTATCAGTTGCATAACTTATCATCAGGCAATCCTTGCCCTACGACCACAATTGGAACCAGAATTTCCACTGTTAAGCAAGGCAGTTGTTAAGTGAGTCACTGTACGTATGAAGTGTATCGTGTGGTCATTAAGTGAATCCAGCTTCCCTCCATTGACTTTGCTTGTTGGAAGCCTGCTAGGAAGGTTGCAAATGGCAATCACATGACCTCAGGATGCTGCAATGATCGTAAATACATACTGGTTGTCAAGCACCAGAATTCTGATCGCTTGACCATGGGGAATGCTGTGACAATGTGAAGACTGATCATAAGTAACTTATTTCAGTGCCATTGTAACTTCAAATAGTCACAAATTGAATGGTTGTAAGTTGAGGATTACTTATATAAATAGTACATGTTATAAAATTAAGATTATAGTACTTTTCCGAGCATAAGACACACTCCCCCCCCCCAATAGAAAGTGGAAATGTTGGTGCGTCTTATACACCAAATACAGCAATTTTTGGCCTCCCCAAACCCTGCCCCGCGCGTCCCATTTTCGCCCAAACAGGCCCGTTTTTTACAAAAACAGGGTGCAGAGAGGGTTTGGGAAGCCTGCAGAGTGCTCCTGGGGGTTTGGGAGGGCATAAACGCGACGGGTGGGGGGTTTGGGAGGTGAAAAATGCCCCCAACCCCCCCACCCATAATGTTTTTGCTCTCCCCAGCCCCCAGGAACACTCTGCAGGCCTCTCAAACCCTCTGTGCGTCCCGGTTTTGCGAAAAAATGAGACACGCAGAGGGTTTGGGAGGCCTGCAAAGTGCTCCTGGGGGCCGGGGAGGGCAAAAACTTTTTTTTTCTTGTTTACCTCTTCGAAATCTTGGTGCGTCTTATACTCCGGTGCGTCTTATAGTCAAAAATATGGTACATTAACATAATAAAGCATGTACAACATGTACAGCACCAAACACAAAGTTTTGCAGTAGCTATTAATAGTAAAAAATATTGTAATGAATCTTACACAGGAGAGCAAAATGCCCTGTTATATTGTTGGTTTTAAAGAAGCCACAATAACTCTCACTAGAATTGATTCAACAAGTACCTGATCTCATGCCGGCTTGGCAAATCATACTTTTCCACTTGTAGCTTGTCAGCCAGCACTGAATGGAAATCTGACCTCTCCAAGAGCTTGTTATCTAACAGTCCAAAATATTTAATTTTAAAAAATGGGAAAAGAACATTATTAGTTGTGCAGTCGATTAATAAGTTTGCTATTCCATTATACTCTTTGGACTGATGTAAACATTTACAGAGAAATTATACCTATTTCAGACATGCTCTTGTATTGCAGTGAAAATATGCCTAATCAAGATGACATTCTCTCACAGTACACAATAGGATTATGAGTTCAGACAACTAGGCTTATGTAAATGAATGAGTCATTCAATAAGACATTGTTCTACTTTATAACCTGGTATTTTGAATAACAGAATCTGGAAGGGGTTTCTCTGATGTAATCACAAAAGATTATTCCAGATTGCAAAACCTCTCTTTCACCAAATGGGTACTGGCCTGAGAACAAATATCTCAAGCAATTCTCCTTATGCTATTAAACCAGTGAGAAGGTCCTTGTCCCTGAGCAGAATGTAAACAAGAAGTTTTCAAAGTTCAGGGTTGGGAATCTATATTTTATTACAACCCAAGTCCACAAAAACGGGCCAGTTTGGTGTAGTGCTTAAAGCACCAGGCTAGACTCCAGGAGACCAAGAGTTTTAGTTGTGTTTTAGCATGAAGTCAGCTGAGTAACTCTCAGTCCTTGGAAGGAGGCAATGACAAACCATTTCTGAAACTCTTTCCAAACTCTTGATTCAAAGGAACACACACACCAAATATAATATGCAAATAGCATTATGCCTCATTGGAGTGAATACATTCTAAAACTTGGTTTATATAATACATTAATCCACAGTTAACTGAATTCATCAATTGTCTGGATGTCTATAACATAGAAGTGCCACAAAAAAGCCCAAATGACTGTTTGCACAACACAGAGAATCACAAACCAGTGGACAAATTTTAGCCTAATGTGAACCTGGTCTTAGAAACAATAATGTGTTTATAAATTTATGTATAAAATTATAGGTGAAGATAAAATTAGTGACACACACTCCTTTTTTCATACAACATATCATTCCTGCTTTTCTCTTTGAGATTTATTTTCTGGAATCTACTGAAGAAAAATTGTATTCAATTCAATTGCATTATAAAACAGTTAATTGGGAAATTTTGCTAGTTTACTGAAACTACTGAAGTTTACTGAAACGGCCCCAAACTCATCAACCCAACTAATTAAACTACAGTAGCAAAAAAAATCCTTTATCTAGTCGAGCAATCACAATATTTATAATTGAATTCACTGGCAATTCTGGCCTGCTAATTAAAGTGAAGATTTTCAGTTGATTCTTCCGAAAGCTCTTACATTGCAAGATTATTTCTTCAAAGGCTTGTCTTTGTAACCGGTCTCGACGCTTCAGTTCATCCAGGATATGCCGCTTCCAGGCGGGGAAGCTCGATGTCTTAACCCCAACAGACATGTTGCTGGAGATCGGGGACGTTACACCCTGCCCCCAAAAACCCAAGTCATCTGGCTGCGGGTTTCCCCTATGATAGAGTGGGTGTAGGAGAGCTGGATCCAGGACTCTAAAAGAATATGATAACGATAACAAGGCAGTTGGAGGCAAGTCAGGCAGCCCGATCGGGGTTGGGAAAGAAAGAGGAAGGGGTCATGTCCGAGAAGACCAGGAGAGAGAGTGGAAGGGGACCAGAAGATTGGGAGGCGTCCAGTCATCCTGGCTGCCGGGCCCACCCAGGAACAGACACCAGACCAACGGGCAAAACTCACCGCTGACCATCGAGAAGGAGGGGGGAAAGTTGGGTGCTGCCTTCACCTGGAAGGCCCCTCCGCGCACCCCTCGATCGGGCCGCAGCCCCCATCCATTTCCGCGACAGTCTTTCACAGAGTTCCCCTTGGTCCGAGAGAGATGGCGTCACTAGCGGGCTTTCTCTTCCTGCGTCGCAAGCTAATCACATTAGGCGCCAACCTCGATGCCTGACTCACGAGACCGCCCTTCCTGCAGAAAGTGGATCGCGCAGTTAGCGATCGCGCGTCGCTAAATCAGTTACTACCTCGCCGGCCCATCCTTGCGAGCGCCCTTTCTGGTTAAACGCGGGCTGCGCGGCAACCGTCAAGGCAAAAGCGGGGTAGAAAATGGCTGCAGACGAGGCTCGCCAGGGCTCCCTGGATATACGCCATTTTAGGCAAGGATGCTGGGAAGAGGCGGCTTTGCTGCGCGCCACTTTGGGCATGGAACTGTGGCATCGTTGCTCCCGGCTACACAGATCGATAGAGGAGCGCTCTTTGGGATACATACACTGGGCTCAGTTTCCCCTCAAGCAAGCGAGCCGCGGACGACGTTACCTTTCCCCTCCCCTTCCACGCGGTACTCAGCCCAACTTCTATGCCAACAGATACCGCGTAGAATAGATCAATGTTTGTCAACCTTGGCGACTTTAAGGTGCGCTGGCTGGGGGATTCTGGGAGTTGAAGTCCACACAGCTTAAAGCCGCCAAGGTCGAGAAACGCCGAAGTAAACCACAGTGCTACAACTCTTAGCTCTGTGTTATAATTGGTGCGTTGTTTTTATGGCGCTGAGTTTGTATCTTCCATGTGTTTTCTCCTTCAACTCCGGTCGGCGTTTATTCAGCGCAAGCTATGATAACGGATCGCACAACTCAGCTTTGGGGAAACGGGTGCTGCCCAATCGTTTCAGTTTGTTTGGTTTTCCTCCTAAGTAAGGATGGCAGTGAAAGAGAATTTGTTTCATTTTAAAAATGGGGCGATTTTAACAGTCTGCTCCAGGAGTCCAGCAAAAGAAAGCGTTCGTTGTAATTTTATGTCGGCTTTACAGAGTGAAGTAGAAACAGGTGGTAGAAAACAATATGCTCCAAATATCTTTTTTTCCCCGTGATCTTTATTTTCCAATAGCTGTTTTAGAAATTTTAAATATTTTATGTTTTGAAGGCATTTGAGGGATTGTATTGGTTTGAGCTTCCTTACCATTATAGAATTTTGATTTATGTACATGTAGAGATGTAAAATTTCCGGAAATTTTGAAGCTCGGAAAAACCGGTTTTGGGGGTGGGGGGGGGCGGAAATTTTTGGAAAAATTGAAAAAAATGCTACATTAGCACTTTTTTGTCTTTTTAAGATTGAAAGTCATTCTGTTACTTTAGGATAAGGTGACCAGACGTCCCGATTTTGGCGGGACAGACCCGCTTTTTAATGCTTTGTCCCGCGTCCCGCCCGCCCTCTTAAAAAGTCCCGATTTTTGAGCCCCCGCTTCTTCCTCCAGCCAGACGCGCGCCCGAGCGACAGGCTTCCGATTCAGTCCCCTCTATTCACAGGGTGGCGCGGGGCGGGGCAGAGCGAACCCTGGGGGGGGGAGCGCCACTTTGCACTTGTCCCATGAGGCCATGCTAAGTGTGCCGCGGCAAAAGGGGCGGGGCAGGGCGGGGCGCGCGTCCTACCTGAGACTTTTCCCGGTAGCAGCTTCAGTCGCGTTCCTTGCTAATAGCGTCCAGAGCAGAGCAGCCCCTTCCAGAAGATCGCGAGACGTTATCTTCTGGGAGGGGCTGCTCTGCTCTGGGCGCTATTAGCAAGGAACGCGACTGAAGCTACCGGGAAAAGTCCCAGGTCGGACGCGCGTCTCGCGCTGGGGGTTGGGGGGGGCGGGGCAGGACTGGCGGACGGGACGGGGCGCGCGTCCGACCTGGGACTTTTCCCGGTAGCTTCAGTCGCGTTCCTTGCTAATTGGCGCCCAGAGCAGAGCAGCCTCTTCCAAAAGATAACGTCTCGCGATCTTCTGGGAGGGGCTGCTCTGCTCTGGGCGCTATTAGCAAGGAATGCGACTGAAGCTACCGGGAAAAGTCCCAGGTAGGTAGGACGTACAGTGGCCTCCCGCGTCCCCCCTCCCCCCCACCTCACCTGGACGCCGACATTTGCTGTTTTGCCCTCTGCGCATGCGCAGCGTTCTGCGCATGCGCAGAGGGCAAAACTCAAATGGAGAAACCCATCCCCGTCAATGGTGTCCCGCTTGAAGAAAAAAAAATCTGGTCACTTTACTTTAGGAACATAAAATATGACTATGGACAATTTGACTTGGCATAAAATTATCACAACTAGCATATTAAAAATATAGTGTAGCCAAACAATTATCACAAACAGAATTTACTTTTTTATAATATTTATTTGTAACAAAGGGAGCAACAATCTCCTGAACTGCTTACTAGTTTATGTGGAACAGCCAAAAAGTCTCCACAAAACAATTTTCAAAACCAAAAGTAACAATTTTTCATATTTCCTCTCCACAGTATTAAAAAAAATAAAAACCCCATTCTCATAAAAAGAATTGAAGATGGGGGAAGTGTTAAGAAGAGAGTGGGATTAAGTTTCAATGGACATTTAATCAGAATCATTTTCTGAGCTGAAATTGTCAGTATCTGTCTCTGCTTCTGCAGTTATTCTTTTTTGTCCGTCATCACAATTAGGAACTTCTAAAAACTGAAGGTTTGCCCGGATCGAAACAAGCTTCTCTACCCTTTCACATGTCAGTTTATTTCTTGACTTAGTGTGAGTGTTTCCAAACATAAACCAGATTCTTTCCACATGCTGCAGAAGATGGAGGTATCTGGAGAAGGCGAGAAGCAATAGGAGTCAGAGGCTGTGTTGTGCAAAGACCTTGCCACCATGTTGCAGGAGGAATATGTTTGGCAGAATCCCAGATTGCATTCCTGGACCAAATCCCCGAAGATGTTCTATATTCTGCAACATTTGAAAGTACCTTCCCAACATCAAGTCCTAAATGTAATGCTTGTTTTGTGATCCAGTCAAATGCAGTAGCAGTGTTATCATCACTTATGTTTGCACCTTTGAATCTTGGATCCAACAGATTTGCAGCAGCATGAATTAAATGACAATGTTTTTTTTTCAATTTTTCCAATTTTTTGAAAAAAAACAAAAAAGCCTTCAGGGAAAAAAAATTTCAGGGTTTTTTCAGGGCCTTCACATCTCTATGTACATGAGTGAATCTTGTCTGTGATAAATAACCTTCCTGTGCTCCTTCCTTCCATCCGTCCACCCATTCTTTGCACACTTTCTTCAGTAGTTATTTACAGCATTCTCACAAACAGGCTAGGGATTACTAGGCAGAAAATTTTCATAAGTTGTATTCATGTGAAACTTTATTGTACTAAACTGTAATATTCATATTAAACAAACATGAACTGTACATAACTTTTGCGCTCATTTTATATTCAGGTCTGGACCTCAGTTGAACACCATTTTGAAGATTTAGAAACTTGGCCTAGGTTTATCATTGGTTACAAGGTCATTTTCTAATTTGTCAAGATAAAACTGTTTCGGTCCCAGGTAATGAATAAAGGATATGTTTGTTTTTTTTGCATGTTTGTTTGTTTGTTTGTTTATTTATACCAAATGTCATTCCATTTTCTAAAGCTCTTAGTAACTTGCATTATTGATACAATAAGATTAAAAGCTATTCAGTGCAATTATAATTAATCAATTTGATGTGCCACCATTTGGTGGTAGCATAATCTTATTCATCTCCAAATGCTTTTCTGAAGAGACATGACTTTACAGCTCCCCAGAAAAGGAGGGGGTGATTCAGATATTCAGGAATAAGCTGTTCCAAAGTATGGCCATCACAAAGAAGGCTTGAATCTGGAGTCCCTGAGGATGGTATTCTGGTGATGACGAGTTCCTCAGCAAATCTTTTCTCCCATATCTAATTGGATTGGGAAAGCAATTACAAACCTATCCCACAGCATGTACAGTAGAACGTCATAAGTAATAACATCTTGACTTCAGTTGTGGGGTGACAAGGGCATGAGTAGGCATAAAGCCTCCTGAGCTATAAAAGGATGCGACTAGTGCACAAGATGTAGCTTGTGCACTAGTTGGCCCACCTGTAATGGCTTCCATCTGTTTTCATACAGCTGCAGGTATCAGCCCTGCTAGGTAGCTCAGGTCAGCAACCACATTGCACAAAAAATACTAAAGCTCACCTTTATTGATACAGGCTATAATTGTGAATGTCTGACAGTGTTTCCCTTCCTGTTATCTTATATTAAAAGATGTGATGAAGTAATTTAAGTTTGTTGTGTGTTCTTGTTTTCTACTGTACTGATGTTTAGCACAATTTGAGCTTTTCCATTGCTCAATGGTCTCCACATATCTTTTCTAAGGTTATCTCTCTGTTCCGTATGAAACATGAGTCCATGAGGAACCTCAAGATGCAGACCAGCTCTATCTACATAAGCATGTCAAAAGTGGTCTGTCTTTAAGATAGCTTCCAATCCACAGCACTCTGCCTTAGCAAGATTCAATCTAAGCTTATTTCTCTCCATCTAGATCTTAATAGCTTCCTAGCACTAAGTCATGATCTCCATCATATCTAGCCAGCCTGGGTTGGAGGTTCCTTACCTGTGTTGGTGGTTGACCTCTCCCATCTTCAGGGCAGTGGTGGGCTGTAAATATTTTTGCTACTGGTTTGTATGCATGCTTGCGCGTGCGCGCAATACTTCTGCACATGAGCAGAAGCGTCCCAAGTGGGTGGGCAGAGCCTCCCGCCGCCGGTGCTACCGGTTCTAAGAACCGGTCCAAACCGGGAGCAACCCACCACTGCTTCAGGGATGTGTCAAACAACAGAAAAGGTCCAGGCCCTACAGCAGTCCATGATGGAGTGATCCAAGGCTCAACCTCACCAGAATTGAAAAAAGTTAAAATGTTAAAGAGCCATTTACAAAGGAGAATAATAAAGTGATATACATTACAACTTAGCTTGTCATGTGGAATAGACTAAAAATACTTCATTGTGAGGGGAAAGGATGACTTTATAGCTAGTCTGAATGTTACAAGTACTCTAGAGACCTTCAAACTGGAAGCCCTCAGTCAGTCATATATGGCAATGAAAAGTCAGGTGCACTGAGCATTAGACTAGAGCAGTGATGGCGAACCTTTTTTTCCTCGAGTGCCAAAATAGTGCGTGTGTGCGCTATTGCACATGCGTGCGTGCCCACACCGATAATTCAAAATCCCCCACTCACCCCCCCTGCACATGCGTGCACAACCCCCCCACTCACCCATTTCCCAACTTCCAGTGGGCCCTGTAGGCCAATTTTTTGCCCTCCGCAGGCTCCAGAGGCTTTCTTGGAGCTTGGGGAGGGCAAAAACACTCCCCCGGCCACGCTGGAGGCCCTCTGGAGGCCAAAATCGCCCTCCCAGAGCCTCCGTGCAAGCCAAAAATCAGCTGGCGGGCACACACATACGTGCCGCAGCTGAGCTAGGGCAACGGCTCGCGTGCCGGCAGATATGGCTCCGCGTGCCACCTGTGGCACCCATGCCATAGGTTCGCCATCACTGGACTAGAGTATCATAAAAGGATATACTGTATTGATTTCAGTAATTTTGGGCTCTACTATTGAAAACCGAAGCAAAAGATCTTGAAGTAGAACGATCGGTGTGGTAGCTTTTGTAGGACTTAATGGTGCTTCTAATTTTTAATAGGCAGGGAAAGAGCCAAGAAACATGACTCAGAGTTAAAAATAGCTCTCCTGAGAGCACAACAAAAGCTTTGTCACTGTCTTGCACAGTAGAGCCAGAGTAAGTGACAGTATAATGAGTGTTTAGTGCAATAAACAGCTAATATATGTATACCATTAAGCATAGTATATACTGCTTTACAGAAGTTTCGACTACCACTAGCTTTTAACTATTTTTAGTCTGAAATGTACAAAAAAAACAAACTCTCAACCCTCCTTCCTGTAATTCTACAACTAAGACTGTACAAATTGTCTCTGATGGGTAACGGATTATGAGGAAGTAAGCCCAATCTATAAATAAGTCATATAGTATGAGGATAATCTAAATCATTATTAAGTTAAGTTCCAATATATAGTGTATTGCTGAAACAAATGATTTCTTTCTCCCTTCCTTCCTGAGAGGCATGCAACCTTCTGGCCAAAGGCACCCGTGCCATAGGTTCGCCATCACTGGACTAGAGTGGTTAGGGAAAGAAAAGATAATTTTGATTATATTTAAATTAATTGTAATTCACTGTGGCAGCAGCTAGCTAACATCTTGAAAAATAAACATTGTACCTAACAAGTACTTGAATGGGAAACCACCAGGAAATATCAGTAAATACCAGTGGTAGGCTAAACTGGAAAATTAAAAAACAGTGGCCAAACACTTCCATATGCTTGTCAAAAAAATGAAATGGATTTCTAGGAATCAAGCTCCAGTCAAGGGACATTTTACCTTTATATAATTATGTCCTGTCTGAACTTTCTCTTCTGCCACATTAATAATCAAAATTGGGAAACAACTTTTGAAGGATCCTGGTGGTTAGAGTTACGGTATGGCAGAGGTTGGATATACTTTTTCTGGACTGTTCAAATGCAATCACAGCTGTCAACTGTTTTCAATTTAATTTATCCAATTAGTAAGGCTACCCAGTTAAAAATAATTGTTAAGTCTTAAAAGAGATTGGTTCAAGAAACCCATACTGGCAGTTCTACTTAGAAAAACTTAAAAGTCAAGACCTGTCGAAATAAAAGGGTTCTACCACTATTCTGATGAAGGAATTCATGGAGTAAGTATGAGACTATATACCTTAATGTTGCTGAGGTTGACAAATAACTGCTCTAAACCCATACAATTTAATAACGCTATGTGACTGAATTGGAATAGCAACATTTTAATTCTGTGGTGTGTACTTTTAAATATTCTCTTTATGTAGTAATATCTGCTGGAAAAAGAAAGTTTAAATATATCTCAGACCATGTTAAAAGGAGCTGGGAGAAATTCTGCTACTGTTACTACCAGCAGGTTTTGGCAGATTTTCATAGCTGGATATGAAGAAAATAACTTCTTTTTGTGGATGCCTTTTACCATTAAGCTTTTACTAGGGCACAGATAGATAGACGGTTGTTGCTTTGGGGGCATGAATAATGGATTTTTTTAAAAAAAATGTTAAGTAATCCACAAATTACAAATTAGTCAATCTGTAACCGAATTCTTAGAGATACTGTATGATAAAAGATGGGGAGAGTGTTATGGCTGAAATAAAAGCTGTGAACTGTCAAGAGACCAGATTTTGCTTCCCTATTTGCATACGCTCATCATATCCAAGGAAACTGTTCCTTTCACAGAACAAAGTCCCATCATCTTCCTTGTTTGCTGAAAAGGAAGAAATATTGGTCATTTTTAACAGAATGAAATTCAGTAGAGGCCGTGGAGATGTGGCCCCCTGCCGTTCTTTAAAGCAGGTTTCTCAACTCGCATCTGCTGTCTTGAGAATTCTGAGAATTGAATTCTCACACATCTTAAAATTGCCAAGGCTGAGATTTAGTGGTCAAAGGCAAACCTAATAAGGAACAGGCAACAATATACAATACCTGTGCAAAACTGCAGACTTATTTAACTGCAGATGTTAGTCTTTTAAGGACGTGCCTAATCCCATCAGCATTCCTCCACTCATTAACAAGAGACAAGGCTATTTCGGGCACTGCTGGTGCATCTAAAAAACAAGCGGTTCTGTAACAAAGCAACTTCTAATACAATCAAACTTGTCTAGCTTTCTCTATATGGACTCAAGGTCCTGATTGCAAATCGGAGCCCTAGAATTTCCAGCTCTACAATTCAAATTCTTATAAAATATTGTATCTTTTTGTTGCTTGCTCTTCCCCTCTATATTTGCTTATATACAAGCTAAAATGTTTATTTTCTTAAAAAAAAAAGTACATGAATGCTGCATTTGTTTCTGTTATCCAATCAGATTACAATAAACAATTTAATTAAAGCTACCAAGTCTGTACCCTTAACTAAAATATTGAGGATGAGACTGATTTGGGTTGTTGTTAGCCACAACAAAAAATAAAGAACAAGGATAATTAAAATTAAGCATAATTGTATGAGACTTTATCATAAAACTACAGATAACTTTGGATGGGTGACTATCACAGCTGTTGCAATATGAACTGTAAATAAAATGTGCAAAAAGGATAAATTAGCAAGAAAAAGGTTTTTCTTTTTTTTGCAATATAGCAAAGTACATCTGTTCACAGCAATTTATAGCACAGATTCATCTGTTGTCCTCTGTCCTGTGTTGTATATTGTCAAATATGCCAATATATGGCTGAAATCCTAACTACAGTACTTACAGGATAATTTACTCTTGTAAAGTCCATCTAGCACTCTTAAATCTTCAACATCTTTTTAATACATCTTCCTGATAAGTTTAACATCAACAATCAGTTTGGCTTTCTCTGTGGCAGGATCCATTGTATAGAATAAATTACACTGAAGTTGCAGTAAATTTCTTCTGCATTAAACTTCAGGAGGATCTTAAAATTTATTTTCACAGATCTCTTAATCAGGGGTGAAATTCAGCATGTTCTGACAGGTTCTGGAGAACTGGTAGCGGAAATTTTGAGTAGTTCGGAGAACCGGCAAATACCACCTCTGGCTGGCCCCAGAGTGGTGTGGGAATGGATATTTTGCAGTATCCTTCCCCCAGGAGTGGGGTGGGAATGGAGATTTTGCAGTATCCTTCCCCTGCCATGCCCACCAAGCCATGCCCACAGAACCGGTAGGGAAAAATTTTGAATTTCACCCCTGCTCTTAATGTTACTGTTTTAACATTCATGTTTGATACCAGTCCTATTTAATTTGTTTTTACAGTGTAGTTAATGTTTCTTAAATGCTGCCTGTTAGATTTGCATTACAAAGGATCGGAGCCGCAGTAACAGTTCAGTATTTTATTAGTTCACAGCTGAAGCCAAATCAGAACTGCCGGCCAGCTCCATGCAAAGCCGCTTTTAAGGGCTTTGCATGGGGGCGGTCAGCCACTGACATCCATTCAAGATTGCCGCCCCCGATTAGCCAATCAGTGAGCTACTCACAACTTGGGGAAACGTACCTCCGTACGTAACACCCCTCCCCCCTGGGTTTCTGGATCACCCAACCACTGCATTGATCCTTGCAACATAATCCCGTAAGTGTAATGGGTGCTTGATAACCCTACGGGATCTGCGCAGTTCAGCTTCTTCAGAGTTTCTGAGCTGCGCTGACATGCCTGCAGCAGTTCCTCTGGCATCCGACGGTAGGATCGGGAACCAACCTCCGGACATGGTGGCTGCAGACTCCCCTCTGGCATCGTCGTCCTCTGAGAGGTCTCTGTCGGGGCTATCTGTCGTCGTCTCGGTGTAATTGTATTGTTCTTGGGGCAGAGCCCGACAGCACTCAGTGTCTTCCTCGGGTTCGGTCTCTGGCTGGCGGAGCCGAGAGGTTCCTATTCTCTGTCTCAGTTGGTCTATGTGCCTACGCCACTCCCGGCCATCCTCTAGCCTAAGTTTATATGATTTTGGACCGGTAACTTCAGTTATTGTGGCTTTCATCCATTTGGTATCGCCTGTATAATTTCGGGCGAACACTAAGTCTCCTGTCCTGAATACCCTCTCTGGGACTGGCATTGCTGATGGGGGTTCCCTAGTGTAATTGGGGTTCAGTCTGTCTAATGTTGCTCTGAGTTTCCTGCCCATTAATAACTCTGCCGGGCTCCTGTTTGTCGCGGCACAAGGCGTTATGTGTTGGGCGAGCAAGAACTGGTCTACTCGCTCTTGCCAATCTCCCGGGCCCATTCTTGTGAGAGTCTCTTTGGTCAGTCTGACCATTCGTTCTGCTTGCCCATTACTCGCTGGTGAAAACGGAGAGACTAGCGCATGCCGTATGCCCAGGTTCGCGAGGAAAAGTTCCATCTGCCTGGCCGTTAACTGGGGTCCGTTGTCTGAGACCAGGACATCTGGAAGCCCATGGGTCGCAAATAACTTCCTGAGTGCCCTGATGGTGGCGCTCATCGTGGTGGCTATCATGGGGACTACCTCTAGCCATTTGGAGTAGGCATCTACTACTATTAGGAAGGATTGTCCCGCAATTGGTCCCGCAAAGTCTATGTGGACCCTTGCCCATGGCCCCCTTGGGGTTTCCCATTCACATGGTGTGGTTCTGGGTGGTGCTGGCCTTGATTCTTGGCATGGGTCACACGTGGCCACCCATTCCATAATGTCCTGATCTAGCTGTGGCCACCATAAATAACTTCTAGCTAAGGCTTTCATCCTAACAATGCCTGGGTGACCCTCATGCAATGTTCTAATTACTCTTTTCCTTAGGGTTTGGGGTACTATTACTCTTTCCCCCCAGAGTAAACAACCCTTAATTACTGATAGCTCTTGTTGTTTAGTTTTAAACGTTCGGAATTCTTCCTCTCCTATTTCCTGTGGCCACCCCCTCAGCACCCAGTTCATAACTTTACTCAGTACCTGGTCTTTGGTGGTGTATTCTGCGATGTCTTTGGCTGTCACTGGGCTGGTGTGTTCAATATCTATGAGCAGGATGTTGGCCACAGGAGCTGGATCTGTGACAAATTCCGGGTCTGGGCAACGGCTTAGGGCATCCGCATGTGAAATGTCCTTTCCTGGTTTGTGGCAGAGTGTGTAATTGTAGCCGGCCAGGAAGATGGACCAACGGGTCATTCGTGGGGACATGTATTGTGGAGTTAGTCTGTCCCCTGCTAGCAGTCCAAGTAAAGGTTTGTGGTCGGTGACTAGTTCAAATGTTCGACCGTACAAGTAATCGTGGAATCTTTTGATGCCCGCTACTGCTGCTAAAGCTTCTTTGTCTAGTTGACTGTAGTTCCTCTCAGCGGGAGAGAGAGTCTTTGAGTAGAAAGCAATTGGAGCTTCCGAGCCGTTTGGGAATGTGTGGCTCAGGACCGCCCTCACCCCAAAAGGGGAGGCGTCACACGTGAGTCTTAAAGGCAATGTGGTATTGTATTGGACGAGGAGACTTTTTGAAGATAATAGCTCTTTTACAGCCTGGAAAGCGTTGGCCTCTCTTTGTCCCCAAGTCCACGTGGTCGCCTTCCCCAAAAGCCTATGGAGTGGTTCAGCAACGGTTGCTTTCTGCTGCAAAAAAACAGCATAGAAATTTAGCAACCCTAAGAATGCTTGCAGTTCTGCTTTGTTCTTGGGTGTCGGTGCTTCCTTTATAGCTTTAATTTTTGCTTCAGTGGGGTGAATTCCCGCCTCATCGATAAGGAATCCCAGGAATTCCACACTGGGGACTCCTATCTGGCATTTATCGCGCCTTACTTTGAGCCCTTTCTCCTGGAACCTTTTCAGGACTTCCCTTATTCTGTCCATTAGTTGTTCTTTAGATGCCCCTGAGATGAGGACATCATCAAAATATGGCACAACCCCAGGGATGCCGTGGAGCAGTCGTTCCATCATGCTTTGGAACAGTCCCGGGGCTATGCTCACCCCAAATTGCAGCCTAGTGCATCTAAAAGCGCCTCTATGGGTTACGATTGTTTGAGCCTCCGCAGTTCTCTCATCCACGGGCAGCTGCTGATATGCCTGGGCTAGATCCAGTTTGGCAAATATTTTCCCTTGCCCCAGTGAGTGCAATAGGTGTTGCACCACTGGCACAGGGTATGCATTGGGTTGTAGGGCATGGTTGAGTGTCGCGCGGTAGTCAGCACATAATCTTATTGACCCATCTGGCTTAATAGGGGTAACAATGGGGGTTTCCCACGTGGCATGCTCAACTGGTTCCAGAACCCCTTGTGCTATCAATTTATCTAATTGTTCATCGACCTTAGGGAGAAGTGGCAGGGGAACTCTGCGTGGTTTGAGCCTTATGGGGGTTACATTTGGATCTAAATTAAAAGAAATAGGCTTCCCTTTATATTTACCTAGTCCATTTGAAAAAACTTCCTGGAATTCTGTGGTCAGGTCGTCCCTCTGGTCGTTTTGCAGGTGGTTGAGCCCGGTCATTTTGATTCCTAAGGGTTTCAGCCATTTCACCCCCAGGAGAGTTTGCCTTTGTCCTTCGACAACCGTTAGTGTGAGGTTGCCTTTAAATTGTTTGAACTCTACAGGTACCGTTGCCGTGCCTAATACAGTGATTTGTTTCCCCTGAAAGTCTCTTAGTCTGATGTCGCTGGCCCTGAGATCCTGTTTGCTAAGGAATGGCATAAGTTGCGTTAACTGGTTCCATGGCATGATGGTGAATGTGGAGCCCGTGTCCACTTCCATTCTGCAGGGTTGGCCGTTGATCTGCGCTGTAATGAAGAACTTTTCATCTGCGTCTGTTTCTGAGTGTCCCACTGTGTGGTAATACCCCCTCTGGTTGAAATCTCTCCCGTCTTCCCTGCGTCTGCCCCTCTGGAATCCTGGTCGGCTTTGCTGTTGTCTCCAAGATCTGGTCTGGAATGGGGGCTGGAATGGGGGCTGGAATGGGGCATTTTGGTAAAATGCTGGTTGAGATGCCCTGCAAGCCTCAGCGATGTGGCCTCTTTTCTGGCAACGGCGGCAGACTGCATCTTTGAAGTTGCAATTCGCTCTAGTGTGATTTCCCAGGCACCCGGGGCAGTAAAGGTTTCTTTGCTCACCTCTCTGGCTTCCCTTCCGGTCCTGAATTTGGCGGCAGCTCTCTTCCTCTTGTCCAGCTGTGTTCTCCTCGGCCTCCGGAACCTCTGTCGCCCAATCGGGCTGGTAATCCGTGTGGTGGACTGCGGAATTCGTCTTTTGTACATCTGCTGCAGATGTTTCTGAGGCCTCGGCTGATTTTGCCGCTTCTACGACATCCTGGAACTTTGCTCCCGCTTTTACTAGCAGTTTCTTTTGGAGTGATAGGTTTCTCATGCCCAGGATGATGCGGTCTTTCATCATATCTTCCGGGTTATCAAAGTCGCACTTGATTGCAATTTGTCTGAGGCTTGCCACAAAGTCATTTATAGTTTCCCCTGCCTGTTGTCGCCGATAGTAAAATTCGTTCCTGCTGACCATCGGCGGGGCTGAGGGTTTATAGTGCTCCTCTAATTTACTCTGGAGCGTGGACCAGGAGATTTCTTCTATGTCTTCCGGTGCCACCAGTGCCTGAGCCATGTTGTAAATATCTGGTCCGCAGTAAGTGAGGAAGAGGGCTCCCTTCCTATTGTCTGGTAGGTCGTGGAGATTATTTGCCACCAGGAACATTCGGAATCTGGACATGTATGTCTTCCATGTTTCCTTTTTTGTGTCAAATAGTGCTGGAGCTGTGGATGTCTGTGCCTGTGAAGTCATCCTTCGTTGTTGGCCGGGCGGATTTCAGAATTCGCGCTAAGATGGCCGCTGGATGCCACGAGGTGTCCTTTGATGGGGTCGTCTTCCTGCTTCCCTTCGTCGCCAATGTTAGATTTGCATTACAAAGGATCGGAGCCGCAGTAACAGTTCAGTATTTTATTAGTTCACAGCTGAAGCCAAATCAGAACTGCCGGCCAGCTCCATGCAAAGCCGCTTTTAAGGGCTTTGCATGGGGGCGGTCAGCCACTGACATCCATTCAAGATTGCCGCCCCCGATTAGCCAATCAGTGAGCTACTCACAACTTGGGGAAACGTACCTCCGTACGTAACACTGCCTAACATCGTTAAGGGAGCAAAGTGATACACCATGGTCTATAGAATTTATAAACAGGCAAAATCTCACTCATAATGGTATTTCTAAATCATTCATCACTAGAAGCAAATAACCAAAAGGAAAGTTGTAACTGCGGCACCTCAGATGTTGTCAAATGCAAGTCCTAATATCCCTCACTATTTGCTATACCAAGCATTCAGAAGTGCTTCACAAAGTGTATTAGCATAAAACAAATGCCTCTCTTCAAAACAACTATCTCCATTGCAATACTTGCAGAGATGCCCACAAGATGATGTCAAAAAAGTAATGACAGTGCTTAAGGCAGAGTGAGAGAAGCTCCATAGTTTATGTTGTTTGTTTGCACTATTGTGGCTGCCATCTTGAGTTTCTTACCACAACCTGTGAACATCTCTGAAAATTTGTGTGTAGCTGGTTTGAAGGCTGTCCCCAATTGTTTTTTCATGTGCATTCCCAAGAAAGGAACAAGCTGGCAAATGCAATTCATAGGTTGCCTAGGTGTACCCATGTAAACCAGTTGGCACAGTTTTCAATTACTAATGAAAGACATACAAAAGACACAGCTGATTTAAGATCCCAAAGAGAAATACTTCATTTGCACTAATGTATCCTGGGAAGTATTTCTTCAGAATGCTTTGCATTACCCAACTATTAGCTATTAATCACTGAATTTCAGGATCACGTGGAGAGCCACAGAATTCATTCCTGCAAGAAAAGCTACCTTTGCATCAAACATTATTATGAACAAGTTGGAGTGGGCTGTGTAGTATACATAATCAGAATTCTTACTGTATAATTTCTACTTTTCCACAATTAAGTATGGTGGATGTTTATCCCTGAATGCAGTGCTGTATGGGAAGCTATCATTTTCACCTATATTCAAAATCACTTCTATGTTTCTAAACCTGCACCACAGAGCTGTCTACAAGAAACCTTAGTAGGTAAGTCTGGATGGAACCCTTATTTTAGGAAAGAGGCAGCGGTGGGTTGCTCCCGGTTCGGATCGGTTCTTAGAACCGGTAGTGGTGGAGGCGGGAGGCTTCGCCCACTCACCCGGGACGCTTCGCCCACCCGCCCGGGACGCTTCGCCCACCCGCCCGGGACGCTTCGAGCATGCGCGCAAACCGGTGGCAAACTAATTTAGAACCCACCACTGGAAAGAGGTATATTTAGTTCTACAGCTCACCCTTGTATTCCAATTGTTTAGAATTAATAGTAAAACCATGACTGTAAAATCAAGGAGCCAAGGTGGTGCAGCGGTTAGAGGCAGTACTGCAAGTCACTTTAGCTGACTGTGATCCGCAGGTCAGCGGTTCAAATCTCACCGGCTCAAGGTTGACTCAGCCTTCCATCCTTCCGAGGTAGGTAAAATGAGGACCCAGATTGTTGGGGGCAATGTAAAATATATATTGCTTACTGGTGTAAACCGCTTAGAGAGTGCTTGCACTGTGAGGCGGTATATAAATCTCACTAAATAAATAATAAATAAAATATTGGTCTTCAACAAAGATGGTGATACTCTGTTAATATGATTTAAAATCTATCAATGTTCTAGTTAAATCTTAGAATCTCATTCTGTAGGATTATGGGAATGGCAAGATAGGCTGTACAGTTAGAACTGGGGTAGTGGTAGAGAGAAGCAACCACGCTTTTAAAACATTATTGTATTCTGTATGTTACGAATTGTAGCTAAAATCATTAAGCGTTCATGACAGCTGGATCTCCATGGAAATTTAACACACTAAAAGAACATGGCTATTTTTAGACCTGAGAAGTTGGGAAATCTATCTGTGGGAAACAAGCTGCTTTTCAGTCCTCACAGTAACTCAATGGGAAGTGGCTAGGATAAATTAATTAGGTGTCAAAAGTAACATATCTGATTCTCAGAAAGAATTTGCTCTCAGTTGGAGATAATCTTTCTAAATCAAGAATTGCAATGGTCCTTATATTCTCTGTGCTGGTAAACAATTTCAGTATATTCTAATCCTTGATTCAGATAAATGAAATTATGTAAAACAAAACACAATGTTATTATTAATATGTAATGCACAAAGGGAGTTATAAAACTCAGTGACAATTATATCAGATCAATCCATTTCTAAAACATCAGTAATATCTTAGTAGGACTTTCCCTTCATAGATATGGTTTTGCAGATACAGAACCTCAGTCTGAAGATAAGCAGCCCCAGTTGAATCAGAGCAAAGTTCTATCTAAAATCAACCACCTTTTCCCATAATTGTCATATTCAGATTGCCTTCAGGTCACTGGTGTCACTCTCTGAGGGGACGGCCATTTGATTGGACTCCTTCAAGTAACCAGCAAGCCCAATGGATTTCCAAGGGATCTGGTGGGTGGCTCAGCTGAAGCTTTAGTCACTGCTAGAAATAGATGGATGGATGGAGCCTTGGACTGCATCTCCCATGCAGCCTTCGTGCCAATCCTGGGACATCTCTTGGTTACTGAGGAGCTTTGGGCAATGAAGCGCATGAACAGATGCCTGGAGCGCTACTGGAGTAAGACCTGGGGCAAATCTGATCAAAGCCAGGTAAGAGCATTGGTACTCCATTATCCTGCCATCTACACTTTTTCTTTGTTTTTACTCCCTCCCCTTCCAGCCATGGCTCATTAAGTACAGTATTTATAAACATTGAATCCCAAACCATAATTATAATGAAAAAGGATGAAATAGTACCTAAAAGCAACAAATATTATGTGCAGTGAAACACTGATAAACATAAAATATAGTAAAACGTTTTTTGGATTGTTTCAACACGCAACAGACATTCTATTGTTTGGGATGAAGTCCATTATTGCCTGAAATCCAGATTTTTGTCTTGTTATTTCCAAATTTCTTTGAGTCATGGAAATGACAGACAACAGAAGGCAAATTGAACTTAGTTAATATAAATCTATTGAACAGTAGCAATCAGAGATGAGGATGTCAACACGTTATTTAATAACCTTAAACAATCTGCAGTGGCCAATCATAATAACTTGCTTCTTTTGCTGCTTTTTTAAAATTAGCAATGAGCACAGAAAATCAAAGACACCATTCACTGCACAATTTTATTGCAAAGCTTTTTACCTAAAGTCTCAGATGGATACAAAAATAAAAAGCAATAATCATTGTGGTCAATAAGATAGTACGATTTTAGAGATAATTTTAATTATGTTGTTGCAGTTTAAAATATATACAAAACAAATTAAGAGGAAGACATTAATGTACACAAATCCAACAAATTAGTTATTGTTATAATACTAAAATAAAAGAAAAAAGAAACAAACAAATTAACATACTAATTTAATATAAATCACCTAAATAGATGACATATTCATTTAATAACAATATATCAAATTACACATAGAAATGTATCTACAAATATTATGAAATCTGTAACACAGAGACATATTGTGTCTTAATTAGTATATAAAACAATCTTTAAAAATGTGGTACATTTCTTGAATCCAGTGTGATATCCAGATAATACGACTTTTCTTGTCCCTCTGTATAAATCTACAGGCTATTCCTCACATTTGATATAACCAATGTTTCTGAAAAGTGGTCAGGTTTCACGATTTTTAAATATAATTCATAATAATACTGAATCTTTAACTTCAAACTATTTTACACTTGGAAATATTTACTCATCCATCTACTAATACATATTATTACTCCAAAAAAAGAAACCAGAACTTGCCACAGCCAAATGTATTACATTGCCAACAGAGACAGAGTCCATTCTTTTGATACATTCTTGAGGAGGCTAATATACTTGGAATAAACTCTTTCATGAATTAATTTTAACCAAAAGTTTAAGACTTGCATGCACTGATATTCCATGACCTGATATTCCAATACTTCTTTTCCGTAAGCCAGAAATATCAGTAATTTCTACTTCAAAGATGTTTCTAAACCTCTGATATATTTCCAATTTAATTTAAAAAGATTCCATAAAAATGATGGCATTTCAGCCTTCTTTGAAGAGGTTAAGGCATATGATCCTGAATAATTACAACGTGCTGAAATTGACTAGATTGCCACTGTTGTGCACTAGACAAAAAGAATTTTATGTGTAGTTATTAACATTCCTTAAAATAAACATTGCCAAGTTGTTAATTTAGAAACTATTCCAGATTCTATCACATTTTCTCCTATTTTAAACTTATTTTAAAAGAAACTTATTTTAAAAGAAGCTTATTTTAAAAGAAGAATAGATTATTCATTAGACTCACCATCAAAATCTAATTGTAATTAAGCCCAAATATGTCTAGCTGCTTATAAACCAGGATAAGAGAGATTGTTTTTATTATATTTTGACTCAAATAATTGCCAATGTGATATTACAATGAAGTCCATACACACACTTACATCTTTCTGGAAAGTTTCAGTTCCTCAAGTGTACTGTTCTTTATTCACATTATAAATAAAAAATAAGGAATTATCTGGAAAATAAGGCAATCATTGAAAGATTTATGGTCCAAAGGAAATTTTATAGTTGCTGAAAATTCATACTCACTGTGTTCTCTTAAAGAACCAAGTTAACACTTTGTGCATGGTCAGAAATTATACACTTTTGGTTTTTATTCCCCCTCAATAAACCATCAAGTAAAAATATTTAGGAAACTGGGCCATTATCTAAAAATATGTTTTGTCTTAATCTGCAACATACCGTAGTAATCTGAATAATACCTTCATATGTATCCAACTGATATCATTTCCAATTCCCATAATTATTCACAACTTTCTTGCCCTTAAAGGAATTGACAAAGTTTTAAGCTTTATAGCACTCATTCATCTTAGTCTTTTAAAATAAATTTTGGTCTTACTGAATTTTACCGTATGTTTCATAATGTGTTCAACAACATGGCTTGTGTACCAAGTCAAAGGATATTAAGAGTATTTCTGAGAAATGTTCATGCTATTTCTTTTCAGGATTCATCTGGGTTTTTCATCAATGATAGTTTTTTTCACTAGAAAGACAAGAATAATATCCATCCTTATGACAGAATAATCAATGAAAAGTTACATTGCTCAGGAACAGGCCTGAACACACATTTAACTTCCTTGTCTCTGCCAGTTCACAGGGAGCTGCTTTTATTTCAGCTATATCACTCTCCTCAATTAACAGACTACTTACCGGTTGTTGTCTGTTTAAGTGTGCAAAAAAGTACACTTGTGGTCTGCATTGCAAAAGGCAGTAGTATCTCCATTAAACGTAGAGATATTTAAAGATTATGAAGTGTTGTTATGATCACCTAGTTTAACATACGGTATTAGTTTACAAGAGTTAATGAAATGGGTCAAATGCTGACCAGCAGAAAACTGAGTGCTATTTGCTTAATTTACAAAAAGAAACAAAAATATCCCATAGTAAATTGTCCTACTACTGCCACTGTTTCAAATTATCTCCTCAAAGATTTGTGCCAACTTTTTCCTTATTTGGATTCGAGCAAATTATTATTGGAATAGTTGTATGGTTCCAGAGAAAGCTATGGTACCATCTAGGGCTTCCTTAATCTGCCTTCCATTTTATATAAAAACCATATATAATTATAAATATATAACAACACTGAAACACCACATACATACTTGGTATGCAAAAGCTTCCATATTCAATCATTAGCATTTCCAGATTGGGCTGAGAAAGGACCTAACCCATTTCTGAAATTCTGAAGAACTGTTTCCTGTTTCAAAATGTATATGCTATGTACTATATTAAACTTACCGGCACAGCTGCTCTGCCAACAGTCCCATCCTCATTTTGGTGTTTCCTTTGAGATGGAAGTTCTGAGCTTTCTCGATAATCTCGGCCCTTGATGTGCTGCATATCAAGCACCACCTGGCTTTTAGATGGAAGAGGTGGTTTATTCTGCACTACTTCAGACCTTGTTAATTTAATGGGATTCTTGAAAGTTGACAGAGAAGGATCTAAATTGGAACAAGGCTTCTGCTTGTTTTGAATCTTTTCCTTCACTGTACTGTGTTCCTCAGATTCATTAGAACAGGTATAAGAACGAAATCTGTGTGTGGGAACAAGGAAAGGTGGGGAGGATTGTTGCTTGCAAGGTTTGTTGCCATCGGTCTCTTGTAGCTTGGTGAAAGGAAAGTTTTGATCAGGAATGGTTGGGAGTTCTTTCCGGGAGACCTTAAACAATTCCTGTTCTCTCTTAAATAGAAGCTTGTCCTTGGATTTTGTGAAGTCATACAGAGGATTATCAATCATCTCTGGTTTTGAATATGCTTCATCTTGCAGCAATGGTTCTATCATGCTTTTCCTCACCTCACTGTACCTGCCAAGGTTAGTAAATTAAGAGAAAAAGGAAGGTTATGTAACCATTATACCAAGTTTGGGAATGTTTTGAAAAGGTTATCTTAATTAATTAATTTTTCTATTAATTATTGTTCTATATTGTGGAAAGGGAAGACAGGCACATGGGTTTATCAACTCTATGTTCAAAAATAATTTGATTTGCCTTGAGTTTTATGCACCTTCAGTTGAATGGATTTGGCATGATTCCATCTTTGGCAGCACAGTGCCTGGAGCTGGCCAAGGAAAGATTCAAAATGATGGTGAATTTATATGAAAATAGAATATTGATTAAGCAGAAAAATATAAGTACTGGAGTTCATAAAATAGCAGTGACTATAGTTGTCCTGTTATATAATCCAGTTTCCTGAAGTCTAGAAATAATATGGTCTATTGAATGGTCTGCTAAAGAACAAGCAAAATGTGGGATATCTAGGCCATCTCAGTGGTCTAAATTTAGACCCAAGTGGTATAAAACTTACAGTTGATCTTTGCGATTAGTTGCAAAAGGAGCAGTAGCTCTTGGAGATACAGGAGACAGAGTGGAAGGTGTAGTAGGAGATTCTAAACCCAATAGTGGAGTATTATCTTTTGACTGTGTATCGTAATTCCAAAGGGTAGGTTGTTGATCTGGTGAAGGGATCTGCTTAAACTGGGTTGTTGCAGTGAATGGTTGACAGGCAGCAGCCGTCCGTAAGTAGCTGGCATTGTTGATCTCTGAGGGCACTGTGTTCCTGAGGAAAATGTTAAGAGTAAGAGAAATGAATAATTATGATAGAATGTATAGCTCTTCTGGAGACATTTGGAGGAGTTAAGGCAAAGTCAATTTGTACTTCTTTTTAATGCTTTCTTCATTTGCTAGGCTTAAAAATGTGTTTTACACAATCCTATCATATACTGCCAATTTACGTTGTCGAACGCTTTCTGCGCATCCAGAAAAACAAGCGCTGCTTGCTTTTCTGGATGCGCTTCATAATATTCTATTATGTTTAATACCATTCTTGTATTGTTTTTTATCTGAAATGAAATTCGGCGATAAATTTGAAAAGATATTAGGGACAATTTATACCTCTCAGTCAGCCAAAATAATTATAAATGGTGGAATGACCAAATCATTCGGGATATTTAAAGGAGTACGTCAGGGATGTCCGATGTCACCTTTGCTCTTCATTTTGACACTGGAAATACTGCTTAATACAATTCGAAATAATCCGGAGATTAAAGGAGTTAAGGTAAGAGGTGAGGAATATAAATTGCAGGCATTCGCCGATTATCTAGTATTCTTTTTGGAAGAACCATTAGAATCTGGACACAAATTGCTTAGGGAAATTGAAGAATACAGAGAATCGGCAGGATTAAAAATTAATAAACAAAACCCCAAATTTTTAACTAAAAATATGACAACACAACAAATTGACCAATTGGAAAAGAAACTAGGCCTGCAAACAACAAAAAATTTAAATATTTGGGTATAATATTAACAAACAGGTGCTCATCAATAAAAAAGGATGATTATGAGAAACTAATACATCAAACGAGATTGGAATTAGAAAAATGGGGGAAATTACAATTATCTCTATTGGGACGTATAGCAGCAGTCAAAACAAGCACATTACCAAAATTTCTATATTTATTTCAAACAGCCCCCTTCAAATTAGAGACAAATTTTTTTATTGAATGGAACAAAATCACCTCTAAATTTCTTTGGCAAAATAAAAAACCAAGAATTAAATTAATAAACCTACAAGACAATAAGAGCAGAGGTGGCTTCGGACTACCTGATTGGAAACTTTATTACAAGGCAGCATCCCTAACATGGGTAAAAGAATGGATCAATTTGACAAACAAACGAATATTATTATTGGAAGGACATGACCTGCAGTTGGGATGGCATGCGTACTTATGGAATGATAGAAATAAACAACATCAAAGCTTCAATAAGCATTTAATTAGAAATTCCCTATTGAAAATATGGTCTGAAATTAAAAAGAAACACTATCTAAAAATACCTAATTGGCTTTCCACCATTGAAGCTATGACCTACCCAAATTTAATGAATCTGACAAAAGTAATTAAGTATAAAGACATTTTGGATGCATTGGAAAATTAAAAAGCAGGGAACAATTGGCTAAGGCAAACATAGAAATTGATTGGTGGCAATACTTACAATTGAATTTGAGATATAAAAAAGATATGGAAGGAATTGGTATAGATACAGAAACGCAAAAATTGGATAAAATATTAATAGGACCAGAAGAAAAATTGATATCAAAATTATATAATTATTTATTGGAATTCAGCAAATTTGAAGACATAGTTAAAGGTCCGATGATAGCATGGGCTAAAAACGTAGGTCACAATATTCTTTTGGCTGACTGGGAGAGGATTTGGAACATAAATTGCAAAATAACGAAATCGACAGCTTACAAAGAAAATTATTATAAAATGTTTTATAGGTGGCATTTGGCCCCAGCAAGATTGGCGAAAATATACCCAAATTCGAATTCGGTTTGTTGGAAATGTAAAGACGTAGGTACCTTCTTCCATATGTGGTGGATGTGTCCCGAAGCGAGACACTACTGGAACAATGTACATAAATGGCTAAGTGACATTACAGGAAGAACAGTGGAACACACCCCGGAACTCTTTTTATTAGGAATCATAAAAATCAACACCCCAGGAACATACAATATCTGATGTTACATATTATTACAGCGGCAAGAATTGTGTATGCACAAAATTGGAAGAACAGCCAAATACCTCTGGACAATATGTTATTGGACAAAATCTACAAATGTGCAGAGATGGACAGACTTGCTATCGAACTCAAAAATCAAAATAATTCAGACTATTACGAAGTATGGTCAAAATGGTATGAATGGGTCAGGAAAGATAAAGAATTAAGAAATAAGACTACATGAAAAAGAAGATGTAAGATTGTAAATATGTGGAAACTGTGTATAAGCTTTATATAAGCAAAATAATAGATGTGAATAGGTGTAGATCTGTGTTATGATATTGTGATGTTCAAAGCTGAAAAATAATAAAAAATATATTTTTAAAAAATGTGTTTTACAGTCACTACATAATTTCTCTAAGGTCATTTCTGGGGGTCGCAACACAAGAATTCTAGAACAGGATTATTGGATCCGTTTGATTAAGTTCTCAGGCCCAGACATGGGACAGAAGAGCAATGGTCACAAAAGGAGTTGACCATTAGAATCTGAATTAGAGAGTATAAGAATCCGAACTGGAGAGTACACCCTTCCTGGAAACCTCCGACACTCATCTACTGTCGTATTGTTTTGGAGGCACAGCTCTGCAATGGTTCTGCTCTATCTTTGGTGGTATTTCCATCAGGTGATCAAGCCCATGATTGCTCCAGTATAGGGGTCATTTGTAGGAACCATACTGGTCATTTGTCTCTCTCATACTTTTAACATCTATATGAAACAGGGGTGGGTTGCTCACTTACAGATACCGGTGCGCAGCGCGCGCATCTCCACGTTTTGGGCGCACATGCGCTTGCTACACGCGTGTACCTCGCATGATTTTGCTTCTGTGCATGCATGGAAGCAAAATCTCGCTGAAATCTTGTGAGGGGATGTGCGCGCGAGAGAGATTTCGGCGCAATTTTACTTTTGCACATGCGCAGAAGCAAAAAAGCCCCAAAATTCTCACAAAAAGATGGCGACGCGCGTGACGGACCGGCGGAGACAGCACCAGAGCGATCACGCGCAAATTGCGCAATCGGCCGCTCCCTACCGGAGGTACGCACCGGAAAGTTCCGGTAGGAACCCACCACTGATATGAAACCTTTAGGAGAGATCAGTTTGGGTTCTGTAATCCAGCAAGATGGAAATGATGTTTGCTCATAAACATCAAGGCTTTTCAGAATATCAATTACTGTTACAGTAACAGTATATATGCTGTATGCCGCCCTGAGTCCCTAGGGAGTAGGGCGGCCTATAAGAATCCCAAATAAATAAAATAAGTAAATAAACTGTAGGAGGAGCATATCTATGATTAGGTGATCCTCCTGCACTTGCAGCTCCTGCCTAGCTTTGGCTGGTATACAAGTTGCAGTCTTAATACCTGGAAATAGCAACTAATTTCTTTATCACCATATAGTTGGACTGTTGTAATATGGTCTACACATGCCTTTCTTTGAAGACAATATGGAAACTAGAATTGGCATAGAAAGTAGAAGATAGGCTGGTAGTGGATAAAACCTGCTATTGCAAAATAACACTATTTTGTGGGTGCACTGATTACTAGTGGACCACCAGACTCAATTCAAAGTAGTGGTTATTGGCTATAAAGCGACATATAAAGTGGTGCTAAATTACATCAGAGACTTCCCAACCTGAGTCCGCACCTCCTGTGCAGACACTATGAAAAAATATCTGCTTAAGTTGTTACCTCTGTAGAAGGGCTTTGAACCAGAAAATAGGCCCGCATTTGGGCTCCTTCATTTTTAGCATCCAGGAAGACATTTAATACCTTATCTTCTGAAGGGATATTTAGAATTTAGCTGAGAATCATTGGGCAATCTTTTTGTTATTGTTTTATCATGGTTTTAATGAAAGTTATCTCCACAATGTATTGATAGTTATCAGAGGTGAAATCCTCCCAGTTCGGCCCGGTTCGGGCGAGTAGGTAGAGGTTGTGGCAGCTGGTTCAGGGAACTGGGATGGCAGTGCGAGGCTCCACCCACCCGCCCCGACATAATCACTTCCTGGTTTTTAAAAAAACTTTTTAAAGCCTTTTTTCCCTGCCAGTTCCCCTGAAATAAAGAAAGAAAGAGGGAGGGGAGGGGGGAGGGAAGGGAAGAGAAGGGAGAAAGAAAGAGAAAGAAAGAGAGAGGTGTTAGAAGGAAAAAATCAGGACTCACTTTTCAGCCGGGAGATCGCTTGGCAAAGAAGAAAAACAAATGCTGTCGCTTTAAATCAGGAGTCTCCAAACTTAGCCACATGGCTGGCTGAGGAATTCTGGGAGTTGAAGTCCACAAGTCTTAATGTTGCAAATTTTGGAGACTCCTACTTTAAATTGAAAAGCCATCGGAAGCTGCTCGGAAGGAGGTTTTTAATTGCAGAAACGAAGTGACATTCAGCAGTGGATAAAAGGAAGGATTCTTATATGGTTCTATGTTTTTGAAGTTTGGGGTTTGTGCAATATGGGCTTTGTGTTTCTTAAAGGGTTTGGGTGATTCCCATTGTGGCTAAATGACGGGTCTTGAGTGTGGGGCTGCTTATTCTGATTCTACTACTGTGTTTTGTTAGCTGCCAAATCTTGCCATGGGGAAATTTCAAAATATCCAGTCTTGAATGGGTTTTCTATGGATCTGTTTACCTGCTTGTGTGAATGGAGCCAAACGTCAGGCTTCCACTTTCTATACAGTCATTATCTCATTATCTCTATCTGGCAGGAATGTGAAATGAGCTTCAGGCAGGTTGTTATAGCAGCTTGATTGTTCCTTGTTTTTCTGTGAGCCTTTTCTTGTGAGTAATATTTATTTATTTATTTATTTATTTATTTATTTATTTATTTATTTATTTATTTATTTATTTATTTATTTATTTATTTATTTGGTAGTTTTTCTATGCCGCCCTACTCTCTGAGGACTCAGGGCGGTGTACAACATTTTATAAAAACTCCAAATCATTAAAAACAGCTTAAAAACAGTTAAGAAATATATAAATACACACCATACAAATATTTTATTTGGGGGGGTTGCTTCCCACAGAAGAGAGAAATAAATAAATAAATAAATAAATAAATAAATAAATAAATAAATAAATAAATAAATAAATAAAGAAAGAAAGAAAGAAAGAAAGAAAGAAAGAAAGAAAGAAAGAAAGAAAGAAAGAAAGAAGAAAGAGGGAGGGAGGAAGGGAGGAAGGAGCACAAACCTGTCTGGCACTAGACACAGTTTCAGAGGATGTTTTGAAACAGCACAGCAAAGGCTGGAAGTGACCTCAGAGGTCATCTAGTCCAAAGAAGTGACCAGAGGTCATCTAGCCCAAAGAAGGTAAAAATGGACTCCCTGGCAAAATGGACTCCTAAATTGGCCGCACCCACCAGTCACATGACCACATGGCCACACCCACAGAACCCATAGGGAAAAAATTCACATTTCACCCCTGATAGTTATATATGAAGCTGCACCTAAGGCTTTTGAAGCCACAAATGGTCTTGGGCCTCAAGTTGTACAGGTAGTCCTCGATTCACAACCATTCGTTTAGTGACCATTTAAAGTTACAACGGCAGTGAAAAAAGTAACTTATGATTGTTTGTCACACTTAACAACCATTGCAGTGCCCCATGGTTATGTGATCAAATTTTGGCAACTTGCATGTATTTATGACAGTTGCAGTGTCCTGGGGTCATGTGATCACCTTTTGCGATCTTCTGACAAGCAAAGTCAATGGGGAAGCCTGATTCACTTAACAAATATGTTATTAATTTAACAGCAGTGGTCTACTTAACAACTGGGGCAAGAAAATTTGTAAAATGGGTCAAAACTCACTTAACAACTTTCTTGCTTACCAATGGAAATTTTTGGGCTCAATTGTGGTAGTAAATCGAGAACTACCTGTATACAATTTCTTCACTTGAAGAGAAAAAATAAATTCATATTATAAATTTGAACTTTTGCTGACAGTTCAGCCATAAAGTGTATAAAATGAAAAGTAAGAGCAAGTTTATGTCTTATTTAAGTATTATGCTATCTGTTCATTTAGTTAATTTTCTTCCATTTTAAAATAACTATATTTTATACTCTGTATAAGAGCTCATGTACATGCTTTCAGATGTGTCCTGTATTATATAATTGTCCTGCCTAACTCATAGAATTATTCCAAGAATCCAGATTACAATATCTTCTTTTAACCATCCTGTATTTTCCCACTTCCCCACCATTATTTTTCTTACTATTAAAAAAAAAATCCATTCAGAAGGTAAATGTTTTTGATTGGTAATGTTAGAAGCCATTTGTAAATTCTGAACCTGAATTCACCAAAAGAAAAAATAAAGTCAGTAATTAAAAACTCAAGCCTTACTACATGTGTTTTCAAGTACCGTATTTTTCAGAGTATAAGACGCACCTTCCCCACCCTAAAAGTGGCTGAAAATTTGGGTGGGTCTTATACTCCAAATGTAGCTTTTTCGAAGCTTTTTTTCCAGCCCTAACGAGGTGCTAATGATCTTCCCTGGCTCTTCCCGGCTTGCAGGCTTGTTTTCATTGCTATTCCCTCCTAAAAGGTTTTTTCCAGCCCTAAGTCTTTGCAGGCTTGTTTTCATTGCTATTCCCCCCCAAGAAGGTTTTTTTCCAGCCCCAAGTCTTTGCAGGATTGTTTTCATTGCTATTCCCTCGGAAGAAATTTTTTTTCAGCCCTAACCAGGAGATACAATAATGTGCTGAAGCTGATCAGATTAAGGACACTAGCCAGATGAATACCTGGTAGGTAGATTTCCCCCCCTATTTTCCTCCCCAAAAACTAAGGTGCGTCTTATACTCCGGTGCGTCTTATACTCCAAAAATATAGTAATTTAGTACAGCTTTCAAGTTTATTTTTGAAAAATACTGTTCTCTCTTCAATAGTGAAGCAAAACCCCTCATATATTTATTTATTTTATTTATTGTTCAAATTTATCTGCCGCCCAACTCCAGAGGGACTCTGGGCGGCTTTGTTTCAGAGTCCTCAGGTTATTGGTCATACAGTAAATAAATCCAATCTATGAAAGAAAACATTTCCTTGCATTTTTGCTTGAAGAAGTAAGAGAAGCATCTTTTATAATATGTCATTGTGCATTATGGGATTACATCTGAAGAGAGAAGAGCTAAGCCTTCCTTCCTTTGAGGCATTATGCCTCAAATAGAAATCTCAAAAATGAATCCCATCATGTGAGAAGAAGCCACACAAGTGTACATATACAATGAGGCTTCCTCAGAGGTGAAGTTCTGTGCTTACCGTCCAATATCATCTCTGCAAGGGTCATCAAGAGTTACTGCAGTTCCACGAGACCGAGCAATGGCGGCTGCTTTTTTGGCTACCAAATGAGTGGATCTCCTGTTGGAAATAGTAACTCTTTCAGGGAAAATACAGGTTAGAGCAGTGATGGCGAACCTTTTTTTCCTCGGGTGCCGAAAGCGTGTGTGCACACGCTATCGCACACGCGCGAGTTCCCACACCCATAATTCAATGCCTGGGGAGGGCGAAAATGGCCTCCCCCGCCCCCCCCGGAAGCCCTCTGGAGGCCGGAAATGGCCCATTTCCCGACTTCCGGTGGGCCCAGTAAGCTTCCCTGGAACCTGGGGAGGGCAAAAATGCCCTCTCCCGCCCCCCCGGAGGCCCTCCGGAAGCCAAAAATGCTCTCCCAGAGCTTCCGTATGAGCCGAAAATCAGCTGGCCGGCGTGCACATGCGTGTTGGAGCTAAGCTAGGGCAACGGCTTGCGTGCCGGCAGATATGGCTCTGCGTGCCACCTGTGGCACGCGTACCATAGGTTCGCCATCACTGGGTTAGAGAATTTTGAAATTTTCTGAAAGAGAATATTTTCATATCACATTTTTAAAACATCAGTGAATAATGAAACAATTAGAAGTCTTACAACCTTGACGACTTACAAGAATGGCCTCAAATATGTCTAAATACAGGTTCAGTCTTTATGTATTGGTACAGTACATATTTGTTATATTAATAGCTTGCATTTCCTCCAGGAGCTCAAGGCAAAATTACCCATTGACCTTCCTAGATGGGGCTGAATCTGAACATGGACATCAGTCCAGCCTTTTGCAACATTTTAAACCATAATTCAAATACTATTCTTGAAAACTTGATTGAGTGGCACTAAATAAACACAGAAAAAGATTTAGATGGAGAATGGGATGCTGTTTGGGAATTAAAAAAAATACTCTCATTTAAATGAGAGAGAACTCTGTTAAAACTCATAGCTAATGCTATGACTATAAACTATATTTACAAAGAAAGCAACCCCATATGTTTGAGAGAATCTGACAGATTCTCTCATTTCTGGTGAGAACGTAAAGTAAATAGATGGCTGTAGTACTATGTCTTTAAGGAATACTTCATGATTACAGAACAAAAAATTATGTTCTGTCTTATAATTAGTGTTAAATGAAGTGAGAATGAAAACATATTATGTAAAGAAATACTACTATTCTTGTTGACAGCTGTGAGACAAACAACTGCTAAAAACTGGGAAGATGAACATTGAAATTGCTGAATTGAGGTCACCGAGATGTGGAATATAGCAGTTACAAAAACACTATGATTAAAGATGATTAATATTCTGGGATCAACATGAAAAATTAGTGTTGTACTATCTATATCAACAATCAAATGGTCGTAAATTATTGGTATGCCATGGATCACATTAAAACATACTAAAATTATTTTGGGTATAATATTTTTCCAAATATTAGTATCTCGCTCTTTCTACAATCATAATCTTGGGTTTCCTTAGAAAAAATATTTGACATTTTTCATTATATTTTTATTATCTGCCAGGTAAGGATCCATGGAACCAACTTTCTTAGTTCTTTACTTCCCTATATTGCACTACGTCTATAGTATATCGCATTACAGACTACATCTATAGTGTAATATAGGCAAGTAAAGAACTAGGAAAGTTGGTTCCATGGATTCTTACCTGGCAGATAATAAAAATATAATGAAGAATGTCAAATATTTTTTCTAAGGAAACCCAAGATTATGATTGTAGAAAGAGCGAGATACTAATATTTGGAAAAATATTAAACTGTAGTGCAGTCTGTAATGGAATTGCATTCTATAGTACCGTGATGGCGAACTTATGGCATGCGTGCCACAAGTGGCACGCGGAGCCATATTGGTGGGCATGTGAGCTCAGGTCCGGCGCGCATGCGCGCTGGCCAGCTAATTTTCAGGCCTTCTGGGCCCACTGGGTTTGGGAAACAGGCTGTTTCAAGCCTCCGGAGGGGGTGGGAAAGGCCCGTTTTTTGCTCTCTCCAAGCTCCAGAGCCTTTCCAAGAGCCTGGGGAGGGCGAAAACAGCCTTTCCCCCCCCGGAGGCCCTCTGGAGGCTAAAAATGGCCCGTTTCCCAACTTGAAATGGGACGTTTCCGGCCTCCGGAGGACCTCCCGGGGGGGAAGGCCATTTTTGCCCTCCCCAGGCTCCTAGAAAGGCTCTGGAGCTTGGGGAGAGCAAAAAAACAGGCCTTCCAGTTTAACCGGAAGTTGGCAAATAGGCCATTTTCTGCCTCCAGAGGGCCTCCAGGGGGGAAGGCCATTTTCACCCTCCCCAGGCTCCTAGAAAGGCTCTGAAGCCTGGGAAGAGCAAAAAATGGGTGTGCCATCACATGCCAGGAGTGGGTGGGTGGGCCACACGCACATGCGTGTGGGGGACGCATAGAATTATTTATTTATTTATTTATTTTATTAAATTTATATGCCACCCAACTCCCAAGGGACTCTGGGTGTGGGCACGCATGTGTGTGATCCCCCCGTGTTCCTCCCCTTTTGGCACGCGAACCAAAAAAGGTTCGCCATCACTGCTATAGTGCAATATAGATGTAGTGTATCAATCATGTTTGCATATAGACAATTAGTTGTCTTCAACCTACTTGTTGATTTGTTCCCATTCTTTGGCATGGTCTATATAGCTCAAGCCTCTGATTGATTTTTGTCCAGCAGTTTCATCCCGTTCAATTTTCACAAAATCTGAAGGCAAATAGATCCAAATGAAATATCAGTGCTTCTTTATATTTACCTTTATAATGCTATAATCATCAGTAAATAACCTAAATTTGTGATGGTGAACCTATGGCACGTGTGCCAGAAACAGCACACAGAGCCCTCTCTCCGGACACGCGAGTTGTCGCCCGTTGCTCTTCTGGGTTCCATGGCACCAGCCAGCTGGTCTTCACATGCATGGAAGCACTGGAAACCAGAAGAGTAGCTGCCCAATGCGCATGCACACACCGGGAAGATGATCTTCCAGTTTCTGGTGCACACATGCGCACCGGCCAGCTGGTCTTCACATGCACGTGTGCACCAGAAATGGGAAGACCAGGTGGCCAATGCGCATGCACAAGCTGGAAACCAGAAGATCATCTTCCCTGTGTGTGCATGCGCACCTGGAGGCTGCTCTTCCGGTTTCCGGCATGCGCACGTGTGCGCACTCCTATTTCAGCACTCGGTGCCAAAAAGGTTCACCAACACTGACCTAAAGTATTCATGAAGTATACATTTAACTTAAGGTCCAAATGACCATTG
Source organism: Diadophis punctatus similis (assembly GCA_023053685.1). Taxonomy (NCBI): domain Eukaryota; kingdom Metazoa; phylum Chordata; class Lepidosauria; order Squamata; family Dipsadidae; genus Diadophis; species Diadophis punctatus. The sequence continues at coordinate 4,536,816 of JALIGW010000033.1, forward strand.
TGGCTGACCTGTACAGTGAAAATAAGAAAAGTACATCTGGAATACTTTCGGTCAAATAAAACTACTACACTTTGAGAAGGCCCAACTGCTGCCTGAGAGAGTGGCAAGCAGGAGAGCAATTTGAAATCAGATGCTAAACACTGCCAACTGTGTAACTTCTCATTCACCTCAGATGGAGCATAAGTATCTCACAGGCCATTCCATATTTGGGTAAGCAACATTATGCACGGTGCGGAAAATGAGTAAGTAGTGAGCAAATGAAATTAAAAGCAGGAGATGAAAGAAAATAAATGGAAATCTAACTAACTCTAGCTTATACCAATTCCAATCACTATGCTTTCTATATCTTTTCTATCTTTGCAAACCATACTTGCTTCTACCACATCTGTATACCAATTCATGTATTGCTTTTTTTGTTCTTTAAACTTTCACCTCTTTTTTTGAGGATCTCATCAACTCCATTCAAGATCTTTCTTGATCCTTCTTTGCTCTTCATCCATTTACTTTTCTTTCACTAATATTTGTTTCATTCTTCTTACATGGCAAAATCACCTCAGTTCTTTCATATTGGCTATTTCACTTTTGTATTCAATCCACATTCGTTCATCTATTTGTATTTTTTATTTCATCTTGTTTTAACACACACACATTCAGCTGATATATTTTGACTGCATTCAATATACTTGTATGTTTCTTTGTAGCATATCCAACATCTATGTCACAATGTTGGAAGAAACATGTCCCCCCCCCCCTTTTTACGACCCTATAATCTCTTAATGTGGGATAGAGTTGGGGCGATTGAATGGAGTTGAGGTTTATTGGCTGGATGTTCTTCCTGATGCCTACATGGCGTTTGAAGCAGATATTTTCTCTTTGTGTCCTGAGAGAGAAATATCTGCTACTACCTAGGATTGAATTCTCAAGCTTCTGAGTGGCAGACAAGTGCCTTTACCACTAGGTCCCCATACCACTCACAAAGGAATATGCTCTTACGACTTCAGCAACAGAGTGATCAATGCCTGGAATGCACTACCTGACTCTGTGGTTTCTTTCCCAAACCCCCAAAACTTTAACCTTAGACTGTCTACAGTAGACCTCTCCCCATTTCTAAGAGGTCTGTAAGGGGCGTGCTTAAGCGCACCACTGTGCCTACTGTCCCTGTCCTACTGTCCTATTGTCCTTATTATTGGTACTTTTTACTTATGTTATGTTTATACAAACAACTACTATCCTGTACATGTTTGACAAATAAATAAATAAATAAATAAATAAATAAATAAATAAATAAATAAATATAAATAAATAAATAAATAAATAAATAAATAAATAAATAAATAAATAAATAAATAAATAAATAAATAAATAAATAAATAAATTTTCACTTCTTTCATTGCAACATACTATCTACTGCCACTGGCTTTCCACCACTGTTTGCATGTTTTAAAAACTTTCCACTTTAGCATCTTAATTTTCTGTAAATATTCTACTAAACTGCACAAATTCATCTACTTCTTCTCTTTTTTTTGCCATATATGTGCATCTTACAGTCATGCACTGTGCATTCTCTATTAGTTGCAATTACTTTAATCTTTGATTCATTAATTCAGATACTTATTCCTATTGGAATGCAAACATTCAGTACAAACCATTATGGATTTCGGTTAACAACATGGTATAATTTGCATTAAAAGCATGATATTTTCTCATCTTTAACCAGTACTGTGTATCTCTTAACCCCTCACCACAAGCAAGCATGGCTTGTGTATTTATCCGGAATGCACTGAACAGTCAAGGGAATATTACAGAACGTCTCTTCCTTCCTGCTCAATGTTGACTTGTTCACTGTGCATTCTATTTATTTTTATACATGCTTTATTTCTATCATATACTGCTGTTCCCATACCTAAACTTCAATTATATATCCATGTAAAGTATTTCATAATTCAAACTTTATTTAACATTTTTCTAAGTATTCAGATCTTTTTCTGTCCATAGTGTCACAATTGAAACATATTACATATCTATATTACAGATAGTCAGGCAGAGGGCTCCCTTTCTCTCATTTTTTTTGAAGCAGGAAGGGAAGGCTAAAACTAGATCCTGTACATTTCTATGTATCCAAGGTCATTGTTTTGATAATGAGAAATGTTTTTATTGCTAAAAATGCTTGTTTTAATGGCATGATCTTTTCAACCATTCTAATTCCTTCCTTTCCCATATTTGCTATTTGTCAGTCTTTATGGAATGAGTATACTACTCTGATGTCACCACTCTGACAAGCTTCATCCATACCTAAGATCTACACAGATTATTTCTAAGGAGGTGAATAACCCATTTCCTTCCACCAGCTTACTGAACATCTTTTCCTTGACCCATATTGCATGCTAACAATCTTTCACAAACATTTATGGGTCTTTCCCCATAAATTGCAGGCGACAGCTTAGTTTTCTGGTGCAGCCAAGTTCATATCTTGAACTAGGCATATGTGTTAAACAAACCAAGGTCAGTTGCCCAGCACCATAGAGGGAGTCTGGAATGGAACAACACTAGTTTATGAAACAAGTCTTATACCCCACTCTCTTACATAACCATTTTTGGCTGGTTTTAGCTACTAGAAAAACGAAAACAGCTCTTTCAGACTCAATTGCCCTTCTTAGCCAAAAGTATGACTGGATTGGAGTACTGGCTTACCATATAATTTTTCTCTCTGTTTCCCTTGGGATGTCTGTAGCTTGAATTGACCTTGGAAGATCCCTGTCTTTTCTCCATGGTGTGTTAACAGAGTTTGAATAGGGACTTGGGATTCTGCAGCTCCACTTCGAAGGGCGATGCAGCCTTCACCTAGAGAACAGTAAGGGGCTTGATTTCTATCAGATAGCAAGGGGCAATTGTTGTTGGGTTTTTTGCTCACACATAACTAATCAATCAGGAATATATCTGCAATCATATACATTCTTCCTTAAGACTCGGAGAGTAGACTTGCATAGAATTACACTGAATGCAAAACAATGTGCAAAGGACATACTGGTAGAAGCATATGGAGTAATGATGGTTGTGATTAATTCCCAGAGGTATTTTGCTGTTAGAAGATAGATAGATACTGGGACTAAATGTTGGTCAGAAGTAGGGAGATTCCATATTGCACCCTAAACTGCTCGTTTCCCCTACTGCTCTTGCCTGCTTTTTAAGACACGTTCAGAAATTCCAGTCCAGACAGCAATAGGTTAGCAATGGGCTAGGTTGATGAGAGAAAAGAAGGCCTAGGCATGACATGATAGCAGTATTCCAGTATTTGAGGGGCTACTACAAAGAACATCAACTTATTTTCCAAAGAACCAGAAGGCAAGACAAGAAACAATGGATAGACACCTAATCAAGGACAGAAGCAACCTGGAATTAAGGAGAAACTTCCTAACAGTGAGGATAATTAACCAGTGGAACAGCTTGCCTTCAGAAGTTGTAGGTACTTCATCAGTGGAGGTTTTTAAGAAAATACTGGACATCCACTTGTCTGAAATGGTATGGGGTATTAGCATACGTTTGTTTAAATCTTACCATAGGATTCATCACTGTCTGAAGATTTAATGCAAATCAAAATGTGTTGGTCTAGCAGATATTCCGGGTCTGAAATAATTGGAGTTAGCTGCAAAGAAAACTCAAGAATTCAGTAAAACTAGAGAAATAAATATATTTATGACATCTAATACTAGTAAACAGTACAGTATCTATTTCTATGAAGTGTCTACACTTAAGTTGCTCTCCTATATGCATTATACATAAATTGAGGTAAATTCTGGATTTCAAGGTTATTTTTTTCCTGGTCAAATATGTGCAAAATGTGTATTTTTGCTCTTGATGATTTGTCTTATTTTCCATTATATTACAGTAAATTATACTGGCGGAAGGACATACATACTTGACAACTACTCTTGGATCCTATACCTGCAGGGATGTATTTCTCCAAATTTAGTCAGTTGCACTTACTTACAGTATATAGTTCACCTAAAATAAAAGAACTAATGAATGCTGGGAATTTAGAAGTATAGAGTATAGTGTGTTGAGTTAGTACAATGTCACAGCTAAAAGAGCCCGAGATGGAAATGGGTGTCCATCATTCAGAACATCTTGTTGAATTGAAGGAAAAGAAACTCATTAGGTTTCTTCCAAATTTTAATGTTGGAATCTGGAATGTAACACAAAGGAAATTAACTAGACTTCTTAGATTTGCTTGGCAGTGCTTAACTGGAAATCCTCTTGAAGACACCAGCTTGAATTTCATTTCAACATGTTCTTTCAAGCAATTTATTCACCCATGTGTTCATTTAATCTGAGGATTTGAAGCAAGACTCTAAAAAAGCTTTCTGTACTCTATTTTACTTCTTTCCAAACTAATGTCCTCCATATACAGCCTCAAGGGATAGCAATTCTGGTCTAAAGTATTTTAAAAAGTTCAAACTGGGAAAACTGACTTATCTGAAACATGGAATTGTGATTGGTCTAAGTGTTATAACAGTCATCCTCATCATGGTAGAACATGTGGCCAAAGACAGAATGGAATGGTTAAAACAATGGCCCACCATTACTAAAGGATATATTGCACAAAAAGTCATGAAAAGAGCATCATGCTGAACCCAGCTCTCTTTCCCAGCTTAAATTCATTTTCTGTGTAGCTGGTAAGCCTGTGCTCAAAAAACGAAGTACCATATGACAGTCATTATGAAAAATCCTGTTCAAGTACTGAAGGGCAGATGCCTCTGCAGTAGCCAAGCATCTGGCCTCATCTTCAGCCCAAGCCAAAATGACTCAGGGGAGTAATATACAGTAGCTATAGGGCCTAAGATTGCCAATGTTAACTGAACAGATCTCAATCTCTATCTACACCAGCGATTATTTGATCATGAAGATTGTATTCATGGCAAAAAATGTGTCATTTTGGTGTCAGGATAAGAAGGGAAACTTGTCAGAAAATCCAGAATGACTTTAAGATGGGCTGGGAATGGGACAGAGGTGTGGGGCGTACCAGAAATCGTTTTTAAAACAGCTGACCGTATGGCAGAAATAATTGTCATGGTATGTTCGTAGGATGGCAAGTGAGAGAAAGCTCTTATTGAAAGTGTCTGATCATGTGGTGTAGAAAATGCAGAAATCTTGGCCCACATCTTTTTGTACAGACATCCATAACCCAGGATCACCCCTCATTATGATATAAACAATTCAAGGTGCCCCAGATAATTTTTATGCAAGCAAATTACTTGCAGATTAAGACTTTAGAATTATATAACAAGTAGCAACAATTCTGTTTGATAGGTTGCTGAGTTTGGTACGTCTCATGGAGGAGAAGAAAGCATACAAAGATGAACATCAGCACTCTTTCCATATAATAAGAGAATACTGTTATATTCTCAGACTGAAGCACATAGGCTTCAGTCAGGTCCTCCATTCTGGAGGGAAAATACTGACTGCTAATTGGCTAGACTGTCTGGCAGCTCCCTATAAAAGGGCTGGCTGTCAGACAGAGCCTTTGCTGGATTGTAAATAGTTGCCAAATAAAGAGCTGTTTTTTTGAAGCCACTTCTGTCTGCCTCTTCCATTCACCCTATCTAACAAATACTGTTATATTTTATATTGATTTTATATGTTTATGTAACCCATATATACAGCATTTTCTCTTTTATTGAGGACTATCTGAAGGACTACAATGAATCTGATATTGGTCTGAGATGGGAATAAAATCCACTGGTTGATCTGCATCATTGCTTGTATATGAATAAAATCAATTATTATGTAAGCGACATTCAAACAAAATCTATCAACCGACCTTAGGAAGGGCTTCGACAAATTTTACCACCAGTTCCCCTTCATTTCCTTCCTCATTTTCTCCCTCTTGGCTCTTTACAAAGCCTGTAAAAGTGTTAGAAAAGAAAATTAGTTGCCAGCTGAAAAAGCACAAGCAATACCACAGACATTTGCAAAACTTAAAAAAAAACTGTAATAAACAAAACTTGGCAGCAAAAGGAAATAATTATTCCTGTTTCTGGACAGCAGAATGGAAAGCACTTGTGACTTTCATTTTATAATCCTAAATGAGTGTTTACAAAGTGCATTTGCACATGAACTTATTGGTTGTCTTCTCAATATTTTATTCCGGTTAAGAAAATCATTAGGAAGCTCAGTACTTGCATGGACGAGAAGAGAAGGAAAATATGACAGGTCTTCCTACGCCACTCAAGATAGCACAGTTGAAATTCTAATTTAAGATCCTTAACACATGGTTTCCATAGAAATATATGCAAATCTCTGTACAGCCTTTTTTGTGTGGAACATGGTTAACAGAACTATATGATATATAAATAATGGAAATGGGATAACACCCCACCCCACCCCACAATGCAGTTTGGCCCTTTGACAAAGCACAACATTAAATAACCCATTCTGGATATATATTGTTTCAAACACAAGGAGCTCAGAATTAAGAATCCAGAAATATAATCTTAAGCACAAATGTATATTTATGTTTATAGAATCATTGCAGAGCAATAATTTGATCTTGTGTGTACATATTAATTCTTGATCTTGCAAAATCACAATTACTGTTAGGCTGCAAATTTATAATGACATGAAGCTTCAGCCCTTTAATTTGGATTTCAAAGATATAAAAGATACTTATAAACAGTGTTTTTTGTAACCACTGTAGAGTAAATATATCTTATATGTGATATTATTTATGAACAAATATCAAATAGTAACCATTTAAAATGAATCATTTTTTCTCAAACTCAGGCCAAAACACATGGCTTCTTATGTGTTCCTCTCACAACAGTTCTGCAGATGTTCCAGCACATGTTAATTTGAAGATCTAATGTGGAAACTGGCAAACACAAAGGTTTGGTTAATTTATAAAATAAGAAAGAGCCTTTTAGAAGGTTCACCTAATATGGAAGAAAAGTAGGTTAAAATAGGTCACAAATACACTCAAAAGCCAGAGATCTGTGACTAGGGTCAACTTTTTGCATTTATATCATATATAACATTGTACTCTTACAACTGGCAACATTGTACTCTTAACCAGAGCATACAAAACATTTGCTAGACCGATTCTTGAATACAGCTCATCTGTCTGGAACCCACACTACATATCAGACATTAACACAATTGAGAATGTCCAGAGATACTTCACAAGAAGAGTATTACATTCCTCTGTTCACAACAGAATACCGTATGAAGCCAGATTTGAAATTCTGCAACTTGAAAATTTAGAACTACGCCGCCTTCGATCTGACCTAAGTGTAGCTCACAAAATTATCCGCCACAATGTCCTACCTGTTAATGACTACTTTGGCTTCAACCGCAATAATACATGAGCTCATAATAGATACAAACTTAATGTAAACCGCTCCAAACTTGATTGCAAAAAATTCGACTTCAACAACAGAGTGGTCAAAGCCTGGAACACTTTACCTGACTCAGTAGTTTCTTCCCCAAACCCCAAAAACCTCAACCTTAGATTATCTACCATCGACCTCACCCCATTCCTAAGAGGTCGGTAAGGGGCGTGCATAAGCGCACAATCGTGCCTACCGTTCCTGTCCAAATGTACCCATATAACTGAGGTTTGTACCTTGTCCCTGGGAGAAGTTCCACATGAAAGATAACGTCTTTCGAATAGAAACTGTATAGGACTGCGTTCCCTCTCTCTCTCTCTCTCTCTCTCTCTCTCTCTCTCTCTCTCTCTCTCTCTCTCTCTCTCTCTCTCTCTCTCTCTCTCTCTCTCTCCCTCCCTCCCTCTCTTTCTCTTTCTCTTTCTCTTTCTCTTTCTCTTTCTCTTTCTCTTTCTCTCTCTCTCTCTGTGTATATGCTTATACATCACATGTTCAGAAGTTTATATTAAATCTTTCACTTTCATTCCTTGATCTGTGTTATAAGCACAATTGTATTATAATATCCTTTTGGATTTGGGTCTGGAAATATAAAAGTGCTTGTAAAAAATAAAAGAAAACAAATAAGAATATATTGTCTAAAAACAGTAATGAAGACCAGAGATTTTCTGCAACGAAGATTCTTGCCTTTGAAATGATAATATAAACAAGATACACTGAGAAGCTTTTAAGTAGCTTATTATTTCATACTCAATATAAATACTCGGTAAAACAGTGAATGGGATATAATCTAGAACAGCCTTATTTCTCCCATTAATCTCTTTAATGCAATTTATAGATAACACAACAACAACATGAGGAATAGCACTTACTTTCTAGGCAGCTGGAGTAAAATTCAATGTAGAATTTAGTCTGTGACTTTGTCTTGAGGACAGCACTGCAATGGAGAAATTCAATCTGTCCTAGAGAGTCTGTGTACTTATCATCTGGGGAAAAGAGGGCATATGTTAAAGTTAGCAATAACAGCATTCTACAAAATTGCTAAAGACATAAAAACAATGGTGTAAAGATTTGAATTTTTACTTAGAAAGGAGGGAAAATACTCACCATTCTTAGAAACAAACTGAGATGTGACAGCAACTTCAAATGTAGCAAAAACAGGACTATGATCGCTTGTCATAATGTCAGTTGTGCATCCTATGATAGGAAAGACAGTTAAGGGTCTGTATTTTTAACTTTCTAAGTGAGGAAAGAATATGATAATTACTTGGCCTAACTGATCCTTAATAGAACAAAGCTTCTATTTTCAAGTGAAAGAAAGAGAAAAGAACTCAATAACCAGCACACAACTCCCATGACCCCCAGCAACTGGGACTAGGTTACTTGAAAAATAATAATATGAATCCTCCCGTGTATTGTCTTTCCTAGGATTCTCCCACTTACTGAAAAGAGACAAAGGTACAGCATATTCTCTTTGGCATTATCTTCCTAGAGTTGTCTTTTTTGTTCTTTCAGTACTAGACTTAAATTAATTTGTCTTCTTTCTACTACTTTTAAAATTTTATATTAGCATTTCTTGTTACAGTTCTGTTTTAAATGCGAGTGTGTGTGTGTGTGTGTGTGTGTGTGTGTGTGTGTGTGTGTGTGTGTGTGTGTGTGTGTTTAAGAGCTGATGAGGAATAACCTATAAACATTCTAATTTCATATCTGACCAGGAACCAAAATTCCCAAAGAAATAATCTCTCTCTCTCTCTCTCTCTCTCTCTCTCTCTCTCTCTCTCTCTCTCTCTCTCTCTCTCTCTCTCTCTCTCTCTCTCTCTCTCTCTCTCTCTCTCACACACACACACACACACACACACACACACACACACACACACACCACACACTAACTGTGCTTTGAATATAATTTCATTTGGACATCAGCTACTTCACAATTTTAACTGAGGAAAACAGAATATCCTAGAAATAATTGCTACAACTGAAAACCTTTTCTGACTTAGTTTCAGTGGGGGAAGGAAGTATGCAAGGTGTATTTCTCGTACAATTATTCACAGCCCATTCTATTTCCCCCACATATCTAAGTTTAAGGAAAAAGCATTTATCAAAGATAGGATGTCTCTTGTTGAGAACTTGGCAATGAAAGGCAATTCTACAGATTCTGCTCTGAATCATTTCCGCTTAAGCCAGCTTTGCTGCTATTTTCAATCTGTTATCTACCCACCATAAGACTGGCACACCACATGCACCAAGGGATATGATTTCCAGAGTACTCGATCACACCAGGATGGCAAATTGTACTTCATCTGCAAACAAAAGACGACTCAATATCAAGAACACATCACTCTGTCTGGAGGTTGCCAAAAAGCCATTGATTTTATTTTCTTCACTGCAGTGTCTATCGAAAGAGAAAATGGTGCTGGCAACAATTACCAACTGAAATGCTACAATATGCTAGAAGTTATGGCATACCCCTGTGGCTTTCTGCTTGGTGTAGACATAATTATCCCGGGTGTTTCTTTCAAAGCGATAGGTTGGGGCAAATGTTATTTCTTCCTCCTCTGAAATAAACAGATGGCTGATTATTGTTTTAACTCGGTATCAAAAATCACTACAGCAACCTCATGCAGATCATTCTAATCGTCTCCTATAGCAGTTTTTAGCACATGTTTAGTTATTTTCTTTATGCCATTACATAAAGAGGAGAGAGAATGAGAGAGACAAAAATGTTGGGTTCATATATTACACAAAGCATAATTCGGTTTACATTTCTGCCATGATTCATCTAATTTGGTTCAGAAGGGAAACTATGGATTAATATGAATCATAAATCAGTCTGTGGTAAGTTACATTAAATGATGGTATTTTTATATCAAGTAATTACTCTGACAATAATGGATCAATTAATCCTTCAATTTTCTCTCTCTTATCAACTAATTTTTCAGGATATTTGACTCTAGCTTAATGAATGAATTTAGTAACAATCTTACCTAACTGCAGAAACACCTTCTGATCCTTCTTTTCAATGAGGAGTTGGTCAAAATTAAGCAGTTCTGTATACTGCTGCTGTTTGATTTTATGAACAATATTTTCTGCTTCCTGAGACGAAGGGAAGTGATATAATTAATGATAAACCCATGCTTCTTACATGTTTCGTTTAATAAGTGCTCGATTATATATAATTAATCTAAGTACAAAAATGTGTTCAGGATCAAACAAAATTTTATATAAGATTAAGTCTTAACACTTGAATTCTGAAAATGTTTTAGTGCTATTTAATACCATGAGGAAATATTGCCTTCATTTCTTTTATTTGAAGGCACTAAACTAAACCAATTTATTGTTAAGAAGACATTAGAGCAGAATGAAGGGAAAGGTTTTTTTTAAAACAAAACAAAATTGTTTCAAAGCATTGTGGCTCTGATTTCTACTGAAGTCTTCTGTATCTGCTTATAGCTAAAAGCAGAACATATAATTTATAGGAGAGAATCCCATGCCATTGCTAAATCAGAATAAACTCCACTGTAACAACCAGGGGAAAAGACCTGGGAGGGTCTGATGCTCAGAAATTCACTATGATTTAGGAGCAGGGATGGCTATGTCATTAATGGAAACAGCAACACAATACAAATCCTTTTTGACATGGATGATGTAAGCAGCTGAATACATCAACATTTTTCAGTGACTTTCCTTCTGAGTAATCTGTCCTGTTCATATTAACTGCTCAAAAGTCCAACAAAGGAAGATGGATTGAGGCTTTTTTTTTTGGTCTATGGAATGAATCAGTTACACAGTTGTGGTTGAAATCAACATTTGTGCTCTTGTGTTTTCAACTCACCTTGGGTGAGGGGTGATTAAAGGCCCCCCTTTTTCATTCTTTCTATCTATTTATGTAATTTCTATCATCTTTATTCTTTTTGCTTTTGTTTCCTTGTTTCTAAATGTTTTTAATAAATTGTAAACCACCCAAGTCACTAGGAATCGGGCAGCATGCACAGTTTAATAATAATATCGGTACTAATAATAACAACAACAGCAGCTTGGGGATATTGAATTGACAGGATACTGTCCATGTATGTGTATATACAGTATATCCTTTGAAGTGAATGCCCTGTAAGGAGGTAGTATACACTTCTTCATTGAATATGCCCACACAGAGGCTGGATAACATCTGGGTTTCTGTACTAAGGAACTTTTCCCTATTTTCACACTTGAAAATGTAGAACATGAAATCACAAGGCTTCATAATTTATACAATATATTTTTTCCTTTCTTTTTACACTTTTAATTCTTCTTCTTTCTTTTATCTTTTTCAAACATTTATTTTTTAATATTCTGTATTTTATCAGTATTTTTTAAATTAAATAGTCATTTTTTTCCATAAAAGAGCCTGCCAATTAATATAGTGCAAATTTAACTTCTGTTGAAAACCAAAACTGATGTACCCTAACTAGTATGCAGGGAAGTTTTTATTTTGCACAAAAAGTTTTTATGGCCAAAACAAGATACCGGTAGGAATAATTTAGTGACAATGTTTGCAACTACAAGTGTACATTCCCATATGATTCATAAGAGTACATTTGTGAGCAAGGAAATTTCTGGTTCAAATCTCATTTCGGCTATGAACTTTCTCAGTCTCGGATTTTTATTTGCAATATCGGAGAAGTTAATAGAAGCTTAATTTGCAGATCAGCTATATAGTAAGGATTAACAAAGTAACGCAAGATATATATATTCTGAACACTTTAAAATAATTTCACATAAATGCTAAGTGTGATCAATTCGCAGAGAATTAAAATGGTTCTCTAACCGTTGGGGATAACTCTAAGCGGTAATTCAGATCTCCCAGCCAGAAGAAATGAGTAAAACGATGAGTGATGTTAAATGGACTCAAATTCTTGCCTCCCACGGACATAAAGCGAAGAATACTCATGTAGTTCTGATTTCGCCTGATAAAATAAGAAAAGAGTGCTCAATATATGTTAAATTGCATAGATCCTGACCACGACCACCAATAAAGACAGTTAACTCAAACAGTGTTAAACTAATCTCAGAATAATCTCAGAATATTTTAAAATATATATTCAAATTATACCAAGACAATGTACAAATAGATTATTATTTTTATGCAGCTGTTTCCCCTAGACTGACACTCCCTATATGCATAATTGTATGGTAGGATTGTTATCCAACACATCCGGAGAGCATCATTTATAGGGAAGCCTGCTAAGGAAAGAGCTGCTTTTAATTGAGTTATCTTTAACATTTCTGTGATAACTGATCTCAGCACTATTTAATGTACAATTTTCAATCGAGGAAGCTGCCATCTTTCTGCAAAAAAAGGTGCTAATTTGCTAGTTTTTAATAGCCACCACTTTCCCTACAAACCACAATGTAGATCAATGGACTAGTGAGATGTACTATGGTTAAATGAGTCATGGGGCTTATCTTCACATCCAACTATCTATGGCACAAAGACACCCAGCTACGTCCTCATGAAGCAGTCATCCCCAAACCACCACAGAGGCAGCTTAAATTCATCATTGGTGGTTCCAGCTGTCTTCTAAAGTAATTAAACATCATTGTGCTGATATAACTGTGTATGTCATCATTTCCACAATTCAATAAACATCTAAAATACTTTACACAATATAGTGAAATTACTGTGTTATTGCTAATTTTCTTTTCTTCTGCCAGGTAGAAACCCCTTGCAACTCAGCTTAATTAGAAATGATAATGATTCCCAAAATGATCAGCTTTCCCATCTCCTACCCCTTCTTAATCCAGTTAAAAGCTGATCCAGGTAGTTTTGCAAATTTATTTGGACATTATAGCATCAAAATGCTATGAACATGCATAATCATCTGCCAGAGAGAAAGCAGGCAAATTATGAAATGTGCATCACAATATCATCATGCAAATGCCAAATTGTATGTATTTGAATCAGATGCAAGTACATAAAAGTGCTACGTGTTTAATGTCGCCACGTTATTTTGATATCATTGGGATTACTGTGGAAGCCACTGTAAACACAGACATATCTGGATGTTTGGGAGCACAGAACTCAGAGAGCTGAATGCCCACAGTCTGTGCTTACAGACAGGTTTTAGCCAATCACTGGTTGCTTGATATACACGTAGTCCTCGACAAGTCCATTGACTTTGCTTGTTAGAAGGTCGCAAAAGGTGATCACATGACCCCGGGACACTGCAACCACCATAAATAAATATGAGTCAGTTGCCAAGCATCTGGATTTTGGTCATGTGACCACAGGGATGCTACAAGAGTTGTAAGTGTGAAAAAAAAGGTCATAAGTCACTTTTTCCAGTGCTGTTGTAACTTTGAATGGTCACTAAATGAACTGTTGTTAAGTCGAGGACTAATTTCAAGCTCTTCAATAACTGAATTCTTCTCTTGCCCCGTCCCCAGTTCTTTCATATCTGTCCCAATACAAACGCACACGTCACAGTCAAATACACAAATATTAAATTGCTAGAATTTCCCCTCTCCAATTTTCCGCGTGTTTGTGAATATTTGATCGCTGTTTTGCAATAAAACAATACATTCTCAAAAGAATTTTGACAAGAAATTGGTTGTTAAAAATGCATTAAGAACTCTCAGAACCATGATTTCAAATGGAGGAAGAGCAAGTAATGTATGGTAAAATGGGCAAAAATGTTGGTTATAAAACTGAAATGGATCAATGGGAGACAATGTGCTTAAAAGGACAATAATTCATATTGTCTTTCAATTTAAAAGAAAACTTTTTTTAGAATGATGTACCATTGATATAGGAAACCAGAGAAAATGTCCAAGGTACTTATAATCACTGTTGGGAATCAGGGGCAGGTTCCTAATTTTTTTACTACCACTCTGTGGGCGTGGCTTATTTTGTGGGTGTGGCTTGCCAGCCATGTGACCGGGTGGGTGTGGCTTCTCGGACTGCTGAAGGGAGGGGAACTGAGATAGGTCCTGCTGCCCATTCCCCCTCCCCTCAGCAGCTTGAGAAGCCTCAAACGTGCAAAAATGCCTAGGATCATCACCGCACGTTCGTGGCTTCTCGGACTGCTGAAGGGAGGGGAATGGAGATAGCTCCTGCCGCCCGTTCTTTCAGCGTCTCACGCGCTCCCTCAGCCATCCTCCCCTGCTTGGATTCACTGTGGGGTAGGAAGGCAGCGCATAAGCAGTGCCGGAAACTCGGCTTCTGGGCATGCGCAGAAGAATTTTTTTTAAAAAAAATTCAAAAAAAATTCAAAAAAATGGCGGCGCCTAGGCACCGGCAACCGACTGCACCGGTACTGTGATGTCACCAGCGGGCCGCTACCGGTGCTATAGAGGGGACCGCACTGGTAGGAACCCACCACTGTTGGGAATGTGAAAAAGCAAAAAGATACTGGACACAAATACATATGATGATGCACAGTGTTTTAAAAATTAACATTCAGATGGAATTGGCACTTTTCTTATTAGGACTTACGGACAGTATGTTTGTAACTGCTGCAAAGAGTGGAAGTCACTTCTTTAAATATCTTTCTTTTTCTTCCTTTTATAATCTTTTTCTTTTTTCTATTTTTTCTTCTATGTTTCTGTGGTTGTTTTTTTAAAGTTGGTAAAATTTTTCTTTTTACAAGAAAGAGAGAAAACCTCCTGATCTATCTGTCAATATCATGTGATAAACAGGAGGTTTATCCTGCCCAAGTACCACAATGGCTCTTTTGTCTAGAAGACCTTAACATTTGAACACAAAAAGGATTGTGTATCCATTTGTCAAACTATTCTTCTACACTTCCAAATCTCTAAGTAGTTGAATCAGTAAAATTCTGGAATAGCAAATTTCTGACCGTAGACCATTCCTTGTGTGAATAAGTAATAAAAGCTGCTTATGATACACATCAGGTTACTTCATTCCCTGTGAAAAGGAACAGTAGCCAGTTATTTTTGGTCATCAGAGTAGCTGTGCTAAAACAAGTTCAAGGGCAAATTTCGCTTCTTCCTTTTAATACAGAACCAACCCCCAGTGCAGGCCATCCTGTAAGCAATGAACATGCCAGGTGGACAGAAGGAAGGACCTGTAGTTTGTGTTGCCATGGGAATGTGGAAGTGTGAAAGGAAGCTGAAACTGGGCCATAGAAAGGAGGGAACTTATGGTGATTTAACACAGCTCATCTGCTTTCCTTTATATAGGCACATGAGCTGAATTTCTAGATCTAATTCTAGTTCCAATTCCACGGAGCCAAAGAGGTATAGACGTAACATACAAATCTAAATGATTAAGGCATATAATGGTCCTGGAAGAGAAATGTTCCCTGTTGACCTTCAGCAAAAGGAAACACAAACAAAACAAAACAAAACAATCACCACTTAATCATCTAGTATTTTCTTTGATGAAGAGACTTTATAATTTCAATGATCTATATTCTTTCCCTATATATGAGCCTGGGAATGGTATGCTGCTTAATAACTTTGGCATACTGACTTTCTTAGTCCAGAAAAAAGAAAGCATAAGGGACTGCATACAGATCGCCCATGTTAGCCAACGTTTGAGAGCTTTGTTTACATCTTTGTTTTGACTATGGCTTTTGAAATTACTGAATTCAGCAAAGTTAAGAAAAAAAGTGTATTTTTGTAGTGTTTTATTCTCATCATATACTTGTTTTTGTATTGTTTTACTCTTTTTAATATTATAAACTGCCCAGAGTCACCTCATGATGAGAAACAAATTTAATAGCAATAGCAATAGCATTTAGACTTATATACCACTTCATAGTACTTTACAACTCTCTCTAAGCAGTTTACAGAGTCAGGATATTGCCCCCAACAATTTGGGTCCTCATTTTATGGCCCTCGAAAGCAGGGGCGGGTTGCTCACTTACCTTGCTGCCGGAGCCATGCATGCGCATCTCCACGCTTCGGGGGGGGCTTGCTCGCTACGCGTGCGTGTCCCCTCGCATGATTTTGCTTCTGCGCATGCGTGGAAGCAAAATTGCGCCAAAATCTTGCAAGGGGACGCACGTGCACGCGAGATTTTGGCGTGATTTTGCTTCCGTGCTCCCGAAGCGCCCCCCCCCCAAAGTTTTGCATGCGCAGAAGCAAAATCGCCCGAAAATCACGGGGGGAAAATGGCGATGTGCCGGGTGGACCGGCAGAGAGGGCTCCGGAGCGGTTGCGAAATCCGCCGCTCCCTACCAGAGCTGTGTACTGGGCAGCTCCGGCAGGAACCCACCTCTGCTTGAAAGGATGGAAGGCTGAGTCAACTTTGAGCCACTCAGGATCAAACTCCTGGAGTGAGCAGTGAGTTAGCCTGCAATACTGTATTCTAACCATTGCACCATCATGGCTCTTACATAATAAATAATAAATATCTCTCTGGATAAGAAAAAGAAACCTGTTGCAATGCCTTCTATATGTTCTATATTTAAACATGGTTTCTTGAATCTACTGTATATATGTAGCACATGTTCTAATTTTGTATTAAAACATATATCTGACTCTTCAAGAAAAAAGAAAAGGGGAAGAACACGGTGCTCCAGTCCTGATGAGAACACAACAGTGCATGAAAATGATTTTCCCCCTCCATTTGTTTGTGTCTTTGTGTCTTTTTGCTGTTTTTGGTAAGAGTTGCTCTAAACTGTTATTTCTTTCCAAAGGTGCTATTTGAATAAGGTTCTGTTTTGAGAAGAAAATAGCAGCATGGAGGTATAATGTAATGCGGCATCTCCCAAAGTCCACCTCAGATATGTTTCTTTACAAATGCCAGACTTTGGTCAGCACAGCCAGCCTAAGCCAACATATTTGTGTCCGGACCAAGAAATCTGACATAATTATGTGCTTTCATTTAACACGGTCCCACATTATATTGCACACTAAAATTGCCTCATTACTGAGGCAGAATAGAGATTGGTGGTAATAAGGGCAAGGTAATTTATGCAGCATACTGTCTACCAACTGACATATTGGATTACACCTTAACACAGTAATCTGTCTGTATCCTTAGTAAGTATATTAAACATGTTCAGTCTTGCAATGGTAGAGAATAAATGTAGCTCAGGTTTAGTTATTGGATGGTTTTCTGACCATGGTTTTCATTTGCAGACTTTTTTTTTAAACCCCTGAGGTAACATCTTCACTGCTATGATCTTGGAGAAATAAGTTTTGTTGCCTAGCTGTGGAATATATAGTTGCCTATCCTATGAAGCTTATATGTGATGGGTAATGTATGTGTCAGTCACATAGCACCCACATCTAACAGCACAGCTGAGATTCCTCTAATAACCCAACATGCTCAGATTTCATCACCCAGTTTTGCGATATTCCTCTTAGATGGCATTTTCCTCCTAAAGCCATTTTAATAAATCTGCAACCTTGGAATTTCTCTGAGTTTCCTAATGCAAAGATCATGTTATTTTATTCATTACGTTTCTACACTACCCATCTCACCTAAGTGACTCTGAGAGGCTTGACATTATAAGGATATTTACTTTAAAAAATGAACATCATTCAGTATGCTGAATTAATAATACTGAGAAGTAGAAAACACTTCACTTCCTACTATGCTACAGAGCCCCTGATTACGACATCTCACATGCGAACAAGCTAACCTCACTACTAACGTGGGCAGCCTCCAACCCACACCCTCTTATTTTTCTTGGCGACCTAAACCTACCTCATATTAACTGGACCTTAAATGAATGTTCAACTGAACCCATACACTCAACCCTTTACAATGCTATTACTAATCTAGGGCTTGAACAACTAGTAACAAACAACACTAGACTCAGCAGTTGTCTTCATCTCATCTTCTGCAACAGCTTACACTCAATTTATGGACTACAAATAATTGAACCCTTTTCCAGCAGTGACCATAGCATGATTGACTTTTGTCTCAATATACATCCCGACAATAACGACCGCAATAAAAGTATAACTAATTACAGCTTTAAAAAAGCCAACTATGATATCATTAATGCTGACCGCTCATCTCTTGATTGGCAAACATTATTCTCTGACTGTAATACTGCCGAAGACTACTACAATATCTTTTTGCTCAAAATACAAAGAGTCATTAAATTATATGTACCACTAATTATTACCAAAACCAAGAAAAACAAATTACCCATAAAAATAAGGAAGCTCCAATAAAAAAAAAACATCCCTTTGGCAGAAGAACAAAACTGGCTATGTTGCCAACTTCAAAAGCCGCTACAAAAATCTATGCCGCCAGCTAAAGACCAAATTAACAATTATCAC
Source organism: Diadophis punctatus similis (assembly GCA_023053685.1). Classification (NCBI taxonomy): domain Eukaryota; kingdom Metazoa; phylum Chordata; class Lepidosauria; order Squamata; family Dipsadidae; genus Diadophis; species Diadophis punctatus. The sequence goes on from JALIGW010000033.1 coordinate 4,555,436, forward strand.
ACCATTCAAGAAGAAAACCTTCTGTGCACTAAATCCACACGTGCCTTCTACAACTTTGTAAACAATAAACTCAAAGACTCGAGATCCATCCCACCCCTCAAAGGACCAAATGGCAAAGAATATAATGATGAAGCTGTAAAAGCCAACCTCCTTAACACATTCTTTGGCTCCGTCTTTGTTAACAGTAATGGCTCATGCCCAATATTTCCTAGTCGTACGTCAAACAATAGCAACGATCTGACACAAATCGATTTTACAGAATATAATGTTAGGAAAGCATTACGCAACCTTAAACCATCTTTATCCATTGGACCTGACGGACTAAGTGCATATTTCTTTAAAAAGCTCTCCACAACCATTGCTGAACCTCTAAGCATAATTTTTGAAAAATCCTTCATGACTAGCTCCTTACCCAACTTATGGTCACTAGCCACAGTCATCCCTATCTTCAAAAAAGAGATCCAAGTAACGTTGAAAATTACAGACCAATCTCTTTATGTTGTGTCACCTGCAAAGTCATGGAATCAATCATAAATCAATCCATCACCCTTCACCTAGAAACTAACAACCTACTCTCTAACAAACAATTTGGTTTCAGAAAAAAATTATCCTGTAACCTGCAACTTCTACAAAAACATATGGACTTCTCAACTGGATCAAAGGAAATCAATAGACGCAATTTACATAGACTTTTGCAAAGCCTTTGATTCAGTAGTACACGACAAACTACTCCTGAAACTAAAATCTTATGGCATCTCTGGTCCCCTTCATAATTGGATAACTGCGTTCTTGTCAAACAGGCAACAAATGGTTAAAATAGGGAATGTCCTATCAAATCCTGCTCCTGTCAACAGTGGTGTCCCTCAAGGCAGCATTCTAGGACCAACTCTATTTATTCTTTACATCAACGACCTTTGTGATCATATTATAAGCAACTGTGTTCTCTTTGCTGACAATGTTAAGCTATTCAACACCACCGACAATACTTCCACCCTTCAAAAAGATCTTGACAGTGTATCACAATGGTCTGATAACTGGCAACTACAAATCTCAACAAACAAATGCTCTGTCTTACACATTGGCAAAAAGAATCCAAACACAAAATATAAACTTGGAGGACACAACCTTGTAGACGACCCTCACTCTGTTAAAGACCTTGGAGTACTCATATCTAATGACCTAAGTGCCAGAGCCCATTGTAACAACATTGCCAAAAAGGCACTAAGAGTTGTCAACCTAATCTTGCGTAGCTTCTTCTCTGGCAATATTACTCTGCTAACCAGAGCATACAAAACATTTGCCAGACCAATCCTTGAATACAGCTCATCTGTCTGGAACCCACACTACATATCGGACATAAATACAATTGAGAGAGTCCAGAAATACTTCACAAGAAGAGTCCTCCACTCTTCTACTCGCAACAGAATTCCTTATTCCACCAGACTTGAAATTTTAGGCTTAGACAACTTAGAGCTATGTCGCCTTCAATCTGATCTAAATGTAGTTCATAAAATCATCTGCCACAATGTCCTACCTGTCAATGAATACTTCAGCTTCAACCGCAACAATATAAGAGCACACAATAGATTCAAACTCAATGTAAACCGCTCGAAACTCGACTGCAGAAAATACGACTTCAGCAACAGAGTAATCAGTGCCTGGAATGCACTACCTAACTCTGTGGTTTCTTCCCCAAACCCCAAAAACTTTAAAACCTTAGACTGTCTTCAGTTGACCTCACCCCATTCCTAAGAGGTCTGTAAGGGGTGTGCATAAGCGCACCATCGTGCCTACCGTCCCTGTCCTTCTGTCCTATTGTCTAATTTTTACCTATACATACTTTGCTTTTGTTTATGTTTATATCATACCTGTTATCTTGTACACGTGTTGACAAAATAAATAAATAAAATAAATAAATAAGTAAAAAAAGGAGAGAACTGTTTCTCAGCACCACCTGATGAGGTGGTGCACAACCAATGAAAGATGCACAACCTATGAAAGATGCATAACCAATGAAAGGGTGGAGGTAGCCACAACTATAAAACCGAGATAAAATTAAAAATTACCATTTAGTATCAGTTTTTATAGGTTTCTTATGACTGCCTCCAAAGCTTTTACGAATTGTGACAGATGGGGAAAGATATTAAACACTTGGCTGCAGTGTACAGTAATCATTGAAGATGTTTGATTTTCATGTAAGTAACATAAAACAGGTATTATAGCCCCATCTACTATTTTTTTGTAGTGGGATCCATAACATGCTGCTCTAAATCAGGGGTGTCAAACTCGATTTCATTGAGGGCCGCATCAAGGTTGTGTTTGACCTTGGGGGCTGGGTGGGTGTGGCCAGGGTAGGTGTGGCCAGCTCAACGTCACTCATGTCAGGGGTGCCTGTGGTGGCCCGAGCACTCTGCCAACAAAAACAGAGCTTGGGAGGCTGTGACAGCCTCCTGCAACCCTCTGCCAGCAAAAACGGAGCTCATTTTCGCTGGCAGAGGGTTGCAGGAGGCCGTCGCAACCTCCCAAGCTCCATTTTTGCTGGCGGAGGCACCATGGGCCGGTCCTTCACTGTTTTCAGGACGGCCCTGCAGGCCAGATCTAAGCACCCCGCAGGCCAGATTCGGCCCGCGGGCCTTGAGTTTAACACTCCTGCTCTAAATCCTTCAGTTCTGAGTAAAGAATATTGATAGCCACTGAGAAAACACAATGATGGATGATCAGAATTCTAGGACTCTGATTCTCAGCATATCTACAGTTAGTCCTTGACTTACAACAATTTGTTTAGTGACAGTTCAAAGTTACATGACTTATGAATGTTTTTCACAGTTACGACCTTTGCAGCATCCCCATAATCATGTGATCAAAATTCAGATGCTTGGCAACTGGTTCATATTTATGATCGTCGCTGTGTCTCATGGTCATGTGATCCCTTTTTGCAATAAGCCAAGTCAATGGGGAAGCCAGATTCACTTAACAACTGGATTAGTAACTTAACAACTGCAGTGATTCACTTAACAACTGTGGTAAGAAAGGTCGTAAAATGTCTCACTTAACAACACAAATTTTGGGCTCAGTTGTGGTCGTAAGTCAAGGACTACCTGTATACCACTGATCATATTGGTTAGGGCAACATCCGAAAGGTTCCATATTTCTCATGTCTAAAGATGAATCTTCTAGTTATCTTTTCTGGGGAAAAATGCCTTCAGCAATTCATCACCAGGAGGAAAAAGGAAGGCCCAGTGCCCTGGTATACACAGTTATAAGCTTCACATTTCTAGGTTTTGAATCTGATTATCCATTTGTACTCAGTGGAAACTCTGTAGTAGCAAGCAACTGGTGCCTCAGATGGCCCTTAGGAAGGTAGTAATAATTTACCTCAGTTTCTTCTCACTTCCTGAAGTCAAATGGCTGTTCACAAACCCAAAGGAGGTTCCATTAAACATGAATGACACCCCCACGGCTCCTTTGTTGCCTGTTGAAAAAAGAAAACGAAAGAAGAAACAGAACAGTTTAAAAAAAATCCTTCCTCTTGCTATTTAAGCTAAAACACTTCTTTGAGGATGCAGAACTGAGGAACAGAAACCTCCTGAAGATTTTCTCAAAAACCTTTTAAAAACCAAAAGTTGAGTTTCTCTTTTCCACTCAACAAAATTCAATCAATCTATTAGTGTTTTGAAAATCCCTTATAATTTTAATTGAACACATAGTATACTTGCATTGCAAAGTTATTTCTGAAAGTAAACTGTAATATAAAGATACATATACCTGTAAAGATACTAAGCATCCCTGGATTCCCGTCATATCTGTATAGGCATACATGATATACAGTAGTGGCCAAAATGATGGAAACCTTTTGGGAAAAGTGTACAGTATTTTTGAGGTTTGATGGCTAATAACACCACTTTTTTTTTAGTAGTACCATAAAATTATATATCCTCTGTCCAGGTAACATGGGTTTTAGCCCAGTTTAGTCTTTTCAATCTTTGTTTGAGAGATAAAAGTGACTTTTTTTGTGGAATTCTAGATTTTAGGCCAAATTCCTGCAGCCTGCGCCGAACAGTCCTTGCACTCAACTTCACATTGCATTGTGCCATTTCATCTTATGTATACACCCAGATGATTTTCTTCTGTCACGTAGGCACAGTCTCTTAATTCTTCTATCATCACTTGCTGTTGTGCACCTTTTCCTGCCTTTACCAGTGTGGTTTTGTAGTGACTGAGTCTCCTTATACCTCTTCAAAAACTTAGAAATGCCATCTTTGGTTAAGTTTCCACCATTTTTTCTTCTAATTTCTTTATAACTGTAGCCTTTTTCACTTCATAATACTATTTTACATCGCTTTCTGGGCGACGAGTCAACTCTTTGCACCATTACTTTAATTTTATTATGTTTTACAAGCTCACTAAATGAAAGAGCACAAAAAACCCCAACCAACTTGATAGCGATCACATAACACACTGACAAATGTCCTCCTCTCAGCTTCAATACATGACATCAATAACTGAATCCTATTGTGATCTGATTGGCTCATTGCCAAAACAAGATGACACCTGATTGGCTCTCTAAACACTCATGCTTATTGGCTACAATCAGATGAAGGAAAGCTACCTGATATCAACCAAGCAAGTTTTCTGGTTATTTGGCTATAACTTTTCATAGAATACAGATAATTGAACAGATAATTGCATTACATTCTTGATTAAATTATCTTTTCATTGATATATAATTTTATGGTATTAGTTAAAAAAAGTGGTGTTATTAACCATCAAACCTCAAAAATACTCTTTCCCCAAAAGGTTTCCACAATTTTGGCCACAACTGTAATTTATCATTCAACTTAGAGACAGTTGTTGATTGTAATGATTTGTGGAAGCACTTTATGAGCCAAATCTTAGTATGAAAAGTAGTGAAGATCTCTATGAGGTTTTTGGTTGGTTGGGTTTATTCCCCCGCCCCATTATGTCTTGGCTCACACATACATTATACATTATCTACTGTCCTTCCAAACACGCCGTGTTTTTCTTGTAATTAGAATATTATGTAATATGTATGTATGTATGTATGTATAGCAATCATTTATTTTATAAATACTGGGTAGAGATATTTCATAGAAAAAAATACATCTGAAAAAATCTACGAGAGTGGCATCAATGGAGTTCCAGGGAAATTGTAATTAGGGAAACAATTGCGTATCTCACCAATTGCTATGGAAACCATAAACAGATTTTTTATTATTTTATTGTATCCAAATAATATCTTGATAAGCACTTAATTCCTATTTTAGTTGCATTTATTTTTACATAGAGGTGAATAGTTGTAAAAAGGTATATACGGGAAACTTGCAAATTAATTAATTAATTTTCTACTGATGTTGTAGAGAGTCTGATTAGTATTTCCCCTTGAACTCAACATTTAGCTTGCCAGTTAAGGATTGAGATTTTTGTATCTATTTCTTCTTATATGCTTTTTTATTTCCATTTTTTTACTGTTTCTATTTTCTTTTCTGCATCTGGTTAATTTTTTTTATTAAAATAAGACATTTTAAAATGAAGCACATCATGTTTTTTTAGATCTTGGGAAGTAAAAAAATTAAGTTATGATCATAACTTAGCTCAGGTTATATGAAGAATCAATGTGATGAGAACTGTTAAAAACTGGGAAGACTTAGATTGAAGCATACAGACAGAATATTTATTTTATTTATTTATTTATTTATTTATTTATTTATTTATTTATTTATTTATTTATTTATTTTGTCAAGTACGTATTTGGTAATATACATGGATATAACATTATTTATATACATAAGATGGGTACAAATAAAAGGGGAACGTTTGGACAGGGACGGTAGGCATGCTGGTGCGCTTATGCACGCCCCTTAGCTCAGTTGCCTGTTTTAGGGCCATCTTCACAATATAGAGCAGTTAGTGAGCCTTAAACTCTAATACTAACTTTTACATCAACCCCAAATCCTGTTATGGTGGAATGTAATCTGGATTCCCGGGAAGTAGGGCTCCGTTCCAGAAGGCAAAGAGACAACAAAGCTTAGGTAATTTGTTGGGAGACAGAGAGTTAAGAAGGTTCCGTCCTAGCAATTCTCAAAAGATATCTTTAGTTATGCAAATACTTGCTTAGTTTTGCAAGATTTCTGTCTATAGGTGAGAAATAATACAAGAACTGTTCAGAAGTAATTCTACACGTCTTTCTTAGCTCTTGGGGGCCCGACATCTGTTTCAATAATGTTTTGTCTAAAAACCTTATGGGTTCTATTAACAGGAACACAAGGAAAACCCCAGCAGTAGCTTTCTAACCATTGAATTTTCCGTGAATGAAATTTGATCAGCAGGATAAATGGAACTCTATGTCAGTATGAGATTCCTTGCATCCCAAAGTATGGTGTTATGAGCTTGAGCTGCTCTATCAATAAGACTGAATTACAAAAGATATTACTGTATAGAGAACTTTGGGTTTTTTTTCCGCAGTATAAAATATTTTTTAAAGTATGTTCATGATAACTTCCAACTGAACTGGCTCAGTTGTTTAATATGCAGTTTAATGAAGATATTCCAAATCTAGTTCCAGTTTTTATGGAGATAACCAACAGTGTCCTCATCTTTATTAAAATTGTCTTTTAAGAACAATTTAGTGGATTGAGAATGGGAAGTACCATTATGCAGTGATTTTTCTCCTACTTTGAGGCTGGTTCCATTAGTATTAGTGGTAGGGAGAGATCTAGCCCTAGGCTCCTCTTTGTAAAGTGGCTTGGACTCTGTTCTCTTCCTGCTGTGTTAAACATCTGCATGAAACCACTAGGTGAGATCATCAACTGACCTCATGGGATAAAATATAATCAGTGCTGATGGTACATAATTATATATCTTTGTTCCTGATCAACCAAGTCATGCTGTTGATGTTCTTTTTTGGTACTCAGAAGCTGTAGGTAAGTTTCAGCACAACCCTAGCAAGATTAAGTAGTTATGGGCCTTGGGGTCTCTTTCCATCATTAGAGTTGGTTCACAATATGTGGGTTGTTTGCAAAACTGTATGTGCCAGTTGACTCTATTCCTAAACTGGCAGGCTTAGAATGAAGCAACAAAGGCAGTTTGATAGACAGTGCAGAATAACCATATAATACCATAACTCCATGAGCTGCACTGGGCCGAGGCTTCTGGGTGCAATTCAGAGTGCTGGTTATCACCTATAAAATCTTGCATGGCATGCAATTATCTATCGGATCACCAATCTCAAATTTTCTCTGCTCATCCCTTTAGATCTGGCATACTTCAGGCAAGCTTCAGATCCCTTTATTGTGTCTTCTTTGTTATGGCAACTGCTGTCCAAAACTGCACTTTGGATGGCCCCAATTCCATTAGTCTTTAGAAAGACTTTAAACACAGGATTCTTCCTCCAGGTGCTAGGGCCATAAACTTAGTTGAATCAGACTGTTTGACTGAATGAGATACCATGCTTTTTGTAGGTCTTGGCACTTTGTATATTCTTTAGTGGTTTTTATAGGTTTCCCTTTAGCTTTTAAGTTGAATTTGTGTTTTTATTTTTTTAATGAACAGTTAGCCACCCGGTGAGAGTAAAATGGCTTACCATATAAAATGAATAAACGAATAAACATTTGGTTTTTTTGCAATTTCATTAGTAAATAAGTAGAGACCTATATATAACAAAGGTAACTTTGTTCCAGTTTATTTTATAGCATAGGAGAGTCAACATCTGAAAAATAGCAATTTATAATGTCTTTTTGGGTGTCTGCCCAAATCTTACCCAGCCTGTTTGCAATTCCAGTCTTCACAGTATCAACACAGAGGTGGCTGATGCGATTTTCATGTTCGGGTTTCGCCAGTACAACAGTCCTGATGTTCCAGAGAGTATGGGTTGCTATCTAATTTTTTAAAAAAGTAAAAATCAGCTGCCACACACCTTCATGTAAATCTAGGTATCTGGATTACAATAACTAGGGACCTACGTATACATAACCCTTCTCCAATAAATTTATAATAAATAAATTTTATTTATAAATAAATAAACTTTAACCTTAGACCGTCTACAGTAGACCTCTCCCCATTTCTAAGAGGTCTGTAAGCGCACCACTGTGCCTACCATCCCTGTCCTACTGTCCTATTGTCCTCTTTTATTGGTACTTTTTACGTATGTTATGTTTATACAAACAACTACTATACTGTACATGCTTGACAAATAAATAAATAAAATAAATAAATTACATAAATTATATTGAGTTTTTTTAATGTTGTCATGAATTCTAATGAGAACCAATTATGTACAGAAACAATGTACTGAACAGAAGCAGAATGCTGAAGAGGTGTTAACACTATATTTTCTATACATATTTTTCATTTAAGAACTGTGGAATGAATCTAAGTACATAGTCCCACTATTATAATGGAGCCATGTTTTAACTAACATTGTAGCTGAATGATAAAAGCAATTTTATCATACTATAGCATAGTATCTTGCTGTTTGTGTAACGGTAGTCCTTGACTTACAACATTTCATTTAGTAACCATTCAAAGTTACAACAGCAGTGAAAAAAATGACTTATGACCATTTTTCACACTTACGACCATTGCATGTGATCAAAATTCAAATGCTTGGTAATTGATTCATATTTATGATGGTTGCAGTGTCCCAGGGCTATGTAATCATCTTTTGCATCCTTCTGACAAGCAAAGTCAATGGGGAAGACAGATTCACTCCAAAACCGTGTTACTAAACTTAACAATTGCAGTGATTCACTTACCAACTATGGCAAGAAAGTTCATAAAATGGGGCAAAATTAACTTAACAACTGTCTCACTTAGCAACAGAAATTTTGGACTCAATTGTAAGTCAAGGACTACCTGTATTAAAAACAGGCTATGTTGGTTAGGTGATGTTATCTAACTAGGCAATTTGAAGAATATGAAGTTGGTAAAAAATAATTAGGCACTCCATTGATCTTGAAAAAACAAAGCAGGGTTGGACTTAGTTCATACCTACTTCATCTAGGTCTTTAGCAAGAGAGAATGAGACCCGTCACTTCCATCATGTGTGCCATCTTTTGTCTTTATTTTGTATGTTTTGTTGATGCTATTGTAATGTTTTTGTACGATTGGTGTGAACCACCCAGAGTTGTTCAGTTTGGCAACATACAGGTTCAAATAATTACCACCACTACCACAAGAACAACTTTTGTCACCAGTAGAAAATTTGAGCCCATTAAGCTAAAAAAGCAAAGCATGCAGTTTTCTTAGCAAGTTTTTTCAGAAGTGGTTTGCCACAGCCAGGTCCCTAGGACTAAGTGAGAGTGAATGGTTCAAGATCCTGCAGATGGCTTTGTGCCTAAGATGAGCCTAGAATTCAGTCTCCTTGTTTCTAGTCTGGTGCCTAAATCACTACATCAAATTTAGCTCTCTGATTATTTTTAGATTTACTTCAACTGAAATTTCTTTTAGTTAAAATTATTTTATAATTGCCTTCTACAATTTCTTTTAATCTTAGTTTTCTATGTAGGTCTACTCTTATATTTACTTTGTGTGTGGTTAATAATCAAAATAGATTGAAATAGTTATGATATGAAAGACCTAAGCAACCCAGAAGTAGCAATGAGAATCTTCTTCCATATTGTTCCTTTATTGGTTGTCTCAGTCCATATGGTCTTTGGGTACTGGACAATAATTCCCAAATCAAATTACTAAAGACAACCAGTAGTAGCAATGACAATTGCCAAGTTCTTTTAATCAATGAGAATATTAAGGGAAGTCATATTTAATGCCTTTGATCCTCTTTCTAACTCTCTTGATTTAATGGGAGCTGGCTATCTGTTTATAATATACAAACAGAATGTCCAAATATTCTTGTTATGCAAGGTTTTACTCTTCTTATTCCCAGGCCCATGGAATTATGTTTCAATAGTTTATAAATAATGATACATCTTAATGCTAGCCACACAAATACAACAAAACACTGAGTCTGCTATAATAGAATAGTTTTCACTTCCTTCTTAAAGCCAAGGAGAATTGGAATCACCAACTCCAGGGATAAATATGTGTTTCAGAAAGTGGGGCCACCCTTGAGAAGGCCTGTCATCTGTTCCATACCTATACAGGGTACCTCACAACAATGGAGGGCCTTAACAGGCTCTCTCTATATATATCCATATCAGATAAATGGGCTCTAAGTACGTTATTACCTGATATAATCTAGTGCTATTTTAAAAAGGTGTTTAAAGAACATTGAGTAAGGTTTGGAAATCTATTGGTCATCATTTCGGTGACTTAAAAATCATGTCATTCTACACTTGCTAAGGTTAACCTGTTAGCAATCTTGCAACTGCATTTTACACCCAGTTGCCGCTTTTGAATCATTTCCACAGGTAACTCCACATACAGCATGTTACCTATCTTAAAGGGGTGATGGTCATGAATTATTGTCACCAGATCATCTTGATCCAAGTGATTCTTAACTGGTGCTTCACCTGAAGCTGGCCAAAGGAATCCCTGGCCATGACTTGCACCTGCTATTTTAGCAGGAGCCAAGGGCCAGCAGAATTCCAGATCATGAACTAAGTCTTTCAATGGATTACAACTCCATCCATAGAAACTATCAGGACTAATGTTACTAGATTGCCCAAATATTTGCTGATGAACAGTGACTCCATTTTGGAACTAGCTCAAAGGGAGATTCTTTTGCTCCATCCAGTTTCTTTGGCAAGGAAACTACATGTCCATGAAGTCATAAGTTGAGCTTGATTTGAAGACTTTATCACTATATCTAATGGTCTTTAGGGACATCTAATGTATCATTTCAAAAAAGCAAATACAGATGCATTTTGGACATGTTGATTGTTGTTTGCATGGAACAACAGAACAATCTACTCTCCAACCACAATTTTAAACATTAATAAAAATTCTTACCACTTTGAAGCTGATACTGGTAATCTCCTGTAAGGAATGTCTTAGAATCTCTTGCCATTCTTTTTCCCCCAAGGAGTCTTCCTGTGTTCCAATCACATATATGTCATGTGGAATATAATCAGCTGTCTCATCACGGGTCTTACCCTGTCCCTTGGAGAGAAACCAGGAACTGATCTTCTTTGGTGGAGGAGCATCACCTTGATTAGCAAATCCCAAACCAAAATGAAGATAAGAAACTACCATAATAATGAATCTAGCTCAATTTTTACTAGGGTTAGACAACCTTCTTTGAAGCTAGTGCTGGTTCACTTTTAAGCCATACGTTTTTTTTGCCTCAGAAGACCACTGATTGCATGGTAGACTATGAAGGGAGATGAATGAAAAATCTATAAAACTGGGTTCTCCAGTTTGCTATACTTAATACTTTATTAAGTTGCATTAAAGCTATCTGAACCTCAGCCAATTTGGAGGCTTTAAAAAGTAACTAAAAATAGAACCACAAAAGACATCATTTTTTCACTATGAATTAGTAGTGAATGGCTGCAAAATGAGGCAAGAGGACCATCAATAGATTATATTCCCCAACTTTCCTATAAAAAGACTTATTATAGCCCTATTTGATAATATTCAGGTATTAAAACTAGAACAAACACTGCCTTATTTTCCCATCCACTAGACCCTGAAGAAATATATAGTATGTAGAATCCCATTTGGTTATGGACATAACCATATATGGAACTATTTATTGCCTTATTCTACCTTTATTGTTGTTGAACAGGGTACCCTTGCATTTCCCAACAGATAGTTTCATAATTAAATACATTTATTTATTTTATTTATTTATTTATTTTATTAAATTTATATGCCGCCCAACTCCCAAAGGACTCTGGGCAGCTTAACAACATAATAAATATTAAAAACATAATTAAACATTAAAACAATTAAAACAATTTAAAAACCCATGCATATCCTTTCATGGCCGGATCTCGCCGATTACAACTTTGCCATTGTAATCGGATCTCACCGATTACGGCAAAGGGAGGAGAATCAATCAGCTTTTATAAAATTTGTAGTTCTGACAGAAAGCTGCACCTGTAGATTATTTTATTTTGCTATGCAATTTTAAAACAAATCAAGAACAAATAGGAGGAAAGAAGCCCACAGAGCTGTGAATAAGCTCTGATTACTCTGCCGTGTAAAAGAAGAGTAAGGGATCGTCTATATGTTACGTGCATTCATCTTAAAGCAATTGAGCAATATAACAATGAGGTAGCTGGAAAATCTGTGGTAGGGATGTAGAAAATAATTTTATCACAGATTCTGTTTTAAGCATTCTGCTTTCAGCACATTCCATACCAGCACAAATGTTAGCAATAGCCAAAGTCTAGATAGCATTTGTCCCTTCCCATTCAAAAATATCCACAAACATGCATAGGCACACACTTCCGAAAAGAAAGTATGCTATTCTCTAAAGAACAGTACAGTAATTGTGTTATTGACACAGGGGAAAGAAGCTGCATTAGGGAATAGTACATTATCAGAGGAGTGTGATGTGAATTACTGAAAACACTTTCTGGCAATTTATATTAACATCTACATAAAGTAGCAGAAGATTAATAGAAAGGCTCAATACAGTTTATGTCAGGAACCATTATATATATAAATAGAAAATTTTCAGTTTTTTAAAAAAAGAATCTTTGATAAGCTTGCCAGATCAGAATATTGCTGTACTAAGGCAGACAATAAAGTGGACCAGATTTTTTTGCTATACACCTCAAGTTATCACAGGTTGCTAGCTATCATTTTCTGCCAGTGCAGAATATCTGACCCAGAGACCTGTCCTATCTCCCTTTCCCCATTGGAAACTCTTCATTTTCCTCTTTTTTGATAAGACAGTAATTTGTATAGCAGAGACTAGGACATAAATTTGAAATTTATACCCATATTCCAGGTGCCAATGAAGACAGTGATCATGTCAGGCTCTGGTTGTTCCGAATGTTTGTTCTTCATTTGCTGTAGAAGCTGGCAGAAGCCTTCTCTTTTCTGAAAAATGGAGGAGTAAAAAAAACAAAAGAAAAAAGAAAAACGATAACTAACTCAGTGTTATTGATCAAAGAGCCCCTTCATTTGTTACATGTAAGCTGAAAAAAAAATGCTTTCACAAATGACATGTGTCGATAGAAAGTTTCAACCTAAGTAGCAACTTGTAAGTGATCTCTTTGATTTGGTAACATTTCAATTGGTAGTTAAGACTATTTTTAATTATTTAGAAGCTGGAGAAAATGCTAAACATAGAAATGTTTAGATCAGTTCAAATCCTTCCTTAGTTTTACTTCTGTCATGGTATGATAGCTGTTCAAAGAATTTTCAGTAAACTGCTGAGATAAAACATTTGATTTTGTTGTCTTTCATCTATTAGAATTTGGATCCAAATTAGTCAGTTTCTTGCATTCATAAACAGAACAGGTATTGAGATGGTATTATTTTTATGGTATTATTTTTTTAAAGAAATGTTCTCCGGATGTACTTGGGATTTCTTTCCATGGATAACAAAATAAGAAAAAATTGTGTGTTCATATTTTCTGTTTTGAGTGGGCATAAACACAGAAAAAGAGAAAGAGATAGGATTATATTATGAGCTATCACTTTTTTTAAAACAACAATTGAACTACAGTCCACTCAGAAGCCAATGATGGGATAGTCAGTCATACTGGGATGCCATAAGGTTAGATTACCATAAACCCTGTTCAAGCGATAAGCACACCCATAGATCTCCACACACAATGAGTATGAATAAGACAATGTAGAGATATCATAGAGAGCTGATCTTAACGGATAAAATGAGTGCAATAGGGGGCTTTTGAGACATGCAAAAAGCATGCTTCCATTTGAGTTGATGGTGTTCTGGTAGAATGGAGTCCCAGCATAAGTACAGAAACCCTTATTATTCATACAAAGGCACATGTTACAGATATGATTGCTAATTCACTGACATCACAGTCTGACTGCAAAAGAGGGAAGGGCTCCTCTTACCTTATCTTGGGCTACATGAGAAAATATAGTGCCTGATTATAGTGCTTGTGACAATAGGAGTCTGGCCCTCCAGTTCTGAAGAAAAGAGTCAGGTGATGGGGGCATCCAGAGGAAGATAACAAAATGACTTTCTCAGTTTCAGGATTCATAGAATGACCTCCACAGGTAGACAGCCTTGAATTCAATGCAATGTCCACAGTCCAAGCAAATAGATTCTTCTTTTTCCCAGGCATTTATTGTGTACCGTTTTAAGCATTCATGTGATATCATAATAGCAGCATTTATTTATTGAGTCGATTTATATCCTATCTTTCCTTCAGGGGCAAAAATGTCTTTATATTTTGTCTTTATATATGTGCTTGTCTTAATTGGTTTTAAATAGTTTTATAAACCACCCAGAGAACTATAGCAATGGGAAGATAGGTACAGACATGGAAAGATAGCTATTTATACACCATGAAGCATTTATAGCCAACATTCTTAATTTGGATATCTGGCAATTCAGGTTATGTCTTATACCTATGGAGAAAGATAGGTATCTTTTTTAGGGAAAATATATAATCTCCTTAAAAACTAGATTCGATTCAGAGTTTAAGATTAATTAGAATTAATTCTACTGTCCAACTGAGCACATTCCCATAAGAACGAACAAATTACTAGTGACTAGACTGAGTTTGCTATGTAAGACTTTTAATTATTACCCTGAATCCCAAGTATAATTTACCCAAACAATTTGGAGGAGGGAAACCCCTTGGATTGTTTTATAGGAAATAGGTAAATCTTCATTCTTTGCCAATAGGAAATAAGTCTGGAGCAAGAAACTGATATTTTAAACAAATTCAAGTCAATAGCTTGAAGTAACTTGATCAAGTGACCTTCCCTGTATATATTTAACATGAGCCTGAATCAAGATGGCCAGGAAAACAAGGTTCACAATATCAAATAATAGACACCTGGGCATGCCTGGGGATGTCCTTTATTCAGAAGTGTCAAGAATATGTTTATTCCACATTCTATTTAATAGCATCTGTATGACTTATGTGGTACTTACCACATAATTCTGAGGTTATATTGTTTATTGTTCATTATTTTTATTGAGCATCCACTTTATTTTAGTACTTCCTGAATACCTCTTCAGATCTATCTTGAGGAGTTTTTGTGTATTTATCTGTGCATACACAGTAAAATGCAGTTACAATAGCATCCTATCTAATGTACACAGATATATCAGAGTTAAGTTGTCTAGACCAGTGTTTCCCAACCTTGGCAACTTGAAGATGTCTGGACTTCAACTCCCAGAATTCCCCAGCCAGCATTCGCTGGCTGGGGAATTCTGGGAGTTGAAGTCCAGACATCTTCAAGTTGCCAAGGTTGGGAAACACTGGTCTAGACCTCTTGAACAATTAAACTGAGCATTCTTCTCTCCTGGTTCACAGTTTATTTTCTTTGTTTCTGATAATCCAAGCTGAACAGCTAGAGATAATATTTATTTATCCTCAAATACATCCCTTGAAAACCTCTATAAATTGTCTCAGTATCAATTTCTGTAACAGAAAAAAGGGGTAGGTTTTAAAGAAATAAATAAATGCATCATTTTGCATTTGTAATTAATGAAAATAATGCCATAAAATAAATACCAATGTTTCTGCTATGTTAAAACACTCAGAAGGGAGCATTTTACCTTAGAGTCAGCAAAGACATATTCTTTCCTTTGTGCTTTTTCTTTTTCTGTCTCTAGTACAATGACCAGCTTGTTAGGAAACTTCTGAGACTTGATGAGCTGTAGGACTAAACAGGAGCAAAAACTAAGTCAATCTCAGAAATGTTTGAAACCGAAAGAGCCCAGGCTAACAATATGTCTTCCATCTCAGAACTTGAGTAGTTGCACAATCCAATCTTACTAGACCAGTGATGGCGAACCTATGGCACGCATGCCACAGGTGGCACGCGGAGCCATATCTGCCGGCACGCGAGCCATTGCCCTAGCTCAGCTACAGCGTGCATGTGCACTCCAGCCATCTAATTTTCGGCTCGCACAGAGACTCTGGGAGGGTGTTTTCGGCTTCCGGCAGGTGGGGGAGGGCGTTTTCACCCTCCCCAAGCTCCAGGGAAGCCTCTGGACCCTGAGGAGGATGAAAAACAGGCCTACTAGGCCTACCAGAAGTTGGGAAACGGGTCGTTTCTGGCTTCCAGAGGGCCTCCAGAGTGGTGGGGGAGACCATTTTCACCCTCCCCAGGGATTGAATTATGGGTGTGGGCACTCGCGCATGCACGATAGCGCGCGAGTACAATTTTTCGGCACCCGAGGAAAAAAAGGTTCGCCATCACTGTACTAGACTATGATAGGCATTTTAAAAATTGGCAGTGACTCAGAACTAAGCCTCAAGTGCAAATCTATTGTGGTTTTGAAGCCTCATCATGCTGGAATAACTTCTGCTCATTAAACTGTAGGATTGCCTAAGTAGGAGAACTCTTGATTGAGTCGTATGTCTCACACAAACTGCGTATCAATTCACCATTTCGTAAAAAAGATATGAGATTGTCACAGAAGTCAGCATTGATGATTAGGAAAGCTACTGGTGTGCATTAATTTACAACCAGCAGAAACTAAATTCAAATCTAAACTCCAATTAAAGGAACAATTCACATTAGAAGAGAACCGTGCTAGTAAGGATGTAGCAAAACTGCTGTTTGACAACTTTACTATTTCTTAATAGCTGCTGATGTGACTTCGCTGACTTGAAAAATATCTCGCATGCAATAATTCTCCATTTTGCATCCCAAGATAAATGTTAAACATATCATTTATTAGAGCAAGATATTAGTAGAGCTTAATCTGTTGATAATTTAAAAATGGGTAGAGAGGACATAATTAGTGACAGAACTCAAAGTGGTTGACTTAGATTTGGGTACATTGAGGCAACTGGTTTAATGTGCTTTTCTACAGTTTAGGATGCAACAGAAAATATGCCATATGCCGACTGCCGATTTCTGCTCTGCTTCTTTAACAGTTTAGTGTGGAACAACTTAAGATGCTCAGGCAACGGATCCTCCATCCCTGTGGATCTGGTGCTGGTGATTTCCCAGTAAATCAAGAGACCTGCCCACTTCTGGCTCAACCTGACCCTGCCAAACAATACACCTATCAGTTGCAGTATTTTTTCCTACACAGGTTACCATGTGACAGGCAAGTGTAACTGAGTGGACACTTTCTGCTACACAGACCCCAACCCCCAATGCATCATCACCACAGTTGCTGCTGAAACACCGTACATACATAGTCTGTATATTACATAGGTGGAAAACATCATTTTGGTGGAAAGGTGGAAAAGAAAACTCTAAAGTTAGAAACTTTAAATATAGGCAACAGCAATGTTATCCTTTGTAGGTGACCAGACAACCTGACAAGTTGCCAGGGCAAGTTATCACTTTGAAAGAAATAAAAGCTTATACACTTTAATAAAACAGCAATTTTACTTTTTGTAGAAGTGCTACAACAATCACAATTGCTAAAAAGACGGAACTAAACATATTGTATAGGTTCTCCTGCTTGAGCAGGGGACTGGACTAGAAGACCTCCAAGGTCCCTTCCAGCTCTATTCTATTCTATATTGTGCTATTACCCAGATCAGATAAAAAGAAGTTATGGGTAGTGGAACACCACATTATATTACTTACTGATGGCAATAATATTAATTATTGTATGTTGGCTTCTTAGTTATACTCCAGCATACTTTATGCAAGAGTTATTTTTAAAAATCCCTGTCAATTGTCTATTTGTGTACTAAAAGTGCCTATTATTTTCCCTCACCGGAAGATATGTAGTCTGCTACAATGCAGCAGGAGTTGAAATGCTACTGTTCTAAAGTATGTAAATAGCATTACATACGAAGGCCTGAAGTTTTTATTTTTTCTTCCTGTTATATGATTCATATTTTAATTAATGAATCTATATTGAGTAAGAGTTGTGAAACATAGCAGATATGAAACATATGTGCAGTGAGGAGTACTACTATTGGTAATGTTTACTTCCTACATAAATTAGAAGGTAATGTAAAACCCAGATCTGGGCTTCATCCAATTCCTGTTGAGCTTCCTAAGGAAATCTCTGGACTCTCTTCTCCTTGAGCAGCTGTGAAGATGAAAGATATGCAGATACTGAAAATAAACCTCTTTTCTGGCTAGACTATCCTGTATAAAAATGTAAACGGTTTCAGAATTTATGATTCTGAATCATCATTCAGTGATTTTGGTGACTATACTCTCTGTTGTACGCCGCCCTGAGTCCTCCGGGAGTTGGGCGGCATATAAGAATACCAAAATAAATAAATAAATAAATATACATGCATGCATTTTAATTCTTGTATTATTACAATTGTTTTTACATTTTTAATTTTGTTCACTGCCTAGAGACATGGGTGGCCATACAAATCATGCAATCAATACAACAACAATTTTGTATTGCAGCTCTCCTCTAGAAGAAAGGCTTTTGGTCCTTAGGAAGGAAGAGCAGTAACATGGGTCCCAAGAGTAAGAAAAGCTGATTTAAAGCATTTGTTGTTCTGGGAAGCATCACATGGGAATATTGTAAATAAAGTAGAAAACGGTAAACAGAAATGTAATCAGTGTTGAAATGCATATGAATTAAAGGTAATCAAATTGAGAACAATTAAATGAAGTATCATTTATGAAAACACTAAGAGAAACTTTATATATTTTTGATTTGGTTTTTCTGCTGGCAAAACTTAGTTTGAACTAATAGTAAAAAAAATGGAATCAATATATTAATGAAATATCTCAAAACTGAATGTTTCCCTTCAAAAATGCCTTAAGGATAATAACACTTTTACACTGTGCTTTATTATCCAGAACAATTCAGTGTTTTGTTTAAACAACCTTGGTACATGATCTCTTTTCAACTATCAGTTGAGGGAAAAATGATTCTCAGTTACTTATTTCAACTTCCCAATTTCTTATTTTATTTTAAAAGTCCACATGCTCTCTCAGTAGGCTTTGGACCACTCCAAATGTTCTATTTATGTAAGTCTTCTCCAGTCTTGTGGAGTTAGTATATTGAATACTAACAAGTTCTTAGCTGTTGGTTTTGTAACTGAGACTTCCAGTAGTTTTGCTAACTGTATTCCATTTCTAATTTGTGAAATAAGCAATGTCCTGGAAGGATTAGACAGTTACTAAAATAAATCTAAAACTTCAGAAAAAAACCCCATAACAATTAGAACATAAAATACAAACAAAACTGGAAAATAAAAATAAAAGGTGATCCAAAATAAGTCCCCTGCTTATTAATGGCAATGCAATCCTAGATCATTACCCCAAGAGGTTCAATGTAAGATATAAAATAACATTGGGACTAAAATGGAGTCCCAAGCAAATACCGCAAAGCAGAACTATAATCTCCCACTATCCCCTTCTAGAAACACCTTTTTTCTCTCTCTGTCAATTACTCTGGTGCTATATTACCTACTGCAGAAAATCACTGAGGAGAGCAGAATGATTCAGCTTTTACATAACCTAACTCAGTCCAGCATGATAGAGTTAAGCAGCACTAATTTGGTGTTAACTTTGAAATTTTTATTTACTCTTATATTACAAATCTCCTTTCAATTTTCTTTTTATTATTTGGCTTTTTTTGCTTTTTCGTTTGTTTCTGTTCTTTTTAAACAGAACATTAATTCTGTTTAATTTAAACAATTAAAATTAAATGAAACCATGATTGATAGTATCATGCTGAAAGATCTCAAAGAACTAATAAGAATATACATTTTGTTTTTTTCTTATCAAAGGTCATTTCATAGGGCAATCAAAGCACTTTCTGTCCCAAAGCCAAGCCTAAAACCAGACTGAAGAGGGTCTATAATTGCCAAACACCAGGGTACAGAAGGCTGTTCTCATCACTGCCAGTCTAACCCTTCTATAGTGTTCGGTTCAAAAATCTTTTGCTTAATAATCTCAACTACAGAATAAAATTTAACTATGATTAAAAATGTACATCTCAACTTTGGCCATAACAATGACCAGGTGTTCTCTCTGGACTGCAGTAACACAGTCTCTGTTTGGTAGATCTCCCATCCTCTTTCCCCCTTCTAGTCAAGCCAGGAAAGCACCTACCACCATTTCCCCCTTCTCTGGGCATAACTTTTGTGGAGGCAATAAAGAAATGGTCTCTCTCTCTGCTGAACCTGCTAAACAAGCAAAGAAATGGCTTTTCATTTTTTCCTGTTAGCACTGATGGGAGGAGGACATAAGATTGTCTCTCAGCAGGCAGCTCACTACACCAGTGGAAAATGGCCACGGCATGGGGAAGGCAACCGCCATTTGCAACTGAGGCATTTGCCTAAGATGTACAGCAAACTCTAATGGATGCCTTGCTTGCAGCAGCAAAGAGGGGAAATCTACACTTGGCACAGAGCAGCAAAATACTGTCTGATCACCTTCAAAGCAACTATGGGCTGGGCTGATAATCCTACTCATTCCAAATGAAAAGAAAGGTAGATCAGCCTTAAAAAGGTCTATTGTTAGGCACAAACGACCAGAGCAACACGTAGAGTTTAAACTAGCTGCTTTATTGTTCTATGCCACTTTCACAGGAATCTTTCCATACTGGCAGATACGCCTGGGAAAGGCTAGATATGGTTTAAAGATGTTGCTGTCAAGGTTCCAAATAGCATCCAAAATCAAATCAGAGTCCGAGGCAAAGTATTCCTCAAAGTTCCAATTTATTATCAGAGCCATGTTGACACATCTGGGAGAAACCCGAATCTGAAATCCTTGGGGTTTCTCCACCCAGTTGAAAGTTCAAGCCATTGTCCCCACTCCCCCAAGTCCATCATGTTGAAGAATCTCCAACAGCCAACTTGGCAGGATCCACCCATCTCCTTCCGTGCAGGTGCAGGAGTGCAAAGACAAAAGATGACCTTGACTATCTAGAAAGAATTTGTTATGGCTACATACATACAGCTCTCATGCAATTCCCCCTCCCAGATTCCCACAGTAAAGAATGCACATTAAAAGACTATAAAGTGTGGCAGGCCAAAGATCCCAACTAAAGTGGCTTCGGCTTGACACTTGCCTCCTTGCGTTTACAAATCAATGCTAATTCCCCATTTGATCCCTCCTCCTGACTGAGATGGGTGCTCTCCAACACCTACTAGGAAAATTTAAAAAAACCTCCATAATACAAACATATATATCTGTCAAACCAACAATACAATAACAGCTGAACATAAAATAAGAATTTAGATACTGCTTTGGTTGTTAGAAAACTCTAAATTATATGTTCATGTCACAAACTGATTGCTCCATATCAGTTCCTCTAATATTGTTTCTAGAACAAAATTCTTCATAGTTCACAATTCACTTGTTTAGAGAATCCATATTATTCTCATGCTTCATTTGTACCTTTAAATAAAATAGAGAAGTAGGAACTAGGAACTAACTTCAGCCTCCCTGTTGTACCATATTATTTCTTTTCATGAAGGTTTAAAATACTGTACATTCTACCTCCTTCCTTAGCTTCTATGATGAAACAGCAACCAGAAGTAGGAAGTACCCTACAGTTTCTCTTTAAAGCTAGCTCTTAAATAATGCCACAGTAAGTTAATTTCTTTATCACCTGCAGTTTTAGTCTGATTACCTAAAGAAAATTATCAACACCACCAATCAAAATCATCAATCTTCTCTCTTTGAAGGCACAAAATGTAACAACCATTTATAATGAAAGCAGACTTCCTTTTGAACCGCTAAGCTAAGGCATTTCATGTATAAAATTTCACTTTCAAGTTTGTACTCCTGTGTCTGTTGCTCAATCAAAACACTATCTGAATGTGTTTGCTATAAAAGTATTAGAAAGCTATAGTCTGCAGTCATATATTTGCATATTCAAAATTTATGTCTGAAGCAAACCTGAAAAAAAATGTAATTCCTCATATTCATGTTCCCAGGTGAGCAAAAGTACTGAGTGAATGCAAATGGGACAAGTGATCTACCCACTTACTTTTTTTGTGGGTGTAGAATTTATCTTCAGGACCATCCTTAGCTTTCTTAATAATAAGTTTTCCCATCTCAACATCAACTTTAAGATTAATCTTGGAAGAAATCCCAAGGCAATCTGCCTTCACCTATGAGAACAGAAGAAATGTTATTTATACATACTTTCCCTATTACATTGCTAACTTGCAGAGACATAACATAGAACATACAGCATAGAACAATAAAGTTGGAAGGACCTTGGAGGTCTTCTAGTCCAACCCCCTGCTCAAGCAGGAGACTCTATACCATTTCAGTTAAATGGTTGTCCAATCTCTTTTTGAAAGCCTCTAGTGATGGAGCGCGCACAACTTCTAAAAGCAAGCTGTTCCATTGATTGATTGCTCTCACTGTTAGGACATTTCTTCTTAGTTCTAGGTTGCTTCTCTCCTTGGTTAGTTTCCATCCATTGTTACTCATCTTGCCTTTTGGTGCTTTGAAAAAGAGTTTGATTCCCCTCATCTTTGTGGGAGCCCCTCAAATATTGGAACACTGCTGACATGTCTCCCTTAGTTCTTATTTTCATTAGACATAACCAATTCCTGTAACCGTTCTTCATATCTTTTAGCCTCCAGTCCCCGATCATTCTTGTTGCTCTTCTCTGTGCTCTTTCCCGAGTCTCAATGTTTTTTTTAATATATATTGTATTTTGTTTTTTATATTGACCAGAACTGGATCCAGTATTCCAAGTGTGGTCTTACTAAGGCTTTGTAAAGCGGTACTAGAACCTCACGTGATCTTGATGCTATCCCTCTAATACTATCATTATATTAATTGTACAGTGATTATATTAATATTATATGAAACATTTCTTCAGAGAGTAAGTGTTGCCTTGGCACTGTATTACTTTCAGTATGAACATGGTTTATTTTTTTTAAATAGGCGAGAGCATTGTAGCAAGAATTATAAATAATTGTCTATGTGACAAAATAATACTTAAAATTCACCTCAAAGGTAACAGGAGGGATAAGTGAACGTCGATGTGTTGGATCTGGCCCCTCAATCAATACTCTTTTCACCTGTAAGAATATAAGAATGAATAGCTCTACCTGACAATCTCAAAATTCAACAGAAGGAGATTTTAGGAGATTTAGGAACACTTTATTGTAAACTATAAAATAAATTACACTTATTATAAATAAGCTGACCAATTTAGCCATGCAATGGTCAATAAAATGAAAAGAAAAAAATCTAACTTCTTTGAGCTCCAGACTGTAACTGTATGAAGTTCAATTCTCACATAATAAAGTAATGAATGCTTATCTACAATTTCCAGTCTTCAGCATCTCTAAGAACCTTAAATGCATATGACACATGACCAGGTTATTTTCTGAATTAATTTTCAGTTCACACAACAGAAAAAAACTCCTAAATAATAACTGGTTTTCAAAATGCATATTTGGCAATTTGGCACATGAGTTGTTAGGAAGATTACAGATCTCAGTTCCTATGTAGTATAAGAAACAATGGGACATTTTTTAAAAATAAAGTATTAAAAAATAATCAAAAGTATTTAAATAAGAAGATATAGTACATCTAAAGATTAAGTGGCAGCCAGAGAGATATCTAAAATTCACTGTACCTTATCCTCTATAGAAGAAAGCAAACTTGTCAACTGAACCAATTTTGCACGATTGACATCAAAGGATGGCTGGTAAGAGTGTCATAGAAAAAGAAAAGTATAAGAACTAAAGGAATACCATTTTCCCAATAAGTCTGGCATTTTATCATATGCATATATATTTCACAAAACATTGTAAACTTATGAGTTATCAGTAATCTGAATATCAGATTGGAATGGAACTGAATTTGCTTAACTGAAAGGCTAAGCGCAAAAGAACCGTTTCAAATTGAGTGCTTTAATGAGAAGAAGTTGCAAATGATGGAAAGTGATCTTGTAATTATGGGTCTAGAGCTAAGCCGTGCAGATAAAATAGTAACATTATAGAGTTGCAAGTAAGATTTTCCAGGGCTTCAGACACAAAAGAACTTTAGACGCTTCATTTATCAGGGTGGGCGGAAATGAAGTTTTTCCAGCAGAACACAGGAAGAAGAGGTGAGCATATGAAATGGTGAAGCTATTGTATATATACCAGGGGCGGGTTGCTCTCTTACCTTGCTACCGGTGCGCTGCGTGCGCATCACCACGTTTCGTGCGTGCGCACGCTTGCTACATGCGCATGCCCCCTCATGCAATTTTGCTTCTGCACATGCGCGGAAGCAAAATCGCGCCAAAATCTTCCAAGGGGACATGCGCACATGCGCACTTTTGGTGATTTTTTGCTTCTGCGCATGCGTGGAAGCAAAATCTCACTGAAATCTCACATGCGCGCGCATCCCCTCATGAGATTTTGGCACAATTTTGCTTCCGCGCATGCGCAGAAGCAAAAAATCACCGAAAAATTCATGAAAAAAGATGGCGGCTCCTAGGGACCAGCAACTGACCGCACCGGGTCGGTAACCTCTTGATGACATCACCAGCCCGCTACTACCGGTGCGATAGAGTGGACCGCACCGGTAGGGACTCACCACTGATATATACCAGGACAGACTATTATGACCATCCTAGAGTTGTCTGTATCAGCCTTCTTCAAACAGATGGGATCGCATTGTAACTCCCAGAATAGCTAGCTTCCACTAAAGTACAGGTCTTCATCTTCAGCAACAATGAAAAATATAACATTCAGAGATGGAATAACCAACCTGCAGTGCTGGGTCAGTGACCAAAAATTTATTAAGCTGAGAGAAAATAGTAGTAGTATAGATCATTCACCTATAAGTTTAAAACAATTAAATTCTTCCATCATGCTAAGCATTTTCAGACAGTGTGAATGTGGGAATAGGTGTCTAGAGTTTCATACTTTAATATCAACATTTTAAAATTGGCTCAGTAGAAAACTGTAACCTCATCCAGGTCTTTCAATATTAGTATTAGCGGACAATGGCTAGGTGCACGTCCCACACTATCCATACACATGATAATAATGAAAATATGAGGCTATCAATCCATGACATCTTGTGATTAGGTTATCCATATCCAGGAAGCATTCTAGCTGGCATTGCAATCAAATATAGAAAAGAGGCTAATGACACTAAAAACATTGCATACTTCTCCAGACCATCTATCTGCTCCTGAAGAATGAATGCAGCTCCTACCTATTTCTGGATTACTGCTAGATAGCCCATATTAAACATTATACAATTAAAAAACAAATTGGGGAAAAATTCAACTAAGAAGAATGCTTTGCTAACTATTGCCATATATTCTGCAACCCACCCACCCCTTTTAAGTTGATATGGATTCTGAGACATATATTGCCAATTCCAGGAAATCACACCTGAGAATGTCGATGGGTACCCAGGGAAAGTTGATCAAACACCATCTGTATAGATTCCAGAGAAGGTAACGTCCGAGACAACTCACTGAAATGCAAAAGCCATGTATATAAAGACTTCATTTTTATAACAACTTGGTTATGCAGTACTACATTAGCATTCTCCAATATTGTCCTCTCTAAATCCATTAGGATATCAGGTTCCAAAATTCTCCAGTCAACCAGCAAATAGCTATGAAAGAGTATAAGATGCTTTACCAGTTTTCAAATAGCTTCAGACTTCTACAATCTAACAACATGTTCTGCATTTCTTTTTGGTTCAGCTGCAATTTGGTTGAAAGTAAGCAACATTGGCTTAGTTAAGTGGAGGTTTATCTTGGTTTGTATGCCCTATGGCCTTTGCTTCCCCATTGGACAAAATTCCTCCCTCAGACTTACTCTTAGTTCTTAAGCTTTAGCACATGTAATGCTGGTCTAATGATTTTGAATCCCCATGTTAAGAGCTCAGGCCAAAGGAGAAATGACTTCTAACTAATTAGTCAAGAATTTATATAAATAGTTATAAACAGAATTCCCAAATTGTTGCTCTTGAAATATGCCTACAAATGAACTTGTGATTACTTGAAGAGTCCTTTGCAGAGTCCTGTAAGTAGTTTCTTCAGCTGAGGGAGATTCCACGAGCCCAGTTGTACATTTTCAACATCATTAGCTATATGAACTCTCAAATAATCCTGGATAAGTTTGAGATGCTCTTCTGGAACACTGTGGAAGAAAGAAACAGCTTGAAAACCAAATCAAGCATTAAGTTTATGTACCTAACTTTGGGCAAATGAGAGAAAAAGTCCTTGGTGAGACGGAATTACAACAGTTTTGTATAGCTCCTATTTCAATTTCTTACTAGTAAGGAATAAAGGTAGGAGAGAGAGAAAAGGCAAGAATTGTGTCAGAAAGGAGCTCTGCTCGCCTGATGACAAGGAGGGGAAATATATGGCCTTCCAGATGCTGTAGATTGCCAATTGCTACTTTGTCAATAATGTAGGATGATGGGACATTTTTAGTCCCATAACTTCTAGAAGAGCTGGATCAGATGCTGTCTATTAATGATTTTAAATTTAATTTTTAAAAGACTGATATGCTCAGGGCAAAACACAAGCTAACTATATAAAGTTAAACAATTGTAGAGCAACATCTATCTTTTGCTTTCAAAGTGCTTCAGTAATACTAATAAAGAGGATTAGTACAATTATTCCATTGCTGAAGATGGTTTAAGAGGAGCTTGCCTAAGCCTCCTTATACATTTACAGAAGGAACACCAATTAAAGAACTCCCTGATTTGAACTAGTGTGCATCATCTAAGTGTGTTATTCTGAACAATGTTGGAAGTGAAAGGGTGGGGTGGAGGAGGGATAGAGTCATCTAAGCTTTCTCCCAATGAAGCTCATATAAGATTGCAGTCCAAGGCATACATTTTCTTTCATCAGTTTCTTGTTTGCTAATATATCGTGCAAGAATAGCTTGTTTTACCAAAGGAGGAAGGCTTTCTTCCTGTCTACCACCCACACAAAACCAAACCTCCTAACCTTTTCCTGAGAGAACATCCAGCCAGCAAATTCGTTGCTATCTATAAGATAATTTTGCACCCCACCCTCCTATCAAGTGGGACCACCCTTTTGAATTATCTGCCTCTTAATATGGTCACTAAAATTGCTGGATTCCTAATCGTTTTAGAAATGAACAGAAAATAGATCATTTCCAGTTTCCATTTCTGCTATCACTGCAGTAGTACAAGCAGAAACATTTACCTAGTAAAAATTGGTCTTCTATTTTTATAAAATACCACTTAGGAACAGAAAAGCGTAAGAACAGGCTGGCTGTATCAGCCAAGACTCATTTTTGATTCTCACAACACACAACCAGATGCTCTGGGATGTTTCTAAGCAAGATGCAGAGACAAACTCATCCTAAGCTGTTATTTCCCTGTATAGTGAGTACAGCCTTGATGGACAGAAGTAAGATCTGTTACCAAGGCAACAACCAGATAAACATGAGTTGAGCCCAGAGCAAGAAAGGGATTTATGAAGATGCCCCTCTCCCCTATTCACATGAAAATAAAAGAGGCTAAAGAGGCTGAACATTCAGACTTCCATGGTTCTGTGTTACTATAGCTGTTCTAATAAAAGTAGCTTTAGGCCCACACTGTGCCTGTTTATAAATTTGATATATGTATAAGGCTGGCATCCTGCATTCTGGAATTATGTTGCCCCCAACATTCATTTCTCAAGACCAAAATACCATAAAGACGTGACTTCTGTGAATTTATTCAATTTTAAAATCATCTCTGGATGGGAGTCAACAGGCTCAAACTAAACCCAGACAAGACCGAGTAGATGTGGATATTGCCTCCGAAGGATCAGGTAGATCGTCCCTCCATAGTTCTGGGGGGAGAAAATTTAATCCCCGCAGAACGGGTTCGCAATTTGGGTGTCCTCCTAGACCCACAGCTGAGATTAGACCACCACCTGACAGCTGTGTCTAGGGGGACCTTTGCACAGGTTCGCCTAGTGCACCAATTGCAGCCCTATTTGGATCAAGAGGCTCTACTCACGGTTACTCATGCCCTTATCACCTCACGGCTTGATTACTGCAACACGTTCTACATGGGGCTACCCTTGAAGAATGTTCAGAGACTGCAATTAGTCCTGAATGTAGCTGCGCGAGCTGTTGTGGGTGCCTCAAGATACACCCACACTAAGCCCATCCTTCGCCAGTTGCACTGGCTTCCGATTGGTCTCCGGACACAATTTAAGGTGTTGGTTCTTACTTTTAAAGCCCTATATGGCTCAGGACCAGTTTATCTGCATGACCGTCTGCTACTGCATTCCTCCCAGTGCTCTGTGAGATCGCACAGGGTCGGCCTCCTCCAGGTCCCGTCAGCTACACAATGTCGGCTGGCGGGTCCGCGGAGGAGGGCCTTCTCTGTAGTGGCTCCAACTCTTTGGAACCAATTGCCTCCTAAGATCCGTACTACCCCCACCTTACTGGCCTTCCGGAAAGAGCTTAAGACCTGGCTTTTCCGGCAGGCATGGGGCCAATGACCCTAAGATGTGGTCTTGTTAGATCGGCCCATGTATGCATGTTGGAGTGAAAGTTCTTTTTAAATATTACTTGTATTTTAATATGTTTTTAAATTGTTTTTACTGATTGTTGTTTCTATGTCCTGTTGTGAGCTGCCCAGAGTCCCCCTGGGAGTTGGGCGGCATAGAAATTTTAATAAATTCAAATTCAAATTCAAATCTCTTTTAAAACCATTCAATTTTATGGCTGTCACTGTGTTGTGTAGTAATTACTTTCACTGATTAATTATATGCTGTGTGAAGAACTGCTTTCTTCTTTCTTGCTAAAAACTCCTTCCAAACAACTTTGCTTGCTGGCCCTGGTCTTTGAGTATTTTTCTTGTCTATTTTTTTCAGTCCCATGCGTGATTTTATATATCTCAGTTGCCTCTCCTCTCAAGTGCTTTTTTCTGAGCTAAAGAGTCACAAGCATTCTGACCTTTTTCATATGGAAAGTGTTCTGCACTCCACCTCCCCCTTACATCTATTATATTTTGTTAAGTGCCCAACCAGACTTGGGCATAGTACTCTGGATGAGGATGTATCATACATTTGTGTAAGGAGATTATGATGTTGGCACTTTTAGTTTAAATCCCTTTCCTTATTACCATAGCATGACATTTGCCTTTTCCACAGCTGTCACAGAATGAGCTGGCATCTCCATTGAGCTACATCCTGACTAGTTTCAAACAGCTTGGACACCATCAATGTTTATATAAAGTTAAAAGTTTTGCCTCATATTATTTTTCACTTATAAATTGACTTCCATCTGCCACTTCATGCATTTTAAAAGATGCTTATGAAGTTGCCTACAATTGCTTTTAGCTTTTATCACTCTGCATAATATTATGTGCAAACTTACACAATTTGCTGCTTGTCTGTAAGTCAAGATAATTTAAGAACAATTTTAAAGCTTATATTTTAGGCATTCAATTTCTTACTTTTCCCACAAACAAAATTGTCCACTTATTCCTATTCATTGCTTTCTGCTTTTTTAACCAGCTAGCAATTCATAAAAAATAGTATATTTTATCTCACAACTGATAAGTTTAGACACTTGCACCCATGTTGATGAGCCACAGAAATGAAACTTAGTAAAGCAAGATCTGGATGTTTCTCCAGCATGGCTTCTTCCTCTCTGTGCCTAGTTATTCATTCTTTGGTTATTAATTGTACTAATTTGTCTGGAACAGATGTTAAACTCATTTGTCAGATTTCGCAGATCTCCCTTTTTTAAAAACTGGTATTCCATGGATTATTTTATGGTCTTCTGCATTGAGTTTGATTTGAGGGATCAGTTACATCTTTAAAAACTCTTGGTGGGGTGCCAGGAGTGAGTTATTACAAAAATGTCCTAGAATAGTGGTTTCCAAACTGTTTCATACCATGGAAACATCATTATAAAAAAAAATCCTGGAATAACCATTCAAGAGAGATGGGGCTTCTGAATGTCAGCTGATAAGCACTGCCATTTCTGCTGTACTTAAGCCAGTGTTTCCCAACCTTGGCAACTTGAAGATATCTGGACTTCAACTCCCAGAATTCCCCAGCCAGCGAATGCTGGCTGGGGAATTCTGGGAGTTGAAGTCCAGATATCTTCAAGTTGCCAAGGTTGGGAAACACTGACTTAAGCTACTACGGGGGGAAAAGCTCTCTGCAAGAGACTAAGGAGGGAAAATGAAAACTCTCTCCAAAAGTCTTTTTTCCTGCCTTGGTCCTGCAGAACCTCTTCAAGGTCTTGAATTCATGGGACACTATTAGAAAAACAAATTCCTAGAATGAATATGTTATCTTTCTGCCTGAGAAAATCATACTGCAATATTTTAGCAGATCAATTATTACTCCTGAATGTCCATTACAGTGTAAATTATATCAGTTATGTCAATTTACATCGCTTGCACATTACGCAAAAATGCAATTTGTGTAATGAAGTTATGATGTAAATGATATAAACTACCATGAAAGACATAAAATAAAAGCAAATGTTACTCCCTCAGCTGGATACTTTGGTTGAAACAAAGAGCTCATGCATTATTTGGGGAGGATATTTACACAGAATTGTGGTCCATTGCATATGTAGTCTGCTAAGAATGGTATATTAAAGTTTTGCTGTACATAATTCTTCAGTAAGAGGCAAATAATTCATTCCATTTCTCTGCAAGTTCCTCATCCTCCCTGAGGAAACATTTAACAACTTTGTCATCTAAAAACTCAACTTCTAGAAATTATTATTGTTCTCTTTGATTTTTGTTTGCCTCTGGTTTTATTGTTTTTGTTTTTTGGCATTCCATATTACCACTATACACTTTTTTGCTAGAGCTTCCCCACCCACCCCTCATTAGGACAGGCTTTCCATTTCCTGAAGGAAGGCCTACTTAGCTTTTACAGTTTCCTGTACACCTTTACAAAGAAATGCTCTGGCCTGTTCCTAGAGTTGTCTGGAAACCTTTTTTCAAGAGAACTGTGAAAGGAAATGTGGAAAATTCCAGACTTTCTCATTCTTCTTGAGAGAAATGGTGATAGAGCTTACTTGCTGGTATCGTGGTGCTGTAATCGCTGAAGCAAGATTTCAGAAAGAGGTGGTTTGCTAACTTCTGCCATCTGGACATAATCGTTGGATAAAAGCTCTTCCTTTGTTTCACTTACTGGAACTGAAATGCTGCGTGGAGGTAATACAGGTGGAATAGTCAAAGAATCTGTCACCAAAATAAAATATGCACACACTGTTAATTAGGGACTCAAAATACTACTTTAATTGTTTAAAACATTCTACTTTTCAATGGGATATTATTCTTACTAGAGAATACTTCTCTATATGGTAACCTCTGTGTATGTTGATATGGTACAATGACAGCTCAATAAAGATTTTGGTGACTTAAGTATAAATCCTCACATAGACCTGAAAGTAATTGAATGACTATGGTATAGTCCCGTGATGGCGAACCTATGGCACATGTGCCACAGGTGGCACGCGGAGCCATCTTTGCGGGCACATGAGCCATTGCCCTAGGTCAGCTCTACCGCGCATGCGCATGTGCCAGCCAGCTAATTTATGCCGCCCCTCCCCTCCCAGAAGTCTCCATGCAGCCCATTTTGGATTTATTTATTTACTTATTTATTAACATTTCTATGCTGCCCAACACCCGGGGGACTCTGGGCGGCTAACAGCAGGTATAGAAATATATAATCAATAAAAGCAATTTAAAAACATATTAAAATACTATCAATATTTAAAATGAACTTTCACTCACACATATATACATGGGCCGATCTAATAAGACCACATCTTAGGGTCATTGGCCCTAGGCCTGCCAGAAAAGCCAGGTCTTAACCACTTTCGGATGCGAAGTAAGTGCAGGGCTCGTGTGGAGGCTCTGGGAGGGCGAAAAACGGGCCTACCGGAAGTCCGGAAACGGGCCATTTCCAGCCTCCGGAGGCTTCAGGGAGTCCTGCTAGGCCCAAAAGGAGGCATTGGGGGGAGGTCCATGCACAGGTCGTGCGTGCTTGTGCAGCGGGACGGGAGTAGCATGAGGGGGTTGCATGTGCATGTGTGGGGTGGGGCGGGGCAGGGCTCGGAGGGCATTACATTATGGGTGTGGGCACACTCAGGCATGCTGTCGTGCACACGTGCTTTCGGCACCCAAGGAAAAAAAGATTTGCCATCACTGGTATAGTTGGTATGTTTCAGCTTAATCTATTTGGGGGAAATTATCGCACTTTATCAGATAATGGAAAAAGAAACAGGTGGCAGCAAATAATTTTCACTAAGAACTCTGAATTTGTCCTGAAAAGTCAAAGAAGCCAGAAAACCAGGATTGAAAATTAGTTTGAGCCAGTGCTATTCAGATATGGGTTTTAAGTTTTAATTGGAACTATTTCACTTAAGGGTTGAGTTAGGAACACAACAAGGAACCAAAGATAGATTCCTTAAGAAGCTTCATTGTACAGCTTCTAATGGTTCTTATATTCACATATTTGGAAGCCATATGACAGCTATGATATTATTTTGATCTTACTTCTTGTATGCCAGGAGATAATCACCTTTTGTTGCGTACACGCACACGCACACAAAACCTCAATATAACAACTTCACTTCTGACCTTTTTTAGGAACTGAATTTGGGCCAATGGGATAAAAAACAGTTCTGATATATTTGAAGGCCTCAACTTGTTCTATAGCATTCTCATTTATTTCTCATTTATGATTGCATTTAGAAGCTTAAAAAGACCATAATTTCAGTTTCTTCATAATTAATAATTAAATAGTTGATCATGCAGTAAGAAGCAACTGATTTTAGACCTTTCCTCAAACCAATGGGTGAAATAGAAATGATGGCTGCATAAGCTGCATATAACAGATGTGTGATAGGTCTACCAGTCAGGTTTGGAGGAAGATGTTCTAATATTGTGAGATGTGCCCCATATCATTAATATAAAAATTAAATAAAAAGGGGATTAGAATATAACCTTGCTTTACACCCTTATAAGTAGGCACCAGGCCAGAAAAATATCTTGGCTGTCAAGTCTTATTTGTATAAGTAATGTTGTGCCCTAATAAGTATCAACAGAAGATCTCTCCATTTTCAACCACAATCATTCACTGGAGACTAAGTTGAAGATTGTTTTAAAATCAATTAAAGCCACATCCAACACCCCCCTTAAAGTGGGACTATATATTTCCTAGTTAGATGTTGTAAGGCTAAGCATTGGTCCATGATTGATCTCTCTATCATGATCCCAGCTGGCTCTTCTGCAAATATGCTTTTCTCTTCCCACCAGTCAATGAATTTCCAGTAAAGATTCCTATGTGGAAGGCATAAAATATGACTGAATCTGAAGAAAGAAACTTTAACAGACAAACGAAAACTAACATTACATATTGTTCTGGAATTTATTTCTGTGTTGACATCAAGTGTTTAATGTCAGGGTTCCAGGAAACACCCCCAACGAAATAAAACTCTGAGGCTATAAGTTCCTCAAAGTTCCAATTTATTAGAGATGTCATGTGGGCACATCTGGGGAACTTATAGCTTCAGAGTTTTATTTCGTTGGGGGTGTTTTCTGGAACCCTGACATTTATTGTTAAAAAACACAAGGCACCAGAACTATAATGTGACCTGTCCAGGCTGCTCCAGAGTTGCCTGATGAGCTGGGATGCCCCAGTTGACTGATGTCATACACTCCTCCAGACTTCCCTCTATATATGTAGAGTTTGGAGAAAGGTAGCAGCAGGATTGTATCCATTTTCCTCCCCCTTGTTCTCCAAGAATTAAAACAAAAGAAAAACAAAAAAACCCTCAATGGTAACATCCTCCTTTCCTCCCTCTCTCTACAGATTTTATTAAAAGAGCTGAAGCTCACTTCATCAGATGTATTACCGTATTTTTTGGAGTATAGACACATCTTTTTCCCCCCTAAAAGAGGCTGAAAATTTGGGTGCATCTTATACTCCAAATACAGTTTTTTCAAAGCTTTTTTCTCCTGCCCTAACGAGGTGCTAACGATCTTTCCGGCTCCCGAGGTGCTAATGATCTTCCCAGGTTGCAGGATTTTTTCATTCCTACTCCCTCCAAAGAAGTTTTTTTCCAGCCCTAATAAAATAATGTGCTGAAGCTGACCAGACTAAGGACGCTAGCCAGATGAATACCTGGTAGGCAGATTTTTTCCCTTATTTTCCTCCCCAAAAACTAAGGTATGTCTTATACTCCGAAAAATATGGTACATAGATGGACTGATGCAGACTTAAATTTAGATGAGCATGCAGGGAGAAAAAAAAAGAAAGTTGTTTTATGCAGATGTAGGTTACATGAGAGACAGTGGAATTAATAGTCTAGATGCAAAGAGTATGTAACAAGTGGTCACACAAGGTTACGCCTATGAAGGCATCAGGGGAAACACAACCTTCAGAAATGGGGCACAGTAAACAAGAAGTGGAGATCAGAAATAAAGATAAACTATTGTTGAAATTAAAGGCTTCTGACTATTGAATTATAGGAGTTAGAGGTTGTATGGAAAATAAAAGCAGAAAGGAAAGAAGACTAGAAGGTATAAAAGTAGATAGTCAGGTGGGCAAAGTGGGGTAGAGCACAGAAGTATGGCCAAGAAGGAAAAATGAGCCATCACAAGGAAGGAAAGGAATAAATGGGTACTGTAAAACAAACAATTAAAAACAGAATCAAACTGTAAGGTAGAAACACAGCAGATCTTTTTCTTTCCTGCAGCAGGAAAACACGAAGAGAAGAAATTGGGGGTTTTATTTTTGAGCTGTTGACGCAACAGATTCCCCTTTCTCCAGCAAACAGCGTGCCCAAGGATGGGACTGGTCACCTGCTTTAAGGCAAGACTTTAGTTTCTAACAGCTCTAGCATTATCTCTACATTATGATTAAAGGTTTCTTTCTGTTTTAATCACTTGTGTTTCCACCCAGCTGTTGGAATAATATTAATAGAAAAATCTATTAATATGTACAACCACAAGATCGCTATTATTTTAATTGGGATTTCCCTGGGAGAGAGAGGGAAGAGTTTTACTGAAGACTCCCCTCTGGATGAAGCCGTGGCACCAGCATGTTTAATGTACTATATGTAAGAATCAGAACTACATAGGATTCACATGGAAACCAGTTCTCCAACTCAGGATTAGTCTGATTTAGGTTGAGGCTACAGCTGTGTCAAATGTATAATCTTGTGAGCTTCTGAAACATAGTTAAAGCCTTTCTCCTCTGAAAAGTTTTGTACATTGTGATTAGAATTATAGATGCGGTTTTCATCTGTTTTCTTTTAATCGGAATTTAATTGGAATTCTATTGTTTTAACCTTGTTTTGGAGTTTTAACTTTATAAACCATTAGAAGAGTATATTGCCAAATATGTTTCTACTCTCATGTCAGAAGAAGCAAGACAGAAACTTCAAGTAACATTTTGTGCTTGCATACATCTAAAATGTACTGCCAGAGAAACTTTAAAAATCTGATAAAAGCAGTATTAAGTAGATATCAATATGACAGTATGGTGAAAAGAATAATCTACACACACAGTACAATTCAAAAGTAAAAATAAACATTTTAAAGAGAATTATGGTTTAGCTTGGTATTTATGACTAAAAGGAAGACAATACTCCAAAAGTAGTAGAGCAATAGATCTTCTTGGATTATTTCATTATATTTTTTGACATATAACAGGGAAATACCTCAAAGTATATAATTAGGAGACTAATAAAATGCTTTGCATTTTCCCAGAGCATTCTCTACTCTTTGAAGGACAGGGTGAGATAATATTCTTGAATTATATTCATTATGGTTGGTTGATTGATAGCAGTGTTCTGTTTCAAAGAATTGTTAGAAATGTGTATAGTAAGGGATAAAGTTAAGTATTCAACAGTCCTTAATTCAACAGGTCAATTCAATTCCACTGTAAAACTGATTACTTCCTGCAAATTGGCAACTTTAGATCAGTAATAATGTAAATTACTATTTTTTCCACTTCTTACCCAAGTCTTCTTCTAGATCATCTGTTGTCTCGTCTTCTTCATGCGGGACTGGGAATTTAAGACTCCGGACTAGCCCCATGTTCTCTTTCTTGTAAAACTCTATCAGTTCATCTAAGGTGTTGAAATATTGCACTGGAACACCTTCACACGCCTAAAGGTGCCATAAATAAATAAATAAATAAGTAAATAAGTAAATAAATAAATAAATAAATAAATAAATAAATAAATAAATAAATAAATAAATAAATAAATAAATAAAACACACAGAGAGAGAGAGAGAGAGAGAGAGAGAGAGAGAGAGAGAGAGAGAGAGAGAGAACGCAGTCCTATACAGTTTCTATTCGAAAGACGTTATCTTTCATGTGGAACTTCTCCCAGGGACAAGGTACAAACCTCAGTATCAAATATTGCTGGAGATTTTCAACCAAATAAGCATGTTGAAGTGGTTAATAATACACTTAGCAATACAGTGAAAGCACAGGAATTCTTTTTAAATATACCTTTCCCCATATTTTCAGCCACAGTTAGGTTTTTTTAAACAATTTTACGTCTAAGTAGGAATTCTTATTAGGTGCTTCCTTTGGATCCTAAAGCCTGTTCTTCATATTCTTCCTCTGTTTTTCCTCTGCCTACATTTCCCTTACTTTACTTGTAGATTGATTCCCAAAAGAGCTTTAAACAATGGATAATTCAAACAGTGAGATGAGCGCCATATAAATTTAATAAATAATAATAACTGATTTGGTTTAATTTATTAGTCACAGATATTACTTTAAGATATGTATGCTGTACCAGTAAGGTGGTTCATTTTATTTCCTGGTCTCTTACATCCAGACCAGTATCAGATACTATGCTAAAAACCACAGAAGCTGAACATGCCGAATTCCAATCCAAGGGGAAAAATAACCCCTCTTTGTCTTGAAAGATGAATGGCATTAAACAAGACTATCTTACAGGTACCTGTAGCAAGATCACAGGCACATCTAGTCTGTACATGTGTTTCATCAGAGCAAATTCTGCATTCTCTCTCCTCCCCACCTGCCAGTCTCAGCTTCAGTGGAAACCCAGCTGTATGCAACCTAATTTCATTTTAATGTATGCCAATTAGTGTACTTTCACAATGACAATAAAATCTATTCTATTCTATTCTATTCTATTCTATTCTATTCTATTCTATTCTATTCTATTCTATTCTATTCTATTCTATTCTATTCTTGCCAACTGCTTTTTTCTAGCCATTTAAAGAAAGGAAAGGTGGTTGTGTTCTTTCTAAACTGGAGAATAACACAACTAGTGGTTTTTCTGACATAAGAGTCAGTCAATCTTTTGCACCAGGGCTGCATCTTAATCTGTTCGACTGTTCAGGACCTCAGAAGGTAGCAGTGATACTGGATGAGCCTGGAGGGAAGATAAATGAACGTTTAGCTCCCCCCCCCCCCATGCTTCTTTGGGTTGAGATAGACAAAAGATGTTTGACAAGTTTTACTGCATTTTGATAAAAAGTGGAAATTTGGATAGCCACAATTTGGTAGCATGACCTTTGAGCATTTAGGATGGAAAAAAAGATGCTGAGATGCAGGTGTGTGCATGTTCGTGTGTGCATGTTCGTGTGTGCAGGTTGTCTGTTGCTCGCTCTGGGCTAGATTAGGCGAAGCATCTCATCTACTATACCTCTTTCGGTTTTAACTGGTTGGGAATAGCAGCTGATACTGTTGCATTGTCTTGGTGTTCTAGGAAGAGAAAACCATGCAGAGTTTTCCATTTTAGCTGAACTTCAATTTATATCTGCAAGCGCAGCTATTTACTGTTTCACAGTTTTCCCCCCTCCATTGTCCCTTCCTCTCTATTTATATTTTCCATTTTCAAATACTAACTGCTTCAATTCTTTGTAATTATGATTCAGATAGAAACAACTTCCTCATTTTTTCTTCACTTTTTTAAAAGATTCAAAATGATCTAATATAATGGAAACTGATTATAAAAACAGACCACTAGCTTTTGGATCTAGAGATGACAATTTTACCAATTAAAGTTTCACTCGGTTTTATTATGTATTTTATGTATTTTATGTATTTTATGTATTATTATTATTTATTTGTTTGTCAAACATGTACAAGATAGTAGGTGTTTATATAAACATAAACACTATAAACCAATAACTGTGGTTTATTATTGGTGTTCTTATACAATGCTGTACGCCGCCCTGAGTCCCTCGGGAGTAGGGTGGCATAGAAGAACCAATATTAAATAAATAAATAAATAAATAAATAAATAAATAAATAAATAAATAAATAAATAAATAAATAAATAAATAAATAAACAAAAGCAAAGTAAGTACAGATAAATGAGGACAATAGGACAGTAAGACAGGGACGCTAGCAAAGTGGTGCGCTTATGCACGCCCCTTACAGACCTCTTAGGAATGGGGTGAGGTCGACTGTAGACTGTAGTCATTATGTAATTTTATGTATTTTATTTTATTTATTTATTTCAAACATTTTGTATAACATGTTAATCTATATGACTTTTAATTTTTTTACACCTTCATTGTTAGGCTTCACACAGACCATTACTTGAAAAAGGCTATCAGACAAATAATCTTAGTCACAGATGGTGGACAGCTTTTTAAAGAAAATAAAACTTCCTCAAGTTTATTATATTTATTCAAAAGATTTAGCACCACCTCTAATATTGCAAGAGATATCTAGAACAATTGAATTGATAGAATCAGTGAAGGACTATGAACTAGAATAGTTTATACACATAAAAGGAGCTTCACTCCTCCACTGTTAGAGATACAGTACATTTTTTTTTTAAAAAAGGTGTTCTTTCTTTTTCGTTCTACAGTATAAGGTTACTTTGAAAAAACAGAAAGGAGCATAAAATTATCATTCTATGTCATTGCTAAATTGCTGCAATTCTACAATTTTGCCAGTGTACATAAACAGAAAATATCCACCATACGATTAAATATATAAAAATATAGCTGTAAAAATTCTGACTTTTATAAAAGACTGTCAAGTTTCTGATAATTTCAGATTATTAGTAGATTTTGAAAATGAAGAAATGGCTGTAGTGGCTTCTCTGGATGCAGATAAGTACAAGTTAAATTTTTGGAAATTTTATGAAAAAATGATTGCCATATTATATTTTTAATAAGGTATTTTTATTATTATTTAATGATTTGAGAGCTCTCTCCTGGAGGTTGTAAAGCAATAGCGCAAATATTTTGAACATAAAAGAAACAATAATAAATAAAACACTTTTCCAGTAGGCAACAGAATGCCTTTGTGTCTTTTGCGGAGATTTAATTAAACATTTAAGGATCATTATTCCTAGAAAAATATTCTTCTTGGGAGATCTGAATACTTCCGATTGTAAAATGTAGATACAGTAATGGTGATATGAATAGATGGTTGAAAATATCTATGGAGCTATAGGAAGGTAAAAAGGCTATGAATATGAATACCTCCTCATAGCTGATATGTATTCTGAGAAGGATGTTAATTCTACCTAGTTATTATAAACCAGTAATAAACCAATTATAAATTAATTGTGATGGAATGGTCAAAGGGTCTCCCTTTTAAATTTATAACTTTCTTATGAAGGTTTAGTTTTAAATTATATCATTGGATAAGGTAAGAGGTACAAAGGTAAGAGTAACAAATCAGCCATAAAGAATGTGGAATCAGGAAAGAGAGCATGATGGTTGCCGATATAAGGTTAGGAAAAAGCCCTCCAACATAATTCCATTTTTAGAATAGAATAGAATAGAATAGAATAGAATAGAATAACAAAGTTGGAAGGGACCTTGGAGGTCTTCTAGTCCAACCCTCTGCTTAGGCAGGAAACCCTACACCACTTCAGACAAATAGTTATCCAACGTCTTCTTAAAAACTTCCAGTATTAGAGCATTTACAACTTCTGGAGGCAAATTATTCCACTGATTAATTGTTCTAATTGTCAGGAAATGTCTCCTTAGTTCTAAGTTGCTTCTCTCCTTGTTTATTTTCCACCCATTGCTTCTTGTTCTACCCTCAGGTGCTTTGGAGAATAGTTTGACTCCCTCTTCTTTGTGGCAACCCCTGAGATATTGGAACACTGCTATCATGTCTCCCCTGGTCCTTCTTTTCATTAAACTAGACATACCTAGTTCCTGCAACCGTTCTTCATATGTTTTAGCCTCCAGTCCCCTAATCATCTTTGTTGCTCTTCTCTGCACTCTTTTAACATTTTTCTAAAAACCAGCGGAGTGTTGGTTGCTTCTCCAAGTACTTGGGGGGAGGGTTGGGGAAAGAGAGAAAAGGGGCATAAAGTTGTCCTATTATTTTCTATTCTATTATTTGTTTGATTATTTTAATGGGAATGCCTGGTCTCAGGTTCTTTGTATTTGACCTTGGTCTTAAATTATTTATCCCCTTGTTTTTAATCACCTAATTTCCCATTTGTTTTGTTTAATACTCTGCTTAATAATGTCTTGTAAACTTTTGACAATAATTGTTTGAGTAAATTTAATTTTAGCACTTTTAAAAAAAAATATAATGTTCTATTACCCATCAATATGAGCCAAGGTGGTGCAGCAATTAGAGTGCAGTACTGCAGGCTACTTTAGCTGACTGTGATCAGCAGTTCAGCTGTTCAAATCTCACCGGCTCAAGGTTGACTCAGTCTTCCATCCTTCCGAGGTAGGTAAAATGAGGACCCAGATTGTTGGGGGCAATATAAATATACATTGCTTAATGGTGTAAACTGCTTAGAGAGTGCTTGCACTATGAGGCGGTATATAAGTCTCACTAATAAATAAATAAAATCAACTGTGCAGTCTTTCTCAACAGGAGATGAACTGTGGCTTCCCGGTTCATTCCAATATGTTTCCAAATTACTTGGAAATATTAAAAAAATATTGTGCTGAGATCTTTCAAACATTGATAGAATATCAGCATGCTAAACTAACTGACTATTCATGTTCCTTCCCATAATAACTGCACTTTTCCTAAGGGGTGAATTTTGGTGATTGTCTCTTATTAATTTCTCCCTAAAAAACATCAAAGTGAAACCTGATTGATCCAGCATTTGCTCAGGGATGCCCATAAGCAGGACAAAATCACGACAGCAGCTTCTGTCTTACAATTCTCCAGCAATGGCATTTCACTGCATAGTACTTCCTACTAAAGATAATATATAATTGTCACAACTAGGAACTAATGACAGTATTCCCTATTAATTTGTCTAATCTCCTTTTTAAAAGGCTTGATTATCATCTGAGCCATGTTTATGTTTATGTTTTCCCCCTCACCTAGCTCAGAAGCACCAAGGTTCTGCAATAGAACAATAAACACATAAATTCCAATTTAACAACAGTTGGTGGAATCCAATGGAACACCTCCTTTTGTTGGTAGAGGTTTTTTCAATAAGAAAAAGAGAGAGAGATAACACATTGAACCTGTGTTATATTGCACAATTCTGTGTAACTTAGGATATATACAGTGGAGGGTTCCCAAAATTTTTACTACCACTCTGTGGGCGTGGCTTATTTTGTGGGTGTGGCTTGATGGTCATGTGATTGGGTGGGAGTGGCTTGCCTGCCATGTGACCAGGTGGGAGTGGCTTGCCGGTCATGTGACTGTGTGGGAGTGGCTTGCCGGTCATGTGACCGGGTGGGAGTGGCTTGCCAGTCATGTGACTGGGTGGGTGTGGCCACTTAATGTCACTCACTTCAAGGGGTGCCTCACCTGGCCCCTTCCCTCCCAGCCATTCCTTGTCACACCCAGCCTCAAGGTATCTATAGATCTGTAAAAATGTTGTTCACCTTTTTTCAACTTCATTATCTACATACTATAGATGTACTTTCATGGACAACTGAAAGGAGGAAATGGCTCACATGCTTTGCCCAAGGGTGTGATAGGCAACAGGCTTTTATGTGGCTGCCAGAAAGAAGGGGGGGCAATGTATTTTCCAAAGTACCAAAAGGCAAAACAAGAAGCAATGGATGGAAACTGAACAAAGAGAGAAGCAACCTAAAACTAGGGAGAAACTTCCTGACAGTGAGAACCAAAATAGAAATATTTCAGTCATAATTTCAGATATAAAAAGCCATTCATGTAATACAATCTGCATATTGTTCAAAACAGTAATTAGTATTATGGCTGATGTGGCTGGTTATGGAATATCATATTAAGCTGGACCTATGCAACCTGATGTACAAAATAAACACACATATTTATGCTCTGGACTATAGACATTGAATGCATGTAAATCTCTGAAAAATATGTGGTAGCCCTGGGCAAAAGAAAGGCAGTAAAATCACTCTACTGTAAAATAGTATAAAATATTAACACATGATAAATAATGGAACAATTAAAAATAATAGCACAGAGTTTTTTCTCTCTCTCTCTCCCTTCCTTCCTCTTTCTTCCTCTTTCTTTCTCTCCTCACTCTCTCTCCTCTTTCTTTCACTTTCTCTTTCTCTGTCTCTGTCTCTTTTTCTTTTTTTCTTTCTCTCATTCTCTTTCTCTGTCTCTTTTTCTTTCTTTCTTTCTTTCTAAATCACTCTAAGGTTTGATGAAAGCAGTCACAAGCTTAGGTGAATTAAGTCTTTCTCCAAAACTTAAACCAGGATTCCAACAAAAACCTCTAGGTCAGCATCAAACAAGGGATGGAAGGCAAGCCAGGCTAGGAGGCATCAGAAAGGAAGGAAGGCTAGGATGAGGGATGTCTATGGGGATTCTCGGTCATCCAGGTTGCCCCAAAGATGCTTTTTTTTTCAAGAGGCAGCTGGACTTCCTGCTTTTTCTTCTAAGACCTTTCGCTTCTCCTCCAAGAAGCTTCTTCAGCTCCTCCCAGAACAGAGGTCTTCAAACTTGGCAACATTAAGACTTGGGGACTTCAACTCCCAGAATGCTATGCTGGCTGGAGTTTGCCAAGTTTG
Organism: Diadophis punctatus similis; assembly: GCA_023053685.1. Classification (NCBI taxonomy): domain Eukaryota; kingdom Metazoa; phylum Chordata; class Lepidosauria; order Squamata; family Dipsadidae; genus Diadophis; species Diadophis punctatus. The sequence goes on from JALIGW010000033.1 coordinate 4,598,303, forward strand.
AGGACCCCTGTCCCAGAGGATCGAGCTGGGAAGGAGCGCAGCGCACGTCATCCACCTTGCAGAGGATCGCTCGTGCCCCCCTCCCCAAGAGAAACCCCCATCCTTGCATCCTGGGAGCGGCAATTGGCTGGAGACCCTCAAAAGCGAAGGAAGTTATTGTGCCCGGCAGGGGAGAGAGAAGCGAAGTCGGACAAACCCATTGCGTGTCTCCCCGGGTGGCAGCACCACTCCACGCTGCTTGCCAAGGCATCTGCCCCAGGGTAGCACTGGCGGGGCTCTCTGCCGTCCCAGGGAACGCTCCATGGGAAAGTGGGGCACCTGACAGATGGCAAGCCGGTCCAGAGCTCCAGTGGGGCAGGAAGGTGCGTCTCTCCAGCCCCGCCTCGCCGCGGCCCGTGTCATCTGAATGCTGGGCTGGCCAGTGAAGAAGCAGCCGGTCGGGGCAAGTGTGCTGCCTGGGGGCGGCGCCGAAGGAGGGTTGGGGCTGCGGTGCTGAAACGCACCCGGGGCACCAAGGATTGAACCGGGGGAAGACGCCTGGCCGGCTCGGCTGCCTAAAGAGCAGCGAGGGGACATCCCGGCCCGCGCCCACCGGGGAAGCGATGCCCTCGCTGCCCCAGCCTGCTGCTGCCACTGGGATTCCGCGTTGCCCAGGAGTGCCCACCGACCATGGGATGTAGCCACGGCGGGCTGCTGGGCGGTGGGCACTCCTGGGCAGCAATCAGAGAAGCTCCCAACGTTCAGAAATGCCTGGGATCGTTGCTGGCCGTTTCAGAGCTTCTCTGACTGCTGAAGTGGGGGGGAAGAAATGGGGATAGCTCCTGCTGGGCGGTCCCCCTCCCCTCAGCAATCAGAGAAGCTCCCAACATGCAGAATTGCCTGGGATCGTTGCTGGCCGTTTCAGAGCTTCTCTGACTGCTGAAGTGGGGGGGAAGAAACGGGGATAGCTCCTGCTGGGTGGTCCCCCTCCCTTCAGCAATCAGAGAAGCTCCCAACATGCAGAAATGCCTGGGATCGTTGCTGGCCATTTCAGAGCTTCTCTGACTGCTGAAGTAGGGGGGAAGAAACGGGGATAGCTCCTGCTGGGCGGTCCCCCTCCCCTCAGCAATCAGAGAAGCTCCCAACGTGCAGAATTTCCTGGGATCATTGCTGGCCGTTTCAGAGCTTCTCTGACTGCTGAAGTGGGGGGGGAAGAAACGGGGATAGCTCCTGCTGGGCGGTCCCCCTCCCTTCAGCAATCAGAGAAGCTCCCAATGTGCAGAAATGCCTGGGATCGTTGCTGGCCGTTTCAGAGCTTCTCTGACTGCTGAAGTGGGGGGGAAGAAACGGGGATAGTTCCTGCTGGGCGGTCTCTCTCCCCTCAGCAATCAGAGAAGCTCCCAACATGCAGAAATGCCCGGGATCGTTGCTGGCCGTTTCAGAGCTTCTCTGACTGCTGAAGTGGGGGGGGGGGAGAAACGGGGATAGCTCCTGCTGGACGGTCCCCCTCCCTTCAGCAATCAGAGAAGCTCCCAACGTGCAGAATTGCCTGGGATCATTGCTGGCCGTTTTAGAGCTTCTTTGACTGCTGAAGTGGGGGGGGGAAACCGGGATAGCTCAGGAGTGGGTTTTGACTTACCTCCTACCAGTTTGCTTCCTCCTGCCATGCGGTGCAAAAAACAAAGCTGGAAAACAGATGGGGGCCGCATGCACAGTGCTGGAACTCGGCTTCTCTGCATGCTCAGAAGGGGGAAATTTTTTAAAAAAAAAATCCCGCCCAAAACGAAATGTCGACGCATGCCCAGTGCCTAAAACTCGCGCATGCTCATTAGAAGAAAAAAATAAAAAAAAAATGCAAAAAAATGCAAAAAAAATTCGGGGAAAAAAATGGCGGCGCCCAGGGACCGGGACCGGCTGATGACGTCACCAGCAGGCTACTACCGGTGCGCCCGCACCGTGGCGCCCTGGGAGGAACCCACTACTGGATATATATCATTTTGACTGATCATGTCAATGAAATTTCAGATAGAACTGTCACTCCATCCAAATCTATTGTTGCAATTTTCAGCAATTAAAATCCATTACAGGAAAGCAGACTTGCCAGTAGAATGTTGAAAGAAGCACAATCTACTGATGGAGTTTCAGGTATGTCTTTTATCTGTTTCTTGAGAAATCATCCATCATCGTTGCACAGAAAGCAACAGTGGAAATAATATTAAACGTGAAACATATAAGAAGTTGTGATGAGAAATGCAATTAACCCTCCTTCTCTAATACTTCCATCTTTGCCATTTATCAGCCTGTGGACAAAGTGGGTTGGGATTATGGATTTCATAAACCCAAACAAGAGAATCTGAGGAAGGCTGCACAGTCCTGAGATTAAAATCAGGTATCAAACAAGGATTAAATTAATCTTGGGAAAAAATACATTATAGAAAAACATATCAAAGAATGCAACAATATCCAATCAACATACTGTATACATACATATATATATATACCCTTATACACACTTGGTTTTGGTTTTATGAAATGAGGAACAGAAATAGAAACAAGCAGTTTGCACAGAAGTGAGAAATAACCACAGAAAACAGTCTGGAACACCAGCTGAAGTCCATAAAAGTCACTATCAGAAGATAAAAGTCCCTGGGCAGCTTCTTCTTTTCTTTCTATTACTGACTTCGCACATAAATGGTTCAGTAATACTAAGTTTAAGAGTAAGTCTGTGGGTTTAAAATTAATCAGGCTTCCAAAATAAAAATCTATTGTTCTTCTGTGCTCCTTTAGGTCAAATAGATCTAAGACTTTAAAGATCCACATTTATCACTTTACAACTGCTAAGGAAACAACTGGATAAACCATGAAGAGAGGGGGTAAAAGTGTCATGGACAAGAGAGATTTGATGGGAGGTAGAGTAGGTAGATAAGTGATTTAGGTACTTTTCATCAGTTAAAGCTGGTGATGCATAATTTATAGTCCAGTAAAATAGCCTGCCTATTTTATCTAATGCTACAGTGAATGAGGCTACTGCAATGCATTGTTCCTATCAGGAGGCTGTGATCAGGAGATCCTAGGTAGCAGCAGATATTTCTTTCTCTGGGCGCAAAGAGAAAATATCTGCTGTGAGCTCCACATAGGTATCAGGAAGGGCATCCAGCCAGTAAATGCTCAGCTCTATTCAGTCGCCCCGGCTCCACCCCGATGCAAGGGATTACAGGGTTGTTAAAAGGGGGGGAAATGCAGTGTTCCTAGGGGTTCTCCTGGTAGAATTAGGTAAAAAGCAGCAGATAAATGTTAAAGAGCTAGGCACAAGAAAAACATGTATCTATAGTACTTAACCAAATATATTAATTCCTTCTTTATTTCTTTAAAATATATAATTCAAAGTATAATTTTTCTCTTTTTCACATTTATAATCTAGGGCTAGGATATCAGCAGAGACGTTGTGTCTTCTGCTCATAGTGTTACTTTTGTTGGGCAATAAAGAAAGCCAACTATAGCTATTTAGATGTTTACTTTTTTTTCTGTTTCTACTGGCATGGAATGAGACAGAAAGAACCTAAAGCTGAAACCACTAAGGTGAAACAAATATTTTTCTTATCCCTATTCTGGAATTAGTTTAGTAACTTCTGTGGAATTGATAGAGAACAGATCCACTATAAAATGGCCAGGATAGAGTCACATTGGCAGATTTTCATGAAATTTATTTTAGTCTTCCCTAAAGCCAAACTCAAGTAGTAGTGTACAATTTCCCTGGGAATAATTTATGCTAAGTCTCTTCTGATTTTTGGCTAGCTTGACTTGCAACTCTGCTTCAATAACCCCCCAAAAATGAAAAGGGGTGAAATTTAATTAGCTTTCCCCCCCTTTGCACTGATTAGAGTAAATTTTTATTGCTACAGAACTTGCCAAGAGCTCAGGGAGTTGGGCAGGGAGCTTTGTTCTTTGTTAGCATTTCAGATTTACAGAAATGATGAAGACCATTGTGAATCTATCTTAAATTACTTCTAGTCTCTCCCAAAACATACACTTTTACATTTCCTTCTGAATAAAGAACACTAGAAAAATATTGATAAACACAGTAGCTTTAATCTAAGCAATATATTTGTTAAAAATAAAACATATTAGAAAATGTATCCCTAAATTGCAAGGGCTATTTTCATAAACCAATGCTTTGACTGAACCACTTAAGATCAATAGAAGGATTAGGTAGCAATACTTCTCCATACAAACATTTCATAAATTTAGGGTTTGTATAGTCCACACTCAGACTCACCACTTTATTTGTTGTATGGGAGAGCAAGGCATATGCCATTGTTGTAAGTTCTAAAATGTGCAGAGCATTATACTATCAGTACACACCAGTTACATTTAGATTGGCCTCCTGTGAAGAACTGGAGATGAATTAGTAACCTGATCATGTTTTGATCTACAGATTGGTTTATGGTGTTTTGCTAGCCATCAAGACAATCTGTTTTTAAAAAATTAGGAAGATTTAACGTTTACCTTCCCCAACACAGTGCCATTCAGATGTGTTGAACTACAAATGCCATCACTGGACAAAGCCGCTATGGATGGACCACTCAATCTATTACATGCTTACCCAAATCCTTGTTTTGCAGAGTAAAGTACTCCTTTGGGAATAAGAAAATGCCATTACAAAGTAACCATAACAAACAAACCACCTCAGACTAATCAAGGTTGGAAAAGTAAGCTTTTTCTTACTTGTTATCATTTGTTATATATATTCCCATTATCACAGATTAAAATGGGAACAAATCCACTATACCTGCCGTAGGAATGGCGAAGTTTGAAGTTTGCTTCAGGGAATCTGGAGGGAATGATGAGGCTTAGGATCTGGGGATAGCAACTTTGGATTGCCATTACTGACAGAACACATGAATGTTTGGTTCGTGGCAGTGGTGAAACTTTCTGTTCACATACTGGGGATGGAAAACTACCATCCCACCAGCAGTTTCACTTCTGCCAGCAGAGAATAGTGGGAAGGTAAAGTCTCCACCTGAAACTTGACTGATTATGTATCAACACTGGAAGTATTTTAACATCTTAAAGATGTGTTTCATTCCATTCAAGCATTTAGACCTCAGAAATAAAGCAGGGTTCTTGACAAGTGCTTTAAAACTTTTCTTCAGCTAAAAGGCTTACATCAACATTATCTTAAACTCTTCTGTAAACATACTGTTGTAATCCTATAACCTTAGAAAGGCTTGCAGCTGGGGAAAAAGAGCTTCTTCCCAAAATACAAGCCAACCATAAATTAGACTATTTTTAAAAATCTATGCAGAGAAAAGGAAAGCAGAATGGGGATGACAAGGAGTGTGATGTAGGCTGGAATGTCTGACAGCAAACTGTTCATAACTTGCCTCAAGATTAGCTGTTCCTGAAAAACATATATTTTAAAAAACTGCTATTCACATTATATAAAAGAAGTCAACACAAAACATTGTACTACTGACATTTTAAAGATATTTTATCTTTCGCTTTTAACGAACTGTGGAAATAAAAGAAAATTATGAAAGGATGGTGGGGAAAAGGAATGGATTAGGATTTGAAAATGGAAATATTCCTCAACATACTTCACGCTGTATGTTATCCAGGCAGGTAAACTTATATTCGGTTTCTACTTCCATGAATTTACTCATAAATACATAAATCAATGGATTTTATTCACTTATTTACCCTACAGAAGTATAACCAGAAATTTGAAACAGGTTGAAAATAAATAAATTAAATGGATGAAATTCAGGATGATAGGCAACGATGTCGAAGGGAAATTATCTACCAGTGTAAATACTACAGTATTGTAATTACATGACATTACACAATATTGTATAAACACATTCACTTCCCAATGCATTTTTTTTACCTGATTTAATGCTCTGTATTTAAAGTTCTGGAATATCAGACAGATTCTGTATCAAATGAAGTGAGCCATGGTTCACAAAAATTTCTTCCCCAATAGGGCTGTTTAGTCTTGAAGATGCTAATCCAAAGCCACCCCTTACTTAGTAGCTTTTGCTTGACATGATAACAACTGTTATCCATCGGTGTTGGTATCCTTGTGTTTTTTCAGTTATTGTCATTTTCATGATAGTTTATAAAATTTATCACCTGTTATAATCATTTGTATTTTCAAATTGCCCATGAATTTAGCATTATAAACAATATAGAATCTCTTAAACCTTTTAAAAAAATTTTTAAATTGCTTCCTACTGTGATATCTATTCTCCAATATCCACAAAGCACTTGAGACATGCAAGGGAGACAACTTGAGATAGCTACATGTAGCTATGGCTTAGGACAGTGATGGCGAACCTTTTTTTCCTCGGGTGCCGAAATAGTGCACACATGCGCTATCGTACATGCGTGCGTGCCCACACCCATAATTCAAAGCCTCCCACTTGCCCCACCCCCTGCGCATGCGTGCATGACCCCCCCCACTCCCCCGTTTTCTGACTTCCAGTGGGCCAGCTATACCCATTTTTTGCCCTCCCCAGGCTCCAGAGGCTTCTTGGAGCTTGGGGAGGGCGAAAACGCTCTCCCTGCCAGAGCCTCCGCGCGAGCCAAAAATCAGCTGGCGGGCACGCACATGCGCGCTGGAGCTGAGCTAGGGCAACGGCCTGCGTGCCGGCAAATATGGCTCCGCGTGCCACCTGTGGCACCCGTGCCATAGGTTCGCCATCACTGGCTTAGGACAACACTGTATTGTTCTTATTAAAATTACTTCAGCAACTGCAAAGAACAGATATTTTCTTTTAAAGCAAATGCTTTGTTAGTATGACAGGATTTGAAATAACATCCACTTGTCTCCGAAAATCTTCTAGTTTCCCAGGGTTACCAGGAAAAATAAGGCCGTCCTGTATATATCAGTGGTAATCACCTAAAATGCGTTAAAAGCAGACTATAATTAAATATCACATAGTATTTTCTCTTTCCAACAACTATTGACAAAAGATTAGCTTTATCCTTCTTTGTATTTCTTATGTTCAATTCTGTAACTGGAAAGACCGTTGTGTTACATATTTTCTGCACACTGATATGTATTAGCCAGAGCATAAAACAAATGCAGGAATACATGTTATATTGGACAGCTTTATTCTGCATCAGACTTTTCCAACATAATTTCCAAATATGTGGAACTACAACTACCATAATTCTCAGCTAACTATTCAAGCCAATAATAACACTATGGATGGTATAAGTTACATGTGTATTTTATAGAATTGGAGAAAGTTAATCTGCATGAACAAGAAGTGCATTTTTAAATTCTATTTAATAGTTAAACTTTCAATTCTCTATCCCCTTTCATTAGATAGTCTCCAAATGATTTAAAATGTAAACAATAAAATACAATTAAAGCAATAGCAAAAAGTAGATATAAATAAATGAAACAATTAGAACCAACATTTAGAAGTCTAAATAAAGGTATCATAAATATATTTAAATCGATTGTCAATACAACTAAAATCTGATTAACTTGATAATTAAATATATTGTTTAATATCAGTAGATTAGCTGGCATTTTAAAGATTTAAAATAAGATCATAAAAGATCTTGTGGGAGGAAAGAGGCAGGTAGTATGCTCATGGGTGTGCCATTGCATGCTGGGAGCAGGGGGGTCATACGTGCATGTGTGGGGGTGCATGGAATTATGAGTGTGGGCACGCACACACGTGATCCCCCGCATTCCCCCCCCCTTTTGGCACGCGAACCAAAAAAGGTTCGCCATCACTGCCATAGATAGTTATCAATCACTGAAGACATGAAATGTTTACAGCATTTCTTGTCCCTCTCCTTCATCTCTCGAAAGCTTCCCTGAGAATCAAAACTTTAGCATTCCACTTCCCCTCCTTACTTGTTAATAACCATTGCAAAGAACCATTACATTGTCTACATCCCTGCTGTGGCAATAATCGCTTGTAATTGAAGTGATTGAATCTGATAGTAATTTTCTTAGCCTGCTGCAATGTCTTCTTTACTCTTTCAGCACATTCAAAAAAGTTGAATTTAATATTGTGTGCATTCTACTAGATTAAGATTTTCAAAGCCTGACAAAATGTCAGGTCATACAGGTATAAGTAAAAAAATAAACCATTAGTTCTGAATATCAAAAACAAAAAGATGATACATTATTATTCATGTGACCGGTTCTACATTGTGCCCTGGTATGCACTCATATGGGCAAATGTAGGGATAACACACATTCTGGGCTGGATTCTGAATTAGTCATAATTAGCATAGGACTATAAAAGTTTAATTCAAATAGAATTAAACCTGTATCTGCACCAATATTCTTGATTGCTGTTGTGAACAACAAACAAGTAGCTGGGCTAGATTAATAGAAAGTTAAACGCAGAGAGTGACATTGTTCCTGCGTAGCCTATATTCTCTACAACAGCTCACAGGAGATCTGACACTCTCTGCATCCTCTGCACAGCTCAAATCTGTTGGTGACGTCAGCTGCAAGGCCAGTTGCAGGAAATGCAGAACATAGTTCAAGTTACCACTCGTCACACTAGAGGAACTCATTATTTCTACAAAAGGCTAGGGAAAAAAGGCAGATCATTGCTGTTGGCTAATTTTTGTTTGCGCAGGATAAATTTTATAGTAGATACTTTGCAATTCTTGTAATGTATTTTGTATATTTTCAATTTCACATAATTTAAATCTTATATAACTAAAATATTACTACTTTGCTTATTCCCACAAATTTACAGGTCCTATTTCTTGCACTAGAACTTACCAAAATGTTTAATGGGCTAACTTATTATGCAACATTTCCCCCCCCCCCATATTAGAGGGAAATCCATTATGTCATGTCATTAACCTTTTAGGTTCACTGAAAGTAATAGTACTAAGTAATATTTACTGGACGCAGTAAGCCAACTACTTCCTGTGTGATAAGAAAGCATAATCACACCATTCACTTGGAGCTTCATCAGGTCAACAAGGATCCTGGTTATTGGGCTGCTTTTCAGACTATGCATCACTTTCCTATTACACACAGTCCTGGTCTCAGAGGCAAAGCAAAATGAAGAATGACCAGATGCTCAAAACGAGCCCATGGTTTTGCCTCCTTGCACACAACCTAATGTCCTGAGATCAATTAGTGATGAAGAACAAAATGAAAAGACCTCTTTGCCAAAATATGACATAGCAACAATGAATGAAGGGCTAATGGCTAATGCTAAATAAAAGAATTGTTTCAGGATATGAGCATGAGAGGCATTCAGCCTGTGTTAGGCTGCTCATCTTATGTAGCCTTGGATTGTAAATTATGCTTTCTTCCTCTAGATATCATGATGGAACGAAAGGGCTCTGCTACAAAAGCTAAAAAAACAGCCTTGAACATCACACAAAAAGTATTATGGTGATACTGAAGTCTTAAAGAAGTTAAAAATAATTGTGCATAATTTTTAAACAGGCAAACTAATTTGAAGTAGGAACAGATACACACATAAATTTAACACTCTAACTCAGTGGTTCCCAAAGTGGGCGGTACTGCCCCCCAGGGGGCGGTGGGAACCCTTAGGGGGGCGGTGAGAGGCAAGGGTGGCAACAGGGGGGCGGTGAGAGGGGCCAGGGGGGCGGTAGGTGGTTCGCCATGCTTTTGCACTTGAAGCTCCCTCGCATTCCTCGCTCTTGTGTGCAGGGCAGCCCATTCTAAAAGCAAACGCGAGATGTTTTCTTTCAGAATGGGCTGCCCTGTACAGAAGAGCGTGGAATGCGATGGAGTTACAAGTGCTAGGTATGATGCCCGTCTCGCGGCCCACCCAGCCCCCGCCCAGCCCCCGCCCAGGCTCCGCTACACTCCGCTCCGCCCTGCCCCACACGACTGGTCACCCCAAACTGCATCCCACCACGTGTCCTACCTAGCACTTGAAGCTCCCTCGCGTTCCTCGTTCTTGTGTGCAGGGCAGCCCATTCAGAAAGAAAACGCGATATGTTTTCTTTCAGAATGGGCTGCCCTGCACACAAGAACATGGAATGTGACAGAGTTAGAAGTGCTAGGTACTGAACGTGGCACAGCTACGAGGGAAGCCGACCACTCCCGAAGCTGCTCGAGCGAGCGCTCGCAGACCCGCAGGAAGGCCCTGTTGTGGAACCTGCGCGTGCGCGGACTTTCCTGCCCGGCATCCCTGTCGCCTAGCAACCCGGCACGCGCAATTCGGTGGCTCCCCTCCGGCATGGAGCACCCGCAGATCTTGGCCCAGCTGCCCCCCGACATCGACCCCACCAAGGCGCCTGTGGCCTTCAGCCGCCGAGGCCTCCCCAAGCTCAATGAAGAGCTGCAGCACCCCGAGCTGCTGACGTGGCAGCCGGCCTTGATGGCGCTCTGCAACCTGGTGCACGACCCGGAGAACGCTTACCAAGCCATCGGCCTGGGTGAGCGGCGGCGGCCTGGCCACGGCTGGCGGGAGGGAAGGGAAGGGAGGGAAGAAGGAAAGAAAAAAGAAAGAAAGAAAGAAAGGAGGGAGGGAGGGAGGGAGGGAGAGAGAGAGAGAAAGAAAGAATGATGGTAGAAAGGAAGGAAGACAGACAGAAAAAGAAAGGAGGGAGGGAAGAAGGAAAGAAAGAAAGAAAGAAAGAGGGAGGGAGGAAGACAGAAAGAAAGAAATATGGAAGGAAGGAAGATTGTAGGAAGTAAGGAAGGAAGACAGACAGAAAAAGAAAGGAGGGGGGGAAGGGAAGGGAGGGATGAAGGAAAGAAAAAGGAAAGAGGGAGGAAGGAAGACAGAAAGAAAGAAAGATAGATGGAAGGAAGATGGTAGGAAGTAAGAAAGGAAGACAGACAGAAAAAGAAAGGAGGGAGGGAAGAAGGAAAGAAAGAAAGAGGGAGGGAGGAAGACAGAAAGAAAGAAAGATGGTAGGAAGGAAGGAAGACAGACAGAAAAAGAAAGGAGGGAGGGAAGGGAAGAGAGGGATGAAGGAAAGAAAAAGGAAAGAAAGAAAGAGCGAGGGAGGGAGGGAGAGAGGAAGGAAGACAGAAAGAAAGAGAAAGAAAGATGATAGGAAGGAAGGAAGATAGACAGAAAAAGAAAGGAGGGAGGGAAGAAGGAAAGAAAAAGGAAAGAAAGAAAAAGAAAGAAAAAGAAAAAAAGAAAGATGGATGGATGGAAAGAAGGAAGGAAGGAAGGAAGGAAGGAAGGAAGGAAGGAAGGAAGGAAGGAAGATGGTAGGTAGGTAGGAAGGAAGACAGACAGAAAAAGAAAGGTGGGAGGGAAGAAGGAAAGAGAAAAGGAAAGAAAGATGGTAGGTAGGAAGGAAGACAGACAGAAAAAGAAAGGAGGGAGAGAAGGGAAGGGAGGGAAGAAGGAAAGAAAAAGGAAAGAAAGAAAGAGGGAGGGAGGGAGGGAGGAAGGAAGACAGAAAGAAAGAAAGAGAAAAAAAGATGGTAGGAAGGAAGGAAGGTAGACAGAAAAAGAAAGGAGGGAAGAAGGAAAGAAAAAGGAAAAAAGAAAAAGAAAGAGAAAGAAAGATGGTAGGAAAGAAGGAAGATGGTAGGAAGGAGGACAGGCAGAAAAAGAAAGGAGGGAGGGAAAAAGGAAAGGAAGAAAGAGGGAGGGAGGGAGGGAGGAAGACAGACAGACAGAAAGAAAGAAAGATGGTAGGAAGGAAGACAGACAGAAAAAGAAAGGAGGGAGGGAAGAAGGAAAGAAAAAGGGAAGAAAGAGGGAGGGAGGGAGGAAGAAAGATGTTAGGAAGGAAGGAAGGAAGGAAGACAGAAAGAAAGAAAAAGATGGTAGGTAGGAAGGAAGGAAGACAGACAGACAGAAAGAAAGAAGATGGTAGGAAGGAAGGAAGACAGACAGAAAGAAAAGAAAGAAAGAAAAAGAAAGATGGTAGGAAGAAAAACAGAAAGAAAAAGAAAGAAAGAAAGTAGGGGGAAGGTAGAGAAGAAAGAACGAACGGAAGAATGACTTATGACCACAATTGAGCCTAACATTTGGTTGCTAAGCAAGAGCGTTGTTAAATGAGTTTTACCACACTTTACAAGTTGGCCACGCCCACCCAGTCACCTGACCACTAAGCCACGCCCACCTGAGGGGGTGGGGTGGGGGCGGTGAGGATGAGTTTGTAGCACCAAGGGGGCGGTGGACTGAAAAAGTTTGGGAACCACTGCTCTAACTGCAAAAATGTTCTACGGTTCACATAAAAGACCCCCTCCCCTGACAGTCTGGGAACTTCTTACTCCATAAGTTGTGGATTTAGAACTCTTATCGTTGGCTATATTTACTGGGAAAGCTGGGAACTGAAATTCAGGTACAGGTTTTTCACCCAACCTTAGAATAATGCTTCTTCTCTGTCCTCAGAATCCAAACAGAATGACTTCCACTGTCCTAGGCTAGTAAGTCAGTCAGTCCTACTCAGAGCACCAAAGGAAGAGAACAAGATTTTTGGAAACCCAACATTTTGGCCCCAGATGCCAGTGTGATGTTCAAGGCTGTTTTTTTAGCTTTTTTAGCAGAGCCCTTTCCTTGCATCATGATATCTAGAGGAAGAAAGCATAATTTGCAATCCAAGGCTACATCCTTGATTTACAACAATTTATTTAGTGATCATTTGAAGTTACAACAGCACTGAAAAAAGTGACTTCTTACTATTTTTCACACTTATTGCAACATGATCAAACTATTGCAACATGATCTGTCAGGCAGTGATTTTATATTGCCTGTTACATATATATGGAGGGAGCTGCATCCCTATCTAATATAATGGTTTATTCCTGAGCACGTGATTAATATGTTCCTAGTATGCATGTGTACATTCCTTTCTTTGATCCGTCCTTCTTTTTCAGCTTCTGTAAGAAGCAAGACATGTTTTTATAGCTAAAATGTGATTAATGAGAATTTATTGTTTTTGTACCGAAATAAATATTTTCTACTTAGAACTTTAAACTGCGGTTTCTTTTCTAATGTCAGAGTTCCAGGGAAAGATCTATTTCGCCTCTGATGAGAGTTATTCTTATCTGTCATGATCAAAATTTGGGACATGGCAACTGGCCTGCAATGTGATCACCATTGGTAGCTTTCCCGGTTGCTTCCAACAAGCAAAGTCAACGAGGGAAGCCACATTCACCTAACAACCACGAGTTGCTTAACAACTGCAACAATTTGCTTAACAACAGTGAGAAAAAAGGTTGTAAAATGAGGCACAACTTAACAACTGCCCTGCTGAAGCAATGTAAGTTTTTACAAAAGTTTTGTTTGTCAGTTTGAGGACTACCTGTAAAGGATTTAAGATGAATTTCCCAAATAAAGCAGACTTTAGTGCAAAAATCACATGTCACTGTGGTAACCAAATATACATAGACAGATCAGCCGCAAAGAATTTCTGTATATTTAGAACTATTGACCTCACAAGTCCATCTCTGTAAGAATTTTTAGCATTATCAAAACACTGTTTTGGTATTTTTGGTATTTTTTCCAAAACACTTCTGCTTGGTGGGCATATAAAGATGAATACCATGCAGTAACTTTATAATCATATACAGCATCACATCTCAATGCACAGTGTGTTCCTGTGAAATAAGCAGGATGGGTATGAAAAGTCCCTTGTGTGCTATCATTTGCATTTAGGACTTGCAGTAGGTATCTGCGCCAAGCCATGGTACAATGCTGCAGCAGTATAAGGAATGAGCATTTCTACTGCTTACAGTCTGGTAACTAGCAACCCTGCAGCTTTGCAAAAATAAATGTTTCAAACTATTGTGTGGTTATTCAGAGTTGCTCACCTGTTTAGGTGTAAACTGAAAAACAGGCAAGGAAAAAGCCCTAACATTTTTTTTGCTCTATATGTCTTCCTCTTGCCTGAGAGCAAAAGAAAACATGAAGAAAACATTGGAAATCAAATATTGATACTTTATAACCCTTATTAGTGGGGATATAGCTGGATTGAGATAAACATGTAATTGGTTTAATTGTTTTACAGAAATACAGTGCGGGGGGGGACCCAAAAAACAAAAGATAAGTAGAATAGCAAGAACAGGATGGAAAGAGTCCTATAAGCCAGATGTTATATTAGAAAAAATATTGCTGTAGATTGCTGGCAACACAGTGATAGCTGTGAATGACATCCAAGAGCCATTAATGCCATATGAGACAAATGTTTTAGAAGCCTGCTTCACTTACTCTATTTATTTATTTATTTATTTTGTCAAACACATATTAGATAGTACATATGTATAAACATGATTTGAATACATGAAATGAATACGAATAAAAATAAAAGGGTACATTAGGACAGGGATGGTAGGCACGCTGGTGCGCTTATGCATGCCCCTTACAGACCTCTTAGGAATGGGGTAAGGTCAACAGTAGACAGTCTAAGGTTAAAATTTTGGGTTTGGGGATGAAACCACAGAGTTGGATAGTGTATTCCAGGCCTTGACCATTCTGTTGCTGAAGTCGTATTTTCTGCAATCGAGTTTGGAGTGGTTAATGTTAAGTTTGTATCTATTGTGTTCTCGTGCATTGTTGTGGTTGAAGCTGAAGTAGTCATTGACAGGTAGGACATTGTAGCAGATAATTTTATGAACTATGCTTATGTCATACCAAAAGCGGCGTAGTTGTAACTTGTCTAAGCCCAGAATTTCAAGTCTGATGGCATAAGGTATTCTGTTGCAAGCAGAGGAGTGGAAGACTCTTCCCGTGAAATATCTCTGGACACGTTCAATTGTATTAATGTCCAATATGCAGTGCAGGTTCGAGACAGATGAGCTGTATTCGAGAATTGGTCTAGCAAATGTTTTGTATGTTCTGGTTAGTAGTATAATATTACCAGAGAAGAAGCTACGCAAGATTAGGTTTACAACTCTTAATACCTTTTTGGTGATGTTGTTACAGTGGGCTTTGGCACTTTGATCCTTAGATATGAGTACTCCAAGGTCCTTTACTGAGTGAGGGTTGTCTACGAGGTCGTGTCCACTCACCTTGCATTTTGTGTTCTGATTCTTTTTGCCAATGTGTAAGACAGAGCATTTGTTGGTTGAGATTTGGAATTGCCAATTGTTTGACCATTCTGACACAAAGTCAAGGTCTTTTTGAAGGATAGCAGCATTGTTGGTGGTGTTAAATAGTTTTACATAATCAGCGAAGAGAACGCAGTTGCTTATAATATGATCGCAAAGGTCATTTATGTGAGGTATAAAGAGTGTTGGTTCTAGAACGCTGCGTTGGGGGACACCGCTGTTAAGAGGTGCAGGATCTGATAGGGCATTCCCTATTTTGACCACTTGTCTGTTTGACAGGAACGCAGCTATTCAATTATGTAGGGGTCCAAAGATGCCGTAGGATTTTAGTTTTAGAAGTAGTTTGTCGTGTACCACTGAATCAAAGGCTTTACAGAAGTCTATGTAAATTGCGTCTATTGCTTTACCCTGATCAAGTTTTATAGTCCATATGTTTTTGCAATGTAGAAGTTGTAGATTACAGGATAATTTTTTTCTGAAACCAAATTGTTTGTTAGAGAGTAGGTTGTTTGTTTCTAAGTGGAGGGTAATGAATTGGTTAATGATTGATTCCATGAGTTTGCAGGTGATGCAGCATAAAGATATTGGTCTGTAATTTTCAACTAGGCTGGAGTCTCCCTTTTTGAAGATAGGGATGACTGTGGCTAGTGACCATAGGTTGGGTAAGGACCTGGTTCTGAAAGATTTTTCAAAGATTATGAAAATACTGGAAGATTTTAATTAATAAAATTGTTCACCAAATAATTTCCAAACAGCAGCATCTAAGGGATGGAGAAGGGAGATAAAAGTAGCATCACACTAATACAATGGAAGCACCAGGGGTGGGTTCTGGTTTTTTTTCCTACTGGTTCGCTCAGTGACGCGGCGCGTGGTCATGCACACATGCACAGTACTAAAAATACAGCTTCTGCGCATGAGCAGAAGCAAAAAACAAGATGGCGCCGCCGAGAGAGCCGGTTCGGGGCCGTGGCAGGCTTGGGTCGCTGGAACCGGCAAGTTCCTACCAGTTCCAGCGCAGGCCAAGTTACTACCAGTTCCAGCACAGGCCAAGTTACTACCAGTTCCAGCACAGGCCAAGTTACTACCGGTTCCATAGAACTGGTCCAAACCAGGAGGAACCCACCTCTGGGAAGCACCACCTTTTGTGTTTATGGATTGTGGACTTTGTGCAGGTATGAAAGAAGTGGAGTTTCCATCACAACAATGTGGCATAGCTTTCATGGGTCAGACAACGGCAATGGATTGTGCAGACCACTCCACTGCCAACGTCCCCCTCTTCAAAAATTGTTGAGGGCGAGGAAGGATAAACAGTCGGATATTACTCACCCCCCTACCCTGAGATTGTGTTTGATACAACACCACCTACCTTAGCACTAGCTGAAAAAATAGGCTCTGTTCTGAGCTGAAAATATATATAAAGGAAAGGAGACCCACATCTCTCTTGTTTAGATGTTGACTGAAAGTTAACTTAATGAAAGAATAGCTAAGATACTGCAGCTTTTTATGTTGGCTATATTCAAAACAAAACCTCAAGATACTTTCAGTCATCCAAACAAGAGGTCAGAAAAGAAGGCAGAGTCTGATTAGCTTGGGAGAAGGCAGAAACTGATCCTTGTGCTCCTCTAAGCAGACTTTCAGTATCAAAACCAGTGCTTGTAAGTGATGTGGAACAGGTGCCTGTGTTGTATAGGAGCCTTTATTTTGCGGAAAGAAAGTTAAGTTTCTTTGCTGACTTCATATAAGAGAGCAGACACAGGAAAAGAGACTTCCATATTTAGCATTCAACTTGGGCTTACCTGGATCACTAGTTTATTTTCTTTATTTGGTAGAATCCTGTAGGTATATACGCAGTTCCGATATCTGAAATACATGAGGAGAAAACCTTAAAATAGTTCAGAAAGAAAAAAAACATCATCTTGGAAAACCATCCAATACTCCCAACAGTCCTCAGATTTTTTTATAAGGTTTGCATCTACCCTAGCTTTCCATATGAAAGGGTTTCTGTCAGTTCTCAGACACTATACTTTTATTTCTGTCTTGCCAATAGCAGTCTACTACTAAAGGCTTTTGTCCTTTAAAAACCCCTCTTTTTGTAAAAAAAAAAAAAGGCTTGTCAACCTTCTTTCTTTCCACAATGTAAGATAAGCTAGAGTATTTCATTACAGTATTGCAGTATTTTGATCTGAAAAGATTTCAATCTTGATACGGTATTTATTTACATTTTTTCCTTATACACTTGTAAAAATAAATCTGAAGATTCATATTAATATTTTGTCTCCAAGTAACATTATTTTTTAAAGAACAGAAATTTCCAAAGCTTTAATAGATTCATATGATGAATTTCAAGCTTGTTTTAAAAATTTTTTTAATCAAAATATTTTTAATATCAGAAAGTACACACAAAGCGTCTTCCAGTGGTGATGTCACGCCGATGCAGAGCAAGCTAAAGGGGCTCCGTTTGGCTTGCACAAATTTTCGTGATTTCTGTGGCCTTTGGCCAAGGTTAGCTCTTGGAGGGAACACCAATGGAGAGGGGATACCTCATAGCTTTAAAGAAGAAAGGCGATCTCCTGGAAGAGCGAGAAGGACTCTCTGATCAGACATGAAAGTAATCGGCCCGCTAATGGCCAATCCGAAGGCGTGACAGTCCACTTATTAAAGAGGAAGAAAAGAGAGAGACAACAGCGAGGCGTATTGGTGAAAAAGAATAAAATGCTGAAATTGGGAAAGTGGAAGATCCTCTGTGTCGATGGGGAAAGAGTGAATGAGAAAGGCAAGTGAAAGAACGAGATTTCGAAAAGATTGAAAAGAAGCGAGTAAGTAGTGGAAGAGGAGAAAGCTAAAGTAAACTTTTAAGATTGGAGAAGAGGGCAGTGCGAAAAGGGACTGAGAAAGTGCTGGACGGTGAAAGAGGGAGAAAGAAAAAGAGGAAAAAGAGTGGAGACTTTGGAGAGAGATAACAGAGGGATTTGAGAAGTAGGATGGAGAAAGGAAGAGACTGAGAGAAAGAGGCTGGTGGCTGATGGGGCAGAACGAAAGGACGATATCTTGGAAAGGAAAAAAATATTTGGAGATCTCAGAGTGACCTGGAGTAGAAGAAGAAAATAGAAATGGTTCACAATTAAGGAAAATTGATTTGTAGATGTGACTGTTGGGTATCGAATTTAAAGATTTTTACTATTATCACTGTAAGAAGGATAATAATACTGGACTATACTAGAGAGGAACATTGGATAAATTCTCATAGATAAAAGAAAATAGAGTTTGTGAAGTTAAATACTAAAAAACGGCACATAGATAAATACACTAACTATTATATGTTAAGAGTGATAAAGAAAAACTTCACTGTATAGTGGTAAAAAGAAAAAACTAAGTTTTCCTCAACTGAATAGCAGGAGTGGAGAAAGATCCAAAGATGGTTAGAAGAAATTATAGAACAAGAATTAGAATTAAAATCGGAACTGTTTTTGTTGGGGATTATAAAAGGAAAGATAAATAAAAACAATCAATATATTATACTTCAGATAAACGACAGCAGCCAGGATTACTTACGTCCAAAATTGGAAATCAGAAACAGCCCCTACAAGCACAATGATAATCAAAAAAGTGTTAGAATGTGCTGAAATGAATAAATTAACAATGGAAATATGCGACAGAGAGGATACGGAATATTATAAAGCATGGAACAAATGGTACAATTGGTTGGAACATAAAAGTAACATTAATAGATAAAGGTACGACAAATATAAATTAAAAGATATTATGATTGGATGATAAAATTATAACTACTGATATAAGATGATAGATGTTAAGATGTAAATACCGGTATATATAGGAATTATGAAATGTACAAATAGTATAAATTAAAGAGAGCAAGAGCTACAAAAGCAAACTATGTACACTGATACGGAAAGCTGTAAAATGAAAATGAGTTTATATGGTATATTTTGTTTTGTTATGTTATGTTATGTTGTTTTTGTTTTTGTGATTGTTTTAATGTTGTTTTTAAAGATAAAACTGTTTAATAAAAACTATTTTTTTAAAAAGAAAGTACACACAAAGCATCCCTGGACATGTATATGCTGCTTTTTTTCATTTCTGACCACAAAATATTTTCCAATCTTTTTAAGAGCAGTTGTCAAATTAAACAATCAAAGGGTGCTTGGAAAACTATTACAGTGAAAATCGGCTGACAAAGCCATTTTTCACCTGGCTATAAAGGAAGAGAAAGTAGCTGCTTCTGGTTGTACATACACAGCCTGAGTCACAGAATCAGTCATCATTGTATCATTGTATATCTGACGCTCCACGGTGTGCATAATTATGGCACATGCATTCGAATCCTTTACAACCATGAAACGGAGCAGAGCTCTTGACACAAATGGTTTGGCTTTCTCTGGCTGGATTGGATTCACACTTTTCTCCAATTAAGAACTCTCTCCAGTTGGAGCATGAGCTGATGCTTCAGCTGCTTAAACAAATTGTGCGCTGAATAAATGCCAAAGCTGCACTGAATAAATGGTAAAAATGACATATATTGGGTTTCAAACTGCCAGATTTGCAATCTGCATTTTTAGTTTAAATTGCTGAAGATTCATTGACTGCATTTCCACCAGTGGTTACCATGATTGTTTATTAAATGCAAATGTATGCCTTCAAAGTTAATAATGCCACAGGATTGCTCATAAAAAGCTGCTTTTGGCTTGTTTCTTTGGGACCTATTATGGCAAGTGCCAATGATTTCCACCTATTTGTATCCACACACACACAAAAAGTGCCCCTTCATGGAGTGATTTAGGTTTATTTTTTCTGATAAACATAGAATATATTCCTAACAATATAGTCCAGATAACTTTTAAAAGTTTCCTAGTATGTGAATATTTTTAATATTAAATATTAGTAAATATTTTATTTACTAATATTTTTTAATAATGCAGTAATATTAGTAAAACAATTTAGTAATATTAGTAAAAGTGCTACACTCAATTTGCCAGCAAATTTGGAAAACTCAACAGTGGCCACAGGATTGGAAAAGGTCAGTTTACATGCCAATTCCAAAGAAAGGCAATGCCAAAGAATGTTCAAACTATCACACCATTGCACTCATTTCACATGCTAATAAAGTTATGCTTAAAATCCTACAAGCTAGGCTCCAGCAGTATTTGGATTGAGAACTACCAGAAGTACAGGCAGGATTTCGAAGAGGCAGAGGAACTAGAGATCAAATTGCCAACATATGCTGGATCATGGAGAAAGCTAGGGAGTTCCAGAAAAACATCTACTTCTGCTTCATTGACTATGCTAAATCCTTTGATTGTGTGGATCACAAAAAATTGTGGCAAGTTCTTAAAGAGATGGGAGTACCAGACCATCTTATTTGTCTCTTGAGAAACCTATATGTGGGTCAAGAAGCAACAGTGAGAACTGGACACGGAACCACTGATTTGTTCAAAATTGGCAAGGGAGTCCGGCAAGGCTGTATACTGTTGCCCTGCCTATTTAACTTATATGCAGAGCACATCATGAGAAAGACGGGGCTAGATAAATCAAAAGTTGGAATTAAGATTGCCGGGAGAAATATCAACAACCTCAGATCTGCAGATGATATCACTCTAATGGCAGAAAGTGAAGAGGAACTAAAGAGCCTCTTGATGCAGGTGAAGAAGGAGAGTGCAAAAGTTGGCTTGAAACTCAACATTAAGAAAACTAAGATCATGTCATCCAGCCCTCTCAATTCCTGGCAAATAGATGGGGAAGAAATGGAGGTAGTGACAGATTTTATTTTCCTGGGTTCCAAGATCACTGCAGATGGGGACTGCAGCCAAGAAATTAAAAGACACTTGCTCCTGGGGAGGAAAGCTATGGCAAATCTAGACACCATACTTAAAAGCAGAGACATCACCCTGCCAACAAAAGTACGTATAGTCAAGGCTATGGTTTTCCCAGTTGCAATGTATGGCTGTGAAAGTTGGACCATAAGAAAGGCTGAGTGCCAAAGAATTGAGGCCTTTCAACTATGGTGCTGGAGAAGACTCCTGCGAGTCCCTTGGACTGCAAGGCGATCAAACCGGTCAGTCCTAGAGGAGATCAACCCTGACTGTTCTTTAGAAGGCCAGATCCTGAAGATGAAACTCAATACTTTGGCCACCTAATGAGAAGGAAGGACTCACTGGAGAAGAGCCTAATGCTGGGAAAGATTGAGGGCAAAAGAAGAAGGGGACGACAGAGAATGAGGTGGCTGGATGGAGTCACTGAAGCAGTAGGCGTGAGCTTAAATGGACTCCAGAGGATGGTAGAGGACAGGAAGGCTTGGAGGAACGTTGTCCATGGGGTCGCGATGGGTCGGACACGACTTCGCAACTAACAACAACAATATGTGAATGATACTACTTTTCTATTGCATTCATTAATAATCACATTTTATATGCTCTTTATTTTACCTTATAAATCTGAGTTAACTGTTCTTTATCTTAAATAATGATTTTCAGTTGTGAGTGGAATAACAACAACAATAACAATAATAACAACAACAGCAACAACAACAACAACAACAACAGAGTTGGAAGGGATCTTGGAGGTCTTCTAGTCCAACCCCCTGCTTAGGCAGGAAACCCTACACTACTTCAGACAAATGGTTGTCCAACATCTTCAACCTTACTGTTTCCTCTAGAGATTTGTGTTTGCATTGTATTCATATTCTGGTAAAACCCAAGAGACATCTGCTGTGTCTCATTTTGATCCGGTAACAATATTCATAGTGTGGCTAAGAACCTTAAAGGACCTTGTGTCTTATATCAGTACAGTTAAGACGTTTAATAGAAATGATGTTTAAGTAGAAAAAGTAGGAAACTTCCTGTTTCAGAAGAATGGAATTAGCAGAGAGCAGGATTGCTTTGTACAAATTTCATTAAATTTGAATTCATTCATAACTTTTAAAAAATGCCGGTACAAAACTATTGATTGGCCATGCTTCACGAAAAATGTTTCAAGTCACAATTTTAGGAAAAGTTGCAATTTCAAAGTAAATTTCTTAGATGAGAAAAATAAAAATTGGGAAATGATAGTTTAGAAATAAGAGATAATGTTAGTCTCTTTCATAAAACTCTGAATGAGGGAAGGTAATTACACAAGGCAATTTAGAAGGCTCTCCTGAGACAAGAAAGGGAGAGAAAACTATGGATTTGTTTTTCATCAGAATTTTTAGTGAAATTCAAATTTGGTTTTAAAAAATAAGTTCAATGTATCACTCTAAGAAAGACCTTAACACATCACCCAAACTCAGGGCTCTGACAAGAACCAAAACCCCAAACTTAACCCTTTAATCAGATTCTGGTCATTATTCTTTCTTCCTCTTTCTTTCTTTCTTTCTTTCTTTCTTTCTTTCTTTCTTTCTTTCTTTCTTTCTTTCTTTCTTTCTTTCTTTCTTTCTTTCTTTCTTTCTCTCCCTCTCCCTCCCTCCCTCCCTCCCTCCCATGCTGCATTTGACAAACTGTTCCAATATTTTTCAGCCACTAGCATTACTGATAAAAATGTCTTCAATAAAAACAATGGAGTAAAAATTCTTTCAGAAAATGTAACATATGCTATTCGAATAAAGTATAAAATTATTCCCAAATGCAACCATATTCTGAATGATTTCATTAGTGTAAGTAAACATTTATAGCCATGGATTTTAATATTTGACCAGTTACGTGGTCCTTCAATAAAAGGCATAGGAACCTGCTCTGTATATTTTTAAGTAATAGAGCTGTTTGTTCATGATAAAATTTCACAACAATACACTATTATACAATACAATATTAAAAAACATAAAATATTTCCTTATTATAAATAAAGATAAATCACTAAACTGATGGTAACGTTTTATCGTTCTATAAGAGGACACCTTTTAAACACTTGCCATTAAATAAAGAAGACAATGAGCAAATATTTATTTTATATATGATAATGGAATGTATAGATGTTGTCATTTTTCATCTGTGAAACTCTCTGAGAACAGAGCATTAAGAGAAGTGATGGGATCAGGGGTGGGTTCGGACCGGTTCGCCCAAACCGGTAGTGACCCGCTGGTGACATCACGATGATGTCACTGAACCGGATCGGTGCCGGTCCGTGGGCGCCGCCATCTTTTTTTAAAAAAAAATCGAAGTTTTTTTCTTATCCACATGTGCAGAAGCCAAGTTTCCAGCACTATGCATGTGGTTGCCATCTTGTTTTTGGCATTTTTTGGGGGGGTTTTGCACTGCGCATGCGCGCGTGCGGCCACATGGTGCGGCCACATGGTGCGGCCCCGCGGTGTGGGGGGAAGCGAACTGGCAGCGAGATAAGTTGGAACCCACCCCTGGATGGGATCCATGAATATCTTGAAAAAGTGGAACTGAAATGTAGATAAAATGTTCCTTTCAGCTTCTAGTAAAGCTGAGGAGGCATTCCTCCCATGTTTAAAACCGAATTTAGGACATTATTTTGACTTTACATGGTTTCAGTTGAAAAAAGAGCATCAAAAATTCAGATGATACAAATATATATGATCTGTAACTTTTAGTTTAGTTTTTTAAAAAAAGTCTAATACCTTTTTCCCATGGTAAATTGACATTATGGGAGAAACCCAACTTTAAAAATTGGGACAAACATGGTGATGTGGAAAAATTGGATAGAAATGGGGATATTGACTTTGGACAAACTGATACATTGTGTTAAAAATTCATCATCTATCAGGTGGTCCAAAGTACATATCAGATATTGAAATATTTACAGCTACAACATTTGCTAACAACATTATTTGGACTGGCAGCATTTTCAGCTTCTGAGATATCTGAAATAATAGAACAAATTGTTAATTCCTTTAAACTTAAAAAAAACATTGTTAGTTTTTATAGATATTTGTTTTATCAATAACTCAGTTTGATATGCAGGTGCTAAGAAAAGAGTGGAATAAAGAATTAAGGTTCCTATATTGTCTAGACCAGGGGTCAGCAACCTTAAACACTCAAAGAGCCATTTGGACCCGTTTCCCACAGAAAAGAAAACACCGGGAGCCACAAAACCCTTTTGACATCTAAAATGAGGATAACATTGCATATATCATTTTTTACCTTTATGCGATGTATAAAAAAACTATAATGTGTTGCATTTATGAAATCAATGACCTGCTACAGAGAGAACACATTTTTATTTCTGCATGCAACAAAAACATCTTGAACTCCAAAAAAAAAGATGGGTTGAAAAGCTCAATAAATCGTGTGCCGGCAGGTGTCGCACCATGGCGGTTGTGTTGCATATTTTGAGCGACAGGGGGGATGAAAGAGCCACATGCAGCTCCAGAGCCACAGGTTGCAGACCCCTGGTCTAGACAATGGGAGAGTGTTTTAGCTTCTATAACAAGAGGGCAATGGACCTCAAATTAAAACTTACGTAACAAAATATTAGAATTTATTGATTTCCATTACATTTGTATAGAAAAGAATTGTGAAAACCAGCATTTTGTTGGAGATGCAATAACGATAATACTCTTTAACACACATGTTTTTACAATGTCCTATACTTACTAAGTTTTGGGAGTAAGTAGTGCATGATATAAACATGATTGTGTGACAAAAGCTAAAATTTTCAGAGTATAACATTCTCTTGAACTACATACCTAGTACATGGAATTTGACAACTGGTCAACTAAACAGATTCACCATGTTCATAGTTTAACTAAAACGCAGATATTGCAACATTGTACAGATAAATGTACAGTCCCTTTCACTCAACGGATTAAAGACCTGACCGCCACCTCTGAGTGGATTGCCAATATAGGCTTTGTATGAACAATGAAATATAAGACTCATTTATACGAAGTCCAGCAAATTAAAAACATGATAGTTATATAAATGGTTTAGAAATATATACATATTGAATAATATTTAAATTAGATAAGCATATATAATATTGAATTACTGCTAAAATGATATACAGTATCATACTATGCTTTTTTCTTTGTTTCTTTCTTTGTTGTATTTTACTTTTTAAAAATACTTTCTATGTGTTTTTTATTTGAGAATGAATATATTTTTATTATTATCTTTATGTTTTGTTCTTTTCTTTTTATTATTTTAAAAGAAATTTTGCAACAAAAATAAACATTTTTTTTAAAAAAAGTTGGAAGAACTAGAATTTCAAGATCCCAGTAATATCAGATCGAGGTTTCCCTGAGTTTTAAATATTAAATGATTTTAACACCTATTTTATTGTTAATTTTAAATGATGTTTAAACATTTTTTTATTTAATGAGACAATCAAGAGTATTCACTAGAGTAGAAAAGCAGCGTATAAATCAAATAAAAATGACACCAAGTAATTTACTAAAGCATATACTTTAGGACTAGAAACTGGATTGGGAACCACTGATCTAAGGTAAATAAAGCCAACATCCTTTATCAGGTTTTTGCATACACAGTATGTATCATTACATCAATCACACCTCAGTTTCTAAGAAAATCCAGTTCCTGGGTGCTAAATCTAGTGCTTATTCTGACCACAGTTTGCTAAAATCAAAATAACAAGACTAACTCCATAAATGTTCTTTTTACTACTGCCTACTTTAAATATGTTTATTATGAAATTTATTTTACCATATTTATGGTAAATATGTTAGCATTTTTTCAGATAATTTATTCTATAACGACACTTAATAGGCCAAGTACTTTTAATGCTCCTTCCACACTCTTAACTGTCATCACCCATCATATAAAGACAAGATCCTGATTCCAATTCTCTGTGAATTAAATCAGTAAAAGAGCAGGTGAACTGAGGCAAAAAACAACAGCCATACTTACAGCAAACAGAGGGCGTAAGCTGAAGAGACAGACTCACTGGCCCTGACGAGAAAACTTCCATCCTTGCCTACTTTAGAAAGTAAGTCCTCAGCTTTGGAACGAGTGATGCTTCCATGGTACCAGCACTGATCCATGCCTTGGATTTAAAAAAGAGAAAACCCAACATAAAAAATAAAACCTAAATGGAAGAAACATTAACTACTCAGCAGTTAAGAAAAGATCCCAAAGCTGTCTGTTCACAGAGCTCAGCAGCTGCTTGCAACTCACTCAGCTTCCTGTTTTAATGGTGCTGAGAGAAAGGAAACAGAGCAGAGAACTTCCTCATACAAATTAAGCCGAATGAAATGGGCCAACCACACACACCTCCCCATTCACTCTCTCAATGCAACTCTACAGTTCTGCCTTCACCAAGCAGTTGGGATTCCATCTTAGTTCTTCCTTTCAACTTTGCAGAAGTTTGAAAGGATTCGCTTATTCTTACTAACATTGCCCCTAAATGAAATTGTCATTAATAAAACATGACAGTCTAATTTCTTCATTTCCTCTGCTTCTGTTTTCCTTGCTCCTCATCTATTATATCTGACTTAACAGCGTGAGTTTTCATACAGCAAGAGGAGAGAAAAGTGAGTCAGTCTCCAGGGATATCAATAGGAGCTAATTGTGGCTAGTGATTCTTGATTGTGCTGGAAGAGTTTAACCTACTGGTAAAGGACAGACCATCTTTGAATATCTTAGGACATTCTGGCTTCTGTGCTAACTTTAGATTATCCCAAATAATAGATCAATACTTGGATGATCTGGGGGGGGAAACCTGACCCTGCACTTGTGGGAAATGTCAGCAAGAGAAAATAAGTGTCTTAGTGTTTATGACAGAATGAATGTAGTCTCTGATATAAGTCAATTAGACTAAAGCATTTTCTCTGGTGTTGAGAATCCATGAATCTCTTCCTTCAATAATTGTGCTGGTTCCTACTCCCTTTGCCTTTATAACTGCAGCAAACTCACTGTACATGTCCTTTGCTAGAACTTTGATTAGTAACTGATTTTTGTACAGATTTTTCCTTATGCTGCTGAATTTGGTTTGTTTTGTATTTCTCATTTTAAGTATTGTTAGCTGTCTTGAGAGCTCAAATGGAGTAGCAATAGCACTTAGACTTATATACCGCTTCATAGTGCTTTACAGCCCTCTCTAAGCGGTTTACAGAGTTCAGCATATTGCCCCCAACAATCTGGGTCCTCATTTTACCGACCTCAGAAGGATGGAAGGCTGAGTCAACCTTGAGCCTGGTGAGATTTGAACAGCTGAACTGCTGAACTAGCTGGAGT
Source organism: Diadophis punctatus similis (assembly GCA_023053685.1). Taxonomy (NCBI): domain Eukaryota; kingdom Metazoa; phylum Chordata; class Lepidosauria; order Squamata; family Dipsadidae; genus Diadophis; species Diadophis punctatus. The sequence goes on from JALIGW010000033.1 coordinate 4,625,420, forward strand.
AGCCTGCAGTAGCTGCATTTAACCGCTGCGCCACCTCGGTAGCGATAGGATAAAATAGCTGAGGAAGCTTCTTGGATGAGAAGCAAAACATTTTCAAAGAAAAGCTTGAAAGTCCAGTTGCCTCTTGAAAAAGCACCTTTGGGACAACTATGACCTGGATGACTGAGAATCTCCATAGACATAGGATAAAATAATATTAAAAAGGCATATAATTTTTTTTTACTGGGTTCCTGGTAGTATTCATATCTCCACATCTCCAAATGTGTGGTCTAAAATTTCCTGTAAAACCTTTTCTCTCTAATCTAGAGGAAGCTTTGGTGTTATCCTCAGCAATTCACAACACAGGTTGGGCTCTATATCTGTCATTGCCTCTGATTTTGCTGACATGTGAAGAATAGCAGGTTGACCAAAGCTCTTGCTCCAGTTAATCTTTCCAGTTGGTTGTTCATTGAAGCATCCCTTTGTTTTACAAACGACCTCAAAGGGATTTAGCAGTAGGCCAGATTATTTAGGTGCCAAGATAACTACTATAGCTTATTTTTGGAACATTGTGTGATGATGGAAGTTAGAAAGATATTTCCCTCCTGTTGCCATTGAGCTGGAAATGTGCCCTCCAGCAAAATTATTATTTTTTCCAACCCAGTGGAATGTTGGAAAGAAACTATAAAGGGCTGTTGGGACTCTGACTGTCTGCACAATAATTATCTGAAAAAGAACAGAATAGAACCAAATTTGGTATGGAGGGAGAAACTGGCAAACTAATATTGAACTAATATTGGGCTGGGTCAAGCCAGGACCCTACCCAAGGCAAAGGAAGCTAGAGGGCCGCTGAACCATTCCTCCAATGCCTCCCCTAGGACAGGCTCCAAATGTGGTGACTGCTCCATTCTAAGCATCTTTTCATTCTTCCTTCTTGGTCATGTGACTGAGAGCAGAGCAGCCCCATGCTTTCCAATGAATACATGCAAACACAAACAGATGGAATATAAGAAAAAGAAGGAACAAACACAGAGATATACAACATAGAAGAAAATACAAATAACTCCTATGGCCATTCTTGGTAAAGTATTGGAAATATTCTCAGAAGCCACAACTGTGTGGTTTCCCCATCTTCTTCCAAATTATGCAAAATTTGGTGTACTTAATGGGTCCCTTTTAGCAGTATAATTTGGTTAAAATGGCTCAAAGTAAAGATGGAAAGGGCAACCAACCACTTACTGTATGTTTCCTGGCTTGAGTAAAGAATGAATTTTTCACAATGAGTTAAATACTATGAAGAATCCAAATGAAGACTTCTTAACTTTTTGAGCGATCAGGTGCATCCTAGATTTTGGATGAGGTTCAAGCACAGATTGAGTTGTTAACATGAACTTTGGCTGATGTTTATCTAAAGGCTGAGATCAAAGGCTGAACCTTATTCATTCTCTTGCATTTGTCCCCAGACCTTCAGTGCTAAAAAACTAAGAACAAGATTTGGGTGAGATTCTTTACAAATAAGTTTCACAGTGTACAGTGTGTCTGTGTGTGGGGGGGAAGCTTGTGCTATATTTGGTAAGAAAGCTGACAGGTCAATAATATTTGCATAACTGTAAAATCTGTGGTTTCCTGTCTGCAGTGGATAGCAACTATACTAAAGACACTGTCCCAAGTTTTTCAAGCAGTGGATGTGCTATGTTCCTTCTTGCTTCAAACGCTCTACTGTCATCCCAGTGCCGAAGAAGCCCACCATCAAGGAACTGAATGACTACAGACCAGTTGCTCTAACATCTGTAGTTATGAAAATCTTTGAAAGGCTAGTGCTGTCCCACTTGAAAACCATCACGGATCCACTGTTAGAACCCCTGCAATTTGCATACCGAGCAAACAGGTCAACAGATGATGCTGTTAATATGGCTCTGCACTACACCCTATATCATCTTGAATCTCCAAAGACCTACGCAAGGGTCCTCTTTGTATACTTTAGTTCAGCATTCAATACCATCATTCCAGACACTCTTCTAACTAAGCTGAACCAGCTAGCGGTACCTGAACAGTGACACACTTGTAAGTGGATCATTAGCTACCTAACAAACAGGAAGCAGCAGGTGAAGCTAAGCAGAATCATATCAGATACCTGTACAATTAGCACAGGGCCCCCCCAAGGCTGTGTGCTCTCTCCACTTCTCTCTCTCTCTATACCAGCGGTTCCCAACCTGGGGGTTGCGACACCTTTGGGGGTCGAACGACCATTTCCCAGGGGTCGCCCCGGCATCCACAGCTCCCCCCCCCACTGCCACAAGCCTGGCCATATCGCGCCCCACAACCCGCACCCCGTGACCCACCCCACTGCCGCGATTTGGGTTCTTTTACCCCATGTGCAGAGAATAAAAGAACCCAAATGGCGGCGTCCGGGCAAAGTCTCCAGATCCGGGCGAGGTCTCCGCTCGCTTCGTGTGTTGCCTCTGGGAGCTTTTCGAGCCCCGTTGCAAAAGGCGTGCACGACTTCGGCGGGACTGGGACAGGCGGCTGCCCGGAGAGAGCCACTCCCTTTGACCCGAACACTACAGGTAGATGGGAGAGACTCTGTGAAGGGGATGGCTCTCTCCGGGCAGCCGCCTGTCCTGGCCCCGCCGAAGTCGCGCATGCCTTTCGCGACGGGGCTCGAAAACCTCCCAGAGGCAACACGCGAAGTGAGCGGAGACCTTGCCCGGATCTGGAGACTTCACCCGGACGCCGCCATTTGGGTTCTTTTACCCTCTGTGCATGCGCAGAACGCTTTGCACATGCGCAGAGGGTAAAAGAACCCAAATGGCGGTGGCGGGGTGGGTCGCAGTGGTGGCGCGGGGGCGGGGCATGGGTCACGGCATTAGGAAGGTTGGGAACCGCTGCTCTATACCAATGACTGCATCTCTAACGATCAATCTGTTAAACTACTGAAGTTCGCAGATGACACAACAGTGATTGGCCTCATTCGAGACAATGATGAATCCGCATAAGATGGGAGTTTGAACAACTAACCTTGTGGTGCGACCGGAACAATCTGGAACTGAATACACTCAAAACCGTAGAAATGGTGGTAGACTTTAGGAGAAACCCGCCCATACTTCCACCTCTTACAATACTAGACAACACAGTATCAACAGTAGAGACCTTCAAATTTCTAGGTTCTACCATATCGCAACATCTAAAATGGACACCTAACATCAAAAATGTCATCAAAAAAGCACAACAAAGTATGTTTTTTCTGCACCAACTCAGAAAGCTCAAACTGCCCAAGGAGCTGCTGATACAGTTCTACAGAGGAATTATTGAGTCTGTCATCTGCACCTCTATAACTGTCTGGTTTGGTTCTGCAACCCAACAAGACAGACACAGACTTCAGAGGATAATTAGAACTGCAGAAAAAACAATTACTGCCAACCTGCCTTCCATTGAGGACCTGTATACTGCACAAGTCAAAAAAAGGGCTGTGAAAATATTTACAGACACCTCACATCCTGGACACAAACTGCTTCAACTCCTACCCTCAAAATGACGCTATAGAGCACTGCACACCAGAACAACTAGACACAAGAACAGTTTTCCCCCCGAACGCCATCACTCTGTTAAACAAATAATTCCCTCAACACTGTCAAACTATTTACTAAGTCTGCACTACTATTAATCTTCTCATCATTCCCATTACCCATCTCCTCCCACTAATGATTGTATGACTGTTGCTTGTATCCTTACGATTTATATTGACTGGTTCCTAATATGATTTGATTGCTTATTTGTACCCAGACTTTCATTAAGTGTTGTACGTTATGATTCTTGACAAATGTATCTTTTCTTTTATGTACACTGAGAGCATATGCACCGACAAATTCCTTGTGTGTCCAATCACACTTGGCCAATAAAAAATTCTATTCTATTCTATTCTATTCTATTCTATTCTATTCTATTCTATTCTATTCTATATTTTAAAATTAATTTTAAAACTTTGAATGGTTGTGTTTTGCATCACCACTCTATATTCAAGGAACTGTATGTTCTATAAAATGTTTTCTAAACATCTGTTCAGGCACAACAACAACCTTATTATTATTCTGTATCTTGAGAATAAGAAAAGATACGTCACCTCAAGAGGTCTTGTGGTTGCTGTTGCTATAGATTCAGTACTATAACGCTGCATCAGGTAGCAGCATAGGCCAGTGAGACAAAGTTCCATAAAGCTTCCATGGAGTGAGAATATATAAAGAGCTTATATTAAACATATATTAATGTTTAAGATCTACAATCTTCTACCGTAGGATGATCATGCCCATAATCACATAAAGGAATTTTGCAAACTAATGTCAAATATATAAATGGTCTATCTGCTCAGCCTTCTGAGTTGGAATTTCGTTGAGCTTTATGCTGTCCTGAAAGTAGCATTGCTGCCGGCAAGGCTGGCAAATATGATTTCAGCATATGATATTGTGACACTTTCATGACACTTTACATAGCCACTTATACTAAATGATTCCGTTCCATCTCATTTTCATATTAACTCTTATTCTCTAATAACTTCTTGTTTTATAGATGGCTTATGGCAGATGTTTATATTATCCTGCAATCAGTAAAATACATGCAATATTTCAAATACCTCCTATAATTAAACAACTCTCCATTGGCCCATGTAACTTTATCCCATTGTAGAATGGATATGAGGTTACATTAACTAGCATATGTTTAGTGGGGTACCTGAAAACAAAGTAGACTTCAAATTATTTCCTTAACATGTGTGGACTTTTTCTGCTGTAATGCTGAGAAGTTGCATTTCAAGAGAAATAGATGTAATGATGTAAATTAGGAAAGATTTCTTAAGAAACCGTGTGTTGCCAAACCTGCCATTTTTTAAAGAACTGATCCCCTTACTTTAGAAGGCAATACACAACTATATATTTAAAAAAATCTAACATCAGATACTTTCTTCCTAGACTTCTACTAATAATTTCATTGTACCTTGCTGGAACTACAAAAGGTAGCTATTTTTTTTTGCAGTGGTTCCTAAGTTGAAACCTACAAAAAGAGGCAAACCTGATGGCTCAGGAGAGAAATATAAAATATCCAAAAGCTTGCAAATGGAAAGCAGATGGGATTATCCCATCGTTTCAAGAAATTCATACAAAGTCATATATAGGAGAGCATATCTCTGTGGAGCAATCCTTTCCATCATGCATTTTAGTTGATAAATCCAGTATCAGCATTTACTATTTATTTATTTTTTATATTTCTACACCACCCATCTCACCCAAGTGACTGTGGATGGATTATAACAACATAATAAAACAATTTAAACATGTGAATAAAAGCACACAGGGTTAAGAACAAAATTAAAAGTTAGAAGGTAAAAGTGAAAAGCCACCAGCCATCCCCAGGGTTGCACCTTCCTCTTGAATCCATTTTCCCCATGTTAATTGGCAAAGTCAGGTCTTTACACTCTTCTGGAAAACCAGAAGTGGGAGAGATTGCCTCTCTTCTGAGAGTAAGATGTTCCAAACGGTGGGGCAACAGCAAAGAAATCCCTTCTCTTAGATCCGGCCATTGGAATTCCTTGACCAGTGGAATAATAAGTATCATGAGGGCCTCTCTCTGCTGGCAGTCTCATGGTTCAAGTAAGCAAGTGAAAACGTCAATCTGAAAAGAAAATATTACTATTCATGCAAACATTATGTGAAGGACAAATGATACACACACACACACACACACACACACACACACACACACACACACACACACACACACACACACACACACACACACACACACACACACACACACACACACACACACACACACACACACACATATATATATATATATATATATATATATATATATATATATATATATATATATATAAAGAATTGTCCTAAAAATGCGAGTTCCAGGTATAGTTATAGATAAAGAAGCGATAGCCATCACGATCTCCGGAATGTTTAAAATGTTATTTAAAACTACTATATAAAATTACTAAGCTTTCGTCAACCCCTGTTGACTTTGTCAGAGTGTAAAATCCCCATAGAAGAGATGCTTGCTTTTATGTAATGCCTATCAATTTAGACTTTGCACGCGTAACTACTACGCGTTACTAATATATACCTAGTAACAGTGTTTACACATCAAAGTCACTCTGTCATTCAGTCTGATACATGAACCCAGACATTCTGGTTTGTAAATCATGACTTATTGTAGTATAGTTCCTATTGCTATAGTTTCTTAATTCTTAACAAACCATTGTTAAAAGAAACCTGTTTTGCATGATGTATAAATGGTTTCTATAGCTAGACATAATAATTCAATTTTATTCCCATTTATTCCTATTGCGTGAGATGGGTGGCCATATAAATGTCTGAAATAAATAAAATATTCAGTTTCCATTGGCCTTATTCAACTCAAAGGTATTCATAGCTTCTTTTTGTAAATGACACCATCTGGGCTATATAAGGAGCCACATATATATCTGAATAAAGATAATCAATCACACAGCTGCTCTTAAAATATTGTGCTATTTTTCTTATAAATTAACCATGATCCTACAGCTTCTGAATTTTGTTTTTTATTCTTCCCCCAATTTGCTTGCCTAGATGGTATTCTTGTTGATGCCATAGAAACTGAGGACAGTCCTCTGACCCATCACTTTGCATTGACAACTTCACATGAAGAGTATAAAGTCGCACATTCAAAATACAGGAAGAGCACTATTTCAAGAGTTTCCGTTTCCGTTCACAGTTCAAATATTTTCAGATTGATTTGTTTTATTTCAGATAAACCAGTATTGAACGATATCATTCATTTCTCCCAACAATGACTGTTCTCTTAGCATCCCATGAATGATTACTCCACCTTTCATGCACATTTCATAGATACATCTAATCATCTGTCAATAATAAAGCTTCTCCCACTGTCATTGTTTTTGACAATGATTCAAGTTTAGAAAGAACAAAGCAAACTACAGAAAACAATAACAACTACGGACAGATAAACCAATATTTTTATTTCCTGAGACAAATAAATTAGGGGAAAATGGAAAAATCCAGAATTTTAATATAATCATGGTAATGTGTTCTTCCCAAAGCAAAAATTGGTGAAAATGACAGGAATTCTTGAGGGTTTTTTTGTTTCAGGTTCAATTTTATGCCAAATCGTTAATATTTCGGTGTTTGCTATTATCCTGTCTCTTACTGTGTTTCTTCCTTTAATCTTAGGAAAATACAGTTGCAGGGAAGTTATTAAGCTGACTGGAGCAATCACATGCATAGCAGAGAATGGAAGATAAGAATAGACTAATTGATGTACAGAAAATTAGGGCTGCTATACAAAAGTAGGGCTGCTATTTTTGAAATATGCAGTTGGATATATTCATACTGATTAGGGATATTTATATTAAAGGCTTACATAATTTTTGCTGAAAAAATGGGAAGCTGACTGGCACAGAGAATAATGTTGTGGTTATTAAGATACATGCCACAATTAATGTTGCCTTCATATTCTTCTTGCTTTTCAACAATTTAATACTGAATTTGTCCAAGTATAAACATTTAGATTTTGACTATTGCCACCAAATATCTGAAATACCAGGCATATTCTTACATCAAATGTAGCATAAAGATTTACATTAAAAAAAAACACCTGGTCAATGATTAATAAACCTTGACCTATATTCATGCTTTTGTTAGATCTGGACTGATTTTTTTTCCTGTTTGCTATCAATTCATCATATAAATAAAGATTAATTTTCCTGACAGTTTCATGTCATACCATTTGCCTTTTGATTATTATGCTTATGTCAGACACACCGGTAATTGGTATTCCTGGGTCCACAGCTTATATCTGGGTATGTCTGTATCACAAACCTCACTATGAGTTGTGAATCCCCCAACTCAGGGCAAGCAGTCCTACATAGAGACTCCTACATACAATTCATTCAGATAGTAACAAATGAAACTTTGATTCTCTAAATAACTTGTTTTATTTATTTATTTATTTATTTATTTATTTATTTATTTATTTATTTATTTATTCCTTCCTTCCTTCCTTCCTTCCTTCCTTCCTTCCTTCCTTCCTTCCTTCCTTCCTTCCTTCCTTCCTTCCTTCTTATAAGCCGCCCAACTCCCGAGGGACTCAGGGCGGCGTACAGCATGTAAGAGGAACAATCAGTAAAAAAAAGCATAATAATATTAATTAAAAACAATTATAAAAGGTTTAAAAAAACATTGTCATCATTCATACATGGGCCGACCACTGATGTTTCCATTGGTCTAGTTTTAGCCCGCCTGCTTAAAAAGCCATGTTTTCAAGACTTTACGGAAGGCCAGCCGGGTGGGGATAGTTCGGATCTGCGGTGACAGTTGGTTCCAAAGAGAGGGAGTTCCCACAGAGAAAGCTCTCCCTCACGGTCCCACCAACCGGCATTACTTGGTTGACAGGACCTGGAGGAGACCAACTCTGTGGGACCTGTCCTAACCAGTCGTAGGGAGGTATGTGGCAGGATGCAGTCCTGCAAGTAACCTGGTCCTGAGCCATGTAGGGCTTTAAAGGTTAGACATATTTAGTTTTAGAGCAAAGAATATACTTAAGTGCTCTTTTTTTATCTGTGTAAAATAATTCTGCAAAGTTTATATAAGAGTGCAACTTATAACAAATAAGTAACAGTAAGAAAACTTAAGCATGAGAATAGACACAGATACAAGTGTCATGGCCAGTTTTGCTTTTAAATAATATTGTGAATAGTTTGTTTCTGTTTCATAAAATTTCTATATAACAGCAGTCAATCAGTGTCAGTGTCACATATCATGATTCAATAATCAGTAAAGCTAATCAATCCAAGTCAAATTCTAGTACCAAATCAGAATGAACAAGGAAATACGTATCAAGTAACATTCAGATAAAATTAGGGTTACCAGATATCTGAACAGGCAAAGGAGGACATAAAGAATAGGAAAGTAGTATAAATGGGAAGGCTGAGAGGAGGATACTGTAACTGTTTAAAGGAAGGAAGGAAGGAAGGAAGGAAGGAAGGAAGGAAGGAAGGAAGGAAGGAAGGAAGGAAGGAAGGAAGGAAGGAAGGTCTATGTGTGTATTACATTAATTTTCCAGTATCAGAAAGACTAGTTTTTCAGTGACAGAACTAGCTATTTTTCAACATGTAACTGATTAAGGTCTTGTCAGTTTGAAGAAGCATTATAAACTTAATTAAGGTGTCAGAGCAATAGCAATAGCACTTAGACTTATATACCGCTTTACAGCCCTCTCTAAGCGGTTTACAGAGTCAGCATATTGCCCGCAACAATCTGGGTTTTCATTTTACCGACCTCAAAAGGATGGAAGGCTGTGTCAACCTTGAGCCAGTGAGAATCGAACTGCTGGCAGCTGGCAGAATTAGCCTGCAATACTGCATTCTAACTACTGTGCCGCCACAGCAATGCTTATTAACTTTCATTAGCACTTATTAAGAAACTGCTGGTCTGGGAAAAAAGCTGCTCAGGAACTCAGAAAAATTGACAATATTTGATTTTATGGCTGTGCCTACTGGACAGAGGCCATGAGGAGAAAAAGGAAGACATGTCCTACTTTTGCTGGATGCCTTGTAATCCTAGATACTTTGCACCTTGCAGGCCTAATGCAATTCACAGCAGTGAAGAAAGGTATTTATATCAGATTCAATTCAGGGATAAGTAAAATTTTATTATACCTATAGAACTATAAAAGCAATTTCAAATTTAACCAAGCCTAACAATGTCATAACGTCCCCGGAGGAAAACAGGGTTCCTGTGCCTTTTTCTAGACCTACTATATCTGGGTTTCAAAAATCCAGATATCTGGTATTATTGAAGAGATTTAGAAAACTGTAATACTTTGCTGCCAACAAATAGTCACCATATTTGTACAGATATGGTAGGTCTAGTTTAAGTTATTATAGTAGGCAAACATGCAACTATTGATCTTTTTTTCCTAAAAAGGCAATGTGAAAAGTTTCGTTCTGTATTTCAGTCAATTTATATACATATAATTTGCCAAATGATTTTTTAAAATGTTGGTTAATTAATTTCAATTTAAAAAATAAACCCTTTCCTCATGTATATAGAAGTAAGAAGCTGAAATAGCTTAATAGGTTTCCTGCTCTGGCCAATCTTCCGCAACCTGATCAGATGTAATTCTGTTTAAATTATAATTACTATTCCTAATTTTGGACATGAATTTAAATATGCATTCCTAGTTTATAATTCAACATCACATGCTGGCTGGGGAATTCTGGGAATTGAACTGCACACAGCTTGAAGTTGCCAAATATGAAAAATATGGACTAGAACATGCATTTGTTATAAATATAAATTTAATTTAATTTAATTTATTAAAATATCTCAATCCCATATCTGATTTAGGTTTGTATAATATCCATAACCTGCTAGGTAAGTGACTGTTAGTATGCTAATAGATTAAAATTTCTCTTGGCTTTATCTTTATAACAAAGCTACCAGATCTGGGCTGCAGAAATCTATATACAGGTAGTCCTCTACTTATGACCACAATTGAGCCCAAAATTTATGTTACTAAGTGAGAAATTTGTTAAGTGAGTTTTGCCCCGTTTTACGATTTTTCTTGCCACATTTGTTAAGTGACTCACTGCAGTCGTTAAGTTAGTAACATGGTTGTTAAGTGAATCTGCCTTCCCCATTAACTTAGCTTGTCAGAAGGTCTCAAAAGGTGATCACATGACCCTGGGACACTGCAACCGTCATAAATGTGAGCCAGTTGCCAAGCATTCTGAATGTAAACCACATGAGCGTGGGGATGCTGCAACAGTCATAAGTGTGAAAAATGGTCATAAGTCACTTTTTTCAGTGCCACTGTAACTTCGAACAGTCACTAAATGAACTGTTATAAGTTGAGGACTACCTGTATCCCTAAAATATCAATGGAAAGTTTACTTTCTGTGTTTATTTCCTGCTTTTTTGTGCTCATTTAGATTTTTGCAGCCTAGATCTGATAAACCTATGTAGGAACTAAGGACCAGGCTTGTGAGGTTCCCCCCCCCACTTTTGTGTGTGTGTGTGTGTGTGTGTGTGTGTGTGTGTGTGTGTGTGTGTGTGTGTGTGTGTGTGTGACCTTTGAGTCCGTCTTGACTCCTGATGACTTCACTGACAAGTCCATTCAGGTTTTTTGGTGTCTTTATTCAGAAATGGTTTGCCTTTGTCTTCTTCCTAGAACTAAAAGAGAGTGACTAGCCCAAAGTCACCCATCTGGCTTTGTGGCTAAGGCAGGACCAGAATTCTCCTCCTTTTTAGCTCAGTGCTTTTAGCTACTATACCAAACTGGCCGACTAAGAACAAGTTACTCAAAAAAATAATAATATACAGGTAGTTCTCAACTTACCACCACAATTGAGCCACAATTGTTGCTAAGTGAGACATGGTTAAAGTTAACTTTGCCTCATTTTATGACCTTTCTTGCCACCGTTGTTAAGTGAGACACCACAGTTACTAAGTTAGTAACACGGTAGTTAAGTGAATCTTCGTTCATCTTTAAGTAACACAGTTGTTAAGTGAATTTTGCCCCATATTTACAACTTTTCTTGCCACCTTTGTTAAGTGAATCACTGCAGTTGTTAAATTAGTAACACCGTTGTTAAGTGGCTTCCCCATTGACTTTGCTTGTCAGAAGTTCTCAAAAGGTGATCACATGACCCTGGGACACTGCAAACGTCATAAATATGAGTCAGTTGCCAAGCATCTGAATTTTGATCACATGAACATGGGGATGCTGCCCATTTATGACCATATGGTCATAAGTATAACTAGCATAACTAGCATTGATGATGTTACCTAGTTAGGGTAATGAAACATCTGCAAGAAAACAAGGAAGCTCATTTCATTCCTGAGCTACAAATATTCTCGTTTATTGGTCACAAGTATGAAAAATGGTCATAAGTCACTTTTTCAGTGCTGTTGTAACTTTGATTGGTCATTAAACGAACTGTTGTAAGTGGAGGACTACCTGTACTTTTTAATATAAGAAATTAATCTTAACATTATTCTATAAGAGAAGACTTTGCTAGTGTTTAAACAGCCCTTGTGCATTTAAGGTATGGGCAGGTCTTGGCAATAAAGAATTGACCACCAGAGGGCATTCTAATCTTTGCCCATATATGGAAAACTACCAAAATTAATGTAGCAATCTCACCCAGCTTAGTTTATTAGTGGTAAAGTAATTCTGGACTTTTAACATTTGCAGTATGATGACAATGGCTTTGGTTGAGGGATAGGAAGCTAGTTGTGGTTTATTGGGATTTTATTTATTATAAATCAATTTTTTCGGTTTTCTTCCCCAGTATCATATTTAGTCTGATTCGTTATGTATGATCTGCTGATATGAATGGAAATGGCAACACTCAATTGAGACAATGTCAGTGTAATACTAGAAGGTTAGAAGGTATCTACACAGTAATCTCAAGTTAGAAGGTATCTACACAGTAATGAACTGCTGAAGAAAACCAGAAGTATGAGTTAAAAATTTTCTTATGCCGTGGCTGGATTAAAAACTGTGATGATGTCTAACTGTTGATCAAAGGCAAAGTGCTAAAAAATGATGCTGCAAAGTCTTTGGTACATGGAGGAATGTCAGAACTGTGTACTAGCACAAACTTAATATTGTCATTGCAGAAATCTCAAGACAAGTGTTGACATTCTGAAAATCAATGCTGAAATAATTTTCTTACTTTTCACCGGAGGAACATCAAAATTTCTACGCAGAGAAAAAAACCATAAAAGAAACAGAACAGCCATCTTTATTTTAAAAAATAACAAAATGTTTTCTATTTGAGTTCAAGCCAATCACTATTACAATGCACTATGTCTGTTTTCACCTAAAAACTAGAGGAAGAAGAACCAGAACAGTTCTATGACAATTCACAGTACCTTGTCAACAGAACACCAAAAAAGATGATATTATACTGTAGATCAGGGGTATCAAACTGGTGGCCCGCAGGCCAGCTGCATCATGCATAAGCCATGCCCACCCAGCTCTTTAAAGTAAAAAAAAAAGTATTGATATGTCATGTGACATCAACGTGATGCGGCAAGTTTGATACCCATGCTGTAGATCAGGGGTGTCAAACTTGCGGCCCGTGGGCCGGATGTGTCACGCGCTAGCCACACCCACCCCTGGTTTAGCGGAGGGGAAAAAAGTTGTGATACCTCACATGATGACAACATGTCTTCATGAGTTTGACACCCCTGCTGTACATGATTGAAATGCTAAATTTGGAAATAGGCAGCATCTGGAATAATGGGAATATTTTGTAGTTGGTGTACAAAGTTAAGCAGGAGACACATTGATAGAGTTCTTCCCAAAACATTCATAGCTTCTAGCAAATACTTTCTTCCAACAACCTAAAAAGTCATTCTGCACTGCATCATTGAATCCAGAACACTGAAATCTGATTGACGGTGTACTTAGCAAATAGAGATGAGGAATCAATCAGCTAAAATAAACTTAAAGCAAAATAACAACATGATACAATCTTAACAATGTTACATATAATAATGCAGTTAAAGTAGATAATACAATACTGGATTTGATTTGGTAAACAGAGTTTCTGAAGAACTTTGGGCTAAAATTCATTAAAGAAACAAATAAAAATATCCCCCAAAAGGTGAAATAGTTGTTTGCTATAATATGTTTGTGAACATTTAAAAAAAAGTTATCCTCTGCAAACCTCCATGAAGTGAAGTATAGAGGTATAAACACATCACAAAATCAGAAAATCACATGCAACAGACAGAATGCCAAACTTTAAAATTCATTGGTTTATTTGAACAAAATAGTGAACCACAGAGTGAGGGCAAAGGAAGAAGGGGACGACAGAGAACGAGGTGGCTGGATGGAGTCGGCGTGAGCTTAAATGAAGCAGTTGGCGTGAGCTTAAATGGACTCCGGAGGATGGTAGAGGACAGGAAGGCCTGGAGGAACGTTGTCCATGGGGTCGCGATGGGTCAGACACGTCTTCGCAACTAATAACAACAACAAAGTGAACCACAATTTTAGCTTATCATGTCATGACAAAATTAGGTAACCTTGGATGTGATGTGCAAATACATAACTCTGTTTTGAAGTTTTCCAAGAAACTTTGAACAAATCAGTGTTACCTTAATCTTGTATCTCTTCCATGATCTTCACTGCTAATATCAGTTTGGGTCAATTGTTTATAGTGTAGTCAAACAGCATCCCAAAGACCACAAAGTTAAAGATAAATTCCACAAAAAAATTCCAAGCAGTGGTGTCAATTGTAACCTGGACTATTATTATAACCCCTCTATTGCAGTGATGGCAAACCTATGGCACACATGCCACAGATAGCCCGCGGAGCCATATCAGAGGGCACGCGAGGCATTGCCCTACGTCAGCTCCAGCACGCATGTGTATGCTTGCCAGCTGGTTTCCAGCCTTGGGGAAGGCCATTTCATCTTCCGGAGACTTCAGGGAAGCTTCCTGAAGACCTGGAGTGCGAAAAATGGCCCAATGGGCAAACCGGAAGTTCGGAAAAATGGACTTCCGGTTTGCCTGCTGTGCTGTTTTTTGCACTCTGGGTGTTGAGTCCCCATAAAAGAGGCGAGAGGCGAGGCTGTGATTTCAGCTCTTTATTCTGTTCAGTACATACTTCAGCAGAAGCAAGGTCTTTGGCAGGGATTTAAATAGGGAGCCGGCAAAACCGGCAGCCAATCGGAGCCTGGCAAGCAGGCAGCCAATCAGGCTACGCCTATGCAAATCCCTGGTCGGACTGGAGTAAGAACTTCTCCAGTCTTTTAATACATTACATCCCTCCCCCTTCAGCTTGATGCTTATTTGCATACGTAGTCTTCGAGATACGTAGGACGCCTAGCCAGCCTACTTGATCTGCGCAGTTCAGTCGGGGCGTTGGCTGGAGTCAGGGAGGACGTGTTATTGCTCTCTGGCTCCGTCTGTGGATTGTTCTGGAATCTCTCATTGTAGGGATGTAGCTGGATGTGCTTGTCTGTGTATGTATATACGTCCTGACAAACTCATTTCCCTGCATTGTTAAACCAGGGAGCAGATTCTCTGTCCTTCCCATTACCTTTTCCCCATTCAAGGGAGCTTTTGTAATCCTATTCCATTTAATCCTATTCCATAGAGCCGAGGTGGCGCAGTGGTTAGAGTGCAGCACTGCAGGCTACTTCAGCTGACTGCTAGCTGCAGTTCAGCTGTTCAAATCTCACTAGGCTCAAAGTTGACTCAGCCTTCCATCCTTCTGAAGTCGGTAAAATGACGACCCAGATTGCTGGGGGCAATATCCTGAACTCTGTAAACCGCTTAGAGAGGGCTGTAAAGCACTATGAAGCAGTATATAAGTCTGCTATTGCTATTAAATATCTCCTTTTTCCACTTTTCCTGCTTGAGTCCTAGATATCCAAGCACAGTTTATCCTGACTCACCCCTTCTCTATGTCTTCCAAACACCAGGACTGTTCAAGTAGGACAGAAGTGGATCTAGGCTTAAAAGGTCCTGTCCAAATCAACAAGCAGCAGAGAAACTGCATAGCCAAAAAGACCATTTTAGTTAAGGTTCCCCAAGGACATGCTGGATAATACAGTACTGTAAAGAAAGAGACTTGGGAATTGCACCAGCGTGCCTACCGTCCCTGTCCTAATGTTCTCTCTTATCAGTACCCATCTTATGTACAGTATATAAACCATGTTATATCTATGTATATTACCATCACGTACTTGACAAAACAAAAACAAAAAACAAAACCCAGAAGCACAATGTAATATCAATTTATAACATCAGTACAATAGAGACAGGCTTAAGAGAGGATCCAGTCTTTTGCTTTCTATCTGCCACTAAAATGCATGTGGAAGATTTCTTGCTGAGAAATGTTCTTCTCATCCTTCTTCCCCTATTATTATGATGCATGAGGAGATCGGCCCAGATTCAACACATAATCAGTCTCTTCCACTTGGATTAAAATTTTCCTCCTACACAGAACATTTAGGCTTTTCTGCATGATGGCAGAAATGCCCCAGGATTTAACATTTCAGAACCTTGAGAGAATGGCAGATAGAATGTGGGGATGTGGGGAAGGAAGGCAGCCAATTATCCAAAGACAAATTATTCCAGGTTTCATATAATATGAGGGGACGGAGACCAGTGACAAACCCAAAGTACTGACCTGAGTACACTGAGATAAGACAGAAGTTTTAAAAGTGTTTTAAAAGCATTGATGAACTTTGTTACATTTCACTAGATCAGCATGGCTGCAAAGAAAATTGAGCAATAACTATAGGGCATTGAGACCACTTCGTCATTCAAAGGCTCTACTTTGCCAGGGTATCATTTCTACCTATAAGATACAACTTGGACACAACATTTAAAAGTGACCTGGCCAACATACACAAAGCTCTGGGCCAAAGCTCTGCCTGACATAAGATCATATTCTGATGCAGGTAGAAGATATTAACAAATTAAGCACATTCTTCACATTGTTTACCTGAACCCATATTTTATGTAACTGACTGAAAAGTTGGAAAATAGCCACTAGTTATTTCACTTTTTTTGAAGCAGATATAATGTCCTACTCTTGATCTTTTGTACAATGGGCTGCTGCATTTTTTATGAGAGCTAATCTGAACAAATCTGAGTTAAATGCTACATCTTTATTTTTTATGCACAAAGAAAAATTCCATTGGGATTAAGTAACTCTAAAAACAGGCCAGGCATTGTAAATCATACTGAGACTTTTAAATCATACTGAGATTAAGAGCTCTAAAATGTTTCTGTGATGGATGTTTTGAATCAGACAATAAAAACTATTGATAAATATTAACTATTCCAATTATCTTTTAAAAGTATTGTCTTGTATCTTTGTATAACACTTGCTTTAATTGATTGTGCTCATCGCAGAACCAGGCCGAACCGGGAGCAACCCACCGCTATCATGGTGGCTATTAGATGATTTATACTTGCACTTGTGGATTCATATACAGATAGTCTTTGACTTACAATCATTCATCTAGTTACTGTTCGAAATTACAAGGGCATTGAAAAAGTGAACTTTATATAGGTAGTCCTTTTTATATAGGTAGTCCTAGTCCAGGGGTCAGCAACCCGCGACTCTGGAACCGCATGTGGCTCTTTCATTCCTCTGTGCGGCTCCCTGTCACTCAAAATATGTGTCACAACTGCCAATGTGTGACACCCGTTGGCATGCGATTTTTTGAGCTTTTTAAACCCCGGTAGGCCAATTATGGATAAATCCAAGACAAGAAAAGTTTCAGAAGAAAAAGAGAACGTTTAATTCAACTACATATGCTAGTTTTGTGGCCGCTCAGGAAATATTCAGGCACGGGAAGGGTTTTGTGGTTCCCAGTGTTTTATTTTCTGTGGGAAACGAGTCCAAATGGCTCTTTGAGTGTTTAAGGTTGCCGACCCCTGTCCTAGACTTACAACAGTGACCTTTCAAAGTTACAATGGCACTGAAGAAAGTGACTTATGACCGGTTCTCGCACTTACAACCATTGCAGCAACCCCATGGTCACGTGAAATTCAGACACTTGGCAACCAATTCATATTTATGATGGTTGCAGTGTCCAGGGTCAAGTGATCATCTTTGTGACCTTCTGACAAGCAAAGTCAATGGAGAAGCCAGATTCACTTAACAACTGTGCTACTAACTTAACAACTGCCGTGATTCACTTAACAACTGTGGCAAGAAAGGTAATATAATGGGACAAAGCTCACTTAACAACTGTCCCGCTTAGCAACAGAAATTTTGGGTCAATTGTGGTCATAAGCAGGGGTGAAATGCTGCCGGTTCGGAAGTGCTGGTCAGTCGTTGCAGAGCCGATGGAGCTGGCAGCGGTTGCAGCGCGGGGCTTCTCCTGCCAGCTTACCCCGCCTGGATGCCGCCATTTGAGTTCTTCTATGCTCTGTGCATGCACAAAGCATTCTGTACATGCACAGAGCGTAGAAGAATTCAAATGGTGGCATCCAGGCAGGCAGGGGAAGCGGGTGGGAGAAGCCCTGTCCCGCGACCGCCACCAGCTCCATTGGCTCTGCAACGACTGACCGGCCCTTCCGAACCGGCAGCATTTCACTCCTGGTCATAAGTCATGGACTACCTATACACTTATGACCGTTGCAGCATCCTGTGGTCAAATGATCAAAATTTGGACCCGTGGCAACTGGCAGGTATTTATGACGGTTGCTGTGTCCTGGGGTCATGGACATGACCTTTTGCAACCTTCTGACAAGCAGTCAATGGGAAAGCCATATTCACAACAACCATGTTACTAACTTAACTTCAGTAATTCACTTAACAACTGTGGCAAGAGAAGTCATAAAATGGGACAAAATTCACTTAACAACTGTCTTGCTTAGCAATGGAAATTTTAGGTTCAATTGTTGTCATAAGACGAGGACTATCTGTATGCCCACGTGAGTAGAGATCCTATAATGGAACTGCATGCATCAATATGCATTAATGGCATATGCTGCATGTCATCCCTTAGAGACAAAAGATAATAAGCCACAAGAGTTCATAGGAATTCGGTGATTTCCCTTGTAGGATTATGGACAACATATGTTAATCTCTTTCCCTCCATCCAACCTGTTACCTTTTCAGTAAAAAAGCAAATTGCCAAATGCTGTAATTAAGTATACATTCTTATTAAGCCAATGAAAAGCTTTCTGCTATAGGCTTGATTCCTCACTGACTTTATTGAGATAAACTAAGAATGAGTCATTTGGAAAGGGAATGATATGCAATCCAACAAGTGAGGACAAAATCAAGCTCTTCAACATCCATTAATTTTTATTTGTTACTTTACTGATCTTAAATTAAGGTGGTTGCAGTGATTCTCTTTTAGTTATAAAATGTAAATTAGATGCGTGGGTGCACTAATAAAAGGATTCAGAAATAATCTGAACAAGAATGTAATGACAGCATATCGAACAATGGAGCACTCATTTGTAATATTGTATTCCACTTGTAGTGTCATTTGTTATGAAAGAGGCATCAGTAGTTCCCAGGTTTTCTTATAAAAAACAAAACTGGGAACTAGTGAGTGGGTTACGAATATAAACTATTGGTAATTCTTGAAATAGGCTGATAATGGGACAATAACTTTAAAAAGGGTATTTTGATTGATAACACAGCCTATCTTGGTGAAAATTCCTAGATTTTTCTTTCAAAAGTCTTTGCTTTCATATTTGATAAAGTATGTTTTTTCCCTGAATCGACTATACATCTAGTTTTTGCTCTGACATGTCATTGAGTGGACATATTTTCGATACATTGGGAAAAGCGCCCCAGCAATCCAGCCGCTCCTTTAAACATTCTCCATCTTATGATTTTGAGTGAATTTGTCATTTCCATTCATCTCTTGCCCAGTTAGAATAGAATAGAACAGAATTCTTTATTGGCCAAGTGTGATTGGACACACAAGGAATTTGTCTTTGGTGCATATGCTCTCAGTGTACATAAAAGAAAAGATACATTTGTCAAGAATGGTTGCCATATGGTTCAAGTAAGCAATCAGGAAACAATCAATAGAGATATATTTAGTTAACCATGATGGTGCTTATGGTCTTACTTCAGCTTTCCTTTGCTTTACTGATCTGAAAAGGTCATAAATGCAAGGATTGGTGTCAAAGCTACTTTTTCATCATCGTCATAACTGCAAATGATCACTATGTGAGACAGTTGCTAAGCAAGGTCTACCTGTATTAGAAAAGCAGTCAAATTTCATTATGTTTAATAGCTATATCTCCACTTTGCCTTCATCATATATAGTATATGTCCTTTTGTGAGGAAGAAGAGCGATTTCAAAATACGATGAATAAATAAAAAATAAATAGTATGCCTTAATTCTTCACATGTCAATACAGTGGCTTTAGGTTCTCACCCAGACATTATTTCAATGGCCTGACAAAGCCTGATGACTAAACTCTTAAGCAGCGCAAATGACGCTTGGCATTGTGTTTGCATTCAAATGAATAAAAGAAACCTGTTGCTTTAAATCAGGGTTGCTGTGACTCTGGAAACAAAGTAAACAGTGTCTTGGTAAAACCTTGTTCCAAACACATAAGAGTCTGATGACAGGTGCTCTGACTGAAGGTCATTGCTGTTCTCAAAAAGGATTTTCCCAGTCCAGGCCTCAGAACTTCACTGTAAGCTCTTTAAATCACTTTAACGAGTGAACAGAATTTGCAACTGTAGGTGAAAAGCTGTTGGTAGAAGATTTGGGCTGAAAGAGGAAACGGCTTAAACAGCAAAACTAGGTAAGTGAAAATGTTCTGTCTCTATTGTAGAGAAATGAGAATGGAATCCCCAGACAGCTAGGAAGGATACAAGCCTAGAAATTCAGTCTGTATCAGAGAAAAGAAGCCCGTTCAAGGCCTGGGATTTCCATGTTCTAGTTTTTAATCTTTTCAATATTTACTCTGCTTCTTTCCATTTTTCTCTTACCATAGGATATTTGTTATAACAGAAAAGATGAAATGGTTGTGTGATGGTTTTTGATTGATGATGAAGGGAGCCCTCCATCTAGAATAGTGTTTCTCAATTTCAGCAACTTTAAGTTGTGTTGAATTGGAGGCCACATATGTTAAAGTTGATGAGATTGAGAAGTACTGACCTGGCAGGTCTTTTAAAAAGACACCCCCCAAAAAATGTTTCCCCCTATTGCGGATCTTTTGTTTGCCCAGACACAACCCCCCAACCACTTTTCTTAAATCACCTGGCATGCTCTGACATCATTTATGAGAATACCAAAATGAGAATTCTACTTTTTAAAAGAGTCAGTTTGCTTGTGTGTGTGTGTGTGTGTGTGTGTGTGTGTGTGTGTGTGTGTGTGTGTGCATATGTGAAAGAAATAAAAGTTGATCCTTTATTAGGCAGCGTTTTTAGTGTCTGAGAGAGGAAGACTGCATTTATGGAAAAAAAGTAATTTTTGAACTTGCCTGTAAGGCAATGGTAAACACAAATGTGATGGTTAACAGAAGAGCAAAAATGAAAACCTCTTAAATTTATAGTTTAATTGTATATTTTCATTGAACTTTGAATAACCACCCTGAATTCAACAATCCTGTAAGTCAGCATCTTACTTTGAGTAAGCATGTATTCCTGTTATTAAAATATTATTCACTTTAACTTTGGTAGGTATGAATGTACGCATATGTAAATACTGATACATTACTGAGTTAACAGGTTGGGATAAAGGCATACCGAGAACTTATTGCTCTGACAACTCTATGAATAACTTCAGTCCACACCCATTAATGTTCACATAGTTAAATAATCCGAAGTAACACAACTAAAAAGGTACTCTGTTTGAAACAAAACAGTGAAATGCTAACAATTGCATCCATCTGCACAAGATTAGTTGACAATATTCTGGACCAAGAGGCCAAGCTTATGGTCACTCATGCTTTGGTCACTTCCCAGTTGGACTATTACCACACTCTCCATATAGAGCTAACCTTGAAGACCATCCATATATTAAAATGCAATAGCTCATGCGGTGTTGGGCACCCCCTGGTTTGTGCATATTACCCAGCTGTTGCACAAATCTTAGTTTCTTCCCAGGTGCAATTCAGGGTGCTGGTTATCGTTTTTAAAGCCCTGCATGGCATGGGGCTAGGTTATTTGTGGAACCATCCTTGGGGGTCTCTGCCTGTTCCACCAGGTTGCAGAGGGCAGGCCTACTCCAGGTCCCTCAAATATTGCCTTCTAATGAGATCAAGCAAGTTTGCTTTTCTGCAGCAGTTTGTGCCCTGTGGAATACACTTCCTTCTGGTCCAGAGACCCCCAAACTTTCACCCTTCTGAAATGCTGGAAAAAACTAGCTCTTCTCCCCAAGCATTGGGAAACAGTGAGGTTAAATTAAGAATTGAATTAATGTATTAATATATATTATACATTATACATTAATACATTGAAAAGCTTTGGTTGAGGCACCATGTTCTGCTTTTACTTTTTTTTGAAGGGATTATTGTGGTGATCATACCAAAGTTGTGGCAAATTAAATGAATAGCCATATAAATAAATATCCTATTAATTATAGTATATACTGTATTATAAATGAAATTGAGACAGAGCATTTAAAATAATGTGTTTTTCCTTGGAGCTCAGCCAACTCTGTGTCTTCATGTTTGCTAGAATGCTTTTGAAATGAACATGTTTAGACTTGCTTTTAAGAGACACAATGATGCTATCATGCAGAAATCTAAAGAAGCGGGTAACATAGCCAGCTCTTTCTCCTGTTTCTCACCCATACTTTTCCATCTTACACAGCAATGCTCATAACAAATTGTAATGATGTCAACATGATGAAACATGCACATCACGCAACAGCTGCAGTTGTGTACTTGACTCACATCTGAAGCAAATACATAAATCACAGTCTGTGCATAATGATGTCATCATGCACATGTCATCAGTTGCCCCTACCATGCCCTCCGCAGGTGCCCATGGTCTTACATATTTCTTTATGTTTGCAGCATCTTCTAATCCATTGCTATTTTGTATCTCTCTCACACATCACTTTCTCCTACATCTCTTTCTGTCTCCCCGATTTCATCCATATTTGTGAGCCTAGTTCACTGGTACAGATCTAGGATAGTAGATCTGTTCAGATGCTACAATAAAACAACCTGTCTCCTTGGCTGAATGTGTTGGATGACTATCTGTCAGAGATGTTGTAATAATGTATTTGTCTTCTGCACAGAAGATTGAACTAATTTCCAGTATCCCTAGTAATCCCGCAACTCAATATTCTGAACAGCAAGCAGCTCTGTACTTCCCAAGTTGTACAGAAGTTCTGATCTCTATGCTTATAGTGGAGCTGTCCAAACAAGAGGGCTTTTGTGTATATTAAAAGGTTTCCACATGAGCTGGCCTTTGATAGTTTAATTAAAGTTTTATTACATTACCTGGTCATGTGAACTAGTGTTCAGTTTCATAGAGTAGGGAGAGCAAAGCATTCAGTGTTATTCCTGATTACTGTTTTTAAAATTTTTAATGGCTTAGAACTTTAGTTACAGAGGCTGTGACTCTTGTAGCATGAGTCAGACTGCTATAAGATCACTTGAGGAACTACTATTATACAAACTTCAGGTGAATAATAAACTTCTGATTTTCCCCTGAAGACTTCCTGTTGAAAAATGCACCCTCTGGAGTTGATCCCAAGGATCAAGACCTTCCTTCCTTCCTTCCTTCCTTCCTTCCTTCCTTCCTTCCTTCCTTCCTTCCTTCCTTCCTTCCTTCCTTCCTTCCTTCCTTCCTTCCTTCCTCAAAAATAAAAACCAAGGTGTTTCTCAGAGATTTTCTGTACAGTTTTCTATAAATAGGCTTTTGCTGCTTTTACCAATGAATCAAAGAATAATGAAATAAGAACAAGGCAGAATTCAGATATGAACTTTTTTTGTGCTGAAGTTGGGCTCTACATTTTGACTTTAAGAAAAATGTTAGTCTGATACTGACATGTTTATTGTATTTATATAATAGAATAAGCTTTGGCAGATCTCTGACCTATAACTGGATAATACAGGAGGAATTGTTTGATGTAGGAAGGCAATCAGAAGGATATAATTAAATTTAGTAGATGGAAAAGAAAGAAAAATGTTATACTTTATTTCATCTAAGGCCCAACAAGTTGCCCTGGTTGCTGCAGCTGGCTCTCTTAAGCAAAACATTCTCCAAGTCCATCATGTCTAGTTTAGAACTGGGTATGTCTAGTTTAATTAAAAGAAGGATCAGGGGAGACATGATAGCAGTGTTCCAATAGCTCAGGGGTTGCCACAAAGAAGAGGGAGTCAAACTATTCTCCAAAGCACCTGAAGGCAGAACAAGAAATAATGGGTGGAAACTAATCAAGGAGAGAAGCAACTTAGAACTAAGGAGAAATTTCCTGACAGTTAGAACAATTAATCAGTGGAACGGCTTGCCTCCAGAAGTTGTGAATGCTCCAACACTGGAAGTTTTTAAGAAGATGTTGGATAACCATTTGTCTGAAGTGGTGTAGGGTTTCCTGCCTAAGCAGGGGGTTGGACTAGAAGAGCTCCAAGGTCCCTTTCAACTCTGTTATTATAATTATGTTGTCCTGAAATATCATCTGCTGACTGGACAGGGAAAGAAGTACCACTTCATAGCCAGCAGAAGTGCCCTTCACCTAGTGTAGAATAATATACCACATTTCTTTCTTTGATATTGCTAAATCTATTTGACAAAATTATTGGACCAGAGGAATACTGTCGATATAACTTACTTGGACTTCAGTAAGGCATTTGTTGAAGTAGACCATAACCTATTACTAGATAAAGTAGAAAAATGTGGGTTAGACAGCATCACCACCAGATGGATTCGTAACTGGCTGACCAACCGCACTCAACGTGTAGTCCTCAATGGAACTGCAGCTACATGGAGGGAAGTATGTAGTGGACTACCCCAAGGCTCTGTTTTAGGCCCAGTACTCTTCACCATCTTCATCAACGACTTGGACAAGGGGATAGATGGGAAACTCATCAAATTTGCAGATGACACCAAACTGGGAGGAATAGCCAACACTCCAGAAGATAGGCTCAAGATACAGAAGGATCTTGACAGACCTGAACATTGGGCACTATCTAACAAAATGAAATTCAATGGTGAAAAAAGTAAGGTTCTACATTTAGGCAAGAAAAACAAAATGCACAGGTACAGTATATGTGGTACCTTGCTCAATAGTAGTAACTGTGAGAGGGATCTTGGAATACTAGTGGACAACCATTTAAATATGAGCTAGCAGTGTGCAACAGCTGCCCAAAAAAAAGCCAACACAGTTCTAGGCTGCATAAACAGAGGGATAGAATCAAGATCACGTGAAGTGTTAATACCACTTTATAATGCCTTGGTAAGGCCACACTTGGAATACTGCATTCAGTTTTGGTCGCCACAATGTAAAAAGGATGTTGAGACTCTGGAAAGAGTGCAGAGAAGAGCAACAAAGATGATTAGGGGACTGGAGGCTAAAACATATGAAGAACGGTTGCAGGAACTGGGTATGTCTAGTTTAATGAAAAGAAGGACTAGGGGAGACATGATAGCAGTGTTCCAATATCTCAGGGGCGGCAACAAACAAGAGGGAGTCAAGCTATTCTCCAAAGCACCTGATGGTAGGACAAGAAGCAATGGGTGGAAACTGATCAAGGAGAGAAGCAACTTAGAACTAAGGAGAAATTTCCTGACAGTTAGAACAATTAATCAGTGGAACAACTTGCCTCCAGAAGTTGTAAATGCTCCAACACTGGAAGTTTTAATGAAGATGTTGGATAACCATTTGTCTGAAGTGGTGTAGGGTTTCCTGCCTGGGCAGGGGGTTGTACTAGAATACCTCCAAGGTCCCTTCCAACTCTGTTATTCTATTCTATTCTATTCCATATTGCCAATCGGGTATTTGTAGTAGTTTAGAAGTAAACAAATTCACTTAAGATGATTGCCTAAAATATATATCCCATTCGAGAGAAGAAAACTTCTAAAGAAAACAAAATACATACACGAACTTAGTTGAACTAAACCACTCTTCCCCAAACTTGGTTGCAGAAATCAAATCTCCAAATGTTTATACATAGTGATGCTGGCTGAGGAATTTTGAGAGTTAAGGCTAAGTTAAATCTTGTGGGTATTTAAATGGGGTAGAATTTGCCTAGAATCTCTTTGAATGCCACAATTGTGCAACAATGATGTTGTGAGTCTGCATTGCTGTCTGCATGAGTCTGTGGCCATGGTAAGGTAGAAATGCAGTCCCACAAGACTCTATAAAAATTAAAAATTAAGGAAGTTTGTTATTTATGTAAATTAAGTGCATTATATATATTTATATGCAGCTCAAGACAATTCCTCCTCATTGAATGTGGCCCAGGCAAGGCAAAAGTTCCCCTCGAGGAGGGGTGGCGAACTATGGCGCTTTTACGATCTGTGAACTTCAACTCCCAGACCTATGCTGGCTCAGGAATTCTGGGAGCTGAAGTTCACAGATCATAAAAGGGCCATAGTTCCCACCCTTGCCCTAGGCCTAGAGGATACCATGAGAATGGTAGAAGGGACTTGGTCCTCATCAAACCAAACCATTGCTTGGGGGAATAAGCTCAGTACATAAAGTTGGTAGTTTGCCAGGCTCTAGAAATACAGGGAAGGCACATAGGTCAAGATCAGATGATATCAAAGTTACCAGATTCAGTTAAAAAACCCATGTAAAATATATTTCTGTTATAATTCATTAATTGGCTTTTTAATCAATCACATTGCTAATCTCATAACTCCTCGAAAGAGTTAATGTCACTTGCTCAAGATCACTGAATGAGTAACACTGTGGAACTAAGTATGAGCTTAGAGTTCTATTGATTATATTATTCTGGCTTATTCAGTATCGTAGTATTACAAATCACATTGCAAAAGATGGTAAAAGATATAAAATAGTTTTAAAAGTTATAGACTGAATTCTTATATTACAGGCCCTGCATATAGTTCTAAAGCTATTTAGCAGCAAATAGAGTTTTCTGTATTTTTTTATTACTTTCTAGTATTTCCCCAAAGTTCAAACCCCTCATCTGGAAGCCCTACTGTTTATTGTGTCTCTAATTATATTTACCCAATGTGTCCACCTGCAGGAATTTGATATTGTTCATTGATGTTTGCTATGAGATTGGTAATTGTATATACACCAATCCAAGTATGAATATGGCAGCCTTGAATGTTAATAGAGCATTTTAAAGAACAAAAAAAAAACAGAAATTAGATGGGCAGTTTTAAGCTAACAACACTGAGCAATTAGTTCCTTATTGTAAGTAAGAGGAAGGAACCTGAAATTGCTGGTACATGTTTTATGCAACTGAAAACCTAGCTGTGTTTTTTTCCCCCCTGTCATCAGGGTGTGGACAGGGTGATAGGTAACATAACAATTCATACTTTGAATTCTTGTAGACATTTCCTGAAGTCCGCTCAGAATAAGCTGAAGAAAAAATATGCCCAGGTGTAGCTTGAGGAATAAGGATGAATACAATTAAAATAATGACAAAGACTTTTTAAATTTGAAAACATACATATGGCCTGTCCCTTTTAGAAAATAATGCTATATTTATTGAACTATTAGACTGAAAAAAGATGTGGACATGAAAAAAAAAGGGGGGATAATTTTGCTTCTTATTTTAACGCAAACCAACTAAATTCATACTTCCTAAATTAACAAGTGAACTAGAACACAATCTTTTAGCATTTGCATTTCTCCAAATTATGAGAGGCAATTAATTGATCCAAGTAGGAATACAAAAAAGCATGAAGTAGAAAAATTGTGTAAAATACAACTTCATAAATAATTAAGTACACGAAAATGGTTGTAAATATATTATCTAAGTTTTGTCCACTTTTAAGTGTGTTACGATTTACTATAAATGTTTAGAAAAGAACACTGCTATTAATAGGAGCCAGGATGGATTAGCCAAGAATAAATCCTTATCTCTTTATGCCAGAGTGATTAGTTTAATAGTCCAAGGTATGCTGAAGATGCATCGTACTTTGATCTCAATAAATTGTATGATAAATTATATGACAACCTTATTGACAAGATGGATAAGTATAAGCTAAAGGGCATTGCAGTTCAGAGCATTTGCAACTGATTGAACATCTGTAATCAAAAGTAGCTTAAGCATGGTTTTGCAGCAGCTTGGAACAAGTATTGGGAAGGAACCCCCAGGGCTCAATCCTTCCTCCTGCGCTATTTAGCATTTTTATAAAGAATTTATGGAATGAAGGAATGTAGGAATGTTTACCAGATTTCCAAGTGACAGCAAGCTAAGGAAATATCTTAGAGGACAAAAATCATAATTCAAAATTACCTTAATAGGCTTCAACATTGGGCCAAACCCAACAAGGTTTGGCCCAATGTTTGGCCCACTAGGTTTGGCCCACTAGGTCTGTGACAAGACTAAGGACCTATATCTCAATTGAAAAAATCTAATAAATTATAAGCTTGGGGAGATTTACCTTGGAGACGTGTGTGAAATCTACATGTACTAAATTGTCAAGCACAAACAACCAGTCCACATGTAAAGGTTCAAAATTACTGATTTATTGCTCAAGCCTGTGCACAGGAGTCTTCTCAGACTAATAGTTTACACATGTGTAAAACTAGATAAGGGTCAACAGCATTCAAGAGGGGGTTGGACTTTGTCTTTCTGTGACTATGTAGAGATTTCTAAACTGATGCCTTGCTTGATTCCTCCCCTGACTCTGCCAGTCTCTCCTACACAAATGGACCTGTAAGTAGCAAGGGAGCAAGTGTGTTACAATGCTATGACAGAGACTCTATACGTTATGTATATCCATCTGACATTGCAGCACTAGTACAAAAAGGCAGGTGGCACTACAATGTACATTTCATCATTTTGTTGTCATAATAAATAAGTATGGATATCTAAACATGTACAGCACAGCAACTTAACAAGTCAGTATAATCTTGGCCTGCAATAATTGAACCACCAAATTTCTATATGCAGAGTTTGAGATAGACCATGCTTGCTTCCTCCAGAGCTGAAAAATAACCTTAAAGTATTTGAAAGACTGTACTTAACTGTACTATTACCAGGCAGTAATCATTTATGTTTGTGCCTAACAAATCTTTCAGTGAAGACTGTGACCCTCATTTTTGTACAATTAATAGATTTTCCCCCCTAAACAGTAAGAGATTCCACATGAGTTGTTGACAAGGCAGCAAATGCATCAGTACACAGATGCACAGCTATTGGTTTACAGTTAGTTTTGGAGGATGAAACTCCATTTATTTCACTGCTAGCACCATGGAGACAACATAGATTATAAATAGAATGGGACCCAGAATATACTGATGCTTAAAATCTTGCTGGATGAGGATATGAAGTTGAATTAACAAACTATCTTGGCTGTAACATCTAGCTTGCATCAAAATCAGGTCTGACTCACTTAATAACCATCTTGCTTAGCAATGGAACGTCTGGTCTCAGTTGTAGTTGTAAATTGAGGACTACATGCATGGGAACCACCAATTAATATTCACTTTCAATGACTTAGCAACTGTAAGTTTAATATAGTAATTTCTGAGGGGCAGATAATGTCATGGCTCTGCTGGACATGTCCTTTGATGAAGCAGAGGCACCTAGGGAAATAGTCTTGGGGTGACCCAAAGGTGCTTTTTCAAGAGGCAACTGGACTTTCTGGTTTTTCTTTGAAGACATTTTGCTTCTCATCCAAGAAGCTTCTTCAGCTCTCTCTGAAGAAGCTTCTTGGATGAGAAGCAAAACGTCTTCAAAGAAAAACCAGAAAGTCCAGTTGCCTCTTGAAAAAGCACAACCATGACCTGGATGACTCAGAATCGCCATAGACAGTCTTGGTGTGAATTATTCAAGTAATGGTACAACCACTGACTCCATTCCGACTGAGGAAATTCCTATAAGCCCCCAGGTTGCCTTGCTTATTTTATTTATTTATTTATTTATTTATTTATTTATTTATTTATTTATTTATTTATTTATTTATTTATTTATTTATTTATTTATTTATTTATTTATTTATTTATTTATTTATTTTTATTTGTCAAAATGTATACAAGATAACAGGTATGGTATAAACATAAAGAAAAGCACAGTAGGTATAGGTAAATTTGGACAATAGGACAGTAGGACAGGGACGGTAGGCACGATGGTGCCCTTAGCCCTATGATAGCCTCTCCAAGTGTAAAATTCAGGCACTCCATCCTAAGCAGAGGCATGTGATAAAGATTTAATAGCAGAAAGCAGAACTTTGTAGATCTGAGAGATTTGCCAAGAAGCAAGCCTACAGAAGAGCCAATGTTGAAGAACGAACTTCCCCAGTCATGTATGGGGTAGAGATACCGCATGGCTGATTTCTTGGCCTTCCTCCCTAAGAATGTTTCCTGGTTTTGATCTTTGCCAAGTTTGTTGACTACTTTCACAGTTACCATTTTAAAATATTGGTAAAAAGGATTATTTTCTTCTTAAAAGTTCAACCAGAGTTTGCATATCACTGGACTGAGGCAGGCATCCAGTTTCCCATCTTGTTGGCTGGCAGCCAGTACTGCCAGCACATAAAAGATAAGGAGTAACTCTAGAGTACAGTCTACAGGTAGTCCTCAACTTATGACTGATTGCTTAACCAATCAAAGTTATGATGGACTTAAAAAAAGAGAGAGTGGGAGAGAGAGAGCTACTTATGAACCTTCCCCAAAGTTACTATTGCCGCCCTCCTCCGTTGATCACATTTCAGGCCTTTGGTAACCAGCTTGTATTTACGACGAGTTTGCAGCATTCTGTGATCACATGATTGGGATTTGAAATGCTTTTTTTGCCATTTTCTGGCAGAAACCCCCCCCCCTCCAAATGCCCATTGAATATGCTGGACTCACTTAAAAACTGCAGTGACTCACTTTATCACTGTCAAAAATAAAGTTGTAAAATTGAGTCCAGTCATGTGGTCATTTCCCCCTTCTTCTCAACCCTTTCCCTCTTCCTTCATATATCGATTTTGTAAATCCTTTTCAGTGTATGATCACACTACCCCAATGTCTTATTTCATATTACTTTTTTATTCACTACAATTCATTTGGTGCCCATTCATTCCTGGTCCTATCTCTTCTTGTTTTATTACACACGGTTTTTAAACCTTTACAATAAACCATAAATTTAACTCATTCTGCATTAGTTTCTCCTGACACTTCCATGTAACCAAGTGGGAAGAAGAAAAAGTTTATATGTAGCTGTTTTTATTTTTGACAAACATTCATTCCTTGAAACAGATCACACACTTACACTAACTTTCTATTAACCTTTGGACATCTGAAAATGTTTATAGCTAGTCCCCACCTCACTTCAGTTATGTAGCCCTTTAGTAGACTCTGAATTAAAGTACTTAACCATGCCCTTCTTTGGTGTTCCTGTCTATCTAACTTAGCTATTCCAAAAACCAAATAATTTTCACATGAAATTCATTTAGAATTCACGTTTCAGTGACACATACTGTCAGAACAGCACAAAAACTTTTAGAAATATAACACTGACGCACTCTCCAATTTCCCATTCCCTGTGAAATTTGCTGTGAGACTTGTATTTGCATACCTATTGAGTATCATGGATTTTCTGAAATGGCCAAAGGCTGAGCCTTCAGGAAAACCCTTCTCAAAAAAAAAAAAAAAACCCCCAGTAAAAATCAGTACAACATCTCATGAAGTTTGTTTTTTGAGCTAGGAATATAACAAAGAAATTTGTGAGCAAACCAGTTACCTTTGGTGTAAAGCTTGATATTGAGGAACAAGGAAAGTGGAGATGAAGGATGCATCTCCCCCCCCCCAGAAGTTGTGAAAAGTTGTCTGATTCTATTTGTTTTCTTTAATTCAATTTAAGATAAGGTGACCAGACGTCCCGATTTTGGCGGGACAGACCCGCTTTTTAATGGTTTGTCCCGCGTCCCGCCCGCCCTCTTAAAAAGTCCCGATTTTTTGAAAGGGGCGAGGGAGGGCTGGGGGGCGAGCTCTCCCCTGCAGGGACGGCCGGCCGCGGCTCATGGGGGGCGAAAGACAAATACAATTTTCGGCGGGCACGGCTTTGCAAGGGCTCTTCACAAGTTTGGCAAGTTTCACAAGAGCCGTTCGCGTGCAGGGCAGTTTATAAATAGCGGCCGCCAGGTAGGGAGCCGGCCGGGGTTGCACAGGGCTGGGGGAGGCTCGCTAGCCCGGCAGCTCCGGCCGCAGGAAAGAGCGGGGGGGGGGTGCCGTACTGGGAAGGGCCAGCAGTCACCGCCGCCTGAGGGGGCCACCCCGCCCGCCCGCCCGCCCGCTTCGCTGCAGGGGACGCTGCACCGGATCCCGAGTCGCGCCGGCTCTCCCGCAGCCCCGATGCCCGCCGACCTGATGGAGAAGAGCTCCTCCTCACCCGCGACGGCCATCCCGGCCAGCGCCGGAGGAGTCAACGCAGGACGCCCGCCCGCCGCCCACAGCTGAGAGGCCTGCTGCTGCTGCTGCTGCTGCTGGGCCCCCAGTCCCGGCGGCGGGAAGGCTGCGGCGGCGGCCCCAGCCTGCTGAGCCAGCGCCGGCCCGAGGGTCATGGATGCGACTCCTTCGCTCGGGCCGCCCCTGGAAGGTGGAGAGGCGCCTGATGCAGCCCCGCCCTCTCGAAAAGGCCGGCGTCACGGTGGGCGGGGCGGCCCGAGCGAAGGAGTCGCATCCATGACCCTCGGACCGGCGCTGGCTCAGCAGGCTGGGGCCACCGCCGCAGCCTTCCCGCCGCCGGGACTGGGGGCCCAGCCGCAGCAGCAGCAGCAGGCCTCTCAGCTGTGGGCGGCGGGCGGGCGTCCTGCGTTGACTCCTCCGGCGCTGGCCGGGATGGCCGCCGCGGGCGAGGAGGAGCTCTTCTCCATCAGGTCGGCGGGCATCGTGGCCGCGGGAGAGCCGGCGCGACTCGGGATCCGGTGCAGCGTCCCCTGCAGCGAAGCGGGCGGGCGGGCGGGGGGGGTGGCCCCCTCAGGCGGCGGCGACTGCTGGCCCTTCCCAGTACGGCACCCTCCTCCCGCTCTTTCCTGCGGCCGGAGCTGCCGGGCTAGCAAGCCTCCCCCAGCCCTGCGCAACCCCGGCCGGCTCCCTACCTGGCGGCCGCTATTTATAAATTGCCCTGCACGCGAACGGCTCTTGTGAAACGACATTAGCGGTCTTTTGCCCTCTGCGCATGCGCAGCGTTCTGCGCATGCGCAGAGGGCAAAACCCGGTGTCCAGGCGGCCCCGCCTCCTTCGGTGTCCCGCTTAAAAAAAAAAATCTGGTCACTTTAATTTAAGAAGATTGCAGTTTTACTACCATCTTACTTGAGCAAAAAGCCTCCCTGAATTCAAGTGGATTCATATCTGAGTAGGTGTTTATAGAACTGCAAGGAGCAATTTAGCCAAACATTTTATATAGTTTTACATTCGTTAGAAGAAGAAAAAAGGAAGGAGGGAGTTTTGGCAATCTGCTGTGTTCTTTGAATAGATGTTTTCTTGTTTAAGTCTCTGTACTGTAATATAGCGTTACCTGGAATTAAGTCACATTTTGGGCTCTTCCTATTCACTAGTTCTTTAGGCTGCATAAAGGATACCAGCATTATGTACTGCCTGAAAGGATTGGTGAAGCACATCATAGTAAAACTGCTATGAATTTAAGGGGAAAGCATTATTGTAACAACTGACTAGCAATGTTTGACTTAGGACATCCTGAGGTATTTGCTGGAGATCAATGGAAGGCAAGAAAAAAGAAGTTTCTGGGACATGTTGTGGTGATGTGCAAATCAGAAAAGACATGGATTAATAGCAGAGGTGGGTTCCTCCTGGTTCGGACCGGTCTGCCAGAACTGGTAGCGACCCGCTGGTGATGTCACGATGATGTCACGGAACCAGTTCGGTCAGTGCCGGTCCTTGGGTGCCACCATATTTTTTTTTATTTTTTGGAATTTTTTTAAAAAAATTTCTTCTGAGCATGTGCAGAAGGCGAGTTTCCGGCACTGCGCATGCTTCACATTCTTGTTTTTGGCTTTTTAAAAAAATTTTTTTTTTATTTTTTGGCACTGCGCATGCGTGCGCCCACGCAGCGTGGCACGCGGCGTTGGAGGAAGCGAAACAGCAGCGAGGTAAGTTAGAACCCACCCCTGATTAATAGGTACATAAAATGCAGCTTTTTTGACATGCTCGTCCATGGAGAGGCATGTCGGGCCGATGTGCATAGAAGTGGTGCACCTAATTCAATGGTCCCCAACTTTTGAGCACCAGGGACCAGTTCCATTGAGAAAGGTTTTTCCGCGGACCAGAGGGGTGTGTGGTTTTGCATGCTGCCTGCATCCTGCAGTTGGGGCTTTACTTAGTTGCACAGACCAGTTGCTGGCATTCCGCGGACCGGTGTTGGTCCATAGACCGGGGGTTGGGGACCCCTGACCTAATTGATATCTGTCTTATTACTAAGTATACAAATATTATTTCTTTAGGGCTTTAGGGACCAAATGTGTATCTTGGGGGAGGGAAGAACAAAGCAAATAGCTTGTATTATGCTACCCTGGAAAGCATAATGAAATAATCAGAAGCCTGTACCTGATTTTGAAAATGTTGGCAGGCTTGACTTATTCCTTAGTATTCTTATCAGTAAGTAGTGAAAAGACCCACCCAGATAACATTTCTAACTACTCCTCTTGGGATAAAAGAATATTTATTTATCAATTAAATATCCACAAAATTCCAGAGATATGGGGATCACACAGGATTGTTACATTGTATGTAAGATAGATGTATTTGTGTTTAACTGGTATTAATTGTTTAAAATTAAAAACAGTTAAACACAATGTCATTTTAATAATTGGCCACCCAGAATCACATTTTTAGATGGCAATTATAGAAACCTGATTGATCAATCAATCAATAAATGTTCTACCAAGTAGAGTCCAATTCTCTCCTTTACCTTCCACCATGCATAATTCACTTGAGGCTGAATATACAGGTAGTCCTCAACTTTCAACAGTTCATTTAGTGATCATCTGAAGTTACAACAGCACTGAAAAAAGTGACTTATGACCATTTTTCACAATAGCAATAGCACTAGCACTTTACTTATATACCGCTTCATAGTGCTTTACAGCCCTCTCTAAGCGGTTTACAGAGTTCAGCATATTGCCCCCAACAATCTGGGTCCTCATTTTACCGACCTCGGAAGGATGGAAGGCTGAGTCAACCTTGAGCCTAGTGAGATTTGAACAGCTGAACTGCTGAACTAGCAGTCAGCCTGCAGTGGCTGCATTTAACCACTGCACCACTTCAGCTCATCTTGTGAGCTGAAGTGAGCATTGCAACATCTCCCTAGTCATGTGATCAAAATTCAGATGCTTGGCAACTGACTCGTATTTATGATGGTTGCAGTGTCCCAGGGTCATGTGATCACTTTTTCAGGTCTTCTGACAAGCAAACTCAATGGGGAAGCCAGATTCACTTAACAATGGTGTTGCTGACTTATCAACTGCAGTGATTCACTTAACAACTGTGGCAAGAAAGGTCATAAAATGGGGCAAAACTCACGTAACAACTGTCTAGATTAGCAACATAAATTTTGAGCTCAATTATGGTTGTAAGTCGAGGAATACCTATACTGTAGGGGTCTTTGAATGCTAGGGGTGGTTGGCACTCTAAGGGCCTCCCCTTCCCACCTTTTGACTTATAACTATTTATTTGAAGAAATTGAAACCAATAAAGCATTTCTGATCATGAGAGAGAGAGAGAGAGAGAGAGAGAGAGAGAGAGAGAGAGAGAGAGAGAGAGAGAGAGAGAGAGAGAGAGAGACTCAAAAGATTTCATCTTTGTGTTACTAAAGGTTAAAACATACCCCTGATACTTTTTGCATTCATTCTCAAGAAAATTAATGTTTAGCATTGAAGCAGGGGATAAATAATCTAGACTTCTTTTTTCCATATTTATTCTGTACATTTAATATTTTATTTTAATTGGGTAATCTCTGTAAGCAGAGGTCTCCAACCTTGGCAACTTTAAGACTTGTGGACTTCAACTCCCAGAATTGTAGTAGTAGTAACATAGTACATAGTACATAGTAACAGCATAGCTGGCTGGAGAATTCTGGGAGTTGAAGTCCACAAGTCTTAAAGTTGCCAAGGTTGGAGACCCCTGCGTAGAGGATCTTGGGAATTGCCTTGAAAGACAGGGGGAATTGCTGCTACCAAAGCATGATCAGATAAGCACAGGTTGAACCCATGCCAAGAAACAAACTGCCTCAGGGAGACCTCTCCCTGATTCAGGGAAGGAGGAGGGAAGTTCAGTCAGATTTGCAAGATCCTGGTACAATTGTTGTTTATATAAAATTGATTTCTTAGTCTGGTCTATCTTAAGGACTGACAGGCATAGTATAGTCCCATTCTGGATGTACATTGAGGGCACTTGGGGGGAGGGGTCAGCCCAATTTATGTCAGCATGATTTCTTTTGACTCCAGAATGGGAAGAAATATGGCAAAGTATCACTGAAGATGAAAGCTTTATTTGCAAAGTATTTATAAAATATGATGACATAAACATAAGATGAAATAATAAAATCTCCTTGGTTTGTGATCAGGCAGCAAAATTAACCTTAAATTGAAGTGAGTTTGGAAGTTATGGTTTATGCTAACTATGGTTTGGCATGGTATGTGCTTTGATAAATTGTGTTTAGCTCTCTGTCTACAGAAGCAATTCCACTATAGCAACAGGAGGGACCTTATGAGTTCTGAGAGGATAGCGGGGAAAATAGCACTCCATATATTGTCATATATTTGCAATCTCAAATCATATTATCAATTAATTAGCTATAATTAATTCAATTAGTGTTTGATGCAATATTGTGATGATATGGATGGCAAACAAATAAATAAATAAAAATAAATAAGGCATTAATGGTTAATGCATACTGTAAAGATATTAACTGCATCTGGAAGTAAAGGCTTTAAAACAAAGTGTCTTTCTAATCCTCGATATTGGGATTTTACAATTATTGCTTCTAACCATTTTGGTTAACTAGAAAAAGGTAGGGTTACCAGATATCTGAACGGGCAAAAGAAGATACTGTCAATTGGAAAGGAAGACAAACTGAGATGGGGAAGGAAGACACATTGTTTAGCTTTCTTGGCATCTGTGATAAATACTACAGTATAAAACTGCTCCAAAAGTACTTAGACCTACATGCACATGAGATTATATTTTCCAACATCAGAAAGACTGGTTTTTCAATGGCAGGAATGTGCTGGAGGGTTAGGAGACAAACGTCTTTAGCCAGTAACTGATTAAGGTTTAGTCAATTTCAGGTAGCAGAACAGGCTGGGAAAGGAAGGGTAGAAATCATCTAATTAAGATCACAAAAGGGAGCTTGTTAACTTGCCTTAGCCCTTATTACAGAAGTGCTGTTTTGAAGAAAAGCTGCTCATGAAGAGATACTCAAAATCTGGACAATATTTGATTTTAAGACTGTGCCTACTGGACAGAGGACATAAGGATAAAAAGGAGGATATGTTCTCATTTTACTGGACTTCTGGTAACCCTAGTCGAAACAGACTTCCCCATTGCTTAGGCTGACTTATTGTACCAGTATATTGTATGTCATCTAACCTTGCTGAAGGAAGAGAGGCACATGGAATAAGAGATGAATGCTGGGGAAATTTTGGTTCAGGATTTTAAATCTGGTTACCTGATTTTTTTTCTTCTTCTATTTCCAGCCTCTGTTTAGCTTATTGTTAAAGATAATCCTAGATCAGAAATGTGTTTCTTTAAGGACCTTGTGTTTGAATATTTTAAAACATTATTTGTACCGTTTTCCATTTAAAAAAAAGCAAATTCTATTGAAGTGCAAGCTAAATTGCAATGTTAATTCATAACTTTTCCATGTAAATGCAGTTCATAGTAGTGCAGATTGTGGGATCAAGATAGTTGTGAATCATATCCAGATTAATGTTTTGAAAGTATTATTAATGATTTTTCTTTCAATTAATGTGTCAAACTGTTTAATGATCTTAAAGGGGTATAGAATAATAAAGAATCAAGAAGAATATCAATTTCTAAATTGTTGTCAAGCAACGATTTATTCTTCATATAAAACTACATTGTACTCTCTCTCTCTCTCTCTCTCTCTTTTAATTCTCAAGCCAAGAGATCTGATGGAATATACGAAACTTCCTCGTTTGCTTCCTTGTTATTAAAGAATAAAAACTGTTGCTATGGAGAAAGAAAAACTGGAAGAGGTACAACGACACCACCGTGGGAGATCAGCCAATGGTATCCAGAAAGACAGTTCTTCACAGGCAATATCAAGCCTGGACTTGATCTCTGATGATGATTCTGAGGCACCTGACAGTATAAGTGAGAAAGAACCAAAGACACATTACATTCCTATTCGAAGAAATTCCATATATTATCGTTCTGTCAGACGTCGAAACAAAAAGAAAGCAAGGAGTAGTAAAGAAGTTCAAACAGAACATTTTGAAGGTAAGTAGCTGCCTAAGTGGATAGCCTTACTTCTTTCCCCACTGAGATTTGAAAATTATGGATACTAATAGGAAAAGCAGGGGAAGTGAGACAATGTCAGTCTGCAAGGACTCTAGAATCTGGGTGTCTGCCTTCAGAAAGCTGTTGGGTATCAAGTTTCAGTAAGTCTGAAAGGGAAACAAAAAAGTTTTGAAAAGAGACAGCCAAGCACAGCAAGATCTGATAGGTTTTATTTAAATTGAGTCTTAATTTACTTTGCCAAACCTGCCGCAAAGGAAGGAAAAGAAATTACCACAATATTTTATACAAATGAGGAAGCCTCATATTTTTTACTCAAAAGTAGAAATGGGATCATAGAAATGAATCTTCAGAAGCGTAATAGAATATTGTTTTAAAAATTTGAGTTATAAGTAACTCAAATCCATACACATTTCTGCCCCTCAGCATCACAAATAAATTTTTATATTAGCATCTATATACACAATTCAGTGATTCAAAATGATTTACTTATTAATTTATTTATATCTTGCCTTTATTATTTTAATAAATAACTCAGGGTGATCAATATATCAAATACACTTTCCTTTTCCTATTTTCTCCCTAACAACAGCCCTGTGAGGTGGGTTGGGCTGAGAGAATGACTGGTCCAAAGTCATCCAGCTGGCTTTCATGCCTAAAGCCGGACTTGAACTCATGGTTTTCTGGTTTCTAGCCTGGTACCTTCACTACTAGACCACACTAATGGTTTTGTTCCTGCCAAGAAGTGTTACTCTGATGTCCACTTAAAGTCTATTATTTTTCCATAAGAGGGAGGAAGGAGGCTGCCTAAGAAGAAGTATTGTTTTTCCTTCCTTGGGACAGAGGTTCATCTTGCTCTGTATGACAATATGGGTAGCCCTCATTTGTTTAAGGACCACTCAAACTTACAACAGCATTGAAAAAACTGAGTTGGGACTAGTTCTTGCGCTTACCACAGCATCCTCGCAGTCTTGTGAATCAAAATTTGGAAACTGGCATGTATTTACAGTGAATGCAATGTCTCAGAATCATCGCCATTTGGGATCTTCCCAGCTAGTTCCAACAAGCAAAGTCAATGGGCAAAACCGGATTTGCTTAATGACCACGTGATTCACTAAACAACTGCAGTGATTAATTTAGCAACTGTAGCAAAAAAGATTGTAAAAATCCACTTAGCAGCTACCTTGCTTAGCAACAGAAATTCTGGTCCCAATTGTGGTCCTAAGTTCAAGACTTCCTCTATCATTTGTTATAAATGACCAGGCCCATTCCTTATTCCTATGGCATACAATGTCTGTCTCTCTGTCACTGTAATATTGCAAGCAGACGGCCAAAAAATCTACTATTTAATATTCTGCTCCTGTCCTGAATATAGTATCTGGATAAAATGAGCTTTTCTGTGTGCAAGGCAGATGTTAAGTGTGCAAGGCAGATGTCCAACAGCAGTCATCTTCTCCACCCTGTCAAGGCAGTATGCTGACAGGACACCATACAGCTTTCCTCACTGAATCACCTGGATTCCAGAGACTCACTGCACCAAGCCTCTGACTGGCATTCAGCAGAGTCATTGCAATTGAAAACAACCCAACCCTTTTGGAGTCAAGTACTGTAGAAGAATCTATTTAGGAAAAAAAGCCTGCTCTTCAGTGGATGGAGGGTATAGCCTTGAAGTTTTGCTGTCCTGCAATACTCTCTGCTGTTGAACCAGTGCTTGTTCACCTAAAAAGCTGAAGAGGAATCCATACATTCTCCAGAACTCCTGGCTTCATTAGGAGGCAGTGAGTCTCTGTCTTTCTCTCTCAGTTAATAATATTCAAACTAGGGAAGAGTAAATTTCAGCCTTCCAATCTCTGTGGATTACTGCCTGCCCCCATAAGACCTAAACATTTGGCCAATGGGGAATCACTTCTTGCAGCGTTGGCTAAAATGAATGGACAATAAGAATGGGTGAGCTTTTTATCTTTTAGCTAATTCTTTGAGAACACTGAAATATTGTTTGTTTACAAAACTGAATCAGGCTCTGTTGTTATACCATTGAAAGTGGGCATTTGGTTTCTTTGGAGATGAGATCTGATCTTATTTGTTTAGATTTATTTTTTATGATATATATATTCACCTTTCCTGCCAGTAGGAAGCCATTGCTCTTTTTGGGGGGGATGGTAGGAGGAGAAATAATGTTGTCTGCTGCCAAGGTTAAATCCAAATGGATTAGTCTTGTACAAGAAAAAATAAGGAGTTTGGCGCAGGGAGTGTGGAGGCTAGCTGGAATAGCATGGTTAATTGGCCACAGGATCAATTGTGTCCTAGTATCAAGGTCAAAGGGGTAGCTGATTCTGGATTTACACTTTTGTTGGTCAAAAATAAGGACAAACAGAATACATACAATGAAATGAAAATGTATTCTAGACTTATAGGATGAGATGTTGTGTGTAAAGAAAGCAGGTTTAGCAGTAAATAAATTATGCAAATGCTAAATTGTACATACATGTGTATATTTTAAAATTTTACTGGTTTTATTTAAAAAGTTCATTTGAGTCTTATTACCTTATGTAACATATTCAGTGTGCAGTCATAAGAATGAACACACCTCTCAAGAGAATAGTACATTTCTAAAGCAACAAACCTTGCTTGCAGAATGTTGTATTCATGTTAGAAAGGCATCAAAGAAGGCATAAAGATGATGTGCAACAAATGACCAACAAATGTATATTTAATTGCAAAATAAATGTTAATAAAGAGCCCTAAAGTATAAAGTGTCATGGTGCATTTACCCCATGAATCAGATTAGGTTACATTTAGTGCTCATTTTAACAAGGACAGACTTTTAAAATAATATTGTTCTGCCTAGAGTAAGGCTGCCAGGCTGCTGGTAACCAGATGAAAAAGGCACAAAAATCAATAACTAACAGGAGGCTTATGCATAAGATTCAAAGGAGAAGGTAGGAAAAGGCAGCCAGTTCCAAAGGTAGTTTCTGTGGTCAGTTCAAGAACTGGAGTATCAGTGGAGAGGGAAGATAGGAGCATGACAGAAGACAATAATGAAGTGATTCAGAACTTATTTCTTGTAAAGTTAGAATTGTGCCAGACATATTCCGGTTGTCAGCTATTAAGGAAGTGTCAGCTTCTTTGTGAGCAGCCAGAGGAGGATTTATCTGACTTTTGGGGAGCTGCCCACCTCCAGGTTTTGGCATGGGATTGCAGTGGGAATGAGAGCAGGTAGGAACTTTAAGTAGGATTAGCCTATGTTCTGCCATTGGAGTAACCACATGGACTGGGGCCATTTCGCCAGTTTCTTCCATCTTGGTGATTGCAGCTCTTGTAGATTGGTGGGGCTCCTCCCCTCCCAGATGAAAACAGGATGGTCTAGGGGTGAGTTGGGTTGGGTAGAGTGGGTAGCGTTGAGATGAGGTTTTGCAAGATGGTGGTGAATTGGTTCCTGAGTAAAGGGTTGTTGAATGTGAGGCAGACGCATCCCTGAGGCTGGTACCAGTTGGTGTTAGTATCGTTGATATGTTGGGTGGTATGTTGGTGCTTTTTGGCAACGGAGTAGAGAAGCTAGGCTCAGAGAAGATTGGGTGGGTAGAGAAGGAGGTACAGGCAAGGTTAATGATTAGAAGAGGGGGATAGAGTGGAAGATGGGGAATAGGCTGTTCTTGGGGGAAATGGCCTCAATGTTTTGAATCAGAGCATCCTCCAGCCCCTTGTAGTCTGTCCCAAGGCCTGGTAATCAAGACTGCAGAGACACTGGCTCCTGACTGCTGTTGTATACACAGCCTGTAATAAAATTGGCCTCACCCATGATTTAATTGTGGGTGAGAAATCTGACCTTGTTTGCAACACCAAAACCTGCCTGGGTCCAGAGGGAAGGTTTCCCTCTCTAAAGTTGCCCTGCTGAGTTTTGTGTGTAGCATCAGCTGCAAAGCCAGAGTCAGGATGGAGGTATGGCAATTGTTACCTGAGAATCCATAACAGCTGTCAGAGGCACTGCTCCACAGCTTGTCCAGTGTAAGATCCTCTTTGTAATATTATACTACAGGGATCAGAAGGGACTGTTGTTAGCACTGATTATCTATGTTGGGTATTGAAACATCTGCAAGAAAACAATCAGGCTCAGAGAGCACCAAGGATGCCTCATTTTAACCCTGAGCTATAAATATTCTCCTTTATTTGTATTCTTGTGTAGCAGCTTTCCTGCTATATAGCAACCTCCCTAATGGAGCTGCTAGAATCTGTGGCTTGGTTGGCATTGGAGTTCCTCAATCTTAAATTTCCAGGGGACTTCAGGGAACTATTTGCCATCCTTGGGTATAGACCTGGCTTATGAAGTGGCTTAGCAATTCATGGCTACCACGGCAACTGTGGACCTAATCCAAATTATCTCTGGCTTGACTACAACAAAGGGCATATAGTAGACCTTGTTTTTAATCTAAAGGCACTTGGAATGGGATCTGGAACTGGTGATGTTACCATTAGTCCCTTGCCATGAATAGATCACTCTCTACTGGCTCTGGAGTTCTGTGGCATCATACCTGCCTATGGACCTATCAAGTGGTTTACCCCCGGCATCTGATAGACCCTACTGAGTTCCACAGGGAGCTTGGGGTTGTTCCTAAGGCTCTGGTAGGGTTCGACTGAAGCTTTAGTTGCTGCTTGGAATACAGGTAGTCCTCGGCTTACAACAGTTCATTTAGTGACCATTCATAGTTATAACAGTGAAAAATTGACTTAAACTGTTTTTCACACTTATGATCATTGCAGCATCCCCATGGTCATGTGATCAAAATCCAGACACTTGGCAACTGACTCATATTTATGACAGCTGCAGTGTCCCAGGGTCTTGTGATCACTTTTTGTGACCTTCTTGATGTTCGTCCATCGTGTTCAAAGAGGACCTTGATATCTAACAGGTTGCGGGCTGTCCACGATGTGTCCGCAGGTGGCTGGTAAGACCTATACGGGCACGAAATGTTCTGCCACATGTTGGGCAGACCTTCTTACGAGCAAAGTCAACAGGGAAGCCAGATTTCACTTAACAACCATGTTACTAACTTAACAACGGCAGTGATTCACGTAACAATTGTGACAAGAAAGGTTGTAAAATGGGGAAAAATAACTTAACAAATGTTTCATATAGCAACAGAAAGTTTAGGCTCAATTGTGGTTGTAAGTAAAGGACTACCTGCAATAAGGTAACTTGGGCTTTAGTTCTAAGTCATGCCTATGCAGACTTTATGTCCATGGACTCCAGAAGGCGTCCTGGTTTTCAAAAGAATCCCAGGTGATGAATTGGTGTAAGAGACACCAAGAATGTTGCTGGTGTTGTGCCTTGGCCGCGTCCGGCGCCGAGTATGGAGGATCCGGAGGACGTGGAGCCGCTCATGGTGCAGCAGTACCAGCCCATGTGCCTGGCACCAGAGACGGCTGGTGATGAGGACTCGGTGCCAGAGCAGGACGATCTCCCAGGACCTTCTGCACCTGCGCAGCAGAGTGCTTCATCAGGAGATGAAGAACTCATGCTGGATGCCAGAGCTCGCAGAGCAGCCAGAAGACAGGATTGGCTGAGTAAGCATCGGTCTACTCGGAGGAAGCAGTGAGGGCTAATTGGGCCACGCCCTTCAGTGCCTATATTAGGCCGGCGCAATTAGTACTCACTGCTGAGAACAACGAATCCATGATTGCAGCATATCCAGAGTCTTACTTCTACGTTTGTTTGGAAACCTTTGTCGAAGACAGCAGCTTCTGCCAGCTTTATTCCGGGAAGCCAGCCAAGTTGTTCAGATAAGAGGAGAATTAATGAGTCTTGCTTTGAACTTTTGACTGTGTGCTATTTAACCCTCAAGTAACCCAAAGAACCTTATTCCTTGAGACTTTCCGTTTGTGTTGTTTTTGGACTTTTTAAACCTCTGAGCTTTTGCTAAGAAACCTTATTAGTAAAAGGAACCTTTTTGTTTGCCTCA
This sequence comes from Diadophis punctatus similis, assembly GCA_023053685.1. Lineage (NCBI taxonomy): Eukaryota > Metazoa > Chordata > Lepidosauria > Squamata > Dipsadidae > Diadophis > Diadophis punctatus. The sequence goes on from JALIGW010000033.1 coordinate 4,669,458, forward strand.
CAAACGGTTGTGTGTGTGTGTTTCTGGGGGTTGCGGTGCTGGGTCACAACAGCTGGGAGAAAACAAAGAACAACACGGGAAAGAGTATTGTTTAAGGATTAGATCATGGCAATAAGGGTGGCACAATGTAGTTATTTCTCCACCTTTATTGCATTTGCAAAGTACCAACCAATAACTCTGTTTAGGGTAACCAGGACCTTCCTGGGTAGGGTAACCCGTAAAGATTATTCTAGGCATCTGTCAGATAAAGTTGCTCAGATTCAATAAGAGCTGTAGAGGTCTATGGAGTTGCCAGAGGCAGTTGTCTTGGAGGAGTCTAAACCTGTTGGACCGAATTGAGATAGACAGGATCTTTTACTCTGTGACTTTGGCCAACTGTGTATTAGATCCATGTCCCTCCTGGTTGATTAAATTCTCCCAGTAAAAGACAAGCAGTTGGATCCAGGAGATGAGGAATGCTTCTCATTCCTGGATAAGAAAATCTTAATCACCTCTCATTTTGATTATTGTAACAAACTTTACATGGGGCTCCCCCTGAAGAACATTTGAAAGCTGTAGATGGTCCTGAAGGTTGCAGCACAGGTAGTTTATGTATGCCTCTGTTATGCCTCTCACCACACTAATATAAGAGCCTATGCTCTGTGAGCTGCAGTAGCTCTCAATAGGCTTCTAGTTACAATTGAAAGTGCTAGATACTACCTAAAATGTTCTATAAAGCATAGGACCAGGCTATTTGTGTGATTGCCTGTCCCCAACTGTTTTTGCCTGCTCCCTAGTTCTAGCAGGGAGGGAATACTCCAGGTCCCTTCGATCAATCAATGCCAACTTGTTGGACCTGCAGCTGTACTTTCTCCATGGCTGCATCTGCAGAGAACAGCATCTCCTCCCAGAGATCCAGATGGCTCTGAACCTGTTAGTCTTTCATAAAGCACTGAAAACCTAGTTGTTCCCCCAGGCATTTGAGCTAGTAGGTTAAATGCATTCTCTTGGTAATGTGGCTTTTCATTTTGAGTTTTATTGTTTAAACCAGGGCATCATAGGTTATATGTTGTGTTTATGGTTTAAATCTTTGTATGCCACTCAGAATCACTGCTGTGACGTAGGCAGCTTTATAAATCATATAAATGTATTTTTTTTTTAAAAAAATGATGTCCTTACTTTTTCATTTGAGAAAATTTGACCATGACCATCCTGACTCCTTTCTACTTCTGTTTCTGGGACTACTGAGGTCTACAGTACATCCAATTGTTAGCTTTTTCCTCTGAAAGCATCACAACACATATTACTTTCATCCTTCTGTTCCATAAAGCAAAGGATATTGAAAGCTGCAATCAGAGGAAACCTTTCAAACAATATAACAATTCTTTCTCTGAAAAGAATGAGGTCTTAAAACTTGGGATTTTTGTAAGATAAAGCAACATACCCAGCTAAATATATTATGTTTTCTTCAGTATTAATGGAAAATGTATAAAAAGATGCATCAGTGTTGCCCACTGAACATAACTATCATCTCTTTCTTGTTCATCTTCATTGCAAATACTTACTTATAAACACTTTTTTCTTGAATGCAAAGGCTCACTCAAAAATGGTAATACCAAAAATGAGTTTCTGAACAAAGAGGAACTGTTGCATTTATTTCACAAGAGTCTGTCTCTACACGTAAAACCGAAAATGACAGCCACAGAAGAACAATGGTTTCAAAGGTAAGAAAAATAATATCTTATTTCCCTGAAAATACGGAAATAAAATAGAAAGGGTGATGTTATTTTTATTTTATTAAGATTAAAATTGGTTAGTCAATATTGTCCTCCCATTTTGATTTCTCTATTTCTTTTTTTCCCCTCCGTCCTCCATCCTCTTAGTTCAGTTCAGTTCAGTTATTTATTTATTTAATCTCATTAGCTAAATTGTTTGACTCTTCCTGACAGTCAACTACCCTATTGTCTAGCAGTGCAGAGTTTCAGATGGCATTATAATAAAGTACTAGTAGAAAAGGTGAGGAAAACATAGGGGGGAGGAGGAGGAGTTACAGAGCAGTTGAGAACATAGCATATAACTCAGGGTAAAAAAGTTGTATAACACAGCTACCAGCTGCTGGAGAAGAGAAATAATACAGGTAGTCCTCGACTTACAACAGTTTTTTTAGTAACCGTTTGAGGTTTCAGTGGCACTGAAAAAAGTGACTTGTGACCATTTTTCTCACGACCGTTGTAGCATCCCCACGGTCACATGATCAAAATTCAGATGCTTGGCAACTGGTTCCTATTTATGACGGCTGCAGTATCCCGGAATCATGTGATCACCTTTTGTGACCTTGTGACAAGCAAAGTCAATGGGGAAGCCAGATTCACTTGTTTATGTTTAAAGATTCACATCCTTTCCTACATTTCATTTAGAATCCAATAGGTATTGAGTTATAAATAGTTAAAGGGTTATAGGGTTTTGTTTTTTTTAAAAAAGAAGAAGACTGGACAACCATTTGACTGGGATGGTATAAGGTTTCTGCCTTGAGCAGGGGGTTGGACTAGAAAACCTCTGAGGTCCCTTCTAGCCTATGATTCTCTGACTCTATGATTCAGGTTCTGAGAATTTGAATTCTCACATTTTCTGTAGGTTCAGCTTAGCTTATTGCTCTTTCCTTTTGAAGAGCTGAAGTGGTGCAGTGGTTAAATGCTGCGACTGCAGGCTGACTGCTAGTTCAGCAGTTCAGCTGCTCAAATCTCACTAGGCTCAAGGTTGACTCAGCCTTCCATCCTTCCGAGGTCGGTAAAATGAGGACCCAGATTGTTGGGGGCAATATGCTGAACTCTGTAAACCGCTTAGAGAGGGCTGTAAAGCACTATGAAACGGTATATAAGTCTAAGTGCTATTGCTATTGCTATTCCTGCTTTAGGAGAGGTTAGGTGTCAATGTAAAAGTAGGAGTGTTTCTAGAAACAAAAGCTGACCTTGTTATTTTTATTTCCATTGTTTCATATCTGCCCATAAAATATGCATGAAATTAAGAATATGCATATTTTTATATCTGGGTAAATCTACAAACCTATTTAAACATCTCATTTGATTAGGAAGCTTATAAATCTTATTGTAACCTTAATATAATTATTACCATGACATAGATAAAAATGGACTATTTAAAAGAGATATACTTTATGCATTATATTAGACTTATTTTGCATTTGGATCATAATAAGATTTCATTTGGGAAAATTGAGGACCTAGAAGGATGTTCATTCAGTTATTTATTTTTGCCTTCCATTTGTTACATTACAATACAGAGAGATAAATGGTTTGACCTCAGCTGGTATGACAAGATAAATTAAATTGTGAAAGTTTATATGAGAGTTCAAAATGGAACTAAGCTTCAGTTTCATGTCTGGGTTTGAAAGAAAAATTCTGGATACATGAAATGTACTGAAAGCAGTCACTGAAGTAACCACATTGTGGATAAATTAGAACCCATTATTTGTGATCTAAAACAATTTTTAGACAATTATTTCCAAAGCATGCATAAGATACAATCATATTGTCTCTGGAAGAGTGTAGGAAAGAGAGCATACCCTTTGACATGAAAGGAAAGAGTATCAATAGGAGTTCCAATGAAGGTAGGGCATGGAGGAGAATTCTCAGGTAGATTATGAGAGGCTTAAGATTTCGTGCATTGCAAATATGAGGGTGACATCCATTCCTTTTTCATGAATATATAGTTGAGGCTGACAGTCTTTTAGACTAGTGCCTAAGCAGAGTAATGGATTGGATTTAAGACAATGAAGAGAGATTTAGAGCTTGTCTTCATGTCCCATTAACTGTGACATAAATATGCCCTGGTAATGGTTTATTAATGCCGTTTCCTTAGGACATTGCCTGAAGGCACTGACTTCCACGGAGACATCTGCTTGTTTGATTCCTGACTGCCATTTTCTAAACCAGGTCTTAAATGGGCTTCATGTACATGCAGTTTTAAATTTTTTTAAAAAGAAAGTGCTAAACAGGTATCCCTGCCCAGGAGTTGGGAAAGGCAAATGACAAAATTCTGTGTTGAGACACACAATGCACATCCTGCAGTTTTGTACATACATCATCACATCATCTATGAAAAAAATGCTGACAATATGGTGCTGCTTTCGTCAAAATGAGAAAGCTAGTACATGGTGCATTTAAGGAAAGAGAACAGAGCATGCTGCCAGCTGTTTGTTGCTCACTATGTCACCACTGAGTGAATTACAACGTTTGCACTGCTTCTGCCAACAAGGAGGCAGTAATTCTTACCATTTTTTATTGCTTTGGTTGATGGAATGCAGTTTTGCATACCCTTCTCCAGCTTCATGGTCCTCCATGGGCTAGTTATGAATCTACCAATTATAGGGACAGAACTGGATTCACTGAATAGTTCTATCAGCTCCATGCAACAGTATTTCAAAATGGGGCACACTCATTATTGATCTCTTCCTCCAACATCACTTCCATGTCAGCAACTTCTTAGATGAGCAATTTCTGGACATAAGTTTAAAGCTAGACCTGTATTGTAGCCTGACTAACAGGTCTGGCCAAAATGTCAGGCTTTTCATGAGAACAATTATTATATAGCTAAAGAAACTGACCATTGTTTGACCAAATTCACCAAATGAATTTGATGTAAAACAAAGCAAGTAAGTTTAATTGTTGAGTTGTAAAACATAGAGCCCTATTCAGAAATTATATTTTGTAACTTTTCCAAATAGACATACCATTTTTATTTTCATCTGTAAGAATATGACTACAACAATCATTAACCAAATGCCAAACTAGTGATATCATCTCGCTCTTCTCTCTGAAATCCTTTTAAGCATTGCCAGAATTTTTAAGAAAAAAAAAGTCTTTTCACATAATGCATTCTCTCTCAAATGCATGTATAAAATGGCCCCAACTCGATTTTATACTGCACCTGTTTAACTCAGGTTTGTGCCAGGGAAGTGTAACAGAATAATTTTAATCTAAAATTTGTAACGTGGAATATATTTAAACCCTCCAACCTAATTTAAATAGACACGGAAGAAGAATTATAAGCATTTATTTGAAAAATAACACCATAAAAGCAAAGCAATGCTTGAAAAATATCTGTGAAGCAAAAAGGATATTAAAGAGGTTCACCCTGTCCCCCAACTCTCTGGAGAAACATATAAGAGAGGGCCATAGAATCTATCTCAACTCCAAATCTGTATGTAATAATCATATATAACTGAAACAGTTTGTCTATAAACATTAATATATGTCAATAATTCCACATGTGGTGGAAGAAGTTGGCCAAATCAGAACCCCCTCTCATACAAGGATCTTAGTATGTATGTATCAGTATATGTGTTGAGTAAAGGAACACATGGTATAACATGCTTCTGCCATAATTATATATGTCGCAGCCATGACATGCATCAGTATTGGGAAAGGGTTAGCTGTATAATTCCACAATTCCCTCCAATGTTCTCTAAAGGTTGGGCAAAAGGAGTTTGCATTTCTGCATCTTTCTTTTACCTAAATCCAATTCCAGAAGGATTTGAAATGTTAATGTATCTGCTTCCACTCTTTTCCAGGGGAACTATCTCTGCAGAACTGGTAAAGCTATGAAAGCAAATTATGTCAAAAAGAAAATGGGAGTAATTACTAGAATTCTAAAATCCCAGTAATAGATGTGTCTTTATGTAGTTTCTATCTGGATGTCTCTGTGTTGATGGAAAAGAGTGGATTCAATTCTTAATTTTCATTGTATAAAAATAAATGCCCAATATGTGCTAAAATAGGGAAAAAATGAAAATAGCTCCCCTTCTACACTGCAGCATGTAAAAAAAAATTAAGCTGGACAGCAAATGAATATAATAATTGCACAGCTGGCTCAGACCTAAAAGCCATCTAATCCACCATCTCAATACCTCTGAGAAACATAAAAGAAAATTGGTTGAGACCATGGAGAATCTCTCTAACAAAAAAAAATGGAGAACGTAGAAATGGGTTAATGGTCTGTCAGTAAATGGCAAACTATATAAGAAACAATTTAATATATTAATAATAAAAATAATTTAGTTTATAAGAATATCCATGACAACCCAAACCCTTATCCTCTTGACTGTATGAAAAGACTTTAGGCTACCATAAGATGCTTTCAAAGTCATCTATATGCCTCTTTAGGTGTCTTTTTTTAATACCATAATCTAATGATGGAACAGTGCGCTATTCTGAGAAAGTTGTGCATTATGAATGTGGAACACCTCTCAGTGATTGTTTCATCCTCAATCATTACCGTATTTTTCGGAGTATAAGACGCACCAGAGTATAAGACGCACCTTAGTTTTTGGGGAGGAAAATAGGGGAAAACAATCTGCCTACCAGGTATTCATCTGGCTAGCATCCTTAGTCTGGTCAGCTTCAGCACATTATTTTATCCCCTGGTTAGGACTTAAAAAAATCTTCTTCTGAGAGAGTAACAATGAAAGAGCATGCAAGCCAGTAAAAGCTGGGAAGATTGTTAGCACCTGGTTAGGGCTAGAAAAAAACTTCTTTGGAGCAAGTAGAGCAATGAAAAGAAACCCTGCAAAGACTTAGGGCTGGAAAAACATTCTTTGGAGAGAGTAACAATGAAAAAGCCTGCAAGATAAGAGCTGGGAAGATCTGTTAGCACCTAGTTAGGGCTGGAAAAAAGCTACATTCGAAGTATAAGACGCACCCAAATTTTCAGCCACTTTTAGGGAGGAAAAAGGTGCGTCTTATACTCCAAAATATACGGTATATCCTTTTGAAACATCTCTATAGATTGGAACATGGGGCATGGTGAGACAGTGGGTTCAATTCAATTTAGAGAAAAGACTCAGGAGACAGTTTTACTAATGAGGGATATATTACCAACTTCCTTGCCATTACTTTGTGGATCATTCCTCGAAGCTTCCATTTTGTTCTTTCCCGTAGTTTAATTATCTCCAGGCAAGGTTTTCTAGTCATGGATGAGGAATCACCAATGTTTGTACCAGGGGCAGGTTGTTTACTTACCGGTGCTGGTGCGCTGCGTGCGCATCTCCACTCTGCACGCGCTCTCTCTCTACGCATGCCCCCTCACGCGATTTTGCTTCTGCGCATGCATGGAAGCAAAATCTCACCAAAATCTCATGAGGGGACGCGCGCGCATGCGAGATTTTGGCGAGATTTTGCTTCTGTGCATGTGCGGAAGCAAAAGCTCGCTGAAATCTCACGCACGCATGCGTCCCCTCGTGAGATTTTGCTTCCGCGCATGCGCAGAAGCAAAATTGGCCAAAAATTCACCAAAAAAGATGGCAATGCGCATGCCGGACCGGCGGAGAGGACTCCGGAGCGGTCGCACGCAAATTGCACAATTGGCCGCTCCCTACCGGAGCTCCGTACTGGACAGCTCTGGCAGGAACCCACCTCTTTAGGACTAAGCTAGGATGAATATTGACATATGCACCAATCTGTTCTGCTATTTTCCCTCTAAATTCATTTTCTGTTTCATTCCATTTACTAAAGGTCTCCTGCACATTTTTTAATTTTTAATTTTTGTTTATTGCCAAATTCAATATGTTGCAAAATTGTGATACTTGTAGGAAGTATATATGGGAAAAATTCTAACAGCATGGTGAAATTGGTTATGAAATTAGTTAAATTGGGTTCTCTGATAAAATATTTTGAGATTGATTAGAGATGGTATAGAATATGCAACTTAGTTTTCTTCCAACTAACTGACTGTATTTAGCACAACTGGGTGACCTTGAAAATTAAATAGGTTTAAAACTAGTTAGTATTTGGGTTAAAAAATACCAGGAAATACTGGGTAATTCTCTACATTGTAGAAATTGTAAAAAATATTTGTTAAAATTATATTTGGAATAATAAAATAATGATTCTATGCATTAAAGAATTCCTATTATTGGGCAGTATAAAAATATAATAAGTAACCATTAAGCATGCTTTAGTGCAGGGGTGTCAAACTCACGTTGTTACAGTGGCATCATGTGACATATCGGGACTCCCTCCCCTATGCGAATGGTGTGGGCGTGGCCAGCACATGACACATCCGGCCCATGGGCCAGGAGTTTGACAGCCCTGCTTTAGTGCATAGATGAAGCGATCAAATGCATATTTCTCATATATATATCGGATCATGGTGGATGGTAAACTCATATAAAGACAAATGCATGCTATTGTCCAGATCACCTAGACTTTGCTCAACAAAACACATTCATTTCCATAAAAGTTGCCATCAGACAATTTTGCAAGATTGGTGCTGAAATACCTTTTGTGTTTCAGGCATCAACTTGTATGTTGTAAACCAAATTGCTACCCAGAAAACACACAATATTGAATACAGTGCAGTATTTTTCAAGTTTGAAATGTGAGCACAAGGTGCTAGAACATATAAAGTTGATTTTGCACAACATATTTAATTTGGGTATGGAAATAATCTATTTTCTGTATTTGTACAATACATTGGATAATAATAAGCCAACTAAATTGGTTCGGTTGCACAAAATGGTGAGCCACAAACAACCACAGTAAGGTTAAAAGTTATCAAACTAAACATATTGCATAAATCCAGCCATTGTGTTAATGTCAGAGAAAAAGATTATAAATCTCTCTCTCTCTCTTTCCCCCTTCTTTCTATACATTCTACAGCAATGCAATAACAGGCTCCAATTGCTGTTAGGTTATGTTATTTTTTTACAATATCATTTGTCTGCAGCATGTAGATCTGCACAGAAACAATATTTTAAAATTAATTATGCTTGTTCATAAGTGCATTCTTGTTACAAACCGCTTGGCAGACTGTGAGGTTTGGCTTTCCCAGGTACCCAGAACAAATTATTCTGTCAAGTCCACTTAAGCTCCCCTATAAATTCCCATTTACTAGTGAATTTCATCTGTGAATGCTCAGTCTGTATTCATTTTACAAACTTCTAGCAAGTTCCAGCTTTATCTCTTCTAGTCAGTTTTACAGCAGGGAAAGAAAACTTCTAGATTTATAGAAGTACTACAGGTCGTCCTCGACTTACGACCACAATTGAGTCCAAAATTTACATTGCTAAGGCAGTTGTTAAGTGAGTTTTGCCCCATTTTGCGACCATTCTTGCTGGAGTTGTTAAGTGAATCACAGCACTTGCTAAGTTAGTAACACGGTTATTAAGTGAATCTGGCTTCCCCATAGCCTTTGCTTGTCAGAAGGTTGCAAAAGGTGATCACATGACCCCAGGGCACTGCAGCCCTCATAAATAAGTAGCCTTTCTCCAAGGGAGATGGACACTTAAGAAATACGAAATATAAATAAAATAAATGAATACATACCAGTGGCCAAATGTCCAAATTTTGATCACGTGACCACAGGGATACTGCAACGGTCGTGTGAAAAACAGTCATAAGTCACATTTAGCTTTGAATGGTCAGCAAACAAATGGTTGAAAGTCGACAATTATCTGTATTTGTCTTCCATCATTATCCTACACATTTTTGAGGAAGAATGAACAATATCAGAATGATGGGTTGGGAGTATGCAACTTTTACTTTATTAGCTCTTTTATTCTTGACAGGATATGGCAAAAGCTATTTTGGCATGTATTAATTTGCTTTGCCCAAGCATTCTTTTTAGTTCCAGGTCCAGTTCTTGGCAATGCAGTCTATTATGGACAAGGAACAAGTTCAGAGGATGTCTACGAAGATCAAAGGACCAGAAATTAAGTCCTGGGAGGAATAGTTAAAGGAACTGGGTACATTTAGTCTATCTAAGTTATGAGGGCAATCTTTAGTTACCCAAACAGTAGCGCAGGCAGAACTTGTTCTTTGTCATTCTGAAGGACCAAACCAGAACCAGTGCTTTGAAACCATAATGAAATAGATTCAGATATGAAATGTCCTCATAGTAAAAGCTTTCAACCAGTGGAATAGAATATTGTCACATTTATGTGCTGTCCATTTCATAGTTCAAGGCAACTCTGAGCAGTTGCCTCCTGAAGTGCTTAATAGCATGCTCTCCTCCAGTGGACATCTTCAAAGAAAGGCTGAAAAGCCAACATTGTGTAGTGAATTCTGCATTAAGAAGGAGGCTGGACTTGAAAGGACTCTCAGGTCCTTTCAAGATGGATGGATATTTCCCCACTATCTGCTCATCCTTACCTTATACTGGCTGTCCTTCTTCCTAATTCTTATCTTCAATTCCTGTCTCTGTTGGCTCGTTCCTAATCACAAAGCCAACATTTTGTACACCTTGAGGCTGTAAGGTACAACTATAGATGACTTAAGCTTTGTCTTAACTTGTTGCCTAGATTAAGATGATGTCATGGGATAAGAGGAAAAATAAGTCTTACCACTGCATGATTGTGCTGTGGTTAGGTGCAAATGGGGACATAGATTATGATTTGTAGTTGTTTCAGTGAATTCCAGTCCTGTAAAATTGTGAGGATCTGTGCATCAGATTCAGGGTTTTGTGCTAGTTCTGCACCTTGATAACTATGCCCCAAGTGGTAATATACCTGGCTATTACATCTTTTACCACAGACAGATGCTATCTGTAGTTTTACAATAGGCTCAAGTGGTTCATTAAAAACTGAGATTATCTATTAGAATTTATGTCTTGGATTCATTTTTTGTCCTCTAACAGCCCCAGATTTAATCAGATCTGTGCTTCTTATGGTTATTTCCATGCTTGATTGCATGTAAAACAGACATATCTACTCTGGTGGCATGTTTTCCCACGATGTAATGCCAACAAAGATTAGAAATCCCAAACCATTATGGCCCATTCTTTATAGATAAATGTATTTTGCACTTTGAAAGTATCTGAGATGGATTCATTTGGGGAAATGAAAATACCATAATGCTGGAAGCTGGCAATTAGCTTCCTATATTTTTATTTTATTGAAAGTTAACCACCATTCAGTTCGGGCAGGAAAACTGGCGGGGCTCAGAAACCTCTCTGACTACCCCCGTGAGGACCCTCTGAGGAGATCTTTGGCCCTCTCCGGGTCGTTTAGAAAAGCAGCTATTCAGGGAAAGAGTTTCAACTTCCACTTCGGCGGAAGAAGTGGGTGCCTGGGAGCTGCACAAGTACAAGACAAGGAAAAGTGTGAGGGGGCGGCGGCTGCCTCTTTTCCCCCGCCACCGATCTCTCTCTCTCTCTCTTTCCCTCTGCCCCCCCCTTTTCCCCTCCTGCGCAGGCTGCTCCCTTCCTACCCCGGTTACCGTGGCAACCGCCCGGACTTCCCCGGTACCGCGTCTGCTGCGGAATCGCTCGGCAGCAGCAGCAGCAGCCGCCGCCGCCCGCTGCCGGAATCGCTCCTGCTGCCGCTGCTACCGCCGTCCTCCTCGCCGCCTCGCATGGAGCTGCTGGCTGCCGCGCTCAGCGCCGCCTGCGCCTTGGACCACGAAGGATCCGGCGAGAGCGTGGCCGCAGGCCGCCCAAGTGGCAGGTGAGGGAGTCAAAAAAAGTGGGATGAGTTCGCGCGTCCTCGGCGGGGGCGCCCCTTCCGCCCCAGCCACCACGCGCGTCGCCGCTCGCTTCTTCTCTCCGGAGCGCGAACTCCGGTTTGCTGCGCCTTTCACGGTAGAAGCTCCCGAAGTTCAGTTTGTTTTCGGGCCCGGCTGACTCCCGCAGGGAAAGGGGAGGCTCTGCCGCCCCGAGCCAGCTGGCCGACGCCGGGTCTCCTCAGGCTCTCCCCCTGAGCCCCCAAAGGGCGCGCAAGAGTTAACTCCACCGTCTATGGAGCCTCGCCCCCGCTTGGCTACCTTCCCTCCTTTTTCGTTTGCCCGCGTCTAGCGCGGTTACATTTCCTCCGCGAAAGAATACCCGAGTCCCCCTCCTGCCCCGGGGACCAGAACGAAGGACTTCTAGTTAAAGAGAGCTTATGCCTCTTAACGGGTAGCGTCAAGGAAGGGCAGCCGGGGGCTGATGACTGAAGCCCCGATTAACTCACTTTGATTTGCCATTTAATTCCGCAAGCACTCACACAGCCCGGCTAGTCGCTGCCTTGGGAAAGCGGGTATTCCGGGCAAAGGCTGGGAAAGAGGCTCGAAAGAGATACTGACGCTCAAGCGGTGTTGTTTCCCTCTCTCTCTCTCTCTCCCCGTCTACCAAAGCGAATCCCCTTCCATGGCGGGGCCAACTTCTTTTCCGGAAGAGACCCCTGAGCAGACTGACTGTCCGGCTGCTTTCCCCGAAGCCCTGCAGATGATTCATCCCATGACCGCAGACTCTTGGAAGAACTTCATTGAGCAAATAGGTAAGGAGACCCTTCCCATGCAACCCTGAGAACTGGGAGCTGCGTTGGAGTGGGCAGACGTTTTTAAAGATCTCCATGCTTGTCCTGTTTGAGAAAAACAGTTTAAAGGAGAAGGATCATTAAGAACACCAAAGTATAACATTTTGATAACATTTGGTTCCAAGGACATCCATTGGGAAGGGCTTTTATTTATTTATTTGCTTGCTTGCTTGTTTATATTTAGCATGTGGCATCTACAGGAGTTGTGCAGTATTTAGTTGATATACAAAACTAATAAGGGAAGGGTTCAAAAAGTCGAATTGCTGCCCACTACAAAAAAGGGGGTGGGGCCATGATTGCAGGGTTGCAGCTGCCATCTTGCCTTTTTTGACCCCTGTCCCTGCAGCTCTCCCCACACATACACTTTCTTTGAATTGTTCCAGTTCTGTGCTGTCACAAATTTGTCCAGAAAAAAGTTTGGACATCTTATTGGATGGAGATGAGGAGGAGTTGATTCTGAATGACTGTTTTGAAACAGAACAACATCCAGAGAAGGAGATAAGCCCAAAACTAAATTGTAAAATGTAAAATACCATTTGAATGGCTGAAGATAATTTGTATTATGAATATGCAGCAGAAACACATCAATAATAATATAAAACACTTTAAATATATGCTGCCCTTTACAGTACATCGAAGTATTACATTAACTTCATTCATATCTAACTTCACCTTCAAGCACAAAATAATTTATCTGCCATTGTTCACTATTCAATGCCCACATTAATGCTAAGCAAAATCTTGATTATTAAGTCGCTTTTCAACAAGTATTGAAAATACGTTTTTTAAAAATGTAGTTCACAGGACATTATATATCATTCCATAAAGTGTCTAAAAGCAATTTCTCTTTCTCAGTTACGTGTGGGAAGCTAGCATGGTTTCCAAGATACGGTTCTCCTACTGCTATTTTAATCTCACTTTGACTAGTGTTCCAAAAACAAAGTGATTGCGGCATATACTTACAGTTTGCAAGAAAACCATTTTTATGGTGACTTTCCCATGACAAACTATGCATGTTTCTAAATATAGTTACGTTGTATGTACAATATTAGTGCTATGCATTGATCCATACAAGTAATTTCTGAATAAATGTTTACAACTTCAAATAAAATGTAAAGCTTTATTAAAATCTGTATTTAAATATACAATGTCAATTCAACACTTTATAAAATTGAAAAATAAAATTATTTAAGCATTGCTAAACTTTAAAATGGAGGGAACTTCACCTAGCAGAAATTTGAATGACTTTAGAATGAGTGCTTTTAGAATTTTGAAATTGACATTTAGATTTGTTTGAAACAGCATTTATGTGGTGAGAGACATATCTTCATATTTACAGTGATGCTTACTGCAAGATTTCATTCTGTAGAGCCGGGCCAATAAAAATTCAGTACCAAATTTCTGCAGTTTCTAAGAAAGATGAAAATTGATGACAATGATGCATATTTTATTTGTATTTGTATTTTATTTGTATTAGTGGTCTTTGATGTCAAGTGTGAAGGAGTTCTGATATTTCTGCAGCATTTCATAACATACGCAAGACTGGTCCTATATTGTTATAGCTTAAATTTGAAGGCATTAAACATGCAGTAAAACCTGAATTGATTGCTTATGATAGATTTTTATGTAGTTTTGTTTAAATAGTAATGTTTCATTTTGGCTTTTTTAATGTAGTGATTTTGTTGCAGTTTTATTTCATGAGCAGAAAACAACTAATATTACTGAATCTCTTCATACCTTTGAAATTGTGAGATCTTAAAAAGTTTTCACTATATAATTTTTCTTCACGTGTCTGTAGGTCAGATTACATGTGAATTTGATAGATGGGAACAAAATACTGTTGTTGTGTTTCACCTATTATGTTTTTTAAATAATTCCATTAACCACTTTATGGAGAGAGAAAGTTTCATCCCTATTCCTATTCTGTGCCAGGAAAATAACTTATCTTTTATGTAAGAGTAAGAATGGCACAATTAGAGATGTAATTACAAAGAATAAAATTGAAACTTTATTGGAAATCATACAGAAGTAAAGTAGTTTTGGATGTTGGTGTATATTGCTTGGTTACAGTTACAAATCCTTTGTATGTAAGAGAGGAGGTCTGTTTGGAAATATTCTAAACCTAATTCAAAATACTTAATTGAAAATGGTGCACCAATTTCAATTCCCCAAATCAAATGTTATTAGCTTATTTCTGTTTTATCTGCTGTCTTTCACTCATGCACATCCTGAAATGGGGTTCATATAATAATCTAAGCTGTAATTTACTTTTTATTCCTTTTCTTTCTGTGTTTCTTGCAAACCCAACCATGTTTTATTCAATAAAGCACGGTGACTGTATATTAACTCCAGACCCTTTACCCTCTGAGCAATCTTCCCCCAGAATAAAAGTATGGAGACCAGCCAGTAGTTATCAAAAATTCCCAGGCCAAGTAGTGGCTTCTTAAAGAGGGGGTACATTACCTCCTCCTTCAAAGCAGGGAATACCAGCCCCTCACCCAAGGAGGCATTCACCACTATGCTGACTCAGCTCCCTCTTAATAATAATTTCCAGACTTTTTTTGTTTTTCATATTGACAGTTTTAAGTTTGGGGTGTTATGTGGCAGATAATAATCTGTTTGAATTCTATAGTCCCAGAACACTTCAATTTCTTTGTTTTCTATTACTTTGTCTATTTTGTTGGCCCCACCAGTTCTTGCTTGCAGGCAAATGGTATTTTTTGCAGATGTTCCAATGCACCATTGTTGCTACTTTGACATGCCATTGTTTGCATTCAATTTATGCACTCTTCTTGCAGTGGCTAACTAGATGGTCCACTGTTTCTTCAGCTTCTTTGTAGAGATGACATTTGCTGGATGGATAAAAGAATTAAAGATGAATTTAGTAAAAATCAAATGGAGAAACTAATAATAGCAGAAGTGTTTAAAATGGAGTGAAAAAGATTACAAACTGGAGATCTCTACAAATGATCAATTGCATGGCTTTTGGCTCAAATATCTGACAGCTTACATTCAATTATAACTAAACAACTTAATGAAGTATTGCATAAAGGAGACATCAGAGATTGGTTAGTAGCTGGCAAAGCTAATTCAAAACAACCCAGCAAAAAGATACTATCAGAAAATTATAGGCCAATAACATGCTTGCCTAAAATGTATAAATTACTCATGGGCGTAATAGCAGACAGCATCTGAGATTATTTAGAACACGGGTGTCAAACTCGCAGCATCACATTGCCGTCATCTGATGTATCAATGTTTTTCCCCTTTACAGAGCTGGGGTGGGCATAACCTACACGTGACGCATCTGGCCCATGGGCCGCCAGTTTAACACCCCTGATTTTGAAGAAAATAACAGTATTCCAATATTTCAAATCCCAGTAGAAAAGAAATGAAATAAAAGGAAATACAGAGGTAGAAAAGATCAACTTCTGATTGATAAAAATGTTTTGGAGCATTGCAAAAGGCAAAAAACCAACTTACATATAGTCTGGATTCATTATAAAAAAAACTTTGATTAATTACCACATAGTTGGACCATCAAATGTTTGGAAACAGGTGGTGTCAGTAAAAACATTACAATATTTATAGAAAAAATAATGAAGCAATAGAAGACAGAATTGGTGGCTGAAAATGAAAAATGTGACCTTAATGTGAACTTATCAACAATAGGAAAAGCATCTTCCAGGGTGAGTCATTATCACCCTTGTTATTTATCATTGCTATGATCCCAATTTCAGTGATTTTGAAAAAAATAAATCTTGGCCATCAAACAACAAAAATGGTAATAAAGCTTTTATATAATATTTATTTATTTATTTATTTAAATAATAAAATAATTTGCTTTATATGGATGATCTATAGCATTATGAAAAATCAGAAATCAAATTTAAGTCATTGACAAATATCCTAATAATTTTTAGCACAGATGTAGCAATGGGTTTGACCTAGAGAAATGTGCTTCAGTAAGAATAAATCAAGGTAAAATCACAAAACAGTAATGGAATTGAAATGCCGAATGGCCAAACCATCAGGAGCCATCAGGATGAAGCCTGTCTGGGCATTTTACAGTTGGATTACATGAAGCATGAACAAGTTAAAATGTGATAAATAACATTGTAGACATCCAAAGACAAAATTTATGGAAACATCATCAAAGCTATCAATACCTAGGCCATATCTGTGATATTGTACACTGCTTTAATTATTAACTAGACACAAGCTGAACTGAACAGTTTGGACCAAAAAACAAAAAAACTAGTGACTATTTACTATACATTACAACTTTGTAGTAATATTGATAGATTATACCTGCCTTGCAGAAATGGAAGCAAAGATTTACTTCAAGTCAAACATACAGTCAAAGAACAGCATACATTGGCTGATTATGTAAATGACAAAATGTGAATATTGAAATAATATAATAAAAGAACAGAATGCTGGCAAGGAAATGCATTACATGGTCAAGTTTTACAAAAGATTGAGTGAAAAGTGGATTAAGATAACACCTAGTAAGTGGAACATTAAAAAAGAAGAACCAGAAGACTTGATTTTGGTTGTTCAAGAGCAAGTTATTCAAAATAATTTCATGAAAGCCAGAATTGAAAAATCATCAAATTATTCAAAGTACAGATTGTCTAAAGAAGCAGAAGAAATAGCAGTTCATATACTCAGCTTGTGCAAGAAGATCTCACAAACTGATTATTAATAACAACAAACAAACTGATTATAAATAACAACAAACACAGTCAGCAAAATGATTCACTGGAACATCTGTAAAAATTACCATGTGTCACTAAAGAAAAATTGGTGGCAACATATAGTTGAAAAAGTAGTCAAATTAAAATACCATGTGATTTCTGAATGCAAACTGATAAACTCTTGGCCTATAACACACCAGATTTAACTGTGGTAGAAAAGAAGTAAGTGCAGGCAATCAATGTGGCAATTCCAAGGGATAGTCGAATAGAAAATAAGTACTGGAGAAGATCACAAAGTATTAAGATCAGGAAAATTGAAGTTGAAAGATTATGGCATAAAGTGACTGTTGAGGTTCCAGTGGTTATAAGCACACGGTATTATACCAAAAACTTTTGGATGACACTTAGAAAATTTGCAAATTGACAAAATTTCCCTCTTGTCAATTTCAAAAGGCCACACTGCTTGGATTTGCACATATACAACACTAATATTAATCTCTCCTAGGTTCTTGGGAAGAACTCAATGCTTATGAAGACCAACACCAGCTAAAAAACTGGCAGCTGTGGTGTATATAATAATAATTTATTAGATTTATATGCCACGTGACTGCCAATGATCCTGGGTAGCAATGTTCCCTCTGACATTAGAAAATGCCGTGCGGCAGTTGGAAACTGCTGCGCGGCGTTTTCTTATGTGCGCAGCTGCGCAGCTTAGAGGGAACATTGCTGGGCAGTTTACAAATTGTTAAAAACATTTAAAAACAAGAAACTATTTAAAAAAAACATAAAAACAACACAAAACAAAGGAAAAGAGATGACAGAAAAAATCAAATCCAGGAAAAAATAAAGAAAAAGGTTTATCTGTTACTCCCAGTTAAAGATGGCTTCACCCATCCCCAAACACACATATTTCAGAGAGAAGTTAATGATTTTCTTGCTGGTAGGTTAAATTGTTGGGGGAAGAGGGAAAAGGGAAATTTACAAAGAGGAAACCAGTGATCACTGCTCTGAACTATCTCACATTAAATTGCCTAAGAACAGAATCTGTGCCCAGTTTCGTAGTTGAGACATATTAAAGGCTGACCATGAGTGTATCAATATAAACTCTGATGCACTTTCCTCCAGTCTCGGGGATGAAGGAAGAGTAAATTGATATGGCCGTGAGGATGAGCCTATAGTCTCAGAATCCATAGAAGTATTCAGCAGTACATTGCTCTACAATTATCTCAAGTTGCGTTGTTTTTTATATGATGCCTACAATTTGGTTATTTCCACTTCTGGATTTGTCTCATGAGGGAAAATTCTGAAACATCTTCATTTCACATGCAATATGTGGCTAAAACAGTAACAGTCTATGAATTCTCTGACTTTCTAGGTCTGTTGTATCAAGAATATCGGGATAAATCCACACGTCATGAGATTGAAACCAGGCGGCTGCAGGATTCCCAGACAGATACTGAAGAAGGCTCAATTACTGAAGAGTCACCAATAGAAACTGAAACTGCAAATGTGTTAGAAAACAAAACTGTCCCCCAGATTAACTTGCTCAGGAATTCCACCTCAAGGTTCAATTTATGGCAAGATCTTCCAGAAATCAGAAGCAGTGGTGTTCTGAATATTCTCCAGCCAGATGAAATCAAGCTTCAAGAGGTAATATCAACTTAAGGGGTGGAGATAGAAAAGGGAAACACTCTTGATATTTCATGGAAATAACTGTTGGTTAACTCATTTATATCAATTACAAATATTTAACATTACTAGAATGTTTACTGATTTATGTAATTTTGAACTAATTTCATCTTGTTTTTTCTAAAAAAAATATATTAAAGAACATTCTGATCCTGCTCAGCCTTGGCTCTAGCTGTTCCATCAGGAGTGAGCTGCTAGTGAATAAGTAACATCAATGTGTAAAGGTCATAGTCCAGGCTCAGGTTGTTTAAAAGAGAAAAATCTGATAATTAAAGAAGGACTTATTGGGATAGATTGACAAATTCAGCAGTAGACGTCATTGAAAGTCAATCACCCCCCCAAAGCATTTTAAAACCTTGAATGTTACATTGTCGATGATCTTTTAACTAAAATATATAATGTATTACTAAAATGCTGATCCATTGACACAACATACCTTCCTATTTTGCAAAGAAGTTTTAGGAAAAACTCAAGAGAATTGCAAAAATCAGAGCTTGAGAAGTTTGATAGAAAGTAACATTAGGATTTATTTATTTATTTATTTATTTATTTATAAAAATAATAAAGGCGGGATAAAAAAATGAACGAACACAAATTATTGATTTCAGTACAGCAGGGTCCCCAACCCCCAGGCTGTGGCCCACTTACCGCGTCGTGGCCTATTCGTAGCTGTGCCGCATGAGCAGCAGGCAAGCGTGCTTGCACACACACATGCAGCTTGACGTGCAAGTCCAGCTGCACACGCAGTCCAGTTCCCCACCCCCAAGCCGGACTGCCAAGCTGCAAATGTTGGGGACTACTGCAGTAGAGAAATTAGGGACAACTGTGTCAGAAAACCATCTCTAGAAGTTGAATATAATATTATACATTCTAAAATCATATATTGTGGATTTTTGAATCATTGTTCTTAGTATGATCTTTTTATTTTCTTGCACAAATTCATTCATAGCTTTAGTGTAGCAAAGTCTTGGAATATGATTATTGGGCTCTGAACTGCACATCATGAGACTCTCTACCATCGTGATTAAATACATATCAGCAAATTTATATCCTGTAAAAAAGCTGAAAAATTATTCATTATTTCTGGATATTGAATTTAGGTCACTCTTACGTAATTTTTAAAATTATGTTATGATTGAGAATAGACTTGTTATAGCTTTAATTTATTGCAGAAGGCAAGATTTCTGTTATAAATATAATTTTATTCCATATTAGATACCCCACTCTTGCTGATTTATGTATAATGTGTAAGATTTAACTATTCCTTTCCCACTGCCCAAAAAATCAATCCCTGATAGATAGCCTTCTTTCAAATGGCATAAAGATGGAGTGAGCTTTTTAATATCAACTCCACTTGGTTTTAATGGACCTTATTGCCAGTCATATTGTCGATTTCACCATAATCAACTTCAAATCAACTACACATCAGTCAATGACATCTCAGAATTAGGCTGATTTATTAACTTCTAAAGTTAGTTGAAGAGCTGTAGGAATAATGAGAAGCCCTTGGTCAATGTTGGCTCTGTGCTTCAGTACAGGGAGTCCTTGACTTACAACAGTCCATTTAGTGACCATTTGAAGTTACAATGGCACTGAAAAAAGGGACCTATGATTATTTTTCACATGTACAACAGTTGCGACATCCCCATGGTCACATGATCAAAATTCAGATGCTTGGCAACTGACTCATATTTATGATAGTTGCAGCGTCCCAAAGTTGTGTAATCACTTTTTGTGACCTTCTGACAAGCAAAGCCAATGGGGAAGCTACATTCACTTAACAACAGTGTTACTGTAATAACAACTGCAGTGATTCATTTAACAACTGTGGTCATAAAGATCATAAAATGGGGTCATAAAGTGGTCATAAAGAAAGGTCATAAAATGGGGCAAAACTCACTTAACAAATATTTCACTTTGCAACAGAAATTTTGGGCTCAATTGTGGTCGTAAGTTGAGGACTTTCCATACTTGGTTTTATATTTTGCATTAAATGTAATATTCTGGTTAGCAATGTTCAGCTATTTCAAGTTCAGAATCTGGGAGATATGAAAAACATTTGTTGTGCTTGCACAAAAGAAGTCAGTATTGCAAGTATTTTTGCAAATGGTTTGCTATTGCCTTCTGCCTAGAGCTCAGAGAGATTGACTGGCCTAAATTAATCCAGTGGTGTCTAAGACAGGAATAAAACTCATGGTCTCCTACTTTCTAGCTGGTGACTTAAGCCACGGCACAAACTGTCTTTCATTTAAAAATGAAGCATGCTATTTTTTATATTCACAGATTGTAACCAGATCTGAACTAAAATATAATTTAATTTACATATGGTAGCTTGTGCCTAATGCTTATTTATGGTTTGTCCTATTGCAGTTTCTTTCTGTTTGCAATAGTGTTAAAATATTGCATGCCATTCTGAAATTAAGTTAAACTAATATAAATAAAGAAAAGGGTATATTGAGATCAAATCTTGCAAAAAGACTATATGATATATATAAAAACAGCAAAGATATTATAGAAAATACAAGGATGTTGTTTTCATTAGTATTCCCCATTATATGTGTTATTCCAGCCTTCGTCAGATACGATGTGACTAAACAAGGGCAATGATACCTTTACGCGTCTATCATTTGAAGCAGGGGCGGGTTCCTAATTTTTTTACTACCACTCTGTGGGTGTGGCTTGTTTTGTGGGTGTGGCTTGCCAGCCATGTGACCGGGTAGGCGTGGCTTGCTGGCCATGTGACCGGGTGGGCATGGCTTCTCGGACTGCTGAAGGGAGGGGAACTGAGATAGGTCCTGCCGCACATTCCCCCTCCCCTCAGCAGCTCGAGAAGCCTCAAACGTGCGAAAATGCCTAGGATCATCACCGCGCGTTCATGGCTTCTTGGACTGCTGAAGAGAGGGGAATGGAGATAGCTCCTGCCGCCCGTTCTTTCAGCGTCTCACGCGCTCCCTCAGCCATCCTCCCCTGCTTGGACTCACTGTGGGGTAGGAAGGCAGCGCATGTGCAGTGCCGGAAGCTTGGCTTCTGGGCATGTGCAGAAGAATTTTTTAAAAAAAATTAAAAAAAATTTTTAAATGGCGGCGCCCAGGCACCGGCAACCGACCGCACCGGTACTGTGACGTCACCAGCGGGCCGCTACCGGTGCTATAGAGTGGACCGCACCGGTAGGAACCCACCACTGATTTGAAGGCATGGGAAACCATATCTGTGGTGTTGAAAAGACAATTTATGAATGTGCCACAAAGTCACCAAGATTGGGATTTGAAGAACCCTATTCTTTTTAAATAGTAACTCTACATAATCTACCAAATAAAAACAGGAGAGATTGTGGCAATTCTGAAATGAGTCAGGGAAGACTATTTTAATACAGAGCATAGAACTGTGATTATATGCTTAGGGAACAATGAGAAACAACCTTGAGAATTAGCTCTACTGCAGTGGCAGCTAAAATGTAGTGGTGGAAGCTTTCTCAGAGGATATCATTGAGAAGGAATTAAATTGTCTTCTGGACATTTCCTAGACTTGCTAGACTGGGAATGATGGGAAGGGCCCTGGGCCTTGCTTAGAAGCATGGTAGGTGGAGATCTGTGTTTGCTTTGCCCAGGATGGTCACTTAACTATTACCGGAAATTGTTGTTGTTTTTACAAGAAAGACAGAGGTACAAATAGTAGTTTGTAATACCATATAGAAACACATTGGGTGGTAGCGTCTAAGAAAAAGAACCACCTAACTATCTTTAATTATGAATCTGAACAGGAACTGCCAGTGATTCGGGACAAGCAGGATGGGACTTTTTCTTTCTTGCCCTCAGTCAGATCCCATCACTGTCTTTTCCCTATGATCCAGACTGTCCTGGACTCCTTACAAGAACCTGCACATCTGCAATGGTTTCAATATTTGCTCTGCTTTAATCCTATTTCTTGTTGTTGCTTTTTCTGCTCTCGTCTCAATTGATCTCTACAAACATGGAGATATATATGATAGATGTTGGTTTTGAGTCAAGCTGTAATCGGTGATTTGCAATACATATTTTCACTTTTTGTTATTTTTATTCTGGCACTGAGAGACAGGAAGTGAGAAATGGAGTGAGAGGTTTTTTTTCTTCATTAAAGCTCCACTTTGTGTTATTTAAAGTGCTGTGAACAATTTGATATAACAAGTAAATGTAGGCTTGAAGATCTGCTTTGGGGTGTTTGAATGAATCAAGAACCCCACCCCATACAAATGGTCCTCAGCTTAGGGCCATTCATCCAGCAACTGTTCAAAGGCATAGGGGTGCTGAAAAAATGGACAGAGGAGCAGCCCTCAAAGTTCCAGGAATCATAGCATTCCTGAAGTCACACAATTGCAATCTGGGTGCTGGTATGCCTGGCTTGCAACTCCAGTGTTGCAGATAGCCATGGCCATGTGATCACCATTTGCAACTTTCCCTGCCTACTTCCCACAATCAAATTCAGTGTGGAAGCTCATAGGGAAAGTTGCAAGTCACCCCAATAAGTCGCCCCCATTTTTATTTCCTCCCACAGCACCTCCCTGTTGATACATAACCTCTGCTGGCTCTTTCCTGGCCTCCTGTGATTCTCACATACGATTTGCGCCAGCCTCTCCTGGCCTCCTGTGGCTTCTGTATAGCCTATCTCAGTCCTCTCAGACACTCTCTTGGCCTCTCCCCACCACTGGTATCCCTGCATCACCCCCAAGTTCCATACCTGTAACTTTTCACCTCTTCCCATTTAAAAAATTACATGTCTTGAGTTATGACGGCAATCAGGACTGCCTGGGATTGCTGTCACTAAGTGATGTGGTCATGTGATATTGCCCTTTACAACTGCATTGGTTAGCGATGGCAATCCTGGTCCCAATTGCTGTTATAACTCAAGGACTACCTGTACATAATTTTTGCATCCGTATTTTAAAGTTCCTTGACTCTTTCTTGCCTGGTATTTTCCTTGGGTCCACGTGCATGTAAGCACTGTTTCCAGTAAGGTGGGGATCAGCCCTTATTAAATTCATTTAATTCCAAAAGAAGTCACAAGTGAAAAGAAAGCAGTTGGAAAGTATATTCTGTTTTCAATCATGGAAGAAGAAATTGCTTAGAAAACTGATTTGTTCCTTTGGAATTATGCCAGGGTTTATCGGTATCACATAAATAGTTAAAATACTATCTGAAAACTGCATTTTTTTGCTTTTTAAGGACTTGCCAAACAGGTTGGGCATAAGACCAGAGTATATGAGGAAGCTTTTCAGTAAACCTTGAAATTGGGCTAACTGCCAGTGACAATAAGTGCACACTGTAGCAGGTTGAATTATTTTAGATCAACATAAGTAAGGTGAGAAACATTATTGAATAATGATAAAAATGACTATATCACTGATGGATAGGTTTAATTATCTAGATATCTGTTGAATATCAAGTACAGAAAAAAAACATGAATCACCAGGACTTTCTTGCGCTAAACAGGAGTGATTTAATGATGCAAAAAATAGGAAGACAAGCTAAAAGAGATATTACTCAGGTTCTTGTACCATGCTGACAAGGAGGAAATGACCAAGAATGTGACTATAATGGAGATGGTTTGGAAAGCCACCTAACAATTACATGAATTTACAATTTAATTACTAGCATGTGAAAATATTTTTCCAATGATTCTAAACAATTACAATTTAAATTTCTTATCAGTATTCTGCCCTGGGGACCATGCCAAGAGGGTATATTTAATCCTCTTCTGAAAACCTGAATATGTTTTACTTAAGAATATACCTGTCATACTCTGACCTTATATATTGACTTTTTATCCTAGTGTTAATCCTTACTTCAAGGGAGGTTATGGATTTCTTTTACCTCACTGGAATATTTTTAGAGGCATATAAATTGCTAACATTGGAATTAAAAGTTCTATAGTTTGTTTCATAACTATGCAATTATGTAAGAAGCTAGTTTATATAACATGTTACCCATAGTTAACCATGATTTTTAAAAAATCTAATGTTTTGGGTTTGCATAAGATGCTGTGCAATACTCCTAAACCGTATGATTAAGTTCACACATTTACCAACATTAAAATGTGGTTAGTTAGTTTGTGGTTCAGTGCAGCTGATGATTGTTAACATTTTTACATGTTAAAGTTTTTCTGAGTGGCTTACAAAATTCCACATGTGATATATAAAATTCTATAATCACTTAATTCTAGACTAGCCTCTAGATAAGATGAGCAGCACACAAATCTAATAAATAATAACAAAACAAAATAAAAATTGTGGTGTGCTTGGTACTCTTTGACCTTGTTGGTTTTCTTGCAGATGTTTCATTACCAAGTTAGGTAACATCATCAATGCACTGAAACTTAAAAATCGCAATCATGACTGAAATTTTTAGGGTAAATTGAACATTTGTAATTTAAAACCCTTTTGAAATATTGTTAGTTTTGTGCCAATTTTGGCATTCCAACATTTTTTCAATGTGTGGTTATACATAGTGCATTTCTCAACTACAGAATATAATGATGACAAGTGTCATATAGGCAATTATATTTAGCTGTTTGACACTGTCATTGAATGTTAACAAAGATTTTGAGTTGCTTTCTGTGTGATTGGAGGCGAAAGAGGGAATGCATCCCTGTTGCCATAGAAACTAGGCCATTATTTCTTGCCTTGCCATCCTGTACTGGTAGCTTTATTACTGGGAGCAAGACTTTTGTTTTGATTCAGTTCTAGTTATTGACTATTTGCAATAGAATGCAGATGTGTCTTCATGTTTGGATATGTAACCCATGAACAGCAGTGCATTGTAAATAGATAATTTTTTTCCTTTCAACATGTAACTATATGCAACCTTTATCTGAATCAAGTAGGTTTATTTATGTGTACTAAGACAGTGTAATATAATAACTATATCTAAAAAAGGTTATATGAAAATATGAGTATTTATGTGCACATGAGGCTGCTGAGCGAGCTTATTCATTGCCATGAGGTGAGATACCATCAGTACACTGATGATGCCCAACTATTTCGGCCCCTGTAAATTAATCAATACTGTGAACTTCTTATCCAGGTATCTGGAGAATCTGAGGATCTGAATGGGAAGAACCTGCTTAAGATGAATTCTGATCCTGTAAGCAATCAAGCTTGAGGACCAGGTGGCTGTCATGCTTAGGAAGGCCTTTGCACAGCTTTAGGTCATGCCCCAGTCATGTATATATTGTGACTACTGCATGGGGTTGTCCTTGGAGTATTCAGAAACTTCTGCCCGTGCAGAATGCAGCATACAGTTATGTGTGCTGCTAGGATAGCATATATAAACCTCTGCTCTGTTCTGTGATTTGCATTGGTTGCCAGTTTGCTTTTCGGTTCAATTCAAGGAGCTGGTTTTCACTTTTAAAGACCTTCATGGCACGGAACCGGGTGGGGACCACCTCTGCCCAATTATATTAACCCATCCCATTAGGCAGAAAGGGCATGCTGCTGTCACCATCAGCCAGGAACCTGTGTCTGATGGGTCCCAAGCAATAGGCCTTCTGTGCTGTGGTACAGTAGTGGGTTCTAAAACCCATTGCTACCGGTTCGTGCGCGCACTCATATGTGCACACAATGCTTCTGCGCATGCGCAGAAGCATCCCGGGTGGGTGGGCGGAGCCTCCTGGCGCTGGCGCTACCGGTTCACAGAACCGGGCCGAACCGGGAGCAAACCTGCCTTAGAGAACTTCCCTCCTTTTCCAACATTAAATTAGCTCTATCTCTTTTGATGTTCTGGAAGTCCCTCAAGACCTGGTTTTACCATCAGACCTGGAGGTCCTAGGGAACTAGAGACTTGTTTAGATGGTTCCACTATTCCACTTTCTCTGTTTAGGGTTTGTATATATTTTTATTTTTAATTATCTCCATTTCTAATGTTGATTTTTCTATTTTAAATGTTATTTTTATGCAAGTATTATTTTTCTTGACCATTGTACACACCCCAGAGTCACTTCTCATGAAATGTGCAGCTATATGATTTTGATAGATGATAGATAGATAGATAGATAGATAGATAGATAGATAGATAGATAGATAGATGATAGATGTAACTATGTCCAGCTATATTAGGCAAATATGATTCCCATCAATGTATAACTAACACAATGAGGTAATTAAATGGTAATTTTAATGGTATTCAGAAAGGAAGAACCGCCTCATGTTTCAGTTCAGTACCGATTATTTAAGATGGTTGTGCTGGAGTAAATCAAGACACCTTCCATTCTTGCTATCCATTTCAAAATTGTACTTAAATGTATTTGAAGTGTTAAAGAAATGTGACATATATATTTAAATAATTTTCTGAAAAGGGTAGCTTGGGGAAACTTCCCCAATTATGAGCAATCTTCTTTGCTTTGTCTCTCAGATGTTTTGCTGCTTCAATTTTGTCTATTCTGTTACGAAACAGTATTCCCATACTAGACAATTAAGGAACTATCTGCTTTATGTGAATCCATGATAATTAAAAGCTGGCAATAATGCTGAAATGAAATGTTTATCTTCAGTCTATTTCATACAGCTTCTTTTCATAAGCTGTGTTTTTTTCACTGTTACAACACTGTTATCACTCCCCTTTCCCTTTCAATTAAAACCCATGTAATTCTTATCAATTCACACAGTGACATTTTTTTCTATTTAAAGTGTGATGAAAAACACTAAACAATGGAAGCTTTGCATCCTAAGACTATAATATCTGATTTTGAAAATATTTTCAGGATGTAAGAAAAAGTACATTGCTCTTTTAGATCTACAGACTTTGATTCAACTGCTTAAAAGTTCCCAACAAGATGTTCTGTTTCATCTGCATAGATGAACATCTATAGAAGTCTATGGGACTGGCTATAAGTGGAGATAGCAATAGCACTTAGACTTATATAATGCTTCACATTGCTTTACAGCCCTCTCTAAACGGTTTACAGAGTCAGCATATTGCCCCCAACAATCTGGGTCCTTATTTTACTGACCTCGGAAGGATGGAAGGCTGAGTCAACTTTGAGCCTGGTGAGATTTGAACTGCCAAATTGCAGGCAGCCGGCAGGCAGCAGAAGCAGACTGCAGTACTGCACTCTAACCACTGAGCCACCGCAGCTCATGCCAATCAATAGCAGTCTTTAGAATCTACATATTTATTCCAGTGTGCATAAACCATGCTAGCAAGCTCTCATTTCTTTAGCCATTATTTGTATGGGTTTTTTATATATGTATTTTCCATTGCTTTATATTCTTCTGAAAGCAGCTGATTTGGTAGTGAATGAAATATACTGTATATTCAGAGATTTGTTAAATTTCACCCTGTCCCTCTGATAAAACTAAGTTAACCAACAATAATGGAGGGTTTCGGAACCATGACTTCATAATATAGTTTTGGAATTCTCCTACAGGCTATGTTTGAACTGGTCACTTCAGAAGCCTCTTACTACAAAAGTTTGAATTTATTGATATGTCATTTCATGGAAAATGATCGACTGAAAAAGATTTTGCATCCTTCAGAGGCTCACATCCTCTTCTCCAATGTTCTGGATGTCATGGCAGTCAGTGAACGGTAAATCCTTAAAAGATTGTTATCATCTTCATCTTATCTGAAAGAGACAGATAGAAATTATTAATAACGTTGGTAAAATGTATAGTATTGTTCAAAATTGCTTCTCTGAAATAGTAAGATTGCTAAATCTTATATCTTTTGTATCAGAAGCAAACACAAAAAAAAACTACATCAGATGAGTCCACTTTCTTGCTGCTGTAGGAAAATTTGGACCTAGTATGTTGTGGAAATTACGGATGTCACCATGATGGTTGAACCTCACTGCTTATTTCCACAGTCCTGTTCCTTTTTTAACTCCTCCTGCAGGCACTATCAGAGGGGGAAATGTGTTTAAGAAGAGCCCTGTTTATCCCATATATTATCTCTAGAATTAAAGACAATGTGTCTTTTCAGTTGAACATTGTGGAAAAACAATGTCGGGTTAGATAGATGTCTCATTTGTCAAGGGTTAGATTCATATGACATAAATAATTCCAGAGTAGCAATGTTTCAGAATTAATTCGAACTAGAAAAAGCTATAAATTTTCTGGCTTTCTCTCTACGTATTTACCAGATTTACTGCAGCTATTATGTGAATATCAGTCATAATGTACATTAGTTATTTCCTCCACTTATATATATAATAGGATTATTTATTTATTTATTTATTTATTTATTTATTTATTTATTTATTTATTTATTTATTTATTTATTTATTTATTTATTTATTTATTTATTTATTTATTTATTTATTTATTTATTTAAATGGATTTATATGCCGCCCAACTCCCAGGGGACTCCTTATATTACTCCTCAGTATACAGCTACATCTCTTCCTTGGAATCAAAGGTCTAGCCATGGATATGTGGTCATGTATGCATGCTATTCTCCCTACTCATGAAATGAGGGCAAAAATCTTTTAACTTACAGAGAATAGTGTCAAGAATTGGTCATTAATTAAAAAAACAAAAACAAGAATCACTAAATTCTTGTCACATTATTTTTCCACAATCTGTCTAGGGCTTAGTTTGTCTCAACTTGAAAATTGTACCAGCAGTATATTTTGCTCACATTTTGTAATAAGTTACTTGAACTTATTTATCAGATAAAGTGAAAATGACTAAATAGTCATGTTTTAGTTTGCACTGAATACTATTTTTTTAAAATAATGAACTTTCAAATATAATACTCATATGGCTCAAATGTGGTATAAAACAAATAGAGATCTCTTCGGCAATGCAAATAAAAATGAAAATATTTTAGTCTATATTTTACAACTTTCTATGTTTCTTGTTGAAAAGAATTGAAGCAAAACACAAACTGAAGATTTTGTCGCAATCCTTGCTTTCCCTCTTTGTTGACTGTATTTTTTTATATTTATTTGAATGATTAATTTTTGATTTCTCGTTTAGATTTCTCTTAGATCTTGAGAAACGAGTAGAAGAGAACATTGTAATCTCTGATGTCTGTGACATCGTCCATCAGCATGCTGTTAGCTACTTCTCAGTATATGTCACTTATGTGTCGAACCAGACCTACCAGGAAAGAGCTTACAAGCAAATTCTGTGAGTATAATTTCTCAAGCATGGCTTTCCTAATGAAACAATTTAACTCCAGCACAGCAACTGGATAACCTTCAGGATCTTAATAGTTAGCTCACAGGGGGGATTTATTTTCCTCAGGTTTTAGGAACTCATGTCTGTGTTAAGTTAAACAATACAGCCAAAAGACAAACAGAGGTAGATGCAAGCATTTCGTATTGACTCATCAGTACCTACATTACAATAACACGGTTAAAATCGGCCTCAAATGTAAGATCTAGCAAGAGCATTAATTAAGCCTATAACGTATGCAGGAAAGCAACCTATGGCAAGCCTTATGGGAGGCGTAGATTGACATAAAACCATTTCTGCACACACAACGGGGGCTTCAAATGGCAACTGCCTCAGCAAAACACAGGAAACGAGAGTTCTGATGGCACAGTAGAACTTTAAACGCAGAGTTTTGATCCACCTGGTGACCCGTAGATAGTAAGTGTCTCGCAATGGCCGAAGACGGCATTTTATGGCCATGATTTGCTGCTGTTGTTGGATTACTCAAGGCTGTTTGGACCCATTTCGGAAGATGCTCCTTTATTCTGAAAGCCAAACACCTATCAGTTCTGCCGATGTAATTGTCTCGGCAATTACAAACAAATAATTAAGTGCTAAACATGTGATTCATTTCATACCAGAATAAAAGACAAAAAGACATGTACCTGGTCATAAAGAGGGATATTACCTTTGGGCGTTGTTCTGTCCCTCAGTCTGCATGGCACAATTTTTATAACAGATAATTAAAGGCAGGTGGGGGGAGGGGAGTGCATCTCCTTGCCCTCCTTTAATCTTGGCAGGATACCTTCTCTTCATACCTACAGTATTGATGGAAGGACAGAATCTCTTTTAAGCAATGAGCCCATGAAATTATGAGATCCTTTTCGTTGTGACCCTTTTTGTGACTGATAACACATCTGATTTTACTAGGTTAATGAAGATTGGTTCAGAACATTGGAACAGACCAATGACAGATAACTCTAGTCTTTTAGAAAAAAAATTTATTATATTAAGAAGTGAACTAACAATTGTGAGCACACACATACAAATAACAATAAAAATACAGCTTGTAGGTTCCCTAATAATTACAGCACCTTGCTCTCCTTGAACCATCCTGATAAGGTCAGGAACATTTTTACCAAAAGCTAGGCAGAATCATATTTACAGTTAAAAATTGAATTATTCATTGTGATTCATGCTGAAGTCCTCTGTACCAAATATATTCAGTAAAGATGGTTTTGTATTTCAGAAAATATGTCAAATTGAGGTCCAGAGGAGGGTTAATAAATTGTGGCCACTCCAAAATTATCCCTGCTTCCAGGACAGGGCCTCATGGCCTAGGGAGGCAGAGGGGCAGAACAACCTGCTCTCCTTCCTCAGTACCATCTTTGCAGCTCAAGGTCTGCGGGGACCCAGCAGGGTGGGATGGGGAGAAGATAGGCGAGGGATCCTTACGGGTTGGTCATTAGGGAAGGTGAATTGCCAAGTGCCTGAATTTTGTTCAGATATCTATGTGGGTGCTGCAGCAGCTGCAACTTCAGGCAGGGGTTGTTAAGTCCTTTCATTCAGCACTATCGTAATTTTGAATGGTCACTGAATGAATGGTCTGAAGTTGAGGACTATACAAGCAAATGTCTGTTACTGCCATTCTGACTAAAATTTATTCCTATGATTCAAGGTTAAATTGCTCCTTAACAAGTATTTAATAGTAGGGAACAGTATTCCTTAGAGATCTGTGATGTTACAGGATGGAAATTATTCTTGTTTTGAGAACAGTTTTTGCATAGGAAAGATAAATTCAGGAATTAGTACCACTGGAAAGAAAGTGGACTGAAGTAGATTAGTGTGGTAAGTATTGTGGGACTTTACCCCTTCTTGCATCACTTCTGGTCAAAACATTGAATGACAGTGCAAATCATTAAAAATGATCAGATCAGATTAACAGAGTTGGAAGGGACTTTGCAGGTCATCTAGTCCAACCCCCTGCCCAAGCAGGAGACCCTTACATCTGCCTCTACCTAGGATCGAACTCACAACCTCCTGATTGTGAGGCAAGAGCTCCACCTCTAGGCCACAGCAGCTGGGTATTGTAATTGTATATTAAATTAATTAATTAATTAATTAATTATAATTAGATGAGAAGTAGTGCATTCTCTGATTTTTTTTCAATGACTCCATTTGAAGTTGCTTCATAACTGAGAATTAAGCAACAAAATGGATATAAAGTCAATGGGAAAACTTTCAAAGAAAAGCTACTGTTATAATGGATGTTCCACTTAATGTGCTTCCTGTTGTATATGTGTTGCATAATTATATTCCTGTTCCAATTCCAGGGCCCAATTGGCCTGTGGTTTTTCCATCCATCCATTCCTTCTCTTCTTTCAAAAAAATAAAATAAAATTTGGTGGCTCATCTGGATCGCACCAGGCCCAGGCTTTTCTTGAGCCAGAGTTTAGGGTTTGCGTCAACTGTCTTCCAATGATGATGGCGCAGCCTGTTTGAACCTATAAACCAGAAGTGCTCAATCAAAAATCCCTGATAGCCTGGGATGCAGCTTTCAGAAATGTCCAAATTGTTATCAAATTATAATTTTAAATGTGAATGAGGAAGGAAATTAGTAAATACACGATTGAGGAATAAAGGCTTATCTGTACCTAGTTTTACTTACATTTAAACATAAATTAAATTAAGTTTTTTCTCCTGGTCCACTGCTATTTTTTGGATTCTGGCTTGTGAGATACCAAGTGCAGCCCTAACTGGAAAGAGCAGTTTTGCACTTCGGCCTTAAACCAGTAATTTAGATTTCATCTTTTTATTCCAGAGGCTTCCCTCTATTGTTCATTATGAACACGAAGTTTCCTTACAATGCTGCCTTTTCTTGGCTGTGAGGAATCCAATAACATGACCTTCCTTGCAACATAAACAAAAATTGTGAGCTGCTTTTCTGTACCACTGAATGACAGTAGCCATATCACTGACAGACTATGCCTGTCAGTGTTAGAGCTTCCCATCTGGGTCAGGTGCATTCTTCATTTCAATATTTCCAGCAAGGTTTCCCTCGGTCAAAGCACCTTATAGAAAATTGTCTTCTATGACTATATGCACTTCAGCATACCACAATAATCTGACTGTGTAAAAATGTATAATTAAGTCTCTGACTCAACTGCTTGGACACACTCTCCATTCACATACACCTCCACACACAGCATAGGCAGCTAAGTCTGTATATGTTACACAAGGGAAGCCATTACTTTTGCTTGCACGTAAAAATTCTATTTTTCCATTCCCCAATACTATAAATAGACTCAACCATAAAGTGCTAATATTTTTTGCACCACAATTTTCAATACAAGACCCAAGCCAAAGGCCAGGAGTATTGAGAAAGGTAGTGTCATGGATTAAAAGAATAACATAGAGCAGATCAGTTACTCCTACAGGTTTAAAACAAAAGGAAATAACAAATACCTCTCTCAATCTGTCTGTTTCGGCAGCCAAGACCAGCCAGCTTTCCGGGAGGTGATCTTACAATTGGAACTGGATCCAAAATGCAAAGGCCTGCCTTTCTCATCTTTCTTGATTTTGCCTTTTCAAAGAATCACTAGGCTGAAGCTGCTGGTACAGGTACAATAAATTTATGTTCTTCTTTTCATTCTTATGTGGGTGCCACCGGTGAAGGAGATGACAACATTCAAATGGGAAATGAAAAGCCAATAAGAAACATTTACGGGTATTAGGCTGTGAACAGAAGATCTGTACTAAATTAGCACCAAAGTCTTACACATGTATTCAAGTAGTATTGTTCAAAAATAATATCAACTTAACAATACATATCATATATACATATGTACAGTAAAGTGACCAGATTTTTTTTTCTTCAAGCGGGACACCATTGACGGGGGTGGGTTTCTCCATTTGAGTTTTGCCCTCTGCGCATGCGCAGAATGCTGCGCATGCGCAGAGGGCAAAACAGCAAATGTCGGCGTCCAGGTGAGGTGGAGGGAGGGGGGGAGGGGGGAGGGCGCTTGGATGCCTGCAGCTCGCGACAGGTAAGCTGCCTCCTTTCCCCGTCTCCCGCCTCCCGTTCGTTGCTTGCCAGCCCGGCCGAAGGGAAGGCGGGAGGCGAGGAAAGGCCTCCTGAAAGGAGGGGAGGCTTCGGGAGCCCGCCTCCCTTTCGGGCCGAAAGGGAGGCGGGCTTCCGAAGCCTCCCCTCCTTTCGGGAGGCCTTTCCTCGCCTCCCGCCTTCCCTTCGGCTGGGCTGGCAAGCAACGAACGGGAGGCAGGAGACGGGGAAAGGAGGCAGCCGGCAGCTTACCTGCTCCAAGCGTCCAAGCGCCGCGGTCTCCCGGTCGCCCGCCCGGCCCCAGGGCAACGGCGGCAGCAAGGCGACGGGGGGAAGAAAGGGGAGGGGGACGAGGAAGGGCTGTTTGCGCCGCTCGTGACGTAAATTCAAAGCGGCGACGGCTCCTCGTCCCTCACCCCTCCCAACAGCAGCGGCGCCTCCGAGGGCGGGGCTAGGGATGGGGCGGGGGAAGGAGAGGAGGAGCAGCCTCCCTTCCCCCTCCCCCCAGCTTCCAGCCGCCGCCGGAGGAGTCAACAACGCGGGACGCCCGCCCGCCGCCAACCCTGCCCACAGCCGGCCCGAGCTGAGAGGCCTGCTGCCTTTCAGGCCGATTTTTTGAAAGAATGCCCTAGTCGGGCATTCTTTCAAGAAATCGGGACTTTTTAAGAGGGCGGGCGGGACGCGGGACAAATGGTGAAAAAGCGGGTGTGTCCCGCCAAAATCGGGACGTCTGGTCACCTTAATGTACAGACAGACAATATTTGATCTGGAATTGGAACACATAAAGAAAATCCCTATTAAAAATATCCTTCTGTATTAGAACAAGGTATATGGTTTCTATAAAGCAAGTTAATAACATTTTCCCTGGTCTTTGTGCAGAATATCCTGAAGAAAGTGGAAGAAAAATCTGAACGTGAAATCACTGCTCTTGAGGCTCACAAGGAACTGGAAATAGTAAGCTTGTTTAGGTTTTTCACTTTCTTTTTTAGGCAAATGCAGTTTTTAATGAACTGAAAGCCAAGAAATGTCTGATACAATATTTTTTATAAAATTCACTTCCTTTAGAAATCCATTCAAGCAAGCGTCTAAGCGGGAGTTGGTTAGTGTTGAATTGACACACCTGTGAGGATCTTTAGAGTGAAATATTTTCTGAGGAAAACTGATTCAGACTTTCTGATCCAAAGCTTTTGTCAAACGAAGGTGATAAAAATCCATGGAGAGCAGTTAATTTAATTAGCTGCTACCATTCAAAGACTGTTAATAGGTCAGATTTGCATCTAGAAGTGCAGAGTTACTTTTATGATCCCAAAATTGTTGAGTCATGGCATATATTTTTTAAAGTGTTTCATTTCATTCGAACTCCATTTTAGGAATCCCCTGAGCATATGTCCTTTGTGACTAAATGCATATTTCTGGGCTAGGCCAAAATTACAAATTTTACTATTAAACTGAACCAATATATGATAAGAAGTGAAGTATGAAGGTATCTGCCCTCCCTTGGCTATGCAGGATGACAACTCTGCCTCCCGTCTAGTCCATCCAGGTATACATATGGCCTACACATATAGGCAACCAGTTTGGGAAAGTGGGGAAAGTGCTAGCCTAGAAACTAGGAGAACCTGAATTCCAGTCCTGCCTTAGGTATGAAAGCCAGATGGGTTACTTTGAGCCAGTCACACACTTTCAGCCCAATCCACCTAACAAGGTGATTGTTGTGGGAAAAATAGGAAGAGGATGGAGTATAGTACATTTGCTGCCTTGAGTTACTTATAATGTAATAAAGGCGGGATAAAAATCTAATAATAAATACAAATAAATAAAGAGCTAAACACTTATTTCTATTTAAAACTTGTTATAAGCTACTGTGTGGTTTTTACCACACACAAAAACCAATTATGACCTTACCTGGAGTGGGAGTACCTTATGACAGTGACTCATGTGCTTATCACCATTTGATTGAAATGCTACAATTTACTCTACATGAGCTGCTTTCAGAAACCACTCGGAAAGTGTTCTTGGTTCAAAACACAGCAACCCATGCATTAGCTAAGATGCTAGGACCACATTCTCATTACTTTGCTTGTCAGTAAATTTCACGGTACAATTAAATAACTGGCTTTGACTTATAGAGCCCTATATTGTATCACTGGATATTCAGAATTTTCTTTAACTGGAATTAACCTAGTTAAATTCCCCATTGTCAGGCATTACAAGCCTGAGACCAGAAGAGGATCAATCTTGCTAGCATTATGAAAGCAAATTAAAATGGAGTTCTTTTGGAAAGCTTTTGATTAGTTGGATACCATCACATTATTTTATATAACTATGCATTCTCTATTTTAAATTTTGTAGAATTATTTTATATTTTACCAGTATTTACACTGTGGATGTTATACGCATATACTACTGACAGTTGTATGATTGGGTCACTATAAAAACTGTATATTTATTTAACAAATGTATCTAGCCACCCAACTCACATATTCTGACCTTGGCATGGTTTAATAATGAGAACTAAATTGCAATTTGATAGAATCCCAGTATGTTGAACAGTTCATAACATACTGGCAGGTACATACCAAATGTTATGTAGCAAGTAAAAATATATCTTTGAACCATTCAAAAATGGTTTTTTGATTAGCCCTCAATATCACTGGGGCCAGGATCTTAATAGCATAAAGTATTGAGTCTTACAGCCAAATATTTTAGTGCATTGAATTAGTTTGCCCATCCTGTTTGAACCAAACATTAAATTTTAGAAGCATTATAGATTTTTATATGTCTTTGCCCACACTTTAAAGTCATGTAGTTAGAGAATATTTTTAAATGAGTATTTACACAGTGAAAAAGAGTGACCAATCTGTAGCCAATCTAGGTTAGAAGATTTCTTAAATAAAAATATCAAAATTGAACAAAAGAAAAATAAAGTTTCCCTTGAGTTGAGCTCAACTTGTGGTGACTCATGAACATATCCATGTTATTTGTTTAACAATAATATGGAAAAGATTTACCACTGCCTTCTCCCAGTGAATGAAATTATGACAATGGGAAGAATTTGAGTGACAGGAAATCCTTAGGATCTTAGGGAATTTCGATATCTCTCCACTCCTGCATGTTGAATGGGCTGGCAAATGTACCTACAATTATAGTAAAGGCAAGTAAACAAAGACTTGCCTCACCATAAATTAATGTAAGTATTATTCTACTTAGATTGCCCTGTGTTGTTTGTTTATTGCTGTTATAAAAAGTTAGAATGGCCCCTTCATTTTAACTGGTAAGCTCCAAGGCAGGATCTGAGGACAAGAAACACTATTTCTGAAGTTTCCTTATCTTTCTCTTTTAGATAGTGAAAGCATGTAATGAAGGTGTTAGAAAGATGAGCCGCACAGAACAGATGATCAGCATCCAGAAGAAATTGGAATTTAAGATCAAGGTATAAATATAAGCTGGTAAATCATGATGAGAAAACAATTGGGTTTTAAAGAACATACAGAATTTTATGGAAGCAGGTTATCTGGAAAGTAGGATTTGGGGCTGGCTTTGCTTGATGAAGATAAACTGATCTGATGAATTTTGCAAAAAAAAATATGAATGCAAGTGTTCTAGTTTTCACTAAGTAGAACATTATTTAGATCTCCTTTTCTTGGCTTATATGACAGAAGGACTAGCTAGAGTGAAATGGCTAACATTTATACTGAATAATGAATTGAGGATTCAAATCTTGTCTTCTGTCATAAAAAGAAGTCCACTTCTTTTTATTTTTTATTTTGTTATGAGGAAATATTGGAGAAAGGAATGCAGTTCATGCTGCTTTGAGTTCCTGGAGGAATTAGGGAATATAATTCAAACAACAGATTCAGGGTGTATTTTGAGGGATTAAAAATCTGTTGTGAAATTCTAGGGAAATGGACTAATCATAAATCCTCCAGAGGTCCCTGTTACCTGTTCAGATCTATACTACTTCAGATACCATCCCTGCTTAGTTGGCTACATCCCATATAACTTATACCCTATATCATTATTTCACATTTACTATAAAGATCTTTAACAAAGGGTAATAGGAATAGTAGCAATGTTAAAAACTGACACTGCATGTCACCTCTTCAAAGAGTGTAACTCTTGTTAATTTAGGTCCCATCCATTCTAGGGTAGAGATGAGTAATAGTCATTTAGTATCATTTTGTAGCAGTGAAGACCACAGTCATGCTATTAAAATTTGGAAGCTAACCGATTTTTAATACAAAACCCCCAGATAGATCACACTTTCAGCCCTTCTGATTGTGTTGTTATCCCTCTGTTATACCATATTGTTATTATGCCCGTGTTATACCTATGAATTTCTTCAAGGACCATAATGCCCCAAAGGTCTTGGCCCTTGTTTTAAAGGGGCAGCTTTCCTTTCTTAGCAGTGAATTCTGCTTGATTATGATCTCTGTTTTCTTTCCATCCTTAGTCTGTGCCCATCATCTCTCATTCCCGCTGGCTGCTAAAGCAGGGAGAACTCCAGCAGATGAATGGCCCTAAAACATCCCGTACGCTACGCACAAAGAAACTCTTTCGAGAAATCTACTTGTTCCTTTTCAACGACTTACTAGTACTGTGCAGACAAATTAATGGGTAAGTCTAAATTAGACAAATGTAACAACTCTGGGGGAAATTATTCTTCATTAGTAATTAATGTTTATTAATATATTAATAATTGCTAACAATAACAATGTATTAATATATTGTTTATTTACAACAATAGTATTTTAGGGCCTGTCTATCATACAAAGGATCTTATGTTACTACAGCCCTAGCTGTAGGCATAAAGTATTAGACAAATCTTTTTAGCACTTGTTATTGTTTTAACCAAATTTGGTCTCTAGAATGATATCCCTCCTTGGAGATTGGGACGGCTCTTAGTTTCCTGGTTCTCTGCAAATTATTAAAAACTTCCAGGCCTTGGGTTACGATGGTAGTCAAGCTAAGAGCCAAGGTGGTGCAGTGGTTAAAGTGCAGCACTGCAGTTCAGCTGTTCAAATCTCACCGGTTCAAGGTTGACTCAGCCTTCCATCCTTCTGAGGTCGGTAAAATGAGGACCCAGATTGTTGGAGGCAATATGCTGAACTCTGTAAAACCGTTTAGAGAGGGCTGTAAAGCACTATGAAGTAGTATATAAGTGCTATTGCTATTGCTTTGTGTTTGGGAGGGGCTTCTTTGGGTATCTTTTTTTTCTTTTGTGTTATGGATATGAGCCAGGGGTTGAAAATGGAATATAGGTAGTCCTCGACTTAAGACTGGTCACTTAGCAACCATTTGAAGTTACGACAGACTGCTTATGAGCCAGTTTCAAAGTTAAAACCTCTGCAGTGCCCCCACAATCATTCCTCCTTATGACCAAGTGCAAAAATGCTGCAACACCCCCTGCCTGCCTATGCCACCATCCCACCCCACCAGGTCCCCACAGGCCTAGCTGGATCCTGATCAGACACTGCTTAATCAGGGCTGGAGAAGCTTCTTGGATGAGAAACGAAACGTCTTCAAAGAAAAACCAAAAAGTCCAGTTGCCTTTTGAAAAAGCACCTTTGGGACAACCATGACCTGGATGACTGAGAATCTCCATAGACATTGCTGAATCTGTTATCCCATTCTAATAGAAATTAAAGGCATTTTAGGTGCTTTATATTTTTTGAAACTATATCATAAATAGGAGATTGGACTAGTTTCCCCAAATCAAATCAAATCAAACCAAATCTATATTATGACATGATCAGCATATATTTCCCATATTCCCTATAATCACCTAGACTCAGGAAACCCTTCCCCACCCCCAACTCCCAGAGCAATACAAGGTGAATTGGGCTACTTTCCAAGCTGTGGATTCAGTCATAAACCAGGTCATCTGATTCTTTTTATTGAAGTAACCCTCTAGGACAGTGTTTCCCATCCTTGGCAACTTGAAGATATCTGGACTTCAACTCCCAGAATTCCCCAGCCAGCATTCGCTGGCTGGGGAATTCTGGGAGTTGAAGTCCAGATATCTTCAAGTTGCCAAGGTTGGGAAACACTGCTCTAGGAGAACCTTGCAACAGAGGAGGGATCTTATTATGTCCAGGTCCCTTTAATTTATAATTGAGATTAAGTCATTTATTCTTCTAATCTTGAGAAATATTTTATTCTGGTTCATCTCTGACAAGTATATTCTGTCTGTTTCTCTGTCCATTTTAAAAGAAACTATAACCCAGCGTATAATAATAACAACTGTTTATTATTTGCCTCAGTGACAAGTACCAAGTATTTGATTCTGCTTCTCGAGGCCTTCTTCGAGTGGAAGAGTTGGAGGACCAAGGACAGAGCTTGGCCAATGTATTTATTCTGAGGCTGCTAGAAAATGCAGATGACCGTGAAGTCAGCTATATGTTGAAGGCATTATCCCAGTGAGTACAGCAAGTGATACGCATGCGAGTGTGTGGATTCTGTGAGTGAACCCATTCAGTTTGTTCCAGCTTAATGGATTATGGACTTTTAGCTTTTCCAGGCTAATCAGTGAGCAAACTGCTTGTATGCAACTCATCCATATTCCATTTTTTCATTCGCATGCATGCGTGCACAGAAATCAGTTCAGAAATTTCTCTGTCTATAAATCTTAGCAGAAACTACCTTGTAATTTATTTTTATCACTAAAATTAGCTCCCCTTAATGTAATTGCCTGTTTTACAACCCCAGTGATTAGGCATAGAAAATTTAGTCTCTAATTCTTGGGCAGAACAAGAATGGTTTAGTTTCCTCCTCCCCCAAAATAGTGAATTAAGGATAGAGTCATGATTTTTTCCCCCATACTGAAATTAGAAAACCAAATGAAATTGTCCCCCCCCCCCCCACCCTTGCTGCAAGCTTTTTATTCTCATTCTTGAATACTTGAATACTATAAATGCATTCTTGTATATTTTATAGTCACTGGACTTATAGAAAAGAAGTGTTATGAGCTTTCTGATTTCTCCATAAATGGAATAAAATATATATTTATCTAAACAGAAAAAAATGTGCAAATTGGCAGGAACAATTAATTGTAAGAGTTGCATGATTTCTAACCTTTCCAAAAGTGCATGGAAAACTCTGACTGCTGTGATCTATTCCTATGTATATGTCACATAGAAGTGAAATGAAACGCTGGATGATTTTGCTGGCTCCAAATCGACGAACAAAGTTTGTTTCCTTCACATCCAGGCTTATGGGTAAGTGAAAAAGAAGGTGCTATCCAAACAGGTTGGAAAAGCATGCTATACCTTTCTTCTTTTATTGGATTTTAGCAATGTCAGTTCTTCTAGACTTTAAATCAGGATGGGTATCATTGATTGGGAAAGCCAATTGGGTGTAGTGGTTAAGGCACCAGGCTAGAAACCAGGAGTTGCTGCGTTCTAGTTGTTCCTTAGTCACAGAGCCAGCTGGGTGATTCTGAATCAGTCTCACTCTAGGAAGGAGTCAGTGGCAAACTACTTCTGGAAGCATTGAGAGAGAGATTCCTGCATACTATGTTTTGCAGCAAGTTTTTCATACAAGCCAGGATTTCATTAGCTCCTAATTCTGTTAAAAATACCCATGCAGTTCCCTCTCATAAATGATTGGCAAGCTAAATTAATTTCCTTCCCTTTAACAGATTGCCCTCAAGTACAATGTGTCCATCCTTACGTGAGCCAGCAACCAGATGAGCTTTCATTGGAATTGGCTGATGTTCTCATCATTCTGGAAAAGACAGATGATGGTAAGATCAACAAGACTTATGCAGAGTCATGTCCCAGTTCCATTACAATGGAACACTGTTTTATCTGCATCATTAAGGATGGGAGACTGCAGTATGTTTGAGTATCCCAGCAGTCATGGCCCAAGGAAATGAATAAGTATATACTTTGTCATACTCTTATTTAAAGCTGCAGTAATATTAAGGTATTTCAGTGCTAATGAAGCTGTATTCTTACATTTCCTTTAATTGTAACATCTGCTTCATACTTAACATGGCATAGCCACCATCACGATACACTCTTAATTAATAAAATACTTTCTGCATATTGAATTATTAAGCCAATATGAATTTGATCTCTATTAGTAAATTTCTTCCACAATCACTATCTTGTCTTTTACTTTTACTCTAGGCTGGATATTTGGGGAACGTTTGCATGATCAAGAAAGAGGTTGGTTCCCCAGTTCTATGGGTGAAGAGATTATGAATCCCAAGATTCGTTCTCAAAATTTAAAGGAATGTTTCCGAGTGCACAAAACTGATGAGAGTCAGAGGAGGAAGATGGGCAGCAGGAATAGACAATGATCATTGCTTAGTCGTCTGTTTTTCAGAAGCTATTTATGGCAGAGGCTGAGAATGAAATGTAGTACTTGAGAGAATGCACACGAATCATCTTTTGGCAAGCAAATCCTTTCACCTATGAACTATTGGGCTTCCTTGTATTCTCATTACAAGTTGGATAGTCTTTCTGAAGACAGACTGAAAAGAAGAGAGGCTGTCATTCACCTGTACAGATGTAGAAGCTGTAAATGTCTTTCCTAATGTACTGCATACTCTGAAGATTGTAAATTTATTAACTCTGCATGATGAAGAAACTAATCATTTGAGCAACTGGGAAAATTATGTCACGGTCCGTAAATCCATCAACTTGGTTCTTTACATCTTATCCAATGGTACAAAAAAGTGCAGCCTTTGATTTTATAGAAAGATAATGAAGTTGTGGACTATACGACATTGAAAATTTATACTATAAATGGTCAGCTTCCATATTTCTATACTCAGGAAGTTTCTCATAGCAATGGAGTTTGAACTGCTCATGTGATAAACTAGTTTCTTCTTGTGTTTTGGAAGAAAGGTGGAGGTAACAAAACATGCAATGTTATGTAGTTAAAATGCATCACAATATTTATTTACCTGGGTGTCTTGGTTATGAACTTCAAAGTTCTAGAAGGTAAGATTGAAGCATGCAAAAGTACATTTTCTAAAATAAGAATCAGTCGGTTGCAATTGGGAACTCAGATTATCATCCTTCTATTTCATAGACCTGTGTAGCCTACACTTCTCAAAATGATGTATGCCAAATGTATGCTCAAAATGATGTATGCCAAACCACATCATGTAGGAACGATGCTGAATCAATTATTCTGTGTTATAAGAACCATTACTCCCTGTCTAAGCAATCACTAACTCCACTTACTTACCCAAACATAGTTATCTCATACATTTACCATTGGCAACCAGACAGAGTATAGCTGTGTTTGGAGTTTAGTGCCAGAATGGGGAATATATTAAGGTAGGGGTCCCCAACCTCTGGGCCCCAGCTCAATACAGGCTGTGGCTGATTTGGAATTGGGCCATGTGAGTGGCTTGCCAGAACACAAGTGGTGTGCTGGCAGGCAATCGCACGCATGTGTGCCGGCCCACTGCTTGTGCAAGTCGAGCTGCGCCCATGCATGTTGGCCCACCACTTGCACAAGGGCTGCATGTGCGTGCGCACTGGCCCGCCACTCACACAGCTCAGTTCCCCTCCCCAACCAAGCCACAAAGATTGGGGACCATTTTATTAACGGGTTTGTCCTAAGCAAATGCTGCACTAAACTGTATAGGAGAATGCCATATTTGAGAGAGTATCCCTTGAAGAGATTTCTCTGCTTGAGGTTCTTGCATTTGCACATGTTGAAAAAAGTAAAAGAAAAGCAGAGAACATGTTTTCACAGCCAAATAAGCTA
Source organism: Diadophis punctatus similis (assembly GCA_023053685.1). Taxonomy (NCBI): domain Eukaryota; kingdom Metazoa; phylum Chordata; class Lepidosauria; order Squamata; family Dipsadidae; genus Diadophis; species Diadophis punctatus. The sequence goes on from JALIGW010000033.1 coordinate 4,713,047, forward strand.
CTCATAACATTCCAGATGGGTGCTACATCTAGGAAGCATCGGTAACTCATTCAGAGTCAGAACAATGAAGTTCTGTCTTTTGCTCCTTTGCACCAGTAACGGCCAATGCCCATGCAAAGAAATTCAGTGGACTTGAGACACAAGGTGGATGTTTGTATTAAATGTCTCCAAAGTTGTATCAAAGTAATAGAAATGTGTTTTTACTCATTTGTTGTGCACCCTTAGCAAAAAAGTGCATGGAGTCTATTCTTTAAACTTGTGTACAGGAAAGCCTTGAGCCAAAAGAACAAGAAATGTCTGATCATTTAATAGAGCCATAAACAGCATCAAGTTCCTTTTAATTTTGGAAAAGCCACATGGTCAGCTATGGGCCCGAGCCTAATAGATTAAAAGGTTGTAAAGCATTTTGCATATTAAAAATGTTACAGAAGCAATTATCAAGAAGCATTTATTTATATACTAAAATAATTTATTAAATGCCCTTTCTGCAAGGCACAAATATAACAAAGTGTTAATTTGCCCCAAAATGAGAAGGTTTTGAAGACATGAAACTGTTGTATAATATGAAAGGCCAGTGGTCTAAATGATTCTGTTCTATCCTTATCAGTAACACCAATTTCCAGAAGTACGACTTTTCAGCTTGAAAGGGCAGAGTGTGAATATGTAATCATTTTGTAATCATTATATTAGGAAAAAACCTCACCCACTCATATGTTTCTAGCCAATGTAGTTGTGATCAGTATTATTAAAATATGATCCTAGTATTTCATTGCTACCAAAATTAGTGTTTTCCAAATTGCATTAAGATTTTTTTTTCTTGAGCTATACTGATACATGTCTAAAAATACCAAAGTGGCTGAGTTTTGGAGGGAAAGCATCCATTCCCAATGTTAATCTAATACCAATCGTGTTTTGCTTGTGCCATTGCTGTGCCTTTAAACAATTTACTTGCAAAATAATAAAGGAGATAAGATTGTATTAAAAACATGAAAATATCACCTAAAAATTGTAGCAATGTACAAATCAGTTCCTATAATAAGTTGAGCAAGTATGTCTTTATAAAAGGATGACCTGGTAATGTTAGCTGGACTTTATGGAGGTTTAGCCCCACAGACATTCATAGGGGTCAGGTTTGGGGAGAATCCTGTAAGCCAGGGGTCTCCAACCTTGGCAACTTTAAGCCTGGAGGACTTCAACTCCCAGAATTCCCCAGCCAGCTGGCTGGGGAACTCTGGGAGTTGAAGTCCTCCAGGCTTAAAGTTGCCAAGGTTGGAGACCCCTGCTGTAAGCAATAGAAGAAAGCCATCTTTCAAAGGATCTCGTTATATATTAATAAATATGAGATATATTAATATCTATGATATATTAATATTTTAGAGAAGGAATGAGGAACCTATAATTCTCTGGATGTTCAGCTATAAATCCCGGAATCCATGACAATTCATCAGGCTGGCTGGAACTGGGGAAAATTCGGAGCCCAACAATTGCGATCCAAGTCAACATACTTTAAGAACAATTTAAGATTGAATACTCTGAGAAGCTATTCCAATATCTAAGGGTGCATAGATAAGTCCTGGCAGGAAAAGCTCTTTGTAAATGGAAAGAAGAGCTCACTTTAGGTTAGATGATGTGATGCAGTATACAGTTTAAGGGTTTCAGCCGAATCTACCACTGGAAGGTTTCAACCTTTTTAAATCTACCAAACATATACAACAGAACTCTGCAAAAGCTTATCTTAAGTGGCTGCATGGCTCACAGGAATGGCCAGTGTGGTTCTAACCTCACAAGCCAGTAACCAAGTACCTCCTTGACACAACTAAGCCTGGGATAATATGCTACTTCACAACGAACTCTCAAACCAAATTAACCATTTGAGATGTGAGTAGAGTTTCAAACTGATGTTTATAGTAGTTGCACCACTCTGTCATATATTATTGGTCAAATAAATAGAAGTGCATGTTCGTAAGGGTATGCAATAAATGATGCTGTTGTTCTACACAAACAAAGGAAAAGTTTGTATAGTTTTTTTTTAACCTTAGTGTTCCTCATCTCTTCCCAAAATTATATCCAATGTTAACAAAACTAACTTGGCTGCTTTTTTAAAAAAAAGCCAGGGCAAACATATTTAGGGGGGGAAAGGCTTGTTTAATTATAACAGAACAGTATATAAAATCAGGCCATCTGAAAATAAATACAGAACAGCTTGTTCTTACTCCCCAGCACTAGTATTTCAGGAATCAAAAGCTAAGCTGCTGGTTATGGTTTTATTTTTGCTTTAGCAATCAAGCCTTCATAGTCATTTTTAATACGTGCCTTTAAATGCGTGCATGAACGTAATGTAGTCTTTCAGTAATGCATGGGCTTCGTATTTGGTCAGGAACTTGATGCTTATAGCAGCTTCTCGGTCAGTCTAGATGTACCTCCCACCCAACATCCAACTGTGCAATTATTAGACTCTGCATTTTCAAGGCCTTTTGTCTGAAAGGAAAGAAGCACCAGGGCCAAGGACAGGCTTGAGGACAGGTTGACCTCTGAAATGCAGGTGTACCTTTGTTCTTCCTAGTCTCTCCCAAAATAGGCAAGCATGGAGGAAAGAGGAAGGTTCGACAAGAGCATACTTGGGGAGGAAAGCACTTTTTATTAATTTTAGGAAGCAGAACATTTTCGTAGAGTGATAACAATCAAGGCCACAATCACAGACGTTCCCAGCAGAGCAGCAATCACTATGGCACCGATAGCTCCAGGACCCAGAGACTCTGCAGATGAGATAAAAGAGAAGAGCACTTGGATTTGGCATATACAGCAAACAATGCAATAATAAATTAGTTAAAAATGAGATACACTCAAAGGCCAAAATAATTTAGTAGATTATACCTAAAACTGCAGTTGCAGGAGGAGAAGACAATACCCCTGCAATTGCTCAATTATATGAATCTATAGTGATTTTACCATATTTTCTAAATGAGTGGCTGATACCTACATTTAAGGGTGGGGCTAAAGAGCTATGGCTCTTCCCCTCCCATTTTTAATATTGCTTAAGACTACAGTAGTGGGGAAAGAAAGCTCCAGGCTAGTATGTTGCATTCCCACTCCTGGGTCACCACCAGGTGATCCTTGGTAGAGCTAAAAAGATAAGCAGCTGCTGTCCAAGATAGGGAATCATTGCTCCCTCTGTAAAGCATGTCCATGATACATATTAAAAAAGAGTGCAATCACATGGTTATGGTCATCCTTTTGATCCCCTCTGCAGACAACCCTGATCAACTGGGAAGGCCAATACTTTAAAATAGACCACAAAGTTGAAAGGATATTGCAGAAGATTGCAATAGATTGCAATCTTGGCATGATGAAGATTGCCACTTCATCATGCCAAGATAACTGCTAATATTCAGGTGTTTTATTATTTTAAAATATATATGTTATACTCCAATTAAATTGAAGTTGTAATATGTTGCCTTCTAACTCCTTGAATTCAAATTGGCAAAATTTAACCAGACTAAATTTTGAAGTCTAGAGACTAGAGATGAAATAACATAAAATTGATATATAGTTGATACATGAAAAATAAAGATAACTGGATAACCTTTTGTGTATGTGTGTTTAAAGCTGAGTCATAGCAAGAGTAGAGTTGAAGTCACTGAGCACAAGCCTAGCTTGTATTAAATGTAATCGCTTCCTGTTTTCAATTTCTCATGGCTACTTATTATGATTAAAACTAAATGCATTTTGATTTATGATAATGCATTTTAAAAACAAGTCAAAATAGAGGACAGTATTCTATTTTTGTTGATCCATACTGGGATGTTCAGAATAACTTGAATCAGAGGTGGGTTCCTGCCGGAGCTGTCTGGTGCGCAGCTCCGGTACGGAGCGGCCGATTGCGCAATTTGCGCTCGACCGCTTCGGAGCCCTCTCTACCGGTCCGTCGCGTGCGTCGCCATATTTTTCTGTGAATTTTTGGGCGATTTTGCTTCTGCGAATGCGCGGAAGCAAAATTGCGCTGAAATCTTGCGAGGGGACGTGTGCGTGCGAGAGATTTTTGCGAGATTTTGCTTCTGTGCATGCACGGAAGCAAAATCGCGCCAAAATCTCTCTCGCGCGCACGTCCCCTCGTGAGATTTCAGCACGATTTTGCTTCCGCGCATGTGCGGAAGCAAAATTGCGCAAGGGGGCGCGCGTGCGTAGCAAGTGCGTGCACGCCAAAAACATGGAGATGGGCGTGCAGCGCACCAGCACCAGTAAGGAAGCAACCCGCCGCTGACTTGAATCACTTCTAGTCTGAACAATTTTCTCCTGGAAAATTATCAACTGACCACTAAAAAGCCTGGTCTAGAGGAGGAACAGCATGGGTCTGAACAAGATATCTCTTGTTCTTCAGAATATTCTATTCCCAAATCTCTCACGTTTTGCACTTGCCTACTAAGATATCAGGTGCACATTTGCCATAAGCACTCCTTGCTGATGGGAAGGACACATAACCAATCAATTTGGGTACCCTCTGACCAGAATTCCACAAGCACAACTGAAGTCCAGCTTTACCCCAGTCTTGTCCCATTGTCCAGCACACGAAACCATGCCCCCCCCCTGTTCTGCAGAAAAACCTCTCTACATGGAACCAGTCCCTGATACCCAAAATGTTGGGGGGCACTGCCTTAAATTGTTGTATACTTAATTGTAAAATAGAGGAACAAAAATGATCCTAAAAGATCCCATTGGATTGATATAGCCAGCCAAGCCTCTTTATGTAATCAGTGGAAAAGAAAAGTGCTACTGTATATGTATATTCAGGACCCACTCAACAATAATACATGGTTTCATTCTTTCCTTAATGGGCACATGGTCTGAGGGGGATCTGTAAGTTCTGCCCCCCTTCATTAGAAGGCCTGACAAGATGTCGCTAGGACCCGCCCAATCAGCTTCGCTGCCAAGCACGGATACCATTGTCATTATCCAGCTGGTGGAGATGGGTTGTGTCCTCTAGTTCATAATCAGATGTGTATGGTGGGAATCCGGTAGAATCTGAGAAGCGGGCAGGAGGGGTGGTTTCTAAAGCTCCTTCACCTGACGGCAGCTCTGGTGAATCATTCCACAATGTTGGGATTGGTCCTTGTGAATATTCTGCTGGGAAAAAACATACAAGTCATTTAGTCTTTTGGCAATCCAGAGCAGGCCAAAACCTGTGCTAAAAAGTGCTAGTACAGCTGAGAAAGTGGAAAGGAAGTTTTTCTGAATTTCTCCAAGGGAATAAGGTCTTCTCTAAAATAATACTTTTTTTAAAGTAGCTGTCTCCTTTAGCAGCCCTTGCAGCAGAGCTACAGAAAAAAGCCCATGGGAGGACTGTCTTGATGAGGATTTCACTGGATTAAAAAAAAAAAAAGCCGGAAAATTTGCTCTGCCTGTCATTAGTCTACTCTAAGCCACAATCAGTAATGTTGTACCTCAAAACCATCTTCCAACAGGAACTGCTACAAAAAATAGAGAGCACTGCCCTCTGCTGGTTAAAATCTGAAAGGCTTAGTAACTCAGCAACTGGTGTGCAGATGGTTTTTTTTCATAGGCAAGAAGGCTAGATAGATAAGAGAGAGAAAGAGAGAGATGATAGATGATAGAATGATTGTTTTGAAGGGGAAAACATGGCTGATGTTCAAATCTACTTGGTTTGAAAAGAATTTTTGAACAATCCAATTACATTTTATGGAATTTTTATGGACTATATTTTCATATATTTTCATCTTAATATTATATCGCATGTGGACTACTTCAGGAGATTAGAGTTGGCAAACAAATATATTTATTTTAAATAATTAAATAGTAATCTATGTAATAAATAACACCTTGCAACTTTATAAAATAAATCTTTATTAACTGGAAAGCAATAATGAAAAATATCAAAATTTAAACACTTTTTTAGAATGGGAAGGATGTATTTCTTAACTTTTATAGTGACCAGAGGAATAGGAGCAACTTCCTCTTGCTTTGTCCAAGCAAAGGAGGAGTGAATTCTGGTCAATATTCTGTTTGTATGCAAAAGCCCCCCCCCCAATGTAAACTTTCTCAAATTTGCTTGTCAGCCTCAAAAAGCATGCAACCAGAGTAATTTTTAAAATCCACAGCTGCATTTAGTTAAAATTTTAGGTAGCATGTGGAAGACAACTAAGGATATATAAACTGGAAACCATCAAATATATATGTCAGATCAGATTGAGGTATCCGATTCAAATAATTTTGAAAATATCTTCCCCATCGCAACAAACAGAGGGTGATAAAAAATAGGAAATTTTTTCATTTTTTTTGTGAGCACCTGCTGTAATTAATAGTAAATTTGAGCATAATTCTTATACTGGAATGATTAAGAACACCTAAAAAGAGGCCTGTAAACTGAAATTTTAAAACACACACACACACACACACACACACACACACACAATTAATAATTTAATTTAATTTAATTTAATTTAATTTAATTTAATTTAATTTAATTTAATTTAATTTAATTTAATTTAATTTAATTTAATTTAATTTAATTTAATTTAATTTAATTTAATTTAATTTAATTATTTAATTTAATTTAATTATTTAATTCAATTTAATTTAATTTAATTTAATTCAATTCAATTCAATTTAATTCAATTTAATTCAATTTAATTTTTTAATTTAATTCAATTTAATTTAATTTAATTTTTTAATTTAATTTAATTTAATTTTTTAATTTAATTTAATTAATTTATATATACTGGTATATATAAATTAAAAAAATATTGTGGCTCTGGGTATGTATCATTTGTGCCAGATTGTGTCAGCTTTTTACAGTTTGCTAGATACTCTACTGACTGTCCTCCTGAGGTGTCTTATCTAAGTTTCTAAGAAAACACATCAAATAGCCACAAATAGCAGAGTTTCATTACAAACAATGACTGATTATATGACATACACATGGTAGGGAAAATGCATATTCCTACTTACAAATGATATGGACGTATATGCTGGGAAAAAGTATTTAATGTAAGTAACAATGCAATGATTGCACTGGGAAGATAGAGAAAGAGGGCTCTGTAGTGAAACAGATTCAATGGGCAAAATGCAATTTTCAGCATTGAACACTTCTGGGAATGTTATATATATATATATATATATATATAAGCTGTGGAAGGCATCAGGACAAACTCAGGAAAAACCAGAGTTACTATATAAGGTGTTCCTAACATGCATCACAAGCACATCTGTGAGCATTCTGCATTACATATTGCCCTTGGTTCTCTCCCTAGCCCTGTTAAAAACCTTCAATATAGATGTAGTCCTCAACTTACCATTCATTGATGGTATTCATTCATTGATCAACAGTTCAAAGTTACAATGTTAATGAAAAAAAGTGAATTTCAACTGGTCCTCATACTAATGAGCATTGCAGCATCCCCATGATCATGTGATCAAAATTCAGGTGGTTAGCAACTGGATTTGGCCATAACCTGAGGATTGCTTCTATTTTGAGGCTAAACATTGTTTTTATTGTGTTTTGCACCGTGAAAGACAAAAGGCAATGCTTGTATTAGCCCTTCCTGTTGAGAACTGAAATCAAACATTTTGTAGGTTATCAGGCTGGGGACAGTTGGCATAAGGGGAAGCAACATTTTCAAAAATGGCCATCGCAGATAACAACTTCAATCTCTTCAGGCATCTGCAGTGGGGATTAATTTTCACTGCAGGGTTTCTGAACACAAACCCTTATTTCTGGTTAGTGACCTGCAGTGTTTCTTTATTGGCTGTGCTAATCAGGCATGTCTGATCTTTGCCTTCTTGGAGAACTCAAATGAAACCAAAGAGATGGTGGCACAAATTTCTAATGACTGGGATTTTTTTTCGCCATGTGTATCCAGTTCTTGTTCAATGCTGCTTCAATTCTCCAAAGAACTTAAGAAAACTGATGTATCTCCATGCAAAAGCTCATGGAGCTTTGACCCCATACCTTTTGATTTGCTAGATTAGATATATAATAATATTTAGTTTGATTTGATTTGCTCTCTGAAAGCCTGTGTTTGCTGATAATGTACAATTTGAAAAAGCTCATCATACAAAAAGGAAAGCCAGCTGGCCCACGGAGACGGCAAGCACTGAGTACAGTGGTGGGCTTACTGAAACATCTGCCCTCACATTCTCTCCCCCTCTTTGCAATGGGAGCTTGCCTTGGATACAGCAGTTCAACTGCCAGGAAAAATCAAGGCAGATGACAAAGTGCTAGAACTAGGGAAGACTGGGGGCAGAGTCTCCTCCCCCTTTGCAATCATGAGGTGGGATTCCAAGAAAATCACATTTTCTTTGATGCTGCAATTCATGTCCATTTCCCCCATTAAGCATCCCTGAAGAAACTGAAAAGCCGTTTGTGTTTATATATGGGTAGACCCAGAAGGCAGGAATCAAAGCTCATTTTGTTAGGCAGCTTGAAACAGAGGCCCTAGCAAGAACTGGAGACATTCTACAGGGCCCTGTTGAAGCACTGGAAATATCACACCCAGATGAAAACTGGAACCACCCTTCAGAACTACCTAATCATGTTACAAAACCTGTGTAAAAATAAGGCCTGGACCAAACGACTGCAGGAGTAGCCAAGGAATATCAACAAAACAGGAAGGAAGGAAGGAAGGAAGGAAGGAAGGAAGGAAGGAAGGAAGGAAGGAAGGAAGGAAGGAAGGAAGGAAGGAAGGAAGGAAGGAAGGAAGGAAGGAAGGAAGGGACAAATCATTGTCCTATTTTTTTAGGACTTGTTTAATATGATGCTAAAACACAATACACTTTCAGTTGTTAAAAGTTCCCTAGAAAAAAGTCTCCTTTGATGGTACAAGTAATTGTTGGGAAAGATCCCCCCCCCCCTCTGAAAGCCACATGGCTGTACTTCAATCTATCCTAGATGGCCCATATGCAGGACTTTGCCATGGCCAGCCTGAATTTACAGAGACATATGGACATGCCAAAAAGATCTCTTTAAAAGTACGCAGCCCTTCCAGTTACCTAGTCACTGGGGTATGTAAGAGAGACAGACCCATTTCTCTATGCCACTGCCAATGAATGAGTTGGAGGTGGTGTGAAGGAAGGAATTGTGGCCTTGTGCTTTGAAAGAAACTATCCTCTGCGGAGTATCAAGTTCCAATATTGGTGTATTTTAGACTTATTTTAAAAAGCCACCTTCTTATGTTGGTCTTCCCATGCCTCAGTCAATAACTCCACCAGCAATTCTATTCTAATAAACATTTTTCATTTTATTTTGTTTTGCTTTGCAAGTTTTATAACATATTTTATACATTGCTTACGGGCCTTCCTCTTATGTTTAAGGGCAAATGCAGTCATGTAATTGTAAAAATGATAAAATAGTAACTGTAATCTTCTACAGCCCTCGACCCCTCCCCCCCTATATTTTAGGGCAGGCGATTCCTTTTGAATCCAGGACCTCAGAAGTTTATTATTTGCTTAAATAATGAAGAGCAGACCAGAACAACTTCATATATGAAAAGGCCTAACTACACTGATGCATGCAACATGAAGCACAAATTATGTTTTTCCAGATGGCAGTTTGTTTCTATATTGTGAGCCAATGATCATAATTGGGGAGAGAGGGAGAAGTGAGGGAATTCTTCCTTTGCTGCTTAATAAAGCTGCAGTTTTATTACTTTCTTACTTAGGAATAAGCCTAATGGAATTCACATTGGAATAGTCACATGTAAGATTACATTAAGTAAATAATAATTTAGCTAAACATTTTACACAAAAGCTTGCTCCCGAGAATGGTTTTACTGAGTAGGGGCAAGGTGTGTGTGTGTGTGTGTGTGTGTGTGTGTGTGTAGGGTGTTTGTGGTTGGAAGAGCCAGCCCATTGTGTCAAATTGTTTTACTGAATTTGGAGTTACTGTATATACACACTGGCCTAGAAATATATTCTAGTCCATCTAGTACAGTGTTTCCCAACCTTGGCAACTTGAAGATGTCTGGACTTCAACTCCCAGAATTCCCCAGCCAGCGAATGCTCATAAGTACATGTGCTGACAAAGCGTTTTTTTTCAACTGATGTTCTTGCTAACTTCTAAGCCAACGAACAACGAATTGGATAACTTTCCTTATTATCTGCTCTACCCACTTAATCAAAATTAATACATGGCCCTTGAAATATTTGCAGAATTGGACGGTAAAAAGCTACACTTCAAAGTGCAACCTTTAAAGAAGGCACATAAGAAACTATCATTTGGATGCCTTGTTTGATTAGACCTGCACAAAGTTGAAAGCTAGTTTGGTGTACTGGTTAAAGCAGCTGGATTAGAAACTGGAAGGCTATGAGTTCTACTCCTGATTCAGGCACAACTGGATGACCTTGGGACATTTTTTTTCCTCTCAATCCTCAGGAGGAGGAAAGGGCAAAACTGTTTTTGAAAATTTTGCCAAGAAAATGGCATGGATTTGTCCAGGAAGTCACCAAGAGTCAATAATGACTGGAAGGCACACAAAAAAACATGAAACAAAACCCAGCCCCAATAAATTATCTTGTTAGATTCTGAGAGAGACAATTGTGTCCTGCAAGAAAAGACAGAAGCAAAGCAATTTTGTTGTGCTATGCAGAGCACCTGGAAATTACCGGGTGCTTTCTGACTTTGAAATATTGGCAGCTATGAAATTTATGATACGGAATTGGTCATCTCCATCCCACTAAACATTCTGATACATAGGATTGTCTCCTTATTTGAGCGTTAGGCAGGAATTTGAAGTAACCACCACTGCAATACTGTTTTAATGCAGAGTGCTTTGAATAATGTTTAGCTTTTTTTCAGATTTACTGATACAGGAAAAAAAAAGTGGCTACGGTAGTTAGGAAAAAGGCTCTATTCGTTTTGGAAAAAAAATAGGTGGGCTGAATTTAAATATACAAAATATCAAGAGTCAGCTTTTGCTTAGAAGGGCACAATGAGAATTGTGATTGTGTCTTCTCGGAATCAAGAATACAACTCTCTGCACACATTAAGCTCACTTATTTTTAGGCAGCACTAAGCCTGTTTACTTCAAGCTAGCCTTTATTAGCCCAAAGAAAATGGATAATACAACTACCGGTATTATTTTATTATTTGCTTTCTCTTTATAGACTTGTGACTGAGCAAGGGAAAAACTGCACACACTTGACTCAACTGCTTCCATGTCTCCTTTGGGGCTGACTGGAATATCTCCTTGCTCAGTTGGATGACTCTGCTTCAGAAAGCCGAGCAATCGACACAGAAAAGCAGGGATCAAAATGCTCTTGGAAACCAACAGTGGGCTGTCTGGATCCAGGTAGCCACCATGGGCATGTGGCCAGTGTGTGGATGAATGAAGCCCTTCTTCAGAGGCACAAGGGAAGACTGTGGTGCAGTTCTCAGTCCTGGGTCGGCAGAGGCTGAACTTGTTAAACAAGACTTGTTTACAAGAGGTCTGTCTATAATGCCCATCTAGGCGTACCACCACGCTGGCCCTACCCTTTCCATCATTCTGTTTGAGCTTGGCAGCATTCCCCCCTTGCCCCCCAGAACCAAGCTGGAAAAATTCATTTGAAAAAAGAAAAAATCAAAACACAATGGACAAAAAGTAATCTTCATAATGCATACTATACAGGTAGCTCTCAACTTACCACCACAATTGAGCCCAAAATTTGCTGAGAAATTTGTTAAGTGAGTTTTGCCCAAAGGATTTAGCACAAAAGAGTACTCAGGGGAAGGCAAAGAGAGTGTAAGAGGAAGTAGAAGGGGAGGAAGAGAAGGAGTAGAGAGAGTAGAGGAGGAGCGAAGTGGTAAGAAAGTAGAAGGAGATGATGGAGATAGAGAGACGGGAGTGCCATGGGAAATAAAAGTAGAACAGACTGATGATCGATTATGTAAGCGTTTGTATAAGATATTGACTTTTGAATGATGGATTATAAATGTAAAATTGTGTATTTTATTGTAACATTTTAAGGTATATGTCTACTGAATTGTAAAAGTGGTGGAGGAAAAAATAAAAAAAAATTGAAAAAAAAGTGAGTTTTGCCCCATTTTACAACTTTTCTCACCACATTTGTTAAGTGAATCACTGCAGTTCTTAAATTAGTAACACGGTTATTAAGTGAATCTGGTCTCCCCTTTGAGTTTGCTTGTCAGAAGGTCGCAAAAGGAGATAACATGAGTCTGGAACACTGCAACCGTCATAAATGTGAGTCAGTTGTCAAGCATTCAAATGTAAATCACGTGACCATGGGGATGCGGCAATGGTCATAAGTGTGAAAAATGGTCATAAGTCACTTTTTCCCGTGCCGTTGTAACTTTGAATGGTCACTAAATGAACTGTTGTAAGTCGAAGACTATCTGTATAACCTAATTAAACTGATTATTACTACTCATATCATTGTTCAGAACTCCATGCAGATGTGCCACTGGTAAGGTTGCACACTTCAGTTACAAGTACACTTGAATTGAAATTAGTTAAAAACAGCCAGTTGGTAAATGCATGCTAATTATATTACTATATTCAAATGCTGTATGAACAAAATAAAACAGAAAAACTAGACACATTAATTTATTCCCCTACAAATAGAAATATTTTCCATTTTGCTGTGGAATCTTGTATGCAGTATTAAAACCTACAGCATGCAGGAAAAATTGTAGAGCAGATCATAAAGCGATCAGCGTAAGCATCTTGAAAACAATGCAGTTGCTTGCCAGAATTTAACCCAGATTTATAAAAAGCAACACTTGTCAGATTAGCTTGATCTGTTTTTTCTTAGATAATTTTAAGATCCGTTACACATATTTCAACATACAATTTCACAAAAAAACCTTTGATTACAAATTTCCAACTCCTGGTTGATCTTGATTGGGTTTAGAAGCTAAGAAAGGACTTATACTTGGTCAAAAGATCACCAGTAAATATAAAGGCTGTCAGCTAGTTAAAAAGCATCCTGAATGAAGGCAATGGCAGACCTTGCCGATATTGTTGCAAAGAAAATTCATGATTATTTGCCTCTAGCGGGAGTTGTGTGTGAATCAGGGTGTCTTTCCTTAACGGAAACAAACAAACAAAAAACTTTCTCCTTGAGCATCTTCTAAATTTTATTACATTAAAAGTAAATCATCCTCATATTTTTTTTCTTCTTCTGCTGGTATCCAGTTTTTAGAGAGTGCCTGGGCAAGTCCCTACAGTTTTCTTGGCATGGTTTTTCAGAAGTGATTTACCACTGCCTCTTTCCAAAGGCTGAGAAAAAATGACTGGCCCAAGTTATGCAACTAGGTTTATGCCTAAAATGGGACTAAATTCAGTCTCATGGTTTCTAGCCCGATGCTTTAACCGCTACATCAAACTGGTTCCCATTCATTATCATGATATCATTATCAAATATTTAAGAAACATTTCGCAAACAATTTTGTTTTTTTGAAATCTCATAATTTTACAGAAATGAGTTTTTTGTGTATTTTTCCTATGTGAAAAATAGAGATTAGTCTTCTTTAATAGGAAACTTTTAAGAGTTCTAAAAATAGCAAGACAAATGTACAATGCTGAATAAAAAATTGAGTAGCTTAACATCTGCCGAGCTTTAAATCCAAATGACAGAAAAAAGATACATCTCTTAAAATATATTTACTATGATATTCTGAAATCTCTTCCACTTCCATATTCTTCTCCCACTTGTACTTGTACTTGAAATAACATTTATTTCCAGAAATATCTGCACAGCCTATATTTTTTGCACTGGACGGAGAACCTTGAAATCAGAGTCTGCAACAAAATTCTTCCCTAGGACACAAGAAGCGGCAAAGGACTATGAGTCAGTGGTACAATGCGTATTCTTTTATTTAAAGATTTCAGGTGTGATTCCCACCAAAAAATCCAAGTAAAGAAATCTCAAACATCAGTGCAAGAACATATTTTTTGTCTGAAATCTCTGAGAACTACATCCTTCAAATGGGAGAGAGACAAGGGACCAGATTGAGCACTAAAAGAGAGCCCATTATTTCTCTGAACATGAGTATTCATTTTGCTTGGAGGAATATCCTTAATGCTTTCAGCAGTTGTATTGGTTCATGGTTAAGATCTGAATGTATACTCTATTCTGCATTTATTTTCCAGGAACACGCACATATACCCACACCCACAGTCACCCACACCTTCTACAGTAACTTTTTATAGTAATATCTGTTTCTATAAATTTTTATAATACTGAATCTCACCGATATTTGAATTATAATTTCCATAGTACTGTGCAAATTGGAAAAATTAATCCATCCACAAATCAGTTCTGCAATCTATTATTCGAACTAAGCATCCTGAAATACATCTGGTATCATAAATTCATAATTCTGCTAACCATGTGAAGATAAAACCCCCAAGAATGTCACAGAAACTTGCATGTGGCTCATACATCTTAGAGTTAAAAGCTTCCATTAAAAATGGAATAATTCCCAGTGTAGAATTATACCCAAAACCATGTCCCATCTTTATATGAAGACTTTTTCTGAACACACCCAAGTTAACTGTATCAATAAAGATTGAAAGAGTTCCAGCCTCTTCATCAAGGGTTTAAAGCTGAATTATGTTCCAGCTGACCAAACTGAAACTAGTTACACAACCTTAGTCTCATAAACATGTAAATTTTAATCTCATCCAAGTTTTTTATTATTATAACCTGTTAGTTATCCATATACTGTCTTTATGGAAAAGAAATTTAGAATTCTGAGAATGCACAGGGAAAGGGAAAGGGGAAAATGCTATTTCAAATATAATGTTGGCCAGAAAGAAATTCAACTTACCAGTTTTTACAAAAGTGATCAGGACTCCAGACAGTGTCAGTAGGATGAGGTGAAATGTCTTGGTATGGGGCATTGCCTCTTCAAAAAGGGAGATGCTTCTGGGAATGCTCAAACTCTCTAAATTCTTAATCAGGAATCAATTTTCGGAAGCTAAATCAAAACCTTCTCCAGTCAGTTCTCAAATCTCTAGACATGTAGAAATATACACAAGCAGAACGGCAAATGCTCTACAGCCTCATTTACGCATGCAGTCTGGCTGATTAACTGATTTAAGCCAGAAGGCAGTTCCAACAATTTTGTCTTATTTCTCCACCCCCAAGTTCTACAGTTGGCCCTTGGAAACTTAATCCTCCCCCAACAGAGTAAGGCATACATTAATTGGCAGTTAACTGCAAAACCCCAAAGGCTGCACTAGGCTTCCAATAACTGGACGACATATTTTAAGTTTAGGATAGCAATGAATAACCCTATTCATTAAACAGTTCTATACTTAAAATAGGCATGTGTTTGCATAGGGTGTGAGAAGAAAACAGAAGGATGCCAATCACATAATGTTTAAAGTAACAGATGTTAGAAGTTTCTGAATTCAACGTTATCTACCAATTCTTGATTGAGTTTAAAATATATCTCAGGTATCAGATCCATGTTTATTAACCATTCTCTGATTTAAATTCTAGACATTTTGTGAAGGATCCTTTCCTGTTTGCTAAGGGATGGCCGAATTTATTTAACCTGAAAGAATCATATAAATGAGGGGTTATTTGAATCTTCCAGAAATGTTCAATGCCTTGAAAAGCCGGAATCCTTATGTTCAAATATATATCAGAAAGTATTTTTGAATAAATTAGAGGTAGAAGTCCAATTTTCATTAGGAAGAAAATTGCTTCAGAATACTTACAGTATTTACATGAGCGCTTAGAAAATCAGCTAAGATCAGTTAGGCACTTGAAATTATTTGCAGCAACTTTACATTCAAACTGCAGTGAATGACTTTTGTTTAGCTCAATTTACTGGAAAAACTATGAATTGTTCAAATAACTTAAGTTTCATTCTGGTGAGCTTTTATTTTTGATAAAAGTGTGAAAAATTATTTTAAGAACCAATACACATCCTTCATCTAACTTCAGTTTATAGGATTCAGTTTTGAAAAGTAGATTGTTATAAATTATTATACAGAGGCACAATGGTAGTTTTTAAATAAATGTTTCATTTTTTATTTATTCTTATTAAAGACCAATGATTTTATTTTATAAAGTTCCATTTGAGTTTTTATAGGCATTTTCCTTATATTATTAAATATATTACAATTATATTTCTTTCCCTTGCAAATTTTGCATGTCAGCCCCAGTTCAATAGCTAAACTACTACACTGTACTAATAGTCAAATGATAAAACCACTATTTGAATTACCTTCAAATGGATTTAAATTACTTCTTGTTGAATCGTAATTTATTTATGTCAGTATGCATATAAAAGCTTGGTACTTTTGCAAGGAAAAACTTCACTGTGTTTCTGTAGTCAGTCTGAAATCCAAGGCTAAGATCCTCTCTGCCACTTAAACTGTTTTGATTCAAATTATTTGCATGTGAAACTGCAGACTTTTCCATTTCATATGTAAAACTACTGTTTCAAGCATTTTGGAAGTGCTTTGGGTTTGAAACACTTCCAAAATCCTCAAAACAGTCTGTTTTGAACTCACGAAGTTTCAGTCAAAATTTTTCCACATCTCTAACTGCCATATTTGTCCCCCTGGCAAATACTCACTTTTATTCACACCTGACCATAACTGGAAAAATGTGAAAAGAGGTTTCTTATTACTTGGCACCATGAAGATAGACAACAGTTAGCCTAGCACAAGCTGCCACTGCTGTATGTTAGTTTGGTGAACTGATATTTAAAAAGGTAATGTATAAACTTATTTGGTTTCTTGGCACAAACTCAACATGGCTTATAAAATAAAATAAAATGTAAAGAAATAAACAGTAGCAGCAAAAATCATAGCACATCCTACAATGCCATCATCTGAACATCTGTGATCTGGAGCATTGTTCCTTTTTTCAGCAAGGTAATACTTCTGAAACGAGTTGCATTAAAACTATTTAAATGATCCAGCTCCATTGTAAATTGAAATACTACTTAATATTTGTATCACCCTTGTCAGAATTATTATTCTAGAGGGTTTCAGTTCAAAGCTCAGTTTGTACCTGTTAAGGGAGAGAGCTGCCTGTGTGATGATCATTATGTTAAGGTAATTAATTGGCATTTGGATAATTGTAACTATCAGTATTAATTCTGCAGAGAATTGATTTTAAACATTAAAATCTGTCCAAACTAAAATTCGAAAAGCTTCTAATAAATCACAGCTTATGACAGTCTTATCCATTATAGTACAGCGTTCAAGTTGCAAACATCCATTTTCTACCAGAATCTTGAGATCACAAACTAAAAATGGTGGCTGAAAGAAAAAGATTATTATTTATTAAATTAATTATTAATATCATTTAGTTCTAATCGTACTTATTTTACATCTTTTAAATGTGCTATATTTTTATGACCTATTTTATGCCTATTTTACTTGCTCAGTATTGAATGTTGTATGTCTATATGTTTGTAGGTACTTCTGACATGAATAAAGAAAATTATTTACTGGACTCCACAGGTTCATATAGTGGAATGTTTTGCATAGATAAGTATCAGTCTGCTCTGTCTAATTTAAGTCTGAGATCTTTGTCAATTGACGGCAAATCAGTCAGGTTCTATTTAGAGATCTCAATCTGTCATCCATCTCTCCATGAATTACAAGATTATACAAAAGAAAGGCTATCATCATCATCATCATCATCATCATCATCATCATCATCATCATCATCATCAGTAGTAGTAGTAGTAGTATTCAAATAAGGCAGTTGTTTCCTGAGCTTCAAATTTTACCCATGCCAATTTTTACTAAAATTAATTCAATTTAGAACTGGCTTCTTACATACTCAGAATTGTTTATTCTTGGATTAGCAAACTGATCTAAGATAAGGACTACATCCCTATTTACATAATTTATTTACATCTCACTTTTAAAAAATTGAGACTTACGCGAAGACAGCAATTCTAAAACACTTATTTGGAAGTAAGTCTAATAAAATTTAATAGGACTTGCTTTTGAGATGAGATGCACAGAACTGTTCTATAGGGCTCTATAAAAAATATTCGGTTACACTAATTTAGAGAAAGGGAAGTGGAAATTCTAAAATGTTTATACAAAATTTGAAACATAGTTAATCTGGTTTTTTTATTTCCTTAACTCATCCCAAAACAGCTATTGAAATCTAGCACAAAAACTACCGTATTTTTCGGAGTATAAGACACAACTTAGTTTTGGGGGAGGAAAACAAGGAAAAAAGGCCTCTGCCTCCAAGCAATTTGCCAAACAGCAAACAGCACAGATGATATATACTGTTTGCTGTGAATTTCTGTGCATGTGTGCTTGATTCATAGAAATAGCAAAGAATTGGAGAAATGTACATTATGCCAGAACTTTTTCTTAAATGTAGTCACACTAACTCCTCCCAATTATTTAAATAGATCTACTCCAAGGTAAGTCAGAATTTAACTCTAATACTAAACAGAACACTGTTACATTTCAGACTATACTTGTACAGAGCTGTTAAAATTAATTAAAATTTCTGGAAGTATACATTATTCTCTATTATTTAAAAGAAGATACAATAGCACTGGGTCTCTTCAGAGCAAGCATTTATTTTAAAAAGCTTCTTTATTTTGTTAAGTTGTCTAGATTTACAGGGGTCTCCAACCTTGGCAACTTTAAGACTTGTGGACTTCAACTCCCAGAATTCCAGCGCCAGCAAAGCTAACAAAGCTGGCTGTTGAATTCTGGGAGTTGAAGTCCACAAGTCTTAAAGTTGCCAAAGTTGGAGATCCCTGGCTCTAGAACAATAATAAAGCACTCTTTAAAAAATAAGTCTAATAATTTGAACATTCTACAGACATTTATAGTTATTCACTTACCCCCTTTCATCCAGTTCAGCAGAAAATAAACATCTGCGTGTCTCTCCCAGCTATTTGCCTCTTTGCAGTTTCAGTTTCATTTTAGCACGTGGCAAATCAGCTGGGCATCGGGAAGCTGCTAAGGACTTGCTTGTCTTAACAGGCTCTTCCCTCTTTGCTGCAAACAGGTAAATTGCTGGAAGACAGAGGCCAAAGGGTGGGGGTGGCTGGGTCTACATTCGGTGTATAAGAAGCACCCAAGTTTTCACCCTCTTTTTGGGGGTAAAAAGGTGAGTCTTATACTCCGAAAAATACGGTAAATGTTAAGGAGTGTAGACTTAAGTGTTAAGTCTACATTTAAGAGTCACATAAAATCACCTCTGTTCCCAAAAGACAGCATCTTTTACAAGTAGATTAGAGAGCCATTTTTTAGTTTGAAAAAACAACAACAACTGCTGTTGATACATTACTTGCCGTTTTGATCACACTGGGCTTATTAAAGTCTCTATTCTAGATGTTTACAACTGTAAAAAGAACTACCCAGACTTGGTCTCTTGCATAAACAAAACAAGAGTGTGAATAAGCGAATGTCTTCAAATGGAAAAAAGTGAAGAGTGAATCTTTGTCAAACATTTGCAGCCTTGATGTTTATTTCCACCTCTAAAATTATCAAGTAGAAAAACCAGCAACATTCCTCTAGGATTACAAAATAAAGCAACTGCTGTCCCTCCAGCGCCTGTATACTTGCTTGTCAATTAAGCAAATGGATATTTGTGGCACATCAAGGCTGAGTTTAGCACCACAAAAGATTGCCAAAACTGGCTTTGACAAAAGCAAACAATATGTGCAATAATACAACCAGGTTTTATTTTTAAAAAAACTTCTTGTCCCCCCCTCTTATTCTGTAGAGTTCAGAGGGAATTTAAAGATCTGTTGTAAACATAACTACCCACTCTCCCTGCTTCATAAGTGTACAAAGTAACGGAGAACAGGAGAGCAGATTCCTGACAGGTTTCTCTGTGCTAGTAGATGCAAAACTATTTACAAGTCTACAACCATCTCTATACAGTTATTGTACAAATTGGCATTTGAAAGGTGAGGAAGAGAGAGGAAAATCAATTGCAATACAAATTAAAGCAACTTCAGTTGTTTTCTTCAGGTGATAACAATTTTTTTTTTCACACAGCAACTTCACTGCGCAAGTGGGAGATTGGGGTGGGGGACAAGGGTGGAGGTACCTAAGTGCACTGAATTCTGGAATATAACTGGGAGAAGATGGATGGTATAAATATGGGCACAGTGAAAGTAATGGGAGAGTGTACTATATAACAAAAACCAGCACACTGCATTTTATTCATATGATTTTTTTTTACAAACATAGACACTGCCAATGCTTAAATTCCTTGTGTCATTTATTTTTCTTTGAAGACGACATCTCCTGTTCCTTGGCATAATGCTGCTGCAGAACTTACAAAATCCTGAATCACCATCATATGTAACCAGATGAAAATCTGGCTACATTTCATGCTCCAAAGGTAGTGTCAAATCCTCATACAAAGCCAACTGATGAACATACATATGGTAAAGATCCTATGTGTCTCTGAAACGAGACAAATTCACAGCAGAAGGGTCCAAAATAACTGGCCCAATCACAATGGAGGAAAGAGAATTACAGGAGAAATTCAGCCTGAAGTAAGTGCCTCCTCCCACAACTTGAGTCCCCAATTGTTCAAGAAGGCTGGATGCGCCGAAGCCTGAACTCAAGTAGCGTTGACACCACCACTTAATGAAGGCAGACTTGAGCTTCCCCAAATGCAATGTGCTGAAGATAGGCTGACAGGGATGTGCAATGCCAGACCAATCCAAGCTGAATGCTGCCAACACAAAAATTTTCTGCTGTTGGCAGTTTTACAGTTAATTTATGAATACACCTCCTGAAACTGGAAGGCATGGAAGTCAGTATCTGCATGGCATTTTGGTTCTGAATGACATGTGTTAACCATGAGCTCTCCACCATGATTGCACGGGCTTATTGTTGTGAAAGTAATGACAGAAGGGAAGGAAGCTACCATATGCTTTCCAAATAGCTTGGGAGAAGAAAAAAAACCACTCACAGTACTTTGAATTCAATCTCTGAATAAATCTTCTTTTCTACCCAGTACAAAAACCAAAGGCCAATATAAATGAAGGTGGCTGTGCAATCCTGGGCAGAAAGCATTTGTTGAAGCTAAAAACAGCAGCCTGAGATGATTCGATTCTGTGATCCATTTGCAAGGCAAAGATGACAGCAGTGAAGAGAAAGGACTCTGTCCGGCAGTGGAGAATGCATGGTTAACAGACACTGGGAAAGCCAGGTGAGTGGTATTTACTCAGTAGTCATCCAAAGTCTCTATTTCTCCCATATTGAGCCGTTCTGATGAAGCATTGACTGAGAAACCTGAAAAAGACAGATCCGAGTTTACAGTTTATCAGTTCACAGATGAATTATGTTTCATACTGCCAATTTACATGTAATTAAACAACCATATAAAATTATAGATTGCAGTTAAGAAAAAAAACTTTCTAGTATCAGTTCAGTACTTTTAAAACATTGATTCATGTAATAAAAGTATTATTGAAGAATTCTCTTGATAATCACATATTTTATTAAAAAAAATACATACCCACTATCTACTGTTTTTTAGGAATCTAACAAATCAACAGAATGGAGCATATGAAGTTTAAATGCGCAGTAAATACATAAAACTTTAGCAGCTGTTTTCTTGCATACATCTGATTGCAGAAGTAATAAAATAATCTGTGAAGCAAACTCTGGGGACTGATAAATAAAACTGCAATCCCAAGAGGAGAAAAAATAGTTATCACCAACTCTTCTATCTTAGTTTCTATGTTCTTTGTGGGACTCCATTTATTTAACATACCATATTAAATTTCTGTTTTCTTGCAGAAAAATGTGCAAGATATTTTGCAGGGGTCTCCAACTTTGGCAACTTTAAGACTTGTGGACTTCAACTCCCAGAGTTCCTCAGCCAGCAAAGCTGGCTGAGGAACTCTGGGAGTTGAAATCCACAAGTCTTAAAGTTGCCAAGGTTGGAGACCCCTGATTTAGAGCAATGATGTTACACTGCGAGAGCCAGTCTGATGTGATGAAGGCTTCAGGCTAGAAACTGGGAAATCCTGCCTTAGGCCCAAAGATACCTGGATAATTTTAGGCCAGTTGCTCTCCCTCAGCTCTAGGAAGAGGGAAGTAGCAAACTACTTCCAAAAGGTTTTGCCAAGAAAACTGCAGGGATTAGTCCAGGCAGCTGTCAGAAGTTAAGGCTGACTTGAAGGCACACCAATGTTACAAATTAATTATAATTTGAAGGTTCTAAAACTCACCTAGCAAGCTTGGATCTGCACGAACCATTTTTTGTTTCTTCTTCTTTTTGCCGCTCTGCACTGCTTCAAAACTGGATTGCTGATTGTTGCTCTGATTAGTTTGAAAGACTGTATGCAAAGAACTATGGTTCATCCCCCATACAGAATCCTGGAAATAAAGGACATATTTTAAGGTAAAATTAAGCTTTGTGTACTTGCCTAAGCAGCATTCCCCCTATTGTAGGAATGTATCAGAAGATATTTTCATATACTATCAGTTACCCTGATAGACATTTTCCATATGACCATGGTTTATTCCAGGGGTCTCCAACCTTGGCAACTTTAAGACTTGTGGACTTCAATTCCCAGAATTCCTCAGCCAGCTTTGCTGGCTGAGGAATTCTGGGAGTTGAAGTCCACAAGTCTTAAAGTTGCCAAGGTTGGAGACCCCTGGACTTTATTTCATTTACTTTTTATCTACATAGCTTTAAGAAAAGCTTCAAGATGAATAGTTTCTATATTAATACATCCATGCTCAAACATGTACTCCTTTTTAGGAACAATTCCACATCTATCTGATGCATTTTTCTCTGCCTGAGTAATATCTACTTCTGACTTAAAAATATTCCCCCAAAACAGAAATATGAACCTGCTGCTGCCGTTGTTGGTTGGCTTTTTGTTTGGCACGGCGCTCCAGAAACTGCTTGGCAAATTCCTTGGCTTCAGGGGTGTCCCCAAGATAAGCTCTGATGTAATCGTGAACCTCATAAGGAGATTCCACTTCTTTCAGGAAAGAAACGAATGTGGGAACTAGAACAAGAAGAGAGATTCAATTGTGAGAACACTGTAAAGAATGTTAAGTAATGCAATGCAATGGAGAAGAGCTTTCCAGTATCAACGATTTGATAAACTGCTTTTAAAAACTTTATGTAAAACAAAATTATTTCTGCTTGAATTAAAAAAAACAAAAAATGTTTCCTATCATCAGTGAATTACTTGCTAATGAAAAAAAAAACAGGCTACTCCAACTTCATTTAATTTTTCAGCAATGCAGAAAGTCCTGCGTTAAGATCTACGATTAAAAAATATAAGTGGTATTATGCAGCACAATTTATATATCCACTCCGCAAGAATATCGGGCAATGAGTATTGGATCTTCTATAATTTTCTCATATTTATTTATACTACAAAACAGTATCATGGATTTAGAATGTAACTATGATACAATTTCTTGTAATATGTGGTAGCATGCATGGTATATATTGTAAGATGCTTGTACCTTTTACTACTGCTTACCATCCAAGTTGTTAGCTGTGTTGAGTGCATGAAGCATTTGTTCACACCACTGAGTGAATCCATCCTGAGATTTATTAGCTCCCTGAAACAATTTCAATAACTTTTCTTCTTCTTCTACCTTCTTATTATGTCTGCTTGTAACACCTATAGATTTACTGAGAAAAAGAAAAACACTATCACTGCAGAGTATGAGGAAGAGATGTAGATTGCCAGGAACAGAATAGGAAGTATGTAACTCTAGAAACCAGAAAACTCCAGCAATCTATCAATTATATAAAAAATTCATATGGGTGTACAATGAGGTATAATCTTAATAGATGCAGCCAGCTGGACACTATCTATCCATTTGCTCCTACACATACTTACTTGGCTCCATACTGGGCTGGACTATCCTTCTCCACCTGTTCAATGACTACCTTCCATCTTTTTATCTTGAAAAACACGTGTCACAGGGAGTTGTGGTCACAGCAGAAGTCTTGCCCTGTGTGCATCATCCTGGATATTACTGGACCTAACATATATGCTAAAGTAGGTTGTAAGCCACCCAAAGTTCAGTATTAAGATGGGTGGCTATACAAATGTTTTAGGCAGGCAGGCAGTGCCTTGCTAGAAACCAGGAAAATGTGAATTCCAGTCCCATCTTAGTCATGAAGGGCATGAGGAAGGCTTTGGACCAGTACTCTCTCTTAGCCCAACTCACCTGACAGGGTTGGTTGTTGGGGGGAATATAGGATGAGGAAGGAGAATAAGAGATGGTTTCTGCCTTGAGTTATTTATAAGCATAATACAATTATGTATTATGCCTTGAGTTATTTATAAACATAATATAGGTAGGATAAATAAATCTTTTTTAAAGCTAGACTTAGCTTTTGGAAATGCATAAATCACTCCAAGGTTCTTCTTAAGACAAAGCTGGATAGCCCACTGCATGTAATGGCCTCTTACCCTACCTAATACTTTTCCCAGTTATTTATACCAGCTAACCTAAAATATGATGAAATAAGCAATCCTGGTTGTGCTGTGGTTTGATAGAAAACTTTCATCCACTGACCCATTTATAAGAAATGCCGCAAGCTTTGGCACTGTCTAACAGAAGAAAGAAAAATTCAACCACACACATTCTTACCTGATGCTAGCATTGTTCTTGTTTTTATTAGTTGCATTACGAGGGCCCACTTCTTTGATTGCATCATCCCAGAATCCCATGTTTGAATTTTTTGTATCAGCATTACTCCAAATACTACTGACAAGATCTGATGCCCACTGGCTGCTAGGATTTGTGCTTAGAGAGCCCCATACTGAATTGCCAATGCTGGTAGGCCGATTTGAATGTTGCTGGGGAACAAAAAGGATGAAGTATTTAAATCTGCCTTGACTTAAATGAGAAATTATAAATATTAAAACGTAGGAGATACTCACTGTAGTGTTGCGGGCTCTGCTCTGCTGCAGCTGCTGCTGCTGCTGCTGCTGCTGTTGTTGCTGCTGCTGCTGCTGGTGGTGTTGCTGCTTCTGCATCTGCCTTGCCTCTTCCTGCTGTATCTCCAAGAGAGATTTTGTAGTGCCGGCAGACTTGGCAACATTTCCCCAACCAGACAGCTTCTGTTGCTGCTGCTGCTGCTGCTGCTGGAGAGCTTTCATTAGTTCACGCTGTTGACGCCTTTGCTAGAAGATAGTAAGTGCAAAACTTGATTGCAAAACATCACAGGAGTGCCCTCTAGTAGCCACCACTCATATTAGCAAGCAACAGTGGATTTTTCAGAAGCAGAAAGAAGCATGTAATGTCTTTCCCAATGCACATCCCAGGCTTAAGGAAACAAATTCCGAAGTTCTCTCTCAGCAGCTACCCAAAACTATTTATTGTTTGAAAACATTCATAACATCTACCTCTTCTCGAAGTTGTTTCTCTCTCTCTTCTTCAAGCTTTTGGATTTCTGCTAACGATAATGTTGCCTGTGACTGACAAGCTCTTGAACTGGATTGCTGACCCCATGTTGAAGAAGAAGGGAGCTAGGAACAAATGTACACAGAAAACGCCAGTTAGAGTCTCCTAACGGAGACAAGAAATACATAAAAAATGAGATAAAGAATAAAGAAAGGGTAACAACAAGACCACAGGTATTAACTTAACCACAATTTGATTATTGCTCTCTTACACTGTAAAATTGCAATCTTTCTCTGTATGACACCCAAGCTTGTAGCTCAATATAAATTTCATATTGCCAACAAAGAGAAATAGTTTCTACAGCAGTAAGGTTCAGACTAAAGGTTGAGGCAGAGAACTGTGAAAAATAAATGGATTTTACTGAGCTTAAATATCTCATGTAAAAGAAGGGAAACAGCTAAAACAGTTGAAGAACCAGTAATTCAGAAGGGGAAACCAAAAAAGATGTATTAACAAAAGTAAGACCATAGAAGTATTCATGAGAAAGAGCCTTTGGGCAAACTTTTTATCTAGAATGATTAAATGTGAAGTGGTTTGCCGTACAGGGCAGCCTTGAAAAACCAGGGGGGGGGGGGGGAGAACCAGTGAAGTATAATGCATAAAAATACAATATTGCTTATTATACACAAATAACTTACGCCCAGCTGTTGAGTGACCATTCAAAGTTACAGTGGTGCTAAATGAAGGGACTTATGACTGGTCTGCAAGGTTACAGCTGTTGCAGTGCCTCACATGATCAAAATTAAGGCAATTAGCAGCCTGCACCACTTAACAACCACAGGGATGCTTTACCTCCCCCGACTCACCTACCAATATCTGGCATTTATATCCTTTTGACCCTCTGCACTCTGTGGTCCTTGCCCTGACCCTTCACAAGGCATCTGCTGGCTGCACAAGATTTTCTTTCCCAGGTTGTGCACAGTGGCTTCCTCATGAGACCTGGGGTAGATCAACTCACATGGTCAGCAGCTGCTTTGGGAAGGGGCAGGATGGATGCACCTCGTCAGCTGCAGGACCAGACATCGAAGGTCAGTTGGGGTGGCAGGGGCCTTGGAGTACAGGGTGGCAAAGACAACTATGGCTGGAACTAAGGCACTTCCTGGGATGTTGAGGCTTTGGGCATATTGTTGTTGGAGTTTCCTGGGGTGAGACAGTTTTGCACTGGGCTGCTGAGGCTTCCAGGTGCAAGACAGGGTGCAGAGCAGCCAAAAGGGCAGAGATAGGGGGGAGGGGAATAAGCAGTTGGGGAGAATTGAAGGGGAAGCAACAGAAGGTTTGTGGCTGGGAGAGATCAAACCTGGAATGGTTTGGATTGGGATGGGTCCTCACCTAACAACCATTGGAATTTGCTTAACAGCAGCAATGGGGAGTGTTAGGATTGCTGTTGCTAAGCGATGTAGTCAGATGACATCATTTGTTATGATTGCATTGCTTAGCAATGGAAATTCTGGATCCAACTGTGTTCATAAGTCACGGAATACCTGTATTTGTTTTGCTGGAGTTGTAGATTTCTTTACCGATCAAGAGTAGTATAGATTCAGAAAAGAATTACAATCTGTCTTTAAAATAATCACATTCTGTAAATTCTATAAGTTTGCGTTTTTTGCGTGAACTATTCAGTTTCAGCTTCTTGTAGAAAAAAAATATGGTGGCATTAAAACCCAATGTTGTGACTGCTAGAAATATTGCACAAGTAGTCTTTGCTTAATGACCCAAATAGGGGCTAGAATGTCCATCGCTAAGCGAAGTGATTATTAGGTGAAACATGTGACCACACTGTTTAGCAATAGCTGCTCCAGTTGTTCCTGGTTCTGGTCATTAGACAAGGACCAGGCTGTTGTTAGACAAGGAACTCACATTTCTCTTAGCCTGCACAAATTACCAGTTCTGTCCTGCTGCCTTCTCCTCATCCAGGCCTGGTGAGCTCCCTTTGGTAGATGAGGTTCTGCTGTCCTGCCAAGCTTGCCTCTCATTCAGTTCCCCTCATCTGCCTATCTCCCCTGTATTTCTAATTTTTTAGCTGTCCTCACTCCACCTCCCACCCACAGTTGACCTTCTGTGCCTTCTTCCTCCTGTTGCTACTGCAGGAGGCTTTGCCAAGGGCCAGCAGTTGCCTCAGCTGAAAGTGTCTTGTGAACAGCAGGAGGAGGAAGACGGCAAAGGTCAGCTGGGGATGGTAGTCGAATGCAGGGTGTGACGCAGGGCAAAGGGCCAAGAGCTGGATCAGCTGGGTGTGCTCTGTCAGTAGCAGGAGGAAGAAGAGGGCAAAAGTTAGCTGGAGTAGCAAAGGGCAGCAGGAATGGCAGAGAAGGGGAGGGGGGAGCTGAAGCACATGCTATGGTTGTAAATGCAGGAGAGCTGCCCAATGTCTGAATTTTGATCAAATGACCGTGGGGCGGCTGCCATAGCTATAACTTCTAAAGCGCCATTGTAACTAAGGTCACTAAAGGAATTGTCATTAAACCAGGACTACCTGTTTCCTCTCATAGTTCTAGATTTAGAACTAACACATGCTACTTGACAAATTTAAAAGTTTTTGTTTAGGGAGTAAAGAAATAATACTATGGGCTTTCTTTGGAGCTCAAAAGAGGACTTATTCTCTATCTACCCGAAACACAGAACAGCAAACAGGCTGCTCATTGGAATAAGAGATATACTTCTTCTGATCCAAAGTTAAAAACAGCAACAATTGTAGAGTTTTTGAAGATTTAACAGGATGAATCTCTAGTCTCGTTATGAGCATAATTCATATTCATTTGATAACAATAGTCATTATTCATTTGAAGACAATACAAAAGTTACACTGAGAAGCATTGGTACCTTCATCTGTGCAAGTTGCTGCTGCTGTTGTTGCTGCTGCAATCGACGCAAAGCTTCCTGCTGCTGCTGCCTCAGCCTCATAATTTCCTTCTGGCGTTGGAGTTCCAGCTCTTTCCGCTTCCGTTCTTCTTCTTCTTGCCGCTGCTGAGCTGCTTCTTCTTCCATGCGCAGTCGGTTTTCTTCTACCTGACGCTTGGCCTCTTCTTCACGTGCCCATTTGGCAGCCTCCTCTTCCTTTTCCAGTTCAGGAAAAAAAACAAAACCTCTAAAGTTCTAGATTAAAATGTTTACTTTCAAAGCAATTATACAGGCACGTAGGTATTCTCTGCTTTAAAAAATGCAACTTGCTCCAAAACGTAACTATTGGGTAGAATAGAACTAATTTCAAATAATTCAACTAAACAGTCCTCAAAAATGCATTACACCCTAGTGTATTTATATATTAGTTATATAACTCATCCATCTACCCCCAACTGGGTGACTTGAATGTAAAAACAGACACAACTTCTGAAAAAAAAAACAGATAAACAAAAAGTAAACATGATAGTACATGTAACAGGGAGAAAAGAAACACACTCAAACTAAACAAAAACTGCACACCAAAGAGGAACACCCTGATATCCCAGTGTTGGGAGATCAGGTTTTCAAAGTTCCTTTAAAAGCTTGTCCAGTTGAGGTATTATCTATATTTGTCAATTTTGAATTGCTAAAAATCTTGTGTTTAATCAATAACAATCTCTTTTGTTTCATCTATAATAACCTATTAAAAATATAATAATTACTGGGGAGGAAAAATGCAATATCTATTGCCATGAAGGCAGCAGAGATTATCAGGTCTACTCATTCTGAACAGATCAGCATCTTTCTTTTCACCTGTTTGCGAAGCAACTCTTCTCGCTGCCGTCTTTCCTCTTCTTCTCTTCTCCTTTCTTCCAACCTTCTAAGTGCTTCTTCCTGTTGTTGCCGTTCCTCTTCCTCTCGCTGCCTCCTTAGTGCAATTTCTTGTTCCCGTTGTCGCCTGAGAGCTTCCTCCTTACACAAAAAGAAAATTTAGACTGCACCATTAGTACCTAGTAAGACTGTATAGCCATGTCTCTTTATTTGTAACATAATCGTAAGATTAAAAGTGTAAGGCATCCTCCTAATCTAGTTGCTCATAGTCAAATCTGAAGTGAGAAAACTTGACTACTAAAAAGCTGGTAGCATCCTGAAAATCTGTGTTGTTATGCATCTTTTATTGATTGGATAAAGACTGGGCTTGGACTGTTGCAGTATAGCTAGTATGTTATTCTCAGCACTGATGCTGATTAAAGCTTTCCTTCCAGGGCTAATAGCAACTTGGAATAACTATAGCACATGAGGAAGAAAAGTATCCATCTCCTTTTGTGTCAGTTCTGTCCTCTTGCCAGTGAAAAATAAAACAATTTAGTAACAAGGAAACACCAAGAACGCTCCTAGTATATAAAAATTAAAACAAACCCCACTCCCTTCTAGCACTGATAATGTTACCTAGTTTGGTAATGAAATGTCTGCAAGAAAACCACCAAGCTCAAAGAGCACCAAGGACCCCACAAATTCATTTAGCTTCATTTCTTTTTTAGCCCCTAAAGGTTATTTGTGCATTCTTTATTTAAAGTTTATAAGCAACATGAGGAAGCTGAATATTGTAAACTTACTATTCAAAAATTATTTTTTCTTGTAAATTCGTATACATAATACATAACTGTGGCACTATCTGCCCACCCTGATGCCTCACTCCCTAGAGTGTGGCGCAGATTCTGCTGGTTGTTTTCTTGCTGCACAAAATGTTTCAACAAGAATGCACCTTGGCTCCTTCAAAATGAAGCACTATGGATGGAGGAACTGATGAGAAGAAGTACAGTAGGTTTTCTTTGACCATTGCTGTTCATGTCATTCAAGCATTTTTTTAAAAAAATTAAGCTAGCAAATTTTATTGGCATCGTCTGAAATCTCTGTCTGCCTTTTGGAAAGAGAAAAACCTTGTAACTATTAAGTAATTATTACATGCAAGTACAAATAAACAGACTACAAGATTTTTTTTCCCCAGGAAATTATGTTAGAGTTTTAAAAATACAAACAGAAGATAATTGGAATGTTGGTTAAATTATTGCTTTTAAATATTTGGGGTTTTTTTCCATTTAATACATAATTCTCCTTTTTTTGAGACTATAGCAATAGCATTTAGATTTATATACTGCCCCATGGTGCTTTATAGCACTCTATGGGCGGTTTACAAAGTCAGCATTCTTTGCATATTGCTCCCAACAATCTGGGACCTCGTTTTATCAACTTTGGAAGGATGGGAGGCTGAGTCAATCTTGAGCCCTGTTAGGATCAAATTCCATGCTGTGGGCAGAGTTTTGTTGCAATACTACACTTAACCACTGCACCACTATGAAACATGTTTTTATTTATTTGATTTCTATAGCCATCCATCTCAACAAGTGACTCTGTGTGGCATAACCATAAAAACAATTAAAACAATACAAATAAATATATATGGCTGCTGAGTAAAGTTACCACCATAGATGTATGGATGTTAATATGGTCAAGAAATGAGGCCCTTAATACATGTCTGACTCCAAGCCTGGGCACATCATTAGGTCATCCGGGCCTCATGAAAAGCCACATTCGGGGCCATCGTAATTCTGAAGACAGAATGTTCAAGAGGGCAGGGGCTATAGTAGAGAAGGCACAACTGCTGGTGCTTGCAAGCCGATTCTGTCTACTTCATCAAAGTCACTTATCTCAGGTAAATCTACAAAATCATGCTTTGGGCACCTCAATCAGTCTTGCCCGGTTAGGTTCAATTCTGAGTGGATCTGAACATCTTTATCTGATAGATAGTTACAATATTCCTCAGAGCGGCCCTGAAGATGTTCCTATGGCTTTACTGATATAAGGTAGAAAAGTGTAAGAATAAAATTAAATTCTACAATGTTTCTTTCTTACACACATGCACAATACTGGAAAAATTGCATCTTTTATTAACATGGCAATAATAATTATGGAACATATTTGAATTGTCACCTGCTTCCTACGAGCTAACTCCTCTTCTTCTCTTCTTTTTCTTTCTTCCTCTTGTCTCCTAATTAGTTCTTCCTGTTGCCTCCGGAGCTCCTCCTGCCTGTTACGCTCTTCTTCTTCTCTTTTGGCCCTTAATTCAGCTTCCCTCCGTTCCTGCTCTAGCTAAAATTTAAGAGCAATACTGGAAATATGACAATAGAATTATCTCTATAAATAACTGCATGATTCTTGCTAGTATATGATTTTGCCTTAGCATCCTTCCCTACAAGTATAGCAGTGAATGTCTTCCCAGTATTTTGTCTTTATAATGTGCGAAATTAATATCTGCTCCAGAATGATCTATTCTTTATTTAATGTCCAACCAAGAAAACAAATAGATCATCAAACAAATCAACCCAGAGTTCTCGCTCAAGGCACAAATGACCAGGTTCAAATTATCCTACTTTGGACACATCTAGTTCTCCCATAAAAGCTCTGATTCTGGGACAGGTGGAAAGAAAGAGAAGACAACCAGAGCAAGGTGGATGTGGTAATCAATGCACCCCTGAAAGAGCTGAAGGACCAAGTTAGGATATATTGTCCTGGAGAAAATCTATCTATGTAATCACTAAGAGTCAACACCAATTTGATAGCACATAATTAATCAACCAATTGTAAAATGTTGCACCCTAATTATGGCAAATAGCACCTGCCACATCACAGTAAAATGCTATAAAAAGATAAATTAAGAGGTTGAAGTAAAAACAATTTCATGCCATATAGTAAAATATGCACTGCTCCTTACCTTTGCAACTTTGGCCTTTTCAAGCTGCTGTAACTGTTCTAAAGCTGGTCCCTGAGCTGCAGTATCGATTGGGAGATCCCAGACACTACTTCCTTCCCAGACTTCAAAGCAAACAGAGAAAAAAATAGAGACTGCAGATGTGTAATGTATATAACTCTATAACATTTAAATTGGGAAAAAGACTAAGTTAGTACCAGTAGTAGTATATTCTCTAGTCAATTAATTGAATTTACAGTACATAGCTTTGGCAAATTCTTATATTGGAAACCCTTTTTGTTCTTAAGGATTGGGTTCCTATGTGGTCTAAAGATATGGGACATAAAATCCAGCTGGATTTCTCAAGGAAAAAATGTAGAAAGGGGTTATTGTTGAGCAGAATGCTGAGACAATGGTAGAAATCCATCAGTGACAACAAAAATGCAGAAGAAATCAATTCAAAATAAATATTTAGAAAGCATTTTATATTAAAAGAGACATATTAAAGTCAATCAGCTGAACAATATTTATTTATTTATTTATTTATTTATTTATTTATTTATTTATTTATTTATTTATTTATTTATTTATTTATTTATTATTTATTTATTTTGCTGTTCTTATATGCCGCCCTACTCCCTAGGGACTCAGGGCGGCGTACAACAGAATATAAGAACAATATAAAAACAGTAGCAAAAGATATTTAAAAGATTAATTAATTAAAAGATTAAAAAGCCAAACAACACATTCATACCTGGGGGAGACCTAAGATGTTCAGCGGTCACATCACCGCGCCTGCAGGAAGAGCCATGTCTTAATAGCTTTCCGGAAGGCCAGCAAGGTGGGGATAGATCGGATCTCCGGGGGTAGTTGGTTCCAGAGAACCGGAGCCCCCACAGAGAAGGCTCTCCCCCTTGGTCCCACCAACCGACATTGTTTGGTTGAAGGGACCTGGAGGAGACCGACTCTGTGGGACCTAACTGGTCGTAGGGATGTATGAGGTAGGATGCAGTCCCGGAGATAACCTGGTCCTAAGCCATGTAGGCCTTTAAAGATGATAATCAACACCTTGAATTGCAACCGGAGACCAATGGGCAACCAATGCAGCTGGCGGAGAATGGGTGTTACGTGGGTGTATCTGGAGACACCCACCACAGCTCGTGCAGCCGC
Source organism: Diadophis punctatus similis (assembly GCA_023053685.1). Lineage (NCBI taxonomy): Eukaryota > Metazoa > Chordata > Lepidosauria > Squamata > Dipsadidae > Diadophis > Diadophis punctatus. The sequence continues at coordinate 4,746,224 of JALIGW010000033.1, forward strand.
ATTTTGCACCAATTGCAGTCTCCGAATACTTTTCAAGGGTAGAGCGCATTACAGTAGTCCAAAATATATATATTCAGTAAGATTCATTTCCTTACTTTAAACTATTTAAGGTCCTATTTATATAAATCTAAGACAGCAGTATGTTAACTAGGTAACTTCTAAGAGCACAGAATACCTCAGTAACAATTATAGTTTATTATATCCAAATCTCACAAATCATTGTTTCATAATTGTTTAAAATTATGGTTGCAGATCTTGGCTTGCTATGAATTTCAAATCACAGTTTCAGAACTTATGTTACTTGCAATTTCACAGAAACTTTGGTTTTATAAATAACTTTAATATTCAATCTAAATGCAGCCAATATAAACACATTCAAAAACTGTTTCCTACCAGTAGTTTGTGGAGCAGTTGACTGAAGTTCCCAAATTGAACTAGTATCTGACATTGACCTTGTTACAGGTGGCACCATGTTCTGTTCAACTTTTCTGTAACATAAAGACTGAGAGTAAACACATTCTCTCAAGACAAAAGTTATCTTGTTTTAATAAATTTGTTTTCTTTCCTTCCAGAAAGCCAGTTTTAAGGTAGTATTGTACTTCTCTGTATTTTCCAGGCTTGAGCAAAATCTAGAAGTTTCATAAAGATTTTTGAATACTATCAGATGGAAATTAAGTACAAAGTCTGCATTATTGAAAATAAATATATTGCAAGAAGATACAAATTAATAAATATGATATAAATGGTCCTCCAAATCCCAGATTTCTAGTACAGATTTCTATTCAGGTAGTCCTCAACTTACGACCAGCCACTTAGTGAAAATCAAAAAGACACTGAAAATGGGACTTACAACAGTTTAGTGATTACAATTTATGGGTTTACTTCCAGCAAAAACTGCCCCACAGTGAACAATGAATTTGCTTAACAGCAGCAGCGTTTGCTTAACAACCAGCATAAAAAAGTTTATAAAATCAGATCCAGTCATATGGTGACCTGCTTTATAACCATCATTGCTGTAATTGCAGGTTCGATTACTGGAATAACTCGAGGACTACTTGTAAGATTTTTTTTACCCCCATTCCATTTGAGGAAACTGAAGAATCTTGAAAGTACATGTTATCCTGTCATTTGGTTCTGCAGAGGCTTCAGTGGAATGAGGACATGATATTCAGAAAGATCTCTTACCACAGCTCCCTGAACACCAGAATATGAATTCTTGAGAGAAAAGGAATCCCAGGAAATTCTACCCATCCCATTTAGTGGACAAAATTATCTGCTGGATCAATAAGCATTCCTTCAATAGTATGATACATTGGTAACATACAAAGTAAATAATGTAAAGCACGAATGAGACAGATGGCTGCATGCAAATAAAGAGATGTATTTGTCAGAGAAAACACATCAGTGGCCTTGGAACCTGCATATTTACCTCATTTTAAGTGCCTGGAATTGTTGCAAAAGGAGAGCCAGCTGCTGCTGCTGCTGCGATGAGACAGCTGCTTTTTGCTGTTGTGCCATCACCTGTGCATATTGTTGTCTTCAAAAGGAAATGCAAAAAAGTCATTCTGACTTACAAAATAATTTTTTAAAAACTTTTAAAACCTTCATTAATACATGCACATATAACACACACACATGTAATCTGATTCTGGAAACACACAATGGTCTGACTATGTGTATACATAAGCTGCAGAAGCTAGTATCTCTACATCTCCCCTTTGCAGCCCTTAGACTAGAATCAAGAAAACCCTGATATATGCTATGGAGTATTGGGATGGAAGTCACGTTAACTGGTACTTTAAAACAAAGAATACTACACTAATGGAAAGACTAATATCAGATCACAGAACTATATTGGAGTTCTGAAATATTCTGAAGTTTCCTTTTATTTGTCATGTTTCTTTATCCCATTTCTTTATCATCATCTTTATATTTCACTTTCTGAAAAGATATACTTAAAAGAAAAAATTTAAATTATTACAAAAGCTCAAGATGACTCTCCTCCATGTTATCTATTTTTTAAAATTTGTATTATGTATAACACATTGCACTGTATTCTTCAGTGTAAATAAAGTTTAAAAAAATAAGGTCTGTGTTATATGAATTGCGATCCCCAATTTTTATAATAAAATAAGAGCAAAATGTGTACTTTGAAAAAGACTAACAATAAATAAGTTTATAAAAAATTACGAATTGTTGTGGGTGAATAGATAATTAACAAATATGACTCCAGATCACTAAAAAAGGACATCAAAGAAACATAGAAAACTGATGGCAGAAAAAAACTTAGTGGTCCATTGAATCTACCCTTTGAGTTTGTTTTTTGTTTTCTTTTTAATTAATTAATTTATTCATTATTTTTAATTATTTTTATATTTTATATTTATTTTTTGTTGGATGATGTACATGTGTGTATCCCAAACACAATTAAACTCAGTTACTGATGATTGACTCACTACCTCCGCTAGAAATTGGTTCCAAGCTTCCAATACTTTTTCTGTGAAGTAATATTTTCTAACATCACTTTTGAACTTTCCTCCTGTAAGTTTGAGGTTATGCCCTCATGTTCTTAATTTTTGCTTAATATTGAAAATACTGCCTTCTAGAACCTTATTCGCACCCTTAATATATTTAAAGGTTTCAAATATGTCACCCCTCTCCTTCTGTCCTCCAGGCTGTACATACTCAATTCCTCCTGCTCTCCTGATATCTTTTGTTCCTCGGATCTTGCACCATTTTTATTCCCCATCTCTGGACTTGATCAGTCTTATCAATATCTTTTTTAAAGTAAGGTCTACAGAACTGATACAGTATTCCAAATGGGCTTTGACTAAATCCCTACATAGAATTAGAACCTCCTTTTTCCTTCTGGAGATGGTTGCAACCCAGAATTTTATTTGCTTTCACAGCTGCATGGCCACACTGTTTGCTCATTTTGTAATCATCTGCTATGGGCACACATAAATCCTTTCCTTCCATTGCTCTGGCTAATACTGTACCCCCAATATTGTACCTACCGAAGGATTCTTTTTCGCTAAATGTAAATGATCTTACATTTTGAAACAGTGAACTGCAGTTTCCACAATTTTCCAACAATCATTTTCTGTGTTACGAATACCCCCAGGAACATCAAATCTATTACACACCTTTGAGTCATCAGCAAAAAAAAACCCCACAGACTTTCAATAGACTTACTGTAACAAAAATTGCTGGTACTGGAGATGCTGCATTTGATACATGGCCGTAAATTCCTGTTGTCTAGTCAGACGTTCTTGGTCCAACTCACCCTGCGGGTGTAAACAAATCCGTTACCAAACTTGGAGAAAACTGTACCACCTGTTTGATCATAAGGTAGTCCAATCATTCAGTGACCATTCAAATTTGCAACAACTCTGAATGGATAGTATATTTGACTGGTCCCTAAAACTATGGCCTTTGCAGCATCTGGTCTGCAGACACTTAAATTCTCTTCCCCCACTTATCTCTCTCCATCTCAGCCCTTTTAGCTTCCCTGCACAGTGGCAATTCTTGGTGGCAGCAGACCCTGAAGTAGACGCCTGGGGACTTCAGCAATCTCAATTGGCCTCCACTGATCTATTTCAGCACCACTGCCACCAAAGAGTGCCGCCACCAACTCCGCACCATGGCCAGCCAGCCCAGTGCCACAATGTAAAGACCCAACTGCCCCCGCCACCTGCTATGCCCAACTGACTCTCCTACTGCTGATGAGGTGTACCTAGCCTGGGCCTATGCAAAGCAGCTGCCAATCATGTCAGCCTTTTCCCCCCAAGGCCATTTACATCATTATTACAACGCTTCAGAAAGACTTTAGAAAGTTTCTGAGGTATTCAGAAGCATTACGAGAAAGCTGCATCCGCTGTTCTCGCAAAGCTCCAGAAAGCTTCTGAAACATCACAAGAATGCTGCAAGAGAATTGAGAAGAAGGCCTGGCACAGTCTGCAGCTGCCTTGTATAGGGCCAGACCAGGCACACCTCATCAGTTGGAGGAATATGGCCAAGGTCAGCTGAGTGTGGCAGGACCTGCAAAGCACAGGGCAGTGGGGGTGGCTGGGATGTTGTGCTGTAGAGGCTGCCATGGCATGGAGATTGAGATGGTACTCCTCAGCAGTGGCAGGGGAGCTGGTGCCCACTGGGTGGGCTGCTAAGACTGCTGAAGGGTGTGGGCTTCTATTTGAGCCCCAGCACCACTATTGCCAAGAAGGACCACTGTTTGTGGCAGCCAAAAGGGCAGAGTTTGGGGGTGAGGGGAGAGAAATAGTCAGATGAGAAGAGTTCAAGAGGTGGTGGTCCCTTGCTTTACAGGCACTAAGGTAGCAATAGAAATTCTGATCCCGATTATTGTTGTGACCTGAGAACTAGCTGTATTAAGTATTTCATGGAGAAGGAAAGCTCAGCTTTAGTTCATTTTCTGTGTATATATGTACTACATATAAAATGATAAAGACATTCACAAATTAACAAGAGTTCTATAATGGCAACTAAAATTCTGCAAGTAGAGCTGAATTGTGCACGGTATATATTAAGCAATTTAAATAAATATGCAAATATTTGCTATATCTGATTTAGATTAATGCAATGCTCTTTAATTGGACTTAATCTTGAACAGCATTCTCTAAAATCTGGTGGCCAAGTTGTTCACTAATTCACACTTTACTGGAAATATGCTTTCTCTTATCAAGAGCTGCTAATTTGTTTTTGGGCACAAGCCACGTTTCTCAAATATTTGCTCATTTTAAAAGATCTGCTTCAGAGGGACTTTTTGAACATTTAAAGTAAGGTTACACTGGTAGGAATAGAAGAAAGATATTTTGTGTTGTGGCACAACTGTTGAACTTTTCCATTAATAGCATGGATCTACTTTATTTTCAAACGAATTGTTAAAGCAATTTGGTTCTATGTTATTATGAGATGTATGGGATTGTTTTATTAAACAATTTCTCTTTTTAAAAATATTGTTGCATGTGAAAAAACAAAGTTTCAGGTATAAGTTTACTTAGCAACACTTTTTGGACCCATAGCCAATTCAGCAATACTTCTATAAAAATAGGAATATAAAATAAATACAAAATTAGTTTATTCAATGAAAAGTAGAAGAAAATGTAAATTATACCATAGTATTGCCAAGAAAACTACACTGGTATAATCACATAGACACCAGGAATGATCAGGTAAAGTGCCATATCTGAGCTCAGATAGGCTGCATTGGCCAAAATTATCCATATATCCCCTTCCTGCAAATTTGACGAGGGCCATCATAGCTCATAAAGCTAGGAATCAGTGTTTCCCAACCTTGGCAACTTGAAGATGTCTGGACTTCAACTCCCAGAATTCCCCAGCCAGCATTCGCTGGCTGGGGAATTCTGGGAGTTGAAGTCCAGACATCTTCAAGTTGCCAAGGTTGGGAAACACTGCTAGGAATGCTCTAGAAAGCTCAATGACCTAAGTGTTCAATTTCCAGCACAGAATCACATAAGATCTAATACCAACTGTAATCATTGTGTGTATCTCATGAGTTCCCGTATGGATAAAATCATATGTTGCCTCGTGTTTTTCAGGTAATGTGTAAATCTATAAGAACATATACTGAAATAGTCTCCCCTCTATGGTGTGGAATCAATCTCTAGTATGAGGGCATGCTATAAGGGATCATTCTAGTTTGAGAGCCCAAATAAGAATGATACATATCATTCATTGATATCCAAGGTAAAGTAATACCTGAAGCAATTTTACTTAAAAGCTTATTGAATAACAGCTTTGAAAATCAGTGAAAAGGAAAGCCGACTCTGCCTTAATAGTAAGTACTATGCATACAACTCTCTTGCTCCACACCAGGCTTTTTGCAACTCTCTCTTAAAAATAAACATGGAAAATTGAGGCAGTCTCCCTAAAGTTCACAACAGTACAAAAGCATATAAATAAATTCCTACAATCGGTTTGTCATGTCTAATTGTTTTAATTCAGTTTATGAATTTACCATATGCAGAGGTGATGCTGGCCCTGGAGTGAAAGGGACCCTGCCCCATATTTTCATGATGTCTCCAAGGGGCTGGAAGCTGTCATCACATGCTCTTTTCACCAATAACGACATTGTGAAATATCCAGCTTGGAACCACTCAGTCATCTCCTGATTACTGAATGGGCCTGTAAAATTACCCACCAACGTATATACAAAGTTGAAATCCACAGAAATAAGTGAGAAAACATACAATCAATGTTGTACGAACAATCACAGATGCATGTAAATTTATTAGGGATCATTTTTAACATTTTACATATTTATTTATTGGGTGCCCTTGAGTCAGTTGTGACTCATGATGACTTTCTGGACTACAAGTAATCCTTGACTTACAAATAGTTACTTAGTGACCATTCAAAGTCCTGACATATCTACCTGGAAAGAGGTGGGGGGGAGAGAAGATACTTATAACCTGGATTCAAAGTTTTCATGGTCACATATTCCATGGTCATGTGACTGCATTTCAGATGCTTGGCTATTTACGTAATTACATTTTTATGACAGTTTTGCCAAAGACCGGCATTTATTTCCTGTTTTCAGCAAAACTGTGCTCTTAGTGAACTATTAGTTCACATAATTGTAGTGTTTGCTCAACAACCACAGTGGTTTTCTTAATAGACACCACAAAAAAGGTCATAAAATTAGATTGGTCATGTGAATGATCCGCTTTATGACTATAACAAGTTATGACTGTGATGGTCAGGCTTCATTAGGGTTGTAACTCAAGGACTATCTGTAGTCTCTGCAGTTTTCTTGGCAAGATTTTTTCAGAATTGGTTTGCTATTGCCTGCCTCCTAGAGCTGAGAAAGAACGACTGGCCTAAGGCAGCTCTAGAATATATGTATTCTTATCTTGACTTTTCTTCAAGGAGCTAAGTAATATACACACCTCATTTTTATGTTCACAACATTGTGAGCCAGATTATCAAAATGCATGACTAATCCAATGTCATCTCCTAAGCAGTATTGACTGAATGGAGTTTTAAACCAGATTCTCTACGGACCTGTTCGGACATTCTAATCACAACTACATTGGCTTTCAGAAATTGCTAGACATGCCACATTTGCCAACATCTTTAACAGTTATAGCTGATAATCTTCTCAATGGAAATTCTGTCTGTCCGTCCATCCATCCAGCCATCCTGTATGTGATTTCTCTCTTGTTTCTAACTAAACAAAATGAAACAAAACCCCCAAACCAAACAAAAAAAAAACCCAAACCAAACCAAACCAACACACTTACCCTGAATTTCTCCTTGAGGATCTTTGTAGAACCATTTTTGCATGGACTCATGGTGTAGTGGTATTGAAGTACCCTTTCCTCTCTGGTCTTGAAGTTTGGCTGCTAATCTTTCATCATCCAAGGCACTATCTTGCAAATATGCCACCATTTTTTCTGCTTGCTATAATTAAAGAGAATTTGCTATGAAGAATACAGCTGGTAAGCAAACACTGAAACATAGTGAAAATACCTTTGTAATTAATATGGTTGGAGGTAGAAAAGAAAAAAAGCTATTTAAAATCCTTAAGACTGGTCTTATATTGCACATAATTATACAGTATGTCACAGAAGTGAGTACACCCCTCACATTTTGTAAATATTTAAGTATATCTTTTCATCTGACAACACTGAAGAAATGACACTTGGCTACAATGTAAAGTAGTGAGTATACATCTTGTATAACAGTGTAAATGTGCTGTCCCCTCAAAATAACGCAACACACAGCCATTAATGTCTAAACTGCTGGCAACAAAAGTGAGTACACCCCTAAGTGATAATGTCCAAATGGGGCCAGCAGTTTAGACATTAATGGCTGTGTGTTGCGTTATTTTGAGGGGACAGCACATTTACACTGTTATACAAGCTGTATATTCACTACTTTACATTGTAGCCAAGTGTTTGTTAGTCAATACAACACTGATTTAGCAGACAACAATAATTGTGCTTTAGAACTTGAATGTGAATTACTTATTAAATTAAGTTTACTGTAAATCACAAATCAGTGAAAAGAACTTTGAGATCATTAACATCAAGAGGGACGGTCAGTTACATGAATTCACATTTGGTCACACAAAGGTTCTATTTACCACCAAGTAACTAAGTGATCTTCAGGGTAGTGATCTTCCCAAATATGACTTAAGGCAGTGGTTCCCAACCTTTTTGTGATCGAGTACCACTTGGAGGTCCCGTACAGTCGCCGCGTACCACCTGGTTCCAGAGAAACTAAATTTGATCAGATATCACTTTATTTCCATAATTGTACCGTTCCTTTTTTGGCCCCGCGCATCCAGCAACTGGATTCTCGGGCCGCTGGGACCAGGTGGGTGGCGTGTGGCAACAGTTGCAAATCGTTGCCAGATTATCTTGTGTTAGGCAGTAAACATTTTTGTGAAGTAAAAAATAACTAACTAAAAATCGTTCATGACCCCGAAAGTGTTCGCGTACCACCTGGAAGGCCCTCGCGTACCACTAGTGGTACACGTACCACAGGTTGGGAACCACTGACTTAAGGTAAGTGAAGAAAGGCCTATTGAACCCTCATCCACCCAATATCAGAAATTGGATCAAGGAAAAGTGGCTCACAGCTACTACAAATGCTTTGAGAGAATTCTATGAGAGAAGATGAAAGGATTGATAGCCGTTATTTTGACATCGGTGTGGGTAAACTAGAGAAATCAGGGACTAGAAGAAATATTGTTGGGTAGACGTAGACCAAGTCTCTCATGATTCACTACATCAGCAGATTTTTTTTAAAGGAATACCTTCCACTGGAGCATAAAATGAAGAAATGATGAAAGATATCACTTTGAAAGTTCAAATGTAAGAGGAATAACGAAGTGTATAAACCTGATAGTGAAGAGACCATGCTTAATATAATCTCCAAACAAGCTGTTTAGCTACATAAGAAGTTCTTGTGGAAGACTTCCAAGAAAAAAGAGATGACACATCTATCTGAGGCATAAGGGAAGATTGAGGTACTGGGGCTAGACTGAATGGCGAAATGCAAATCTATTGTGTGGTACCATCTACTAATAAAGCAGAGGAAGGTATAATACAGCACTATAGGATTATGAAACTAGCAAATTATAGATCAATAAATGAAAACCGTTTATCCTCAAGCAAGACACTTTCAGGAAGTAATTAAAATATAGATGAAGAATCACTATATATCTGAAGTCCCTTTCCTTTTTGTCAGAGTGGTGAGATCACTCCATTTTATGTAACACAAGTGTGGATACTTTTAAAGTCTATTAAAATGGCATCAATCACAACTGTTATAAATATCAAAATCAAATTGAGCGTAGGGAAAAAAAACGTTCTCCCCAACTTTCTGAGTTAGCAAAACCTCCCTTTTTCAAACTCTGCTATCTTCTCATATCTCCTAAATTAATGAAAGTAGGATAATGGTTTAATACTTTATTTATTCTATGAATATTTTAGTTCTATATCAAGACTTCATTGTATAATATTTCATTTTTTCTTTGCCTCTTTGAAATCTATACTTATTTTTATATGCTAAGTGCTGGCATTTCATTATTTTTCTATCAGAAGTCCTGGGTTGGGTACAGGAGCCAGAAGGAAAGTGGGAAACAAGGCAGTATTGTAGCCTTCCCAACTTCCCTTGTGCTGCACCACCTACAGGTTTCTGGGAAGAGTAATTGAAAGGTGCACTTGCGCTGAAACAGCCACAACTTCCCCAAATTTCATTGCCATGGGATTATTCTGTAAATTAGCTCATTTTAGTTACTATGGTTTAATAATTGTTGTCCTTACACCTTTCATTTTCACCCAACTGAATGTTACAAACAGACATGAAAATTTTAAGGTTTTTTGATAGATGTATCTAAGGGAATTACAAATTAACTTTAAAAATTAATAATTTACATATGTTTTTACCTGTTCTAAATGTTTTAGGCCCTCTTCATCATCAGGGTCAGTAAGAGCATTTCCCATACCAGGAGCAGCCATAACTGATGCTTGAACACACCTTAAGGCCGAATTTGGATTAGAATCTGAAGGGGGGATAGTGGAAACTGCTTCTAAAGGAATTTGTGGCAAAGACTGGACAGTAGAAGGAGAGTCTAGAAGGGGGAAAACAACAGATACAAAATTATTTTGGGTAGTATTACATAATTCATCAGAAATAGCATTCTCTTTTCTATCATCTTTACATCTGCTTCCCCCATATGCAATTTATTTTTAAAGAAAGTAACAGAAAAAATACCCTTTGAGCTTCCTGCACTTAACATGCTCTAGCTAGCTTTCATGATACTGACTGAATAACTATTCATACCCCAATTTCAGAACTAAAACTTATAAAATAAATATATTATACTACTGATAGGCCATAAGCAATCTGCAGGCCAAATCTGGCTCATTATTACTATTTGTTTAGAAGAGCCATGAAAACCTGGCTCTTAACCCTGGGCTTCGGTGATGGAGAGTGAGACGCCTTGCTTCACTGCACTTGCCATTTTTTATTTTTATCTTTTAATGATTTTTAATTTCTTTGATTATGATCTGTCCAGAACCACTGAGATTTGGATGACATATACATTTAATATACTACGGCTGGTAAACGTGGAGACTGGGTTTAGCATTTTTGTCCATCTATTAGGTGCTTCCTAAGGACTTAGGTTAATTGTTATTATTCCTAGACTCACCATCCATCTAAGTCCTTGTTTAAAAAATACTCTCTCTCTATAGCTGACTTTGGGGAACAGGGCAATCTTCTCAAGGCATAAAGCTATCACCAAATACACTGTATTAATTCATGTACAAAATATGCATTAACCAGCCTACTTTGGTTTTTTTTTAAAAAAAGATAGTCAGCCTCTCAAAATTTATAATTTTTTTGCAGCACATGTCATCTATGAAATATACTAAAAATCACATTAAGTTTTCAAAAGTTTATCCAAGAGTGAAATGCTGCTATATTTGAGTAAACAGTTACAATGAAGCAGTTAATGTTGTTGGTAATCACTCAAAAGTGCTTAAACCATCTTTTCATTCTTTCTGAACCATTTTTCAGATGGTTCCAATTTCAATGGCATTTAAATTTCTCGTATCTTCCACACTTATTTTGATTACCTTCTTTATTGGGCACTTTGGATAGTGGAACATTCTCCATTTGGCTTTCTTCAAATTCTGATTTTTCTGTTGCTACCGGAATACAGTCTTCCTTCCTTTCAATGAGGCTTATTGATAATGGCTCCTGTGACTGTGATTTTGGTGAGGTACCTGACCTGGTGGATGGTGAAGATTCTTTCCCTGTTTCTTCTGTTTCTTCTGAAATGCAATGAATAAACCTATGTAACTAATTTGACAGTTTGAAACAGCAGATGAAGCATAAATCTGATAAATCCCTCTTACCTGCTATTATTCGGTCTGTCTTAACTCCTTCTCTCAAAAGGGCTTTATCTAATTCTTTGGCTTCTTCATTATGATTTTCTTCTGAATCTGACTGATCTTCCCTTTCCTCTATAGGATGGAAATCCATTTCCTGTTCCTCAGGAATTGGCTCCTTTTGCACTTTCTAAGGATGATATATACATCAAAATTTATTCTACCAGCTACACATAATTCATGTCACATATCAAATCAATACAAAGTTCCTTACCTTTAAGAACAGGAATGCCCCAGATGAGTCAAAAGTCCCCATTTCCTCCTCAGCATCTTCTAAGCACCATTCAGGAAGGTTATCCCTATCATCCTCCATACTGCCACTGCCACATCGTACTCTTCGGTAACCCCTTTCATCATCTCGGTCTCGAAAATCAAATTCAAATCTTCGCCGTCGTTCCATTTGCTCTCTCCAGCCTGCAGAACGAGGGCCGTCTAAGGGGAGCGGGAAAGTAACTTTACAAAAGAGTTCCATAGGGCAAGAACTTATTTGGAAGGAGAAAGGGATAGAGGAAAAGAGGACAGGGAAAAGAGAGGACAAAGTGACAGAACTTCAGAACGCCACTACAGTTTATGGTCCACGCTGACAGAGGCAGTTTATAAATGATCACTGTACCATTCCAGAAAATGCTACCCCAAAATACTACTGTTTAAAGCCATAGAAATATAAGTACAGGTGGTCTTTGTATGATCACCACTTGTTCAATGAACATTCAAGCTTACAACAGCACTGAATGAGTGGTACTTATGACAGGTCATCAGAGTTCTGGCCATTGCAGCGTTCCCCTGGGTCATGCATTCCTGATCCAGGTGCTCAGTGCACAGCTCACAATTGCAACATTGCAGCATCCCATAGTCATGTGATTGTGTTTTGCAACCTTCCCTGCTGGCTTCTCATAAGCAAAGTCAATGGAGAAGCAGGTGGTCACAGGAGGTCCTTGCTTAACAACCTGTGCAATTCTTGCTTAATGACAACAAATGCAACTGCTGGAATTGCCATTACTAAATAATGAGATCACTTGCTATACAACCACATCATTTAGCAACAGCAATTACAGTTCAAACTGCTGTTGTTAATCAAGGACTACCTGTATCTGGTGGACTACAACTAAGTCCACAAGAACTATATCAACTCATCACTCAGTTAATGTCCCAGTAGTTTTTTTTAGTCCACAGAATTGCTAAACCTCATTATTTCTTCAGTCATAACAATCGGCCTCTGCTGATAGGATAATTTCACTAGACTATGAAATCTAATAACTTTCATTTTGGTGGGATTATCAGAAAACATTTATCCTTTTCTTTGAGATCTGACACATATATTCTATCATTCCACAAAAGGAGAAATGATACTCCTTTTTTATCTACTCTTTACTCCAAAGAGACAGTCTCTTCTTTCTCTCTACTAGGTAGTATTCCTCTTTTTTCTGGAGTTTGAAGTATGGTGTGTAATCTGTGGCTTCTGATTCTATAATAAAGTCCCTCCTTGCTTTGGGATGAGGTGCCAGTAATAATATTCTGTGAAAATGTATGTAGTTGATAGTATACATTTATTCCAAACTTTTGCTTTGAAGATGACTATGTAACTGTGACTTAATTTGCGTAAGAATGAATAAGCAGAGGGTTGTAGATTATATTATTGTATATTCTAGGAAAGAGGTAACATTTTAAGGAAGGTCAATATCTCTGATTCTATAGTTTTTAAAAATATAATTTTAATATATATTTAATATAATTCTTATCAAAACCTTTAAACAAGGTTAAACTAAGAAACTATAGGAAGAAAAAAAGAAAATGAAACAAATCAAAGAAGAAACAACAAGTGCAAGAAAAGAAAAAAGTTGAAGAAAAGTAAAAATGAAAGTAGCTTCTGACATTCCTCACATAATACAACTGTACCCGGGCTTGGAGCTCAGAATGTGTTAAGGTCCCATTATTTGGCCTTAGTATTAATCATCACAGGTGCTGTTTCTACTTATTTTGTGGATGCTGTTATTGTTTTAATGTTTTTAATAATTGTTTTAATTGTTTTATAATTTTAGAATGTAAGCTGCCCAAAGTCACTTGGTTGAGATGGGCGGCTACATAAATTGAATCAATAAAACAATTAAATGAATTTGGTCTGTCTAAAATTACTCATATTACTCTTCTTTCTATAATGTACCCTATCTAATCAAAATTCTTTTCCCCCCCATTTTTATACAAAAAGTCCATAACAGTTTTCCAGTCATCAATAAGTATACAGAATGTATTTTCTCTAATCATTCTATAGTTTTGAATGCAGCAATATTCAATGTGTCTGAACATTAGCCACAAGCTTTGGTAACTCAGTTTGTGGTCCTCAAAAGTGGTAGCTTACAATTAGTCATCTTGATAGTAGTAGCTTTTGAGATACTTTAATTAAAAATTATTTATTCTTGTTGACTAAGTGCAAGGCATGATTAAATAAGCTTATAAAGAACACACAGTTGAATGTACAGTATATTAAATTACATATGCTTGAAGTGATCAATGATTATATTACTTGTAGTGAGTACAGTCTACATTTTATAAGAACTTATTCTTTTATTACTTAAAATTAGTTTCCTTTCTACTGTGTCTTATGAAGTGGCTGCGTAGCTCAGGGTCAAGGAGCTATATTCTATACTTTAACATTAGCTTAGGCCAGGGGTAGGCAAACTACAGCTCTTTGAGGACCTGTGGACTTCAACTCCCAGAATTCCTGAGTCAGCCATGCATGCATGGCTGGCTCAGGAATTCTGGGAGTTGAAGTCCACAGGTCCTCAAAGAGCTGTAGTTTGCCCACCCCTGGCTTAGGCAATCAATTCTGTGAATATATAAATTCAGATAAAATTTATCTTTATGATCTGTACTGGAATAATTAAATTACAATTAATATAGGTAAAGGTATAGCTACAGGAGGCATATCAGAGGTTTCCTAGATTGAACATCTGGAATTTATTTTAGTCTGAGTTTTAATATTTGAGATAGAGGGGCTTGAAATAAACTCTGTGTTTTATCACTATACATATGATGATGATGTTCGTCCATCGTATTCGAAGACGACCTTGACATCTATCAATTGGGGGGGGGGATGTCAAGACTTGCACGTGAATTGGATTAAAGTGAGGGAGAGGTGCACATAGTCAGCCTCATACATATAATATACTATAAATATTAAAAAATTTCAATACTATATAAGGTATCTGATAGCCAAACTGATACAACAATTAATATTTAGAATATTAACTAGTACAAATCACGGTTCTGTTTTGCATCAATCTCTTTCAGTCTAACCCTCCTCCTATAATAATAATAATAACAACAGAGTTGGAAGGGACCTTGGAGGTCTTCTAGTCCAACCCCCTGCCTAGGCAGGAAACCCTACACTACTTCAGACAAATGGTTAGCCAACATCTTCTTAAAAACTTCCAGTGTTGGAGCATTCACAACTTCTGGAGGCAAGCTGTTCCACTGATTAATTGTCCTAACTGTCAGGAAATTTCTCCTTAGTTCTAAGTTACTTCTCTCCTTGTTTAGTTTCCACCCATTACTTCTTGTTCTACCTTCAGGTGCTTTGGAGAATAGTTTGACTCCCTCTTCTTTGTGGCAACCCCTGAGATATTGGAACACTGCTATCATGTCTCCCCTGAGCCTTCTTTTCATTAAACTAGACATACCCAGTTCCTGCAACCATTCTTCATGTGTTTTAGCCTCCAGTCCCCTAATCATCTTTGTTGCTCTTCTCTGCACTCTTTCTAGAGTCTCAACATCATTTTTACATCGTGGCGACCAAAACTGAATGCAGTATTCCAAGTGAGGCCTTACCAAGGCATTATAAAGTGGTAGATGCAGTTCCATTGAGCACTACACGTTGAGTGCGGTTGGTTAGCCAGTTTTGAATCCATCTGGTTGCTGTCCATCCCACATTTTTCTACTTTATCTAGTAGTAGGTTATTGTCTATTTTATCAAATGCCTTACTGAAGTCCAAGTAAACCACATCAACAGCATTCCTCTGGTCCACTAATTTTGTCACTTTGTCAAAGAATGCAATAAGATTAGTCTGGCATGATCTGTTTTTGACAAACCCATGTTGGCTTTTGGTTATTACTTTGTTTGCTTCTAGGTGTTCATTGATTCGTTGCTTGATTATCTTTTCCAAAATCTTCCCTGGTATTGAGGTCAGGCTGATAGGTCTGTAGTTTCCTGGATCTGTTTTTTTCCCTTTTTTGAAGATGGGAACTACATCAGCTCTTTTCCAGTCCTCTGGCAGTTCCCTGGTGCTCCAGGATCTTTGAAAGATATAATTCAGTGGTTCTGAGATCTCATCTGCCAGTTCCTTCAGAACCTTGGGGTGTAATCCATCTGATCCTGGTGATTTGAATTCGTCTAGGGTAGACAGGTGTTCCCTTACCATTTCCTTCCCTATTTTAACTTGTGTTCCTAATATGTTTTTCATGATGTTGTTTTTGATAGGTTGGACTGTTTTTTCCCTTTGTGTAAAGACAGATGCAAAAAACGTGTTAAGTAGCTCTGCTTTCTCCCTGTTGCTTGTCACCTTCTTGCCACTTTCTCCCTGCAATGGACCAATTGTTTCCTTGACTTTTTTCTTGTTTTTAATATGTTGGAAGAAGCTTTTTTTGTTACTTTTTACTTTTGTCGCAAGCCTTGGTTCATTGTGAGCCTTAGCTTTCCTCACTTCATCTTTACAGGCTCGGGCTATTTGCTGGTATTCTGCCTTAGTTATTTCCCCTTCTTTCCACTTTTTATACTTGTCCTTTTTGTCTTTCAATTTGTCAGAGTTCTTTATGCAGCCATGCTGGTTTCTTTTGAGACCTATTATTTTTCTTCTTCATTGGTATTGTGCTAGTCTGGGCTTTTATAATCTCACTTTTCAAAATTTCCCAAGCTTCTTGAGTTGTTTTCCCCTTGAGGATTCTCATCCATGGAATCTTTCCCAAGTTCTCTCTAAGTTTATTGAAATTAGCTCTCTTAAAGTCCAAGACTCTAGTTTGATTTTGTTCTACTGCTTGTGTTTGCATAATGTTGAATTCCAATATTGCATGATCACTTGCCCCCAGCGTTCCTGTAGTTTCAATACCTTCTATCATTTCATCTCTGTTAGTGAGAATTAAGTCCAATATAACTGATCCCCTTGTTCCCTTCTCTACTTTTTGGGTAACAAAGTTGTCTGCTAGGTTTGTTAGGAACCTGTTGGATCTTCCACTTGGTGCAGAGTTTGTCTCCCAGTTGATGTCAGGGTAGTTAAAATCCCCCATTACTATTGTGATGTGCTTCCTACATACCTTAGTTAGCTGACTAGCAAAAAGTTCATCTACTTCCTGTTTGGTTGGGTGGCCTGTAGTATAGACCTATGGCAATGTCATTTCGCCCCCCTTTAATATTGACTCAAAGGCATTCAAGATGATTTTCATTATTGTTGTGCTCTATTTCTGTAGAGATGTAGTTATTTCTTACATATAGTGCAACTCCACCTCCTCTTTTATTTGGTCTGTTTCTTTTAAATAATTTAAATCCCTCTAGCTGTATATTCCATTTGTCAGTTTCATCCCACCAAGTTTCCGTAATGGCAACTATATCATATCTTCCCTCATTTACTTGAATTTCTTTATGTTGTGCACTATGTTGTGCACTGTCTTAGCATTCCATTGGGAGAATAAAAATGTTATGAAAATCCTCTTTTAACTACTACTTTTCAATCACACAGCATAGAAAGAGAAACAAAAGTTATATAGCTGAGGGTACAGAAAGGTCAACTTTGAATATGCCACTTTATATAATCCCTGTTAAATAAGAAATATAAATTATGCAATAAATAAATAAATAAATAAATAAATAAATAAATAAATAAATAAATAAATAAATAAATAAATAAATAAATAAATAAATTACATACATACATACATACATACATACATACATATTACATAAATATAACAGAAAATAAGTTTGGAACTCGGAACATAGGCATGGAACTTACTAAAGAGCAAGACTCTACATTAGTGATACACAGCTATTCTGATCTGTGGAATAGCTTTTGTCACCTCCACAGTGCCTACTTATCTCAGATATATATTTTTCTGGGAACAAATGAAACTACAAGCCAAGAAAGGCATGTCTTCCTCAAACATCTTTACATTCAATGTGCCCATGCTAGATGAAAGTACCTTTCCTGTTTCAGTTCAGAATAGCTCTATATCTCCAATGTAAATCAATAACAACATTATTAATAGAGCTAATAGTATTGTACAACAGCTTCAGAGAAGTTGGAGGAGAGATTCTGCCATCTGCCCCTACTATGTGGGGTATCTCAGGGTTTGATGCTCTCTCCTTTCCTATTTAATATCTACATGAGGCTGCTGGGTGAGCTCATCTGTTGTCACAGGGTGAAATACCATCAGTACACTGATGATACCCAATTTTATATCTCTGCCCCGATGAATGAAGTGATTGCCAGGAACACCTTATTCTGATGGTTGGAAACTGTTAAGGGTCTGAATGGGGAACAAAGGCTTCAGTTTAAATTTGGCAAGACTGGGAAAGTTTTGGAGCCTGCCAGTTCTAGATATACAGTATTGGTGTTGGATGGGGTAGGGTTACACTGCCTGACCTGTGCAATCTAGCATTCATGACTTCTGCTTGAGGAGCAAGTGGCAGTCATGGCTAGAAGGGTCTTTGAACAGCTTCAGGAAGAGTATTTGGAAGAGGGGATGTCCGGCTGACATCGTGGCAAGATCGGACACAAGGAATGGGTCTCCACGCTCCCGCGCCGAGTTCTCCCCATTGGAGGGCTCCGAAAGGAGCTAAAGCCACCCTGTAGGGGTGGTGAAGAAAAGAGGGGTGACCTGTAGGTCATGGAGAGCAGCAACTCTCCTGCTTGACCCAGGGTTTCTTCCCTCTCATTCTTGATGAGGAGAAGAGGCAGCCATCATGGCTGCCATGAAGCTGGGACAGCCAAGGCAACAAAGAAATGTGCAGGAGCGGTGTAGATGAATAGTGACTGGAGCTGGGTGAGAAGATTCTTTTTTATTTAGATCCTAACTTTAGAAGAAGAAGAAAAAAAGAAGAAAATCCAGGAAAAGAGACTCTTAGAACTATTTCTTAAAGCAGTGAACAACCATAGAGAGAAAAATCCTAGACCCGAAAGAAAGGAACTATGGGGAGAAAAGTTAAAGACCTTTTAAAACATAGAAAATTGGATTTTTAAACTGGGTAGGCGTTGTTTTGGACAGGCATTATAAAATGCTGGAACTATCTACTTGAATAGCCGACTTTGCTTCCATAAATTGAACTAAAATTGGATTAATCAATTTATCAGACTTGAAACAATGCTGAAACCCAAGCTGAGGGTGCCATCTACTGGTGAATGGAAAATATACCATACACCTATAAGCCTGGGAAAATCTATATATATAAAAAAGCGAAAACCACTCACACATTAATCACAAAATCTCCAGAACCATAAAGCCTACAAATTTGAAATTTGCCACGTATGTTCCTCTTGGTTTCTAGGTGCTCACTAAGAAAGGATTTTTTCAAAATGACCATCGGAGCATGAGTATTTCTTATATTATTATTAACAAGCTCTGATGCTAAGGAGTTCTACTCCCCCCTCCCCCCTGAAAAGAAATCTGATCCAAATGCAAAACACAGCAGAGGAGTTTCAGTTTCGCTTTTGCTTTCACAAGCAATCAGCTTTACTACAGAAGAGTTGAGCTAAGCCACACACAGACTCCTTCCTGTCTTCTTCTTGCTCACACAGCAAATACTCTTTGAGTTTCCAAACACCCCTCAACTCTCAAACACTAACAGGACTCTAGCAATATAAATACCAATGGATGCTAGTAGGCAGAGACAGATTCCCACCCCCCTTATTTTCCTCCTCAGTTCAGACGAATCTGTTCCTTCTACTGTAACACCAGTTAAAGGGAAAAGAGGCAAAAAATGCAGGAAAAGATTTACAGATGCGATTAGGAAAACACAAGTAAGGGAAGCTGCTTGTTTCTCCCATGGCCAGTTCTATGTGGCATGCTCCAGAGTCAGTTCACCTGACAGCCTGGTCATCCTCCAGCCAGACAGCAAAACCAGGAATGTTGTTTACAGGGAGGTCCTGAGCAATTCATCTGAGGGACGAATTGAAAGTCTATGCTATGCAACTTATTAGCCTGGCTACATAGACAAAACAGCAACGGTTTCTGCTGGGATTAAAGGGTTTAAGCCCATCTATTTCATTGTTGTTAACACTTACAGTAATGTCTTCATCTGTAACAGAAACTTAGCTTACCATCTCTAATGAAATAATACAGTCCCTTTTTTAACTACTCATTAATTTTCAAGCTTTCAGTGCCAACTTATCAAGCCTCATACATAGTTTCGTAATGAAGCACGGGTATCAGCTAGTTCCTGATAAGAGAAATAAATAACATTCATTTGGAGGACTGTGGTGATACTTACTGTTCTAAAACTATCTACTTTACGATTACTGGAGACTCTATTCTGAGAAAGAAGACTCTTAAGTAAAGTAAAGTGACTTTTGATTTGTGAAAGCTGCCTGGACTACTTAAATGGAACTGATTAATAATCCTGAGATGTAAAGAATTATGATTATTGAACTTTCTGAGGAGCAACATTGGACTTGAATATATTGTTTTTGGACTATTGAGTAAGAGCGGGACTTACTAAAATAAGACAAGATGCTCCATCAGGGGGAAATTAGTGAGATTTCAAAATGGTGTTGATGTTTCAAAGCATTAGGGATACTATGACAAAGAATCACAGAGAGATAAAGAATCTATTGCAAGGCATAAATGGGGAAATAGAAAATAACCTACAACTGATAATGAATGAAGATCAAAGAGTTCAGGAAAGAGAGGAGACAGCAGAAAGAATGGAGGAAAACATAGAACAGACAAACCAGAAAACAAAGCAAGAAGATGAGAAGGAGAAGACGATAAAGATAATAATGACTGATGAAATATACCAAGGGAAAAGTACTTTAAGAGATTTAAAAATGGAATTGGATAACCTGGAATATACCATATTTTTCGGACTATATATATATATAACTACTATTTATAGAGCCAAGGTGGTGCAATGGTTAGAGTGCAGTACTGCAGGCTACTTCAGCTGACTGCTAGCAGCAGTTCAAATCTCACCAGTTCAAGGTTGACTCAGCCTTCCACCCTTCCGAGGTGGGTAAAATAAGGACCCAGATTGTTGGGGGCAATATGCTGACTCTGTAAACAGCTTAGATAGGGCTGTAAAAGCACTATGAAGCGGTATATAAGTCTAAGTGCTATTGCTATTGCTATAAGATGCACCGGACTATAAAATGCACCTAGATTTAGAAGAAAACAAGGGGGGGGGGAAAGGTTTTGGCCTCCATGTGTCCCGTTTTCGCCCTCCCCGGCCCCCAGAAGCACTTTGCAGGCCAAAAATGGGCCTGAACCCTCTATGCGTCCCGTTTTCATAAAAAATGTGCCAGTTTTTGGCCTCCCAAACCCTTCACATGTCCCGTTTTTGCAAAAAACGTGTCCGTTTTTGGTCTCCTGAATCTTCCGCATGTCCCATTTTTGCCAAAAATGGGCCCATTTTTGGCCTGCAGAGTGCTTCTGGGGGCCAGGGAGGGTGAAAATGGGACGTATGGAGTGTTCGGGAGGCCAAATATGGCTTGTTTTTTGCCTGCAGAGTGCTTCTGGGGCCCGAGGAGGGTGAAAATGGGATGCACGGAGGATTTGGGAGGCCAAAAACAGGCCCGTATTCCATCTATAAGACGCACAGACATTTCCACCCACTTTTTTTGGGGGGGGAGTGCATCTTATAGTCTGAAAAATATGAATTTTTCGGAGATAGGGGTTTGGGTGGACATTCTGGAGACCTGGCAGCTTAGGAGGATAGAGATGGGAGAAATATTCAGACTGAATGATGAAGACACAGATGCTGATAGAGACAAAGATCCAAGAGAGGAGTATGGGAAGCAAGCTAAAAAAAAAAAGAACTGAAGTATTAAAACAGACATGATGGATAGAAAGGAATTATTTTTTTCTCTTTTTTCTAATATAATGATGGCCTGATTAAAAACAAGAATAGAGGTGGAAATAAGAATATACACCTTTATATAAAACAATAATTAGATGGAAAGATTGGAGGTTTAAAGATGGTATTATTAGGTATGTTTAAATAATCGGATGATTGGTACTTGAATGTCGTATTGTGACTTTGAACAACCAAATAATGAAGGACTATATCTTAATATAAACATGTGTATTAACACTAGGATTAGTAATGGTGTTCTGATTAGAAGCTAGAATAAAGGTAGAAATAAGAAATAGGGAGAATATTAGTAGACATAATTTTTATATAATAGAAAAGTAAGTAATAATTAGATGAAAAGATTAGAGGTTGAAAGGTGGTATTACTATGTACGCTCAATATCATTGGCATTAAAATGGAACATTGAAATATTGAATAACTACTCTAAAACAAACGTATATCAATACTAGGATTATATGTTTGATTAATGTAACAACTATTATATTACTATTACTATTACTATTACTATTACTATTATTTACACAAAAAACAGTAATACACAGCAAACAAGATTTATATGCTGGATTTCGTATCACTATATCACAAGTCGAACACTTCCCAAGCGTCTAGGACTGTGTGATGTATTTTCGTATGATGCGTGCAGATCCAAGTACGGTGGCCTTTTGCAACTGACAGATTGTGATTTTGTCAATGTTTATTGTTTTCAAATTCCGGCTGAGCTCTTTTGGCACAGCACCCAGTGTGCCGATTACCACTGGGACCACCTGTACTGGTTTATGCCAGAGTCGTTGTAATTCGATTTTAAGATCCTGATATCGGTTAAGTTTTTCTTGTTGTTTTTCATCAATTCGGCTGTCACCTGGTATGGCAACATCAATGATCCACACTTTTTTCTTTTCCACAATCGTGAGTTCTGGCGTATTATGTTCCAAAACCTTGTCAGTCTGAATTCGAAAGTCCCAAAGTATTTTGGCATGTTTGTTTTCAACTACTTTCTAAGGTTTATGACCCCACCAGTTCTTTACCACTGGTAGGTGGTAGTTGTGGCACCTACAACTTTATTGTTGTTGTTGTTGTTGTTATTTTCTTTTATTCATTAAACATGAAACTCAGTCAACTGGACATTTAAAAATGTGTCACAAATGCCATTGACTGGTGCTAATGGTTGATACGGGTTGTTGCCAGGGTCCAAGCTATCAACAAAATATCTTCTTAAAATATACGATGTTCCGAGTAGCGCAGTTTTTTGCAGTTCCGCTGGTGTTATTGCAGAAAGCTGCAATTTCTTGATGTGTTTTGTAAAATTCTTGGTTGTTGTTGTTGTTATTATTATTATTTATATCAAAATGAATTATACTAGAGGCCACACTGATCCTTCAAAAACTGGTTCTGTCAGGGACTGGTAAAATATTGAAATCCCGTGTAATTAATACCTGCCAATCTCTTTTATTCTGTTTAATTTTGCACTTTTTATTTTTTAAGTTTTTAATATTAAGTTTTTAAACTTTATTGTACACCACCTTATGTCACTTAATTTATCAGATGGTCAGCTATATAAATATGACAAATAAATAAGTTAACAACATTAATATTTCATAAGGAAATATATCCAGTTCAAGACCCATTATCAGCAAAGTATGCTAAAATGTTTATAACTGAAAGAAAAATTGGAAGAATGTCTTTAATATTCTCTATAATGGAGTATTTTCTATGACAAACATGTATCTGCTTTTTTTCAACTAGCAGACCCCCCCCCCTGGGTTTTTAACCTCTGGATCTATCTTTGATATTTAGGTTTTACTTCTTAATAAATGAGATTCATTGTTTGTCTTTGTTAAACATGATGATGCTAAATGAATTACTCAAGTCCTAAGCAAAACCTTCACATCTGATCATCATGAGGTACTGATTCAGCTCTTTAAAATTCTATTTAAGCTAAGGAAGACTGCTGCTTTATTGTATATTTACTGTTCATATTTGATGTCAGAAAGAACACAATGAATTATTCTCTTATCACGAGTATTTCTTTCCACACCAATCCAAAAGCTAACTGAAAATACTTCTATCTCAGGATCTAAGGTAAAATAAATGAGTTTGAGAACACCTGGAAGAAAATGAATTTTAAAGCTAAGAAAGCTGTCATCGCCTAGTTATTTGTGTTATTTGCACAACATGATTTAATCCTCCACTAGACTACCAACAGTTATATTTTTTTATCCTCTTTTTCTCTTGGATCATTTCTAAATTGTGTACTGATTTATTTATTAGCCTGAATTGCCTCACCTGGACTATGAGGTCGCCACTTCTCACCGTCCCTTCGCGAACCAGCAAGTCGCCAACCTCCATCATCATCTTCACCATTTTGTTCTTCTCTGAATATGCGCCAATTTTCACTTTCAGAGCGTATAAATTCATGTTTCCTTCCTACTGTTGCAGTTCCAGCTTCTTCAAAATTTGGTCTCACTAAAAAAAAAACACCCCTATTTTGTGATAAGTATGTATATAATATGAAAGAAATTTGGCATATAAACCAGAAGTGTACAATTATCACAACACCTTTGGCTAAAAGAATAAAAGATCAAATGCATGTTTCCTCGTGTTTGTTTTAAAATTGAACTACTTTATGTTAAGGCAATTTTCATTTTTCATGGGGGGAACAAGCTGTGTTTTCAAAAAGATTTCATAAAGCCGTTACCACACAGCTGCAACCCCTTAAGAGTGTCAAATGTTCACTGCAACAAGTCCATCGAGGAGCATCTGCAAAGTTTGTTTCCATAAACAAATGCCACCTGATGTTCACTGAGATTGCTTTATCATAGTTGAAAAGTATCAAGATACTATTCCTGGTCACACTGAAGTTTACAATGGCACAAAGATTCTGTTGTTTTTCGTATGGGAGGTGTTTTTAAGAGCCGCATCTAGTTTCTGTTTAAAATACCTATATAATGTTATTCAGTATGGTCTACTTGCCTACACTAAGTTAAATCTAGAAACAGCATTTGTAAAAATTTGCATCGGAGGCAGCTACAAGAATTACTGTATATCTTTTATCATTGTATACAAAATGCTGCATTTCAAATAATATAGTAATAGCTTAAGAATAAAGAGGGTATTTCATATGGTTTGGGTATAAGTTATTTATAGATAGCTTTGTAGGGCATTGAAATAGTCATGATGGAGACTTGTTTGCATCAAAGTAGCAATCCATTGGAGAGAGCTGCATATTATACTCCAGTGAATGCTGATAATGGATGGAATAGAAATGAGTTTGTGAGAATTGTACTGTATAACCTTCTAAAAATGTGATTCACAAGGAAAGTAATGATTTGGCTAAGTAACATAAGGGCACTTGGAACAAATGAAAAGAGTACAAAAACGGGCTCCGTTTCCTACGCTCCAAATTTTTCCAGCCTGGAAGCCTCATAGAGGCACTATCTGCCCCGGAGAGGCAGATAGAGAAAAGGGAAAATCCAAGGACCTCGGGGAGAAAAGCAATCTCCTCGAAGGTTCAGGATTACCCCCTTAATTCCGGCAGGAAAGAAGCCAGCCATTTTGGCAGGCTCAAAGTGCTGACAGCCGTGGAGAGGGAAGCGAAGATTTAAAAGCAACACAAAAGTGTCGGAAAAAGAAGAGATCCCCCCAAAAGAGGTACAAATATTGAAAGAAATAGTGGAACGGAATTATTGAGACTCGAGACTTGAGGAAGAGAAACTGCCTGACAGCGGCGGCAATTGGAAGGAGAAGGAGCGTAAATCTTATGTAAAAGTAACAGCACAAAGTATTGAAGCGAGTAAGAAAGAAACTCCAATCGATACATTGTGAAACAGTTAAGAATAATGTGGATTGGTGGTTACAAGCTGCATCTTTTTGTCTATCTTTATCTTTGGTTTTTTTTCTCTCTCTTTCAAGGATTCTTAAGGATTTACAAGTAAACTTATAATAATTTGTCAAAATTGAATGGAACTTAAAAGTGGATACTGAAGGACTAAAACAGTGAAAGGACTAAATGGTGAACTGCGGTGTGTGGATTCATTGATAGATCATATAGACTGAAACAGAAACTGATGACTGATTTCTTCCAGAGTTTTTCAAGTCGGATAATTTAGATATTTAAGAAGAAAAAGTAAAACTTTGGAATTGGGAATTGGAGAATATTAAAGACTATTATACTACAAGAACTTTATAATTTCTTTAGACTTTGGAAATCAGGAACAATGGTGTAAAGTGAAGATGATGCAAGATTGAGAAAAGATTGCATAGCGCTACAAAAATTCTACTAGGAAAGTACGAGGGTGAGTCAAAACGTAATGCCATTTTCTTTAGGACAGGTATAATTACCAACACAGGAACATGTAGCATACATCAAAATGAAGCTGGTCCTCTGTGGATCACATCCCTACTTCTCAACATAGTCACCGTTTCTCTCAATAGTAATGTTCCACTTTCGAATGAGAGCATGTATCCCTGTCTCGTAAAATTTTGTTGACTGTTCTTTGAGCCATTTCTTCACTGCAGTTTTCACTTCCTCGTCACTGGAATAATAATCCTCCATACTCACCAGATTTAGCGCCTTCAGACTATCATCTCTTCGGCCCCATGAAAGAGGGTTTGAGAGGCAAACATTATTCCAGTGACGAGGAAGTGAAAACTGCAGTGAAGAAGTGGCTCAAAGAACAGTCAACAAAATTTTACGAGGCAGGGATACATGCTCTCATTCAAAGGTGGAATATTGCTATTGAGAGAAACGGTGACTATGTTGAGAAGTAGGGATATGATCCACAGAGGACCAGCTTCATTTTGATGTACGCTACATGTTCCTGTGTTGGTAATTATACCTGTCCTAAAGAAAGTGGCATTACGTTTTGACTCACCCTCGTAAGATAGTAAAGGACATTGGACTAACTTCTAGAAAATAAGAAAAATAAGTGGAAGAGGTGGTTAGTGATAATTGAATGTGTAACTGAAAATTATATTTATATTAGTTATATTTATACTATTATACTAAAAGAACTTTATAACTTTAAAGTTTTAGACATTGGAAATTAGGAACATTGGTGTAAAGTCAAGATGATGCAAGACTGAAAGAAGAGTGCATAGAGCTATGAAAATTTTAATAGAAAAGTAAGATAGTAAAGGATATTGGATAAAGTTTCTAGAAAATAAGAATAAGCAGAAGAGGTGGTTAGTGATAACTGAATTGATTCTGTAATTGATAATTATATTTATAAATATTTATATTAGAAGAAATATAGATAAAACAGAGTTTGTATATATAGAAATTATTAGAGATAAATAAAATGGTGATACAATTGTTTACTCTTGGAGTGAATCTTTAAATTGATGATTATATTATGTGTTAATATGATGGGTAGATATTAAGGAATTAGAGTGTAATTGATATTAAGATAGATATAATTTCATGAAATAAGTATTATATATATGATAAGTATATGAGTAAACATATGATTATAGATATTGAATAGTAATTATATAAACAAAGTTAGTACTATCATATTATTATTATTATTATTATTATTATTATTATTATTATTATTATTATTATTATTATTATTATTATTATTATTATTATTATTATTATTATTATTATTATTATTATTATTATTATTATTAACAATTAAGATACTACATGTCATTTTGGGATAATATATTAAAGATAGGAAAAATGACAAGTACTACAACAGTAACAAAATTAAGCAAGAAGACAACATCCTCACCAGCACAACAACGCTCTATAGAGAGTATGTTAGGAATGGAAAAATCAGGTTCATCAACAAATTTACAAAGTATTCAAACAACTTTATTAATGATACAAGAAACAATGTCAAAAACGCAAGAAACAATGTCTAATACACAAGAAGCCATAGCTAAGAATCATGAGGAGGCAAAAAGAAATCATGAGGAACTTAGAAGTGATATGAGTGAAATGAAAGGAGATATTAAAAATATGGATAATAAAATAGAAAAAAATACAGCAGAATATTCTTAAGAATGAGCAGAAAATTAAAGTAGTAGAGGGAAAAACAGAACGGGTAGACAAAAAGGTGGAAGATATGGAACAAAAATATTCAATAATTACCAGGAAGATGGAACAATCATTAGTGTTTTTAGAATTAGAAAAAGCAGCTTTCTTTTTAAAATTTCAAAATATTGCGGAAAATAAAGAGGAAGAATTAGGTGAAACTATGGCTGAAATATTGGCTGTGGCATTGCAGATAGATAAACAAGATATAATAAAAGAGATCGATGAAGTTTACCGAGTATACAAAAACTATGCCCACAGAAATAAATTACCGAGGGAAGTACATATACGATTCACGAAAAAAACAGAAAGAGACGAAATATATAAAAAAAATGAGAGAGGAACCATTACTATACAAAGGAAAAGAAATAATAACTTTGAAGCAAATACCAAGGAGGGTGAGAGACCAAAGGAAATACCAATTTTTAACATCACATTTAATTAAGGAAAATGTAATGTTCCGATGGTTAGTCCCGGAAGGAATATTGATTACCTGGTAAGAGAAAAAATTTAAAGTAGACACAATAGAGAAAACGAGAGAATTTATAGAACAGCAGTTTGGAATAGGTGCAGAACAGGAAGCCAGGGAAGAAGTGGAGAGTAGGAGTCAGCAGGAAGATCAAATAGAGGAGAAAGAGGAACAAGAACAAAGAAGAGAACAAGAAAAAGAAGGTATAGCAAGAGAAGGATTAAAAGAAAAAGTACAAATGGAAACAAGGTATGCAAGGAGAATAAGGATGACTAATAAATAAGAAAAAATGGAGGAGGAAATAAGAATGGTTATTGATTGAATTAGAAATAGAATAAAAATAAGTAAATATATAAATAATATATATTTATACATATTATTGGTTTCAATATAATTGGACAAATATACAAAAGAGGATAAAGGAGTTATTAGAAAGTATTAGATATAAGCAAATAAAAGGAAAATATAAAACATGGTCAGAAATAAAGTACATTAATATATGAAGTATATGATGTAAACATAGAAGTGTGAAATATATGTATATAATAGAACTGATAAATGAAAGAGGAAAATATTGTAACATTTAAATGTTACCGACACAAAAAGTGTTGTAAAGAGGGAAATTGTATAAATTTCCATGTTTGTTTTTCAATGTTGTTTGTTTTCAATGTAAAAAAGGTCAATAAAAACTATTTTTTAAAAAAGTAAAAATTGTGTAAAAAAACTGAGAACTGCTCAGAAGAGACAAAAAAATAAAAACAGGGTACTTAGGAACTATGAGTGATAAAATAAGAGGAAACAGGATTAACAAGTGCTGAATAAATGTGGAGTGAATAAAAATGAATGTCCAATATGTAAACAGTACATCGAGGTGGGTTGATACAGAGAGAAATAAATAAATGCAGCTGCAAAACAAAGGAGGGCAGAGGTCATCTCCTAGACCCCTGACATGTGGGGTCCCTCAGGGTTCGGTCCTCTCGCCCATCCTGTTTAACATTTACATGAAACCGCTGGGGGAGATCATCCGTCGACATTGGGTGAGATTTCAACAGTACGCCGATAACACCCAGCTGTACATTTCCACCCCGTCGCAATTCCGGGAGGCGGTGGATGTGATGTGCCGTTGCCTGGATGATGTTAGGATCTGGATGGGAAGGAACAGGCTCAAGCTCAACCCTGACAAGACTGAGTGGCTTTGGATACTGCTTCCTAAGGATTACACCAATTGTCCCTCCTTGGTCTTTGGGGGAGATAAACTATCCCCCTCTGACCAGGTTCGCAACTTGGGGGTGCTCCTAGATCCACAGCTAAAATTAGACCAACATCTTACGGCTGTGGCTAGGGGTGCCTTTGCACAGGTTCGCCTGGTGCACCAGTTGTGACCTTATTTGGAGAAGGAGGCTTTACTCACGGTCACTCATGCCCTTGTCACCTCTCGGTTGGATTACTGTAATTCGCTCTACATGGGGCTACCCTTGAAAAGTATTCGGAGACTGCAATTGGTGCAAAATGTGGATGCGCGAGCTGTGGTGGGTGTTTCTAGATACACCCACGTAACACTTATACTCCGCCAGCTGCATTGGTTGCCCATTGGTCTCCAGGTGCAGTTCAAGGTGTTGATTATCATCTTTAAAGCCCTACATGGCTTAGGACCAGGTTATCTCCGGGACTGCATCCTACCTCATACATCCCTACGACCAGTTAGGTCCCACAGAGTCGGTCTCCTCCAGGTCCCTTCAACCAAACAATGTCGGTTGGCGGGCCCTAGGGGGAGAGCCTTCTCTGTGGGAGCTCCGGCTCTCTGGAACCAACTCCCCCCAGAGATCCGAATCATTCCCACCTTGCTGGCCTTCCGGAAAGCCATTAAGACATGGCTCTTCCTGCTGGCGGGGTGATTGTGACTGTTGCTTGTGTTGTTTTTATCCTTTTAATCACTATTTTATTATTGTTGTTGTTTTTATTGTATTTTTTATAGTATACTGCTGTTCTTATATATGTTGTACGCCACTCTGAGTCCCCAGGGAGTAGGGCGGCCTATAAGAATCGCAAAATAAATAAATAAATAAATAAATAAATAAATAAATAAATAAATAAATAAATAAATAAATAAATAAATAAATAAATAAATAAATAAATAAATAAATAAATAAATAAATATGCAAAGGAAGCATGATTAGATTGAATAGATAATGAAATGAAGCTGTATTGGTTGGATGGAGCCAATGACATCTTAAAAAAAAAACCAGTGATGACTTTGAAAAACAAAAGCAATAAATGAGGCAATTTTGGGGTATGTGGGAAACAAGGCTAGTTTTCAAAAACAGAAAGGTACAGAAGGATAAAATAAATGGTGTTTATACTAACTACTTTCAGTTATTTATATATTTCTTTTACTTATTTCAAGGCTTTAATTTCTGAGTTTCATTTCTGTACTTTGCATAATATTGCTCATCCTATAAAAATATGGGTATTTGTGCTCATTTGCATAAATTCTGTTATTTTACTTCTGTCCAAATTCAGCAGAGTATAACACCATTTTAGGGAAAGCTTCAGTGCCATCTTATTCAGTTAATCTCATTTCATTAAAATTAAAAGAAATTTGGGGTGGGCTTAGCATATTTATAACTAAAGCACTAAACAATAAGTCACATTAAATTTACTGTAATTTTCTTCTGAATAAAAATGGATATGGCTGGAATATATGACTCTTGATTGTGTGGCAATACAAATTTGTCCATCAACAGTATAGAAGCTTTATAAAACAAATACAGAAAAATTGGTATGGATGACATAATTTTTCAAAATCTATTTAATAAGATTCAGAGCTATTATGCTGCGAAGTTCCTAAAAAATGGGAGGTCAACAATACCTCAGTGACTAATTAACTTCAAATATATCTGTAAATATTCTGTAAATATCCATGAATTTTATATTCCTAGTATGTTCATTTTATTGGGCTTAGATTCCTTGGCACGTGGTTGGTGTTTCGCCATGATTTCCCAGGATGAAAAGAAAAGAGGAAAAGATCTGTGACTTTGCCTCAAACTAATTGACTGGACTTCCTGAGGAGAAGGAGCAGTTAAAGGGCACCTGCATTCCATGTCTGACCCAAAGCCTGTGATGGTGTTTATGGAAAAGTTCAGATACAACAAAGACATCCAGCCAACAAAGTCTACCGCTATGTAATTTGAAGTTTTAAAAGGACCAACTTCAAAGTGTTGTATTTTGGAATACAAACCTTTGAGAACTTGTTTATTGAAGGTTAAAAAAAACTAGGATAGCAAATAACAGTGTCAACAATCTTTCTATAAGATATATAAACACCCATACTGTTTTCCACTATAGTAACAAGGAGGGTTTCCTGAGAACTTTCTTAATTTAAGATAATAAATAGCATTAATCCAAGGAAATATGCGAACAACAAAAAGCTGTAAAGCTGTGGAAGGTTTTTTTTTAATGGGAAAATTATACTGTGTACCTATGAATCCATGCATACAATTATAATTACTGTAACTATAATTTCTAAAGTGCATTCAACCACATTTTAACATATATACCAGCTTTGTTCATTTCTGTTCCTGAAGAGATCACAACTTTTCAACTATACATGCTTTTCCATAGAATTATGGGGAGTGGGGGTTGTTCCATAGTATAATCTAATTCTACACAACTTTCATACCTTGCACAATAGCCAAGCCCTACCACATATACAGATCAACATTTCAAGGTATCTCTCAAACTGGATTAAAGATATTAGTGTATGGAACTAATTGTTAAGGACATATGTACGAAAAACATATTATATTGAAGTTAGGGAAGTAAATCTATTGTAGTTCCATATGCTTGAACAAAAACTATCTCCTTGTCCTTGTAGATACAAAAGTTATTGTGCCTGCCTCAGTTTTATAGTGCTATGCCTCAACATGTATTAACACATTTTCTACTAATGAAATAAAGAATTAATGATTTATATTTTGTGGATTTTTAAAGGAAATACATGAGAGAGATTTTCGGTTTCTAAGTAGCATTATATTGGTCTACATTAATAATTTTCACAGCGGGTCTTCCGTAGTTTTACTGCAAACAATCACAGTCTTTGTTTCTCAGATCCTCTTAGGTCTGACGTTCGATCAAAGTCCCTACATCAGCAACTAACTAAAGAAAAATGTGAAATGCATTATAAAACTACTGACAGATCATACAAGTAGTTCTAGATTGATAGGAACCTCATTGAAGCTATTTCTTTGCTAGTCACTAATTGATTAGACTTAACTAATTCCAGATACCACAAATTCTAAATACTACATAAAAAATATCTCAACAAATCTTGTAAATGTTTCTAGAAAGTGGCCATTGTGGGCCTCATCTGAGCTATTTTTTTTACTAATCAGATTACTCCACACTAATTCCACACAGTATAAAGTCTGAATGCCATAGATTTATTCACTGTAAATTTGTGCTTCATTTTGGTTATAGCAATTATGTTCCATCCTCATAATACTTTTCTATTACATCCAGTGAAGACAATCCTATGAGCAAAGTTGACTTAAGGAGAAAAATATAGAATGATTAGATACTAAATCTTGAATCTTTGGTTACAAACTATTTAAAAGTAACAAATCTGTATCAATTTACAAATGATATTATTTTCCAAGTCTAAGATAAAGGACATTTCCAGCTCTAAGATAAAAAAAACTAAAAGGAAGAAAGTGAAACGGAAAGTATATCTTCACCTGCCTGCCTTTGTTTGGAAGAAAATATTTTTAGTAGTGTGAACTTTATGAACAGCACCTCAAGAAAATGAATGGAGAACAATTCTGAGGAATGTCATTCCTTTGAACCAGCAAGTAAAGCTTTAAGTAAGATTATGCAAACCTAAAAGCCCCATCCTGATTAAGAGAAAAAAATGCACTCCTTTCTCCAAGTAAGGTCTTGTGGATTTCTCGTAGCAGCTAGGCTATTGTTGGGTAAAGAAAGTTCTAACAAATCAGCATTCTTTTCCACATGACCACAGCTAATTGGCCCCCCTGCAGATGAAATGACCAATCAAATCAGCTTCATATGAAAACCAACCCCCAACATTATATACTGTGGAATGAGATCTGAATGCCCATTCTGAACAAATTTCCTTCTAAACTAGAAAAACTGTTTTTTTTTTTCCCCTTCCTTCCTTTTGGACCACTGTATACAGACAGATACAAGATCTTGGTGCATATTCCATATTCAAGATACCCACCTTTCTCCCTTTCCCTGCCACACAGATAAAAGCTACAAAAACACGGGTAAGTACAGAATGCTAACAAAGCATATTAAGTTTTCCAATTCTGTGTTTTAATTTTTCCAAAGGAAAACTTACAGTATTTAATAATTTCCTGAATCAAAACCTATAAAGAAATTTTTCCTGCAAGTCATGATTATTGATAGAAACATTAGGATAAAACATAGCTTTCCAGTTCTACCAAAGTATAAAGCTGGGCAGTTATCAAAATTGATTGCCTGAATTAAATAGACATTATATGATAAAATTGCCAGTGAAATCTATAGCCATGTGAGCATTCTTTTATGGTAAGATGTAAAGTGTATAGTTCTTAAATAAGAAATCTAAACACATACAATTATTTAATAATTATGTGACTGAATATTGGAAATGTGATTATTTTCAGAAAAGCTAGAATTTTATATAGTATAGTAGTACTTAATAGTTAAATTTCAAGCTCTACCCAGTGAAGTTTATCTCCAAAGGATAGGATATCTTTACATTTTTATTTGAATTTTAATGTGTCTTGAAGAAATTAACTTAGCAAAGAATTTTTCCCTAAATCTTTGCTATTTCTTTTATTTTTAATGATCAATAGTAATTTAAGTGACTTTGGAAGGTGTTTTTTTAATCACATATTATTCTTTACTCCATTGAATGCAAAAAGGTGGAAGATGTGATGCAGATTTACATTAATTTCTCTTTGGCTATTCAAATGACCTCATATTATTGACTTGAAATATCTCATGCCAATCTGCTGATAGAAAACTTTAAAAATAAATCTTCAGAATTTTATCATTCAGTTCACAGATCATCTACAAAGATCATCTGTACATCTTAAACCATATTGATGGTTAAGGAACACTGAATATACATTAAACTTCCTTGCTCACACAAAACAATCAGTTTCTAGAACATAAATAGTCAGAACAAGACAAATTAACTTTGCACATATTTTAATTCTGCATAACATCATTTTCTGGGGGAAAATTACAGTCTTTGGAGTAAAAAAGTTTTAAATGTATGCAGTTATTTTAAATCTGATGGTAAAAGATCCGTACAATACTGCTTATACTATTGAATTTGTAATTTTGCTTAACTTTTTATATAGGATATCTTACATTTTTATTTAATCTAGAATACTAGACTGTGCAGACTACATTTTCTAGGCTATTTAGAAGCAATTTATTTTCTAAACATATGCAACGGTCTTATTTTCTGCTTTACTATTCTCAAGAGTTTATTCAACACAACAAATCATTAAAAAGATAAAGTCAATGAGAAATATACCATGTAAGACTAATGACAAATCTGTTCAAATCTCACCTTCCATCCTTCTGAGGTCGATAAAATGAGGACCCAGATTGTTGGGGGCAATATGCTGAACTCTGTAAACCGCTTAGAGAGGGCTGTAAAGCACTATGAAGCGGTATATAAGTCTAAGTGCTATTGCTATCTGAATGTATCTTATTTACCTTTTAAATCTATACACTAATAGATTCTCTTGGTGTCGATTTGCACCAAGTTAGATTAATTCTATCTCAGTAGGAGAAGCATCTAGCTGAAACTTATCTGTGCTCTGAAGCTTAGTGACATTGGTCCTAGTTATTATTTGGATAGACGACCACAATGAACTGAAATATTGGAAAAGATTTGAGGAATAAAGCACAGGCCAATGCCATTGGTAAAAAAAACCAGCATAGATTTGAAGATTCAACTTCAAGACGAACTTATGCCTACATCTACATTATCTGCGATGGCTCGTGTACTTTATAAATTACTACCCCACATATATATGAGAACAGAAAATAATTCAAAATGTGATATATAATTCTCTGAAGATCTCTAAGAATTTGTGCATACATGCCAATTTCTGGTTTTATTATGCAAGATTATTTAACACATGCAATATTTAATAATAGCTGAACAACATCAGGAATGGTAAAGGGGGTGACAATGGGAGGGGACAGCACCCTTGCTTACTCCCTGTAAGCCATGTGTAATATCAGTTTTATTATGGAGTGGGTAGTGGAGGAAATGACAGTGTCATGTATCACTGAGCAAATTTAATTTTAAGTGAAAATGTATAGTATTATGTACAATTTACCTAATAGTAATGCAACTTATATTCAGAATAACATGACAGGCCATTAATAAATAGTATTTACCATAACACTATATCTTTAAAACTTTGTAGTAAAACTCTAGTCCAAAGCTATAATTTTAACTACTTTCTGTAAATGTTTTTTCCAAACAATTTTATTAAGAATTATACATGTAACAAATAAAAGTCAATACGAAGTACAAAAATTACCAACAAACAAAAAATACAAAAATGGAAGTGGGGATTAAAAAGGGGGGGGGGAGAAGAAAAAAATTACTTTTCTTCACCCATAGCTTATATCTTAAATAAGGAAAACAAAATCAAAATGCTACATAAATCAATTTTTACCAGCAAAAGTCCAATAAGGGCAACCAGATATAACTTTTTTCTTCTTTTAACCCTGGTCAAACAAGCCCACCATATAAATCTTCCTAGATTTTTAAAAAATTCTTTGACCTCTTCAAATAATTGGCATTTTTGAAAATAGTTTGCTGCTTATTTGTATTTCAAAGCTTTAGAACTTTAACAGATTTCTCTTGATCCGTAAGTAAAATTTATCCTTTTGTCACTTCTAAAAAAAGTACTTCCCATTCTTAGCAGAATCTTAGCCAGAGGAGAAAAAAAATATCCAAATCAATTTGCTGATGTAGTATATTTTCATCTCCTTTAGGGAATAAGTCATCCAGATATAGCTCTTTAAATTAGTTTCATAAACATCCATTGCAGCTTGTTCTTGTTTTATAACTTCATAAGGACATGTTCTGTCAATTTTATCAAGTATCTGATCCAGGCTGTCCAAAAACTTGGCTGAAAGATATTCAAAGTTTGCACTAAGGAATTGAAAAGTTTGAATTAAGAATACAATGTAATATTCTTCCAGTAACAGATCAAAATTTCACTTTCTTCAGATCAGCCAACAGTATTTTTGATAAATAATAAATTCATTACTTAAGGTACGATGTAATATTCTGGCAAGGACCTGAATATGAGAGTTAAGATGGAACTATTATAAATACTGAAAATATCATTATTAAAGCAACTAACATTTTGAAGGTGGAAAAACATTTTGAGGGATAAAATGGACTGTTACATGCTAAGGAAAACGTAATTTCACATGCTATGAAAAATATTTGCTTCACAAAACAGTGTAGCATCTAAATAATTTTCTTTTCAAAGTGACAGTTTAAAGATATTTTTAAAACCACATTTTGTTAATAATTAAATGATGCAAACACTTTGAATACAAAATGCTTCAAACTATTTCAGACGAACAGCTGTATTATATCTCTTAAAATATTGTGCTGATTCTGAATTATCTAAGCTTATTTAGCTACATCAGTAAAACATGATCCGTTATTCTTGCTTCAGTTTTCTGGACTCCATTTTAACTACTATACATTATATAGTTTGTTGACATATCCAGTTTTTGTGTATTTATGCAAAATTCAAAATTGCTTTCTCCCAATTAAAGTAGAAGACAAAATAGAAAACAGAGTTAATGACAAGTGATGGCATTCAATTATTCTTTGTTGAAATTCTTTTTTGTTCTATTTATAGAACCATAAATGTTTAGCATCTGGTTATATGTGAAAATTTTCTGAATGTTGAGCTTTTAACTAAAAAAAGACAGAAGTGTAACATCTGCTTCCAGCAGATCATAGATTGAATTCAGATCACTATGCATAATGGGACTACTGGAAACTGCCCTCTTTGCTTATAACTCTACCTACAGCCTCCGTACCTATGAAAAATCTCCTCCAGTTTTGGATGATCCTGCTGAATGGCACTTATTGTACAGGAAACAATGGGAGATGATTACTCAATATCGAAAAATAGAGGAGGAATAAGTAGTTTAAACAGTGAAGGAAATACTCAGGTGGTTCCCAAGAATCTGTATTGGGAATAATTAATTTAAAGAGGCAATTTGGAACCAGTATACAATAAATGTTCGATGTCTTTAGGATTAGTGTCCTAGTTTTTCTCTTGAAAACATTAAATTCAAAACTGGTATACTGCAAAACAAAAACAACCTCCACTATTATAATACATGAGATAAATGGCTACCATGTCAGCCATTTTGTAAAAAGAAAATGTAGCCATTTATACAAGTGCTTATGGTCAATTCTCAAAATTCCAAATGTGTCAAAAAGATAATGTTTGTGGACACTGCTCAATTATACACAATGATATAAAAACTGTGAAGAATATTGTGAGGAATGTCCAAACTGAATGCATAATTTAAAAACTGGCAGTGTCATTTAAAATCAATATGTATA
The DNA here is from genome assembly GCA_023053685.1 of Diadophis punctatus similis. Classification (NCBI taxonomy): domain Eukaryota; kingdom Metazoa; phylum Chordata; class Lepidosauria; order Squamata; family Dipsadidae; genus Diadophis; species Diadophis punctatus. The sequence goes on from JALIGW010000033.1 coordinate 4,783,886, forward strand.
TAACAAAACAAAGACAAAAAAACCCAGTTACATATCTACTCCACAACCAAAAACTTAAGATTATGGTAGGATGTTTCAAAGACAGTATCAACTGTCTGGCAAGTGAAAATGATGAAAAAAATTTGTTAGGGATTTTTAGGACAGGGATAAAAAAAGCAGTTCTGTACATCTGTATAACAGATGAAAGTGAAAGATTATATAGAATTTTAAGTAGTACTTCGCAAATCACAAGTGTAAAAGTGCAGTTAAAATTATCCCCTTAAATTAAGCTACTGAAATGACTGAAAGCTTTGAGTGAAATCCAGCAGTGGAAGAGAAAATGCTCGTTTATTCAGTTGCTCTTGTTTCTCTTGTACTATTTAAAATAATCTTCTGCTATTTGTTTCTGACTCGTATTGGTGAATGTCAGAATTCTGCTACAATTTTGGATAGATTCTGCATGTCTGAAGTTGCTTAAAAGGGGGGACATTTTGTAGAAGGTATTATTAATTTATGTTGCCTTAATGCTGGCAAAGGTGTACCAACAGTATGTTTATATACACAGAGTTACCTCCCAAAGAAAATTCCTAGCGCTTATCTCTGTCCAGCCCCTCTCCTTTACCCAGTTCACATCGATACAAACAGATAGATAGATAGATAGAACATATAAAAAATAGAGAGACACAAGTGAATGTTAGAACTCGTTCACTTCTGAGCACAGGACCACTAAAATATCACAATTCACTTAACTGTTCCTAGGATTTAATGAAAAATGTTAATATACTAACATTTATTTTAGTAGGGACCCTGTTGTATACCTCCAGATCCTACAAAATGACTTGTATAGAAGCAGCTTACTGGTCCGCTGGAAATACACAGTGTGTGAATCTGCCTTATCTATGTTTGGCCTACCATGTCTGCTAGATAAAGAAATTTATCTTATATTTTAATTTCTCTACATTTATGATAGCTAGACTGAACTCAATGTGAATTTAGTAACAAAACTGCACATTTTAATAATTTAATGACTTGCCTTAGTTTCAAAATGGGTTTTTACTAGTTTTATTTTCTCTCCATCTTTAACTACTAAAAAAAGCATAACATACATTTACTACATAAATAAGGAAGATCCAAATTTTAATAGATTAGTGATATTCAGAGGTGTAATTTAAAATATAATTGATGAATTTCAGGTGTAAAATTACAAACACTTGTCACAAAGTAGTAGTTCCAAAAACTCTTTTATCAAGTGTCCTATAACGCATGGAAAATAACAAAAAGCACAAGAGGCCTAGTGGCCTTAGTTAGATCCATCTATTGTAATACAATACACACTCTGTAGAGAATGTTCTTTATTTCTGATAAGAACTTAATGGAGATGGCTTATTTAGTTCACTGAAGGTTTCCATATTCCATATTACAATTTTAAAACTATATATACTCATATTTCATATAATTAAGCTATTTATGTAGTTGTTTGTTTGTTTGTATTTCATATTTCTAAACCAACCACCTCCCTCACAGAAGGGCTCTGCATGGTGTACAATATAACTGATAAATAAAACAACGTATAAAATTAACATTAAAGTTAAATTAGGGTTAATATTTTGAAATTTTAAAACACTTTTAAATTCATACCATTTCTCAATAGAAAAAGACTTTTTAAATCAAGGGACATAACTTAACCTCAGATGAAATTGAGGCACAATTCTAAAGTCAGTTTTTCTGCACTGCTACTATAGCATAATATATAAAAGTACTGTGCTGTGAATTGTATAACTTGTTAATCTTGCTTTTGCTACAAATGCAGGGCCCTTACCTGTAATATAGCAGTAATAATATTGACTTATTTTATATAGTTGTTGCAAAGATAACAGTCTCTGAGGTACTGTATTAATACCCAAACAAGTAAATATTGCTGCTATTATTTTCATTGTCCCATCAGTAGGCCATGGTTTTGCCTTCAATATTCCTAGCTACAGACCACTGACTTTTATGGCTACATGTTCTTTTTTTTAATACATATTCCAGAATTTTTAATCTTCTTTGCCATTCATGTAACACAATCTTTTTTTGTGATTATAGCAGATCAGACTTCAAAAGCACTGTATCACAATATGAGACATTAATGGCATCTAAGCAACTGCTTATATTTTGCAGTTACTGGACTTTATTCCCTATCTTTAAGAATGTATTTGTATATAGTGGAATTAGTTTTCATAGATTTCCTCATAAGATTGATAAAAATATGTTTAAATCTATTAGTGACCACATTATGCCTCTATATAAGATTAAAATATAATTTAGATCAACTGAACATAAAATCTTTCATGTTTAAAGCAGTTTTAAAATATGAACATGTTAGATGAACTATGTTCAGCTTATGTTCATAACAAGCTATTCTTTAAAGAATAAAAGGAAAGGACAATTGATGTGTGTTTCTAGATTAGTCTAGCACTGCAGAGGGAAATAAAGAGCAAAATATTAAACATAATTATATTTCAAAAGAAGTAATCATGGGGAAGCAAAACAATGTGATTTACAGGGTACTAAGTATTTCTAAAAATATTTAGTTTAGCCTCACCAAAATCTCTAATTTTGAGTTGACACCTGGAGCACAAGCAAAATCTATACACTGCACTGTGTCTAACTACCACACACTATTTATTTACATGCATATGTGTCATTCATTTAAAGAACAACTGATGACAACATGGAAACAATGTTTATTCCAAAGTCTCTAGCAACAAGAAACCATGACTGGATATTTCTTATATTTCTGAAATTATATGAGCTCCTTTTAAAAATATGAGCTTATGCCATAGAAAATTATGTTTAACATCTATAGGTCCCATAGGAATGAATTTGCTTTGAAAACCAGACTAAACATTAAATACATATATATATATATATAAATAAAATATAAGAGAAGCCTCATTTCTGTTTCTCTTTGACAAATTTGGAATTTAGCATTGGCATTTTTTTCCTCAGGACTTCTTAATAGTTTATATAATTGCATAATATTTTCCGTATTATTCTCTGTCCCCTTTTTAATACAGCTTTACATCAGCAGTGGCCTGAGTATGTTCAGCAGAAGAGGCTACATCCCAGGTACCACAATTCTAGACAATAAAAATACCATGGTTGGAAGCAGTGAAAATGTAGACAGAAACTCACAGAAGTTTGTGAGGGAAATTTTATGCAACAGGTGTGATATGACAGCCTTAAGACTGCCACCAAAAGAACAGAATTTATAATATTACAAATAGCTATTATAGAATACTTTGTTTAATAAACACATTATTTAATTCAGATGATGAACACTTGCAATACTCCTTTTCTACTTTAGAACTAAACTTTTAGACACACAAGTAAATCTAAATTGGCTAACATTTCTAAATTGAAGTCTGAAAAAGTCATCTGACATTTAGGGTTTTGTTTTGTTTTTTAAGGTAACAATTATTCCATCGTGACTAACCTGGCTCTCCAAAATTAATTTTCTCAGAAGTGCATGTTTTAAAACTTCCTTGGCTAGCTGCATGTGGCATCTAGCCCACTGCCAATATGTCAGAATTTCTGATCGTCATGCAAATAGATAAACAAGTGTCCCACAGTTTTTTACTTTTCATTTTCAGAAGATGAGGACAGAATCGATAGAAGTCAACAACACCAAACCTAGTGCACCTCTGCTGACTCAACGGTACCAAAGGATGGTCACTAAAGATGGGCATAGCACGCTCCAGATAGATGGTGCCAAAGGAAAAGGAATTGCATACTTAAAAGACGCTTGGGGAATACTAATGGATATGCGCTGGAGATGGATGATGTTGGTATTTTCTGCTTCTTTTGTCCTCCATTGGCTTGTTTTTGCAATTCTCTGGTACTTCTTAGCTGAAATGAATGGGGATCTGGAGATTGACCATGATGCCCCACCTGAAAACCATACTATTTGTGTAAAGTACATCACTAGCTTTACAGCTGCTTTTTCCTTTTCACTGGAGACACAGCTCACAATCGGTTATGGCACAATGTACCCAAGTGGAGACTGTCCAAGTGCAATTGCTCTACTTGCTATACAAATGCTACTGGGTCTAATGCTGGAGGCTTTTATCACAGGTAAATAGTTGTTACTTTATAACTAAGTGTTTCAACGGTGTGGTTCATATGAAAATTCTGTTGTGAAGTTAGAAAAGAGAAAAAAGGAAATGGCTGTGCTGCTATTAAAAAATTATTTTCAGAACAGCTTGACAAGCTATATTTCCATTTTATGTTAGTAAAATAATAGTACAAAGGATTTTAAATTAGCAGTGCTATCTATTGTACAGATGGGGTCCACCCCCACAGAATTAAATGGTTTTAAACTTACAAGATGCAAGGCAGCTGTATAAACAAAGTAAATCCTACTTAGTTCAATAAGACATTTCTCTGTAAATATGCTTAGTACATCTGTTTTTTTAATCTAAAAAGATGGTTATTTGAGAGGTTTTGAACCCAGTATGTATTACAATATAGGTAAGCATCCTTCTATAAATTATATTGCATAGCTATATATTTTTTGGTCAGTATCTGTAATTTTCTATTATACATATATTCATTGTAAATACACAAATGTATTTATAATAATGTAAAATGAAACAATAAATAGAAAAATAACATATTCATATTACCAATAACTAAAAAATGGTTTACCATAATAAAATTTATTGCAACACTAATCTATTGAGAGATGATACAAACATTAGCTTGAAATATTACATCATAGGAAATAATAGCTCTTGCCCTAAAAATAAATATTAACTTATATTTTAATCAACGTTTAAAATTGACATTCATGTATATTATTCTGCTTCAAATAATGTGACATTTGTGCTTCATTTCTATCAAGTGGCACTAAAAAATTACATCTACATGCATGATCTACATTTAAATTCTCTTTTTATCTAGGTGCATTTGTAGCAAAAATTGCCCGACCAAAGAATCGAGCTCTATCCATCCGGTTCACTTATCTTGCAGTGGTGACACACAAAGAAGGAAAGCCACACTTAATGTTCCAAGTGGCTAATACTCGTCCAAGTCCACTCACCAGTGTTCGGATCTCTGCAGTTCTTTATGAAGAACGTGAAAATGGTCAACTGCATCAAACTACTGTGGATTTTCATTTGGATAGCATAACTTCTGAAGAGTGTCCATTTTTTATTTTTCCCTTGACATATTACCATTCTATTACACCATCAAGTCCTCTAGCCATTCTTCTACAAACGGAGGCTCATCATCACTTTGAGCTAGTAGTCTTCCTTTCAGCCACACAAGAGGGCACAGGGGAAACATGTCAAAGGAGGACATCCTATCTCCCGTCAGAGATTGTATTACATCACCACTTTGCCTCTATGCTCGCTCGTGGCACCAAAGGGGAGTATCAAATCAAAATGGAAAATTTTGATAAAACAATCCCAGAACTTCCAGCAACAGACAGTAAAAGTTCAAAAAGGACTGAAATGGAGATTCGCATCAATGGACAGCACATTGACAGCTTTCAAATCTGTGAGACACAGATCACAGAATAAACTCTGAATGTGTGCCACTTTTTAAACACAACGAAATGCCACTATCACATCAATGCTGTCTTTATCCTCTCTAGTTTCTCATGTTTTTTTTATTCTATGAGTACCTTTGACTTCAGAACAATGTGCAGAACAGAGAGCATATTATCCATTGTACTGGATGAGCCACTAAGAACTGCACAAAAAAGTCAGGGACAAGAACCATTGCACAAATCCTTAGAAAACAACAACAAAAACACTTCCTGCCAAATCCAATGGACTATGATTAAAACTGCACTGACCTAAAATAGAAGACTGTTAATTCAGAGAGTTGTTCAAGGAATCTAATTAAATGACATGGGGGTAAATACTATGGAAAAATGGACACAACTTTATTAAAGATATCTCCTCTAAAAAGAATGGTCACCTGAAATTCTCAAGGTCCCATAGGACCTCAAATTAACCTTTCCTTGCTATACAGTTACAACAGAATATGCTGATGCCTAAACATGCTATGAAGAATGTTGCTAGTATTTTCTGTGGCACTGAAATTGCAATCCTGCTGTGCTTGTTTATTAAGGAAAATCGCAAGCATTTGCCAAATCTCTTTGTTCCAGCAGCTAAGAACAAGTTCAACATCCCTAGGCAGTTTTGTGATGAAAATGAACGATAAGAATTTTAAGACACATTGGACTCTAATACTCTGCATTGGGCCGTTAGCAGACATCAGGAAACATCAATCTGTATTCATAATTCTTCTGTCAAGAATAATTCTTCTTTTTCTGTCTTGCAAGATAATTCTATCATCAGAAAGGCCCGCTATTTCCCACAATTATTTATCTTTTCATACGACTATGTTCATTAACTGCAGATAAACATTAGACTTGACAAAATAATTGTGCAAACATGAAATCTAATTACCAGACTTTCAGCATTAGACTTTATGCCAACTGATTCATGATTATTACCAGAACAGTTTATCAGAACTAATACTGTTGCTGTTTCTAAGTTTAAAAGAACCATTTTGTGGATTTTCAACCTTTTTTCAGCTGGAGAAGTCAATAACTCCTATGTATACACGCATAAGAAAGACTACAAAGCATCATCAGAACTTCCAAGTGCTTTTATGTAAAGGATGATTAAAAGATTTTTCTCAGAAGAATATGGTATAGGTTTTAATAGTTTTACTTTCAAATGGCTTCATTTTTAACTTACGGTTATGAAGAGTTTAGCTTTTTTGCTCTTGAACTTGGATAAATGTATTTATATGTATATAAATGTTGCTGTTGAGATTTGTTTTACTGTTGAGATTTGTTACCAATTATAAAGTACTTTTTATGAAGCTTATTCTTATTCCCCCAAATCTAAGGAATGGTTTATACCTGACAATTATGGAAGCTATGGTCAATTGGGAACATGGCAGGGCTCTGGACAATTAATTAATTTCACAATGATATTAGCTGCCAATTCAAAGCTGCTAAGTTTTTAAAGCATATGAGATCCAATATTTTATTAAGGTTATTAAAGATATTCATGTATGTAATTTTAAGTGTAATCATACCATATTCTCAGGATGGGGAAAAATGTGTTTTACAATTGAAGAAAAGAGATGTGAGAATCATGACAAACCATGCTTTAGAAAAAATAATCTGGAATATTATCACAATATGCCACTAAACTCATGTTCTCTTACAATGTTTTGGAAGTAATTTTGCCCTTATCTGTCCTGAGATTTTAGTATTTTCATTTACTGAGTTCTGTGATTATGGCTTAGCTCAATGCAGAAACCAAACAGCAATAGTAATTATCACTATGAAAATTCATTAAATTGCATTTGTACTTTACCTTTTTATCCATCACTTTAAACAACTGTCTCCCTTCTACAACATAGTGGTTATAAAAGCTTTTCCTTTGATCTGTATGCCCAATTTTTATCAAATTCCAGCTTAACTATACTAATTTTATATTATTTAAATTTTACAGTTCTAATATATAGATATGTACAATAAAACAAATGCAAACTTTCAATCTACAAGTAAACAGTCCAGAAAAAATGTCAGATGCTTCCAAATTCAAGTAGAAGCATTAATTTTATTTGACTCAAAAGTCTTTTACAATTTGAATATTAGTTAACAAAAGCAACTTGCTCTTGTAATGCAACATTAGCAATTTGAGATACTGTTAAAAAAGGTTTTGTAGAAAAGTGCTTATGCTGAAACAAAATACACATTTGGTTGAACAATTTCAGCATTAACAAGTACAAATGACGTTCAGATTTCAAACATAAAGCGATAATTCTAATTTTAACATCAGCTTTACTAATCTCAGTTATAATCTACCTTGAATGCATTATTTGGAGATTAGTGCAAACAGCCACTGGTATTTATATAATTTAACTGTTACTGAAACTAGTTAAAATCCTAACTCAAGCTTAAAGTTTTGACTTCGTGCCTTATAACTTTCCAAATTAGCCTACTATATAGGATTAGTATTGGGGGGGGGGGGAGAGATAGTAATGTTAATTCTAAAAAAAACCAGCCCACTAAATAATTAAAAGAGCTATTTTTTTAAGCTGCAAAAGAATTCAGGATTACATCTTAAATAATTACAACATTTATTTGAATTTAAGATGATCTTGGATTTAAAACAATCCTTCCCACAAAAGAAATATTACACACAAAAATACTTCACATTGCCCAATTTTCTCATCTTGTCAAATAGGATTGCCTACATATATATATATATATATATATATATATATATATATATATATATATATATATATATATATATATATATATATATATATATATATATATATATATATAAAAAATATGTGTGTGTGTATACACACACACACACACACGCATATATACAGTGGGGCAAAAAAGTATTTAGTCAGCCACCAATTGTGCAAGTTCTCCCACTTAAAAAGATGAGAGAGGCCTGTAATTGACATCATAGGTAGACCTCAACTATGACAGACAAAATGAGAAAACAAATCCAGACAATCACATTGTCTGATTTGGAAAGAATTTATTTGCAAATTATGGTGGAAAATAAGTATTTGGTCAATATCAAAAGTTCATCTCAATACTTTGTTATATATCCTTTGTTGGCAATGACAGAGGTCAAATGTTTTCTGTAAGTCTTCACAAGGTTGGCACACACTGTTGCTGGTATGTTGGCCCATTCCTCCATGCAGATCTCCTCTAGAGCAGTGATGTTTTGGGGCTGTCGCTGGGCAACACGGACTTTCAACTCCCACCAAAGGTTTTCTATTGGGTTGAGATCTGGAGACTGGCTAGGCCACTCCAGGACCTTGAAATGCTTCTTATGAAGCCATTCCTTCGTTGCCCGGGCGTGTGTTTGGGATCATTGTCATGCTGAAAGACCCAGCCACGTTTCATCTTCAATGTCCTTGCTGAAGGAAGGAGGTTTGCACTCAAAATCTCACGATACATGGCCCCATTCATTCTTTCCTGTACACAGATCAGTCGTCCTGGTCCCTTTGCAGAGAAACAGCCCCAAACATGATGTTGCCACCCCCATGCTTCACAGTAGGTATGGTGTTCTTTGGATGCAACTCAGCATTCTCTCTCCTCCAAACACGACGAGTTGTGTTTCTACCAAACAGTTCTACTTTGGTTTCATCTGACCAAATGACATTCTCCCAATCCTCTTCTGGATCATCCAAATGCTCTCTAGCAAACTTCAGACGGGCCCAGATATGTACTGGCTTAAGCAGGGGGACACGTCTGGCACTGCAGGATCTGAGTCCCTGGCGGCGTAGTGTGTTACTGATGGTAGCCTTTGTTACGTTGGTCCCAGCTCTCTGCAGGTCATTCACTAAGTCCCCCCATGTGGTTCTGGGATTTTTGCTCACCGTTCTTGTGATCATTTTGACCCCATGGGGTGATATCTTGCGTGGAGCCCCAGATCGAGAGAGATTATCAGTGATCTTGTATGTCTTCCATTTTCTAATTATTGCTCCCACAGTTGATTTCTTCACACCAAGCTGCTTGCCTATTGCAGATTCAGTCTTCCCAGCCTGGTGCAGGTCTACAATTTTGTTTCTGGTGTCCTTCAACAGCTCTTTGGTCTTCACCATAGTGGAGTTTGGAGTGTGACTGTTTGAGGTTGTGGACAGATGTCTTTTATACTGATAACAAGTTCAAACAGGTGCCATTAATACAGGTAATGCGTGGAAGACAGAGGAGCCTCTTAAAGAAGAAGTTACAGATCTGTGAGTGCCAGACATCTTGCTTGTTTGTAGGTGACCAAATACTTATTTTCCACCATAATTTGCAAATAAATTCTTTCCAAATCACACAATGTGATTATCTGGATTTGTTTTCTCATTTTGTCTCTCATAGTTGAGGTCTACCTATGATGTCAATTACAGGCCTCTCTCATCTTTTTAAGTGGGAGGACTTTCACAATTGGTGGCTGACTAAATACTTTTTTGCCCCACTGTATAATACATGTGCACACATACAGCTACATACACACACACACAAACATACATACATACAGGCAAAAATAAAATAAATTAATTTTACAAATTGAATATCTTATTTTATAGCCAAATAACTTTAATCAGTAATTATTTAAGATTCATTTTAATCTTAAAATTAAGTTAAATATATATACTTAAACAGAAAAAAAGGAACTGTTTCTGGTAAACATAAAACTATGTATGCCTACTGTATAGTAAACACTAAGATTAGTGGTTTTTACTCCCACATAAGTATACAGAGAACATTGCTATAATGGGGATAAATCTGTTTAATTCATTTTATTCTATTGACAATGGGGAAGATATCATTTTCCCCTCACAAAAAAGTAACAGATTAATAATAGGTCTCTATGTGGGGATGCAAGCACAAGGAAACATGCATACTTATTTATGTCCCAATGAGCTCAGTAACTTTTACTCTCTGATAAGAATGTGTAAGACTTAGCATGCTAGTTTGTTTCTCTTCATTTATCACCTCCATGTGCCTATAATCAACATTCTACCTTGCCATCAAGATTTTCTTCTTACTATTGTAATATTCCTGATTTGACAGTCTTCACTTGCCAAGAGAATCTTCACTTACCCTATACTTCAAAATAGAATTGAGTGAACTAATTTTCATTCTAAAAGGAAACCAGTAATTTCTCCCTCAATGCTGTCTCCATTTCAGCCCGTTTTCTGACTTTCATTCATGTATTATTATTAATGGAAAAATACTCATGTATCTTTTAGGCAATATGGTTCTTGGTCAAGTATTTATTCTGGAAACTTTAGGAGTGGTTTTATAAAAAAAATCAGATGTTGAACTGAATATTTCCTTTGTTCAGTTTCAAATTAACATACATAATATTTGTCAGCTCTATATTTGATTAACAAACAAATGCCATATGGCAGTGATGGTGAACCTTTTTTTCCTCGGGTGCCGAAATAGTGCGCACATGCGCTATCGTACATGCGTGCGTGCCCACACCCATAATTCAAAGCCTCCCACTTGCCCCACCCCCTGCGCATGCGTGCACGACCCCCCCACTCCCCCATTTTCTGACTTCCAGTGGGCCAGCTATACCCATTTTTTGCCCTCCCCAAGCTCCAGAGGCTTTCTTGGAGCTTGGGGAGGGCGAAAACGCTCTTCCTGCCACCCCGGAGGCCCTCCAGAGGCCGAAATCGCCCTCCCAGAGCCTCCGCGCGAGCCAAAAATCAGCTGGTGGGCACGCACATGCACGCTGGAGCTGAGCTAGGGCAACGGCTCGCGTGCCGGCAGATATGGCTCCGCGTGCCACCTGTGGCACCAGTGCCATAGGTTCGCCATCACTGCCATATGGGTTGAAAACTCCTTTTATTAGAACAACTATAGTAACAGAATTTTAAAAGTATGAATGTGCTTTTCTCCTCCCTCGCTTTATTCTCATGTAAATTAGGGAGGGGCTGTCTGAGATATTTTCTTAAGTTTGTTTCTTGGAATGGGTTCAATCTGTGCTTGTCTGAGCATTATCTTAGTAATGGATCTTCCTGTTGTCCTTCAAGGGCATTCCCCCTTTGCCTTTCCTCTTTTTTTTTTTTTTAGCATAGCTATTACTTCTGTGAGATAGATCAGGCTGAGAATGACTTGCTCACAGTCATTCAGTGACTTTCATGGCTTAGAGTTGACTTAGAATGTAAGGCACCCCAGTAATAAGAATCAGTGCAACTGTGTCCCCCAAACAGACTCTTCTCTTTTTTTTTTCAAACGACAATATACAATTTATTTAAATGCTCTGAAACTTAACATTCCCTAATCTGGGAAGGCTCCAAATACGTGAAGTGCCCAGATGGGAAGGTTGTTTGCACAAGGAAACTATTCCTGGGTTAGATAATTTCATATTCAAATATATGAATTTAAATAACAACTACTGACTACAGAAAATATCGACTGTTATACCTCTAAAGTTTTCAGAGAAAAGTTCCTACATACCTGGTTCTTTTCTGCCTGGTTTTTCAAACCTTCTGTCTCCTCTAAAAAAATTAGAAAAACAAATATACAAGAATGCTTTTTTAGGAGAAATGCTTCATTTTCACAACTTAAAAGAAAATTCAAGCTAGAAATTCAAGAATGTATGGAGACAGAATAATGAAAACCATTCTGGAGATACACTTATTAAAACACTTGCATTATAACAATATGTTCAATATTTATTTCTATTAAACAGGTTCTTAGAATTAATTCATATTATCAATTCATTTACCCTATTTTACTGCACATTAATGCATAACATGCTTGTTTGTGTTTTTTGCATGCTTTTATAAAATCAAATGTAACCAATGTGAACAGAACTCTCCACCAATTACCCTTTTCTCCTTATATTTAAATTATATATGGTTCAATTATTTTCTCCCATAATGTTGTTGGTCTCCCATAATATAATTGTTTGTTCCTTTGCACTACAAATTCACATGACATTTTTCCAATGCCAAAGCTATATCTACTATTGAAACAAATCTAAAGCCATTTTGAGTTCACATACTGTTCTGTTTATTTAATACCAACATACAGTAGATTTCCAGGATACACAAGAACCAACGCTATTAGCAAGTTCAATTCTTATTCATGCTCTTGGATAAACATGAAAGTAAGTACTAATCTATGTTTCTCAGAAAACCATCAATAATATAATTTCCTAGGAATAACATTTTAATGTAATTTTCTAAATCACCAATACTACATAATATCTTCCATTTTAATATAGTTATTTAAATAAGTAATATTTTGTATCTTGTTAAAGCAATATATTTTACAAAATAATCTGGATCTCATGATTCCATACTTCTCGAGAATAATAAGAATCTTAGGGCTATTTCTAATATTAACTAAGCAAAACAATTTTATAATAAATATACTCTGTGATAGCATCTGCTACCAGTGCTAAATCTAAAATTCATTCATTTCTTCACTTGTAATTTGAACGGTAGTAAAATTACTCAATATAATATACATTAAAAGTACAAAAGTTATAATAAAATAAAGCATATTTTTATATACACAAATAGAGACAAACACTAGTCACATTCTGATTTAATATTTTAAGAAATATATTCTTAGAAATAGATCCAACCGAGGCATAAACATCAAAGCACAGCCAGGACTGCTCCATTAAAAAGGCAAACAATTTCATTATACTGTATATGATTTTAGAATTACCTTTCCTCCCAGCTCTGTGACCTATGCATTTCTCTGCCCCCTCCTCTTCCAAATCCACCTTCCACATCGTCAAAACTTCTTTGGTAGAAAGCACTTTCTCCTCGACCTCTGCCTAAAAGATAAATCAGAATTGTTTCCTCATTACCTTTTACAATTTTCAAAACTGAATTCAAATATTCTTTTAGCAGATATACAGAGGAGACATATTAAAAGGTACAAATGTTATATCTCCCTACCAAATTAAGCGGAGGAAGGGTGTGAAAATATAGTTCATCTCCATCATCCATTACATTTTTCTACACAAGTCTTCCTTAATTTGGTGCTCTCTGGATATAGGAGCTCAGCTCTTAGTAGTGTCCATTTATTCGAAAGTCACTCAAATTGGGAAAGCGTGGCATAGACTCCCTATCTAACCTACACACAGTCTATGTGATTTCTTTGTAGATATTCTTCATATAGATACAGAACTCTCAACTCCTTTTCTATCAATCTAGTCATTTGCTGAATTCAATATTACCCAGCTAACCTACATGAGAGACAGTCAACCACTGGGCCATGACTGACAATTTATCAAAGAAAAGTATTTGTTGGCAATGTGACAGTGCTGAGATCTCAGCACTTCTCCCACCATGACTATCCATTTTATTTTTATAAACATTTTCAATATATTACTCTTCCATTTCTCAAACCAAACATCCTATCTCATTCTTCTATCTCTGATGAAACAAGCAAGTAACGCCAAGTCCTGCAACATCAACATGCCAGCATATAAAGAAAACTTTAAAATCAACTTTCTTTTGCCTGACTTGATGTAACATTTATTATTTATCTTTAAAGAATGATAAAGTATCTTGGTTATATTTGTGGTTCTGAGCACAATATGAATAGATTTAGAGAAAGAGGCAAGAAAATAAGCATGGATGAGGATGGTTGCTGATCAATCATAGAAACACTCCTTAACGTAGAAGTAGACAGATTCAATTATGAACTGAAGTGAGCAAGGTGGTGGCGCTGCAACTTCACAGGAATTGGGACTTGGATTTTAAGCTATATTTCTTTTCCATTTTATAAATATGTTAGACTTGTTAGATGGTTTAGCAAACATTTTATTTTCTGCTGGAAATTAGAAAGAAGGGGCGTTGATCTTACCTGATACGCCCTTTCTCATGGTGATCGACGGGAGAGTCCAGGATGGGTAGCTCTAGCCTCTTACCTCTATGACTGAGTTGAAATTCTGAGGACCGCCTCCCTGTTAACGGTCCCCAGTTCTGTAACGAAGGCGAAGCGACCTTGCAGCTCCTCTAGAAACAGCCGGGCCATACACAGTCCGCCAATCCCATCAATCGTCAGCCGGGATCAGGAGCAGATAGACCACCGGGCGGGACTGGACTCTCCCGTCAATCACCATGAGAAAGGGTATATCAGGTAAGACCAAAGCCCCTTCTCCATAGTATTGACGGGAGAGTCCAGGATGGGACATACCAAAGGTTGGCTGTCCTATGGGCGGGTATCACTCTGGTCCTGAGACCCCTTGTCTTCATGCACCCGTTGCAAGACACACCTGCCAAAGGCCGCCTCCGCGGACGCTAGTATGTCCAGTCTGTAATGGTGAATGAACGACGAATATGACGTTCACGTCGCCGCCTGACAAATTTCCTCCACGGATGCCTGAGTAGCCCAGGCTGCTGCTGTTGTGGCCGCGCTCCTAGTTGAATGCGCCATGATCCCTCAAGGCACCGGGAGCACCTGTAGCTTGTAGGCGCGGGCAATACACACCCGTAGCCAACGCCCCACCATGGAAGGTGTGACTCTGTGGCCCAGAGTTGACAGCTGAAAGGATACGAACAGGGATTTGGTCTTCCTGAGGGAAGCAGTCCTGGAGATGTAAATGCGGAGGGCCCACCTTACATCCAGAGTATGCCAGGTCTGTTCCAAGGTGTGCCGAGGCCTGGGACAGAAGTCTGGCAAGATCAACTCCTGTGTCTGGTGAAACAAGGAGTTGACCTTGGGGTTGGATGAATAGGGATGTGGAGGTAAGCTTCTGTGAGAGCTACCAAAGCCAAGAAGTCCCCCTCCCATATGCCCTCCAGGATGGAGCGAAGGGAATGCATTTTGAATCTCCGGTAGACCAGATGCTGGTTGAGTCCATTGAGATTCAGAATTGCTCTCCAACCCCCTCCCCGAGGCTTTTGGTACAATAAATAGCATTGAATAGAAGCCCATCCCCCGCTGGTCTGGCAGAACCGGCTGAATGGCCCGAATATCCAGCAAATGCTGGATAGCCGATTCCATGAGTTCCCTTCTTGCTGGGTCTCTGGAAATGGGACAGTGGAGGAAAAACCTTATGGGTGCAAAGAGGAATTCCAGGGAGAGCCCTGCTGTTATGGTCTCCCTGACCCAGGCATCCTTTGTTATCTCGTTCCATCGATCCGAAAAGAGACCAAGGCGGCTCCCGATGGGGGGAAAAGGCCTGATGTCACTTTCATTGTCTGAACGCTCTGGAATTGCCACGAAAAGAGCGCTTGCCCTGTGGCTGCTGTCTGCCCCTGCTGCCAAACCCTATCCTATTGGGCTGGAAGCTGGGCCTGGAAGTAAAGGGCCTCTGCTGATGGGGGGAGCCAGCCCCGGCCTCCCCCAACCGGTAGGAGGGCCGTCTAAAGTAAGGGGAGGAGTGGAAATCAGAGCACCTGCCCTGCGTAGGTAGAACCTTCCGCTTGTCCCTGGTCTCTACTAAAAAGGGTTCCAGGGACTGCCCAAATAGACATTCCCCCTCAAAGGGGGCGGCCGCCAACTTCCACTTGTTCTTGGCGTCCATGTGCCAATGTTGCAGCCACAGCATCTGACGGGCCATCACCGAAGATGCAATGGCGCGCGCTGAAATTTGGCCGCAGTCAGGGACACATCTGCGGTGTATTCGGCCGCCGCGATGATCTTGCTGAGGTCCTGATGAGCTTGCAGGTCCTCCGCTGGAAGCCAAGCTTGCAATTGCCGGAGCCATTGCAGCAAAGCTCTCATAAAGAAGGAGGCTGCCGTAGAAGCCTGGATCGCCCAGGAGTCCACCTGATGGGCTCTGCGAAGGGCCATCTCATCCTCTCTCTCCTCAGCCTTCAAGGCGTCTTCCGCATCCAGGGGGAGGATGGAAGAAGATGTTAACTCTGCCACCAGTGTGTCAACCTTTGGGACCTGGACCAACCACTATAATTCAGAATCCATGCTGAAAAGAGCGTGTTCCGAGCCACTGGGATGAGCCGTTGTGGCTGGAGAGGCCCACTGCCTCCGTATTACGTCCAGGAACATCCTGGGAATCGGGATGGTGTCCGTCTCGGCAGCCTGCTCAGTAAACAGGAAATCCTCCTGCTCACCCGCCTCAGAAGGTGGCTCTAGTAGACCCGGGTCCTTCCCCAGACTTGCCATGCTACACACCTTAGTCAGGAGTGGCTTGAAGAGAGCAGGGTTAAAGAGTCCCTTAAAGGCAGGTCTGCAGGGAAGATGTGGTTCAGAGTCCGAAAAATCCCCCTCTCCCGGCAGCTCTCCTTCCGACAGGGATGATTGGCCCTGGTCGGAATGACCCGGGGAATAGGGCCCTTGGTAACCTGTCTCTCCTGATGGTTCCCAGGGATCCATATTCATATTCATATTCATGACCTAACACAGGCAAGGGTAAATGCTGGCTTTGTTGAAGTCCCTGAGCAATCCCCTCTCTGATCGCCTGGGAGATCCACTGTTTCAGGAGAAGAGGCATATCCTGCTCCTGAGACACCCCTGGGCGGAGCCCCGCCGCTGTTGGGGTAAAGGATGCTTCAGGAGCTTGCCTATGTCTCCCTAAGGGTAGGCCTCTGTCAGAGGGAACCCCCTGACTCTGCGGCAAGAAATGGGTGGAAGAACCAGCCTTTCTAGTGAACTAGTCACTTCCGCCCAATGGAGACCAGGCCCTGACCAACATCAGATGGAGATCCACCTGGTGCCCCTGTGGCAGCGAGGCTTCAGGGGAGTGCTGCACCCCAGGAATGTCTGGTGGCTTGCGAGAAGGATGGCTACGTTCTTTAGCTCCCTTCTTTGTTCGAGCAAATTCCTTATCCAGGGCCTTTTGACATTGTTGTGCCGCCCTCTCCTCCGCTCTGGAGGACTTTTTCTGGGCACTGGCCTTAGCCTTTATCTTTTCTGCTGCAGCCAGGCTGGCAGCTCTTGCTTTGACAGGGGCTCTGCCTGCTCTGTCGGACGAGTGAGGGGACCAAGTGTCCACTGCCAGAAGGCCGGATCCTGCACCACTGTCCTCCATCTTGTTTGAGGCTGAAATGAGGGCAGACACGCTCGCAAGCACCGCTGCCAGCTCAGTGTCGTTAAAAGCTCCTATGTATCATCCCGAAATATGGGAAGGAGCCTAGGCCCCACCGCAGCCGCGGACTCACTTGGGCCTCGATCCAAAAAAAATCAACTGAACAGGATCGACCAGCAAGGTGGGAAATACTCAGCCTCGCCAACGTACGCTGGCCTCACCGCTGAAGTCCAGGCAGTCTTATGTGATTCGTCGCTGCCGCAGTGATCGGAGAGCAATGGAGTGTGGCCAAATAATGACCAGTGACTTCCTCTCCTGAATCAACTCTGGAAGAGACGCGGCTCCCTGGCAGGGAGTATGCCCGTGATACGGTCAGAGACTCCAGTCTTACTGCAATTGGAAGGGGAGGCCACCAATAGTTCTCTGTTACTTTGAGCCCAATGTCTGACCCGTCCAAGCTGCAAGCTGCTCACGTGGAGAGCCAAGGGGTCGTGTCCAATGTACTGTGTCTCTACGCTACTGAAGCATTAGTGCTGGCTCTGAATGCAGCACAGCAGGACCAGTAATTAATGCTGGATCGGGCTGGGAGCTGCACCCGACAAAAATGGCCACTGTAGACCACGTGGAGTCCTTGACTCAGACAGTGGCAAAATGGCCGCCCCCTCCAAGCTACGACCCGCCGAAGCAGAGAGTCAAGGGGCCACGGCCAGGAGACTCAAGTCTATTTGGCCGCCTGTCCCTTTTGCTGGAAAGTAACTCATGATCGATCCAAGCTTGGCTGAAGAGGCCTCTTCAGGTGCCGGGAGCTGTTAAAATTGGCGCCAAAATGGTGGCTCCCTCCAAGCTGCAATCCGCCGATTGCGGAGACCCAAGGTGCCGCGGCCAAGCGCAATACACTGCTGCTGCCTGTCTCGGCGAGGAGGGTTCCCTTGCTGGCTCCGATCCCAGAGCAGATGCCACCTCCTGCTGTGGCGCACACCCAAGCAGGCCGCCGCCCGAGCTCAATCCGCCGCCGTGGAGAGCCCCACCGAACAGCTGATGTTAAAAGGCAAACAAACCAGAAATTTTTCTCTCTTGCCAATTCTGCTGTCACTGAAACAGGGATTTTTTGTAAACTAGTCCTAACTAGCAACTCTTCTTCTGAGGCGAAGCTCTGGAGCTAACCCAGGAGCATCTGTACAGCTGAGACTGAGTTGAAGAACTGGGGACCGTTAACAGGGAGGCAGTCCTCAGAATTTCAACTCAGTCATAGAGCTAAGAGGCTAGAGCTACCCATCCTGGACTCTCCCGTCCATACTATAAAGAAGCTGTCCTCCTATTATTAGGCAGTCTGCTGCCAAATTTCAGCAATTAAATACTTAGGGTGGGCACTAAAAGCTGCAAAAAAGGAGTGCGGCTTCATACAGCATAGCATTTGCAGGTTTTCACATTTCTGAACTGCTCATCTCTCTCAAAGAAGGACTTTAGGCAATGTACAACAAAATAGCAACATATAAAAACAGTATATAAAAATTAAAATATTAAAAGTTAAAATAGCAGGTGGCTGAACTCACAGTCTTAAGGAACCTGTACACTTTGACAGGCTAAATATGTTCAAACTGATTCCAGATAACCAGGCAAGACAGACCAGGCATAGACCGGCAACAAGGCCAGCATCCAACTGTGAGAGAATATGAATAACGTTGGCAGATGCTGAATAAATTCTTATGCACACTCCTGCAAGGGGTTCTCTGAGCCCCCTCTACCCATAAGGGTAAGGTCACATGAAACAGGGCTGCAAGATAGCTATCCACAGACAAAATAAATATGGGGAAATATTGGTGCTTACCACCAATATGTAGGCCTTGTAGTGGCTTTAACCCTTTTCTGGTCAGGTTCATCCCCTGTAGAATGCCAGTAACATTCTAATCTCTCTTCTCTCATTTCATCTGCCTTAACTCTTCTATAAACGACGGGGATGATCCAAAAGAGGGGATAGGTTGCATACAATCTGATCCAAGGCCTCAGCCACCATCTTATTCTGAAGCGGCAACCAACGCTTCAGATTAATCATGCAACAGACCAGTGGGAACAACCCCCATCTCCTTCTGAAACCCATCAGGGACCATCAGTTACTGGGGGCAGACTGATCTAATGGTCTGGCCTCTCTGTAGTGGATGGTGGTGCTAGAGAATCCCATGGTAATCAGGGTGGGATCTGACCATGACAAGGGAAAGACCAAAACCTCCCCCAATTTCAGATCTCATAAGCACTGCTCAGACAGGCATACCAGATCCTCATTTGGCAGGTTTTAGATCACTATGCTATCCAATGACAGCAGAAATGGTTTATTTCCACATTACAACTGGAGCATTTAGGAATATGTTTACGACATTCCAGATATAAAGCCATTTCATTTTATCTTCATTTCTAGATAGATCAGATGTTTAATATGTGTACATTAGAACAATTGAGCATTGGCTAGAAACCGTATGAATTACCCTTCAGAACTATAGCACTCATTTTTTCTATTATAAATTTTTAACTTTCCATTACAAATGTTTGGGGTACATTCTCTGTGTTGGCTTATATTTATTATTTTTAACTTTTCATTTTTCTTTCATTCAAAACAGAAAAAAAAACCCTATGGTATATTTATTTATGTTTGATTCTTTAAAAAACCCATAACATTTTGTTTATTAAAAAAATCTCACCTCGACCTCTAGAGGAACTTCGACCTCGAGGAGCCCCTACCACTGTTCCTCCTCCTCCTCCTCGTCCCATCAATCGTAGGACAGCAGCACTATTTACAGATAGTGAAAAATTTCTCTGCCAAAAGGAAGAAATAAGTAACAAAAACATTTCTGAAGATATCAAATGAAAACATATTTCATACTCAACTCCAATATTATTCTGCAAATGAAAACACAATGAAGCACCAAATCAATATTAGAGAAGTAATGACAAAGCAGATGAATAATGATTGATTAACTATTAAACTTTTTAATTAAAAATATTTTAAAGCATTTAAGACTGAAATAAATTATTGCACACACAAAAGTAAATTAGAGACAGCAGTGTATAGAACATAAAATATCAGTAAACAAAATTTATAATTACATTTAAAATTCATTGCTTCATTATTTGAATAGTTAAATAATTGATCATATAAAACAAACTCATAATTGCAAATCACTGCAAAACTTAAAATATAGCTAATTTTATTAATATCACCACTATTTATCATTATCTGAAATAAATGCAAATGATCTTAGTTTTAAAAAATGAAAGAAAGAAAGAAATACTAAAACAATAACTATGAACTGAAGGAGCTTCTTGGATGAGAAGTGAAACGTCTTCAAGGGGAAAACCCCCCAAAGAAAGTCCAGTTGCCTTTTGAAAAAGCACCAGGTCAACCATGACCTGGACGACTGAGAATCTCCACAGACTAAAACAATAAGTAAAAACAATATTGGGTGCTAGATTATTTGTACCCAAATAGTGGTTACAGGTAGACTTGGACTTACAACCATTCAATTAACAGCCATTTGAAGGTTCAATGGCACTGAAAAAAGTGAACTATGACCAGTCTTTATACTTACAACCTTTGTAACATCCCCTTGGTCATGTGATCAAACTTAGGCATGTATTCACAATGGTTGCAGCATTGGGGGTCACATGATCACCAGTTGAAATCTTCCCAAGGGGTGTCTCATAAGTAAAGTCAATGGGGGAAGCCGCATGATTTGCTTAACAGCTATGGTGATTAATGACCAAAGTAAATAAAGTCATAAAATCAAGCATGACTCACTTAACAACCATATCACTTAACAAATGGAAGTTCTGATCCCAATTCTGGCCATAGGTTGAGTATTATCTGTATATCAAATTATTTATCAATATTAAAATGATTAAATTTCTGGTTGTTTTCCTTCCATTGCCAATTATAAAAACAGCTACCGTGTTTCCCCGAAAATAAGACCGTCTTATATTTTTTTGAACCCTGAAATAAGCGCTTGGCCTTGTTGCCATGCACTCAAAAAGCCCAATTGGGCTTATTATCAGGGGATGTTTTATTTGGGGGGAAACGGTATTTGTACAAGCTTCTAAAATAGTGTCTTTGATTCAGTGGTAGAGTACACACAAAAGAATTTAAAATTCAATTACTGCCATCCCATTATAAAGAAAGTTTATTTAGAAACAGTTACATATGCATCAGTGGTCCCCAACCCCCAGGCCACAGCCCACTACCGGACCGCGGAAGTGGTGGAAGAGCGTGCATGCACAGCTCCACTTGTGCGCACAGCGGCGGGCAAGCATGTGCACGCATGCAGCTCCATTTGTGTCAGCAGTGGGTGCACGTGCCCATTGATTGCACAAATGGAGCTCTGCGCACACTATCCCACCACTCATGCAAATCCATCCCTCCCCCCCCCCGCCGTTCCGCAAAGCCAGAAAGGTTGGAGACTGCTGATATACATCATTTGGGTGGCTACATGATTATGATCTTTTTATTAAAGAATGACATAGAGGAAATCAGCTACAGTACTAGTGTGGTAGCCAATGTAATACAAGGATTAAAGAGCTTGCTTGGAAAAAGGCCATAGAGTTCTTTGATACCAGAGTGGTGATATGAATGCATATATCATATAAAATGTGCTTCCCTTGATTGTGTAGTGTGGTACTCAAAATATTGGATTGGAATTAGGGAAAATTAGGTTCAAATCCCCATTCAACCATGGAGCTTATTAAGTAATTCTGAATTAACAGCCATCTTTCAGCCCAACTGCTTCACAAAATTGTTTTGGGAATAAATAGGGGGAGGCCCCCATATTGGTCTCTTTGAGCTCCTAGACCTAGAAGGTAACAGTAACATATGTTACAGCAACATAACAATACAGTGTTACGCTGAACCATGCTGAAGTTCAAATAACCAATATCATGCTTTGAAACTAACAATTAAATTAGTGTTATGTTAGTAAATCTTGAATTTAATCATCCCTATTTTTCTCTCTCTAATATGCATGAAAGGAAGAGATTGGGAAACATGTTTTATAATTTAATTTAATTGCAATTTAAACTAACATCACTTTGGTGTATGATTCAGGCATCAAATCTATTGCAGGTAGTCCTCAACTTATGACCGTAATTGAGTCCAGAATTATCCAGAATTACATTTGAAACTCATGGCAGCTGTTGAGCAGGTTATGTGACCACACCCAACTTTTTTGTGTGTATTTAGTGTGTATCTAGTGTGTATTTAATACAACCCTTCCTTATATTCATTTCGTGGTTCTGCTCTGGAAGTTCTTTAACAAAAAGTCAAGGCATTTGTTTCCAGAGTTCAGGAACATGGTTTCAAATAAATGTCTGAACTATGATGCTGGCAACTGTAATGCTGGCTCAACAGTTTGATATTTTTTAATCAGATCAGATGAAACAGTAGGTATACTAAACTTCATCTTAGAATCTCTAATGAGCAAAGTATTGAAGTGTTAGGGAAGATTTATTGGGTCAGAGAAATGCATCCTAGAAGAGTTATCAATTCCAGAAATGCTGACTTTGCTTTATAGGGCTATAATAGGAGTGCTTTTCAATCAAGAGATGACTGAATGTTTATACAGTATCTGAAAATAACACATTTGAGCAAACTGGAAAGTACTGATGCCATTTCCTTGGGAAGGTATAACATTGCTAAGTTAATCAATACTTTTGATATCTCCAATTAAATTATTTTAATACACTGTACCTACTGTAAACCTTTCTTTAAAAACATTCTGTAAACTTCAGCTGGTGCAAAATTCTGTGATGAAATAGTTAAAATATATTTAAACCAGCAATACTTTAATACTGGCACTGAAATAATGTCTGGGTTTTAAGTATATTTTTGAGATCAGCTCTTATTAATTTTGACTTTCAATTAGGCTACCATATTAGGACAATAAGACTCCCGGATGATACCAGTTCTTTGCATTTTTACAGCCCTGTTCCAATTGTCCTATTTATAAGAACCTAGAAAACAATATTCCAGAACAGGGGTGTCACACACAAGGCCCGCGGGCCGGATCCAGCCCATGGGGTGCTTAAATCTGGCCCACGGGGCTGGCCTGGAAATAGCAAAGGACTGGCCCATGGTTTCTCTGGCAGCCAAAATGGGGCGCAGGGGGCATATAATCCCCCCGCACCCCGTTTTGGCTGGCAGGGTGCTACAGGAGGCATCCGTCCCATCTCTCCCCCCGGCTGGCCTGCGGAGAACTACAATGCTGATCTGGCCCTTGAAGAAATCCAGTTTGACACCCCTGTTCTAGAATATATAGGAGTCCTCTTACCCTCAGTGAGTTGACCTTTTCACTGGGATATTCAAATAGGTAGTCCTTGATTTACAACTAATCATTTTAGGACCAATCGAAATGGCAATAGCCACAAAACAAGTGCTTTATGACCAGTAAAGCACCCCATCCATCATAAATGGTTGTGTTATGCCCCATGGTCATGCGATTGCATATTGGGCAGGTTAGCTTTATGACTTGTTGCCGCATGCCATGATCATGTGACTGTGATTCGTGATGCTTTATGCCAGTTTCCTGCAAAAAAAAAAGCCCATTCAAATGAATGGATTTGCTTAATGATCACAGCATTCATTTAATGACTGTGCAGAATCTACTACCTTGAGACATTATGCAGTAACTAATGAAAATGGGACTTTTTCAGATGTGATATGCCAACTTTAGAAACATAGTCTAGTCTAGACAGACTTGGGTACTTTTGTTTCGTGCAAAGTATCAGGATCATTCGTAAAGTTGCAGCATAGATTTATTCAAATCTGTACATAAGAATATGGTCAACTAATGGTCAGCACCAAATTGGCACTTGATAAAGGTCAACGGAATTCAAAAAGGGATGGACTTGGATCTCTTGTGGCAAACCAAAGACGCTAAAAGAATAATACATTTACCTCTCTCCCCCAGCTTTTCTCCTACATCTACCCTGTAAATGCTTCTACTAATAGTAATGTCAGAATAAAAATGAAAATGATGATAATAATGTACTATAATTACTAAAATTATTGTTAAATATATAATGACTTCAGATTAAATGTGAATCGTGTTGATAATCAGAAAGGCAAAGAAAAATGAAATGAAATAAACAATAAGTCTAATAAATACTCTCTGCGTGTGTGCGCACACACACACATTTTCCTGAACACAAGACCAGGTCTTACATTAATTTTTGCTCCAAAAGACGCATTAGGGTTTATTTTCCGATTAGGTCTTATTTTTGGGAAAATATGGTACCAAATGTGTCTGTCTGGCTGACGATCTTAACAGGGTTATTTTTAGGTTGGGGCTTATATTATGAGCATCCTTAAAAATCATGCTAGGGCTTATTTTCCGGTTGTGTCTTATTTTTGGGAAACAAGGTGTGTGTGTGTGTGTAATATTCTTATCTTGTACTTTATCATAAGGAGACTTATTAAATAGAATGAGACTGTAAAATCAGAACTACCATATTTTTTTTTTCTGTGTGATACATTAATAAGTTTAAACAAGAACTTTTCTGAATATTTGAAAATGGCATTAAAGACTTCTTAGGTCAACGCATATATTTGAAATATCATTTACAATTCTTTAATTTTAATATTGGCCAATATGAAATTTGGTAAGTGACAGTAGATGTATTTAGAATATACGGGAATACTAAATTTTTAAATTATAAAATATTAACGTGGTATATACTACAGGGGTGGATTCTAACTTACCTCGCTGCCGGTTCGCTTCCTCCCGCGCCGCGTGGGCGCACGCGCATGCACAGTGGCAAAAAATCCCAAAAATCCCCCCCAAAAAAGCCAAAAACAAGATGGCGACCGCATGCACAGTGCCAGAAACTCAGTTTCTGTGCATATGCAAAAGAAAAAAAACCTGGATTTTAAAAAATTCCAAAATAAATAAATAAATCGGAAACACCCCAGCCAAAAAAAGCCAAAAACAAGATGGTGACCGCATGCACAGTGCCGGAAACTCGGCTTCTGTGCTTCTGCAGAAGAAAAAAAACTGGGAAAAAATTCCCCCAAAAAAATCTTTTTAAAAAAATCCAATTTTTTTTTAAAAAAAGATGGCGGCGCCCACAGACCAGCACCGACTGAACCGGTTCCGTGACATCATTGTGACATCACCAGCGGGTCGATACCAGTTCGGGTGAAACAGTCCGAACCGGGAGGAACCCACCCCTGATATACTACCATGCATGATAATAAGGAACTGTTTTATAGCTGAATTGACTCTATTAACCTGAATGGTAAATGTGCTATAATGAATAATCTACTTTTCTATTATTAAATTCTCATAAAAATACCCATTTTTTAAAACTAACCTGTTCTTCTTCTGTAAAAGGTACTAGTGCCAAAGGTAGTAGGGGCTCCTCTTGTAGAATGGGTAGAAACTCCTTATCCAGAAGGTCTGAGGGTATCTAAAGGGGAAATTAAAAAAAAAAGGAGAGGTTGCAGACCTATAACAATAGATCTTTGAGTGGTCATCTACACCATCATACATATGGATTTTAATGCTGTACATCAACTTGTTGACACTATTTTAAAACAAATGGAAAGTTTGAGGGAAACATGCCCCTGGCTCCCAGTATGCATATCCCAACAATGTAATTCCTATTTTCTTCTGAGTTCTTAACAACTATCACAGCAGGTAAATAGGGAATAGAATGACTAACAGAAGAAAACATAAGCAATAGGGGGAAAAGTAGATTGTGTAACTTCACAGATGACCACTCAGAGAGCTATAATTTCAGGTAACCAACCTATCCTTCTACTTTGTGGTCTCTGCTATCAAAATATGGATGAGTAGGAACCTTACTTGCTGGGCAAAAAGGCAGATATATAAGAAAGAAATAAGGCCAGGATCAATCCATAAAATATGTCTGTCTTTATTTGTATATCAACAGTTTTAAATAAGGAGGAGAGTTATGACAGAATGATTATAAAAGCTCTCTGGTAGAAAACCTATGGAGAACATGATTGCTGTATTGCTGTCCATTGTCTCAGTGTTTCTACTCTAACAATGGAACACTCAAAACTTGCCACAGAGGACTCACTTTGCAAACTATTTAGAAAATATGACAAAAATCACATAAACATCTACAATAGCTTGTATCTATGGCTTACAGAAAGATCTTATCTAGTCTAGACAGAAAACCCTATAAATCTTCAGACAGTAAAGAGAAATTTCTAGTAGAATAGTCAGTATTGAAAAGAAGGATGGAAGAGAAATATCCAGATTCAACTGAAAAAGCAAAATTACTTGGAAAATTACACCTAGAAGCAAACAAAGTAATAACCAAAAGCCAACATGAGTTTGTCAAATACAGATCATGCCAGACTAATATTATTGCATTCTTTGACAAAGTGACAAAATTAGTGGACCAGAGGAATGCTGTCGATATAATTTACTTGGACTTCAGTAAAGCATTTGATAAAGTAGACCATAACCTACTACTAGATAAAGTAGAAAAATGTGGGTTAGACAGCAACACCACCATATGGATTCAAAACTGGCTGACCAACCGCACTCAACGTGTAATGCTCAATGGAACTGCATCTACATGGAGGGAAGTATGCAGTGGAGTACCCCAAGGCTCTGTTTTAGGCCCAGTACTCGTCAACATCTTCATCAATGACTTGGACGAGGGGATAGATGGGGAACTCATCAAATTTGCAGATGACACCAAACTGGCAAGAATAGCCAACACTCCAGAAGATAGGCTCAAGATACAGAAGGATCTTGACAGACTTGAACATTGGGCGCTATCTAACAAAATGAAATTCAATGGTGAAAAAAGTGAGGTTATACATTTAGGCAAGAAAAACAAAATGCACAGGTATAGTATATGTGGTACCTTGCTCAACAGTAGTAACTGTGAGAGGGACCTTGGAGTCCTAGTGGACAACCATTTAAATATGAGCCAGCAGTGTGCAGCAGCTGCCAAAAAAGCCAACACAGTTCTAGGCTGCATTAACAGAGGGATAGAATCAAGATCATGTGAAGTGTTAATACCACTTTATAATGCCTTGGACTATGGGTTGTAATTGCTATAAAGGTAGTGATGTTGATATCTTCTTTATTATCAGAATGGAATACTGCATTCAGTTTTGGTCGCCACGATGCAAAAAGGATGTTGAGACTCTAAAAAGAGTACAGAGAAGAGCAACAAAGATGATTAGGGGACTGGAGGCTAAAACATATGAAGAACGGTTGCAGGAACTAGGTATGTCTAGTTTAATGAAAAGAAGGACTAGGGGAGACATGATAGCAGTGTTCCAGTATCTCAGGGATTGCCACAAAGAAGAGGGAGTCAAATTATTCTCCAAAGCACCTGAGGGGAGAACAAGAAGCAATGGGTGGAAACTAATCAAGGAGAGAAGCAACTTAGAACTAAGGAGAAATTTCCTGACAGTTAGAACAATTAATCCGTGGAACAGCTTGCCTCCAGAAGTTGTGAATGCTCCAACACTGGAAGTTTTTAAGATGTTGGATAACCATTTGTCTGAAGTGGTATAGGGTTTCCTGCCTAAGCAGGGGGTTGGACTAGAAGACCTCCAAGATCCCTTCCAACTCTGTTCTGTTCTGTTCTGTTCTGTTCTGTTCTGTTCTGTTCTATTCTATTCTATTCTATTCTATTCTATTCTATTCTATTCTAATTAGGGTGAAGTACAGCAAAT
Source organism: Diadophis punctatus similis (assembly GCA_023053685.1). NCBI lineage: Eukaryota > Metazoa > Chordata > Lepidosauria > Squamata > Dipsadidae > Diadophis > Diadophis punctatus. The sequence goes on from JALIGW010000033.1 coordinate 4,812,080, forward strand.
GCACGCATACAGTACAGAGCATACTGGCAGAGAAATGGCAACCAAGAATGCCTGTGAGCCAGTTCAGCAGTCTGAGATTAAATGTTGTTAGGGTTAAAGGGTCTGGACATAAATAGATTCAGGACTACATAAAGGTTCACTTAATTGCCAGGATTGGTTACTTAAGCAAATATAGTTTGAGCAAACCTTTTAAAACATTTAAGCTATTTGCTGAACATGGAAACCCATCAACAAAATGGGAATCTAAGATGGCTCTTAAAGTCTGAAGAAAGGAACAGAAAGGCCATCTGTTTCCAAGGAGAATAGAAACTGGAGGATGTTTTGCAGCAAGCAAACAGCTGATCCAATGTTGTGCTTATCTGCAAAAGCCATAAAATTTCATTTTGCATGAAATGCAAAAGCCATTTCATTTACTAGAAACAAATGTTATCTGCTGCCCACCAAGCAAAACAGGTTCTCTAGAACTTCCCGAATGTTGTAATAGGCCTGGCTAACATGAGAACCTGATACAGATGTCTTGATTCATAATAATACCATAGAAAGCCATTGCTGGCAACAGAATGCAAAATTAAATCAGTATTGTTGTTCTGCACTTATTCATGCAGGAGACAATTCCTCTGGTTACAAAATTTAACGCTCTAATATTTTTCTCTAAATAAGAAGACATCTATCTATGAAGCTTATTGCCACTGATGGATAGTATTTAGTTTAGAAAGATGCTGATATTCCCCTTAATAATTAGATGAAACTACTTGGGATATTAATGATAAAGGCACTAATCCCACAGATTGTAATCCTAAAATATATAAGGACCAGGCCTTCACAAAATTAGGTTACACAGAACAATTTGGGCACAACAGAATTGTACTAATTCGAAGGTATAGAGAACCTTTCTTACTGCTAAGACTTTGCATATATTTATGAGCATTTGTCACTTTCATGAAAAAATGTTATTTGTATATTAAAAATCAACTCTGTTTGTTCAAACATTATAACTATCAGAAGTAAAATTCAGAGGAGATAAGGAACACTCCCAGTGTGATTATACTCCGCTGCTGCATTTTTTTTAAAAATGGGAATTCTTCACTCCCAGAAGAAAACCATAAATTAAAAGCAAATTAAAGCACACTGAATTCAAGTTCAAGTAAATTGGCTGATCATTGAAGTATATATTAAGAGTCCTGAAGTCCTGGATTCATTATTTTGTGTGTGTGTGTGTGTGTGTGTGTGTGTGTGTGTGTGTGTGTGTGTGTGTGTGTGTGTGTGTGTGTATACCATTGTGTGTGTGTGTGTGTATATACACACACACACTATATATATATATATATGGTTGTGTGTGTGTGTGTGTGTGTGTATATATATACATATATATATATACATATATATATATATAGTCTTCTACGTATGACAATTGGAAATAGGACTTCTATTGCTAAGTGAGGCGGTCATTACATGAGTCGCACCCAATTATACAATCTTTCTGCCTTGATGTTTAAGCAAACCACATGGCTTTCAAGTGAAACTGGCTTTCCCCATTGACTTTGCTTGATGGAAGTCCTCTGAGGTGATTACAAATAACAATCACATGATCTGGGATGCAGCAATTGACATAAATACATTACCAAGCACACGGACTTTGATCATGTGACTGTAGGGACAGTGCAACGGTTATTAAGTGTGTGGACTGTTCATTAGTCACTTTTCCTGTTACATCATAACTTCAAACGGTCATTAAACAAATGGTCACAAGTCAAGGATTACCTGTATTTTAAATTAGAATGATCTTAAGCTCTTAAAAGAGCTGCGCCCAGGTCTGGGGCCCCAAGTATTCGCAGGGACCTGTTTCTTGGTTAATTTAGGGATTATGATGGGTGATTTATTCTCAGTTGCCATATATTATAATTTTTGTATTATTGTAATTGTTTTTATTTTTTAAATTTAATTTACTTTTTTAATTTCTAAAGTGTCACTTAGTGAGAGAGCCAGCCATAAAAATTGAATGAAAACAGTTATCTCCAAGAAGCAGCAAGTAGTTTTAAAAAAATGATATCAACACCTGCAAAACTCGCAATCAAAATCAGGTCCACTGACACGACGCTCATCAGTTCCAACCCTGATTTATAATTCCTGGAAATTATATTATTTGTCATAGTGGAAGACCTGGGCGACAATCAAAATAGGTACATTGTGAACTATGGCTGCTTGGTAAAAATACAATCTGTTGCTAGGATTTGAAGAGTTGGATCAGTTGGTGGAAACACCAATATCTTTAAGACTGTATCAGGCAGTATTGAAGAAGTGATATTCGGAAGCATTTATGAATAATGGGAGGAAAATGTCAATATAACAGGACAACCACAAAAGGATTAACTTTTAATGATTCACACTAATATTATTTAAAATTTTCTCTGCAATAAGTACCATTACCTCAATTAGGTTGAATGATATGGTGAATGTCACCATAGTAGTAAGTTCTATGACCTAGTAAGTTATACTTTTGAGAACTCAAGACATAATTGGTTGTGGCATATCAGCAATATAAACAGATGTACTGTACTGCAACAATGGCAAGTGATAAGACTGATAATTTTGATAATATAGAATTCCACTCCAGAACCCTCGAAACTTGTAATATTCTAAATCCCCTCAAACTATAGATAGTCCTTACTTAACTATGGTAATTAGGACCAGAATTTCTGTTCCTAAGCAGAGAGATTGTAAAGTGCAACATCGCATGACCATGCCTCCTGGTCTATAGCAAAGTATTTGACAAAATCTCATATGAGATTCTAGTAGAGAAAATATCAAAATATGGGTAGAGTATGTTACCATTAGATGGACAGAGCTAGTTGAACAATTGTATTGAAGGAGTATTCATTAACAGCTCCATGTCAAACTGGAAAAAAATTGAGTGGTGTACCACAGGCTATGTTCTAGGCCAGTGATGGCGAACCTATGGCACGCGTGCCACAGGTGGCACGCAGAGCCATATCTGCCGGCACGCAAGCTGTTGCCCTAGCTTAGCTCCAACGCACATGTGCATGCTGGCCAGCTGATTTTTGCTCACACGGAAGCTCTGGGAGTGTGTTTTTGGCTTCCAGAGAGCCTCTGGGGGGCGGAAAAGGGCGTTTTCGCCCTCCCCAGGGTCCAGGGAAGCCTACTGGGCCCACCAGAAGTCGGGAAATGGGCAATTTCCGGGCTCCAGAGGGCCTCCGGGTGGGCAGGGGAGGCCGTTTTCACCTTCCCCAGGCATTGAATTATGGGTGTGGGCACTCACACGTGTGCGATAGCACGTGCGCACGCGCTTTCGGCACCCGAGGAAAAAAAGGTTCGCCATCACTGTTCTAGGCCTATCCTGTTCAACACATTTATAAATGACTCAAATTAGAAGTTAGAAAATATGACTATTAATTTTACATGATAGAAAATTAGGAGAAATAGCAAATATTAGGAAGACAGTGCCAAGATTCAAAGAATGTAGACAAGGAGGAACAATGGGTAGAAGTCAACAAGATGAATTTCAACAGGAACAAATAGAGATAGGTAGGAAAATCAAAGGCACGAATATAGGATGAAAATACCTGCATTGGGCAGCAATACACATTAAAAGAAAACCAATTTGGTATATAGTTAAGGCACCAGACTAGAAACCGAGAGATCATGCGTTATAATCCCATTTTAGACATGAAATCACTGGGTGACTTTGGATCAGTCACTCACTCTCAGTCCTTGGAAAGCAATAGTAAACCATTTCCAAAAACCTTCCCAAGAAAACTGTAGGGACTAGTCCAGCAGTAGCCAGGAATCAATCTGATTTGAAGGTACCAAAAGAAACAAAATACATGAAAGGCACCTATGTATCTTGGTGGATCACAAACTGAACATGAGCCAACAATTTACTGACTGTTACATTTATGTGCCACCCATTTCACTATCAAGCAACTCAGGCAGCTCTGATGCATTTGCAAAATACAAATGAAGTGTTAGGCTGCATCAGCAGAGATATACTGTAGTGCCAAGAACAAAGGAAGTCATTATTACTCTCTATTTAGCATTGGTTAGGCAATAGCTGGAATACTGCATCCAGTTCTGGCACCACATTTTGGAAAGAACTTCAACAAACTAAAATGTGTACAGAAGTAAGCAACCAAGATGATAAGGGACCTATGTAAAAACATATCTGGAATGATTGGAGATTATGTTTACAGAAGAGAAAATTGCAAGGAGGTATGATTTCTGTTTTCAACTATCTAAAAGGCTATCATGTAGATGGCATGGCAGAATTGTTTACAGCTGCTCTATGAACAGGATAAGGATATGTTTAAATTACGAAAAAGTAGATTTTGGTTGAACATCATGAAAAAAAATTCCTAATAGTAAGAGCTGTTCAACAATAGAATAGACTTCTTCAAGAGTTGGTGGACTGTCTTTTTCCTGTAGTTTTTTAGACAGAGCTTAGATATACATGTATTGGAGATGCTGTAGTAGGATTCCTGTACTGGAAAGAAGTTTGGACTAAATTATATTCAAGTCCTTCCTATCTTTTCATTCTCTGTTTCAATAACCTGTGATTTCAGCAGACAAGTATTCCAGGCCACCAGCTTTGTTCAGTTGGTCTGCAACTGTCATCAATAGTGGAAGAATTGGTGCTGCTGATACAAATATTTCTGTTACTCGATGTGTATGCCCAGATAATCATTCCAGAAGCTGCAGTTACGGCTAAATAACAAATTTATGTGAGTTCTCTTAGTGAATTCTCTAGGCAGTGGAGCAGTATCACCTAGTATACACGATGGAATACTAGTAAAAACTAGTTATGGCAGCAGTGGAGCCAGCCCACAAAATATTCATACTTTTAAGTGGATTAGTCCACATATTAAAGTAATCAATGTAATGAATAATTTATGGAATAAAAGAAAAAAATATGAGTGGATGAATCTAAAGAATATTTTCATTCAACAAGGACATTTTGATACAACTCAATTAATTTACTAGTCTTTTCATGTGTATGAGTTAAAACAGCACTATACAATCTTTAAAAAACAAGCAACATAATGTTGTTGATTAGACGAACATAAATCTTTTCAGTAGTTTAATTAATCATTATTTAAAATCTCCCTTTAGCACATTTGAGTTTAAGGTGTTTACTCCTGCATTGTAGTAACATAACCTAATAATTATGCACAGATTTCAATATAATCAGATATGACTATTTTCCCGTACTTACCTTATTATCTTTCAGAAAAAGTGCTAACATTTCTTCTCTCCCATAACGATAATCAGCTAATTTATACTTTGGCAAAGCTGGAGAAAGAGGAGGAGATGTCACACTCCCACCACTTGATAGAGCTCGAAGCCTAGAGGGGAAAGAAATCAATGAAACTAGGTATTTTATACATGTAATTTTATCATTAGGACAATGGATATGAAGATTCATGTCACACCGGAATCCTTTTTCTTTTTGCCCTATTTGGAATCATATGATGCAAGCTTATACTTTGAGTCCTTTGTAGGCAATTTCTATAGGAGCATGCACATTTTGAAACACACTTCTTGTAAGGTATGTTTTGTTCCACCTTCCTTATTACAAATATAGTAAAAATTATATTATTCCAGTATGCCTTGCCCTGAATTGTTTGTGAGCTTCCATCTTGGTTGCATATTCTGTTTTTCATATTAGAATTATTGCCATTTATTATTGCTGTTTTTCTTACCTAGAATGTTAGGTAATCTGGAAGTTTAACACTACTAAATAAATAAATGCCAGTGACAGTGGCACACATCTAAATATCCTTTCTCTATGATGGAGAATTTGATCACCAGAATATTTTTAGTATATTATAATGATATTTTAGCACATTGCAAGAATAAGAATTTAAAGGAAGAATAGGAGCTATAATAGGTTAAGAGTTTGTCACTCTTAAACCTTGTCGCCAGACAATGGTTTGCGAGTGCACAGAACAATTGAAATTCTTGCAAGTCTTTTCAGTAGATAAATAGCAGTACTTACAATAATTTTAATAAAGCGGGAGAATAATCAGCTGAAGAACAAACATGCTGATGCTGCAGTGATCACAAGCTGAAATAGTTTAGCTGGACTGATGCCCAATTGCATAGTATGAGTGAAGGACATGACTCTTGCTAAACAATGTTTTAAATTGTAGAAGGCTCCAAACAGGCCTCTATATAAACATAGGGCTCATGTGAGCCAAACACACCCTGGCAAAAAATTATAATACTGTAAGATTACTGAAAATCTTCTTGCCCAAGTGTCCTCCTATCTGTCATATCTATTATACTTTATTCAACCTGAAATGTTCTGTGATCAAATATAGAAGGGGAAAAGATGAAATGTGAAGTTGCTACAACTCAGGACAGAGAAAATCAATGAAACTGGCTGTCGGTCCGGTCCACCAGAACTCCAGACCTGCTTTTCCATTCATATTAGTTTTACAACTATTTTGTCTGACAAAGCTTTGACAACGTTCTATAGTATAGAGGCCATTTGAAAAAACAGTTACAGCAAGTCCTTCAAAAAAATCTCTACCTTTGTTTTTACCAAGCAATAAGATTAAATTGAATTAGAGTTTTAGAGTGTTGTAACTAACCTGCTTGTTTCCCAGTCATTTCTATGTTGTCAAATTCTATCTTTTTGATATAACTTTTTTGAGTCTAACACTAGATACAGGAAGATTACTATACTCTGGATTGGTTGGGCTTCCAAAGGCTTCAACATTACAAAAGAGCCTAACAAAAAGATCACTGTTTTTTTTATTCCATATTGACTCTTCTATTAGAGGCTAGTACTAAGAACTTCCAACAGCATCTTGTAAAAGTTAGAGACTAGCTGAGCACGCAGAAAGCATTCCAGAGCTAACCTCTTCCCTTCCTTTATCTAGCTATTTATCTTCACAGCCTGATCTTCAATGGACTGCAGTATTAAAGCAGCAGGCTTCCATCCTGCCTGCTGCTTTCCTAGCATTTGAAGAAAGCAGAATATAGACCTAAAATGTATATCAAATCAACTATCCCAAATATGCATATTTAGTCCATTATAACTAAGACCTGCATAGAAGAACTACTTTTAGTTTGAACTATTAACTTGAATAATGTGGTAAGGTCAGGTAAATTGTCTTAACTGAACACAGTTTTTCAGTAATAATGTTTGAAGCTTTGAAATAATCATGTACAATCATTATTTCAAAGGCTGAGATAACTTTCTAAACAGGTCTCTTACTCTTAAGTTTTTGTGTCCTCCTTATCATATTTGAATTCCCTCTTCCATTTCAATGTTGTGCTAAACACAATCTCTTCAATTGGATTAGCAAATAATACAATAAGCATGAGTACAATACAAAAATCTTTTTGTGCTTTGTATTTTGACAGGCCAAAAGTACGTAATTTTCTGACTTTTATATCATAAATGCCCCATTTTAAAAAAAGCTGATTAAACAATGAATTTCACGATAAATTTAATAAATATATGTCTAATTTAAATTAAACTATGGATTTAAAGGAGTTTTAATTGGAAGTTCATCATATAGACCAGGGGTCGGCAACCTTAAACACTCAAAAGAGCCATTTGGACCCATTTCCCACAGAAAAGAAAACACCGGGAGCCACAAAAACCTAAATCTAAAATGATAATACTGCATATATCATTTTTTACCTTTATGCTATGTATAAAAAAACTATAGCATGTTGTATTTATGAAATCAATGACCTGCTACAGAGAAAACACATTTGTATTTATGCATGCAACAAAAACATTTTGAACTCCAAAAAAAAAGATGGGTCAAAAAGCTCAATAAATCTTGTGCCGGCGGGTGTCGCACATTGGCGGCAGTGATGCATATTTTGAGCGACAGGGAGCCGCAGCAGAGGGATGAAAGAGCCACATGCGGCTCCAGAGCCGCGGGTTGCAAGCCTGATATAGACCAGTGATGGCGAACCTTTTTTCCCTCGGGTGCCAAAATAGTGCACGCATGCACTATCGCACGCTTGTGCGTGCCCACACCCATAATTCAAAGCCCCTCACTTGCCTCACCCCCCTGTGCATGCGTGCGTGACCCCGCCACTCCCCCATTTCCTGACTTCCACTGGGCCCAGTAGGCCCATTTTTTGCCCTCCCCAGGCTCCAGGGGCTTTCTTGGAACTTGGGGAGGGCAAAAATGCTCCCCCCCGCCACCCCGGAGGCCCTCCGGAGGCCAAAATTGTCCTCCCAGAGCCTCCGCGTGAGCCAAAAATCAGCTGGTGTGTATGCACATGCGCGCTGGAGCTGAGCTAAGACAACGGCTCGCGTGCCGGCAGATATGGCTCCACGTGCCACCTGTGGCACCCGTGCCATAGGTTCGCCATCACTGATATAGACGGTTAACCAAAAAAGGGAAAAACCTACCCACTTTCAATTTTTTAATTATAATGAAAGTATGCTCACTGATATTTACTTATCATTCCATGTTGTCAATGAGTCTTCTTTAATCAAACTAAAGAATTTGTTACTATATGGGTTCTTAATAGTAAAATCAGATATTAATAATAAAATAACAGAATAATAGAGTTGGAATGGACACCTTGGAGGTCTTCTAGTCCAACCCCCTGCTCAAGTAGGAAACCCTATACCATTTCAGACACGGTATAGGTTGTCCAATCTCTTCTTGAAATCTTCCAGTGATGGAGTGCCAACAACTTCTGAAGGCAAGTCATTCCACTCATTAATTGTTGTAACTTTCAGGAAATTTCTCCTTAGTTCTAGGTTGCTTCTCTCCTTGGTTAGTTTCCATCCATTACTTCTTGTTCTGTCTTCAGGTGCTTTGGAGAATAGGTTGACCCCCTCTTCTTTGTCACAGCCCCTTAGATATTGGAACACTGCTATCATTCATCACTAATTTATCATGAATGAATGAATAAAAGAAATTGTGGGTCCCCATGTACAAAGGATGTAGTTAAGACAGTCTCAGGCTAGGTCACTATAGGAGTGCAATCCTACATTTGCATCTCTGATTGTTCTAAACTAGCATATTGCATCTCTGATTGTTCTAAACTAACATTTGTTCCTTGATTCTTCCCCCCCCCAATCAACTTTCCCAGAAGATAGGTGGAGTTTGATATCTAATAATTTAAATAAACTTTCCAAAACTATTCTGTGAATCATTAGACCATGGCTTTGGAAAATTTGTTGAATGAAGTATCTCAGGGCAGAGGCAATGACACAACAGGGAATTAGGTAAACCATCTTTGTAATATCAATTACAAAGAGAAAGGCATTTAATCCTTTGACACAAGGTAGTTCAATGTACAAAAATCCTGTTTAGAAAAAAGAAGAGGTGATGCATTTGCTTATTGCATGGCAACAAGGATGGCATAACAAATAAAATTCATGACATCTGCTATAAAGGAAATCTATCCAAAGTCAGGAGGAGATACAATCTTTAAATACTCCAAACTGTCTGTTGGTTGCTGTCATGACAGAGGAATCATTTTCTGATATACAATTTTCCTTATTCATAACCACTTTCATTTCATCATTCCACCAAGCATCTTTTTTATACTTCACACTAATGTGCTAAATATTCTGAAGCTTCATTGTAGATATTAAATAAAAGTAGCAAACTATTGTTGAATAATACAGTAACTATTAAAATGAGATCTATTAAAAGTATCAAGTGACATTTCCTCTGTTATTAAAAGAAATGAAGAAAGATTTAGCAAGCAAACTAGAATTTTATCCTATTAATCTGCTGCCCCCTTGTGGCCACTGTTTTCATGGCAACTAAATTAAAATAAAAGCAATGTTCAATTACCGTATTTTTCGAAGTATAAGACGCACCAGAGTATAAGACGCACCTTAGTTTTGGGGGAGGAAAACAAGGAAAAAAGGCCTCTGCCTCCAAGCAATTTGCCAAACAGCAAACAGCACAGATGATATACACTGTTTGCTGTGTATTTCTGTGCATGTGTGCCTGACCCATAGAAATAGCAAAGAACTGGAGAAATGTACATTATGCCAGAAAGTTTTCTTAAATGTAGTCACACTAACTCCTCCCAATTATTTAAATAGAAATAATAACAACAACAACAACAACAACAACAACAACAATAGAGTTGGAAGGGACCTTGGAGGTCTTCTAGTCCAACCCCCTGCCTAGGCAGGAAACCCTACACTACTTCAGACAAATGGTTAGCCAACATCTTCTTAAAAACTTCCAGTGTTGGAGCATTCACAACTTCTGGAGGCAAGCTGTTCCACTGATTAATTGTCCTAACTGTCAGGAAATTTCTCCTTAGTTCTAAGTTACTTCTCTCCTTGTTTAGTTTCCACCCATTACTTCTTGTTCTACCTTCAGGTGCTTTGGAGAATAGTTTGACTCCCTCTTCTTTGTTGCAACCCCTGAGATATTGGAACACTGCTATCATGTCTCCCCTGATCCTTCTTTTCATTAAACTAGACATACCCAGTTCCTGCAACCATTCTTCATATGTTTTAGCCTCCAGTCCCCTAATCATCTTTGTTGCTCTTCTCTGCACTCTTTCTAGAGTCTCAACATCCTTTTTACATCGTGGCGACCAAAACTGAATGCAGTATTCCAAGTGTGGCCTTATCAAGGCATTATAAAGTGGTATTATCACTTCGTGTGATCTTGATTCTATCCCTCTGTTAATGCAGCCTAGAACTGTGTTGGCTTTTTTAGCAGCTGCTGCACACTGCTGGCTCATATTTAAATGGTTGTCCACTAGGACTCCAAGATCCCTCTCACAGTTACTACTGTTGAGCAAGGTACCACATATACTGTACCTGTGCATTTTGTTTTTCTTGCCTAAATGTATAACCTTACTTTTTTCACCATTGATTTCATTTTGTTTGATAGCGCCCAATGTTCAAGTCTGTCAAGATCCTTCTGTATCTTGAGCCTATCTTCTGGAGAGTTGGCTATTCCTGCCAGTTTGGTGTCATCTGCAAATTTGATGAGTTCCCCATCTATCACCTCGTCCAAGTCATTGATAAAGATGTTGAAGAGTACTGGGCCTAAAACAGAGCCTTGGGGTACTCCACTGCATACTTCAAGGTATGCATCTACTCCAAGGTAAGTCAGGATTTAACTCTAATACTAAACAGGACACTGTAACAGGACACTGTTACATTTCAGACTATATTTGTACAGAGCTGTTAAAATTAATTAAAATTTCTGGAAGTATACATTATTCTCTATTATTTAAAAGAAGATACAATAGCACTGGGCCTCTTCAGAGCAAGCATTTATTTTAAAAAGCTTCTTTATTTTGTTAAGTTGTCTAGAGGTCTCCAACCTTGGCAACTTTAAGACTTGTGGACTTCAACTCCCAGAATTCCACAGCCAGCAAAGCTAACAAAGCTGGCTGTGGAATTCTGGGAGTTGAAGTCCACAAGTCTTAAAATTGCCAAGGTTGGAGACACCTGGCTAGAACAATAATAAAGCAGTCTTTAAAAAATAAGTCTAATAATTTGAACATTCTACAGACATTTATAGTTATTCACTTACCCCCTTGCATCCAGCAGAAAATAAAAATCTGCGTGTCTTTCCCAGCTATTTGCTTCTTTGCAGCTAGTTTCACTTTCATTTTCCCACATGGCAAACCTAATCAGCTGTAGGTTGGGAAGTTGCTACTGACTTGCTTGGCTTTACAGGCGCTTCCCTCTTCCCTGCAAGCAGGTAAATTGCTGGAAGACAGAGGCCAAAGGGTGGGGTTGGGGCTGCATTCGGTGTATAAGACGCACCCAAGTTTTCACCCTATTTTGGGGGGTAAAAAGGTGCGTCTTATACTCCGAAAAATACGGTACTTGAATATTATTCCTCTATATCTGTGGTGGCGAACCTATGGCACGCGTGCCACAGGTGGCACGCGGAGCCATAGCGGCCGGCACGCGAGGGTTCCCACCGGCAAACCGGAAGTGCGGAAAAACGCACTTCCGGTTTGCCGGTGTGCTGTTTTTTGCACTCCGGAGGGTTCAGGGAAGCTCCCTGAAGCTCCGGAATGCAAAAAACTACAAAACGGACAAACCGGAAGTGCACTTTTTCGCACTTCCGGTTTGCCCATTTTGTAGTTTTTTGCATTCCGGAGCTTCAGGGAGCTTCCCTGAACCCTCCGGAGTGCAAAAAACAGCACACCGGCAAACCGGAAGTGTGTTTTTTCGCACTTCCGGTTTGCCGGTTTTGTCGTCCCAGGCTCCGGTAAGCCTTTGCGCGGGGGTGGGGGTGTGTGCGCATGCGCAGGGGGCAGCATGGGGGGGTGTTGTGCGCATGCGTAGGGGGGAGGGAATGGGTGTGGGCATGCGAGCGCGAGCGCGCCCCCCCTTTTTGGCACGCGAACCTAAAAAGATTCGCCACCACTGCTCTATATATTCAAATAATCAGTCTAGCTATTTTATTCCAACCTTGAAGCTTTGAAATACTTTTATAGGGTAGCTTTATTCCAAACACAATGTAATATTTATTTATTTATTTATTTATTTATTTACTTACTTGCTAAGTTTCTAAATTTGCTCCACTCAATGTGACTCGCACTCCTCTGAAACCCATATAAGTTAAAATATGTACAAGATATAAATATAAAATACAAAAATAAAAATGATGGCCACACAGTCTAACAGAACAACCAAAAGGAAACTACACTCAAATTGGCCCGTTGCCTAAAGCAATAGTCTAACTCTAAAAAGTCTAAAGCATGGTATCATGCTTTATCATCAGCGTGGCTTTGTTACCAGATTAGACCAACTATCTCAGGAAATATTATAAGCATTTGATAGTTCAGAAATGTCTCCTTAGGAAATTTCAAGGCACCTGGATTGATCTCAATGCAGCCACCCCAGAAGCAGGTAGGAGGGAAGCTAGTGGACATAAAGTAAGTTTTCTGGGGAATATCAGTGCCTGCCTGCAGCCTCTACATTATTTATCCTCCTCCCAAATGTAACAAGTAATGATTTTCTTAATTCCAAGACTAACACAATACAACAATGGCAAAAAGCCAAAAAGCAGTCATAGCAGCCTTGTTTTTACACTCTTTTTTCCTAAAGCAAACTAGTTTCCTTATAAATATGAGACTGGAATATGATTTACCATGTCTTTGGAGCACAATTAAAAGAAATCTGGTTTGCATTAAGTTTGGTTTGCTCTGCTATCCAGTATATTTATTATCAGCAAAGGTGGTAGAAACTTGTTCCAGAAAAAGGACAGAGCTTGCATTCCCAAGGCTGATTGCTGACTTTCAAAGCAGAATTTGCAGGGAGCCAGTTGCATCTGTACAAGGCCAGTATGTTTATTAATAACAGATGGAACAGAAGAGAACAGGGAAAATATCCTGTAGAACTGCAAAATATTTACTTTCTGAACAACACATAAGGTATGCAACTCTGCCTGGAAATAAGTATATTAAAAATACAACATTTAAATAATATATGAATTAGGCATTAAGCAAACAATAACTTTTAATTTGATCCAAGAAGGTGAGTGATCTCTGCAGACATACAAATACATAATGGTGCATTTAATGTGTAAGTGCAATTTGGGTAAACCTCAAACTTTATAGATACATCATATGGGATCTAAACTAAAAACGATGGATTAAAAAAAAGTTACTGAACCAGTGACTGAAATTTCAATCCAATGTGTAACTTTTTTTTAAAAGAAAAGACAAATTTGGAATATTTTTAGGTAATCTCTGGTGAGAGCAGAATGAGGATTGTGGATTCATCCTTTCCTCTCTGCAGCTTTCAATACCATCAACTATGGTATTCTTTTGGACTGTCTTAGATGATTGGGGGTGAGCGGCATTTTCTCCAGGGTCGGTTCCAGTTGATAGTGACTGGAGAGGAGAGATCTTGCCTTTGGTCCCTATGGTGTGGGATGCTGCAGGGTTCTGTGTTCTCTCTACTCCTAATTAGTATCAACCCAAGGTCACTTGGTGAGATCATCCGTTGCAATGGGGTGAGGTATCATCAGATGTTGATGATATCCAATTACAAGTAGTACTTGACTTACAACTGTTCATTTAATGATGGACCAAAGTTATGAGGACCTCATAAAAAGTGACTAAGAGCTGTCCTTCAAGTTACAATTGTTGTACCACCGCTGCAGTCACATGATTGTAGTTTGGGGGGCTTGGCAAGCAGCTCATATTTATAATGGTTGCAGTGTTTAGCAGTCAGGTGATTGCAATTTACGAGCTTTCCAGCCAGCTTCCAACAAGCAAAGACAATTGGGCAAGCAGGATTCACATAATGACCACAATGATTTGCTTAACAGCCATGGCACAAATGGTCATAAAATCAATTGCTTCATGTGATGATTCACTTAACGAGTGCATCACTTTAAAAATTCCAGCCAAATTTTGGTTGTAAATTAAGGACTACCTGTGTACATCTCTGCCCTGGTGAATTAATACTATACACCTCTTATCCTTGTATCTGGAAGCTGTGAGGGTATGGATGAAGAACTTATAAATTTCAGCTGGATCCTGGGAAGACTTATGATTGCCAAACGGAGCAGCTCGTAAGGAGCCCCTGTGAGCGAGTTAAGGACCTTTGGTAAGTCCCAGGTAGGGAATCTGTGTATGACGGACGGGGAGATGTTAGAAGCCCCCACAGAGAAAGCGGGATAAAGCGTCAATGAATCCGGCCGACCACACGACAGAACTGAAGACAAGGCCGCCACTTGTCTCCAGATGGTGTTGGGCTTTAGTTCCTTATCCAGACCGTCATGGAGGAAGTCGAGGACTTGGCCTCATGTGGCTGCCATGGGAACTATGTTCGCTTTATCACACCACCTACAGAATGTCCTCCAAGTGGCATCGTAGATGCGGTTAGTGGAGGGTCTCCTGGAAGCCTGGATGGTTCTGATGGCCCTGGAGGATATATTGTCCTCCCCTAGAGTGACCTGCTCAAGTGCCAGACAGTCAGTTGGGACCACTGGGGGTCTGGGTGGACCAACACCCCCTGGCTGAGGGAGATCCTGCTCTAAGGGAACCTCCAGGGTGGAGATACCGAAAGGCTCACCAGATCTGCGAACCATGGTCTTCGTGGCCAATGGGGAGCTACAAGGACCTCCGCCTTCTCCAGCAAGATCTTCCGGAGGACCCAAGGGATGAGTGGAAGAGGAGGGAAGGCATAGAGGAGGCCTTGGGGCCATGGGGAACGGAGAGCATTGGTCCCTTCTGCTCCTGGCGTCACAAATCTGATGAAGTATCTCTGGACTTGGGCGTTGCTCGAGGTGGCGAATAGGTCCACTTCCAGGAGACCAAAGATGTCCGTCATCTCCTGGAATAAGTCCGGGTGCAGGCGCCACTCGGCATGGTCCACGGCAGCTCGGCTGAGCCAGTCCGCCTACACAATGGACACTCCCGAGATATGCTCCGCCCGAATGGAGAGCAAATGTCGTTCCCCCCAGAAAATCAACTGCCACGCCTTGTCCATAAGGGCCCTGGACCGGGTGCCTCCCTGGCGATTTATGTGTGCCTTGGCGGCCACGTTGTCCGTCATGATCAACAAGTGCTGGCCGGAGACCACCTGATGGAAGTGGCATAGAGCCAGATGGACGGCCTGGAGCTCCAGCCAATTGATGCTGCACGTGCAGTCCTGCTCGTTCGAGCGCCCTTGGACCATCTGGGATGATAGATGTGCTCCCCAACCGGTCAAGCTGGCATCCATCATGAGAACAATGCGATCTGGTTCTCGGAACATACTGCCCTTGGCAATTGCTGGAGACTGCCACCAAGCAAGGGACATGATGACATTGGTCAGGAGGCGGACCCTGACTGGCGAAGTGCCCCTGCCAGACCTCTGAAACGGCAAAATAAACCATTGGAGGTCTCGAGAGTGTAGGTGGGCCCAAGGAACAATGGAAAAGGTGGAGACCATCTTGCCCAGGATTTTGGCAAGCACGGCCAAAGACCTGTCCCTCTGAATTTTGGTAACCAGCTCCTGGAGAGTGGCTTGCCGCTCCGGGGATAGGTAGACTATGCCCAGTTCCGAATCTATGATTTCTCCCAAGTGGAGTAATCGAGTCGATGGTAGAAGGTGGCTCTTCTCCAGATTAATGGAGAAACCGTGGCGTCGCAGGACTTGGATGACGACCCTCAAATCCTCCCAGGCTTGGGGGGCAGATGAGGACTGAATTAGAATGTCATCCAGGTAGCACTGGACACGCACATGTAGAGCCCTTAAATGGGCAACTAGAGAGGCCAATATCTTAGTGAACGCCCGAGGCGCTGAAGAAAGCCCAAATGGCATGGCCCTGTACTGAAAATGGGCACCAGCAAACTGGAACCTGAGGTATTGTCTATGCAGCGGTTGTATGGGCACATGCAAATATGCCTCGGTAAGGTCAATAGAAGGAAGTCGCCCTCCCTAACGCCCTCTAGGATTGAGAGAAGTGAATGCATTTTAAACCGCCGATAAATTATGTAGCAGTTGAGTCATTTGAAATCAAGAATTGCTCTCCATCCCTCAGAATCAAGTAGAAACCCTGTCTGCGTTGATCCTCAGGGATGGTCTCTATGGCATGGATATCCAGCAAGTGCTGAATAGCTGTCTCCATGAGGATCCGCTTGGCCGGGTCCCTAGAGACCGGGCAGCGTAGGAAAAACCTTGGGAGGGTGGAGTGGAACTCAAGAGAGAGACCAGATGTAATAGTCTCTCTGACACAAGCGTCCATGGTGGACTCCTCCCATCGGGTTGCAAAGTAGTCCAAGCAGCCTCCGATGGGGTGCTCAGGAATGTATTCACTTAGGGCGTTTGAATAAACGACTTCCTCCCCCTCGAAAGGGCCGTTTGGACCTAAAGGAGCGACCACGTTCTGGGCGATCTTGACATTGTCTTTGCCACTGTGCATAGAATTCCATGTTTCTTTGCGGTCCCACACCTGGATCTACAGGGCGATACAATGGCTGGCGGAAATAGGGCGAAGATCTGTAGTCGGCCTGTCTGGTGATGGAAGGAAGGGCTTTCTTTGGTCCTTCGACTCGACTAGCAAGGAATCAAAAAATTTCCCCAAATAACTGATCCCCTGTGAAGGGGGTCGTCGCCAAACGCCATTTATGGCGAGTGTCCGCCTGCCAGTTCTTGAGCCAGAGCATGCATCTTGCTGCTACTGTGGAGTTGGGCAGCATAGAAATCCATTTAAATAAATAAATAAATAAATAAATAAATAAATAAATAAATAAATAAATAAATAAATAAATAAATAAATAAATAAATAAATAAATAAATAAATAAATAAAATATTTGCCTTATATAATAAGGACTTAAACAGATTTGGTTGAAAGAGACCCATAAAAGAAGGCTGCTCGGGCTGCATGCTTTCGTCCTCTGAGAGTTCCAAGTCCAGTGGACCATCATCTTCCGAGATATGGGACAGATCCTCCTTTGAGGAGTGGGAGGAGCCCTGCTCGAATGAGGCAGCCATGTCACCAGGTGGAGAGGCCTCAGAGTAACGCTGTAGGTTGAAAGCCCCCCCCCCGGGGCCAAGAGGGCGTCCTTTCTGGATTGTTGTAGGCCTGCGTATATCCCCTGCCTAACGGCCTCAGCAATGTTGGCAGGAATGATCAAGGAGGAGTCCTCTGGTAGTCTAAGGCCGGCCACTGTGGGGGTGAAGGTGGCTTCCGGCACCATCTTGGTCCTGCTCGTGGAGGCCAGCTGTCCACTCAGGCCAGAGCCCTCCCAGCTGGTCAAATGCCATGGATCCTTCTCAAACTGTCGATCCGCTCGCAGACTCTGAACAGAAAGTTAATTAAAGATCCAGGCAGTCTGTTAGAGCGAAATGGAAGCTAGAGCTGAGGGAGCTCAATTCAGCAGCCCTAGCAGCCGCAGCTGCTAAACACACACACACACTCCTGCGACTCAACCGATGGAGGGGGAGTCAAGCAGGTATCACTCACTGTTCGAAGGTATTAGTAATATAGCAACCAGGAATGAATCAATCGAAACAACTGGAGGAATGGTTGGCACAACCGTCCTAGCTGAGTGACTGAGTCAAAAAGCTGCCAAGGGTAGCAACAGAGGCGGGACCTAAACAGCTTTGACAGACTCAGTCCAATCAGTTGTAGATGGAGTTAACCCATTCCTGGATGCTATATCCACCACTATGGAGAAGGGGGAAGGAGGTGAATGATGCAATGGAGTCTTCAATGAGCCAAGTATCAGCCAATTATTTTACTATCTTATTAAACTTTGTTGCCTAGCAATATTATTTTAGGGTAGTAATATTATTTTAGGGTAGCAAGGCTATTATTTGGATTTCATTCATTTTAGAACTTCTCTTTCCCAGCTTTTTATTTTTCAATGTGGTCAGCCCTAAGCACTTCTTTTATGCCATTATAAATATGATATACCTCTGTGTGGGTCTGCCAGCACTTCTGGAATTCAACTCTGTTACACTCAAGGCAAATAAACTGTGATTCTTTCTTGTATCAAACTTTACATTTAAATTCTGAATGACTGGGGCAGATGTAAGTCTCTCAAAAAAATTCGAATTCCCTCAAAACCAATGTGCCCCAGAATCTCTTTGCCAGCTTGAATCATACCCTTTTTGTATTAAATATCAATTTGAATCAGGTCTCATTCACAGAATTCTACTCTTTAAGCTTATCCATCTACTTACCTGTTTTCTTTTCTTTCTTCTTCCCTCACCTGGCCAAGCAGGCTTTTTTATTCTTTCTTTTTTATCATCTGTTCAAATCATATGTCCATAATATGCAAGCTTCTACTTGCTGATTACCACCTCAAGTAATCTCCTTTTATTTAGAGTGACAGCAAAAGAGGGCCATCATCGTATTGTATAATATGTGACTTTCAGAATGCACCTGACTGGCCTTATACAGCACAAGAATGCTGAATTAGATGGATAACTGGCTAATTCAATAAGGGTCTCATTTGCTTACTGACTACTGTGAAGCTCAAAACCATAGTCAGTTTTACTGTATTTAGATCTAATACAGAACTGACTCATCACTTTTTTTTCAGATAATGTACAAGCAACATTGAGAAATAAACACAAGGAAATACACTGATCTCACAGGTTTCCCTATGTTGTATAATATGGCAGGAAATAGCAAAGTGAATATCAATATTTTCTTCAAGTAAGAAAGACGGTTAAGGGAAAAGAACATTTAATTATATCACCACTGGGCATCATAAAATTGATTTGAGATTTCTCCAATACAGCACAACACAATTCAAACTAAAAATCTGATTTAGAATAGTCTCCCACCTGATATTTGGGGGGCCTTATTCTTTTAGCCCTCTGAAAGGCCATGAACCCTAGCTCCTCTTCCCCCCTCCACAGGATTGTGTTGAGTTGGGGGTCAGTAGTGTGGATGGTTATGGAGTCTTGATGAGAAGGTGCTTTTGTAATGTTTTTAGTAGTTGTTGGGAGCAACCTAAGATCACTATGTGAGATAGAGCGCCATATAAATTCTTTAAATAAATAACCTACATCGTTACAATTTTAAAAAAAGAATTCAACACGTTATGTATTTTTTCCAAGCAGCCATTTGAAGCAATATATTGATAAACCAGCTATTATCAACATTCAGAGAGAAAATCTTCTGAAAAAATAAAGAGACAGATAGACTTACCATTCAGGCCCAAAGTTAAGTGTCTGAGTTTCTGCTGCCATTTTTGAAAAATATTAACCTGAAAAAGAAAACACAAACTATGAATACATAATAGTATATATGAGTTCTAGTGCCACCTTAGAGCTGGAAGGGACCTTGGAGGTCTTTTAGTCTAATAAATGCATAAAACATAGTCTCCACTAAAATTCAACCATTACATTTTCAACATTAGCAAAGATGCTTCCTTTAAAAGAACTCACATCAGCTTGGAAGAACCCAGCATTACTCTCAACATGTTCTATAATGAACACCTAATTTTTTTCTACCAATCCAATTCTCTCTACCTTGAAACCTGGGGCAGGGATGGCAGAGAATGTTTGTCAATGTTTGAGTTGGGAGAGCAGAAGTAACTAACCTTTTTACTAACTTTGTATTCCAAAATATAGTAGTATAACATACAAGTCAGAAGACAGATGTCCCATCTTGTGTGATTAAGAAAGATTCTTGGCTTTGCTTGGCTTTGCTATATATATAAATGTATAATTACAAACAAATGTCTATTTCACACACTTCACAAATAGCTCCTGATCTACTAGCCTATGTCCTCCAGGGTTACTAAGGGTTTTTCTTCTAAGACAAATGCAACAAACAATATAAACCATAGGGATATATGGATTCACTCATAATTCATGACACAGTCAGAAGCAGCATGACTGTTAAATACTTTTAGAGAAAATGTTATCCTTTACCAGAGACCTCAATAGTTTGATGCTTCTGCGTAGGATCTTAGCTGTTCCTAGCACTGCACTCTTTAGCACAGAGAGCTCTGATGTTCCTGGGATCTGTTGGAGCCACTCTCCATACTCTGTACCTTGGATCCTGTCTAGTAGATCCCTACTTTTATGGATCTGGTGCTTAGTGCCTGTCCTTGTGCTGCTATGACCAGTGCCTCAGTGCTCTTTTTGTCCAAGACAGTAGTTCTGACACTCACCAGACCTCAACTATCTTCTTTCCTGCTAGTTACAGTCTTTGGGTGTTGGACTTAGGGTGGGAACCTCTGTACACTGTACATGAAGCGCTTCTGGGTCTTCACATCGGCAGCTTCCATGTCCTTTTTTGGCCAGCTCACTATACCAGGAGGGTATCTGATGAATGGTAGGCCATAAGTGTTGATGGCATGGATCTTGTTCTTCCCATTAATCTGGATCTTCAGGACCTGTGATCCTTTCGTGGTACTTGGATGTTGCTGTCCTTTTTACTTCGTCACAGTTCCCATGTGACTATGGCATACCAAATTACTTGTAACTGGTCTGTATGTCTGCTATGTGGCCCTCTGGTAGTTCCATCCCATCCATCTTAACTACTTTCCCTCTCTTGATTACCATCCAGCCACCCTTCTCTAGTCTGAATGACATCCTAATGTCCTCACTGGAGATCCATCGCAGGTGATCAGTAAGTTGATGTCTCATTCACTCTTAACATACAACTTGATGTCATCCATGTACAAGAGGTGGCTGATGGTAGTTCCACTCTTAAACTTGTATCCATATCCAGCCCTGGATCTTTTAAAAAAATCATTCAAATTAAAAAAAATTATATCAAAAATGATGAGATGAACCTTGACCAAATTTAAAGTCCATATAGATGACATTAGCGGCTATAAGCATGAAGAAATCCCGCAAGTCCCAACCAATCACAAGCCAACTACAAAAAACACAGTTCCTGCTTCTGCATATGATGCTCTATATTGCACTAAAATATCTTTCTGCCATGGATCAGTGTAATGATCCAAAGGCAGGAATAGTCTTTTAATCTGTCCCTCTCGGTGGCAAATTATATCCAACCAAAGGAGCAAAAACATTCAATGAGGAAAGAATACAATACAGTTGAAGATTATTTTAATTGTTCTGTTGCTTTGAGTGAATGCTTACACTTATACTCCTCTACAAATCTACACTAACCTGAGTTTGGAGACTTCTTAAAACAGGAGGACACTAAAACACTCCCCCAGCAACTCTGCCTTGCTAGCACACATTCCTCTCTGCTAACTCACTCAGAAAACATCGCAATAGGTCCATCATACTGTAATGAGGAGCGCATGAAAGGGAGAGGGAAGAAGAGGGGGAGATAGGGGGAGGGAGAGGGAGAGGAGAGGGAGAGGGAGAGAGCAAACACCATACCTAGAAAGTTAAAGTACAGCTCGATTTAACTTTATAAAAAAATAAAATCTACAATTAAATTTGTCAAGTATAAGGTACATTGTATTATTAAATAGAAATTAACAGATTTTAACACTTAACCTGTCATTGTTACCTAGGGAGGCGGCAAGATAGGACACTGGTCATTTTTCAATACCAGAGAGAGACTGCAAAAAGATGAAGACTTATGTATATAGGAGATTACATTAATATCCACAGAAAGTAAGAGTAGCATTAATAAAATGTTGGTGATAAGACTTTAAAATATTCTGGGAGTGCGAGATAACTATGTATCTGAGCTCTTAACTGTTTTCAATTCTCTCCAGCAGCTCCCAGTCCTTTTCAAGCCTGTATTCTGTAGTAGTTACCAAAGAAAAACTACTTTTTTTGGACCCAAAATCTGAAGGACTGAATATTGTATGGCAGACCTGCAAAAACCACAAGGGGATACATAGTAGAATAAGAAGAAAGATTCTTTCCTTGACAACAAAGTAAATAAATCTATGGTATGACTGCAATCAGAAGATGAATTAGTTTTCTTCACTGTATCTGAAAAAATACTGCAGAAGTAAAAAAAAAATAGAAAAGGCAATAACCGATCATGGATTTCAAGCTGCTTCCCAGTGAAGAAATTATAGCATATTGGATTTTAGTCTGAAATAAGTAAAAGATAAAAAGTTCTTTAAACTTGCCTGCCCCCCCTCTCTCCCCCTCCCTCCCTCCCTCCAAGAATCTCATCATCTTCATTCAATTGCTTCCTCTAGATCCGTGATGGCGAACCTATGGCATGAGTGCCAGAGGTGCCACGCAGAGCAATGTTCCCTCTAAGCTGCGTGGCCGTGCACGTGATAAGAAAAGTCCGTGCAGCAGTTTCCAACTGCCTTGCGGTGTTTTCTTATATCAGAGGGAACATTGATCACCAGCCAGGGTGGGTGGGGGGTGGGGGAAAGGAGCCTTCAACGAAGAGAGGCGGAAACTTTAACTCTTGCCTCCCCAGGCGGGCTCCTCTGCTAGGGAGAGGAGGAGAGCGAGATCAAAGGCTTCATCCTGGGAGGCCGGTTCGGTCCCTCCAGAAAAGAAAATGCGGCGCAGCAGTTTCCAACTGCCACGCAGTGATTTTCAATGTTAGAGGGAACATTGACACAGAACCCTCTCTGTGGGCACACATGTTGCCGGCCACCTGATCTTCGCGCGTGCCGGACCCCCAAAAACCCGAACACCAGCTAGCAAGTGCGCATGCACGCACCGGACACCTAGTCTTCGGGTTTCCGGTGTTCCGGCACATGCAAAGAGGTGGGTTCCTTCCGATTCGCACCGGTTCTATAGAACCGGTAGTAAACCGGTGATGTCATGGAGCCGGTTCTGTCGGTGCCGGTCCGTGGACGCCACAATCTCTTTTTTTTTATAATTTTTTGGGAGGGGGATTTTTTGCTGCTTTTTGCTTCTGCGCATGCATAGAAGCTGAGTTTTCGGCACTGCGCATGCGCCACTATCTTGTTTTGGGGTTTTTTTTGCTATTTTTTGCTTCTGCACATGCGCAGCAGTGTTTTTGGCACTGCGCATGCATGAAGCCATGCGCAGGAGGAAGCGAACTGGCGGCGATGTAAGTTAGAACCCACCCCTGGTGCGCCCACCAGAAACCCAAAGACCAGGTGGCCGGCGCGCGCATGCGCACCAGCTACCTGGTCTTTGGGTTTCCAGGGCTGCGGCGCACGCGCATTCCTGTTTGGGCACTCAGTGCCGAAAGATTCACCATCACTGCTCTAGACCCATTCAGTCTTCTTATATACACTTTTTGGCAATACAATCCTCATTCATTATGTCTATGTTACAAAACCATCTCAAAGTATTTCTTTCATATTGGCCACTCATTTCATTATTCAATCCATATACATTCAGCACCTATATATTCCTGACTCCACCTCTTTCTTTATTATAACATATACTCTTAAATATGACATTCCACTTACTTTTATGTTTCTCTTAGCATACACAATTCATACTTTCATATAATTAGATGACAGAAGCATGCTCTTATTAACAGCTATTTTCATTTCTTCACTACTCCTTGAAATAGACAACATATCACCCACTACGTTTCTATCAGCATTTGTCCACCTTAAAATTTCTCCATCCATTTCTTCCTATTTAATAAGCATCCTATGAAAATACAGAAATTAAACTCCTTTAATTTTTCACCATTTTTATTTAAATTCACATGTGCACTCATGTTCAAGGACATGAACTGACAATCTGTTTTCTTGCTAAATGCTATCGCCAACATCTACTATAAAACATTAACTTCTCAGCCAACAACATGCTACTGTATAGTAAAGTACACACATATTCAAGTCCCCAACCAATACAATTCTAATATTACCACAAACTTCTCTTATATATTCATTCCTATATCCATGGCTTACCAAGAGGACATCCATATATACTTATTCCATGCTCAATGTTGAGCCATTCAATTTATTCCTATGCATGCTTTAGTTTCATCACATACTTCTCTCATTCAGCAACCAACTTTCAACTCTATATTTGCACAAATCATACCTTATTTCAAGCCTATTCACTATCCTGATTGATTTAAACATGCCATGCATTTTTCACATTACACTGATACCTTTCTCAATGCCAATAAAAAGGAAAACCATGTTGCAAATCTTCCCAAATTTTGCTCATTAGCATTTCTCAAATATTTTCATGGCATGGTTAACACTAACACCCCTCCCCCAGTTTTTGCATTCATCCTTGCTACATTTATCTTTATATAATGGAATACGATAGTCCTTGACTTGAACCACAAAATTTCCTCAAACTACAATTGAGCCCAAAATTTGTATTGCTAAGTTGGTGAGTTTTGCCTCATTTTACGACTTGTCTTGACACAGTTGTTAAATGAATCACTGCAGTTGTTACGTAAGTAACACTGTTAAGTGAACAATTTCCCCCATATTCTCATCTGCTTCCCACACATACATTCATGTCATCTAAAAGAATTTTCTTTGGCTTCCGGTTCCGGATCGCTGCATCGCGGACGCTCCTCGTTGAGCGCCTTTCCTTTTCCCCGTTAAAGCCGCCAGAACAGCTGTCTGGCGGCTTGAAAGTCTCTGCCCCGGGCAAAGGGGAGAGATGAGAGCCGGACAGGTGGGGTAGAGCCCCCCCTAGTGCCCCAAGTGTCAGCCAGGGGCGCGAAAGGTGAGGGCTCCCCAGCCAGCCTGTCTCTTGCTCCGGGGACTTGGAAACCTCCGCTTTTGCGGAGCAAGATGCTGTGACCACCCGCTGCTTCGTGAATGGGATTACAACTATTTAATTGTTTAAACAAGCAGACAGAGAGAGACAGGATTTTAAAGGGCAAGTACAGATTTTTTTTTTCTTTCAACTCCACTGCTGATTTTCACTTCGGAAGAAACTAAGTAACAGTTATTAGGCTACAACATGGCGATCGGAGAAAGTGGGAGGAGAAGTGAAAGTAACTTTCGTTTCCCTAGCAGCTTTTTTTCTTATGGAAATTTTTGATTTTGAAAGTTGGCTTTACTCTCTCTGTCTCCCGATTCTGGATTAAATAATAACTGACAATTTTTTAAAAATAAAATTCTATCTGGCTTTGGAATTTGAAAGAATTTTAAAAGAAATTTAAAAGAACTTTAACTAGAGGCTTGGCTTTTTCTTTGTTCACCACTGGAAATACTAAAATGGCTTCAAAATCTGGAAAGATTGTTTTGAATAAAAGAATGGATTATTCATCTGGTTATATTTCTAAAATGCAACTTACCACTGAGTTAACACCCCCAAAGTCTTTAACACCTGAAAATTTAATAAGTACCTTAAAGATTATGAAAGATGAACTTATTGTTGAATTTAACCAAAAAATTAGTGAAATAGATAATAAAATGCAGGCTGCTTTAAAGAATATTGACCAACAAATTAGAAATGATGTGTTGGAGGTATGTAAAGGTCTAGCAACAAATATTGAAGTTTTGGCAAACCGCATTGAAGAAAACAAACAAGTTTTGACAACTTCAGTAGAATACATAGATAAAATACAAAATGACATTGCAAATTTTGAAACAGAGGTGTTAATGACGCAATTTAGATCCATGGAATTTGCCATAAGGGTCAGGGGGTTGAAAGAAGGATTATATGAAGATTTGAAAGGAAGGATGGTGGAAGCTTTGGAGCAGGTGTCTGGACTGTCTAAAGAAGAACTAGCCAGGCAAATTGATAAAATATATAGAATCAACTCCTGGTATGCAAAACAAAAACACCTACCAAGGGATATTGTAATATACTTTACTACAAGAGCCTTACGGAATAGGATTATACAGGCGACGTTTAAGAATAACCTGCAGGTGAATGGCCAGGAACTGATGATATGGAAAGAAATTCCCTCTAAAATGCTCAAAGCCAGAAAAGATTATACCTTTCTGATTGATGAATTTAAAAGGTTAAATTTACATTACAAATGGGAAGCACCAACAGGAGTTGCAGTGAAATTTCTGGGAAAAAGATATCGGCTTAATACAACAAAGAAAGCTACTGAATTTTATGTCAACGTCTTAAAGGCTGATATATCCAAGATTCCAGAGGAAAGATGTATGAAAACAAAAGAGGAGGAGGAGGGAAAGCCATCCCTTCCTCTTCAAATCGAAACAGATTTACAAAATTTAAATGATTGGCAGAGCCAGACAGATGTCTACAGTGTGGAAAAGGAGATGGAAGATCGGGGTCAGATGGGAGGCGAGCTGACAACTACAAAATTATCAAGTTACAAAAAGATGCAACCATCATCAAGATACAACAAGATGCAGTGTTGAAGTTTATTGGACAGATGGTTGCCATTATGACTGTACTTTTCTTTTTCCCTTCTTTCCTTAATTTTTTTTTCTTTTCTTTACTTCTTGCATTCTTTTTTTTTCTTTTGTTTTTTTTGGGGGGCTTATTCAAAGTATTATTAATTCTTTTTAAAGATTTAGAACTTTTTTGAACCTAATAATTTAATACATAGTAACATTATGTTACTAATAGAGTGGTAGAATTTATGATGAAGTTTAAGGTTTTTGTATTATTATTTAGTTATTTTTTGTGTAATATCAATTTAAGTTTTATTTAATTGTGAGAAAGATTTGGAATTGTTATCTATCCAGTTATAAAATATTACAATTAGATTTAACATTTTTTTTTTGGGAGGAAGGTTATTTAAAGTTTGGAATTAGTGCTTATAATCTGATATATAGTAATAGTAAGTTATTTATATACTGATTGATTTTATGATGAAGTTTAAGGTTTTTGTATTTAATACTTAGTCATCATTTATGTAATAATCATTTAATTCTTAGTTAACAGTGAAGAAATGTTGTGAAGGGTAGATGATTGAAAGGAGGAGGAAGGAATTTTTATTAGTGTACAATTTGGAGTTGAAGTTTTAAAAAAATAAGGTGGAAGTCAAAATTTTTTAATTTAATTTAAATTTATTTTATTGATATTATGCCCTGTACTCTCTCTGGGAAGTCCGGGGGGGAGGGGGGGAGGGAAAGGGGTGGGTTAGGGGGGAGAAAAATTAAAAAAAATGTTTGTACTTTCTATTTAAGGTTTAGCTATTATCTATGTAATTTTGTACTAATAAAACTTTTTGGAAAAAAAAAATAAAATAAAAGAATTTTCTTTCAAGATTGTATTCATTCACAAAGTTATGCAATTTGGGAGGGGCGTCCCACTTACTGAACTACCTCTGAATTAAAGTGAATTATTACTAATGAAACTTTTTCTTCTCTTAACAAGCCTAAGTTAGAAACCATGTTTTTTTTCTTAGTTTCTACTTCTTGTTATTACAGAAAAGCCAAACATTCTGTTTTGACCATATCAAATAAACCATGGAAGGGGCTATGACTTATTAAAGAATCAAACAGGAGCAGTCAAATTTTTATGATACGAAAAGCCAGTAATACAAGTTTTTAATAAACCTTGCTCAGAGCCTCTTCATGAAATTGTTAAGAAAATATAACATACATTCTCTGCAAAAGCAAAAAAGAAAATATTGTCTGCTGTTTTTTTTAAATAACTGAGGATCTTTTCAAAAATATTTTGTATAGCTCAGGATATTAATCTAAACTAGAGGTGGACAACTGTAACTCCATGTAGTCACCCAGTCATTTCTGCATCCCCTGGAGCCGTATGATATTATAACATCAAAATACAGAAGCAGGCAATTTCCTGCTGGAACATTTCTTTCATTTTAGAAGAAGTGAAAGAAAATGCATATATTAAGGCTCTAACAGAATTAACATCCATATAAAATGTTAAACCCTCCCAAAATATTAAAGAGTACATAGCCCAGAGAGTTAAATCAATTTGTGAAGATTTTTTTTTTAAAAAGTGTGCCTGTAAAGACCCAAAATCATTTATTTTCCCTTTAATAAACTGTTTGTTTTCTCTTGGAAAGACTCTTTAATCAGTAATGCTCTAGTCACCTGATGATTGGGCTAGTGCAGGGGTAGGCAAAGTTGGCTCTTCTATGACTCATGGACTTCAACTCCCAGAATTCCTGAGCTAGCATGATTGGCTCAGAAAGTCTGGGAGTTGAAGCCCATGAGTCATAGAAGAGCCAACTTTGCCTACCCCTGGGCTAGTGCAATCCACTCTACATGGGGCTATCCTATAAAATCATCCAGTCTGTTCAAAATTCAGTGGTGTGAACAGTAACAGGGGCTTCTCACTATGCCCATATGTCACTGCTGCTGCATGAGCTGCATTAGTTGCTAGTTGGCTTCAGATTACAATACAAAATTCTGGTTGTTAATTGTAAAGCCTCCATGGCATAGAGCCTGGTTGTCTGAGGGACTACCTTATCTCTTGTTGTTGCCTGCCCAGTATGTTCAGGCAGAGTGGATCCACTCCAAGTCTCTTCTATGAAATGTTACCATGTTTTGAGACCAAGGAAGTATGGCTTCTCTGTCACTGAACAGCATCTTACCAGAGGTAGGGGTGGTAGGAATCCACTCTCCTTGGCTTCCAGAAAACCCTTAAAACCTAGTTTTGTTCCTGGGATTAATGAGTTTGTTGGGCCCCTATTTTATATTTATTATTGGGGTTGTTTTTAGTCCAGGCTTTGTTTTAATCACATAGTGGATTTTGTAGGGTATCCAGGGTCTACTGGATTGGTTGGCTATTTTATGGATAATTTCATGGATAAATAAGTAAATAAAAGTCAATACTTATAATCATTCAACAGACGTCACAATCACATTTTCAATTTAATCTATAGTCCTTGTAGCAAAATTGATAGTGTTTTAAAAGATATATGCTGTTGTACCCTTCCTGGCATATGGTATCAAACTGGAAGAGACTGGATAATTTTTGGGGGATTATCAATACTTTGCAGGGAAAACAAAGTTTCATTTTTTAAAACCAGGCAATAATTAGAATTATGTTTAGGAAATTATGCACAACCAGCTAAAGTGAATGAGTGTGTGAGGAATGAAGAGTCTTAAGGCTTTCAAGATGAGTCATTACATGACAGCATTAATAGTTAAGACTATTAATCCTTCCAATCATCTCTAGCTTTGTTAGGTCATTATAGTTTATCACACTGATAATTTTATGAACAAAGGAGAAGCTCTTAAATGCTTACATTCATAGATGAACATGCTTGTGTGCAGTTCTGTAATAGACTCAAGCATGTTTACTGACATAGATCACCAATGATGGTAATTAATAAGTTCAATTATTGTAATTCATATTTTTGTATAAAGCAGATAAATGAGTAAACTATGGAGTATGCTTACTTGGTATGAAACAGTATTCATTAAGAACCTAAGAATATTTTCTATTTCTATTTTCTATTTTCTATTTCTATATCTTGAGGATATAGTCAAAAAAATATTAACAAATTTATAGAGGCGGCTGTGGACAAGCTTGGTGTATTCTTGCAAAAATCACAACTTTGACTACGTGGAATATGAGGTTCTATTAAGGAGTACTTAGCATCAACAGGTTTCTGGAAAATAATAACAGATGAAAGTTTTGACTAATATAGCCTACTTTAAACTATTCCAATTTGAAGAATGTTAGCTATGCTTTTGAAATCTGAAGGTTTGTTGCAATGAATAAGATATATTGGATTGTTCATGAAGACTAAATGCTGCTTAGTCTTCATAAACAATCCAATATATTAGTAATGTTAGTAGTAGTAATGTTAGTAATATTATAATCTAACAGTTTATGTGGAAAGACAAAAGTATTTCACTAAGTATTTCACTAAGTTTCTGACGTCTACCCTGTTTCCCCCAAAATAAGACATCCCCTGATAATAAGCCCAATCGGGCATTTGAGTGCATGGCAATAAGGCCAAGCACTTATTTCAGGGTTCAAAAAAATATAAGACAGGGTCTTATTTTCGGGGCTACACGGTACAAGTTCGCAGCAGATATGTTTTCTTTGGGCTCTAGGAGAGAAACATCTGCCGCTACCTCGGACTGAACTCCCAACCTTCCGAGTGAGAGGCGAGCATTTTCAACACTAGGCCACCACGCTACTCAAATTCCCTTCAGGATAAATAATTTAAAAATCCACTTCTTCAGATTTGTCAAGTATTACAAAGTTAAAGTTTTGTTGCTGGAATCGTACTGGGATATATCAGGACCACCATGCCAACAAAGATTCCTTTCTGTAAAACTTTAAGGTGGTCAGTTAGTACCCATGTTGGGATAAACAAACTTGGTTACTGATTTTGTGTGCTGATTTTCCTTTCCCAAACCCTACGGAACCTGACAGATTGTTGGAACTCTGCCTGCCTAAATGTCTAAAGATTCCTGTTAAATCCACCTTGAGCATGGGTTGGTCAGGGAGGCGGCCTTCTCAACCACCACATTTTGGAATATGTCCTTGGCCCTTACCCTTCTCTCATTCAAGAAAGTCCTAGACACTATTTTGTATCAATAGACATTTGGCCTGCAAGTCAACTGTTGCCATCTTCTACATTATATTCTTATTGTGGTTGTTTTTAATATGTTTGAGATATTCTGTTTCTGGTTTGCTCCTTATATACTATCATTGATTGTAGCAGTGTATGTATATTATTAAATAAATAAAATGATAAAAGCATAATAAATTGAAAGTTTGCTGTAGCCTTTAACACGGAAGATTATGAAACAAAGTTAAAAAGGTATTTTAAATAGACTGAGCATGAAATAATACAATCTAAACAGGATTGCATTAACAATAAGCTTGAAATGGTCTTGTTCACACCATTCAGTTTAAAATGCCAACTTCTAACCATGGGTTCTAAATTTGCTCAGTTCAACTATATTACAGTTAAAGCTCATCTCAATTCCAAATCATGACACAGCAAACTGTGATAAACTGAAACAGATGAAAATACTTCTAATATTTCCCTTACAGCAGTAATAAAGAATAACAAAGTTCATTCACATATCTACACACTATACTATGGTTTAACAGTCTCCACACATGTAGCTAAATATTTCATACATGTGCAACTACCATGTGAGAAAAATGTCACATATTAGTAGAACTAGCTTTGCACTTATCTCACATACTTTACATTAAAAAGGAACTAATTCCTTATGTATTTTCTGGTATTTTCACAACTCTCCTTTACTGGGAAAATACTACCTGCAAGAATGCTCTGATTTTTGAACTCCATGTTTTAAAAACCATCTAGTTCTCTCACTGTTCAACCAAGTTTTGTCATACTTTGTTTCCAGGAATTGCATTGATATCCTATCTTCCAAACCTATCTGTTTGCCTATGTCATATTCTTGATCATTATTTAATCAAAGATGGACTTTCAACAATCAGTACTGCTAAGCCTTTGTGGCAAATTCCCTGTAAGCGCCTTCAGTGTGCATTATAGTTATTGCACTACTATTATCATTGAGATAATAAATCAATTGCTGTTATTTATTTTGGTTATTTATTAAACAAATACAGCCGCCCAACTCACACATGGATAATTCCTGGCAGCTTTCAAAATTAAAAAAAATCTACCATATGATAAAAACCCTTTTAACCCCCACCCATCTACCCACCCCCATAGCAGCAGCAACACAATCAAATTAGTGACTTCATTCATTCTCCACAGGTCTTCTGACAAAACTGTTTTTACCTTCTTGTGGTAAATCAACAGAGTGGAGACCATTTACTAGATTTTTATTTGCCTGTATTACTTTTTATGTAAATGAAGGAAGCAAACATACATAATACTCCTTCCTATTTTCGTAACAAGCCTGTAAGGTTGGTCAGACTGAGACAGTGTGACTACCCCAAAATCATCCAGCCAGTTTTCATGCCTATGGTGGGACTATAACTCAAGTCTACCAGTTTCTATCGAAAAGTGGGCCAACAGCCTTCATGCCTATTCAATCTATAATGATTTTACACCTATATCTTGCTGTCAATTCACAGCTGACTAAGTTCACATACTATACTTAGCCAAACATAATTTGCTTTTTTCTACCTTAGTGTGTTGTGTGAATCCATTCACTGAGATTTGTAAGCTATAGTACATGATTTTGTGTAAACCCAACCAGCGGTGAAATCCATTTTTTTTTACTACCAGTTCTGTGGGTGTGGCTTGGTGGCCGTGGTGTGGCTTGGTGGGTGTGGCAGGGGAAGGACACTGCAAAATCTCCATTCCCACCCCACTCCAGGGGAAGGATACTGCAAAATCCCCATTCCCACCCCACTCTGGGGCCAGCCAGAGATGTTATTCAAAATTTCCACTACCGGTTCTCCGAATTACTCAAAATTTCCGCTACCAGTTCTCCAGGACCTGTCAGAATTTGCTGGATTTCACCCCTGAACCCAACCAATTAAAGTTTAGTTAGGAGGAGGATAATATGTGTGTGTTACATCTATGCCTATTTGACATTAATTTGGATGCATAGTACCTAATTGAAGGGAATGATTTTCCCATTGATCTCTTGCAAAAGGTATGGCAAATTTAGCCTAAACAGGCTAGGAAGAAGTAATTTCTATTGTATTATGAAAATAGGCATATGGAATTTATTCTAGTTCTTTCACTGTATCTATTAAGTTCATAAAATTCTAGATAAGAATACATATATTAAACACATAAATAAGTAACTATAACGCTGTTTTCCCCTTTTGATAATTCATCAATACACTCTCTATTTGCTTAAATGGTTTAATTTCCAACATCTGTGTATAGTATTAAGCACAATTGCCTGTCATTCTTCTGAGCTGTATGCTGACTGTATTCTTATTCATTAAATAATAGGAGTTACCAAACATTATCAGTTTCTCTATAATGTCTAGGCTGGTGCATTATTAAAAACTACACAACCATACATTTACAGTACACCCTACTACCTAACTCAGAGATATTAAACGCGATTCTTACGCTCGACAAATTGGTCAAGGGTTCCTCCTTCTTGGACTTGGTAAAATGTGTACTTGGAAAGTTAGAGCGGTTTCCTTTTAAATATATATATATAGACCCAATCCCGTACTGAAGAAAATAACACGACTGTGTTTCGAGTTAAAAGAGAGGATACACAGCAATTGGGAATATAAACACGCTTCTCCGTGAATGCAGAGCCCAGAGTTTCATCCAGCCAGCCAGCCAGACTCAGAAATGTTATCGATATGCCGCATGGAGAGGGAGAAGCCCCTCTCCGCTTGGTGATCTGTCAGAGCCAAGTGAGCCTTCACCTTACCGAAGCTTCGTTTCGCTCACCCGGAACCTGCAAACTATCTAAGTAACTCGTATGCCACAGCTAATAAACCCCAATGCCAGTCTCAAGCCCATTTCGCCCGTCTCCGGGTGCTTCCTCGGATACGAGACATATGGGAAGCCGGTGCTCAGCGAAAGGCCTAGGTGTGTTCAGGCAAAAAAAAACCCATGGCAGTGAGTCAAACACAAACCAGGGAGAGAAAACTAAAAACCTCAGCAAGAAGTCGCGTCTGAAAGAGGAGAGGCAAGCCTACTAACAGCCGGTTTACCTGAGGTCGCGGACAGAGAGCCTCTCGGATCCAAAGCCAAACCTCAGCACCAACAACACAAGATGGCTACCGCGCTACCACGCAAGGTCATGTGACCTCACTGCCGTGGCCCCGCCCTCTTTCGGTAAGCTGGGTAAGAGGAAACGGCTCGCGGAAGAAGGAAGATCTTGCCTTCCAATGCGGCGCTCGCTGGTGTAGAATGTAGATTCTCCAGCTTTCTTTTTTTTCCTCTTCTTCTTTTACGACACATCCGCGCTCTCCAAAATCCTGAACTATATAAGTGGTGACTTAGCTTCATAGCGGCCGGGCTCACAGAATACGCTACGTCAAACCAAGAAAGCCGACACTGGTTTAGCCATGTGATCATATTGAAGAATTCCCTCTCCCGAAGAGGAAATGCCTTGCTCTGTCGTTTTTTTTTTAGATCCGTGTAATATATTTTTTTCCAGTGTCAGGCTGTTAAAAAACAAAAGTTGCGTATGTCTGGTTTTTTTTTAAATTTTTATTACGTTGTACTAGGATTTATTTATCATCGTAAACTTGATATAAGGTAGTTTGTTTTCAACACACAACAAAGGATTTATTTTATTGGAAAAGGCAGATTCCAACAGCAAAGACCATTATTAGATACTTCCAAAACAGTTCAGTAAGTGGGTGATCACACATGGCAGCTGCAAATTATAAGGTTCAACCGGAATGTTGGTCATCTATTCCAGCAAAATTTCTATCTAGTTGTTCTTGCTTAGTTTCTGTCTTCAAGCAAGAACAGCCTATAATTTTATTTCAGGACAGATGGAGTCAGGAACTCAAAAGTTCCCACACTTGGTTACACCCAATTTGCCCATCTATCTTACTCTTTCCTGTCGTTTGCCAAGTTGCTCCCTCTTTACAGATACCGGTGCTAACACTGGGGTTACAGCTCTACCTCTCTATTTTCTAGCATGCAATCTTATTTGCCATGTTGCATCTTGTTTGCATATTAAGAGTGGCTTTTCTGCACTCTCTAGTCTTTATACTGTGCTTTGGGCTGCAGAGGAAGGGAGTAAATAGATTCAGAGAGATATTGTAGGAGAATCAGGAATATTCAAAATTATGAACATTTATAGTTAATTATGGCAAGTTTACACATTGTGCTCAAATATATTTTTCGTGTTTTGTTTTAAAACTTTTATTAATAATTGTTAATACTGCCTTTTACCATTGTTGTATTCTGCCAGAGTCACTTGTTTATGAGATGGGTGGTCATATAAATTTGACAAAACCATGGGTAACCATGGCAGTAATGGGTTGCAAATCCCATCGCTACCGGTTCGTGCGTGCGCTCGAACGCATTCTTGTCTGGGGCAGGTGGGCGGAGCCTCCCGCCGCTACCGATTCATAGGTTTGGATAAAGTTCAGCTATATTGCCTGAGTTCATAATTGCATTAATCAATGAATCTTAATTTATAAGATATAATAGCTGAATTCAACTAGTATGCTATGTCAAAACCAAATGATTTGATGTGTATGAGCCTAGTCTGTTACTGAAATATTTCAACTATATATATATATATATATATATATATATATATATATATATATATATATATATATATATATATATATATATACACACACACACACGCACGCACACACACGCACGCACACACACACACACACACACACACACACACACACACACACACACACACTATAATGGATACTCCTTTCTATCTAAAACTTGATGTTGTAATAGATCGGGTATCAGCAACTTGCAGCTCCAAAGCTGCATGCGGCTCTTTCGCCCCCCTGCTGTGGCTCCATCGGGTGAACCCACCACTGGCTGGCCCCGCCCCTCACCCTCCCCTCTCAGTCACTCCTCGCCTGGCCTGAGAAGGTAAGGGAGACGGCGGGAGATGGAGACTCGCTCCATATTCCAGAGTGGGAGCAAAGCACCCCTGTACTTGCTGGGTCTCAAGGGCGCTTCTTCCGGCGGCTCGCTCTTGCCTCCCGGATGTTAGTTGCTGTGATGCCTCGCCTCCCAGCTGATCATCAGCGCGCTACCAGTCTGCCATCCTCGTTGGGCTTCGTAGCGGCAGCAGCACCAGAGCAACCGGCATGCACAGATTCAAGACATGCATGTTTCTCCCGGCCTCCTCCTGTGGTGGGGGAGGTGACAGTCCTGTGGCCAAGCATGGGGGTCATGCCTTGGATGGAAGGGGAAGACTCCGCAGTTGCCAGCACGCGCCTTGGTTGCCCTGCACCTGATCTGCTTCGGAGATGCTGTGGCTCCTGTCACTCCATTCGCGCATTGGCTCATCCCGGAGACCGAGTACTGGACAAGTGTAACGTCTGTGCCTGGCCCACCGGACCTTGCCAGGCACACAAGAATTGTTCTGTGCCCGATTTGTCCCAGATAAGTGGCTTTGTACCTGCATGAGCAAATTACATTCTGTCTGTTCTTGTACAAACACACACACACACAGATTCAATGGGGAAGAGCTGTCTTTTATATCCAAACACGTATTCTTGCAGCAACCTGCTCTTGCACATGGATGCAGAATGGCTGGGAAGGGGGCTGCTTTACAAACATGAACTCACTTGTTGAGGTTTTTTTTAAGGATTCTTAGAACAGATCTTTCACATCTGTTCCTCTCTCTTTCTCTCCGGTCGTCAGATTCCCATCACCAGTTCAGGGGTTCCTTCCCTCCCCGGGGGGGGGGGGGGGGGGGCAAAAAGAGAGAAGAGGCACAAAGAGAGAAAGAGAGAAAAAGAGAGGAGAGAGAGAGAAGAGATACAAAGAGAAGAGACAGAGAAGAGAGACACAGAAAAAGACACACAGAAGAGACACAGAAAGAGAGGGGACAGAGAGAGGGGGGGAGACAGAAAGGGAGGAGACATAGAAAGAGAGGAACATGACACATCGCAAAGTTTTTCCCTTCGTGGAGCTGTGGTGGGTGTGGCCTGCGTGTGACGCATTTGTCCTGGAGTCATGTGATCATCTTTTGTGAATTTCTAACAAGCAAAGTCAATGGGGAAACCAAAATCACTTATTTATTTATTTATTTATTTATTTATTTTGGAATTCTTATATGCCGCCCAACTCCCTAAGGACTCAGGGCGGCGTACAACAGTGAGAAAATACAAGAATAACCAAAATCTAAAAAGTTAATTAAAAGCAAATATAAAAATTAAAACACACTATAAAAAGAATCATCACCAACCATTCAACATCATACATACTTGGGGGGTGGGCTCGAATGAATTAAGCTCTACCCCCCGCCTGCAGGAAAAGCCATGTCTTAACAGCTTTCCGGAAGGCCAGCAGAGTGGGGATAATTAACAAACATGTTACTAATTTAAGAAGTGCAATGATTCACATAACTGGCAGGAAAGGTCATAAAATGGGCAAAACTCACTGAACCATCTTGCTTAACCATGGAATTTTTGGACTCAATTGTGGTTGTAAATCAAGATTACCTGTAATCCCAACTAAATAAATGAACAAAGCAATCTCTAAAGGATGCATTTCAGTCATCTAGTCTTAATAATGCAAGAGTTTTAATTAATTGCATCAGATTCTTCCTAATTTATTGCAAATGGAGTATCACTCTGCTGGTAACAGGAGCTAAATGTTACTTGTATTTTAAGATTTGTGTTCTTTTTCTTTCTTTGATCTATCAATAGCATGTCTTTCACTTTATTTGAAATGCTTAGACAGATGCAACTTGGTAAGGATGGTATTCATTTTCCATATAAGCCTTGCTTACAATAAGTTATTCAATTTTTAAAGGTCAGAAATGAGACCAAACACTCTTTAAAAAATATTTGCCATTTATAAGGATATTCATTACTTCATAGGTTTTAGGAGCTCAAAGCAAGCAGCGCATTTCCCATTTCCCCCCACAGCAATAACCCTATGAGGTTGGCAGGGTACAAAACACTAAGTTTCTGTAGCTGCAGGTGAACCTAGTATTCTGGTGCCAAACCAGTTCCTGAATGACTACATTACATTGGCTGTCAAAAATTGTTAAATGTTTATATCTTTCCTCCAGGATCTCTGAGAACAAATAGCATTCCCTTCTCCCATTTTAACATTTGAGGGTGGGCTGAGAATGTGTGATTGGCCCAAAGTTATCAGTGAACTTTTGTGATAGGATTAAACCTGAGGCTTCCTAACTTTAGTTCAGCATGTTAACTGCTATGCTGCACTGACACTCAGCTCTCTTATAGCTATAAATAATTATAAATAATGGTATGAGGTAGTGCTTACGGTTCTATTCTCCTTACGCATGAAAGATGGCTGGATGACTTTGGGCCACTCGCGCTTTCTCAGCCCAACCTATTTTGTAGGTTATTATTGTGGTGAAAATAGAAGCAGGAAAAAGCATTAAGTATGTTCGCCGCCTAGAGTTACTTATAAAGGAATAAAAGTGGGATAAAATTAAATAAATATAGTTGAATATAAATATCAGGGACTTCTATCCTCTGCTAAACAATTTTTTCTCATCTCAAATTTCTCTTCCTTCCTTCATTATGTATGATATTTAAAGTGATAAGAACTTGCACATTCAAAGCTCACTTTCCAAGAATAGAATAGAATAAAATTCTTTATTGGCCAAGTGTGATTGGACACACAAGGAATTTGTCTTTGGTGCATAGGATCTCAATGTACATAAAAGAAAAGATACATTTGTCAAGAATCATGAGGTACAACACTTAATGGTTGTCATAGGGTACAAATGAGCAATCAGGAAACAATATTAATATAAATTAATATTGATTGTAATTTTATCACTAATGCGTGCCCATAGCAACCTATCTATTTCCCTCTCCTCCACTGCCATCTTACAATACCTTCCCAATTGACTAAAATTAACTGTGAAAAAACTCCTCTCAAATATAACTCTGTAAATGTTTTTAAATAATCAGAACAATGAGCATAATATAGAATAAGATTTAAACACTGGTTTTTTTTGTTAATTGTTAATTTTGTTATTTAAAGTTTCAGCAAAAGAAAAATACAGCTTGCAAAGAGAAAGAAGAATTTCATTTGCTCTAATTGTTTCTCCCATTCCATTTATTGGCTGGTATTTATGACAAATTTCTACATGAAATAATATTTGCAGTTCAAACTGAGTACAGAAATAATCCACTAGGCGGAGCTCAAAGAAAAGAAGTTTCAGCATATTTCAATGAAATGTGCTATAATTTGCCATTTATATTTCCTCAGACTGCCTTCCTGTCTCCGTTTTCTCAAAGGCATTTTCAATAAACAAGGACCTATCACAGACTTTAAAATTTCCAAAAACATAAACTCTTTGTTAGCTTTCTAGAAAAGGATTTCTGAAGTTTTGATGCCTGCTTCCTCTGGAATAAACCAAATTAAGGCAGCTAGTTATAGACTCATTAAACAGAAGCTTCAGCATGGTTGTACTAATACATACTCATTCAGATCATGTCAAAGCAATTTTATAAACTGTGGAAATAGTTGACATTACAGTCAAATACTAAATAGCAACACATCAAAAGCAAGTACCGTATTTTCTGGTGTATAAGACGACTGGGCGTATAAGAGGACCCCCAACTTTTCCAGTTAAAATATAGAGTTTGGGATATACTTGCCA
Organism: Diadophis punctatus similis; assembly: GCA_023053685.1. Taxonomy (NCBI): domain Eukaryota; kingdom Metazoa; phylum Chordata; class Lepidosauria; order Squamata; family Dipsadidae; genus Diadophis; species Diadophis punctatus. The sequence continues at coordinate 4,851,459 of JALIGW010000033.1, forward strand.
TATAAGACTACCCCTCTTCCAACGCACACCAAATAAAAATTAAAAAATTTGTGCTGCTTCACTACAGTCCTCAGGAGCAAGATCTGAGAGGCAGAGAAGGAGGTACGGTAATAGGATACAAGGGCGGGCCAGACGTGTTTGCGCTACCACTCTGATAGTAATGAGGAATGCTGGGCACCAGCTCTTTCAGTTTCGAATAACAGTCGTTCATGTTGTAGAGCAAACTCATAGGGTCGTCCGCCGGGGTTTTACTTCGGGATATCCCCAGACTGTGTTCCGAAAGGCTGTTTTTCCAGACGGATCGCACCGGACTAAAGGCTTTCATGCTGCAGAAGACGGAAGAGCGGGCCGGCGTTGCCTGCTTTTAAGCCCACCGCACACTCCGGAACGGATAAGAATTTGTCGCCTTCAGCACTGCCTGCCTGCTTCTCTCCTTCCACCCTGCAGTTTCCCACTGTACAGTCAGAATGAAGTTAAGCCCCCCTGCTCCTGCTTTTATAGCCCTAGCCCAGAAGTCTTCAAACTCAGCAACTTTAAGACTTGTGGACTTCAACTCCCAGAATTCCTCAGCCAGCCTGTGCTGGGCAATTCTGGGAGTTAAACTCCACCAGTCTTACAAGTTGCCAAGTTTGAAGAGCCTTGCTTTGAAAAGTCTCTTCGCAGCAATTAACATACCCAGCTCTTTTTAAAGACCTCTTTACGATGCATCCCATTATAACCCGCTAAGCAGCCAATTAGGTTGTTAGCTGACAAATTGTCATTAACCACAAAGCAAGTCCCTCTCCCGGTGGCCGGGAGAGGGACTTGCTCCTGCCTTTGAAACGGGCAAAGCTTAAAGGGGGAGGAGGGTTGGTGGGGGGAGGCGGGGCTTGCTACGTGTGCGGCCGCCTTCCTATTGAGTCAGAGGCGCATTACGAGCTGCCTAGAAAGTGATTGTAACAACCAGAAGCCCGGAGAGCGGAGCTAGTCAAGGCGGGCGTTGAGATTAACGCACCAGGAGAAAGTAAAAGAATCTTGGGAGGCTGAACGTTCCAAAGAAGTTACATTCTTTGTAACTTTGTACATACAAACGGCTGCCCAAGAGCTCGCACTTTCTCACGGAGGCAGTGGATCTTGCCGCCCTTCCTGGAGGGGGGCAAAGAGGAGGAGGAGAAAGACCGGGGGGGGGGGGTTTAAGCAGGGGCAAAGAAAATGAATTGGAGTTTTAATAAATCGCAGAGTCTGCGATATTTCAGTTACAGTGCGGCGGGGTGTGTGGGGAGAGAGATCTGCTGAGCCTCGGTTGAACCCGAGGCAATCTCGAAAGGACTGTAAGAACGAAAGGGAGTGAAGCGGTCATTTGGTTACAAATTTATTCAATCAATTCCACGCGGGAAATCCAGGTCGGGGCATTCTGCACCACTGGCTGGCATTCTTCACAATCATAGCCAGGGTAAAGAGTGGATTGAAATAATCTTGCTTTTCAGCACCCAGCGTATAAAACGACCCCCGACTTTTGAGAAGATTTTCCTGTGTTAAAAAGTCATCTTATACGCCAGAAAATACGGTAAGAACAATTTAGTCTTGGGCTCATAAGAAGTATACTTTCTGGGATTCATACCAGATATATTCATGTGATCATAGCAATAATTTTAATGTTATTGACAAAACAACAGAGTTAATGGGAATTCCACAAATATAATTCAGTTTTGATCTTGATAATAATTATTGATTCATATTTTTCAGAGCATAAATGTAAACCCATTTTCCCTAAAGGAGGCAAACTTTACTTTGATACAAGATTTCAAATTTAGTCCCCACCAGTTTTTTAAAAATGTATTTACATATGTAACACAAAAAAAAAACCAAACTTTGTGATGTATAAAAACATTTATTATAAATATTTTAGCTAAAACATGCTATTTTTATCAAATATAATCTGTGGATTTGCAAATAGTTTCAATTACTAGCAATTCTTTTACCCACTATTATATATTCAACAGGCTGCTTTTTTATTATTTTGCACTCACAGTTTAGTATCACAGTATAAAAAGCTAAATGTGAAAACAAAGAAATAGAGAATATATTTGTTTGCAATCTGAAGATTAGTAAAGCAGCAAGCATTTTTCTTCTCTATGTATGTAGACATACACATGTGTAAATTCTGTATACAATAGAAGCTTGTTGAACTATATTACAGGTTCTGCTTTTGAAATCTAGTTTTTCTTGCAAACAAACTGTTGGAACTGGCAAATAATTTCACCATCTTATGAAAGTGGTAACTCTGCAAAAAGGAGTTTAATTCTTGATAAGGATCCACAAGTAGTATGAGGATTTCCAGAGTGGAAAGCTAATGTGCCCTACCCAGTGTTTCCCAACCTTGGCAACTTGAAGCTATCTGGACTTCAACTCCCAGAATTCCCCAGCCAGCATTCGCTGGCTGGGGAATTCTGGGAGTTGAAGTCCAGATAGCTTCAAGTTGCCAAGGTTGGGAAACACTGCCCTAAACTATACTGCTCCCTTAATCTCATAGATAGAAATTTCGTCACTTGTTAAAACTCAATGACACAGAAAGAAAAAAAAGGAAAAAAGGTTCTGATCCCCATGCAAATCATATAAAAGAATGTGACCACAAAAGTACAGAACTAAGGCAGAAGACCTAAGATCAGAACTGTTCCTTGCTTCGTTACAGAGAAAAGAGGAAAAACTGAAGGTTGAATGTTTTATTCTTGATATGTATTCAGCATTCTTAAATAGCAGCTTAGATTCAGAAAAATACACATGGAATTTCACTTGTGCAGTTTGGATTTCCTGTCTCCTCTTTCCAGCTGTAGCCTGTGGTGTCCCTTAAACATTTTCTCATGAATGTCATGGAAAAATTGAGAGGTATTTAAGTCTAACTTGGGGGCAGAATGAAAAAACATAACTGTCATTCAGCTAAGAATATTTTTGGATTGCAGCAAAAATCTAAAACTAGAAATTTTCTTTATCCCATCCTCCCCAGTACCACCATTAGCTCGGTTTTCTAATACCAGTATACAGAGCACTTGGAATTGGAGCATTCCAGCTTATCTGAGAAGCAAAGCCTTATTGTGAAAGTAAAGCAGAGCCAAGCATTCTATAGAAAGAAATTCTGAAGAATATTTTATAACTATTGAAGCAGGATTGTTTAGAATGACAAAAAATGAAATTACCAGTATTCGATTTGTTTATAAGGAGTTTCAGCATCTGCCAATGGGACTTCATTATTAGGACATTTAATTCTTCTAAACAATTATTATTAGAGTATAAGGCCTATTGGAATTACATCTAGCACTTGCAATTTCTGAATGCTACCATTGGTGGCACATCCTCCAGCACCTAAATAGGAGCTTCAAAAAGAAAAAAAAAGAAAGAAAAAGAGGCATCATATCACTTCTGTTTCCATTTAGAGAGATGTCTAATCACAGACAAAGCTTGTAAGAATGTACACCAATTTCTGGTGACAGATTGTTTCCATTACGGAGTAAATGCTGACTTGAGTTCTCGGAAGGCTGCTTTGCGGTGCCGTCTTTCCTCTTCCTCACGTTTTCGCTCATCTTGTTCTGCTTTTATTTCTGCTTCAAACTTGCTTGCTGAAGACAAAGCTTGAACCTAAAATTCAGGTATAAAATGGTAATATCGTTATTAGCATTGTAACAATTGTAAAACACGCTGTATTCAGTGGGGCTTATAGAGGTAAACAGCTTGTGCAGAGAGAAAAAATTAACTTCATTTGTGAGTAGCATTACAATGGCCACATTCCAGAATCAAGACACATATCTGATTTGATTTAAATAACAAAATTCATTTTGTGTCATTGTTTTCTACACATTTAACAATTTGTGGTGACTTTTGGAAAACCCCGAGACACCTTACACGTTTTTACCTTTGCTTCAAAAAAGTTTTTGGCTCCTTTTACTCCTTCAAGAGCCACATCTATTTCAGAGAGCTTTGCTAAAGCCATCAATCCACTGTCTTCTTCAAGTTCTCCAGCTGCAGCTTTATGGAAAATCAGAAGAAACTAGGGGAAATAAGACAATAGGAAATTCTTTAGAAAAAATAAATCAATAAAATTAAACTCCAAGTCTAAGATTGGAGATTGCATTTATTAAAAAAATGTATTTATTTAGGGGTCCAAGTAGATAAAGATTTGTGGCTAGATCATCCCTTATTTAAATGTTTATTTAAAAGCTCCCATAACTATAGCAACTGTAGATATATACACACAGAGGACACTACACTGGGGAAGATTAGGTTAACATTTTTCTGCAATATTACTTCCCTTACTCCTCCCACTCAAAAGTTGGCAGCAGCAATTGGTATCTGTGAGCAACTGCTTAGTACTTCAAGCAGCACCAGGTAGCTGTGATATAGCCAACACCATAAAATAGTTCCCATTAATGCCTTCTAGGACATTGATTGGAATTTTTTTAAAAAGCCCCATTCTGCTGAAATATTGCCATTACAGTCTGGTAAATCCACTAGGGCCTACTGACAGAGGAAGAGACCCATCAGATAAATGTTTTGTCCCAACTTCCCCACAAACAACTAAGAACAACATGTAACCTACAGCTTCTCTAAGGAAGGCTATTAAAAATAAATAATTTATGAGAGAGGAATAAAGAATGCACTTTTAATCTCCCTTATTCTGATGAGAAACCCAAGACCAAAGAGAAGTTCAAAAGAAGACCAAAGATGCTATTAAATTTTAGTGTGATATTTTATTCAAAGTTATTGCTTCTAGTTAGATTATATTCCAAACTTCAACATATCCATATATTCAATGGATTCAACTGTATTTCCACTTTACACAGAGACAAATTATACACCCTTAGCAGATAAAACCACAAAATAATTTATCAAGTTCTACAGACAATTCCGGCTGCAACTTTTACTACATATAATTGATAGCACTGATTTCATTATTACTCTGTGCAGAATTCATATTTTTTCACTAGGGGACAGTAGAATCTAATGATACCAATAATTATAGTTTTTTTAATCAGGAAGTTAAGCATCTGGCAGAACTTTTTGTTCCCAAGCTTTCATTCTTTTTCCCAGTAGCTTACTAATATAGCATCTGAAATAAAAAATTTAAAACTCCCTAAATGCCCCAGGGATGGGTGGGAGAAGATTACAAAACTGCTAAACTGTTTTAGGCCATAGTTAGAATGGGTGTATTCATCCAACCATGTAGTACTATTTGCTAGGACAGTACTTAACAATTCCTCAGTGAGTCACATTCTCTGGCTCAACATGCCTGTAAACAAATACTTTGCCACGATGATGAAGTCATTACTCACTGCAATACAGTACAGAGACTAAAGACTATTGTAGGATGGAGGGACTGAGCTAACATATCAACATATTCCCCTCTCAGAATACCAGTTTGTTCCTAATATTAAACAATCTACAGAAACTTTCATGCAGTGGGAAAAACAAACAATTATGAAGATGTCTTCTTGGAGGAAATTAGCAATTTAATCCCCTTGCATATTTTGGCATGTTTCCCATAACAAATGGAGGACTTGAAATCTCCTACCCGTGGTGTCTTATTTCAAGAGAAACCATGAGTCATCCTATCGTAATGTTGTGCCTTCTTCGATGGCTTGGTTAAGTTACAGTACCTTCCACCATTCTTGAGCTGTCAGAAAATTAAATTTGCATAAAATGTCTCTATTGGCAATATCTGTCCTGCCTTTATAGCATCTGTTCAACCTCACTGCCAAATGGTAATGCCTTAATTCCAATTGTGCAATAATGGAAAGCCATTAAATGAATCATCACCCCCACCTCTCTCTCTCTCACACACACAAACTTTTTCAATATGATAAAAATCAATATATTAAGATGGGTGGCTGATAAATGCCTAGATGGCTAAGCCATCTGTTAAAATCTGGTATTTCCCAAGCCATTAAAGGGTGATCAGTGGAATGAATGCACTCATCAATAAAATGGGACAGACTCTCTAGTCTTGCTAGATCAGGGGTCCCCAACCCCCAGTCCGTGGACCGGCACCAGTCTGCAGCATGCCAGAAACCAGCCCATGCAAATAAACAAAGCCCCATCCGCAAGATGCAGGCAGCACATGAAACCACACCCCCTTCAGTCAGCAGAAAAACCTCTCTCCATGGAACCATCCCCTGGTTCCCAAAAGGTTGGGGGCCACTTTGCTAGATAGTTCCCCAGCGTGACAATAAGCAGGGTAGCCGGTTTCCTTTGATCGTAGGTTTGATTTTTTTTAAAGAGGGCTCAGCCTACCTCAAAACAAGCTTATCAAACAGCCAATCTCCCACCTTTCATGCAACTCTGGCAATTAGCTTCTGGATAAGCTTATTTCTGCTGTGGAAATAGGCCCACCTGGCAGCTGATTGTCAGAGCTGCCCAGTGCAGCCTTCTCTTGCTTTACTGATAACTCACCTCATCAATCAGATGACAGGTTGTTTTAATAGTAAGTTTTATAGTCTTTTGAAACTGGAGTTTCTTTCTGGAGGATTAAAAAAAATGGAGCAGAGGAAATTGCCCAGAGCCAAAGTAAAGTGTGTCAGAATATACTCACCATTACACTGTCATGGATCACTGCTGGCTTAATGGACAAAAAACTATTTTAGATTAGAGCAGCTAAAGATGATTTCCGCCTGTTTCATTCATGGGCTGGAATGTGATAAAGGCAAAGTCAAAGGAACTTGGCAGATAGTCTAGTGCAGGGGTAGGCAAAGTTGGCTCTTCTATGACTCATGGACTTCAACTCCCAGAATTTCTGAGCCAATCATGCTAGCTTAGGAATTCTGGGAGTTGAAGTCCACAAGTCATAGAAGAGCCAACTTTGCCTATCCCTGGTCTAGTGGTTAAGACATTAAAGGGAGTTCTGGACCTGTCTTAAGCATGAAAGCCAGATGGGTGAATTTGGGTCAATCTCAGTCCAATCCACCTCACAGGGTTGTTGTTGTGGGGAAAATAGAAGGATGTAGGAGTATTAGGTATGCTTGCGACCTTGAGTATACTACAATTACTAAGATCTAGGTGGCTGAGATGGGAAGGTAATTTCTAGCAATTGTACACACCTGGAATTCTGGTGTGGTATCAATACAGACTCAATATTTGAAGAGAGGGAATTTTGAAGTTAATGGCTGACAACCACATAGCCACTGAATCATCTCAACCCTTGTTTCAGATTTTTATCTTCTTAGCATGATAAAGATGTTCTTGACTAAGGGAGTTTATTTTCTGCCATAGTTGCCATGACAAGCCCATAGAAATAGAACAATATGGTTTATTTCTTGATATAACGAGGTCAAGAAACTGCCTTTTGTAAGAAATTAGTTATAGAATTGACTTGGAATTTTAAACATTTAGGCCAGCTTCTGAAACCCTTTGCTGAAGAACAGAATACATAGTTGGCCAAATTAAAGCAATTTTGCCAGTTCCTGCATCTAAGTCATGTTCATTACTCCTGAATTGATGCATTTTCTCCAATTCATTGGTCTAATTCATGAATAAACAGAACTTCAGTGCAAGGAAGCTGGTACAAACATAAAGTTTAGCATTTTATCCATGCTGGCAATTTTGTATCAATAATAATTCATTAACTGAAAAGTTGTACAGAATTTAACTGAGAAAGCATCCCGGTTATATTATGTAAGTCCTTGACAATAAGGACTTGCTTAGTGACTATTCAACGTTATTCAAAAGCTACTTAGACCCAGTTCCAAAGGTATAGCTGCTGTAGGCTGCCTGCGATCGTTCACCCTTGAATTGCAGGGATGCTATAGTGTGTCCCCCCATATCTCCCTCCCTCATTGGGTTCCTGTAGGCTTTGGGCCTGCTTCACCACCAGGCCCACAGCCGCCTCCTCACTTGCCTTTCGAAGATTTCCAAAGCATGGATTAGGGAAGGGGGGCAGGCCACTCTGTTCCTGGGCCGTGTGGCGCCATTTCCAGAAGTGGCTGCCATTCTTAGGATAGCTCATTGAATTGTGGCTGCTCTGAAAATGGCGGTTACTTTCAGGATCTCACTACATGGCCCAGGAACGGAGGAGCCTGCACTCCTTCCCTAACCCAAGCTCCAGAGATCTTTGAAACATAAGTGCATAATTAGTGACATAGGATGAGGAGAAGGGTGTGGAGCCTGCTGGGGAGGGAAGCAGACCCAAGGCCTGCAGGGACCCTGAGGAGCAGGAAGTGGAGCACAGGGTGCCTCGGGGTGGAAGACCTGGCATAAATCAAGATTAACAACTTCATACAACACCTTCACAAGAAAGCTTCCTTATATATTTATTATTAACAAGCAGCTCTTCAAATTCAGTGACACTCTAGTTCACAGAATACAAATGTAGCCCAGTATGTACACAGGCATAGCTGTTTGTAGGGGAATTATAGTTCTTAGAATTATCAGGCAGATTTCCCCCATTTGACCACAAGAATAGAGAAACGCATTGTAAATACCCATTGACAGAGCAAAAAAGAGAGGCACATGGGAATGACTCATCTAAACAGCTGGAAGAGGTCAGATGGGAGCTGCCAAATCCAAATCATCTCTATGCACAGGAATAGAAAAAGTTCTCTCTAGATAAGTAGCTAGTGATTTCACAATGTTCACATTGACATGACTTTTTAGAGCTTCTTCACAATATTATACCAGTATTTACGGATATAATTCGTACAATCTGTATATGTTCAGGTACCAAATAAAATCACTATTCAGGAAATAAAGAAAGCAACATATCTGTAGCAAAGCTTCAAATCCAGACACATCATATTCTAGTGTTTAAAGATACTAGAATAAGGTACCCTTTAGAATTCTCAAAGAACAACTGTTATTCCAGAAACCTCTGACATGAATAAATTCCTCTTGAAAGAATCTAAGACAACTTGCATTTGCAAGTCTATATATTACTAGGTTACAAATGCAGATTCCATTTTACTCTGCTAGTAAGGTTACAAGTTCTGGGCTGCAAAATTAAGGATGACCACCAGGTGGTAGTAATATACTAGAATTTTCAGTACGGTTTTGCAAAATCTAGTGTCTATAGCCCAGATCAGGTAGCCCTAGGGGTAGTGACAATCTTTTTAGGAAAAAAGGGAGAGCAAATCAAATATTTCACAGCAAAAAATAGACGTTTAGATGAAACATAGCACAGGGTGGATAACAACAAGGAAAAACCACAGATATGTAATCATTATTCCTGATGAAATAAATTACTTGTAGCAAGTTTGCTGTTTAATATGCATGTTATTCACTTTGAGAGCTGGTCTGGAATGGTATGTGGCAATTAGTTACACATTGATAGAGGGATAATTGGAAGAAGTAAAAATTAACTTTATTAAATACCAGATGTAAAAATAGATCGGAATTAAAAATTAACTTTATTAAATACCAGATGTAAAAATAGATCGGAATAAATTACCATTGCAAAACTATAGAACACAACAACTCAGGGATTTCCATGCCTTTTCCCTAGTAGCACACATTCAATGCTGGTGAAATATAAAGTGCTTGCTAATATGCAAGATGAAATGTTTTTGTTCTTCTTCCATGTCTGAACAACACTGCTTTCATCTCATCCCTAACCCACATCTGAGATACCGCTAAGTTTCCCTTAAGTGTTCTGATGCTAAACTGGTGCTTTTCGCATAGCAAGCCTTGTCTACCCTTCCATATGGGCTTAGTGTTCTTTCAAAATTGCACCCCTGTATATCCATGCAGTGATTAACAAATGTCCTCCCCAAGGCTCGTGACAATTATAAACAGGAGGAGAGCAAAATGGCTTTACCTAACTGCTCTGCATACCCAAAATTAGGACTCCACCATAGGACAGAAAGCAGGACAGGGATCAGCAGTAAGGTAGTAATGTGTAGTATTGCCATTACAGTTTTATTGCTTACTCAAGATCAAGTGAATAATGCTTTAGATCAGCGGTTCTCAACCTGGGGGTCGCAACCCCTTTGGGGGTAGAACAACCCATTCACAGGGGTCGGGAGACTTTGCCCGGACACCGCCATTTGGGTTCTTTTACCCTCTGCGCATGCGCAGAGGGTAAAAGAACCCAAATGGCGGCGGGCGCGGCGGCGGGGTGGGTCGCAGTGGGGTCGCGGGTCATGGCATTAGGAAGGTTGAGAACCACTGCTTTAGATGAACTACACTGAAAGGCTTTAAGAGTTCTTTTTATTATTACAGTAACACATCAACATAAAGTCATAACTTTCAATTACTCTGACTATTACATCTCAAAGTAGTCATTTATGAATTAAAACAAAAGATGAGAAATAAATATTCAGGTTAGTCCACAATCCAATTGACTAATCTTTTTATTTGCTCCACATTAACTCTAATACTGTAGACTTGTTTCAAAAAATGATCTATCCTTTTATTATACCATTCCCCTGCTGCACAACATCTATGCTACAGCTATACCAGAGTGGTAGGAATTTCCTTTGCCCTTCAAGGTAGATCAATTAGGAATGTTATGTATGTAGATTATTACTTTTATTGTAAAGTTACAGTCACAAAATCTTCCAAGTATGAATGTGTCCACCCCCTTTCCCTTTATCTCCTTTCATTTGACTGTTGTCTTGGTAGTAGCTCTTCCACCTGTGTCTCAAGATCAGGCCTGTCAAACTGGCGGCCTATGGGACGGATGCATCACATGCAGGCCACATCCACCACGGCTCCACAAAGACAAAAATTGTCGCGATATGTCACGTGATGCGATCAAATTTGACACCCGTGCTCAAGATCATTCCCTCTATGCCTTGCTAGTAGTCTCAAGGAGATTTAAACTTACCTTCCCTTGTGAAGAGTCTGATCAGCCAGAGAAATTCCTGAAATTTCTGAAGAGAATTTCTTAGGAGAATTTGGATATTCTACTCTTAAACAATTCAGGATTTTATTGATTAAAGCCAGTATGTGAAATATTCCCAGAAACAGATAAAATCCAGTGAAATTTTTTTTAATCTAGTGCCATGCAATATTCTTTATCTTTTCAAAAAGAGTTCCATGCAGAATTATTATAAAATTAAGCATATATATGGCCACACTTGGAATACTGCATTCAGTTTTGGTCACCACGATGTAAAAAAGATGTTGAGACTCTAGAAAGAGTGCAGAGAACAGCAACAAAGATGATTAGGGGATTGGAGGCTAAAACATATGAAGAACGGTTGCAGGAACTGGGTATGTCTAGTTTAATGAAAAGAAGGACTAGGGGAGACATGATAGCAGTGTTCCAATATCTCAGGGGATGCCACAAAGAAGAGGGAGTCAAGCTATTCTCCAAAGCACCTGAGGGTAGAACAAGAAGCAATGGGTGGAAACTAATCAAGGAGAGAAGCAACCTAGAGCTAAGAAGAAATGTCCTGACAGTTGGAACAATTAATCAGTGGAATAACTTGCCTCCAGAACTTGTGAATGCTCCAACACTGGAAGTTTTTAAGAAGGTGTTGGATAACCATTTGTCTGTAGTGGTGTAGGGTTTCCTGCCTAGGCAGGGGGTTGGACTAGAAGACCTCCAAGGTCCCTCCAACTCTGTTATTCTGTTCTCTGATATCAGTAGAACTGGGGGGGAGATACTTCTTTCCACATTACCTATTGAAGTTGAGAAAGGGCACTCCAAAACAGCACTTTTGAAAATAATCTGTGCAAAATCTGATAACAAATAAGATTCTTCCCAATTGAGAGGGAAACTGTGGGCCTCCCCATATTTGAGATCTAGTCCTAGAGTGAAGGAACCTGTTGATACCAATCTGCCCTTGCCCCAAATTGTTCCTTCCAGATTCCAATTCATTGAGTACAACAGGCTACATTTCCATTTAGCGAATTACCCGAGTATACTATTTGCAACTAGACAAAATCAAATAATTTGTATATATTTCTCTGGCTTTTTATATTCAGGGAGATCCAAGCTATATGTTCATAAGAACTAATGCTTTGGGCATCTTCACAATGTTTGGTCATTTTCACAAAGCACTTCTCCTTAATTATATAACAAACAGTTATATCTCATAGCATATTGCCAGACTCCTTGACTCTCTGGGATGTGTCAAGCAGTCTCTTATGGACATCTGACTATTAATTTGGGAGTCAGTTTACATTACAAATATTAAACAATTAAAACCATTATCGTAGGTGTATGTCTATGCAATTTCACTAATGTCAGCCTGTTGCTAATTTTTAAAATACTGTATGCCTCCAGAGGGATTTTGAGTGAAGTTCTTTTCTTCCCACATACAGTACAAAAACATAGCATACATTGTTTAAAGTGGATGATTCCCTTAAACTTTTGTTCCATAAAGAATGGTTTTCACAATGCATGTACGATATCTGAATGAAAGAGGCACTTGTTTTGTGCAGGACTATCCACTTTGTACCATGCCATAACATCTGAAGTTGAAGAACGTTATTTGGATGTCTTTGGGTAGTATCCAGCAAGTGAATATTGCCTATTTTTGTAGGGGATAAGAGGTTCTTCCTGTCCTCCTAAATACAGATCAGATCCAAAACTCAACTTCACAGGAAGATGTGAACGATGCTTTATTGTAGGCTAAAATAACAAAATTTCACAAGTCTGATTGTACTTCTCCTTCCTTCCCTCTTACACTCCACTGAGTCATGCAGGGGCCAACCTGATTGTTTTCTTAATATTATTTCTGTTCCAAGGACTTAAGTAACACTTTTGTCTTTTTTGCTTACAAAATGTTTCTGAACATTTCTTCCAAGTCCCCTTCCCTGACTCTGTACATATATACAATTCACCCCTTAGTTCTTAATTTCAACAAATGAATGGCTCTGATATGGATAAAATATTATTTATGTGCCAAACATGGTTCAGAAAACATCATTTGAATTGTCTTCTGATTCTGGTTTGGATATTACAGTAATCCCTATTGTGCTCAATGCAGAATGTGTCTGAGTGATTGGAGCATACAAGGGGAAAGAGAAAGAGGAGGAGAATAGGAAGCTTATAAATCCATGGCATGATCCCTACAATCCAACTATACTTACCCAATATACTGAGTCAAAACCAAGCAAATTCGAGCATATCTTAGTGTTTAGTAAGAACAAAAGTGACGTTGGCTTACCTGAACTGTCTTCTCTGTGCGCTGCGGGGAGAGTCCAAGCAATGGGTTAACTTCCTTGGTTGCCATGGGGACTGAGTTAATTAATTAATTAAACACGCCCTCTCTGCTCCACCGGCTGTGATGATCCAGTTTCAAACGAAGGCGTGTACATCCATCCAAGTCAAAACAAGAATCCAGAAACCAGCGACCCTGGACCAAGAAGCCAGGGCAGGTTTGGACTCTCCCCACAGCGCACAGAGAAGACCATTCAGGTAAGCCAACATCACTTCTCCTGTGCGCTGCTAAGGAGAGTCCAAGTAATGGGATATACCCAAGCTTAAGTCTCATGGGTGGGAGAAGGCTGGTCCAGGGGAGCAGAAGTGGAGCAGACCCTCTGAAGAACCCGCCGCCCAAAAGCCGCCTCAGCTGAGGCAAACACATCCAGTTTGTAATGCTTGACATACGGTGAAGGAGTCGTCCAGGTGGCCACCCTACAGATTTCCTCAATGGATGCCTGCGTGGCCCAGGCCACTGAAGTGACTGCGCTATGGGTGGAATGCGCTGTTGTCCTACTGGGGACCGGCCTGGACTGGCCCTTGTAGGCCCGGACGATGCAGGCCTTCAGCCAGCTGCTGACAGTTTGGGGTGAGACCTTGCGACCCATGGAGGCCGGCTGAAAGGCGACAAACAGCGCCTCGGTTTTTCGGAAAGAAGCTGTCCAGCGAATATAGATCCGTAGAGCCCTCCGAACATCCAATGTATGCCAACGATGTTCCAACGGGTGACTCGGATTGGAACAAAAGTCTGGAAGGATCACCTCCTGAGCCCAATGAAACCAGGAATTCACTTTAGGTAAAAAGGAAGGATCCAGACGCAGGACGACCCTATCTGGATGAAAATGGCAGAGGTCGTGGCGCACTGAGAGCGCGGCCAACTCTGAAACAGTTGAGAAGGCAACTGTTGGGGTGCCTGTTGCTGGGGCACCTCTGCTTGCTTCTGGGCCTTGGCAAACTGCTTTTCTAAGGCACGGAGCCTCCTCTCCGCATCTTTTAAGGCTGCTGCAGATGCCTGCTTTTCAGTGGTTTTGGAGGCCTTTTCCTTAGCAGCCCTATCTTTAGAGGAGGTCTGGATTTTGGCTGTGGCTTTTTTTGGGCAAGATGGAGAGGAGGATTCCTGTCCCTGAACAGATTTTCCAGAAATGGTGAGATCAAGGGAGCCCAGTGCTGCCACAAAAATTCCAAGGACTACACCCCTAGGCTGGGAGGAGTAGTACCCTGAGGCAGGGACTCCAGTCAGAAACTGGGTAAGTATATAAACAACACTGTCTCCAGATCCCTGGAGACAGCACTCACCCCAGGCAATCTGAAGGCAAAGCGGTAAGCGGGTGGAACAAGCAGGAACAAAATCAGCAGCTTACCAAAACAAAAATGCCAACAAAATGGCGGACGGCAGCAACGCGGGAGAATTCATCTCTCAAAATGGCGTTCAGCACTAATAGGAGCCAAACACTTGCAAGAATGGCCAAACAAAATGGCCACTGGGAGAAAATCTGCCCGGCAACAAGCAGCACTCACAGGAAATCTACGAAATTGACTCTGATGCAATCCAAAATGACCACCGGCAGCCACAGAGCCGAAACGAGCCTTACCGCTCCGTTTTAAAGTGGAAATGCCGATACTCTAAAAGGCACAAGCTCCTTTGCAAGACAGCCAGAAAAAAAGGAGAGGACTTGCCTCTGCCTACTGCCGCTTTGCTAGAGTGTAGCCCCTCGAGGCAGTGACTCCGGCTGCCTCAGCTGATGGGCGGTGGCGGTTCTCACCAGCGTACCGGCTAACCTGCACACATACTGGCAGCAAATTCAAACCTTTGAAATTTAGAAGAGTCCAAGCAAGAACTTCAGCGTTACAAGGTATCAGAGCTCAGAAAAAGATGTCCCTTTTTGCACCGAGTTTGAAACTGGATCATCACAGCCGGTGGAGCAGAGAGGGCTTGTTTAATTAATTAACTCAGTCCCAATGGCAACCAAGGAAGTTAACCCATTGCTTAGACTCTCCTTAGCAGTGCACAGGAGAACCAATATTTTATTTATTTATTTTATTTATATTCCACTTTTATTATTTTTATAAATAACTCAAGGTGGTAAACAAATCTAATATTCAGTCTTCCTCCCGTTTCTCCCACAACAACCCTTTGAGGTGGGAGGGGCAGACAGAGTGACCCAGTCACCTTTCATGTCTAAAGTGGAAGTAGAATTCACAGTGTCCTGGTTTCTAGCGTGGTGCCTTAACTACTGCACCAAACTGGTTCTATTATGTTTTATATTCCACTGTTTCGTGCATGGCTTAGTGCAACCGGTACTCTCCGCACTTAAAGTACACTTTAATCCTCCCTTGGGCATGGAAGCCAGCTGAGTGGTTTTTTTTTTCATCTCAATCTAACTCACGGGGTTCTAGTTGTAAGAAAAATAAGAATAGGAGCATTATGCATTCATTATGCATTAATCTCAAAATATAGGCAGAATATAAATCTAATAAATAAGTAGATTACTACCAAGTAAGCATGACTTAACATGTTATACAAGTTAGATAATACTGCAGAGTTTGGATTTCAATATCTTTAAAGCATAAGACTTCCATAATTTAAATTTTGGGGTAGATAGGGGAGATGTATAAATAGCAAATTCTAATTCTTTGGAATTCCTTTGGGAAATTATGTCCTTGAATATCCTCTTGTGTTATTCTAAATAGGGTACTGAAATCTTATTCTTAATATACTGCACATTCTCTATTTTTTTTCTAAAAGCAGAAGTAGCAGCTAAGTTCCACATTCTTATTGCATTGCATATCTTTCTTACTAGCACGTACCTCACGGAAACTGAGCTTGCCATCAAAGTCTTCATCCACTTCCTTGATCATATTCTTCAGACCCAAATGTGTCTGAGGTGCACCAAGTTTCTCCATCATCAGCTTCAATTCCATAAGGTCAATGTATCCATCCTTTCCAGAGTCATACCTAAGCAGAAAAAGAAATATCAAAAGGACACTGTTAGGCTGTCTGGCTGACAAGGTGAAGTGCACACAGAACACAACACAGCTCAAACTAACCAGTGTAAATCCCAAATATTCTGTCAAAATCAGTCCAAATACCACTCTCTAACCAGGGCCAATTTTGTGCATTGTTCAGCCAACAATTCCTGTGTTTTATCTATCTCTCCCACTCCATGGTGTTACCTTAGCAGGATCAGGCTTGAAGCAAATTACTCCGTATGACTCAAATTTGTCATTTGTTTGCTTTCTATGCAGAAAGAGAAATTATAAATAGAGTATAAGGTTGGGATTTTTTCTTTTTTAAGATTTTTTTTATCCCACCTTTATTACTTTTATCCCACCATGGGCACAAATCCAGGAGGATGATCTTGAGCTAGCCACTTTCTCTCAGTCCTAAGAAGGAGGACTTTTGAATATGATTGCCAAGAAAACTGCAGTGACTTGTCCAGGCAGTGTCAAAGAATCGAACATGATTGAATGGAAGGGGAGGGGGGAATCCTTGAAAACATGATATTTGAAAAATCATCTGCATAATTAAACATACCACCTGAGATAAAAAATGGAGCATAGCCTGACACTCATACATACAAGAAAAAAAATGTTTTCCTTGGTCTAATTAAATCCTATTCGTCCCTTAGTCCTCAATATGGTATTACTCTTTTAAATAGAGTGCTTTTTAAAAAAAAATCCTCTCAGTGCCATCCAAATTTTAACTGAGTCAGAAAAAGATTGACAGGAAGTGGAAAAGATTAACTCAGTTCTGATGTGACCGTTGGCAGAGACTTGGACAAGAAGGTGGCTTTAAAAGGATCCCAAAATCACACCAAGTAAGAAAGCCACATAACAAGGTAGCCCTGCACTGAGAGCCACTGTGGAGCAAAAGAGTGGTTCAGGTGCTGGCCTTTCCCAAGCTCTAAAAATAAACTCTGTTCCTTATTTGTTCATATAGAAGAAGTTTGTATACAATAATAAACAATTTTATTGGCATGTCAACTCCATGAAAGCCTGGATTAATTATTGTCCTCAGAGAGACATGTAAAAGCAAAAAAAAAAGAGAGAGAAAGAGAGAAAGATCCATGCAACAATCGCAAAACATAATCCAGATATGCATAAAGAATTTTAGAAACTAACCATTCAAAAATATTAATCTTTTTTTAAAAAGAGGCATTTATTTTTGAAAGAAGCACCATACTAGTATTTTTGTTAGGATTTCTTCTTTTAAAAATCCTTTGTGGATTTTAAAGTGCCTTCTCTCAATTTGAGAAAATTGAAAAAATATGTCTCTTATTATTGAAAGAACTTTGGCTTCTTGATTTAAAATGTTAACAAAGAATCCTAGGCCTACAACATAATTAGCACATGCACATAGATTAGCTTGTGGGTTTTTAGATGAATTGAAATCTAAAATTGGATGATATAAAGTTTAGCAACACAAGAGCACTTCACATACATAAAATTCCTTGCCACTGGCAGCCAAAATAAGATGAATCATTATTACTAAAATTTTATTGTTCCTCTTTAGTCTGAATGTCCCTTTGGCTACACACCCCCACTTCCTGTAACTGTAAAAAAAAACTACAAAGAGAAAAACCAGTTTTGTAGATAAGAAGGGCTGATTCAGAAGAAATAAAAAAGCCAAGTGGATCAGGGAACAATTAAGAAACACAGATAATATGCACAGTTGAGACAGTCTGGGGCAAACATCCTAGGAGTCATAAAGTCAGGTATTATTCTTAGACTTAAAAGTCTTTCAGATGTTTGCTACAGAAATATATTTTAGGATAGAAAAAACCCACAATTAACTACTTTTTTTTTCAGAGCTCTAATTTTGGCTAATAGGAAATTCATTAAAAAGTTGATTTATTTTTAAAGCAGCTAATATAGTTTAATGCAAATAGAGAAAGACAATCTAAAATAAACCCCAAAGCTGATACTAAAATCAGTTAAGCATCTGGCAAAAGACATGCAGCTCTTTTAAAAACAGATTTTCTAAATGCTAAGAGAGCAGGATCCAAATGCAACACAGGAGCATACTAGCAGCAATGCCAAAGGAGATTTTCTTTGGCTTGTTATAAAGACAGGTCTTTGACAGCAGAAACGTTTTCAAAAAAGCTTCCTCTGCAGAACTTAAAACCTGGGTGTATTCATAATGGGAGAGGTGATCCTTTAAACAATTATCCTTTAACAGCCTTAAGTCATTTAAGGTTTTTAAATTCAATGCTCCACTACAAAAATTGTGCCCAATCAGCAAGTGGTAATCAATGCAGATCCTACATTAAAGTTGTATGATCCTAGTACCTTGCTACCAGTAAACAGCCTAGTTGTCACCAACTGCAACTTAGAGACACTTTTCCCTAATACCATCACTGCCACAATTGCTACCTATGAATCCAGTCACAACTGAAAACCAAGGAGCACTCCCAGACTGTAAACCTTTTATTTCGGGGAAAGTACAACTTCATCCAAAACTAGCTGAACCTCAAACTGCAAAATCAGATTTTTATTTACAAATTGTGTGCTATTTGCTCTCCCTTATCCAGCCCACTGTCATACAGAGGCAATGTGCAAGAGTATGGATTGCTTACTGGTCATTAATAAGAAAGAACAGCCACCAAGAACAAAAACCAACTTTCCAATCCAGTTTCTAGCACTAGTTTCTAGTCATAAAATGACTATTTCTTTTTCAGTCACCTTTTCCAGAAATGGAATAATTGAAACTGGACTACAATTGTATAGATTTCTTGGGCCAATGAGAGCTGTATCAGAGATACATTACTACCTTCTTAAAATGGGCTTTAATCTGTATTCAGTTTGATCTGTCCCAAGAATTCGTCAATCAGATCCATTTCAACACTCTCAGGTACCTAGTAAATCAAATAGTTTATTCCGCTTAGTGGGAGGGAAAATGTCACTTGGGAGCAATACTGCCAACCACCTGGACTATCTCTCTCTATTACACAAATCAGCTGGGGCTTTGTTAGCATGACCGACAAACAAGAAATTCCCCAAATTTAAAAAATCCAAATTTTTCAGGTACATGGTCCAGAACATTTTAACAGAATCTTCATCCTGAAGAGGTTTGTTACCTGAAGTGAAAACTGACCAGGGAGTGAATTGTCTATGATAATGGAATCAACAAGAAACTTTTTAAAATTCAGGTCATAATTGCACTGAATAGAATACAAAATCCAGCATATGTCTTACTGGATGCATAGAGGCAAGTAAAGATATGTCCATAGTGGTCCTAAAGGATATAAAATCCTAATCTATTCCTAATTGTGCAACTTCAACAATCCCCAATGGAAAGGAGCCTAGCTCTAGGGTAATCCATTGTTATGTATGAAGAAAAGACTGTTAGGCAGTGCATGATAGTCTGTTCAGGACTTCTTCAAAGTAACTCTGATGGCCTATACATTAGGGTTAAAATAAGAGAATAAAAGAAAATAAAAACAATATGAAGAAACAAAAACAATAACAGAATTAACAACCAAATACCAGCAACCAATTCCTTTGCATTGGGACAGAATACACATAATCAGCAGTCATAATCAACGATCAAAATATAATATTCAATACAATACAATATTCACTTCAGAGCAGGGTCAGGGCTGAGAGGACTTCAGAGGGAATGCTACCACACAAGGCAGACAGAGTTACAAAGTAGGCATGTCTTCTTGTTCCTACAGGATGATAATGTCTTACACTGGAATCTGCAAGTGTTTAAGGCACACAAGGAGCCTTAAACACTTGCAGAACACACAGAAAAATAGGATACTCCCCCCCCCCCTTATAACAATGATGCACTTGCAATGATAGAATAATTGCAGTAAGGTATTTCCTATATTCAAAGAAAGGCTGTAACACAGAAGTAGTCATTACAATCCCAGGAAATTTCGTTCTCATTCTCTCTCCGCCTACTGGGTCACTGCCCAAATCAAAATTTCACAAACAAAAACTACAAAAGTAAAGTCTGGCATCCTGCCACTCTGAAAAAGAGGTTTTTATGGGAGCTGAACGAATTGTAAGGCAGTTTTGCAAGAACAGCAATGGCTCCAGAAGGGTTAACTGACTCAGGATCCACAGCCAGCGAGCAGTCTCTCATATCCATCATTCCAGCACAGAAACAACACAAAGCAAGGATTGTGAGAAACTGGGTCTTGCCAGAAGTGGGTTGAGATGGCAAAGCATTGCTCTATCATAGTATTACAATAGGTGTTCAGTATGCTGTGCCAGATCTTTCCTTCAAAGCATAGCTTTCCAAAGTTACACTGCCACAAAAAGCGAAGTGGCTACAGAATATTCAATCTGTTTTCAATTCAGCAAGAGAAAGCCATAGATGAAACAGCTCAGCAGTATACAAACACAAATTAAAGGAGCACTTTTTTTTCCTAAGACCATTTTAAAAAGTACAAATCTAGCCAGTGACAAACTTGTTTTTCGAGAAAACAAAGAGCTCAGTGATAATCTAAGTAAAGGGTGAGGATTTCATCATACCTCAGTAGCAGCATTC
The DNA here is from genome assembly GCA_023053685.1 of Diadophis punctatus similis. Taxonomy (NCBI): domain Eukaryota; kingdom Metazoa; phylum Chordata; class Lepidosauria; order Squamata; family Dipsadidae; genus Diadophis; species Diadophis punctatus. Next base: position 4,872,071 of record JALIGW010000033.1, read on the forward strand.
AGCCACCCATTTTCTTTTACTTTTTAATCTAAAGTATTTTTATTTGGATTAGTAATTTTACACTTCTTTTCATACTAAACCTTTAACACACATAAGACAGGATATGTCAAATAAATAAATGGAAATTTTATAATTTATTATATTTCCTTCTCTTACCATAAATTGCCTATGAGAATATAGATAAAAACAAGATAAAAACAAGAGCACACAATAGATACAAACTTATGGTAAACCGCTCCAAACTTGATTGCAGAAAATACGACTTCAGTAACAGAGTGATCAATGCCTGGACTCTGTGGTTTCTTCCCCAAACCCCCAAAACTTTAACCTTAGACTGTCTACTCACCCGGGCCAGTCCTTCGGCATATAGCCGATGGAACTGGCGGCGGTCGCGGTGCGGAGCTTCTCCTGCCCGCTTTCCCGGCCCGGCTGAACACAATCACCGCTTTCCCGGCCCGGCTGACCACAATCATTCGGGTTATTTTTCCCTCTGTGCATGCGCGCGCATGCACAGAGGGAAAAATAACCCGAATGGCGGCGTTCAGCCGGGCCGGGAAAGCGGGTGGGAGAAGCTCCGCGCCGCGACCGCCACCAGTTCCATCGGCTATACGCTGAAGGACGGGCCAGGGCGAACCGGGAGGATTTCACCCCTGCTACTCACCCCATTCCTAAGAGGTCTTTAAGGGGCGTGCATAAGCGTGCCTACCATCCCTGTCCTAATGTTCCCTTTTATTCGTATCCATTTCATGTATTCATAATTATGTTATACTTGTATCTGTTTTCTAATACATGCTTGATGAAAATAAAAAAATAAAAATAAAAAAATAAAAACAAACTACCATTCATTATCCTCAGTACAGGCAGCTGTATTTCTTGTATGACAGAGGCCATATAAAAGATAATGCCTCTTTGAGTTTCAGTAAAGGTAGTTATAAATTCCATAGATGAAATAAATTGCAATCAAGTAAACTTGAATGAGTGGCGCACATTAACTCTTCCTTAATGTTGATCACAATCCAAGAAACTCATTCTAGATGACCCATAGCAAGTTAAAAAATGCCAAGGAACCTAACTGATAATACTGAAAAATCTATTTGCCCTCTGAGAATTTTAACAAAAAGTCAAAATTGGGGGGAGGGGTGGGAGAAAGAGTAGAACAACTAAATTACTGTGGAGGAGAAAGTGAGTCTAATAAAATATAAAAACAAAATTAGAATTTATCAGAGTTTAAACAACCCTCAACAGTTCCACAAAAAATCATCACCCTTGTTTCAGTATATACACAGAGTTTCTAAGAGTGGTAAAAAGAGACAAGCCAGTAGATAGACTTGTTTCATCATATCCTTTTCCTTTTTTTCTTGGTTCCTTAGAACCAGTTTTTGACTGCTGGTGACCTCCTAAACAAGTCCCAGCAGTTTTCTTGACAAGATTTCAGGAGGTTTGCCTTTGCCTGCTTCCCAAAGCTGAGAGAGCAACGGGCCCAAAATTCTCCAGCTGACTTCATGTCAAGGCAGGACTACAATTCATGGTCTCCTATTTCTAGCTTGGTGCCTTAACCACTATACCAAAGTGACTTCTATTTCTTTTCTTAGGAAAATATAACTGTTAAAAGAAATGTGCTATTAAAAAGGAAGTTTATATTTAATTGGTTTAATTGAAACAAAAGGCAGTAATTAAGTTTAGTCTCAGGATATATGAAGGATTCATGAAATCCTAACAGAATGACATAAATAATCAAAAACAAGAGATTTGAAGGAGTAAGTCATTTGTGAAGGAGTTTGATATAGAAGTTAAACAACACAAAAGAAAACAATTGAGCCCCATGGAACTATAAACAGACCAACCAGGCATTCAGTTGATTTCCCCCCCCCCCCCATTATCACTGTCTGAGTCTGCTCACTTAAGTAGGAACATGACATTGTAAAACAGTACTTCCATTCCAAACCCTGGGAGATAGTTCAAGCAGTTATCATGTCAATGGCATTGAATGCCATTGAGAAATCCAATAGGAGTAGGAGGGCTAAACCTTCCTATTCAAGTTTTCAAAGATGACCTAAGTCCTATAGAATTTCAGTCCCATTCCTGGATATGAAACTCATCTAAAACCAATCTACATAATTTGTTTCATCTACATAATTTGTACTAAGATTCTTTGTAGTTGTAGTCTTAACATCTTCTCCACAAACTTTTCCAAGAAGGGTAAATACTGATTGGAAGCTATTTAGCCTGGTTGAATCAAGAGATGACCTATTTGAAAGTGGTATATTACCAGCCCATCCACCCCCTTTCAAATGAGCATTTACTACCTCTATCCAAAAGTATATGATTCACCCAGCTTCCTGACTTCTGTCTGTGTAGGCATAGATACATCCCACAGATAGCACATTTTCGAGAATCCTATCTATATTCTCTGAAAGTACAAAGATAACCCCACAAAATGTTGCCTGAGTTATCCAACTTGTTTCTGTAAAAGTGGGATCTACATCAGAGCAAACACAATAAACTGTGTTGATAAATTATCTTGTAAACATATCTCAGCAGGCTCAAGATATATTATCCTATCTATTCTTCCCTAATAGGGTATGAGGCATCTTAAGAGCTGCCATTGGACAATTTTCAATCAAGGCAGTGAGAGAGAAAAATACTGGTATTTTGCTATTCTCATTACGTGGTACAGGTTCAAAGTTGGGCTTGTACAGTAATATTTATTATTCATTTTCCAACAAATAGGTTAAGGCATTATTTGTGGTACTTCATATTTAGATCTCCTTATTAAACTATGGAGTGCCCCAGGAACTATATTATTAGCATACTTTATATTGCAACATATTTCAAGAATTACATAAAAATGATATGCCACATTCAACAAAATGATAGTAATTTGTGTATATTTCAAAAGATCTAAGCCCTAGAGCTCCCTGTAACAGCATAGCCTAAAAGCCATTAAGAGTTGTTAACCTAATTTTACGAAGCTTCTTCTCCGATAACATTGTACTGCAAACCAGGGCATATAAAACCTTTGCCAGACCAATTCTCAAATACAGCTCGTCTGCCTGGAATCCACACTCTATATCGGACAATAATACAATTGAACGAGTCCAGAGGTATTTCACGAGAAGAGTTCTCCACTCTTCTCGCAATAGAATACCTTATGCCACCAGGCTTGAAATATTGGGCCTGGACAACCTAGAACTACGCCGCTTACGGTCTGACCTAAGCTTTGTACACAAAATTGTCTGCTACAACGTCTTACCTGTCAATGACTACTTTAGCTTCAACCGCAATAATACATGGGCAAACAATAGATATAAACTCATAGTAAACCGCTCCAAACTTGATTGCAGAAAATACGACTTCAGCAACAGAGTGGTCAATGCCTGGAATGCACTACCTGACTCAGTTGTTACATCCTCAAACCCCCATAACTTTAACCTTAAACTGGACCACACTCCATTCCTAAGACTGTGCATAAGCGCACCAGAGTGCCTACTGTCCCTGTCTTATTGTTCCCATTTACTCATACTCATTTCTTATGCTTATACTTATACCTGTTTATACTTATACATTTATATCTTATGTTTATACTTATACTTATTTTCTCATACATGCTTGACAAAATAAATAAATAAATAAATAAATTTTATTCATTATTTATTAAATTTATATGCTACCCATCTCACTGCTCACTATATATGGTGAGCTGTATAGAGTAGAATTCAATGAAAGTCAATATGATATAACAAACCCATTTCTAACTGCTGCCTTCTAAGAAGTGAGAAGCCTGAACACTAAAAAGAAAGGTTAGGGAGACGGTTCTAGTCTGGAAAACTTTTGCTATCTTGCTTTTATTGATAGCAATTACAAAGAAGACACACATTTTTAACAGCTTAGCTTAGTAAAAAGATTGCTCCAAAATTATGAAAGGTAATTAAAACACAATTAGCATTGCCAAACAATAATTTTATTTTTAATGAAAAGGAATGTCTTTTTGCCCCACAACCAACATTCTGTGAGGTAGATTGGGCTGAAGAAAGAGTAACTAGCTGAAAATCATGCATTTAGCGTTCACAGCTAAGGAAAGCCTAAATTCAGTCTCCTGGTTTCTAGCAAAGCATCTTAGCCACTACACCAAACTGGACTATCATAGCACTGTTCAAATACATGGCAGATGTCTCACAGAAGACCTGGATCAGATACACAATAAAGGATTTAGGTTAGAAGACAGAAGCTGATATATGTTAGAAAATCATGGGTTTAATTCTTCTTCACTGGAAGTTCAGCGGAGGTTAATTCTTTGCTTTGGATATCTGCCCTGAGCAGATATGGCCTAATTTGCTTCCTTCCAAATCCATGATGAGGAAAATAAAAACCAGAAAATTTTCGCCCAATCTAGAAATAACATGAGCTAATTGGAAATACAGCGGTTGCTGGAGAGAACAAGGGTTGGGCAGATAGTTTTAAGCCAATGATAAATAGGTGAATATGTGCATAACTTTAAGGGAAGCTCGTTTTATGCAAAGCAAATGTTAAAGTCTAATTAGAATAGGAGAAACTAAGATGAAATGAATTTCAAGAAACCAAGGTAGGCCTATGGATTATGAAGAGAAAAGATTAAAATCCAAAAAAGACATACTTACTATGGCAAACCAAAAGTTTTAGAGTAAGCTTTCAAGTTAATAACAACAACAACAACAACAACAACAACAACAACAACAGAGTTGGAAAGGACCTTGGAAGTCTTCTAGTCCAACCCCCTGCTTAGGCAGGAAACCCTACACTACTTCAGACAAATGGTTGTCCAACATCTTCTTAAAAACTTCCAGTGTTGGAGCATTCACAACTTCTGGAGGCAAGCTGTTCCACTGATTCTCCAGAATTTTTCATTGGACATACAGATAGTCTTCAACTTATGACCATTTGTTTTGCAACTGCTTGAACAGCATCCCTAGGGTCACATGATCAAAATTTACTCACTTAGCAACCAGCATATATTTACAACAGTTGCATCAAGGTCACGTGATCTCCACTTGTGACCTTTCCAGATGGTTTCCAACAAACAAAGTCATTGGGGGAAGTCAGATTTGCTTAACAACTAAATGATTCATTTAACATCTCCAGTGATTCACTTAACAGCCACGGCAAAAAAAGTTATAAAATTGGGTGAGACTTAACAACAATCTCGCTTAGCAACAGAAATTCTAGCCCAATTGTGATTGTTGGTTGAGGACCACCTGAATTTAAAGAATTGCAATATATAATATGAAATTCCTGCATGTGGGTGGAGTAGTGGTATCAGTGCAGAACTTCAGTATGTGCTTGAATTTTCAGTTAAAATACTTTTTTTAAAAAAACAGGTCATTTGAGATAAAGGATAGGATTACAATGTCGTATTATTATCTTTTTCCTGCCCTGAAGTAGAGCTAAAACTATAGGTAGTCCTCGGTTTACAACTAAAATCCAGCCCAAAATTTATGTTGCTAAGTGAGAAATTTGTTGAGTTTTGCCCAATTTTACAACTTTTCTTGTCAAGTTTGTTAAATTAGTAACAGAAGCATCTTTGTAAAAATATATTTTTTTTTACTAGTACATTTGCCAGACTGCTGATAGCTGTGAATAAAGAAGATTACTGTAACAGAAAATCCAGTTCCCATTTTGATTGAGGTTTTTTTTTTCATTTCTTACTAGATTAACCAAGAAAGAACTTCATAGCACAGAGACTAGCTGACTCAAAGAGCACAAGAGATTGGATCACAGCCAAAAATAAAATAAAAAGATGAAGTATGGCTCCACTCCCAAAACTATGCAGTAAAACAACTGCATAGAAAACAAAATCCATATCAAAGTTCCATCTAACTCACTCCCTATTCCTAAAGTGGGTGTATCTGTTGACTATGTATCATACACAAGGGAAACTGCTGCTCCCAGAAAGCAGGTCTTACTGACTGCTGCAAATGCTGCTCCCAACGCTAGAATCTTGTATCAGATCCCAAAGACAGTATTTATTTCACTTGGCTTTGGCAAGGAAATCCTAGTGTTCCTTTCAAATGAGCAGTAATTTCTTCTTGCTCCTTTGTTTTTATTCCCATTAAAGAAGAGGTTAATTTTCTTTGGCAAAAGGCCTCCAACTAATCAGACTGTTCAAACTGAGAACTGTTACTGTAATTGTATTGGTAATTACTCATTAGTCATCCTCATGAGCAATCCAAGGCATCTGAATTTCACCAGGATTATGCATTCATATTCCCAGTTCTGAGATGGCACATGAGGAACCTGTGTGCAAAATGAAAAATAAAGTTTCCCCACACAAGCATTTGGAGAAATAAATATGAAACTATTTGCATGCTGCATGCTTTTTCTAGTGGTATTAGATTGAGCAAATCTCCTCGTATACAGCTAATCCTCAATTTACGATCACAATTGATCTTGTTCCTAAGCGAAACATCTGCTAAGTGAATTTTGCCCCATTTTATGACATTCCTTGTCACAGTTGTTAAGTGAATCACTGCAGTTGTTAAATTAGTAACACGGTTGTTAAGCGCATTTGGCTTCCCCATTGACTTTGCTTGTCAGAAGGTCGCAAAAAGTGATCACATGACCCCGGGACATTGCAACTGTCATAAATATGAGTCAGTTGCAAAGCATCTGAATTTTGATCATATGACCATGGGGATGCTGCAATGGTCATAGTGTAAAAAACAGTCATAAGTCACTTTTTTCAATGCTGTTGTAACTTTGAACAGTCATTAAATGAAGGGCGAGGACTACCTGTACATATTTATCCCTTGTCTCAACACTTCCTATTTTTTTTAAATAAGCATGTCAAAATATTTTAAAAAGATATACAGCAAATAGATTACAGCCATTCAAAGCTTAGCCCTTATTTAAAGATTAAAATGTTATCTTCATTCACAATTTCTATATGACTGAGACATTCCTAAGTTCATAGTCATGGTCCTGCTATGATTACATGCAACCTAATATGCCACTAAAAATTGAAAGAAGTGTTGGTCATTCAAACTCTTTTCCTGCGTATCACTCTTGAGAAGAAACAGAACAACCAAGCTGTTATTTATTATGTTCTTATTTCTGAAATATTCTTAAATATATCTATTTTTTAAAAAATATGTTCTTCAGTCTGCCTTAAATACCATTTTCGCTATTCAAAATAATTTAAAAACTTTATTCACAGAACCTATGTTCTGAGAACAGAAAATGAAAGTTTTAAATATAAATTTTATGTAAGTATTCCAGCAGAAAAAGAAGAAGAATATACCAGGACATGTAAATGCACTAGAAGTACCATGCATAAATGACATCGGATCTGTATTAGGAATATTACAGACAATAAAGCCATTTTCCTATGAACAGAAATATTTATGTTGAAGCTAGAAGAGCTACTAATGTTTAAAAAAATAAGCAAACTCAGCATTTTGCTAGTTAAGATAGTATGACTAATAGAGAAATCACCATGCTGTGACTGAAGAGCCTAATGGATACAAAATTTTGTGAATTATATTACAAGGCTCTTCCATAAACCAAAAAGTAAAGACGACTTACTGTAAAGTTGCCACTGTTCAGTTTCTTATTCTACTGTTTACATCCTTTATAAACTAAACTGTCCCATGAACACTTTAAAAAGTCAGAGGTTCAGGTATGTAGTCTTGTTCAAGTGGCAATGCCCTTGACTATTTCAATATCAAGCACCATCATGGTTTAATTGTAGAATGAGCAGAAATCATGAAATCATGTAATGTTTCTGATTTTCAGACAGCAAAGAAGTGTACAATTTGGTTCTGGAACTTGTTGGCATGGCCAACAATCAACAATACAGGTTTTTTTAAGTAAATGTGATTTAATGTGAAAAATTAATTATCATCATCATCATCATCATCATCATCATCATCATCATCATCATCATCATCATTATTATTATTATTATTATTATTATTATTATTATTATTATTATTATTATTATTATTATTATTATTATTATTTCAGGGCTGAAAATAATCTTGATGAGTAGTCCCAGGTACTAAAGTGCTCCCAACTACAGTCCTCTGTTATCAGTAATTTCTTCTAAGATGATCAGGTCGTTAAACTTAGGGCAAGCTGAAAGTCCAGATCTCACCTATCACCATTTCTTGAACACAAAAATGGATGTTGCCTTTCGCCCACTCCAAACCTATCACAAATTCACCTCTCCACTCAACTGTTGAAGCTCTGCTTCAAAGTTACTTTTGTCATCTTAAGTCCTTTTGTGCTATTAATCTATTGTGCTTTATTCCAATTTAGCAAAATCTCCCACTGTGATCAGGAATAGTGCCTGGCATGTCTCCTCCCTTCCAGCAGTTGCTTGCTGCCCTACATGGCCATTTCATCTTGGACTGCTATGTTCCCTGCCACTCGGCAGCTTCCTTTTTAATTCTTCCAGTTAATTCAGTGAAGTTCTATAAAAACCATGGAGTCCAATAAAGTGACATGGCCATTATGTTTTCTCCAACTCTTCCACCAGCATACCTCCATTCTACCCTTAACATCTGCCAAGAAGGCACCTTTTTGGTTTCTACCCACTGTACTTTGTTTTCAAAAAAATGAACACAAATCACCTTTAACCTGTGGCTTAGGAATTTTGGAATAAAGCTGTAAAATTCCAACAACTCTAGATCTTTTCTTTTATGGACTTGAACTGTCAGTATTTCACTGCCACACAAAGTTAAATGAAAGAACATGTTCTTTTTCTCTCAATCATTGTACCATCAAAACAATGATTGAACAATACAGAATGGGGAAAGAAAAGGTCTGTGTTAGTTTCATAGAAGAAAACATGAGAAGAGAGTATGAAGGCATACAGGTGCACAAATAACTGGGAAAACAAAGGGAAAGGCAAAGAGATCAAAAAGGAGGGAACAACTGTGAAAAGAAAAGGCAGACTTTAAGAGACCCATTCACACAGAAAACATCTAGAAAGGGTTGACTTTCCTATATGAATTGGTAGGACAAGAAGCAAGAGAAACAGCAGCCACAGTAGGCTGTCTGAACATCAATTTAGCCCCATTACAAAACCAGTACAATCCAGATGGAATTTTTTTAAGGCAGCTTAGGAACAGCTAGGAGCAGCAGGAGAGACAAGCAGCTTAGGTTGTCATGAGGAATTACCCTTACAGCGAAGGTCCTAGGCTTTATACAGCAACATTTTGATTACATAAACAAATGTGTACATTACCATTCTAAAAAGTGTTCAGTTAACATTTTAAAGTATAAAATACTTTACACTGAAAAGATATAAAATACCTAAGTGCCAAAGCCCACACTACTAACCAGAGCATACAAAACATTCGCCAGACCAATCCTTGAATGCAGCTCATCTGTCTTTATGTCCGATATGCAGTGTGGGTTCCAGACAGATGAGCTGCATTCAAGGATTGGTCTGGCGAATGTTTTGTATGCTCTGGTTAGTAGTGTGATATTACCGGACAAGAAGCTACGTAAGATTAGGTTAACAGTTCTTGAAGCCTTTTTGGCGATGTTGTTGCAGTGGGCTTTGGCACTTAGGTCATTTGATATGAGTATTCAAAGGTCTTTGACAGAGTGAGGGTCGCCTGCAATTGTTGACACAATGTTGGCAATTGTTTTTACTACTTAATATCTATCTCACTCACAAATAAAGTAGGGAAAAGACCAATTTTTTACATCAAAAGAAATTAACATTGCCCTATACTAGTGCCTATTTATTTATATTTAAATTTTAAAATTTAATAACTTCTTAAATTACTGTCACTCAAGGCTTTGGATGTTAACAGACAGAGCTGAAGTGGTGCAGTGGTTAAATGCAGCCATTGCAGGCTGACTGCTAGTTCAACAGTTCAGCTGTTCAAATCTCACTAGGCTCAAGGTTGACTCAGCCTTCCATCCTTCCGAGGTCGGTAAAATGAGGACCCAGATTGTTGGGGGCAATATGCTGAACTCTGTAAACCGCTTAGAGAGGGCTGTAAAGCACTATGAAGCGGTATATAAGAAAAGTGCTATTGCTATTAAATATGGTCCTAAGACATTAGGCTGTGTTCCTCTGCTATGGGATCCAGACACAAACAAAAATCATGATGACCCAAAAGGAACAAGATTAGTATCAGAAAGGCAAGAAGCTGAAAACTTGATGCCAAAATCAAACTTATCCCCTGGGGCACGGAGTGAATGTTATGCAAACTCTAAAACTGCCTGTAAGTTAATTGATACAGCCAATTAATCCAGAAAGGATAGATTTAGCCCACAACAGATCCCCATCTTTAAATATTTGGAGTCATTTCACTATCTACTGCTACAAGGCTAGAAAGTTAGTGAAAGCCATTGTTCTGAAGGCTAAAAATCTTTCTAGCCTTCAAAACAATGGCATTCCCAGTGCTCTTCTGTATGGGGAAGATAACACCTCAGCTAGGTTACAGATCCAAGCCTTGTTTCTACAGTCCAGCAGAGGGCTGAGCCTACTCAGCAGGCAGCTTTCAGCCAGCCCCCAGAGACAAGGGGGAGTCCTTTTGGCAGTTGGCAGCAGCTTGCAACTTTCCTTGCTGGCTTCCCCACTGGCTTTCTAGGGAAACCAGCAAAAAAGATTGATAAGAAATTAATAAGAGAACACCTATCTGCTTTGAATGAATTCAAATCTCCAGAACCAAATGGTTTATATCCCAGGATACTGAAGGAGCTGGCAGATGTGATCTCGGAACCACTGAATGAAATCTTTCAGAGCTTCTGGAGCACGGTGGAACTGGAAAAGAACTAATGTGGTTCCAATATTTAAAAAGAGCAAAAAGGTGGATCCAGGAAATGACAGCCCAATCAGCTTGACATGAATACCTGGGAAAATCATGGAAAAGATAATTAAACAGTGGATTTGAGGGCATCTAGAAATAAACAAGGAGAATACAGGAAGCCAGCATGGGTTTGTTAAAATCAGATCATGCCAGACAAACTTTATTCCCATATTTGACAAAGTGACTAAATTAATGGATCAGGGAAATGCTATGAATATAGTACACTTGGACTTCAGTAAGGCTTTTGACAAAGTAGACTACAATCTACGTCTTGGTAAGGTAGAGCAATGTGGGATAGACAGTGCTACTACCAGATAGATTCACAGTTGGCTAACCAACTGCATTCAGCATGTAGTTCTTAATTGAGCTATATCTACACGGAGAGAAGCATGCAGTAGGATATCTCAAGGGTCTGTCTTGGGCCTGGCTCTTCAACATCTTCACAAATGATCTAGATGAAAGGATAGAAGGGGAAACTCATTAAATTTACAGACAACACCAAACTGGGGGGAATTGCCAATGCTTTGGAAGATGAACTCAAGTTTCAGAAGGATCTTGACAGACCTGAACATTAGGCCCTATCCAACAAGATGCAATTCAGTGATGAGAGAAGTAAGGTCCTGCACTTAGGCAGGAAAAACCAAATACACAGATATAGAATAGGAAATGGCTGGCTCAACAGTAGTAACTGTGAGAGGGAGCTAGGTGTCCTGGCGGATCACTGCTTAAGTATGAGTCAGCAGCATGCTGCAGCTGCCAAGAAAGCTAGCACAGTTCTAGGCTGCATCAACAGAGAAATAGCATCAAGATCATGATAAGTAATAATACTGCACTGGTGAGACCACACTTGGAATACTGCATCTAGTTTTGGTTACCACAATTCTAAAACGATGCTCACATCCTAGAAAGAGTGCAGAGTAGAACAACAAAAATGATAAGGGATCTGGAGGCTAAATGAACTGCTAAGGGAACTAGGTATGTTTAGCCTATTGAAGAGAAGGCTCAGAGAAGAATGATATCAGTCTTCCAATATTTGAAGGGCTGTCACAGGAAGAGGGTGTTGATTTATTCTCCATAGCACTTGAGGGCAGGACAAGAAGCAATGGATGGAAACTTGTCAGAGGGAGATTCAACCGGGAAATAAGAAAGAATTTCCTAACAGTAAGAATGATTAATCAATGGGAAAGCTTGCCTCCAGGAGTTGTGATACTTTTCAAGGTTTTCAAGAAAAGATATGACATCCATTTTTCAGGGATGGTATAAAAACTCCTGCCTTGGGCAGGGGGTTGGACTAGAAGACCTCCAAGGTCCCTTCCAGCCCTATGATTCTATGAAAAGATTGCAAATAGTGATCACCCAATCATAGAGAGGCTTGGCAACTGGTCATAAGTGCAAATAGTTTGCCAAAAAAAACCCAAACTATAATCATGGGATCGTGGATACGCGGCACAACATTTTACAATATCTGGAAGTACTTTAGAGGCTATTTAAAAAAACTTTTCTGAGGCTATTGTAACTTTGATGACTACCTGTAGTGATTTTATTGTTTTATTTTACTTCTAAATATGTTTTAAGAAACATATACATAAACATATGCATTCAATAATTGGAAAGAAAAAGTAACAGACTTTTTTCTTTTCATATAAACTTCTCTTTTTGGTCAACCAAGGGTGAAGTTTTCTTACCATAGGTAAGTAAATAACATGGAATGTTTAACAGACTCTGGGAAGATGAAGGCAGAGCAGGATCATTACAAAAAAGATGTATTTAGTTCAGAAGACTAAACACTCCACCTGAATTGCACAGAGTATAAGCTGACTTGTAGAATGGGTTTTGCAGTTTTTAAGATTCTGTTACATTATCTACTAACAATAAATGCATTCCAGAAATCCAGGTAGGTTTTTTTTGAGGTTTTTTTTTTTGAGAATTTGATGTAAAGTATGCTATCTTATTATCTATTCACTATTTACATGTTAGCATCTATATGTCTGAGTGAAATAGAGGCACTGAAACCAAGGCCTTTTAAGGTGACTTTCACAAAACAGTGCAAACTAGGAAGTAAAAAGAAAAAACATGGCTGAGCACTTGTCCACAGCCCATTTGTGGTCTACAGCTACAAATACAGACCACAATTGAGCCCAAAATGTATGTTGTTAAGTGAGACATTTGTTAAGTGAGTTTTGTCCCATTTTATGACTATTTTTGCCAGAGTTATTAAGTGAATCACTGCAGTTGATAAGTTGGTAACCCAGCTGTTAAATTAACCTAGCTTTCCCATTGACTTCGCTTGTGAGAAGGTCGTAAAAAGTAAACACGTGGCCTTAGGACACAGCAACAGTTATAAATATGAGCCAGTTGCCAAGCATCTGAATTTTGATCACATGATCATGGGGATGCTGCAAAGGTTGTAACTGTGAAAAATGGTCATGTCGCATATTTAGTGCCATTGTAACTTTGAACAGTCATTAAACGAACTGTTGTAAATTGAGGACAACTTGTATCTTGTTGATATTATATTCTCAATGAGAAACTTCAGCATGGCTACATATGGAAGCATTTTTAACCAACTACAAATAATTGTATTGGCTGCTGAAGGATTGGAAGGGGAAGATAGGGGGAAAAACATAGTTTCAGTTTCTCTAGGAGAGCTGAGGACACAATTTTTTTTCCATGAGTAGCACAGATTGCACAATTTTCCTTCCTTAAGCAAGGAATGTGCTTTATGAGTCTAGATGTCTATCTCAAAGGTGTGAATTTAACTCCTAACTCAGCAGAAACATCTCCTGTAAGATACATGTCAGAGAGGAATCTCTGTATTATTGCAGCTGTCATACCACATGTTGTAAAGCCATTGATTCTGCAACCTCATAAGTTGTTTCATTTTTCTCTTCTGGGAATCATTGTTCATGCAACTGCATCAAGCAAATTTTGATAATGTTAACATAAACGTTCAAAAACGGTCGCACACTTATGAATTAGATGGCCATATAAGTCAAATAAATAAATACTGTTCTTTCTCTCGCCTCCACAGGCTAAGTGATAGTGATAACAGTGACTGGGTTAACACATCATGGTAAACACATATCATGGTAAACTACCGATAACCAGGACACATAATAGTTTAATGTAACATGTAAACTGTTATGTTCAGGTTTAGCTTAGTAACTACCGTAATAACAGCTTAGTATATAATCTGAATTCAGTCACTACTGTATGATCTGTAAATCATTTATTCAACAAGCCAATGGCATACCACAATGTGTATGCTCAGTGAGGGAGCGGCCCAAAGTAACTCAGTGACTAAGTAGGTATCTGAACCAGGGCTTTCCCAATTTCAGTATGACAATCAAGATATCATAAATCCTTATACTGCTATTAAAATCTAGCCAACTATATCTGAGTCAGCAAAAAATTACTCAGTTTCAAAACCTGAAATTTGCCACCCCCATTGCTGATCCATATCCTGCTACTACCTCTGTTCTGAATCACTGCAGAAAGTTGCTATCCTAATTTTGTGCATTCAAGATCAGCAAAATGACAGGTTCATTCCTCCAAGTTTTCTGTTCTCTCTCTTCTGCCTATCACCAGGCTACAGGAAAAATATCCACCAATCATAGTACTGCAAGAGGAATGGGGAGGGTCTGTCTCCTTCCTGTACCTCTCCATCTACATCCCATTCTGAATAAAGTTTTTAAAAACAATCATGAAAATAATTAAGTCACAGGCACTTAAAATTTCTCTTTCCTTTCTTTATACAGTTGACCAATAGCAACTTACAGTTTCCTCATCAGGAAGCAACGGAAGGGAAGCATATCAACATTTCTCTATATTATGCTATTTCAGCCTGTTATGCTACTTCACCCTGATACCATTATAAGCCCTGGCAAGAAGTTATTTTTCCTTATATTCCATGCATCATCATGTCCAGCAGATTGACAGCAGAGAAGTAGATTGGGAAATGGAAAGAAAAAATAGCCTGAAACAGGCAGTAAACACCTCTCTAATCCCACTTACTACTGGTCATGTGATTCTATCTCTGACATAGTGGGTGGCAAAGCAAAACAGATTTCACACAACTTGCAGCTTCCATTAGATGCTCACAATGATTTAAATTTGTCTCACTCATGGGGTTGGGATGGGATGAAGACATCCCAGGGATGTCATTGAAAAAAAGATGTCGCCAAGACATGTCTGTATTAGTGTTAGGAAAAAGGATGAAAAGGCCCAGGATTCAGAAGCCAATCCCATTAAATTCAATCGAACACAGACTATACTATTAATTTAGTTTACTATCCCATTAAACCTATATTGAACACTAGGACTTGCTTTATTAATAGCAGTTATATGACTACATAGTTAATAAATTGGAATAGCAATCAAAAATGTACAGCAAATCAGGCCAAAATCTTTTTCAATTCCTCTTTTAGTAACATAATTGGAACAAGTGACAAATAGTACATCTTTTATTACTTAAAAGCACAAGCTAAATATAACCATGGTTGACTTTGCAGAAGTGGGGAAGGTCAAGTTTTTTGTTGCAGTGTGATTTTTATGGCCAAATATAAATTGCTGCTCCAATCCACAAAGATAAGATACCAAGCCTAACAATAGAAAGATTTAAGTTGACACTTCAAGTTCTGTGGACTGAAGATCTTTTTAATTTAGCAAGTAAATGTATTTTTTTATAATACAGAGAATTGGCAGAAAGAAACACTACAGGTTTCCATTTTGCAAGAACAGCAAAAGAAGGAACTGGAAATTTGAAGATTAACTAATACACATGAGGGAAAAGATTGGTGAAGTTTGTATTTTTAAAATGATAAACACATAAGTACAAAAGCAAACAGCCACACCAAGGTTTTGAAAATAGCTACTGGATCTGCAGACTTTGATCTAAATTTTAGTCTGCAATCCTGTGCATGCTAATTTAAATTCCATTGAATCTAGTCAGCTTTATTGTGACTTTTCACATTACCTTTCAATTTATCAGAGCAGTTGAGGAAAATGTGATACACAGGACAGTTCTGTAAAAGTTTACTCAAAATTAACAAAATTTTCTCCGGGGGAAAGCATGTATCTAGCATATAGGTATTATGCACTCTCCTGTTCTGGAGTCAATCATATTCTCATTAAACAATGACCTCAGTCAGTGCAGGTACAGTTATAAGCAACTTTTTCCAACTCCTTCCTCTACTACCTCATGATTGAGTCATATCAGAAATCTTGAACTTCCGCATAAAAGGTTGGAAACTTTAAATTTCAAGGATTCCACAGACTTCATCGATACTAAGAAACCACTGTTGGAACCGAGCTGCACGGGTGGTTTGTTTTAAACACATGTGGAAGCTCGAATCCGTGAAGGATTTGGAAATAAATACTACAGAAAACTACTCAGGCGTTTCAAGTTCGCCAAGATCGAAAATTACAAAGAGGAACGGTAAAGGGATAGTGCGGGCTAAGACGATGCTTACAGTCTAAATAAGCGCTCCATATCCTTGATCTGCCGGCGAGTGAACTCCTTAAACTCCGTGTAGGGATTGAAAACCTGTGCGAGGCGGGGCGGTGCCGCGCCCGCGTTGATGTCCTGCCTGCGAGTCAGCTTGGCGCTCAGCTCCGGGTCAGCGGCGGCATTCAGCGCGCTGCGGTCCTCGGCCGGGTCCTCCTCGGCCGGGTCCTCGGGGCTCGTTTCGGAGCCGGCCAGCTCAGGGACAAGGCTGTCATCCTCTTCTGCAGGAGGCGCCTCCGTGGTGCTGCCGTCTCGAAGCAGTCGTCTCTGCAGCTTTTGGGCCAGTTCGGACGAGGCCATGGTCGAGAAAGAACGAGCGTGCCCTGCAACCGCCGCCGCCGGGCTCGCTTCCTTTCTTTGCTAAAAGCTTACCCGCCCCGCTAACAGCAAACTTTATTCTAGGACTTTGGCGAATTGGCGGGGAAGGAGGGCCGGGGGCGGGGAAGCGGCGAGAGGCCGGGCTGAGACTTAAGGAGGCGCCGGGGATTGGCGCGCCATCGCAGTAAAGTCTCGGTCTTTGGGGTTGTCCCTGTCGCGGAAGCTCAAACTCTACAGACAGAGCTTCCTCCATTATTATTTTTTTACGCTGCACCTGTCACCGAATCCGGTGTTGATATTTTATTTCTCTCTGGCTGTAACAAACACCTGTTGTTGCACTTTTATGAAAGCTGAGGCATCGCTATGCCACCTCCGAGCAAAAAGTGGATTGGCCTGGGTCTTAACTTAACAATGAAAATGTATAATTTATAACAGTGATTAAAACTACACTCTAATGTGCATTTGGTTTTCCCTTTCCCTTTCCATCTCCTGTCTTTATTAGGGGCTGTCAGATGTCAGAAATGCTTTTCAGATTTGATGGAAGAGAGGAAAAGTATATAACAAATCTGCCTTGGATAGATTTAAGATTAAATTGTAAACTATATTTTAAAACAGGAATGCCATATCTCTTGGACCTGGTGTGAAATTTTGGGAACATGTTCTGGTGCTCTCCAAATAATAGTTGGAGGGTTTGCCTGTTCACAAAATGGCTGACAACACTTGCAGAGCACTGTTTCCCTAAAATGCTTTGCAACTAGTAGTAGAGCAGTCCCTCTTCCTTATGTTTACACTTTCCTTTTTCAGTGTATCTGGGAACACTTCCAAACAAAGCACTGGCCTGCAGTTATCCATTTTTATTCCTTTGGAAATCTTATGGGAATCTGAAACATACTTGGAAATAAATGTTATGCCAGGTTCGCATGTCATTTTGCAACATGCCAACACATTTTAAGTCAAATGGAATAGGAAACCTGGTGCCAAAATGTCTGTTGGCCTCAACCTCAGCCATTCAGGATAACGATAGATTTTTTTTCTTAGAAAATAAATGCTCCTGTTATATCATCATTTTTGGTCTACAGCCCAAAGAGCCTACAGCTATAACCTCACTATACACTATATTCACTCATGTTTAAAGTGTTATGTCAGAAACTAACCCGATATATCATTGCCAATTTGTCAGTGCAAGCTGAAGTATGGCTCTATTTTTTGTTCTAATATTCTATATATGACATCTTTAGTGAATTGTGTATGTTTAGATATATAGATAAGATTGGCTTCTGACATATGCATTTACCTGGCAATAAAGTTAAATAGAGTAATCTTAGACTCAGAATAAATTCACTGGAAATTATCACCAGGTAAATATGTATAATATGGCATTTACGGTCTTAAATGTTTTTAGATGGTCATATAAATCAGTGGAAAGCAGGCACAACACGTTAGCCTATCAAGCAGTCGGGTGGCCCACTGGCATCTTGAAAAAAAATGAATTCACTGCTGTCATCAGAAAATATCAAATAATTAGCACAACAGCTATTCCTTTATGGCCCACCGTTATTTTTAAGATATCTGGCACTTTCCCCTCTACAAGATGTGCAGCATACTGGTATAAAAAATTAATAAACATGCATAGAAACTTTTACTTTTTGTTAATATCTTAGGAGTAGGATATTAAGGTTGCAATTTGATGCACACTATCTTGGAATTTAAATTTCACTGAACTTGTTTGATTTATGTCTCATGTAGCAATATTACTATTAAATGGAAACTTCAAACTAAGGCCCATTGCAATAACACCCATAAGAGTGTTCGGAATGTAGTTGTCTTTATTCCTTTTGAGCTATTTGCCACATATAAGAAGAACCAATTGTGTCCTATTTGTGCTTTAATGCTTGTACTATTATGTATGATGTCTTCCCTTGTTCTGCATGTAACATTTTTCGTAATCTATTTTACAAGTGCAGGACATAATAGTAATAAAAACAACAACCATATTTTCTATGTGCTCTAATAAGGAAGAGAAGGTTGTTTCCCTTTTAAAATTAGGCTTCGTAATCCCAAATGATGGAGAAAAAAAGAAAGTGATACAACAGTGAGAACTACTATTTTTATAGACGTTTAAAGATGCTTGTCCATTTAGTCTGTTCTTTACTATGGAAAATGAAAATGATTGAGAATAATTAGGATAGGAGCTAACACTACACATTGAATTTGTACATCAGAATATTCTAGTCCCTACTTCTGCTTTTGCAGGCATGTGCAGAGATTATGGGAAGAAAGGAAATTGCATATACTTGCATATGTATACATGTACATACATACACGCTCTAATAACAATGTAAAGTAAGTGGTGACTTTAAAGTAATACCCTTTATTGTGAAGGTTATTTTTAGCTTAAAAATTACCATCAAAATTCTGATCCATATCACTACTTGGGAAAATAATTAAAAATCTAACTAGAACAAATGTTGAAAAAGCAGGAAAGTGTTCTTTTAAGAATGCTCTTTTTGTAATTCATGCTTTTACATATTAATCCAGAATGATTACCATTCAAGAATACATGTGCTTGTGTGTAAAATCTCTGCAGTTTTAAATTGTTACTAATTAAATTGTTTCATGTGATGGTATTAAGCAATTTGATCTTGAAGTTAAACCCACAAAATGGCATGTAATTTAGATTTTCCTAACTTTCTTAGATTTTTATTAAGTTCCTCAATAAAATGTTTCACCATCCTTTCCTTTAAATAGCAGACAGGATAGGTAAAAAATGTCAGAGGATAATTTCCTTTAATTTTTCCAATGTACCTTTTATGTGGAGATTATTGTGACTAGAAGTTAAGAGAACAATGATTATCAGTGGGTTCTAGAATAAACTGTTATTATTTTGTCAGAAGAGAAATGAAAACAATCTTGTTATAGATAACATACTATAGCTGTTGAAAAAAAATAATGTGCTTCAGATATCAGAGAAAAGCTTTATATTTTCTAAAACATCTATGGAGCTGTTTTAATGTGAATTTTTGCACTAAACAGAAAACTGGCCTTAGCCTAAATGGCTCCTATTATATTTTTCAAGGCAAGAGCTTGCAATTTGTCTATCCCAGGAGGGAACTTCCTTAAATTTACAGAGGCACATCTCTCACATTTTTCCTGAGATCTAAAAAAATCTAGAATGAAGTCACAAATTTAAAATTATTAACACTATGCTTTGACTTTCTGTCTTCCAGAAGAAATCAGCAGAGATTTTCTTTTCTATATGAAAGTACAGTAACCATAATCTTGTTTACGCTTTTATTCTACCGATATCTTTGGCACAAGAAATCAATCTGATAAGCCACTAAATTTTCTGAAGTACGTTTTTTCCAAAAAAAAAAAAAAGTAGCTAGCAGTCAGAACTGGTAGAAAGTAATGCCTTTATCTAAAATCCTGACAAGTGCCTGCTTCAAACAGTAATGGCAAGCTTGTCCACAATACTGCCTGACCATGATATTTATTTTTGTTAAGATAACCAGAATTCCTGAAAATAAAAGCTGAGTATCAGAAAAACCCACGCAGCAAAAAAAAAAAAAACACCAACAAAGTATTCAGATTCAGGTTTCCCTTCCTAGTAATTGTACTAGTTTTCTTTTCTAGCCCCAGAGCACTGGTGTTCATCATAAATAATGTTGATCTTGAGGAAGTCCAGACGGAGAAAAATTCCAAAGGAGTGGAAATTCCGAAGGAGCATATTTTAACCCTTTTTCTTTGCTTATTCCACATAATAAAAGAGTTTTGTTAAATGAGCCCTTAAAGTCTTTGTTATGTATCTATAAGGGCATAAGCAGAAGGGTCAGAGAAGTATAAGAAAAGAACAGACATAGTCATTGCCTGAAGTATAATTTTGAAGAGTTAGTTCTAAACTGGGTGAGCACATGCACACAAGGCTTATCTGGAATATGTGAAGAAAAATAAAATCTTTGATCATGGTGCATATGTTTCAGCACTGAATAACGTTCCCTGCTTCTAGCATGATTAAGAAAGCACAGCCTTTATGTCAAAAGATGTGATTTTATTTACCTTTGGATCATCTTTTTATTCCTTGTGTTCATTTAATTGTTGGTTTCAAATTATTTGATAGCATCTTTCTTGCACTTACTCTTTTGGGGATGGGTGATAATAGCAATATAGAATGAAATGTGGTAATAACTATTGAATATCATAGAATATATAAGGATAGTTTAAGCCAATTAAAAATTGAGAATTGAGAAGGAAATTGTTCGATTTTTAACTATTCAGTTCACATTTGCATCGAATAGTGGTTAATTAATCATATTAATGGTAACAAGATGTGATTCTATCTCCAGCTGAAGCTAAAGTCAGCTAGTCAGCCCCTGTGTTGTTTTGCCAACGAGCCAAGTATTAATAACTTTGCCAAATTATTGGAGAACAGGTTTCTGTTTCTTGGCCACAGGGATTGTGTGTGTATATATGATTGTGTGTGGATGTGTAAATAATGAGACTTTAATTCTAACTGTCCTCCAACTTAATTGGCATGTAAAAAAAAGTTAAGAGAAGTGATAATAAAAATGATAATGCTTTTATAGATCAATTGGCAAAGAAATGGAAAATTCGGTAGTCAAGGTCTTATAGAAAAATATGAGGATTCTGCAAATATGTCACTAAGTCAAAACTGGCACTCTTGTACTGGCAACAGCCTGAAGGTTGATGTAATGTTGCACTTTGCCTATAGCACTCCTTTTCATAAGCACTATGGTAATTGCTGAATCAAAAGGTGTGAGACTAGAATAATGGAATCACTGATTCCTTTCTAAACTGGGGTTAGTGATCATCTGTATCAGTAGTGGGTTCTAAAACCCTTTACTACCGGTTTGCACACATGCATACAATGCTTCTGCGCATGCGCAGAAGCGTCCCAGGTGGGTGGGCGGAGCCTCCCAGGCAAGTGGGCGGAGCCTCCCACCACCGGCGCTACCGGTTGTTAGAACCGGGCCGAACCAGGAGCAACCCACCGACCACTGATCTGCATTCTACAGGGAATTCTTAGACCAAAATATATTCACAGAATGGACTTGAGATCTTATCTTTTTCTACAGACCTACTGTAAATAATAAATAATATATATTCCAATAATCATATAGTATAATATTCAAATTATCCAAAACATTGTGAACTCAGTCACATATATTACTTCTTTTCTTCTAGGGTACAACAGAGCAAGGTTCTTGACTACAAATTACTGTTCTTGTTTTTTGTAATTCATACATTTATGTTTTTATTTCCTGTGTATTTAGTGCCACATTTTTCCAGGATATATTTGCATATTTGGGGTGATACCTCTCTCCCCAACTGCTGATAATTAATGTACTATGTTAGAACCCTGTTCAAACAATTGGTTTGCTAATATATGAACAAGCCACAAATCAATGTTATGTGTATATCACTTTAAATGCTTGTAGGCTGATTACTATATAAGGCAGCAAGAGAGCATGCTCAGAATGACTATGATGATTGAGGACTGTGTGTTCTGGAGTGCTGCCTCTCTGCTGATTAACTCTACTGCTTTACTGATGAGTAATTACCTTTGTGACTGTGTGGAATTACTGTGAAGAGCTGCTGTGAAAGAGTAACTATCTGTGATAGAGTAGAATTGATTGTTAGCTTTAATCTTTGTTTGTTAGTTAAAACAAAGATAGTCAAGAAGAAGATTCTTCATATGGACTGACTTACTGTATATGACTTGGACTTCCTATTTGAACTTTGCTACTACTTTAAGTAAACTATTTGTGAATACTAAACGTATTCTGTTTATTGACTGAATAGCATTCATATCAAACTGCAACACCACAACCACACACTATTTCGCTGTCTATGTGCGCAACAGCACAATAACTCCCTAACATACTATATAGTCATATCATGGTTGAGTTGAAGACCACACTCATTCTAATCCAAAATATTATAGTCAGTATGGCCCAGATATTTTATAATAAATTGCATTCTACCATTATCCATATACAAATGACATACAGTAGTTAGGAACAGATTTGCACTATTTGACGTTGAGCAAATTATCAATATTTCATCCTTAATCATCAGTTTAAGTTCTAAAGAAGCAGTAGGAACAGATCAGCATATTTTCTCTCAGATAATTCTAAAATTATTATTCTTGGTTTGAATCCTACTAAAAGGATTTTGCCAGAACTGGGAACAATGCACATTGAAAGGCCTGACTAAGATAGAATAATGTAGAACAATGTTTCTTCAACATTTTTTACAACAAATGAGAACAGTGATATTGTTTCACATTTTTGCAAGTACTGTTAATATCTGGCAAATAATTTTGATTTCTAAGAAAAAAAAGTGTAGATTATTACTTAAATTATTTAGAAACTATATTAAATGCCCCCTAAAATTGAATTTGCCTTTTGACTTAGTTTACTATCAATTATTATTCCAAGATCATTTTCACATGTACAATTATATTTCAATCTTTCTCTCTAAAGTTGCATCACACAATTCTGAAGTTGCAACTTTCCATAATCTATCCTGTCTAATCATCAAAATCAGAAGTTTTTTTTTCATTTTTACACAAAAAGCCCATAAAGGGTTTCTAATCTCCAATAAATGTAGACATTGTCTTTCCTTTAATCCAAAACGTCAAAAGCAGTTTATCTCAGCAAGATTTATCAATTTCACCAAACATCCCTCCATAGTAAGTACAATAGTGCAAAATCATTCCATTTTTGTTCATATAATAAAGTAGTCATATATTGAAATAACCTTACATGTATCTTTTCTAACTATGTATCTATCAACCCTAAAAGGAAGAGTTCTTGCTTCAATTGAATAATATTTAAAATCCTCTGTATCAATGTATATATTTGAACACACTTTTTTGCTTTTTTACATGTTCTTGAACATGAACATCCCTTCATGTTCACATTTCCAACATACATTTGAAGTGCTTTTATACATTCTAAATAATTTCTCTCATGTCCGTTACCAACAGTATATCATTTTATAAACATTCTCTTTAATATCATAATGTAAATTTCAACCCTTTTAGCCACATATTTTCCATTTATCCATCTGTATATTATAACCAAAATTCTTAGCCCACTTTAACATATATTCTTTAACCTGTTCTTCCTGTTTCAAAATTTAACACTTCATACATTTCAGCAATTACGTTTATCATCAGTGCAGAATTGTACTTCAAATTATATCTTACTTTGTTCCATACCATAAGTCTTTTTTTCCATTTTGAATATTTTTGATAAGTGTAAATGGGGAAACCATTGACAGCTATGGCCTTTTCCTACTAGTTGCTCTCTTTATTTAATTCCCCTTGATGATTTTCCAATAGTTCCCAGTATGTCAGTCATTTGTCCTTGGCTACTTTTCTCTTCTGTGAAATGCTTCTTGAGTTGAGATCCACAGAAGTGTTTTCAAACACAATCTGGGTTTATATTTATTCCATATTCTCAATATGACATCTCTAATAAAATGATTTTTAAAAACTACATTAATTTTAACATTATTTTACACTATAAATATCCATGCCATCCGAATGTCTAGTTGCCCTCTAATTCTAAATTACTCTTGTTCTCAGCAACAACCATTCTTTCCTCCAGACAACAAGTTGCAAAATACAATTTCAAATCCCTGTCCTTTTTCCTTTGCATTCTGTAACACTTTATATTTAAATTGTGGCTTTTCCCCCTTGCCATACAAATTTAGGTATATCGTTTTGCCATTATTTGAATAGTATATCAGTTGTGAAAACAGGTTTTGTTTGAAACAAAAATATACTTGTAGCAAAACATTCATTTTTTAATCACAGATTTAACCCAACAGTATTTTATTTATTTCCCAAATTCTAGGCATTAGAATGTATAAATAACAAAAGTCATGGGTTGTTATTTCTGATTTTTCAATGAGTGATTTAATAAGTTTATATAGAATTATATAAACACTCTCACTTAAAATACAGGGTCATTAGTTCAGAATTTTCATCCATAACTTCTACAGAAGTTGTGAAAATTTATGTGATTTTAGCAACCTTTAGGGAGGTGCAACCAATTTTGTGCCAGCAGGTCATAATCCAGGTAATTTACATCATAATTTTAGAGTCCAAATCTCTCACACAAGTATTGGCTATAGCCTATGGGTATAGCCAATCATTTTCAATATCATTTGTTTTTTTTCCCAATTGATTTCCATTGACTAAACAGAACATTATCAGAACCTAAAGAATCTCGAATTCTTTCCTCAGTCTCCAAAAGCTATGGTATTTACGGTAGGTAGTTGTAGGTATTCATTGCAGTATCATTTATCCCCATATGGATTTACACAAATATGTAATTTTCAGAGGACTTGAGAAGACTCAAGAGTTCATTCTGTTACATCTTTGATCCTTGCTCCATATAGAAGCACATTTCATAAGGCAGCACACATTTGTTCTGATTTGTTTTGAAGGTGAACAACCAATTACTACAACTTTTCTCTTTGTCTTCTCACAGCCAACAGCTGCATTTTCTCTGCCCTTTAGAGAATCATGATCCTATGTCCTGTTCTAGAGTGTCTCTTTTCTTCCCCTGAAGGCTCAGCAGCTGTTTCTCCTGCAAGGGCCTAAATCTTTCCTGATTTCCAGTGGGACAGAGTATTTTTCAAAAATCTTGACAAAATCTTTTAAATATTACTGAAAATTACAGGGAATCCTCATTTATCTGCTTAGGAAAAATTGAAATCTAAAATGCTGGTTAGAAAATGGTTTCTTACAGAAGTATTACAATATAATGCTTGCCATGAATGATATATACATTGTCAAAAAGAAAACAAATGATTTTTTTTACAAATTTGCAAATAATTATGTATATGGAGGTGTGACTTTATTAGTGCCATATGTGCCTACATGGTATTTCTGGAAATACCCTAAAGTATTTATTGGTTATTTGAGATTGCAACTTCATTATTCAGTGTCCTTGCTGATAGCTACATCCAGGAAACAGCTAAATGAAAGAAAAGATACCTAATAACTCCAGATCCTGTCGTTTCTCCCTTTTTAATGTATAAGATTTAACTCTTACAAGTCAGACTAAAAAATAAAATCCAACATAACAATTTAACCTATATTAAAATAAGAGGCAAAGTCTACAAATGATCAATTATTTGATGTGAAAATCGATTAGGTTGCTCAAGTTTTCTGAACTAAAAATTGAGACATACCAAAGTAATATGTAAACAGAGCTGTCATTGGTAAAATAGCATTATAATTTTTAAAATGAAATTTATTTATTTATTTATTTATTATTTGTTCTTCTATGCCGCCCTACTCCCGAGGGACTCAGGGCGGCGTACAACAATTTTATAAGAACATCAATAATAAACAGTAATTTAAAAACAACAATTAAGAAAATATACAAAAGTTTAAAAAATGTTCACAATCAGCCATACCAAGGGGGGAATTCAGATGGATTTAGTCTTTCCCCCCTGCCTGCAGGAAGAGCCATGTCTTGACGGCTTTCCGGAAGGCCAGCAGGGTGGGGATGGTTCGGGTCTCTGGGGGAAGTTGGTTCCAGAGCGCGGGGCCCCCCACAGAGAAGGCCCTCCCCCTAGGGCCCGCCAACCGGCATTGTTGTGAAATACAAGATGTTACAAGCAGGCTTTGTTCTGATGTTTTTCTTGTTTTGTTCTGATGTTTGTTCTGATGTTTTTCGATCTGATCGCGAACTCCGTAGAGGAGGCGGTGTTGCCATCTTTTACAAAAATCCTTAAATCTCAAAAACATCCAAGTAACACACGATCTTGCTCTTCCCGAGACGATAATCTGTGAGCGATCTTTAAACACCTCATTACGATTTCTACTATGCTACAGAGCCCCAGACTACGACATTGAACATGCGAATAAGTTAACTTCACTCCTAACGTGGGCAGCCTCCAGCCCACACCCTCTCATCTTTCTTGGAGACCTAAATCTACCTCTTATCAAATGGTCCCTCAACGAATGTTCCACAGAACCTATACACTCAACCCTGTACAATGCTGTAACCAATCTGGGGCTGGATCAACTAGTACCCAACAACACTAGACTCAATAACTGCCTTGATCTCATCTTCTGTAACAGTTCAAACTCAATTTTTGGATTACAAACAAAAGAACCCTAGAGCGACGATGGAGAGCCAGTAAAGCTGAGTCTGACCGGACACTTTTAAGAACTTACATTAAGTCTTACTTAGTGGCGATAAAGGCGGCAAAATGCGCGTATTTTTCCGCTCTTATTGCGTCCGCCGACTCCCGCCCAGCCGCCCTGTTTAGGGTGACTCGCTCCCTCCTAGCCAAGGAGGGAGCTGAAGATCCCTTGCAGGGCAGAGCTGAGGAATTTTCTCAGTTTCTGGTGGATAAAGTCGTTCAGATTCGTTCAGACCTGGACTCCATTTGGACAGGGCAAGCCGAGATGACAGGGGTGAGTCTTAGTCCTGTTATATGGGACGAGTTTGAACCGGTCACTCCTGAGGATGTGGACAAGGCCATAGGAGCGATGAGCGCCTCCACCTGTTTATTGGACCCGTGCCCCTCCTGGCTGGTCTCTGCCAGCAGGGAGGTGACACGCGGCTGGCTCCAGGCGGTTGTGATCGCTTCTCTGAGAGAGGGATCCATCCCACAGCCTTTAAAAGCTGCGGTGGTGAGGCCCCTCCTCAAGAAGCCTTCCCTGGACCCAGCGGATTTAAAGAACTTCTGTCCAGTCTCCAACTTACCCTTTTTGGGTAAAGTTGTTGAGAAGGTGGTGTCGCTCCAACTCCTGCGGCTATTGGAGGATACTGATTATCTGGATCCCTTTCAATCGGGTTTCAGGCGCGGCTACAGTACGGAGACTGCTTTGGTCGCGCTGATGGATGATCTCTGGCGAGCCCGGGATGGGGGTCACTCCTCCATCCTGGTGCTACTTGACCTCTCAGCGGCTTTTGATACCATTGACCATGGTATCCTTCTGCGTCGTCTTGGGGAGATGGGAGTGGGAGGCACTGTTTTACGGTGGTTCTCCTCCTACCTCTCTGACAGGACGCAGTCGGTGTTGACAGGAGGACAGAGGTCGGCCCCTAGGCCCCTGGTTTGCGGGGTGCCACAGGGCTCGGTCCTCTCGCCCATCCTGTTTAACATTTACATGAAACCGCTGGGTGAGATCATCCGACGACATGGGGTGAGGTATCAGCAGTATGCTGACGATACCCAGTTGTACATCTCCACCCCGTGTCAGTTCAGTGAAGCAGTTGATGTAATGTGCCGCTGCCTGGACGATGTGAGGGTCTGGATGGGAGTGAACAGACTCAGGCTCAACCCAGACAAGACTGAGTGGCTCTGGATATTGCCTCCCAAGGACTATGTCGACTGTCCCTCCTTGGTTCTCGGGGGAGAAAAATTGACTCCCTCAGAACAGGTTCGCAATTTGGGTGTCCTCCTAGATCCACAGCTAAAATTGGAGCAACACCTTTCAGCTGTGGCTAGGGGGGACCTTTGCACAAATCCGTCTTGTGCACCAATTGCGACCTTACTTGGAGAGGGAGGCCTTGCTCACAGTCACTCATGCCCTTGTCACCTCACGGCTAGACTACTGTAACGCGCTCTACATGGGGCTACCCTCGAAGAGCATCCGGAGACTCCAACTGGTACAGAATGCAGCTGCACGAGCGGTAGTGGGTGTGCCGAGATACACCCACGTAACACCTATCCTTCGCCAGCTGCATTGGCTACCAATTAGTCTCCGGTCGCAATTCAAGGTGTTGGTCGTTACCTTTAAAGCCCTACATGGCTCAGGGCCAGGTTACCTGCGGGACCGCATCCTACCACATACTTCCCTAAGACCGGTTAGGTCCCACAGAGAGGGCCTCCTCCGGGTCCCGTCGGCTAAACAATGTCGATTGGCGGGGCCGCGGGGGAGGGCCTTCTCTGTGGGAGCCCCATCCATCTGGAACCAACTACCACCAGAGATCCGGACCATCCCCACCCTGCTGGCCTTCCGTAAAGCCTTAAAAACATGGCTCTTCTGGCAGATGGGGTGAATAGGACAATCAGATTCCCCCTGATTGTTGCGCTTACAATGTCTTCTTTTTAATTATATTTTTAATGTAAACTTATGACTATTGTTTTTAAATGTACGCTTCTTATTCATGCTGTACGCCGCCCTGAGTCCCACGGGATTGGGCGGCCTATAAGAGCGTCTAAATAAATAAATAAATAAATAAACCCTTCTCCAACAGTTATCACAGTATGATTGACTTCAGTCTCAATATACACCCTTACAAAAATCAACAACATGACAAGATCCCCAGTTACAATTTCAAAAAAGCAAACTTTGATCTCATAAACACTGACCTCTCTTCTCTTGATTGGCAAACCCTATTCACGGACTGCAACACTGCTGAAGACCACTACAACATTTTCCTACGTCAAGTCCAAAGAGTCATAAAACTATACGTACCACTATTCATTCCCAAAAACAGGAAGAACAAACTACCCACAACAATAAGGAAGCTCCAAACAAAAAAAAAATATCTCTGGCGTAAAAACAAAACGGGCCACATAACCAACTACAAAAGCCAATACAAAAACTTATGCAAACAAATAAAGACTGAATGCACAAATTATCATATCATTCAAGAGGAAAACCTCCTGCACACAACTTCCAACCGAGCATTCTACAAGTTCGTAAACAACAAACTCAAAGTGACGAGAACTATCCCACCCCTAAAAGGCCCCAACAATAAAGACTGTAATGATGAATCCGACAAAGCCAACCTCTTCAACACATTCTTCGGCTCAGTCTTTATAAACAGCAACAACTCATGTCCTATATTCCCTAGTCAAACCACAAACAATGACAATGATCTAATACAAACCGACTTTACAGAAGACAATGTTAGAAAGGCTGTACACAACCTAAAATCATCCCTATCCATAGGACCAGATGGACTTTGTGCTTACTTCTTAAAAAAACTTTCCACCGTCCTATCAGTACCTCTAAGCATTATTTTTGACATATCTCTCAGAACCAGCACCCTACCCAACCTATGGTCACTAGCCACGGTTATCCCTGTCTTCAAAAAGGGAGACCCCAACCTAGTTGAAAATTATAGACCCATCTCCTTATGTTGTGCCACCTGCAGAGTCATGGAATCAATCATCAACCAATCCATTACCCTCCACTTAGAGACAAACAACCTACTCTCTCACAAACAATTTGGTTTCAGAAAAAAGTTATCCTGCTATCTACAACTTCTACATTGTAAAAACATATGGACTACAAAACTCGACCAGGGCAAAGCAATAGACGCAATCTACATAGACTTTTGTAAAGCCTTTGACTCGTAGTACACGACAAACTACTCCTAAAACTAAAATCTTATGGCATCTCTGGCCCCCTTCACAAATGGATAACTGCATTCCTGTCAAACAGACAACAAGTGGTCAAAATAGGATCATCTCTATCAAACCCTGTACCTGTTAACAGCGGTGTTCCCCAAGGAAGCGTTTTAGGACCTACTCTCTTCATTCTTTACATAAATGACATTTGTGATATTATACAAAACAACTGCGTCCTCTTCGCAGATGATGTAAAACTATTCAACACCACAGACAATACTACAACCCTTCAAAAAGACCTTGACTATATATCTGAATGGTCAAACAAGTGGCAACTACCAATCTCAATCAACAAATGCTCAGTTTTACACATTGGCAAAAATAATCAAAACACAAAATACAAACTTGATGACCATGACCTTGATGATGATCCTCACTCAGTAAAGGACCTTGGAGTACTCATCTCTAACGATCTAAGTGCCAGAGCCCACTGCAACAACATAGCTAAGAAGGCATTAAGAGTGGTTAACCTAATCTTGCGCAGCTTCTTCTCAGGTAACATTGTACTCTTAACCAGAGCATACAAAACATTTACTAGACCGATTCTTGAATACAGCTCATCTGTCTGGAACCCACACTACATATCTGACATTAACACAATTGAGAATGTCCAGAGATACTTCACAAGAAGAGTATTACATTCCACTGTTCACAACAGAATTCCTTATGAAACCAGACTTGAAATTTTGGGACTTCAAAATTTAGAACTACGCCGCCTTCGATCTGACCTAAGTGTAGCTCACAAAATTATCTGCCACAATGTCCTACCTGTTAACGACTACTTCAGCTTCAACCGCAATAATACACGAGCTCACAATAGATATAAACTTAATGTAAACCGCTCCAGACTTGATTGCAAAAAAATCGACTTCAACAACAGATTGGTCAATGCCTGGAACACTTTACCTGACTCAGTAGTTTCTTCCCCTAACCCCAAAAACTTCAACCTCAGATTATCTACCATCGACCTCACCCCATTCCTAAGAGGTCGGTAAGGGGCGTGCATAAGCGCACAATCGTGCCTACCGTTCCTGTCCTAATGTAAAGATATATTCATACCTCTTTTACTCTTATTCATGCTTGTACTATTACATATATATTCAATCATGTTTTACTGTGTATACTTTGCTTATAATCATATATGCTTGACAAAATAAACAAATACAAAATACAAATAGTTCATCTGTAATTTCTCTTGCCAGCAGAAACAAGTGAACACAACATTACTGGAAACATTTAAGTTTTTAGATTTACATGGTGCCTGAATTTGAAATTTGAAAGACTGGTGTTGCCCTCTGCTGGATTATTGTATGCTCTGTTTTTAAAAATGTAAGTTTACAGGATAAAGGTTATCTAAAAAACGTGGTTGCTCATGTAACATGTATGAGCAGTTTCTTATTTCTACATCTTTTATGGGCATGATTGACAATGTTTGATTTAAGGAGGTGCCTACAGGTGTAAAAAATTCTCTCTACAAATATCTACCATTATAAACATTTTGTAATTTATGAAGGAAATTTAAATTGGAGAGGCTTTTAAGTGGTGGTACCTCAGCACCAGAATATTCTCTTCAAATAGACTGATCTGAGATCATATATTATGGCGTTTTGAATACTAGTTATTATTTCATTTTCCTAGGCATTGCAGCCCTATTTGTTATACCATACAGTTCTGGTATATCATTTTTTTCCCTTAAATTATCCAGAGACCTTTTGCTATTGAAAAGTATGTAGCCACTATAACTTACAAGGCCTCTGATGTATTACCCAGCTGGTAGGTAATTGCCTACTGGAGCAAGGGGGTATGGAAAGGTTATGTATTATTTGAATATCTAGTACAGGCTACTTATCAATAAGAAATGTATTCAGAGGCAATTCAAGTTTAAAGTCTATTTATCTGGTTCAGCATAATTTCAGATTGTCCTAAAGGTGCTTTTCCAAAAGGCAACTTGAATTTCTTGGTTTTTTCCCCTGAAAACATTTTGCTTCTCATCAGAACTGAAGAAGCTTCTTGGATGAAAGGGCAAACATTTTCAAGAAAAAAGCAAGAAAGTCCAGTTGCCTTTTGTAAAAGCATGACCTGGATGATTGAGAATTTCTATAGACATAATTTCAGACTGCACAAAAGATTATTTTAGTCTATAATCCTGAAGGAGTTGGATAGTAGAGAACCATTAGGTAGAGCTATGAAGAAGTTTCCAGCTTGTTAAAATATGCATCACTCAGAATTTTGACTCTCCCTCATGCATTTATAAGAACTGATAATTATCCTTTTTTGTTCCATTACAATCTTCAGCCAAGTGCTATTCCTGCAAAGTGACCCTGGAACTATCCTACTTCTTGCTGCATCAGAGAGAGTGGAAATAAATATTGTATACATTGTATGTAGAGTATGTTATTAGCAGAAAATCTTAAAATACCCTCATGGGTATCTACTTTTACAATTACATGAATGCAATAGTTTGCAAAGAAACAGGAAAGCACATATATGTAAATATATTTGTTATATATTTGTTATACTGATATATATCTATGTTTTATTTATGTTTAATAGGATATTTTACATTCACTGACTGGTTAACTGGCTTTTCTTTTTTTTAATATCAAAAAGCTTCTATTATTTATTAATGGCAGAAACTTAGTTTAAACTAGGAACGTTCTATTACCGGTAATCTTTCAACCTTATAATTTAATTATTGCAGACTAACTTCCTGTATCCAGCTTGTATCCAATCTTAGTCAATACAATTGTTAGAAAACAAAATGCCAGTCTGCATAAATAAATTATTTTACATTTTGATGATAGGGAACTTGTCTGGATTTCAGCATTTTGCACAAACCTAGAAAATTATGTGCAAGAGTTACAAAGGTAAGGAATGAAACTGATAATTTTACATTCAACTTTTCAGAAATGGAAAAAAATATTCAGAGAACCTCAAAACCTTTGATGTATTTCCATTTGACTACAGAGTTGAGATTTACTATCGGTTGTCAGTTCACTATTGCTATTTGCACCAACTCAAACTAAAGAATACAACTCTTGCTGAAAATATACTTCATGGCACAAGCATCTGAAATTTTGTATTAATTATGCAGTAGGTGTTTCCCCCCCAGAATAGTAAGATTATTTATTTATATTTCATATTTCATAGCTGTCCATTTCCCTCTCTATTTATCAAAACTAGTGTACTGACTTTTCAAAATTTTGTAGCAATAGCAAGATGAAGTATACAAATAATAATGAAACAAAAGCTCCCAGACTCCCTTCTATGCTTTATTAATTGAGTGTGTACAAGATTATTATTTTAAAGCACAGAGATAGATGAAAGCAACAGCTTAATTTGTTTAATTCTTTATATTAGACATAGGAGCAGTACTAGAAAAACTGGCAATTTTAGGGTACATTACAGTCCATCTGTTCCAAAGTCCTGAATCTAGTCATCTAGAAGTACTAGATGAAATTACTGAAACCTCAGCCACCACCCTGGAATTCCATTAGATGCCTGGGGCAGACCAGTGAGATAGGCACATTTATTTCATGAGTGGTATGGCACCAGATCTTCCTTATCAAGTTTTGGCATGATAGAATAATAATAAAACATTCAGAAATTTAGAGGTTACTTTATAGTATGCAAGTTTTTTGACCATGGCAAAACATAACATTAATGTCCCAAAGTTATAGATCACATTGGCTGTCCTAAGATAAAAACCCCATCTAAAGTGAGTAATGTGTTGAGCCCTTATACCAGGATTACAGGTCCATGCCTCTCATAGTCATTAGGAATTCCTGAGCTGTCTCCAACTTTTCTGCCACAGAAGGCAAATTAAGTCCCTGGGAACTCCACCACCACCTGCAGATTTTCTGAATGTTTTACTATGTCACTACTATCATGCCAACAGCTGCGAGAGATTTATAGAAAAATTAATTTGTTAACCTGTTCAGTTACAGAATTAACAATAAGCAGGAAGTTCTAGTTTAGTTACCACAATTAGAACTTGGTTGTTAAACAAAGCGGTCGTTAATTAAATCACAGCTGTGCTTATAATGTTACTTCAGCTTTTTTTTTTTTTTTTTTGCTTTACAGACCCATGAAGGTTGAAAATGCAAAGATTGGTCTGAAGGTACTTTTTCATCATCATTGTAATTGTAAACAGTTACTAAATAAACACTATCAGTACATTCTGACAACTAAAAATCACCACATTTAAGAGAACAATCATATTGGTATAAATATGAAATTAAAATATATAAAACATAAAAAGCATATTTTAAACATAGTGTTGAACTGTAATGAGATTATATATCTGAACAATAACAGTGGAACTAGATATTAGAAAAATAGTGCCACCTAGGGTATTATGAGAAAAATCCTTGGGTGCCTGATAATGAACGAGGCATGCTCTGGAATGCCCAATGCAAAATCCCATCAAACGTATTCTGGAAGATCATAGAGAAAATAAAATAATCAGAATCGGAATATAGACAGAAGATAATTCACAGGAATAGATTACACAATAAAGGCAAATGTAAAACTATTTTTACACTTTATAAAAAACAGATTCACTGTTCCTGTGCAGGGTAAACCACATCCCATTCTGATCTGCCATTTTTTCCAGAAATTTGCAAATCATTTTATGGCTGACTTTGTTAAACTATCATGCCAAATGCTGAATATTACCAAGAAGGATTTGATTTTTGCTGAAGCTTGCCGATGCATTATAAATTCCACATTAGATATTTTACAGAGCCAAACAAATAAACCTACATCATTATTTACTTGATTTACCTCCCCTAAGAGTGAATCCAAATCATCTTTGTTCAATGCAGGTTCAGTTCCAGCAGAATCTTCTAGCACCTAGAATTCAAAATATTACTAAGCAACCTTATACATGTCTATTCAGAAGTAAGTTCCACATGTTCAATAGGATTTGTTCTCATACTAAATACAGGTAGTTCTCGATTTACAACTATTTGTTTAGTGGCCATTCAAAGTTACGACACACTGAAAAAAACATGAACATTTACAATATTTGCATATTTACAACCATTGCAGGGTCCCTATGGTCATGTGATTGCCATTTGCGACCTTCCCCAATGGATCCAACAAAGTCAATGGGGAAGCCTGTAGGTTGCAAATCATGATCATGTGATGCTTGCTTAACAATTGTGGTGATTTGTTAATTACTTTGGCAAAAATGATTGTAAAATCAAGTGTAAACACATGATTCACTTAATGACCATACTACTTAACTACAAATTTTCTGATCCCAGTTGGGTCATACTTTGAGGACAACCTGTATGGACTGGACTATAGCCTTAGTACTTAAGTTTTTATATAAATTAGGTTCATGTGTTTAACAATAGCCAGTATTCTAAGGCAGTGGTCCCCAATCTTTCAGGCTCCACGGACTAGTAGCGGTGGTGGCAGCGGCAGCAATGGCAGTGTGTGTGTGTGGGGGGGATGATTTCATGTGCACACTCGCTACTGGCACAAATGGAGCGACACGCATTTGCCTGCCACTTGCACAGACCAGTTCCCAATGGGCCACAGATTGGTACCATCTGTGGAGTGGGAGTTAAGGACCCCTGTTTTAAGGGATTATCTAACACAGCTGGAGAGTATCAAGTTACAGAAAGCTGGTGTAAATTTTGTGCAAAATAGCTATGGTAAAAGGAAAACACCAGCCTTATCCATGAGAGTTTAAAAAGTCAGGTGTGAATAAATTAATCTATCTTCATACTACTTCCGTGTGTCCTGCATTTGTTTGCTGATACCTGCTCACTGCCTCTCTCCAGAAAGGGGTCAGTGCAATAATCATCAGAAGAAAAGTCTTCACTGTGTTCAGTCTAGTTCAGAGGAACATGGATATAAAATTTTTAATACATTGAGGTTATTAAGCTTTGGAAATGAAAATGATCCTATAGGGTTGAGGCAGAAGCCATTTGCAACACTTTTCAAAAGAATTAGCTGCAGGAATGGATTAACAGATAACCAAATAAAAGTTGTATGCTTTGTGTCATAGTTAAACATATGGAGACTACCATATCTGTCTTTTTCTTCAAAGTTCTCTTCAAAATTCACTTCTGGAATGAATCCTTTGATTTGACACATTCTTTTATATTTATAAACTTAACCTCTTGAGTCATCCTTTCAGATATATTTGTGAGTGCAAAGGGACCGGCAGATATTCTGTGGGTGCAGGAGTTACCTGAGCAACTTAAGACATTCTCTTGCAAGATTCCCTATTGGCTTTCTCTCCTTCAAGTTTTTATGGAAGGATGTGATCCCCATTGACTTTCTTTATGAAAGCTTCCCAGGCTTCCCCATTGGCTTGTGGGCAGGTGTCAGGGAAGCTGTAAATTAGGATCACATAACCCTAGCAGCATGGTGGCAGCAGTCAACAATAGCAATGTTGAAACAGCAAAAACTTTCTAAAATTTCATTCCAACAGGAGCAATGGGTGCCAGCATTCAGTAACTTAGCCCATTTGCAATACCTTAGTTGAAAAAGTTTTGCCCTGAGATGCATTGTTTCACAGTTAAAGCTTACAGACACAAAATTTTAGTAGTACATAGGTACAATCGACTTTGCAAATGGAACTATATTTACTTGCAGATTTTTTCCTACCTTAACTCTATGTTCCGATATTTGTTGTTGATTTAAGATTGTAAACTTCAAAGATATTGAAGTAATATTTTTGTCTAAGAAACCGGAATGTGTTCAGCATACTGATGAAGACTAATAAAGAAAGTCTACTAGATTTAGCAATTGGAACTCAGGGAAGTTATCCCTATTCAGAAATGTTTTAGATTGTAACTCTCATTAATCTCAGATAACAAGGTATAAGCCAATGATGGGAACTGCATATCACATCTGAAGCATGAGAAGTCATGAAGGTCATCTGTGTGTCTTTAATCCACTGGGCACAATAAGGCTGAAAAAATATATATGGAAAATCTGACCTTTACTGCTCGTAGTGTTTGAGCATTGGAGTGTGAGTCTCCTTCCAAGCTGATAACTGTAGAGTTGTCAAAACAGGACTTACATATCAGGATTCCACTAGAACACAATGTAAAAACAATCTTAAGCATTCCCTCAAGGTATAAGTTGATTTCAGATTCCATGATTGTTAAACTGGATAGAGCTATGTTAGACTACAAGTAGATTCTCAAATGATTTAATTAGACGCACCCCCCATTTTCGTTGGGTGGCCTACATTCGGTGTATAAGACACACCCAAATTTTCACCCTCTTTTGGGGGAGAAGTGAGTCTTATACTCCGAAAAATATGGTAAACCTTTTATCTAATCAAACAGCATCATAAACATTTGGACTAGAGCAGTGATGGCGAACCTATGGCACGTGTGCCACAGGTGGCACGCGGAGCCATATCTGCTGGCACGCGAGCTGTTGCCCTAGCTCAGGTCCAGCGTGCATGTGGGCGCCCGCCAGCTGATTTTTGGCTCGCACGGAGGTTCTGGGAGGGCGTTTTTGGCCTCCAGAGGGCCTCCAGGGTGGCAGGGGAGGGCGTTTTTTGCCCTCCCCAAGCTCCAAGAAAGCCTCTGGAGCCTGGGGAGGGCAAAAAATGGACCTACCGGATCCAGCGGAAGTCAGGAATTGGGGGAGCAGGGGTGTGTGGGGGAGCATTGAATATGGGTGTGGGCACGCGCACACGTGCGATAGCGCGCGTGTGCACTATTTCGGCACCCGAGGAAAAAAAGGTTCGCCATCACTGGACTAGAGCCTTCCACCTTATCATCTTGTTTCTGATATGCAGGGAGATTTAGATTGATGGTAATATGGTGGATTATTCAGTTATGTGAATTTGCACCTGTACTCTGTAAAAGATGGAGATCGAAGTTTTGCCTTAACTAAAACTTTAAAACTGTCTTGGAAAAAATTAGGAACAAATATGCCTCTAGGGACCATATTAGCCACATTAATTTAGTGCACCTGACATCAATATTTGCCAGGTCTCCATTCTCCTCCTCCTCTTCATTTTCGATGGTAACAGCTGGGGCCTTTTTTCACAAGAGCTTTGGACTAAGCTAAGTGCCCAAGGCTTGACAAATATAAGAGATAAATGAAGATTTGTTCTTGGGCACAATTGATACCTGATTTCATCTGTGTGGGCAGGAAAATGGCAGCGCCAGTGGAAAGCCCTGAAACATTTATTACAGTAGATTACATCTCCTCCTTTCCGGCATATACCGCATTTGTCACCAATGGTTAGTTTCTGGAAAAAATACAATTTAAAGTAATTTTCTAGCAAACAATGGTCCTTTTTTACCTTCTTGAGAATAATTTTGTACTTTACATACCATTTCTTCTATCCCATGTTTATCAGCTCTATCGTAATTGCTTAGACCTCTCCTTACATTGCCATTCTTAGCCTTATAGCACACAATAAAATGAAAAAAATTAAAAATAAATACTTAAACTTCGAAAACCTCAGCAATAATAGGTTGAAACTGCCTGGTCCACTCCCACTGCCAGGAGTTCGATCCTGACTAGCTCAAGGTTGACTCAGTCTTCCATCCTTCCAAGGTCAGTAAAATGAGGACCCAGATTGTTGGGGGCAATATGCTTACTCTGTAAACTGTTTAGAGAGGGCTGTGAAGCATTGTGAAGTGGTATATAAGTCTAAATGCTATTGCTATTTGGGATCCAGGATAATAAAAAAGCAGAGTATAATTTCATTGCAACAATTGAATATTAAACACTAGAAACAATTTCATAACTGCTTGACTGTTTATTACATTTATAATCTATCTTTTGTAACAGAAGCTCCAGGAAGCATGTGTGCGCTTCCTGAAGCTCTTCCTATTTTCCCCCACAACTTTTTCAGGTAAATTACATTGAGAGACAGTGGCTGGTCCAAAGTCATCTAGTGAGTTTTCATGGCTGTACGTGGACTAGAACCTAGGGCTCCCCATTCCTAGCCCAATAGCTTAACCAGTAATCCAGGGGTGGGTTACTTGCTTACCGGTGCCGGTGCGCTGCGCGCGCATTTCCACATTTCAGGTGTGCGCTCGCTTGCTACGCGCTTACGCCCACTCACGCGATTTTGCTTCTGCGCATGCACGGAAGCAAAATCTCAGCGAAAACTTGCGAGGGGACATGCGCATGAGATTTCGGCGTGATTTTGCTGCCGCGCATGTGCAGAAGCAAAATTGCCCAAAAATTCTCACAAAAAGATGGTGACGTGT
Source organism: Diadophis punctatus similis (assembly GCA_023053685.1). Classification (NCBI taxonomy): domain Eukaryota; kingdom Metazoa; phylum Chordata; class Lepidosauria; order Squamata; family Dipsadidae; genus Diadophis; species Diadophis punctatus. The sequence continues at coordinate 4,911,328 of JALIGW010000033.1, forward strand.
GCGACAGACCGGCGAAGATGGCTCCGGAGCTGTCGCGCGCAAATTGCGCAATCGGCTGCTCCCTACCGGAGCTATGCACCGGACAGCTCCGGCAGGAACCCACCACTGTAGTAATCTACATTAAATCTGTTTGATTGAACCTAGTTTATATAGGGAAGAGAACAATTTAGTATTTAAAAACAAGCAAAAACAAAACCCTGGGATCAGGCTACCTCAAGTTTTCCAAAATGCTAGAATTACTAGATATCATAAGGTGAACATCCAATCATAGTTTCCTTAATAGGTCTACTGTACCTATTTACCTCATCCCATGGATGAAGAAAGAGCAGGGATGTTATTCAAGGATTCTTACACAGAATTATAAGAGTGGCAACCTACAGTCCTTTCAAAAATAACAAAGGAAAGAACCATCACATTAACATTTTAGCTTTCATTCTCTAGCAAATGATCCGTGGTGGTGCAGTGGTTAGAGTGCAGTACTGCTGACTGCCGGCTGACTGCAATTTGGCAGTTCAAATCTCACCAGGCTCAAGGTTGACTCAGCCTTCCATCCTTCTGAGGTGGGTAAAATGAGGACCCAAATTGTTGGGGGCAATATGCTGACTCTGTAAACCCCTTAGAGAGGGCTGTAAAGCACTGTGAAGTGGTATATAAGTCTAAGTGCTATTGCTATTGCTAGCAATCGCCTGGACTAGTTCCTGTATTTTTGTTGGCAAGATTTTCAGAAGTATTTTGCCATTGCCTGCTTCCTAGGGCTGAGAGAGAGTGACTGGCCTAAGATCACCTGGCTGGCTTTGTGCCTAAGTTGGCACTAGAACTTACAGTCTCTCAGTTTCTATCCTGGAGTCTTAATCATTACACCAAACTGGCTCTTGTATTCTATTTACTCAAATTTGCTTAATATTGAGAAACATAATTCTAGCATTTACTTAAATTAGTTTTAATTAAATTTAAACTGAAACAGTTTCAGAGTTAGTTTTGGATTTGCCCCATTCTTGCTCCTTGCCCAATGATGGCTAACCTTTTTGTCGCCGAGTGCCAAAAGCGCGCACACACGTACCCATAATGCAATGCGTGCGCCTCCCCCACACGCCCCGACCCCCCACAAGTGTGTGCGATCCCCCCACATGCCCCATGCCCTGCGCATGAGCCCCCCATACGTCCTTCGCATGCACATGTGACCCCCGCATGCGCCTTGCCCACCGTGCATGCGCGGCAGAGACCCGAAAACCAGCTGGCCAGCGGGAGGTGTGCATGCATGCGTGGTGGAGCTGAGCTGGGGCAACAGCTTGCATGCCCGCAAAGAGGGCTCTGCGTGCCACCTGTGCCATAGGTTCGTCATCACGGTCCTAGCCCATTCATCTCTTGGAGTGTGATCTTTAGTCTGCCAAAGATAAGAACATACCCCTGCTATCTGACTCTTGCATTCATTCATTCATTCATTCATTCATACATACATACATACATACATACATACATACATACATACATACATACATACATGATTTGAAATGGCCTCACCCACTGAAATGTGAAAAATCCATGGAAAGACAATCTACTGACCAGTTGTTTCTCTGTTCCAGCATTCTGTACTGTGGATGGAGCTGCCACAGACATAGAGAGCAAAGATGGCAGGGGCTGCCTGAAGGAGGCACACAAAGGTTCTTTGATAAGAACTCTCCTCCCATCTTCAGTTGTTCTCTGGACATAAACAGCACCCTGAGGAGATAGGAAAATTAAATAACACTCCAGTCCTTATTCAGCTGCAGTAGGAAAAAATTTGCATGGAGAAGGGAATACAAACTGTACAAATTATTTCAGATCTGTCATATGCTGATCTCAAAATGTTCTTAAAGTGACAGAAGTTCTTTAATTACATTATACACCAAATATCTATGCATAGCTTTGAACAACATTCATTCTCTATTTTCATTTTTCAGAATGGAAACTGGAACTGTGACGCAGGAGCAAATGGACAGTCAACCATTGGAAAAAACAGAAGATTTTAGAACTACTTAGATATGGCAGCCTTCCCCAAACTAATATGCTTGTGATATCTGGCTTGATAACTCCTATCAACTCCAGCCAGAATGACCATCTGACATGGAATGTCAAAAATCACAGTTATACCTGACTTTGAGTAAAGGACTCTCTATTCTTCTCCTCTTCAGTGCCCTTGTCCTCTCTGGCTTTCCCAGATGAGCAGGAATCACACCTCCATGTCCCACTGATGAGTGTTCCAAGGCAGAAAAACAGGTGGATAATCAAATATACAAAGGGGAAAAAAAGGAAAAATAAATTAACAAGCTTCTTAAATCTTATATAATCTGTTTCTTTCATGCAAAGTAGTTACTGGCTGAAAATATTTTGCTTTCTCCCTCAATCCACATTTTTTTGAGGTAGTTCTCAGTTGAATCACATTCAACACTGCTATAAGGACAGCATTCTCCATTATATTTAACTTAGGGTCTCACAATGCACATGGAATTACGGTATGTCTATCAATATCTGCTGCTGCCGCTCTCTGTACACAATGCCTGCTGTTCATGCTGGCTATCAGATTCTGCCTATCTAGACCTTCCTCCTACACACATTGAGTTAGTCCTGCTCTCTTATCCTTAAAATGACACAAAACAATGCATAAAATTGCTGTCCTGTCTTACTATTTTACAGGGGTGGGGAGAAGTGGGATGATTGTAAATATAAGGAAAATGACACAAAAAGCTCTATTTAGTTGCTTTCATTGTTTTCTGGAGTGAAATAAGTGAGGGTAGGTCAAAAGAGTCATGTTGACATGGGCAACTATAGACACAAAATAAGTATATAAAGGCAGAAATATATTTTAGAATATTTTGTTCCAGCATAATTGCACAAAAATGTTTCTTCTTTTTGCCACATAAAATAGTGGAGCAGTGTTTTCCTTTTCTCTTCCCCTGGTGAATGCCCAAAGAAAAGTTTATGTCAGAAACAGGGAGAAGCAGGAAGAAAGGGGATAATGAATGTGAAATAAATCAAGATGCTAATGGAAATGGCAAATCCTGGGAGAAAATGGCTGCAGCAGAGACTGGGAGATTGTGGCTAGATTTTCCAACATTTCCTAAACACACCTCTGATCTCATATACAGCAGGTCAGCTGATCTAATCTCCAACACAAGCATGACTAAATGTATAGATTTTATACTTCTTGAAGCCATGATGTAATAGCACTGACTTAAGCAGAAAAATATTACTTTAAAACTGTTACGCTTATTATGATCTCAAGCTGTTTCATTCATGGCCTGGAGACAAGGCAAGGGCAGCATCATGAAGATACTGAGTGAATATTGATGTTTCTAGAGCATAACTGGAAGACAGTTACTGAAGCAGACCCAATGCAGTAATGGAAGAAGCATATCCAGATGGCAGATTTCAGCAAATAAATAAATAAATCTATTAGGACATTAACCACTACTTCTTTTAAAAATTTAAACAGTTCAATGGTATTATCTCTGTACCTGATGCTTTACCACTTGACAGCTGATCAATAGCCTATCATTCTACATGTCTAATAGTATTTGTTCCTTATTCTTGGTTTGCAAATGGTTCTGTCATTCAATAATCCTGTTTGTAAAGAGTTCAATCTCTTTACAAACCTTTATAACATTTATTTGCTTCTATTAGATTTCTCTCACTATTATTGTTCAGCAGTTCTACCTTAACTGTACATTTTCTTTCAAATATTTCTGATTTTTTAATGAAATATTTCATTTCCTTATCCATGGATATTCTCAATCATCCAGGTCATGGTTGTTCCAAAGGTGCTTTTTCCAAAAGGCAAATGGACTTTCTTGGTTTTTGTCTGAAAACATTTTGCTTCTCATCTAAGAAGGTTCTTGGATGAGAAACGAAATGTTTTTTTAAAAAAAAAACAATCCACAAGAAAGTCCAGTTGTCTTTTGGAAAAAAACACCTTTGGGATATCTCATTTTCTTTTTCTTGCTATTTTCTTCTCTTTGATTCTCTTGATTGAGATATCTTCCTGTGTCCGGTATATAGGCAATATTTAAACATACATTAAATATGTCAGACAACCAGTCCATAAGTATACCTCATCCATATTTTAACATTCCTCCAGTTAAAGCATACTATGTATGCCTGCAAATCTGCACAATAAAGATCAGAGTAGTTAAAGCAAAGCCTTTCCCAATGGCAATGTTTAGCTGAAAACTGAAAAAGAACACTGCAATAAAACAGATATCTTCAAATTATGGATTTGAAATGTGGTCTGCAAAAAACAACCCACAGTAAATTGTTCCTGGAAAAATAAAGAACAACTACTTCATTGAAGTTATATAAACAGACACTCAGATACTTGGGCTCATGATGCCAGTAGATAATGGACTAGAATGCCTGGCAAGGTTAAGCAAAGTGAAAAAAAAGGAAGACAACGGATAAGGTGGTTAGATGCGACCAAGGCTATCATCAGTGGGATATTCCTGTAAGAAGTGTCAATTTTTCTCAAAGTGCCAGTGAGGACAAATTGAGATGGAGAATATTTTTACAGATCTCAGAAGTTGTGTCTGACTTGAAGATACCTTAGATATAAACAATGTACATAGCTATATCTAATAATGTACATCTATCTATCTATCTATCTATCTATCTATCTATCTATCTATCTATCTATCTATCTATCTATCTATCTATCTATCATCTATCTATCTTTTTCACAATTATTCTTCATTTTTTACTTTGAGAAGATATTGATAACTGTATTTTTTTAATTATAACCCAGATGTTTGTCATCTTTTATTTGTTTAATAATAAAAACAAAAGCCCTTCTATAGCCTGCACCCTAAAATTAATTACAAAAGTCAATGAGAACATGCTACATAGGATTACAAAACTAAGTTAAGGAACTAATTGTAAAGGCTACAAAGAACCATAATCACACAAGAAAGCAAATGGCTGTAAATCTGTATCCAAGGCTATATTCAATTTTAGATGGATAAAAGTTGTTTTTACCTTGGAATTTCTGTCAGTGGTGGTATAAGGCAACCAAGGTGAAAGGCCTTAGGGCATCCATCACAACAGATCAGCTCTCCACCATCCCTACAGATGGCACATTCATCATCGTTCTTCTGGCCAGCAAAATTGCGGAATGATTAAAACAAAAGAACATTACAATTTGAACCAATTTCTTTCCATACGGCTGAGGTTGCTTTTGCCGATCTTATTAAATCACCAGACCTTTGTTAAAATTATCATTTCTCAGTTTACTTTGACCAATAGCCTATTTTAAAGATCTTCAAGATCCATGAAGACTTATTTACTAATAGGCTTACAGTCTTCCAGAAGATCAGTATGTCAATGTATATAAAGTCCTGTATAATGCCTGATGTTTTGTAAAGCCTGAGTCAGATATTCCAGAAATCAGGTGTCGAGTTTCTTTTGTAACCCAAGCCAAAGCAGCCATGGAGGGCAGTGAATATTGACCAAATGGCAAGGGCATCCTCAGCAAGCCAACAGAAGTTCACTAGATGCAAACTCTTGACAGCAGGAGCATCAAGATCATGAATAAGATGTCCTAATCTCATTCATACTCTAAGACTTGTGGGAGAAGATGGAGAATACTGTTTTAAAACTGGAACGGCTAAGGACAAATTTAGGCTCCCTCCACCCTGGACTGGGAGTGAGACAAAAACTGCACTGTGAAGACACACCTTGTAAAAACAGGGAGGTATCTCCACGCATAGTTAACAAGTCATACAGAGCCCTGAATCTCTGCAAGCCTTGCTGATTATCGCTATTCAGGGAGAAGCATAAACCTAAAAATAATTCAGGTGAGAAAGAGGGTAATTATACTCTTTGAAATACTTGGGGAATTCCATCTTGATAAAAATGGCATATCATCTAAGAAGGGAAAAAATACATCATAGCCAAACCCACATCTTTGAATCTGACACCAGTTTAAGTAGATAAAGAAAACTGGGACTTCCCACTCTGATGGATTCAGCAAGTTATACGTTGGGTATATACTAGAGATTAGGAAAAAGCTAGACTATTAACTATTAGTAACACATAGGACAACTCCCATCATGCCCCCACTTGTTCCTATCACAGGAAAGTTTATGGAATTTTTTTGTTTATATTAGAATATTGTCATATACATATAGTCCATGACTTACAACCATAATGGAGCCCAGAATTTCAGTTGTAAGTCATCAAGGTCATAATCCAAGGCATTCACCTGATCGGACCCAATTTTATGACTTTTGTTTTTGCCGCAGTTGATAAGCAAATGCCATGATCGTTAAGTGAATCAACGTATTCCTATGGGCATTTTTTGCCAGAAATCAGTCAAAAGACTAGAAATCTGCAAAAAAAAATCATAAATCACAGTCATATGACCCTGGATTGCTGCAACCGGCTATAAAGTTGAGCCGGTTGCCAAATCCCTGAAATGTGCTCATGGGACTGCGGGAGGTTGTGCAGCTGTCAGAACTCCAGAATTGGGTCATAAGTCATGGTGGGATTTCCATTGTAACTTTGAATGGCTGCTAGGTTACTGGTTATAAGTTGAGGACTATCTAAACATTAAAGGATTAGTCTAAACAGCAATTTTCCAACAAAAATATGTCTACAGGTTCTTTTTACAATCTCACCTCTCTTATTTACCTCAGCAAGATATAGAATGCGATGTATTACCATATTAGATGGAACAATTATAGAAATTGTATGAGATTATTTCCCACTTCAGTTTTAGGGAATGTTAGAGACTTTATTTTTTTATTTTTTAAAATGTCAATCGTATGGCTTACATTGCAGTTTCATGACATCACTGGCTTAAATCTTGAGAAATTGTGCTTTTAATAATTTAGTAAGTTTTAGTAATAGTGATTGGCAAGACTCAGTGAGGCAGCAAGGAAAGAGTACATAGGCTGCACACATACAAAAGCCATTACTTGTTCCTTTGCTTTAAAATAATGCCTCCAAATCCCACACACACTTTCCTACAAATATGTAAGGTAAAGAATACAGCACAAGTATCTGTCTCTTGCATGTGGAACCAGTACGAAAATGTTTTTCTTGCTGTTGTTCACCTATTTATATTGAATAGTCGTGTTCACATATTCACATTCATTTGCTAGTTTTGCATCTTAATATAGATTGGCAGATGAATGCAACACTTGTTGAAAAGTACTTTGCTATTGGTGCTATATAAATAAGACTCTCTTGGATTTCCTATTTATCTCATGGATGAAAACTCTGTGTGGTCACCATAACCTTGCCATAGTGAGACTGACTCTGAACAGAGAAACCAGCCCAACATAGATTACTCTTTACTACTAAAGATCCAAAGAGAATAAGAATTGATAATAGTATATAATTATATATATATATATATATTCAGAAACCTGGGGTTCTTTGTTATTCATGCTGGGCTTCTTTTCATAAGCTTTATTTTCTCCAAGTTCTTCCGATGTGCTTGATGTATAACATTCATCCCCAACTTTAACAAATTTCTTAGCATTGCCTGGAAAAAGACATACTTGACATCTTTGGAACTGTGTCTTTCCTAGCAGATAATTTAACCATAGCTGCAACTGGAATATTAAACCAAATTAACCTTTTCAAACAATGTAATGTAAAGTATAGTTATCTTTTCTGCATGTGCCCAGCAGTGTAAAATAAGTTAGCTTTGATATAGATTTTACAACAAAGCAAGAAAGAAGTTTAACACAATATGGAGAATATCATTGTGCCATTGAAGTGGTACTAAAGTAGAATGAAGCACTTTGAAAGAGCTGTGTTTGATTCCAACTGATCAGTAAATTCCCACCTTTATACGTCAGATCCCCATATGCAAAAATAAGATCTACTTAAATACCATTTTAAAATGCTATGATAACAAATGATCAAGTTAATGTTCCCTTGTAAATTCTTCATCTTGACATTGAAATTGTCTATTATTTCTGTTTGAAGACTTTTTTTCATTAATATACTGTTCAAAAGAAACAATCAACAAGCCAAAAAGGGAACAAATAGACCAAAACACCTCCTCACCAGCAATCAACACCCAGATGTGCATAGATTAACACCAAGATTAACATTAGACCAACAATCAAGAAGTGACAATATCTCAGTCAAGAAACTGCCAAACAAGCTAATAGTAAACAGCCCAACCAAAGAACCTCTAAGACCACTCCCACCAACACCAACAGGGCAGACCACTAGAATATAAATTGAGAGCAAACCCCACTCCATACTAGCACTGATGATGTCACCTACTTTGGGTAATAAAATGTTTGCAAGAAAACAACCAAGCTCAGGGAGCACCAAGGACCTTTCATTTCAATATTGAAATATTCTCCTTATCAGTTTATTCTATCAATCCTGTTTGAGTCTTGGACATTGTCTGAAAAAGTCCCTTCAATTTTCTTGGCAAGATTTTTCAGAAGTGGTTTGCCATTACCTCCTTCTGAGGGCAAAGCCAAGGTCACCCAGCTGGTTTTGTGCCAAAGGTGGGACTAGAAATGCTCTCCTAGTTTCTAGTTTGATGCCGTAGCCATTACAGTAAACTGGCTCCTTGAAGAGAATAGTTAGCAATTAGAATGTTCTTTAAATTGGGTAGGAGAATTGTGAAGAAATGGCTGCAGATAATATTGAACTAATGATCTGATTTTTCTTATTTTAATCTTATAATTAATCAGTTTTCTTACATGCAAAGAGTAGACTTAAATGAAATCATCCAAAGGCAGCTTAGATCAACTGCTACAATGAGAAGTTGATTCAGCAAAAGTTACTGAGTAGCCTTTTATTACATTTTTTTCGGCCTAATGTAATATATAGTCCCCCTGGCTAAACAAATAATTTGTATGCTGAACAATACCTTAGCCATTCAGAATTCTAATGACTTGGGATCATATCTGAGTGAGCAGTACATCAAGGCATAGTATAAAGATAATGTTGGATAGATTAGTCAAAGACTAGCAACCAAAGACTTCAAAATTAAATCTAAAACTTGACCAAGTCATGTGATATTTCATTGACAAGACTCCAAACAAAGATGTCAAATTATTGTGAAATTCTTTGTTCCTTTTTGAGATCTCAGGGAGACATTTCAAAATCTAATGAGATCTTATAATGAAACAAGATTGTTCATGGTTTTAAATTTTATTTTGATTGGTAGATCATTTCACAGAACTAGCCGAACAGTTTGGATTAGCGTATTTAACAAGCATAGCTAAGTGATAAACTTACCACTTGGAAGAGGGTATTGTTGTACCTCAGCATTTTCTGATTTCTTCACAGCTTTTGTTTTAGGAAGGGGCCCTGTTGATTTATAAGACAGTTTGCAATACTGAAAGCAGAAATTGTCTTTTTTTTTTTTTGCAAAATGCACAATTCAAGTAGTTCTAAACTTACAACCACAACTGAGCCCCAAATTTCTGTTGCTAAGCAAGGCAGTTGTTAAGTGAGTTTTGCTCCATTTCACGACCTTTTTCTCCATAGTTGTTAAGTGAATCACTGCAGTTGTTAAGCGAACCATGCGGTCATTAAGCAAATATGGCTTCCTCCATTGACTTTGCCTGTCGGAAGCCTGCTGGGAAAGTTACAAATGGTGATCACATGACCCTAGCACAGTGCAACTGTCATAAATACATGCCAGTTGCCAAGTGCCTGAATTTTGATCACATGACTGTGAGGATGCTGCAACAATCTTAAGTGTGAAAAACAGTCGTAAGCCACTTTTTCCAGTGCTGTTGCAAATTTGGTCACTAGACAAATAGATGTAAGTCAAGGACTACCTATAACAGTTAATCTTATTATATGTTATTTATTAGGATAATAGTAAGAACTATACTTTTCTCAGAAGCTTGAGAGCCATTAGTAGAGATATTAAACTGTAAAAAAATGTTTAACTCCAACTGCATGTCTTTAATTTTATAAAAAGAGAAAAATGCGGTATCATGTTATTACAATGGATTCCTCTTCTGAGATGCTTAAGTTTTGGGGAGGGGAGGGGTTTCCTTTTTTTTCTTTAAATTCATTCTTTTCATATTTTAATTAAACTGCAATATCCCACAAGATACAGTAAAAACACAGTAAATAATTCTATACCAAGGTGCAGATCAATTTTCCCTGAAGGCTGAGTTAATTGCAAAGGGTCTTTTTCTTCCATCTTTCTCTTTCCTTGGGATTTGTGCTGAGTCACAGTCTTTGGACTAATGGCAACTTTCTTTGTTTTGCGATACTTGCCGAAATCCATATCTGAAAATAAGGAAAATACTGAGACTGACTGAGATTCTTGCCTACAATTGTGGAAATTTATCTCCAACCACATAGAAGGTAACTTCTTCCTTAGCAAAGACAGATACATGCCACAAGATAGATCTTCTAAATGTGCTACTATCATTAACTCACATTTTCATCATTTATCAAGTGGCTGGCTTTAAATGAAACTTGAACTTTATCTTGTACTAAAATTACTTTTATATGCTAGACATGTCCCAAGCACACCAATTTTAGTATGAAGCACATTCAACCAATTAGATACAACTTGGATTACTCCCATAATTCCCAATTTCTATACTACCTATTATTCACAACTTCTCACTGTCTCCTATAAATTTCATTTTAAGGCCATAATGACATCATCTTATACCTTTAGGAAAGCTGTTCCAAATGGACTGAAGCTTGGAATACCTCTCCAAATTGTACTCTTTGAAAAGGACTCTCCAGAAATCTTCTATGGAAGATAAATCCTGATTTAGCAACCATGTCAACATGGTATAAAAAGCCCTGTGGCAACCTTCAGTTTCCTTCAGGTGGAGAGTGTCCTTCAAGACAAAGAGAGAAAAAAAATGCAAAATTGACCTATGGTAATTCTCAAATATATTTTATTCCTTTAAAATGCTTAACATGCAATATATATTATTTGCTGTAGTCCATATTCTTGAGTAGTAGCTAATTAAGGATGGTAATAGCCTCAACATTTGAATATTCTATTTTATAAACAAAGAGTGAGAAATAATTTTGATGCAATTTATCTAATTTGCACATCACAAACTAAGACATGAAATTAAATTTTGATTATTTCTGAATTTTGCAGTATAATTTAAACCTGGCCTTAAAGCGTATATATATTTTAGGATGACTTTAACCTTAATATACAGTATACTACATGTTTTATACCTCTATGGTATTTAGATGTACAAAAAGCTCCCCAAAGTCGCTTCGAAACAAGATGAGCAGCAAATAAATTAAATAAATAAAAAGAGATTTAGTTACACAGAAAATTTCATGCAAAAGGAATGTATATTGGGGAGAAAATCCAACAATGTAATGTAATAAATAGAACATAGTATAATACATAATGAATACAGTATTTACAAATTTAACCAGTTATTTGCTATATAGTAAAGAAAGGGTTAAAATAAAATTTATTTTGGGGGGGAAACTAGAAACTGAGGAAAATTGAATGCGAGCTTTTTGGAATTATAAGTAGTCTTGAAAGTGCTTTAGAGTGGGGAAAAGTTACCAGTACCCTCAGATTACTCTCTACCTAAACTAATGTCTTTAGACAGGCATTCCTTTGTAGCCATTTGCAGTTATTTCAAACTATATCCATAAACTTTGGTGTATAAATTGGGAGACAACACTTTCATTTATACTTTGATACTAAAAGTTAATACCCAGGATATACAGTTTCAGACTGTTGATTTTTCACCCTGCCTGCCCAAATAAAAGTTTATACAAAGTAGTCTGATAAACCATCGCATTTCAATAATTTGCCCAGAATGAAAGAGAAAATGCAGTAATTAAAAATAAAAACACCAAAGTTAAAAAGTGAGAGAGATCAGCAAAATTGTAGCTGAACATGAGCTATACATAATATTGTATAAAATAAAACAGCAAATATGCAGATTATTGTAACACAGTAAATGAATGGCTTAAAAGAAACGGATATATTCCAATATTATGTACTGAAGAGCTACATACTACCCAGATATTTTCCCCCTCTCACCTTGAACATCTCTTCAGTGACAATTTCATGATCAGCAAGCCCATGAAGTAATGGGAAGACATCATCCACTGCCATCGAAATCTCTGTGCGATAAATCTTCAGTAATTTTCTCAAATCTCCTTCCCCTAATGCTCTATTGGAATTGAACATCCTGGAACAGAAACATATGTACAAAAGGAGTAAACTAATCTTCCAAGTTTATTTTTGGATCCAACTTTGCAGGAATCAAACCTTGTTAAAAATGCCTGAAGATAATTTAAACCCCAGTTTTGAGGTAAGATATTTGGAAGGATCATCATTTATTTTATGAATCTTTCTGCCAGCCTCACTGGCTTTGGAATATTAGACTTGCAAACATAGTTTGCAAAAAGATGATGCTTCTGCCTATAATTTGTCTTTTCCAATGGCTCCTTGGTTGTTGTTTTTCATTTCTTTCAATATTTCTAAGTATTCAGCTTTGACATGCTTAGCCAACTGTCCTAATAATCAAGAGATACCACATTGTTGGTCTCACCTCCTAAACAGTAATCAACACAATATCGGCTTTCTGTAGTTCCTTGAGCTCTTTATATTGCTCCATCTTGAATCTTGAAATAAGGATAGATGAGGAGGGAGGAGGTGGTGTGTGGAATAAGAGCAACAAAATTTGACTGAAGATACAAACAGAAACTCAGTAATAACGCTCTGATGAATCTGAGAAATAAAAGCTGTCTCCAGTAAAGCCTATTTAGACTGCTTTATTATTTGAAATATCATGTTTCTTTCAGAGTGTTTCACTCCACCCTGTGCCATCTACACACATTGTGTATTACCTTACTTGACTGGAAAATGAGATTGTTGTACTGTGGATGGGGAAGTGCTGGGACCCCACCCCACCCCACCCATGGTCCCTTATAGTTCTGATAAGGCTGAGGCTCCATAACTTGCACGAGAGACTTGCCAATTAAATTTTTTATGTTGCAAAGATATGGCTACAATCAGGAATATAATAATATTGAGCTCCTATATTCATGTTGTTTGAGAAGTTATTGTCATAATTTAATTAAAATACAAATATAGGAGGGCAGGTCAAGAGCAGTGCTGTCTTCTTAAGTCTGTGATTTCCATACAGAATTGGAATTCTGGAGTTGTAGACCTCACACATTTGAAGGTACCAGAATAAGGAAAGTCAGTATAGAAATAATATAATTAATTGGAAAGTGGACTAAGAATAGCATCTAGTGGTTTATATCCCGAATGAAGATGAACTTGTCAGTACCGGTATATAGATAGATGCTGGCAGATGATCAGCAATATTTGGAGATTTGAATATCTTTATAGTTGCCAATTAAAAATTTGTGATTGAACATTATGGCTTTACAGAAAGCTAAATCCCTGTCTCTTTGGCAGTTTTTCAGCATCAAATTATGTTTTATTTCAGCTGACTTGGAAAAAATGTTTTGCTCAAGGAAGAAAAGAAAAAGAGAAGCTAGACTTTTCAGATCTTTTCTATACTGTTTTAAGCAATGTTGTTAAAGCAATTTAATAATAATGTAATGTTAAAGTTTTTTTGTTATAGTAATAAAATAATGTGGTTAAAGCTATTTGTTAATAATAAAATCCTAGGATGATCTGTGTATTGACTCATTTTTCAGAATTTCAATGGACTTCCTAGAATTTTAGAGTTTTAGAAAACCTAATACTACTCTATTGTTTCAATCCATGAAAATCAGGTGACAGCTAAAAGCTGTGAGTAGTGTTCTTTTATATGGTAATTCTGTAGAACTGGATCAGAAACTGCATTTCATGCAAAATAAATATACCATTACTCCCAAGTATGTAATTGGTTTCAAAGCACTTTAAATTATTCTTGACAAAATTTGTGGACTTTCCATGATATTTAATCATTATATCTTCACTAAAATGAAGCTAGGAAAAGCTTATGATCACCAAAGAAATAGAAGTATACAAGTCAAATCATCCTGAGGATTGCTGATGTATTTTTTTAGATCCACAAATGTCCATTCTACTTTAGAAAAACTAACTTGGATAATTATTTTTAACAGTGAATTCCTTTTAACCTATACTCCAGTAATGCTTTATCTAATTCTCCATTCATTACATTTCTGTAAACATATTAACTTAACTTTTCTCTCACTCCATTTTGTAATAATCATAGAAGTTCTTCCCTTTTTGGTCCAGATAGCTCAACTAATAATATCTATATTATTTTCATTTATCAGCAAAAAAATCCTACACACACACACGTTTCCCTAAGCTATATCATTTTCATCTCTCACTAAAATACAGGTATTGTAAGTATTTTGAACACACTTGGAATGAAACAAAGCATGGCCAGTTGGCGCTGTATCCCAGCTATTGAAAATATGTTCATTTTTTCACATAAATCCAGAAAACAAGAAAAATGCATACATATTGACCTAGATAATGATCCATACCTCCATTTTTAGAACAGTGCATACTTACATGAGTATGTTTATTGTGGTACCTCACCCAAATTCATTAATGAAGTGGGAACTGCAAGAAACAGAAGTATGTACTATATTAGAATTTCAAGTGAAACTAGAAATTCAGCAGAAATTGGCACTGGGAAAGACTTACCTGGAAGCATTGAGGGTTGTTGCTAGTTAAGGATTGAATTACGGTAATTCATGCTGCTTATCTATATTGCTCATCTGATTCATGCAATTCCATTCACTATGTATAAACCATGATTGACTTGATGCTACACAGGAGCAGGGACCAACATTTCTTACACATATTGAATTACAATTCCCATAATCCTGATAACATGTGAATTATTGGCTTTATTATGCTATATACAAAAATGGGAGAATTGTTATAGAAAATGCTGTTAAAACAACCAAGTGTCTGCTTAAAGATAAGGCAATTTTGTACAAAGGATTTGGAAAAATAGTTGAGACAGTAATATAAATGTAAGGAAAGATGACAAATGAGGGCTTGGAATCATCCTGGGTGGACAAAATCAAACCCATAAAAAGTGCTCACAACAAAATTGCTCTGTGAGCGAAATGGTCAGTTTCTAAATTTGATACCTAAATCTAAATAAATAAATAAAATTTAACAGGTTTCAAAAAAGGTTCAGCATTTAATCCATTTTATTCCTATAGTTCAGAACAAGCTAACAAATGTATTTTTCATCAAAATAAAGCTTTGCCGTCATTTCTAGGAACTGTTAGCAAAGAACTAGAAAAATAAAGTCAAAATGCTGTCACCCATCACTTCCAAATGAAGTTTAAAGATTACACTATAATTAACAATGATATATTGAGTTGTATACAATATGAATGGGATGTTTTATGTAAGCCCCAAATTTTATTCTCCCTTATGCAGCACTGTGTAGCTGGTATCCTTTTCTTGGTGATCACCAGGCTCCATTATTTTCTTACTTTTAAATGATAAACTGATTCCTTACAAATATAGTACCAGCCTTAATCTTATTTTCAAAACTGCCACATTAAATGAGACTACAACCCAGTGCTATGAAGTATGCATGCGTACTCCCAAAAAACTAAGATTGCAAAGGACATCTTAAGGGCCATAGGGAATGGTAGTGATGGTGGGAAGTAAATCTCATATATATTTTGTAAAAGTACTTTTAGCATCTCAGAATTGCAAATATGGTCCAAGCAAGTTAGCATTAGTGCTCTATTGAATAATATGAATGTGCGCATTTAGAAAAATATGGACAGGTATAAGCATACTTTGGACAAAGAGTTCCTGTTCCCAAAAGCTGGACATATTTTGTGTCAGCAGCAGATTTTGACTATATGCTGGAATGATTCAGCTGCTAATCAATGGTGTGAACTTGGTATCAAAGATTATTCATATTTGCAATCCCAATTGGTTAGCAAATTCTGTCCAGAAATTTGCATGGAATTTTAATTTGATTGATATGACCATGTATGATATATTAGAAACTGCCTTGTGAAGAAAGATTCTATTCATTCAGGCCAAGCAACAAACTTCCATATAATGACAAAGAATTAGGATTAAGAGACAGGCCTTCTAAGTAGTTATGGTTAGGGTCCCCTCCAAGGTAGGATTGGTTCCACCCAATCACTATTTCAATGAGCTTTAGACATCAATTATTATTATGCAGTGCAACAGTAGATTATAGAGACTGTTGTATCATAAGCATTTATTTTCTTCTTCCAGGATGCATGATGAATGCTTTCTATAATATCAGACCTAAAACAGGAAACAGCAGCAGTCAGAGATGTTTATTCACGTGACAGAATCGGTATTAGAAACAGATTTGCAAGTTAGAAATCAAAACAATAAAAGGAAAAACTGCAAAGATTTGAGAAAGAATAATATTGTGTTCAATCTCCAGTTTCAACTTCAAAAAATTGACAAATGGAACAGATGCATCTTCCAATTAAAGTTAGATCAGGGAGATGCTGATCCTGTTAATATTCATAAAGGTCACAAAGCTTTAATATATTGATGAAAAGCACAGCAGACAATCAGAACGCTTTTAAGCAATTTTATTCTTGGCCAGAAAAAAAAAACTTCACTCAGTTTATAAAACAATTAAAACTGTTAATTGAGAGCCTTCTTACATTTGTATGAAAACTGTCTTAGTCATGCAATTGATTATTTTGTAGCTGATCACGGTACTGCTCAAGTAAGCTTAATACAGACAAAGTTAACATACTTGATCATCTTCCTTTAGCTGTAAAAGGTAGGTATAAAGGAATTAACCTAAGAGGCATACATTTCCCATTCTCAAGATTTCATTCTCTGAGTTTCCATTATTCTAAAATTTTTATACTACATCCTATATAAAAACATCTCAAGTGATTTATTTTGAATATTCCTTAATCTTCAGGACTTTCAAAGAAAAAATAAGGCCCATGACTCATTTCCCCCATTTACTGTACTAAGCTTCTCAACTAAGTCTAATTTTCTGTTTTCTTCTTCATAACACCAGAATCTGAGATCATCGGGTGAAGGTGAATGGTGGGAAATTTAAGAAGCTATTCCACATTATACACCACTTAATTTAATCATATAAATTCATGTTTATAAAACAAGTCACTTTTTAGATTATTTTAAAGGAGGATTCAAAACTTTCTTGGGAGTATCAGAATACAAATAATTAGAAGTTATATGGCTTTAAATACCAGAACTTAAGAGTAAAGCTTCATTCCTGAGGACTATATAGTTTTCTAGGCAGAAGGTTTGCCATTGCCATTTTCCAGGGTATGTTTATGCCTCTGAATTCCAGTATCTAAAGAACAATTGTAATAGGAGTTATTATCAACATACAGCACCTTATTTGGAGGCTTCCCAGAGGCACAGTTAACCAATATGCTTAATTCCAACACTGCTTTTCTTAATTTTTGTTGCTATTTTAGTATTCAAATTGATATTTTCCTTACAATTACATAATTAAAACCAGTTTGGACTCGCTTAATCATATATTCACTTGTACTGTGTGTACTGTTTATTTTAGTAATCATGTTATAGGGGAATACATGGAAAATATAATGCTAAAAATACAGAAAAAAGCTTTTAGATGTGAAATGAAACAAAAATATGTAATAGCAATAGCACTTAGACTTATGTAACACTCCATAATGCTAGTACAGAACTCTCTGAGCAGTTTACAAATATCAGCATATTGTCCCCAACAATCTGGGTCCTCATTTTACCGACCTCGGAAGGATGGAAGGCTGAGTCAACCTTGAGCTGGTCAGGTTTGAACTCCTGGCTGATGGCAGAGTTAGCCTGCAATACTGCATTCTAACCACTGTGCCACCACAGCTCTTGTAATGTATCTACCTAATTTATGCAGAATTATTCTTAAAACATTATTGAATTCATCTGCTGCCTATCTCGCCATGGGACTACTCTAGAATTATAAGGTAAAGATTTGAAACTATTTTAAGTTTTAAAACTTTAAAGAATCAACAACTTATATACAAAGTCAGTTGGTATGACTAAGTAGCTAGATATTTCTGTTGTTGCAAACATCACAGTTTACACATTCAAAATTATCAGTCTGAGACTTTTCTCTTTAACCTTCAGGCAAGTTCACCTTATGTTGTCATATTGTGTTTTACACATCTTCCCATTACTTTTAACTACAGATTTTTTTTACATAATTACCACCAATATTTAATTGCCAAGAATTCAGGAAAATGATAGCTTTCACCAGCACACTGATATCTAAAGCCATTGTTTAAAATTCCTGTTTTCTTCCAATAAGCTATCAAATTATCTACAAGAACTGGTTTGCCAAAGTGTATGGTCTCTTAGTAACTACTTATCTACTAGGTCAAATAAGCAATCCAGTACTTCTTGTGCAAATACCTAAAACCATTTCAATCTCAGTGTATCAACTGCAAGTTATGTATACTACATCTCTTAGGGCCAGACAGGTTTTTGTTTTCTTTTTCCCATAGAAAATAACAGCACTTTCTGAATCACTGGGACCAATTATTATTTTTCCTTAAGGGACACAATTTTAGTTGTCATGGTTTGAGTTTGCAGTTTATTGTGATCCTCAATATTCCAATGTTACATAAAGACTATGAATTCTGTTCCTTTCAATAGCCATGTATAGCTTCTCAGATTAATAAATTGGATATGGTCTTCCAATCTCCAGAGATGCAGAGCTGGAATACAACATGTTATTTAATTAATTTACTCTTCATTTTTTTCTTTCTTAGACCTCCATATTATGTTTTTAGCAAAAGGTTTTTAGTATGCCCAGTCTGATTCAAATGCTGTATATAACGGATAAAGCATTATCTTCCTAAGCAGTTTGTTGAAATACATACATTATTCTCATGGAATGTAACCCGTTCATGTCTACTTTATTTTTTTAAGCTTATAAGCACTGGAACTTCAGATTTCTTTTGCAAATGTTAAAGTTTTTTCGTAACTAATATTTTCTCTTTGTGAATATATTGCTATAAAACTAAATGACTATTATCTTAATCTTTTCCATGGACTATTTTTACCAATCCTTTTGGTGCTGCTGTTGCACAATAATGGAGCCCAACATAAATATCTACACCAACTCCCAAATAATCTGGGTATTTTAAGATCTAAGTTAATTCCTCCAGAGAGTTCAGATACCAAACTAGCAGTTCTTGTGTTTGTCAAAAGTCTCATAGAATCCTGGTCTGACTTTTCTGATATTCATACGTAGATGCTGATTTTCAGAAGGAACTGATTCATTGTAAGTGGTTGAAGTTGCTGTCCCAGTTACCCAACAAGACGAGAGACGCTTTCTTTTTGCTTTATCTGAAAACCCTCCAATTGCCTTGTTGTATTCAAGACAAGAGTCATCTTTATTCTTATTAACATCTTCAACTGGATGTTCATCCCTGTTTGAAGTCATTTCTTTCCGCTTATGAGCTTCTTTCTCTTCCTCTGCAATTTTCCTAAAATGCTCTAATGACTCAACCTTTCTCCGTCTTTCTATTGTTTCCATTTGTTTTTTGTCCACAAAGTCCTCAAAGTACATTTTTCTCTCATTCCTCTGATCTTCAAGGAATTTCCATTCAGTATCTGTCATCTTAACACCACTGCACTGCTCCAATTTCTCTCGTGTAACAGTGTCTGTACAAAATATATCAAAAAGCTGTTCTGAACTCCTATTGAAGTCATCTGCTCTCTGAATAAACAGTTCATTTTTTCTTCGCTTTCTGGATTGGTATAACTTTGAGAATTCTTCATACACTTTCAGTATATGCTTCTTTATGCTCTGTGTTGCTATGGTATATAGATTGCAAAACAACCAGTGTTCCTGCAAAAGTTCAGCAAGCAATTGGGCAGCATCTTCTTTGGATCGTTGTGCTTGTCCAGCCCTTTTTGGATGCAACAAATACAACATGTTTTGAATGACATCCTTCTTTGTAGGCAGAATTCCTTGTGCAAATTCAGATGATTCCACATAATCAACAGTTCCCAGAGTCTTTTTTGCTTTTATTTTATCCAAAGCTGCCATAATTCCTGTTTAAAGTCACTCTATATCAAAAGCTGAAAAAGAAGGGAGATGTTAGCTGAAATAATACCAACAATGAAAATGAGAATTCTAATAAAAAAGTGCTATACAAGTGCTATACAAAAGTGCTATACTATCGTAATATGGATCGGCAACTCAGCCACTAAGCAAAGCAGTCATCAAGTGGGAAATCACAAACCATGCTTTCCAGCTGGAAGAGACAAGACTGCTCAGTTTCACACCTTTAACTTTCATTTGCCTTCTTACCACTCCCCACCCTTTGGAATGCTCAAGTGCCCGCTTACTGTAAAAAGCAATGCAATCACATTCATTGCATTTGGCAGCCTAAGACTGAGAGTTTACAGTACTCTTGAAATCTCTTCCTCCTCCAATCTCTCCACTCTGCTAAAGGGGGAGGGGAGAGAAAAAAAATACTCTCTTTTATTTGACCCTTTCCTGCTGCCAGCATGATTGCATTGCTTTGGATGTGTAAATGAATAAGCAGCTTACTGTTTCATTAAACTGAATAAAACATTTGTATATTATTTTATTTACTGAAATAATTATATTTTCATTTACCTCTATTGACAGAGATAACTAATATTTTCCCAAACAATACAGATTTATAAAACAATGTTTATGCAACAAAGTATATTTATTTTATTACATTTATATCTTGCCCATATCACCGTTACAACAACACTCAGGGATATAACCTAAAAGACAAATAAAAGCAACAATGCCATATCATTGCCATCTCCTGATTAAATTGCATTACAGGATCTGCCTTTTAAAATTATTCTGAAGCTACAGTTGGACCAAAATGCCTATTTGTCTGCAGGTGAGAAGAGAACTACTTTTCATACATAATATTGGAACCCATACTGACTAACAGGCAAATTCAAAATGAATTAAAGCCCAACTTTAGCTTAGCATCCAATAAGATCTGGGAGACTAGGCATGCACCTATCACGTAAGCAGTGTCATTTGGCAGGGTCTAGGAGGCATGTCTTTTCCGCTTTCATGCCTGCTGAAAGCAATCCAAATTTAGATACCATGTAGTCTTGTCCCTGGCCTTGTTTTTTAAAGGCTCTTAATACTTCACTTTTCCTACAGGAACTGGCCAGAAGGTTTTATTACCATCTTGACTATTTTTAAATTATTTTTGATTCAATGAAGTTGTCTCTGTATGTTATTATATTGTAAAATTTTGCAGTTGTGTACTATGCCCTAATTCACATGACAACTGGATGCCCATATATATTAAAATAATTCAGGAACATCTTGAACTAGCTTCTACCTATTCAGGACAAATACCTCTATTTGGATTGCTGGAGGTTCCTTCTCCATATAAAATCTAGGGAAAAATAAGGACACCTTATTCCTCAATGGAATGGAAACCCCATGTGGAATGCCATCCCACCAAAAATCTCAATGGTTCCTTTATTCTTATCCTTTAGAAATTCCTTAAAAGTTGACCTATTCAGAAAAGAGTTTAAGATTTCCAGTGCATATACCTATTATATTTCTGGTTATAATTTATGAAAATTAATAGTTTTGCCATTTTTTTCTCAATTAGTCTGCTTTTCTGTTATACCACACAAGTCTTTTAGAGTGTGGCAATATATGTATTAAATGAATAAATGTAAATTTTCCACTGGTGAAAATTGCAATACTCCCAAGTAAGAATCCTCTCAAAGGTATTTTTTGGAGCCATTTGCAGCTGAACATAACAAGTTATTAATCACAACTACATTAAACCTGCTATGAACTTTTAACTATTTATGCCCTTCATGATATACCAATGGAAATTCTCTGCATCTTTTCAAAAGCTGTAGTCTATGAAAAAATCAACTTAGCTGCAAAGGTTATTTAAACTAAACTTGAATTTCCAGAACTGTATACATTCTTAAATATTAATCCTGCATACTTTAATTACTCTTAAACATACGTGCAAAGAAATGCTGCCCTAAACAGAATGTACTTTTCTTAGATATGAAGAAAAAGTATGGAAACACAGGGGAGAGTAATCGGCACTCCCATGTACAGTGCTCGATTTTTATCCAATAACGCAAGAACCCCTCAAAATACAAACTTTACATTGTGGAGCTAGTTTACAGTTGTATAATTTCCAGCAGCTTGCAATTTTTTTTAAAGTTGCACGTCTGCAGGGCAGGTGGCCAAAGAAAACATCAGACAAGAAGAAGGGTGGAAGAACTCTAATGGATAAATAGGATAATAAATGTATTAGTATTTGGGCGCCACAAAACTATTAGTGTCTTCGCTGCAACACATAAATAACAACAATTATTCAAATTGTATACCGCCCGATTCTGTTCTCTAACCTAGAAGCTTTCCAAAACAGGGTAGACAACCCCACCGGCCACCTCAATCTACCCTGCTGTCAGCAAACTCCAGAATACCTATAGGCTCTTTATTTGCTCGCTGGGATGTGAGTGACTGAGCGCTCTCCTTCCAAACGGAGAATGAGAAGCTTCTCTCCATTTGGCAGATCCCAGTCGCTACTTCACTTCATTTGGCTTTTCCCAAACGAGGATGCTACGTAGAAAAAGCAAAGGGCCACCGGACCCATAAGGAAAGGGGGTGGAGCGGCCTCCTCCCTCTCGGCCTCGTCAAGCCTCTGCCCACTTGAGTACAGCAGGCCATTGAAGCCCAGGCCCTTTCTTCCCCCGTAGGCCAGCGACAGCGGAACCCAGTCCGGTGAACTCCAATTCCGCCTTTCCCCTCATCCCTCCCCTCCCGTTTCAGATTACCAGAACGGCAAAAAAAAAAAAACGGTAAGGCGTCACTTACAGGCCCACGCGCCGTGCACCATCCTTTTAGTGTAACCCCGCGAGACCTCGAGGCAGTAAAAAGGGAAAGCGAACCCACCTCCGCCATCTTGAAGAAGGGCATATTTACAGCCTGCTTTCGGGGGAATTCCTTCCATCTCTATGGTCCAAATAGGCTTTTAACGAGCGGCTGATGAAAACAGCATTAACCATTACCAGGAATCGTCAGCTATAGCTTGCGTTTCGTTTTTGACTAGTTAGCGGAGACGAAACGAGGGTAAGGGCCTACCAAGTTTTGGAAAACTCTGACAGGCCCACTTTTTTTCCTAGCGGGGAAAAAAAGCCGACTCAATAACAGCACAGCAAAAAAAATCACCACCATCTAGTAAGGGGCGTGAATAAACGACATCACGGTTAAAAAGAAGGGGGTTCGCGTCGGGGGGGGAGTAGATTATTTAAAACTGGATGACACCATCCTCATCGACGAAAGAACTGCCCGACTCACAAAACAAGTAGGCTCTTAGCCAATTGACTTTCGGTGGGGAGAAACTCGATTGGTCCTCCAAAGGGAACCTGCTTAAATTGCCGTTAATCGAAAACTAGATTCGAATATTGGCCAATCAGCTCTTCTCTGGGAGTACCGTCACCTTGCCAACGAGGGCGGGACTAGAGTAAGTGCCTGCCGTTCTTCGTACTATATGTCAGTGCTTAGAGCTTCTCTTGCTGCGTGTCGCGTTATTTTTTCAATGGCTGCATTCGCAGCCAATTGCTTATGGCTGAGTAGGAGGGGCGCGGACTGGTTTGCGTTGAGAGTATTTCCCTCAGTAACCAATGGCGACCCCGTGAAGTTTGTGTAACAATTGTCTCGCCTAGTTGAAGTCTTCGACATTTAACCCTGGTGAGAAGGTCGCTTGGTTGTGTAATTGACGGCTTCTCCGTTTTTCTCTCCAGGATATTGTACACAGTGATGCGCTACGGTTTTTTTTTTCCTGGAGGGAAAGTCTGCTTATCTTTTGATTGATACTGTGCCATCGTTTTTGCTTGGTGCAAATTTCTCTTTATTATCAGATTACCTAAAAATTTAAACGCTAACCTTGGCACAGATTTGTTTATCTTCATATTATAAGATTGATATTTATATTAATATATTAATAGTTGATGTTAAATGTAGTGTTATTAAATAATGCACTCAAGGAATCCGAAAGTATGAGCCTCCTCTCCCAGAGGACTTGCAGTTTAAAAACAGAAGGAAGATGGAGATAAAGAAAGAAAACATTAAATTATTTTAATTAGAGATGCTAAAACTGAATTACAACAGAACACTGGAACTGGAGTGTTGTGTCAAATATTTAATGAGCTAATTTAGTTTTGACTGATGAAAGTTTTTACTACTGTGATCCAACCCTTTACTAGGTTACCCCTTTCTTTTGGATATTAAGGAAATTGAAGTTCAGCATATCTGCAGGCACTAAACTTTGATATAGACATTAATAGGTATATTTTTGATGTTTGTTTATTGAAAGACTCATGTTACACCCCACTCATTTAGGAAGCAACCATTTCCAAAGCTATTTTTGATAAACCAGTGATGCTCTTAAGGAGCAACTACTGAGTGATAGCAGTTAGAAAGAGGTGAAGATGGAAAAGTTGAAAACTGGACAGATTTGGTTGAGCCTATACTACCAAGTATATGAGAATTAAATGCTCTGTATATCATACAAGGTTTCATTGTTTAGTCTTATTCAGTGCTGCACTAACAATGTCAGCTGATTTTAGTAAGGCAATATAAATTGCCTAATTTTGGATATTCCAAGATAGTGCCTTCCTTGTTCTTTTTTAATGTGGACTTCCTGAAGAAGTGATATCTGGGTTCTGTTTGAAGACTCTAAATAGTATTTTCTTTCTTTTAAGAGGTGAGTTCAATCCATTTATGTTCAACGATATCAAGTTTATTTCTCCTTCATCTGTTTTTTCACTTTGAAAGTTCTTTTGGGCCTCCTTTCCTTGTCTCTGTCTGGGCTCTTGTCCTTGCACCTTCTCTTCCATATCTTTCTATTGTCGTCCTCTCCCTCCTCTCCTGAACTGTCAATTTCTCCTCTGAACTCTGTTCCTCCAAACTTTCTTTTACTTTTTCACCCTCATCCTTGCTATCTTGTTCTTTTTCACCTTTAATGTATTGTTCATAAAAATCCCTTGCCTCATCAATGGAAGTTATTCTAAATCTTTTTTCTAGCAATTGAAATTAACAAGCCCTCTGGGATTAACCATCAGAACGTTATTTTTTGTCTTATCAATTGCGAAGATAAAAAATTATATGGTCTTCTTTTGTCTCTTATTCTCCTTGGAATCTGTCTGAGGACAATTATTTCTTTTCCTTTGTAGATGAGTGGGTTCTCCCTTGATTTATTGTAAATTTCATCCCTTATAGTTCTTTTTATGAATCTTATATGTACCTCCCTGGGCAATCTATGTCTACAGGCATAATTAGTATGTAACATATAGACTTCGCATAGTATTTCCTGTTTGGTCTTATTTCTTATACCAGATATTATTTCAGCCATTATTTCAGGGAGATTTTCATCCTTATATTCAGGTACATTCTGGAATCTTTTAAAAAAGCCAAATTTTCTATTTCCAGATGGTAGATTGCTTTCTCGAAGTCCTTATTTACCGTCTCTAATTTGTTCTCAGCTTCTTCCAACCTCTGGTCTATCTGCTCCATTTTTTCCTCCATCTTTTTCATTCTCTGTTCATTGCTTGTTAAGGCTTCCTGGTTCCCATTCTTTCATCTAGGTTTTCCATTCGATCGTCTACCTTTCTTATATCACCCTTCACTTCTCCCATATTTCCTCTCATCTCTTCATAATGCCTGTCCATTGATTCCTGCATTTTGACCATAGTTTCCTGAATCCACGTTAATGTAGCCTGCATATTTTGCGGATTTGTATTGGCACCCGCCCTCTCTCCTATCGTGTTATCAGTAGGACGTTGGCCCGCAGGGGACGGGGCTGATGGCATTATTGTTTTTCCTGTTTTTGTAATTGTTGTAGTTGTACTAGTCATTTTTAATATACCACAGAGTCTATTCCACTGTACCATACACAAATTCTATCTGTTGTCAATATTCTACCTCCAATCAATATAAAAATTATCACAATTTTCCCCCTACTATTTCTAATATTATTTACAAAACGTATTCCACTTCAATCTCTACCACCAGTTCATTAATTTCAAGGATCTATTTCAGAAATTAATTATTAATTAATTATTTAATTATTATTAATTATTTCACCAATAATAGAGAATTACGTTTCAATTCTATCAATTTATCATATACTAGTTGTTTGTAGCCCTCCCTAAGAATAGTAATGATGCCAAAGATTTGACATTACCTTTCTGCTCTGAGGGCATAAGGGAATGTTGATTGTATATATCCACATTTTATATATTGCAATTATCCAGCTTCTGTGTATTCCTTCCTGAAACTGTTAAGCTCCAGGACCTGGATAAACTAACACACTATATATAGTCACCAAAAAATATGAAGGTCCATGAGTGCAATTCCTGGGAGAAGATTTGAAATTCTTAAATTATCATCTGGCTACCCATGCCTGAGCAGTGTCAATAACAATGAAATCAGTCATATAGTGCCTCCTAGTGGTCAATTTAATCTAGGATCCTGGGGACACAAATGTTTTGAGAATTAACTATGGCAATCCTAATGCCTTTCTAACAGCAAAGTTATAAAAAGATAATGGCAACTGAATTCAAGGATCTTGATTCCTTTTCCTGACCATGGATCATCTGGGTTCAGGCTCTCTCAGCCATGTATTCTCTGCTCCATTCCTTGCCAGTCACTTGTCACCTAGAAGCAACTACTGCCAAACATATAAGATAGCCCTTCATTCTGTCTACCTGCATTAGATTCTTTTGTACGTCTTTCTTTTGAAGTCTAAGGAGTTTTAGCTTTCTCTGCAAGTACCTGAACTGGGCAGCTGGCAGGCCACTGCAGAGAAACAAATTGTGATATTGAGAGTTGCATGATACATTTTTCTGTTTCAACGCAGGTCATTGTTTCACAAGAAGGCTGACTGAGAATGGAAGAGACCACCTTGAAGATGATACTAGTGGAACAAAGAATGGAGACTAATGAGAAATTAAACTCTAAAGGAAAAAATATCTCATCAAGCAGGTATGTAATTTATTTGTTACCAACTTATGGTCTCTGCTTTTAATGTAAGTACTAAGATCTTGCTGTTTCATGTATGATTTATTTTATAATAAAACCTGTTGAAGTCAGTGGGGCTTATTTTAACCTGAATTTGCATGGGATGGGGTTGCAAAACTCATTCAAGAACATTATCCTGGAATTGAATATCCAGATCACCAAGATTATTAGCCAATTTCAAATGTCTGATTCAGAGTCATAACCAGTGGTGGGTTCCTACCAGTGCGGTCCACTCTATCGCACCGGTAGCGATGGGCTGGTGATGTCATCAAGAGGCTACAGACCCGGTGCGGTCGGTTGCCAGTGCCCAGGAGACACCATCTTTTTTTGTGAATTTTTTGGCGATGCGCAGAAGCAAAATCGCGCCAAAATCTCATGAGGGGACGCATGCGCGTGCGAGATTTCAGCAAGATTTCGCTTCCGCGCATGCCCTCACGAGACTTTCCGCGCATGCGCAGAAGCAAAATCACACGAGGGGCGCGCGTGCGCAGCGTGCTCACATGCACAAAATGTGCGCATGCACAAAACGGGATGCGTGCACAGCGCACTGGTAGCAAGGTAAGTGAGCAACCCGCCCCTGGTCATAACTATATACAAAATGCTACCAAAATTAATGAATGTATCAAAGGCCTTTCATGAGGCAGCCCACCTCCTCAATTTTATGACAATTTTCAGAGAAGGTATAAAAATACAATTTTGTAACATTTGGAGGTGAAATACAGTACTGTCACTGCTTGAAAAAGTGGATAGCAATGGAAAAGATTTTCCAAAATACACACTGCAACCTAGTGTGAAGGTGATGTTATTAATCTATGTGATTCCTCTTTCTGTTGATAACCATTTTTTCATTCTATTTCCCATAGGAAAATTTATATGGATTACAATGCAACCACCCCTCTGGCACCAGAAGTGATTGAGACAGTTAAAGAAGCCATGTATGAAGCATGGGGCAATCCTAGCAGTTCTTACGAAGCAGGTCTGATAAAGATAATCTGGAAGTGTTTTGTGAAAGCATCTTTTTGGGGTACAAGCATGTCTAGTGGTAAAGAAGGGCTCTAATCTTGAAAGGTTATTGGAGTAGCAGTTAAGGATTTATCAGAAGACTCAAACATTGAATCATTACAGCCTTCAGTCACTTCTAGTAGTAACTATGGAAAATAGACATAGCGCTAGTAACATTTAAATCCGACTGTTTGCTGTTAAATTATATATACATACACATAAACATTGCATTTTTTCATTGTTTCAAAAATAATACATGGGCTTGCTGCTTGGAAAAGATGGTAGGATAACATGCAATGTACGTGTATGTACATATAATTTAACAGCAAACAATCAGATTTTATGTGTTACTGAAAAGCAATACAAATAAATTTTAAAAAGTGTGTAAAATTAGTCAAACCATTAACCGTTCAAAGCAGCAAAATAGCTTATGTGTTCTTAGCATCTGGTAGCCATCACTGGATATTATAAAACCCAGCCTCATTAATATTGCTTTGGAGCATCAATGGTTGGATAACTTTCAGAGCTGTAAGTTATGTTTTGCCTCCAAAACAGTGGGAGAAGAAATAGCATTTTAGCACACCTTGTGGCTAGTGTTGAGTGTTGTTTATTTAAGGAAGAAAATGCCATCTTAACACTAAAGTAGAACAAAGGATGATTTAAGCCTGTCTCACTCATGGAATAAAATGAAGGTAATTTCATGGATACAAGACTGAAAAGTGGTGTTGCCAGGACATCTCTGCATAATGATTAGGTGCAACTGAGGGAAAAGCCCATAATTAAAATGCACATGCCTTTAGTGTGAGGAACAAAACCCCCAGGATCTACCTTATATGATACATTTTTGTGTCTTGCCTCCACAGGTCAAAGAGCAAAGAAGATAATAAATGAAGCCCGTGAAAATCTGGCTAAAATGGTGGGAGGACCGTTCCAAGACATTATTTTCACTTCTGGAGGGACAGAAGTAAGATATTTGATGTTGTGTAACACTATTTTGATCTGGCTTTTATTTTTAAAAATGCCTTCAGTTTCTAGCCTTAGTCATATTTATTTTTATTTTTTGAAAATGAAATTCTGGATTAGAAAAATCAGCAAAAAATAGTAATTAGCTCAAAGAAAAATCTGTCTCTATCCTATGTTTTGGCAAATGACTTTTTGATCTGATTTGTATTTCTTTCTTTTTCTCCAGGCAAATAACTTAGTGATTCATACTGTAGTGAAGGATTTTATGAAGAGCAGCAAACAAAGTACTGTTGCAACAAAAGAAAGCCATGAAGAAAAGACTTTAGGGACACTTCCACATATCATTATATCTTGCATTGAACATGATTCAGTTCGTCTCCCTGTAGAGCATCTGGTGAAGGAACAAAAAGCTGGTGAGCAATTGACATTTTGTAGCTAGGGCATCAACATTTTTGGTGGCACTTTTGAAATGGAGGTGAAGATGTTTCACAAAATGGCTGCTATTGTGGACATGGCCATTCAAAAATGCAAATTTAGTATAACATGAACTTATGAGTTTCTTTACCTCACTATCGCATTTATGATCTCAGGATGCTATGTGTCACCCCCAGTTTACCTTTCTTGTTTTTTTATGGGTAGATGAGTTTTCAGAACAAGTATGCATCTGCAACTTATAAAAATTATTTGTTTTTAAAAAATATATCCATGGAATCTTGCAAATCTGTTTGTGCTGTAGCTCACTTCCTTATAGTTCAGTGAATTGGGGCAGTTTCTGTGTGAGATGTTTCCAAATGTTATCTGGCTGTTTTGGACTTTAAAAAATACTTCACATATTTTTGCCTAACCAACAGTTCCTGTGTTATCTCCATCAAGGCCATCTTATTTTCTGGAGGTGAAATGCATGCATTTCATTCAGACATCCTAGCTTAGATCATTGATTGTAGAAGATAATGGTTATAAACTGAAGAAATGCAAAAAAAAAGTTAAATAAAAAGTTATCATTATTATGAGATTAAATTATTATTAGAATTTCATCCCTCCTTTTTATTTAATTATATGGAGTTATGCAAGAAATTTGTAGGAGATTACCAGGCTGAGTTGGGGGTGGGGGGGCAAGTGCATCATCAGTTTGGAGTTCCTTTCGTGCTCATAAGAGATCTAAGTCCGGCCCTCCTTGAATTCCATTGACTCTTATTTATCACCAATTTGCCTTGACCATTAATAATTCAGATTCTTGTAAACAGCTAGAATGGAATAAATTTCTACTTATTTGAATAACCTTGGTTCCTTGCACCAGACAGAATTAATTATAAACATTTTCTTAACTCTTAACTTTTAATAAAATTAAGGAGCTAAATTATACCCTGCTTTCAAGCGGCTGCTGAGTTCCTGAAGAGTTCCCTTTTCTCCTTAAATTCTGCCTTTAAAACTGTAACTTTTTAGGTTTCCTCATGACTGCTGCATTGTGCAGTCTCTGTTGCTGAGTAGTTTGACTGGAACCTATCTGATATCCATTGTGGCATCCTTCAAACCTATTGTAAGAAAAATATCAACTGCTTTTGAGCAAATTGAACTGTGGGATGACTTTCTTCTTTTTATCCTGGTTTGTAGAAGCCACTTTTGTGCCAGTATCAAAGGTAACCGGGCGAGTGGAAGTAGATGATGTTGTTGCAGCAATCCATCCAACTACCTGCTTAGTTTCTGTAATGCTAGCAAATAATGAAACGGGGGTTGTGATGGTGAGTTGTAAATTTAATTGTTATAGTTCATAAATTTAAGGAAGATAGTTAGATTTTTAATTAATTGAGATTACTACAGATGTTAGAAAAGTACTGACAGTTATTTTCTTAAAACATTTTCTATTATTGTATTCATTCAGCCTGCTTTCAGTCACTGACTGATGAATTGCAAATGACACATGATTGTGACTGTGAGGTTGTTTCAGTTGATTGTATTCCAAGGATGAGGCAATATCTACAATGATGTTATGTGACAAATAAATAAAGCCACCAGGAACAGGTTTATTCATGTATGAGAATATAATGAAACCACTGAAATATATTTATATTTCTGTAACTGATGGATAAACTTTGTCTGCCCTACAGTATTTTATGCATTTACCACATTTTATAAAATTGTGAAACTTTTTCTTTTAAAATATTAAAAATTAAAAATTAAATTATATGTATGCTTTCACACACACACACACAAACACACACACACAAACACACACACACTTGAAGTTATTTCTGATCTCCCTTTTGCTAAACTAATGCCAAAGATTGTCAAAACAGGTTGTTTAGGGTGGCTGCTCTTAACATTTAATATCTTCAAATTTTTTAATTTTTTGTTATGCCAATGTTCTTGCTCCCATATTTTACAACAATTATTTTTGCCAGCATGGGTTATTAGATTTTTGTTTATTAAATTGCTAGATATGTATGCAACACATTTTGGCTTAGTTTTTAATTATAAAATTCGCTAAATAAGTAGAAGAAGATCAATATTAAGTTACTAGGTAGATTCAGTTATGCTAATCTTATTATGGAGGCAGGCAAATGTTAACAATAGATTATGATGTAGAAAGATGGTAATACCAATATAACAATAGGCCTATTCATCATATCTTATTCTTCAATTATGAGAGACTAGAATTATATCCAATGTGATAAACAGAGCAAATTAGTTGATGTAATATCTTTTTATTTCAGTAGTTCCAAAAATGAATTACTGAATACTAATAGGGAGGGAAAGGTAGTGTTTTTGATAAAATTATATCTCCTGACACCTAACATGATACTTTTCTCTCAGCCCATCTCAGAACTCAGTCAGCAGATTGAAGTTATCAACCACAAGAGAAAGGCCTCTGGTCTGCCATGGATCTTAGTGCACACAGATGCAGCCCAGATGATTGGAAAGGGGCGAGTGGATGTCCAGGACTTGGGAGTAGATTACCTCACTATTGTAGGGCACAAGGTATATTTTTCTCTGTTTAGGCTACTATCTCCTTGTTGTGACCTCTTCTGAACTTTGGAGAATTTCATACACAAGAACAGCAGTTCTCACTTACCAAATTAGAAGCCACTGTGCCTCTAATTTGGTTTGTCATTTCTGGAAACTATTCTCTTAACAGATCTCATGTGACATGCTTTTGGATTGTCTTTTGTTGGATAGCTATACAGTAAACTCTGCTTTGAATAATCTTACTGTGCATGTTGGTATACAGAATATAAAGCAGTGAAACAGTAGTAATAAAGTATTTAATTATGCCACATCTTTAGGGAGGCACACTCTGTTAAGTTTGATATCTCTAGGAAATTCCTGATAACTTTCTTTTTCAAAGAGGAAGGTACAAGAGTATCTGTTATGTTTGACTCGCTATTAGCCAATTATATCAAGAAGTGTGGAAGTAATGGGAGCATTGAGAGAAATGGCTATATAAAGCTGAGATTATGCAGAGGGATGTTTGACTCCCTTACATTGGATTATTCAAGCAGAGATTGAGTAGCCATTCAGCACTGAGCCTTTTACTTTGAATTCTTACATGGAATAGACAGCCCAATCCAGTGCCAAAATGGCTTCCTCCAGCTCTATAATTCTGTGATGAGAATCATTGTTTGATTTTAATGATACTTCAGAGGGTCTTTTAAGGATTCTCCAGCAGATGGCCCTCAGGAATAATTTTTGCATGAAATCTTTTTTTTTAATCTACTAAATTTTAGGATTCTTCCACGTGACAGCTTTAGCATGCTTTCTTCCACTCCATAAACTTCTATCATTTTGCATTACTCATGTTGCATTTTCTACTTAATTCTTACAGGAGGACAAAATTATAAAATTGGAAAAAAACCCTTCATGACATCTGGTCCAATATCCTTGCTTAATAGAGGATCTGCAATGCATTCTTCTTCTTTGGCCAATGGCTCTCTTTGCTTAAATGTGTCTGCCAACTATCTGCTGAAGAAGTCTCTTCACTCATTGCTCTGTTCAATAAGTTTTCTTGTTAGAAACCTTCTATCTGCATTGTTAACTATAATTTATCTGCTTTCAGTTTTTATATATTGCTTTTACTGTTGTGATTTATAATTGCAGTTTTATGCCCCACGTATTGGAGCCTTGTATGTGCGAGGACTTGGTATGAACACTCCCCTTCACCCCATGCTGTTTGGAGGCGGGCAGGAATGGAGCTTTCGCCCAGGGTATGGTGAACAGGAGCACTGGATGAACCAACTGAATTGTTAGACACAAATGTATCGTGACACTGTGGCAGGATGTACAACTTTCTTCGGTTCAAAAGCATGTAGGCAATGCTTGATGACATGTTCAGGAGTGTAATCTAAAAAAGGGCAGTGGGGCAAAACCCATCACGAGCAGGAATGGAGTATTTTGTTTTATTTTTATTTATTTTTATTGAGCAAGTAAAATTAAATAATAAGTAAAATAAATAAAAAGTACTCTTTTAAACTCTTTTAAAAGTACTCTTTTAAATTTATGCTGCCATAAATCAACCCATAGTTCTCACTCAAGGCAGAATAACCTAGCTGAAAATATTATGTTTTAGACAAATTATACAAGGATCTAACTGTCTTGAGAAGGATCACTTTAATTTAATTTAATAAACGCTCTTATAGGCCGCCCAATCCCGTAGGAAAGGTAGAAAAAAAAAGGAAAGACCAACAGTAAACTGGATGGACTCAGGACTGACGTGTATGCCATGGGAAGACCTGAAGGGCCAGGTTGGGGACATATTGTCTTGCAGAAGGTCTGTCTATATCGTCACCAAGAGTCGACACCAACATGATGGCACAATCAGTTAAAAATAGTAATCATTAAAAATTAAAGTTTCATTGCAGAAACACATCCATCTCCCCGCCCCCTCAATCCAATTTATAATTCAGTACAAACACAAAAACACCTCTCTGAATCAAAAAGTATGGGAAATTAAATAGATGGATCCCTATCTATTTCAGTGCTCTTCTTTTCAATTCCAGTTGTCTGATTTTATCTTAAATTGCAGAAAAAGGAAATGCAAATAAGAAAAGAAGAGTGGGGAAGACAAACAGTACAGGAGAGAGCAGGCTATGCTGAGAGTAGCAGACAGGCAGATGAAATGTACAAAGGAAGGGAAAAGCAGCAGGATAAGGATTGCAGAAGAGTATAAAATGAATTGAGTTGGGAGAAGGTTGAGGGGAACTGGATTGAGGCAACAATGATGGAAATACAACTGAGAAGGAATGAGTAAAGATCACAGGAACAAAGGATGAAGGTTATCTAGGTAGGTAGGAAGCAGAGATGGTATCAGATAGGTTAAAGTCACAGAAGAGAAGCTGCAAGTAGAAGTAACACAGAAGGTAGAAAAGGTGATGGAGGTAACAGTGAGCACAGTAGAGGGGAAACTGGAAGGAGAGGAATTTGGAAGAGCAGTAGAGTAATAGGCACTTATGAAGAGTAGAGTAAAATGATGCCTAAGAAACTGGTTTGAAAAGGAATCATAGGCAGCACACACCTGCCATGCCACACATTTTGCACTTCTATGCTATAATGAATAATATGTAGGTTTTAAGAGTATGCAAGAAAGGTATTAAAAGAAGAAAAATGCAAATAAGCTTGAAAAATGAGAGGAATTTCTGTTTTCTAGGTAGTATCTTGATTTTCATTAGAAGTGTTTATTTTATTTACTTCATACATTAATACAAGTGAAATATTGTAATATCTTTGTTATGCTAAGTGTGTATGTAATGTGTTAAACAATTCACACAGTTGTAGACCTTGTATTTGTGCAACTTAAAGTGTATGAATAAAAGCTACTTTTTTTTAGGACTGAGAATACGCCAATGATTGCTGGTCTTGGCAAGGTAGGCTTAAAAATGGTAAATAATACAAATATGCAATGGGAATAAAAGCTGTCTTTTTGAATAGTGTGTCTTTACTATATTTTTTAAAAAAGAGGAAATAGGTATCAGCAAGTCATAGATTTAAATGTAGCACACATATAGCTGAAGGAAAGCAATTCTCTAGATTCTCTGAGATTTCTTTGCTTGGGCTTAGCCAATGCCAATATTCTTTAGTTTCTAGACTCTTGAGCCAAGTCTTCATAATTTGAGCCAAGTTTTCTTTGTTTGCATGGGGATCCAAAGTTCTGAACCTAGACTTAGACTTTCAGGTTAGTTTAACATATAGTGAGATAGTGATAGATAATGTTGCAATCAGACGCTTAAAGCAATCTCACCCAAAAAATTTTTTTAGCATCTTGAAGTTTTCAGTCTCAGCAACTGCACAAGTAACTTATCAGACTAAAAGTAAAACATCAAGATAGAATATAAACAAATGGCAGGGAGTGGAGTCCACAGGAACCAGTGCTTTTATCATTTGCCTCCTTTTGATACCTCTCTCCTAGGGAATGGTTCTGATTGTTGAATGTGGGTACTGCAAAATATGCTTGGTATGCTTTGAAAATCATTTGCAAAAAAAAAAAAACACCTTTTGGACCTACATGGTATTGATTTTTAAAAAAAGGTTTTGGAGTACCTTGAAAAAGAGTTTCAGGTTTCTCCCAATTATTTCTGAAGTGTGTACAGCCATACTGCAGAATACCCCAACATTTTCTATTACTTTTTGTCTTTAAGATTGTTTTGTAGGTACTGGGTTTTGTTCAATAGATTGTGAAATTTGGGGGATCCTGTGGAGGAGATTCTACCATATTGGCTTTTTGTCTACCCTGGCTAATGAAAATAAGCATCATATGGTCAGGTGTACAAGGAAACTGAATGATTCCTTTCGAATTTGGCTCTAATATTTAACCTGATATTCTCACCTTCTTTTGCAGGCAGCTGAATTGGTGAATGAAAACACTGAACTATATGAAGCTCACATGAGGAATGTTCGGGATTATCTGGAAGAAAGGCTTGAAGTAATTTCAGTCATTTGCCTGTTTTTTGTATAGTTCTGTATAGTCTTTATATGGGAGCAGGAGATGACACCAGAAAGCTATATTACCCTGTACTAAACACAGTCATGGGGCAGTGATGCCTTTCAATCTAAATGGAAGCAGAGCAAAGGGCAAGAATGCTAAAAATAGCAAATGGACAGAAATGACACAGGGAACACATTGGTTCAGATTATAGATACATGTATCATGTCTGGATTAACCCAGTGACTATTGCAGAACTGCCATTTTTGTGTAATGGGATTACATTGAAGCCTCTTTGAATTGCCTTTCTTGGAATTCATTACTACAAGAATTGTGACAAATGCCCTACTTTGATTTGCCAGAACAAGGTAGACATAACACAAGACCTTTCAGATATTCTCCCCACATATGTGAGCAAGGTGATAGTTAATCCTGTTAATGCTATACTGAAAGTTATACTGCCACAAGGGCAATACTACCCATACATATTTTTATTTCTTTATGGGACTGCATTCTGCCTCACACTTCCCTTCGACCGGTTAGGGCCCACAGAGTGGGCCTCCTCCAGGTCCCGTCAGCCAAACAATGCCGGTTGGCGGGCTCTAGGGGGAGGGCCTTCTCTGTGGGGGCCCCCGCACTCTGGAACCAACTTCCCCCAGAGACCCGAACCATCCCCACCCTGCTAGCCTTCCGGAAAGCCGTTAAGACATGGCTCTTCCTGCAGGCAGGGGGGAAAGACTAAATCCATTCGAATTCCCCCCTTGGTATGGTTGATTGTGTATTTTTTAACTTTTGTATATTTCTTAATTGCTGTTTTTAAATCACACTTTATTATTGATGTTCTTATAAAATTGTTGCACGCCGCCCTGAGTCCTTCGGGAGTAGGGCGGCATAGAAGAACAAATAATAAATAAATAAAATAAATATCTAAAATTATAAGATGCTTTTATTTTTTCTTGAATTCAGTGATATCTGTGATATGTGCGTGTGTGTTAGTTGACATTTTATTAAAAGTGTTACTTCATATTCTAGACTATATTTGGAAGACAAAATATCCATTTTAACTGTCGACTGGAAGGCTCTAAACGACTTTGCAACACCTGTAATTTTTCTATATTGGGCTCAGGTCTACAAGGTAACATCTATGTCTGTACTTGCACTGTTCTTTAGGAACCAGTCTATGATTGATTTATGGGATTTTGTATTTAGTGATCAATACAAAATTTAGTATTAATTGCTTTTAAAACTAATCTCTCTGCCTTAGACCAAAATAAGAAGTTATTGTATGCTTAGTCAAATTTGCATTGTAATTTCATTATGAAAATGCCAACTACAGATGCAAGATATAAAGATAAATTTTTACAAAATGAATTCTGTAATTAGTCAGAAGGCATTTTGCTGTTTTGTCCCTGAAACATGATTTGAAATGTATATTTCCCATGTTCTAATTTAGTTGTAGCAATTTTATATGTGTAATCCTAACATTGGTTCTCAACATTCATGAGATGCCAATTCTACCAAAGTATGAACAAGGATTGATTTTTTTAAAATTATATCCTAGTTATACTTGATACCATAGGCAAAACTACAAGTAAATTGTATGTGTTTCTTCCATACTTGGATCCATAGGTACTTCATGAGAAGAGAGCAGATATATATCTTGTTTTTTTCTGTAGGTTGGCTGGTGCTCTCACGCTGTAGGACTTTGCTAGCCAGTGTTGGGGCAGCCTGCCACTCTGAAAAGGGTGACCAGTAAGTAGCCGGTGTTGTGGAATTAGGTTCCTGTAATTAGAGGACATATGTAAATAAGTTTGTGTATGTGTTTTACAAAGAATTAACCACTTAGAGTCATCACAGCTCTCAATTTCTCATATTACCCAAGAATTATGGAGAGTGGTGATGATAATGTTAACATCTGCTGTGAAGAAAGACATTATTTACAGTGTTTTGTGCCATTTTAGCCATACTTTTAGAATTTCATGAGCCACAGCAGCCATACTACCTTCCCAAACATTATGTTGCCACCTTTGTCGTAACAAGCAAGCTATGCATTGGTAACAATATTAGTGCTCCTGTTAACTAATTGACATTGACCTATGTTGCTTAACAACTAGTGTTTATTTAGGCTATAGCATAGAATACATGGATATAACTAGTAAAAATATATAAAAGGAGCTCATTGTGGTACATGTATTATGGAAATATGTAGTCAATGAGGAATTCAAGAAGTTATATATAAGTTATAGGTTACATTTTGAAATAAGTTCATGAGAATGGGAATAAGTGTTCTATAGATATATTAATATCTAAGCCATTTATCCAATTAAGTGCAGTATTTGTTAGTTGGAAAAAAAATCTATTTTCCTCCTGTATAAGTTCTCAAATAGCAGTCAATCATTCTAACCATTATATTCTTAACAGCTAGTAATGGCATGTGACAAAGTATTATGATCAATAATTACAGCCCTTACATAATTGTAATTGCCCCCTTCCTCACTGATTTATAATAATATCCAAGAAATAAGCACCATTTACAATCCATTGTTCTATGCAATAGGAACAAATATTACTGTATATGATTTAAATAATTGTGTTCCTCCATGGATCTGCTACCAGTTGACACTCTATATATTATTCCTTCTGAGCCTTTAAGAGTAAGATGTGAGGAAAGAGATATTATGCAGCCTTGATAGAAGTAGAAGAAGAATTGACTATTCAGAAGCTAAGAGTATTTTGATTTAGCTACCCAGGCCATTATGAAAACTGATCAATCTGCTGACATATGTGTTTATTCCTAGTGATGAGCATATGCTTTGCACCACTGTAAACAAATCTTTCCCCAAATCCCCATAGCCTTCTCTTTTGGGGGGCAATGGCCTATATAATTAACGGAGTATGAGAAATTAGGATATTGCAAAATGCTTTTGTTCTGACTAGACAGAAAAATGTAAAATGATGTACCAAGTATCAAAAAGTTACTTGCTCTCCGTATTGTGTGTTGTATACAGTATTTCAGATACCACAGGTTAGTATAAGTACTTTGCATTTATATCTTTCTTTTCAAAAGACTTAAAATCATACTCTGAAACCTATAGAATATTTGTTAAAATTGCCATAGCGTTTTGGAATGCAAATAAGGTGGCTACACAATACTAAGAGACTTATTCTAGTAGCTTTGCTGCCATCCATGACTTGAATCCATAATCTGGTTTATTATTGATTTGTTTTTCTCTGTCTCACCAGTCAGCTTATAGCATAGTCACTAAATATAATCAAATCTGAATTTATCTCTTCTTGTAGTTAAAATGGTTGATTTAAAAAAAACCATTATTTTTAATACAATTATGATTCTTCTGAATCTTTTCATGCTGGCTTCTCATGTATAGGTGTTCTATTTTGGCTACATAAAGACCTAGATTTGAAGTTTAAATTTGTTATTAGATGGTGCAATAACATACTGTATTAAAAATCTACAACCTTTCATCACAGTTGGTTCCATAAGTCATTAAGAGTATGTGTTGTATATAATAACTTTATCAGTTTTAAAGTGCTAACAATAAATAACAATTCCAATTTCTCCATACTTAAAAGCCCTTAATGTATATTTAATAATAAATATATAATATTTATTATTGAACATTAATCTCTTTACATTAATCTAATTAATGTAATTAATTAATTAATTAATTACATTAATGTAATGTAATTATATTAATTCAGTAATTCTGAAAGAAATTTCAGAATTACTGAATTGTCCTTATGAAGTCTGGAATTCTGTAGACCTCAGCATACAAACTTGACCATACTTGAATTTCTATTGAAACAAAAATATCTTAGAAATAAATGTCTTTTGGACAGGAGGACCTATGCATAATTTGTTTCCTTTCTCTATATGCTTCTCAGATCACCATGGTAAAAATACGGTTAAAGGTTATTTTTGCTTTAATTGTGTCTGTTCTCCAGGCCCTCAACTGTTCTGCTTAGCTGTGGAATTCCTTATAATGTTGCACAGAATGCCATACGCCTCAGTGTGGGCCGTGATACAAGCAAAGAAGATGTGGATCTGATTGTAGAAGATTTGAAACAGGCTGTGGCTGAATTACAGTAGGCTGGATACTTACTGTATAGTCAGCAATAACAACAACAACAACAAGATTCTGTTCATCAGTGTCAGGAAGTGAGCTTATCTAGTCCTGATACTCCATTGCTCAATGTGCCATACTTACACCTGACATATTGTGAGCTATTGTGTTCCCATCAATTCTATGAAACAGAATTTTTGTTGAACATCAAGTAATTTGTTTACATCTATTGAATACCTAGGAGCACTGTCTGCATCTATGAGCACTGGTCCCCCCCCTCAAATTTAGCACCAGTAAATCCAATTGGTGAATTATACCTTTTAACATGTTTTACCAAGCAGAAGGAAGAGCAAGGAAATATTTTTACTGGATATTTAAAGTTGGTGCTGAGCAGAAAACAAATGTGAATATAATGGTTGTCTCAAAGGTGCTTTTTCCAAAAGGGGCAACTGGACTTTTTTTCTTTCTTTCTTTTTCTTTGAAAATGTTTACTTCTCATCCAAGAAGCTGCTTCATTCATGTCTATGGAGATTTTCAATCATCCAAGTCATAGTTGTCCAAAAGTGTTTTTTTCCAAAAAGCAACTGACTATGTTGGGTTTTTTTCCCTTTGAAACATTTCACTTCTCATCCTTCTTCAGCTTTTTGAATGAGAAGTTTTCAAAGAAGAAACCCAAGAAAGTCCATTTGCTTTTTGTTAAAAACACCTTTGGGACAATCATGACCTGGAAGAAGGAGAATCTCCATAGATATGAATACAATAGGTAGAAAGTATATGGATTGATATACATATACATGTGTATATGCCAGACATATGCATACATATATGGTCAAGTAAATCTCTAAATTTGAAACAATGAGGGATTTGCCTTGGAGATGTCTATGTTTAACCCAGAAATGTATAATAATAAATTGTTCTACTCTAATAAATACATGTATGCATATGCACTGTGAAAGAATGTATAATACATCTATGAAGTATAATACATCTATTAGAATTAAGTAACAGAGAAAACCAGAATATTGGTTACATATAGGCCTGCTTCCTTCCATTTAACTTAGCATTAAAGGGTTATTTATAGTTTTATGTAGCTAAACCTGTTGCCTTTAGTTTTGCAAAATAAAAGTAGGATATAAATCTAATTAATTAACTGAAAAGTAAATCATGCTGGAGGCAACTCCGATATTGGGGATCTGAATCAGGGGTTGTTGCTATGCCTTTCTGTCTTGAATGGCAAGGACAGAATTACCCGCAACAGTAATTCACTTTTGAGAGGAAGCAACTGCTGTGATAGAAGCTGGGTTTCACCGTCATTGTTCGTTACAAATCATAAAAAGTCGTAAATATAACAAAAATAAATAGGAGACCTGTTCTCACTTGAAAAATCCTACAAAAGAAGAGATAATGGCAGCTGGGAATCTATATGGCAGTTTTAAATGTTGAATTTCAGAAATATGTTGTAATTGACTTGAATATGTGGAATAAGCTCTACTGTTTTTGTGTTTTGTTTATTTTTACTGCATCCACTGAAACATTGTTTACTAATAGTGATGGAACTAAAGAGTGATGGAACTAATGTTTGGTTTCTTAGTACTGTACTTGCTAAGGTTTTAATAGGAAATTCTCCAATATAACTCACTCACTGACCTTCCATAGTATTATTTGTTTTACATGGTAGCATGACCTGCTACTAAATGGTCAAAGTGGGTTATACTGTAAACAGATTACCTCTGTAAAATGTAAGGACAATTATGTCTTAGCATGAAATACCACTGCTTAGTTATTTATAGAAAGATACATCATACAAAGAAGCAACCAATTCATGTATCTGATTTTATGTTGACTGTAATTTAATGCTAATATAAGCATTTTATTCTTCTGTATTTTTAATCTCATTTTTTGAGAGTTGGCCTTGCCCATCTCCTTTAACTATGATAGTGCAGGAAGTTTATTTGTTGAATCTCTGTCTAATCACTGTGGGATCTGAGAGAAAGACAATTTATAGGAACCTATCAAATATTTTCTAATCTTCCAGTTTCCTTCATGTTCAACAGTTCTGTTTAAAAATATTTGCATCAAGCAATAACTATAGAGATGTATTTCCAGATTTGCACAGATTCAAGGATATTTTACATAACGGTAGTTTTTGAAATCAGTGTGATTGAATCTCTTCCCCATTATCCACTCCCTCTTCTCTTGGGGAGATGGGTTTGGAAAATGCAGTCTTTTTCCTCTGTCCAGCCAAACCGGTTCTTGTTTTGAAACCCAGTACAGTTTAAATCCCAAATATATTCTTATAATTTGGAAATATGTCTTGATTTGCAAAAGACTCATGAAACAGTTTCCTTTCCCTGGCTCTTGTCTTAATCCCTCATCCATTTCTGTCCCTGATCTAAAATTTGGTTTATTTATTTATTTATCCATTTATTTATTAAGAAATTTAAATACATTTATGGGTAAATTTATAAGGAATGTTTGTGATGGAGGCACTGTAGGAGACAAAAACAAATGTTTAAGTTTGTAACTATATGGTTCTGTGTTGTTTTCACAGTATTTCAACCTGTATGTTTTCTGAGAAATTAGATTGAATGACAAATAAAAAAATATTGAACTGAAATTTATTATGAAGGACTAAGATGTTTGTGGTAGGAAAACTGGAGTGAAAACTGGAGTTAAATATGTGGTAAACATTAGAGCAAGAAAATGTATCTCTTAGTAGAAGATTGTCTAAACAAGGGAATATGGATGGAGAGATATTCAGACATGCAAATGATGATAGAGAATACGGTGTAGTCTGTCATGAGGAATTAATATTGAAAAGGATTAAAATGTTTGTATATAACAGAGTGCTTCTGCCAACTTTCTTTGCTTATTGAACTTGTATAAGCTATTGTATTTGTATCGAGGGTAAAATTATTCCATCTCAAGTGACCCAGAAGTGAAAATATGGAATTGCTCTTAAAAAAAGCAAATGGAGACAAAAGAAACTCAAAAAGAAAAATAGTAATTAAAGTTTCTTCAGGTTTTTGAAGCCTATATTTCATGAATACATAAAGCAGATAAAATTGCAGTTTAACAGTGCGACTTTTAATTTTTGCTATTTTGTAAATTAGAGTATAAAATGTGCTTTTCCATTTGATCAGTCCATTTAAAGTATATTT
Source organism: Diadophis punctatus similis (assembly GCA_023053685.1). NCBI lineage: Eukaryota > Metazoa > Chordata > Lepidosauria > Squamata > Dipsadidae > Diadophis > Diadophis punctatus. The sequence continues at coordinate 4,954,460 of JALIGW010000033.1, forward strand.
GACACTTTAGGAGTTAATGTCACAAGAGAAAGGATAATTAATAAAATCGAAAACTCTGCTATCTCTTACCAGGCCTGTGTTCCTTTCTTAAGCCCACAACCGAAATTGGGGTTCCTATCATCTTTTATCAAGTAATCAGAAACATTCATCACCTGCTTGATATATAAAATAAAATAAATTAGAGAAAGTAAGAAAACCAGTAATAAAGCTCAGATAGATGGGAAAGCAAAGTGCTGTTGTATTAGCTACCAAGGAGCAAAACCAGCTGCTGATAGCAATCAGAATCAAATAGTGCTCTGAATCAGGACCTAGTCTTTTCATACATGATAAGCAAGCAAGGAGGATTTTCTCAAATCTCTGGCTCTGCAAGCAAAGCTTCTTGGGAACCAAAAATAAACAGTGGGGCAATTCCAGCATGTGATGGAGCAACTTGCCAAAATACAACAGCTGAAGAAGGTGGAGAAAATAGTGTGAAAGTAAGTTGATAAGGACTCTTTAAACATACACTATAGAAACAAGAGAAGAGTTTAACTTTGTTTATACCACACATAATTGTAGTGCCTGTATACATATTGCTCTTCGATTAGCTGTGAATGCCAGCAATTGTTGGATTTTACTGCTATGTATATTTAACCCTCATCATTGAAAATTGCTTTCTGGCATTTATCAGTTGTTCCTCATTATGAGAAGTGGCGTATTCTAAAATAGGATTGTGGATTTGAAAGAGCCTGCTATATCTAGTGCACCACTGTGTGGAAACAGACATTGCAACAGACTGAACGTTTCTCATTGTTTGCAAAGGGAACATTTTACATATCCCTGCAGGATTGAATAGCAGCTGTTCAATTAGAGAGGACAAATATTAGGACATTACTAGAATAATGCAAAATGTTTTCTCCCAGCCGTTTATTCATTTTCTAAATTACAGTATATCCCATCCATCCTTCATTAATTTACAGATCTAATCATTTACATTGTGTGCTATGGACTAAATGTCTGTTGAACTTAATGGGAAGTATTAAGCATTAGGATTTATGCTGCAATCTTAACATTTTTATTTGGAAAGTAAACTTTACTGAATATTATTGAGCCATCTAGTACATATATATACATAGAGTGAAAAATGAATTATAGTTCTGGGCATATTCATCTAAAAGTATGTGCTACTGAAAAACATATATAATTTTGAGCAACAGTTTTTTATATTTCCAGTTCTTTCCTTATAGATAGCTTAGCAATTTGCTGCATATGGCTAATTTGGGAGAAGCAGTTTTTATACAATGAGGGTTGTGTCTACCACATGTGATATTTTGTATGATTTTGGCAAGTAGGAAAAAACATCTTTAACCTTGAGATTTTATAACTTTGTCTCAATGGGGGCATCTCATCTTACCACAATTAAGTCTCACCAGGCTTATGTCTAGGAAACACATAACATACCACAGTCTTACTAGCTATATGAAGAATGGCAATTAAGATGGGCAATGTATAATAACCACAAAGAAACAGATCACTCCGATCCAACAAAACCACTTTCAGGAATGCAGTTGCCCTGAAAAATATGGAGCCACCTGAATAGAATCAGGACAGGCCATGCCAGAACTAAAGCAAGACTCTTTAAGTGGGGAATGGCTGAGAGCCCACAGTGTGACTGTGGTACACCAGAACGAACTATAACACACATCATTCAAGAATTTCTCCTTGGGAAATTTCTAGGCACCTGGGACGATCTCATGCCAGCCACATCAGAAGCAGTTGGATGGTTAGCTTACTTAGATATCGAATTATAACATCTATCCCATTGCAATTCTATGGCTCCATATTACGGTGATTTTATTATGGTTTTATCTTAATATTTTATCTCCTATATTGTTGGAGCAGAGTTGGGGTGATTGGATGGAGCTGAGCATTTGGTTGCCAGATGCCCTTTCTGACACCATGCAGAGTTTGCATCAGATATTTTTTTCTTTGCGCCCTAGGAGAGAAATATCTGCTGCTACCTAGGATTGAACTCACAATCTTCAGAGTGGGAGGCAAGCATCTTCACCACTAGGCCACCATGCCATTCATTCTATTATCCATGTAATTTCTCTATATACGTGTGTGTGTGTGTGTGTGTGTGTGTGTGTGTGTGTGTGTGTGTGTGTGTGTGTGTGTGTATTTGCTGATGTTTATTTAAAATAAATTCATATATCAGCAATTGCATAACCTCTGTAGATGCTATATTCTATATCAGTGATGGCGAACCAATGGCATGCGGAGCCATCTCTGAGGGCACGCGAGGCGTTGCCCTATGTCAGCTCCAGCGCACATGCATGCGCTGGCCAGCTGATTTTCGGCCTTCTTTTCGGCCGTTTTTGCTCTCCCCAGGCTTCAGGAAAGCCTCCTGAAGCCTGGGGATGGCGAAAATGGCCCAACAGAGCAGCTGGAAATTCACTTGTGTGCGTCACCCCCCAGGCTCCTTTTTGCTGTCAGAGGTCTTCAGGAACTTCTTCGGCTTTGGACAGTTGCAGCCAAGCCTCCCACACCGGCAAGGCTTTCATGAAGGCCTCTGCAGCCGATAACAGAACTCCAGATCGATCCGGAGCTCTGTTATCGGCTAGAGAGGTCTTCAGGAAAGGCCTTTAGGAAAGGCCTCTGCAGCTGGGGCTGTTATCGGCTACAGAGGCCTTCAGGAAAGCCTTGCTGGCTGCAGAAGAAATGGGCCGAGGTGTGGAAGGCATGGTTGCAACTATCTGAAGGTAAGTAGTAGGGCAGCTCCACTTCCATTTTGTTTCCGAACTTTTGATTGGCCCGTTGGACCATTTTTCGTCGTCCCCAGGCTTCAGGAGGCTTTCCTGAACCCTGGGGAGAGCGAAAAACAGACCAATGGGCCTACCGGAAGTCCGGAGGATTCAGTGACGGGTGGGTTCCTCCCGGTTCGGACCAGTTCGCCCAAATCAATAGTGACCCACTGGTGACATCATGACATCGCCGAACCGGATCGGTCGGTGCCAGTCCATGGGCACTGCCATCTTTTTTTGAAAAAAAGTGAATTTTTCCCCGGTTTTTTTTAAAAAAAATTTCTTCTGTGCATGCGCAGAAGCCAAATTTTCAGCACTGTGCATGCGGTTGGCATTTTGTTTTCAGCGTTTTTTTCGGGGGGGTTTACTGCGCATGCGCGTGCAATGCGCGCGCCCACACACAAAGTGCAGCCATGCAGCGCGGGAGGAAGCGAACCAGCAGCGAGGTAAGTTGGAACCCACCCCTGTTCAGTGAGGCCTGTGCGCATGTGCAGGAGGGGCAGCGCAAGGATTGTGCACATGCGGGGGGAGGGCATTGCATTATGGGTGTGAGCACCTGAGCCAAAAAATGTTCACCATCACTGCTCTATATAAATAAATAACCTTTCCAGACTCCTAAGCTCTGTTTGAATGGAGCAAAACAGTTCTTCACACAGTGAAAGCAAGGGAAGAATCACACCCTGACCCTTCCTCCGCATGGAGAATCTACATTCTGCTTAAAGACATTTAACACTGGCCACTCCCTGACCTTTTTGCACATGGAAAAATTGTAATAGTAAAGTTTCTGAGGGGAAGCCTTGCTTAAAACATAAGATCAAATGGGAAAGCTTGGCAGGCTGTGGGGGACTGTCTCTGGAGAATGCATTGTGTGCAGCAGAAATAAATTTTGCATATCATTCAAAGTAATATCAAATCCCATACAGAGAGCATGAACCAGGAACAAGAATCACCCAGATTTTAATAAGTTTTAATATAAGAATTGGAACTATGGGAAGAGTATCTTGGAAATAGCAATTGGAACCTCTAGCCCTATTTTTTTAATATACTTTATTAATTTTCAATTCTTTGTTTAAAACTAACAATTATAATATTTCTTTGAGCATTTCAACATTGTCACATATACATTCAACTTTTGTTGAGATATCAATACATTACATTTTGTCATATTTCATTTATCCTATTTACATTTACATTTATATTTACATATTTACAGTATTCTATGCTTCTTTAACTTTCCCTTTTTTTCTTTCTATACTCTATCCAATGATACCATTTTTCCCATGTGTTATAACAGAGTCTTTTTGCCCCCGTAGTTCTATTGTTAATCTGTCCATTTCAGCACAGTTATAAATTTTTGTGATTATTATACTTTCTACAGGTGTTTCAGGTTTTTTCAAAAACTGTGCATATGCTATTCTGGCTGCAGTGATTATATGTAAAACCAAGTATTTGACACCCTTATCATAGTTATTTTAAAAAATTCCTAAGAGGAGGAGCTCCGGTGTAAATTCTATTGTTACATTAGTTATTTCCTGAAGCCATTTATGTATTTTGGACCAACATTTCTTCGCTTCGGGACATAACCACCACATATGAAAGAAGGTGCCTTGTGTTTTTTTACATTTCCAACAAATCGGGTTCAAATTTGGATAAATTTTTGCTAATCTGTTTGGAGTCAAGTGCCATCGATATATCATTTTATAATAATTTTCTTTGTATGACACTGATTTTGTTAACTTAATATTCCTATTCCTCTAGCCCTATTGTATTAGTAAATAAGTTCACTAAAGTGGAATGTCTTTAAAAGTTTTGAATCTCTTTGGAGACTTTCTGCACCCTAGGCTGGGTTGCTGTTTGTCAGATACATGTAGTCCTCAATTACAACCACGGTTGAGATTGGAATCTTGGTCATTGAGTGATTGTTAAGCAAGATGTCCATATGACTGCTTTGCTCAATGATCGCAATCTCAGCACTCTCAATTGCCATCATTAAGCGATCTCCTGGGGTGTTAAACTGGCAGAACGAAAGAGATGCCTGTCAAGCTCAGTAACCCTCTGTGTGTGGAAGGTAACTCCTCAAGTGGGCTGCAGAAATTGAGTTCGAATCTTTGGGATCCAAGCTCCATTTCTGCACCCTGCTGAAAGAGTTTGCCCCCCTCAGCAGGCAATTCTCAGCCAGCACCAAGAGATAAAAAGAAGTCCTCTTAGCAGACAGCAGCAGCTTGCAACCTTCCCTTGCCAGCTTCCCCATTGACTTTCTGGGGAAAGCTGGTAAAGAAGATTGCAAATGGCTATCTCATGATTGCAGGGTGCTTCACAAATGGTCAAAAGTGTGAACAGATTGCCAGACAACCAGATCACGATCATGCAACTGTGGGTGCAATGTTTTTTGATGGTCAGAAGCTGTCTTAATTCCAGACTGTTGCTGAACAAATGGTCATAAATTGAGAATTACCTAAGTTATTAACATCTTCTTCTATCTATTGGTGTTCATGTCTCAAGTTCCTCCCATTTCTTCCTCATCCCCCTCACAATCTCTCACAGATGCTACGTTAAGATGGCTGCATATCCAGACTACTGCAAAAAAGAAAGGAGAACCAACAAGAAGTTCCAAGATTTGCATAAATAAAACAAAACATAAAATAATGAATGGAGGGGGGGAAACCCAAGGGAGCCTGAGCCTTATCACTTGAAAGAGCAAAAGGAAAGCTAGGGAGATGAAGATGAGGGATGAAAGCACAGTATTAGGTATACAGTTCTTGTTTCCCAATCTACCATTTTGCTCAACCTGGATTGTGATTGAAACCCAGGTTTTCTACCCATCCTGGCCTTCAATCTGAGAACTACAATTCCAACTTTTCTGGAAAGAATATATTGGGGAAGTCATGCCTTCCCTCAGTCATGAGGGAATGCTCAGCAAAGTATTGAAATGGCTACTGTGGTTAACCTGACATATTAACTCTGCAGTCCTAATCAAGGGCTTAGGTTTCATTGAACAAAGCATAGAAAATAGAAAATAGCCTGAGATTTGGAAGAGGAAACCAGAGCCTCTGTCACCACTCAGGCTCCTAATAAAATATTAATGGGGGGAAAATATAAACCCCACCAGATTGCTTCATGGCAATAACTGTGGCCCCACAATTGGACCAAGATATAAGAACACTGGGCTTTTGTATAAATCTCATAGGCTTCCATTCTTGTGATGGGGGAGGGGATTTGCTATAATGGTGGTGTATAATTTTATAATGTATTAGATGAAATATTGAAACAGTGGATACCAGTTCTGCCTACCTGGGTTGCAGTTCCTTCCCTCCAGCCCTAGAACATATTCACTATTAGAAGCAGCCCAAAATTGATGTCTTTAGATGTATTGCCCATTTATTTATTTATTCAATTTGTATAGCTGCCCCCCTTAGACAAGTGACACTGGGCAGTCAATTCACAAGGTGCTGGTTGCATCTTTGAAGCCCTGCATGTCTTGGGATCATCATAAGAATAAGTAAGTGTTCTTGCAGTCTGCATTTTCCAAATGCAAGAAGTCAAAAATGTGTGCATTTTAAATTCACTGTCAGTCACTGTAGCCATTGCACTTTAGGGTTATATAATCCAATCCAGGACAAATTTACAATCAATTTGACTGCTGATGTAGATCAGCTGCATGTCAAGAAGACAGAGAGACATGATATCTCCAAATTAAGAAAAGGAGGATACATTTTCTGAACCTACTTTCCTTTGTCACTAGGTTCTATCTATTAAACTGTGTGATGAAAAGACCTGTCAGGTAGAAAGTAGGGGGTAGAGTGGGATAGGCTGTCCTGATGATAGAAGGCAGTCTTCTACTGGCAACTTAATTTGGTCTGTCTTTCAGCAGAATATCATTGGAGTTGGTCAGCAATAAGTTATTTGACACTGGCACTACCACCATGGCTGAGCAATGGAAGGTTCCTTGCTTATAGGTAATGTGGCAGCGGCAGGTATCTCAGAATGGTTGCCTCAGTGCATAGGGATCTAATACCTCTGCCAGGGCAGCGTCCTTGTTGGCATTGTGAACAAAGATTTCCAGAGGGCCTGTAGCTTATCCTTGAAGTTTTCTGCTGGAAGTTTTCTGCTGTTTGCTCTCCTTTTGTTTTTGTAATATACATTCTCAGAGTAGGCAAGCAGTTACAGCAACAAGGAGAAGCAGCAAAGCACCAACCACTGGTTGGGCCCACTTGGGGTTGAGCCTGAGCCTACAAGGAAAGAGTGTTGATTTCAGTGTCAGAATCAAGGATGTGAGCACAGTTGGGAACCAGTCCAAGTAATGACGTTTTGCCAAAGCCAAGTTTGTATAGTAATATATACAATAGGCAATATCCAATCCATTTTTACCAGCACTCACCCCTAATTTCTCATCATACTGTGATAATAAATAAATAATATCCCTTCTATATTATCCAGCTATTGCTTCTACTATCAACCCTGAAGCTGACCTGACCGGAGCGATCTTGGAGCTTCAATGTTGCCACACTGGAGCTGAGGCATAGGGAGGGGGGATTAGAGATAGCTGGGGTTTTGTAGCCAAAATAAAATACTTTCTCTTGGGAACCAAGTACATTCTGACACCTGGTCTGTGGAAGGAAGAGTGAGGTCACCAGGCAACCCGACAGCATCTTGATTGGACCATGTGACTGATTGTTTGGGGTTCAGGGAAAGCTTTCTCTTTTAATTAGGTGAAAACCATGGGAACCTTCAGAGTCTGTTTTCACCAGATTTGTGCCAATATGATATCTCCAATAAAGCTATTCTTTGAGGAATTAATCTGCCTCTGAGTTTTGCTTGCTATGGGTCAATTACTTGGAACCCTGACATCTACATTGGTTTGGTTAGCTGAGACATGCCGATACCTTCAAGAGGGCCATGTATCCTATCTGAGACTACAGAACTCATCAATATTTTATGAAGCACCAGTGATCTTATTTTATCTGACATAGCACAGCTTGCCCTTACACATAATAAGGTAGGACCCACTCACAGCCTAAAACACTGGTACAACATGATTATTTCAGTGAAAGTTTGTATAGTTAAAAACCACTTAGGATAATGCTTAAGGATCTCACTGAAATACATTTTGAATATGATGTTTCTCAAAGCACTCCTAGGTGATCTAACATTTCAAATAATCTTGGTTAATCTTCCCATTTTCTTATTGGTTAAAATTCTAATTTCTGTATATCTAGAAATGCCAATTTGGGGAAGGCTGATCTAGACTAGATTATTTCATCTCAGAGGACTACATAGACTTCCAATGCTATAGCAATGACCTAGTAGGTTGCCCACCAAATTACAACTGAAAATTGTTGGTAAATGATTATATACGGTAGTTAAGTTTCTGGAGTCAAATTTGCAAGTGCCTGTTTTTTCCAAGACAAACGCACCAGTCTTTTTTCTATAATTTCTGCTGTTGAATCTTCAAGTATTTTTTATTCAATTTCTGATATAAGAGGAAATATAATAAAATGTTCACATGACATTTATAGACAGAAGTGGTATGCCAGGTGATTCTCCAGCTGAATTAGTAGATGATTCTCCAACTGATTTAGTAGATATTTCAGCATTGCATGTTAAAAGAACATTATAGTCTTTTATTCCTACAGGCAAATAAGATCAAAATACCTTGCTGAGCCATTAATTGTCAATTTCATTCTCAGCATAACTTGAAGAGATTTGTGTATGTATAAAAACCCACCATGATTCAGACATGAACATACATTACCTGTTTACTGTGCCAAGGTTTCTTAAAATGGATGAGAAAGAAGATAGCATTCATCTTTCTATAGATCACAAAACTCAGGAAAACCATAATACCAATGTCTTATAGTATCAACCTGCAGTATGGGCTAATGTAGATTAATAGAAACAACTAGGTTTAGTGTGATGCAGAGATCAGACAAATGTTTCTGATACAGTCTGGAATAGGTTTCATATTTTCCTTATTAGTCACTTATTTCCAGTTGTTATTTCCTTTTTGTGAACAGAAAAAATATGTGGCACAGACACAGAACATGTCTAGAGGATCATGAACTGCATTTATATAAGGCTTTTCCTGCTTGAGATGACATTGATTTTTCATTGATATTTTCAGATGTTCTCATGCGGTTATTTGCTTCACCTTACATTTGATAGAATACACAGGCGTTATTCATTAACACCAAATTTCATTTTTTCAGCTCTTCTTATATCAGATGATTTAATCCTGCTTCTTCTTCAAGCACATACATTGTTTCCTCACAGAATAGCTTCAAAAATTGGGTAATGCTGTAGTATATTCCCATCTTGGAAATAAGAATTTCAGTGAGAGATTTTTAATAATGTCTTGCAGAGATTTGCAACAGTGAGGGGTCCTTGGTGCTCTCTGAGTTTGGTTGTTTTTGTTGCAGGCATTTCATTACCCAAACTAGGTAACATCATTAGAGTAGTGCCCTAATGGGAGAAGTTATCTATTTAAGGTGATAAATAGATATAATGTGAATATTCCCTAGCTATAATATTCCAGTTTTAATTAGAACAGTGACATTGAGTAAGGGATGTGCTATTTTTTCTTTGAAATTGCTATTTTGGGTTTTAATATAATCTCAAATTAAACACAGGCCTGAAAAAGGGAACCTAAATTCTTTTTCAATTCAACATTTGCAATAGCTGCATATTGAAATATGAGTTAGTGCTGGAAAATGGCAATAGAATGGAAGCAGAAAAAAAGATTAAACACTTCCCCCCTCTCCACACCTCCTAATGTTGCCTTTCAGCTTATCTGGAAATTATTTTTAAGAGAACAAATACCTAATTTTTAAAATAAATATAATATAGACTAATATATTAAAAACTATTTAATATACTAAAACCAAAATACATATTACATTCTTTTCAAAAGAATCTGTTCACTTGTCCTGTGAAAGGATATTCTAGGTTCCCTTTATTTAAAAAATTGAAACAGGTAAAGATAGCATTTCTCCATTGCAGCCCCTTCAGTCTAGAATAGCTTCCCAAGAGAAGGTAGATTGGCCCCTAACCCATGGACCTTCAGAAGGCCATTTAAACAATGCTGTTTTGCAGAGCTTTTGATGCCCGCTAAGTGCCAGTGGGATGAGGTCCCGGTGAATATTTAATTGATTTACTGTTGAATAATGTTGATTGTTTACTTTGTTTATGGTTTTATTGTGAACTGCTGGGAGTTATTTGAAGCACAGCTGTACAGGTAATCCTCAACTTATAGCAGTTTGTTTAGTGACCGTTCAAAGTTACAATGGCACAGGAAAAAGTAAATTATGACCATTTTTCACACTTAGACAATTACAGCATTCCCATGGTCACATGATTTACAGTCGGATGCTTGATAAGTGGTTCATATTTATGATGGTTGCAGTGTCCCAGGTTCATATGTTTCTGTCTTGCGACCTTCTGACAAGCAAAGACAATGGGGAAGCCAGATTCACTTAACAACTGTGCATCTAATTTAACAACTGCAGTGATTCACTTAACAAACATGGCAAGGAAAGTTGTAAAATGGGGCAAAACTCACAACAAATTTCTCATTTAACAACATAAATTTTGGGCTCAATTATGGTTGTAAGTCGAGGACTACCTCTACAGAGATACCAAGAATAAATAAATTAATATAAAATAAAAATCAATTCAAAGAGTGATTTTGCACATAGGTGCAAGGTGAAATTAGAAGCAACCAGCCAATGTTTGGACATTTGCTTAACCTAGTTCAATTCCTAAAGTTGGAAACCTGAGCATTGTCAGCCAAATAGGTGTTCTTTGTCTATTGGCTACCTTAGCTGACTGTTTTCTTTGTTTATAAAATCTGTATATTTTAAGAAATAAGTGAAAAAGATGGACAGCCAAGGTAGTCAGACAACACCCTTCTTCACAGTGCCAATGCTCTAACTCTTCGTGTCACTCTGCCATCTGATGCCCTGACTTCAAATATTAATGCAATGCTAATTGTGACTTCCTGACCCCCACCCTTTCTGCTGCGACTGGTACACAGTACATGTTATGTCTATCTCCAGGAAGAATGATGAATTCTCTAGCTTTGCTTCCTTCTTTCATATTCACTGGTTTGTTTAGAATTTCTGATCTAGCCAGAGAAAACAATATTTGCCACATCTTCTTTCTTCTCTCCCAAATGGACTCCATAAACAAATGGCAATGCAAGACAGGTATGTAAATCTTTGGAAAGATTCTTGGAAAGAATCAAAAGAAGGATAGGAACCAGTAATGGGGACAGTCAATTTTCAACTGGTGTTGCTTTCTGCCCACTCAAAGGCAGATAGATAGCACTTTAACTCAGTAGTGAGACAAGACAACGAGGTTTGAGAAAATCCCATAATTAGTGACATCTTTTCTGCCTGCTGGAGCACAAACACTATGAGCTTTTGTAGGGGGAGGTATATCTCTGTTCAAAGATGTACCAGAGATGAAGTAATGCATGTCTGTTTCAGAATATATAAACCTCATGGGCTGAGTTCTGCTACCTCATTTTGTTTTGTTCCTCTGTTGGGGTTCCCCAATATCAGGTAATGCATTTCCATTAATTGGATGGGAGATTATTGAGACTTTTTTTAAGGGTGAAAAGTAACAATATATTACTAGGGGTAATATTAACCACCCAAAGTTACCTTGTGGTAAGATAGGTGGTAAATAAATGAATGAATGAATGAATGAATGAATGAATGAATGAATGAATGAATGAATAAATAAATAAATAAATAAATAAATAAATAAATAAATAAATAAATAAATAAATAAATGGTAAGTTACCTTATTATATGATAAATGTAAGGTAAAAGTTCACCTCAAGTCAAGGTGAATAATTTGGTTACACATCATTGTCTTCTGGGGTGTTTTTCGATTTCCCAATCTAATCTATATCCTTTGTTTTGCTCAATAGTCTCCCATCCAATTACTAACTAGGGCCAACAAGGTGAGAAGGGTAGGGGTGGAGTTATTACATTTTGGGGGGGGGTATCTTTGTAAGCCACCCGGAGTTACTGAGAGTGAGTTGAGTAGCCATATAAAAGTTCTTAATAAATAAAAAAGCTTAGCTTCCAAGACCAAAGGCAACATTATATTGAAGTACTGTTAATAAGCAAATACATTTCAAACCAATTGATTAATCAGGTTTTTAAAAGACAGATGATCGATCAACTAAGCATTTAAAACTTTTTAATAGACAATATAAAATAGATTTAAATACAATACCAAGTCTTATAAGATAAATAGCATACCCATTCCCTGCCTTAAAACCTTCATTCACTGAGGATATACATACTGGGCATATCTGACTAGCAACTACAAAAAGTTTGTGAAAAAGCTCTACTCATCTATTCTTTGTGCCTAGACGTAGAAACCTCAGGGACTGAATTGAAAGCACAGAGAAGATACTTGTAAACAATATACCTTATGCTCACAACAAAATACCTTATTCCACCAGACTTGAAATACTGGGATTAGACAATTTACAACTACGTCGCCTCCGATCTGATCTAAATGTAGTTCATAAAATCATATACCAAAATGTCCTTCCTGTTAATGACTACTTCAGCTTCAAACGCAACAATACACGAGCACGTAATAGATTCAAAGCGCTCCAAACTCGATTGCAGAAAATACGACTTCAGCAACAGAGTGATCAATGCCTGGAATGCACTACCTGACTCTGTGGTTTCTTCCCCAAACCCCAAAAACTTTAACCTTAGACTGTCTACAGTCGACCTCTCCTCGTTTCTAAGAAGTCTGTAAGGGGCGTGCATAAGCGCACCACTGTGCCTACCGTCCCTGTCCTACTGTCCTATTGTCCTCTTTTATCGTTACTTTTTACTTATGTTTACACAAATTACTACTATACATGTTTGACAAATAAATAAAATAAATAAATAAATAAATATGTAAACCAATAAGCCGTATGCTCAGTGTAAGCAGCAGTGCATCTGAAGGTGTCTTTGAGACTGACTTTTGGTTTCTCATAGAATGTATAACTACATTTTTCTGTGCTCAGGAATAAGAAGAGAAAACAAACTATGTGTTTGTCTCTTTGTCACATTAGGACAATGAACAGCATTGTTCTGACAGTGAAGAAGCTCAAGTTTTCAAAGTCAAAGCACTGAAGCAAAAGAACACCAATATTGATCAAATACTAAGAATTAGAAATTATCTGCAGATATTTAATGGAGATACAATTATGGAGAATAGCCAGGTAATAGCTATACTGGTGGGCTTTGGATCTTATAAGCTTATTTTGGGATACTTTATTTCAATTTTTTTTAAATTTATGGAATTTATGTGTGTGTAGTTGTATGTAGATGCTAATACTGCCTTGATCTCTCAAGCAAGATTAGACATACAGTAGTTCTTAATTAAATGAGTTATTTGTGGTACAGAGGCAAGTAAATTGAGTGCATTAAAGATAAATAAATTTCAAAAGTAAGCAAAGAATTCTCAAAGCCTGTCCATTGAGTGCTTATCTTTTAATCTGTCTGATATCTTTCACGTTCCTTTGGCTTTCCTATAATCTTTCTTGATGATTTCTTCCAGCTAAACTTCCAAATTGTATATTTTTTTAATGTTGCAAGGTCATGCTATTTGGCTAATCAAACATAGATTTTCAGAAAAGATCAAGCTAACCTACACATTTCAGTTTTCTGTTCTGTTCCTTTCATTAATCTTAATTTCTTGAGAAAATGTTGTTATAACTTTTTACTTATATAACTATTTAAACTATTTGAGGAGACATTGTGAGGTGTTCTTAAACTTTGAAATAGTTGTCCCTATATAGGGTGGAAAAACAAAGACACAAAATACTGTATCAAAGCTAGACAGTCTGGGAGCACTGGATATTGATGCATTGGTGCCTACCCATGATGAGCAAGGTTTCTGTATCCCAGAATGGAAACGGCAAGTGATGGTCAGAAAATTACAGGCTCAACTAGCATCTGAAGAAGAGGTGGACAAGAAGGTATTTCACTCAGCTAATAGAATAAAAAGTGCCTCTTCATTTCTTTTCTAAATCATATTTATTTATTTATAATTCCAGTTGAATATTTTGTTTTGAACTCACTATGTTGAAAACTACTTCTTTTCCCCCAAATTCAAGCAAGGTACAAGGTACTACAGAAATAATTGAATTTGTAGTGGGTAGGTGGTGGCTGGGGTTACATCTTCTGCTTTTTTTGGTGGAACATATTGTCCCTCTATTTAAGGATGCCTTAAAACCCTATATAATTTATATTTACGAATAGAATTACGATGTAGGTAGACAAACATTTACTTAGATTCATTTCTTATTGAGACACCAGATTATCTTAAAATATCTTCCAGTTGCATACTTGTGGTGTCATCAATAAGGCTTGATGACTCCAAATGTATCTAAGATGCTGTAACTCCACTAATAATGTCCTCGAAGATTTGTTCATGGCAGGCTGAGAAGTTATGCCTTTGAATGAACATGACTTGATACAATTTCTTCTTGTTTTCTTTTTTGCCCTGTCCAGAACAAAGGAAGCTGGGCACTAGATACTGATGTCTGGCAATACTCACAGGATCACAAGGCTATCCTTGGCCCTTATGGGGAACTACTAACAAATGATGATTTGCTGTACTTAGAGAACCAGGTTGAGAAGCTGCAGATTAAGAGGAAATGCCAGGAGTTTAAAAATGAGCTGGGACGCCTAACAGAAGAGCTACAAAGTGTTTTTCCATCTCCCATTATCAGTGTCACAGTCAACCCTCAGTTTCTTCAATCTTTCTCCGAGGATGACACCCAGCAGCTACCAGACTGGTGCAACCATGTGTCTGGAATAGTAAAAAATATGTCTCTACTTCTTAACAATATAAATAAAACCAAGAAAGAGGGGGCTAATGAGAAGTCAGGCAAAACAGTTTTTTTCCTAAGAGATTCAGCCAATAAAGAAATCATAGAAAGTAGTGTCTCTGTACAAAGTCTGAGAGACAATTTTGAAAAACATAATCTTTTGAGTTACCACAAAACTTTTGAACCCCAAGTTTTGAAGAACATGTCCTTGCAACATGACACAAGCAAGGAGTCAACACTTCAAACATTATTTAGCATCTGTAAGACCAAGAGGCAATTAAGTGGTAGAGAACATAAGCTTGGAGATATGGAAAGTGCCAGTGATTCCAACATCATCTATAAGCAACTGTCCTCTAAAGCAGGTGGGAGCTGTATGTCAATCACACAATCTGCCATCCTCCGAAAAGAACGAATTGTGCTACTTTTTCTAAGTCATTGGAAGAAATCTGCATATGCTCCTTCTTTGAAACTGCTGACTAGGAAGAGTCTAAGTACTCAGCAGCCTGTAAAAGCAGGTCTTGTAGAGATTATAGCAGAGTTCAGAAAACAGCAGGATCCTTTGCCGAAGCCCCTGAAAGAAATGAAGAGATTTGTCCATTTAGTTCATCAGAGATATGCTATCAAGAAGTTAATCAGTCACTGGAAGGATGTCATTTCTCTGGTGTCATCACAGGAGATCAGACGTCAAAGTCATGAGCACACAATCTATTCTCCAGAACAATTCTTACCCTATGTCAAGGGTAAGCCTACTGATTATAACAGTTTGAGTCTTGAGCTATTTATGCTTGGCTACTTCCATATCCTGGAGCTGGATCTATCCCCTGAAGAACGTAAAGGAAGACATCTCCTTTGCTTTGAAGTTTTCAATCACCTGAGTAGACATCAATGGGAAACAGTGCGTGCCTTTCACAAAGCAGTGATTGATGAGATTGCAGCAGGCAAAAGAAACTGGAAAGATAGTTTTGAAGATATCAAGGAACATTTTTTTGGTAATAATGACATGACTAAAACCACAGAACTCCAAAGGCTGTCAATGGAAACAAAGCCAACAACAATAACCAAAACGAGGATATCAGATAGTGTTTTTGAGCCTGAAGAGCAGGTCTCAGGGAAATACTTTGAACTAGGTAACTGTAGTAATGATGATATCTACTGTTACATTGACAGGAGTTTTGCTTTCTGGAAAGAAAAAGAAGCAGAGATCTTTAGCTTTAAAGGATCAGGACCTTTACATTTGTAATCTCTGTTGTAAGTAAGAATGATGTGCAGATTACACAAAGAAGCTATATGGTTACTTCAGGGATATTGCTGGAATTAGCAAACATAAACTTTTTGGGAATTACTACGAAAAGTCTGCAAAATTCATGTTATCTAAACAACAACGACAAAATGACACTGCAAAAACTAAACCCCAGCTAGACTTTTGTTATAAAGAACTATCAGATAAAAAGGGTTGGAGGGAAAGGAGAGAATGCTTTACTCTTTGTTAAGGAGTGTGCAGAGCGACCAGGGGCGGGTTCCTAATTTTTTTACTACCACACTGTGGGCATGGCTTATTTTGTGGGAGTGGCTTGCCAGCCATGTGACCGGGTGGGCGTGGCTTCTCGGACTGCTGAAGGGAGGGGAACTGAGATAGATCCTGCTGCCCATTCCCTCTCCCCTCAGCAGCTCGAGAAGCCTCAAACATGCGAAAATGCCTAGGATCATCACCGCGCGTTCGTGACTTCTCGGACTGCTGAAGGGAGGGGAATGTAGATAGCTCCTGCCACCCGTTCTTTCAGCGTCTCACGTGCTCCCTCAGCCATCCTCCCCTGCTTGGACTCACTGTGTGGTAGGAAGGCAGCGCATGAGCAGTGCCGGAAACTCGGCTTCTGGGCATGCGCAGAAGAAATTTTTTTAAAAAAATTAATTTTTTTTAAAATGGCGGCGCCCAGGCACCGGCAACCAACCGCACCGGTACTGTGACATCACCAGCGGGCCGCTACCGGTGCTATAGAGTGGACCGCACTGGTAGGAACCCACCACTGAGAGCGACCCCTGAGTTATCAGGGACATGCACGTAGAAACATGGTATCTCAGCTTGGCAACTTGTGGATAGGAGTAATGATCCAGTCACAAACAGATTCGTTAAAGTGTATAAAATAGTTTACTTATAGATAAATAGCACAGTCCAATTAAACAGTCCAGGTCATACACGTTCAGTCAGTCAATATCAAGAAGTACAATAATCTTCTTACCAGCCTGTCTTTGTCTTAAACATCAATCAAAGATATTACAGCTTACAAACACTTCAATACTATCAGGAAGTAACAGAGCTTCACACAGAGCTCACTATCAGACACAAAGTCAATCAGGAATGAATCAGCAGAGAGAATGAACCCCGATCTCTAGCTCCCTCTTATGGCAAACTTGAAACACTACAGCCAATCAGAATACAGCAATACATTTAAAGTTGTAGTACTTAAATATATACAAACATAGATTGGTGGCCTGTTTATATATTAACAACCCAACCGTTTGGACACAGTCCTAACACCCTTCTTGCCAATTCCATCCTCTTTTCTTCAAACACGTCTTGTATCCACCAGTTTTTCATCTCCCCTAGCCTTTGCAACCCTCATTTTACTTGATTACTCAATTGCAACTCTGTCTGCATTACAGAAGCCACTGCTGTAGAAGGAAGCAACTAATTTGCCAAATAAACACAGGTATTTCTTCAGAAAAGAGTTTTAAATGGTTGCTTCATGGGGATATCTGACTAAGCAGAGTACTTTGTCAAAAATCCGCACAATCCTATTACATTATTGCATTGTGTCCTTTGTCTTTACGTGTGAATTAACAAGGTGCTTAAGGATTTAAACACTGTTTCCATATTATTTTTGTTGACACATGTTCTCAATGCTCATATTTTTACATGGCATAGAATGTATGCATTTTATAGCATGTATACTGTCACCTGTACTTTTGAGCATGCATTTGGAAGAAATTCATTTTCATATAAAACTGGAAGTTAAAATAGTCTGAACCTTGTAGTTTTAAAGGTATATCATTTTCCAGGCACATGCCTTTGTTTCTTTTATGCATGAATTTCTGCTGTGCAACAGTTCTCATGCAAAGTTGATTGTATTGTACAAAGCTATAAAAAGTTCAGCTCATCACCAAGTCTCCACAATAGATAGGAGCAAATCTTCAGAATTTGCCTTGCATTTCAGGGGCTTTTAAGGGAACAACATTGATGGCTTAAGCTTAACCCTTCACATTCATGACTCCTTCTCCAAGAATATGATTTAGTGCCACAACATTCTGTTCAAAATCTAGGGCAGTCCATAGAAGTTCATTCCCTCAGGACTTTATTATCCTAATTTTTCTTAGACAGATATTTAAAATTATCCCTATGGAAAATCACAGTCATTGCAATAGAAGGGCCATTTCATCTAGCAAGTGAATTACTAATCAAATTTATGACCATTTATCAGAACAAAAAATATTTTTCAACTATTCCCATTTCCAAGATGCATGCAGCCAAACCTGAACATTCTACTTGATCTGTTTGCTTTGCAGTTTATTCGCCTGGTGTTTTCAGATAGTCAACTGAAGAATTATTCTCAAAACATAAAAGCTGCCGCATAATATTGTTGGATATTCTTCTAGGGACACATATGGGGATTTTGCCCTCTGACACATGTACGGCAGGAGGAAAGCTAGCAAAAATTCAGGAAGTGTTTCTTGCTTTTTTGAAAGGAAGATTTCCTCCACCCATACCTGTCTGGAGCTTTTTGAATATATAACCACAGACAAAAATACTATAGCTATAAAATTGGGTCACCAAAGTGGTCAATAAAATAGGTTTTTTCCCACTTTTTCAAAAGGGTGACTATCTTTGGCTTCTTGTTATTTTATACCTATCCATTTTAGGTATGAGCTTTATATTACTGAAATAGAAATTTTAAAGTCTCATATTATGCTAGTTTGAGATTTGGAATACTAGATTGGATATCTAATGTACTTTAATTTAGAGTAATACATTATTACTATTATTTGGAGGTCATACGTATTTATCCATAAAAGATTACAATGTGGGTTCCAGAATCTGAATAAGAACATTTATCTCAGTTCAAACATAGAGCATCCCCATGTAGTTATTCTTTATAAAGCTCTTACTTTTTACAGTATACGACAAAATCCAGTATTTTATCTGATGATTTTTACTCTGAAATGTAAAAAAAAGTGTTTATTTCTTACAAGGATATTTCAAAAGTGTGTCATGGTTTGCACTGGGTTTCTAGACTGGAATTGCTTTCAACACTCAAAATACAATCTCAGGTCTTCCTTATACCATATGAACCAACAGTATTGCTTTTCTGGACCAGTTTTATCTGTATCTGCTTGATCTCAGTGAACTTTCTAGCAATATAAATAAAACTTTGCTTTAAACAAAAATCTGAATTGTCTTTTGTTTTCCTTTGCCAACTTTTGTTAAGTTATAGCTTGCAATATGAATGTCCTCTTTTAAATATTGTTTTAAACCAGATGTTTTACAAGCTATACGATTTAAATCTGGAGTATGCCAACTGCTTTGAGATCCTTTGGCCCTTGGATGGCATGCAGGAGCTATACCTATTCCAAGAAATGGGTATTCCTATTCCCATTTCTATTCCCATTTCCTATTCCAAGAAACTAAAAATAAAATAGACATCACGGTTACTCCCCATGTCTTTAATACTTGTATGCTACTATCACAATGAAAATGAAAATTTGTTATCAAATTTTTGAGTCAAGGACAGGGAGAGGCACAGGAAGGGGTTGGAACTTAATTTATGTCCCCCTGATTTAAACAAACTTAACATATTTTCTTAATCAAAGCATGTTTTCAGAGGCTCATAATTCATATTATTCTTATTTCAGCAAAAAAAAACTTCATCAGAGTGATGATCATAAAGTTCATGATCACTGAAGTTGGTTTTATCATACACATATATTACATAAGTTTGGCTAAATTCATCTATGTGACAATCAATGATAGTATATATTTTATGAGGTATTGCTTAATTAGTCTTCTCTGAGGCAGCATTGCTTTTTATAAGGCTGGAACACAATCTGCAAATACTTATTGGACATTGACATCTTCCTCTGCCTTTTCTTTTTTCTTTTTTGTGAACTTTTCCATTTAGCTCCACAACAGGCTTGTGAGGGACAACATTGTCATATGACAATGCTACATCAGGAGAATTGTAGGAAACCAAATTATACATTAAGCCCAGCCTTTTTCATTATTGTTTTCTTTCAGAAAACCTGTCCCCTGTAAAGTCTTCTAAGAGAAAAGAAATCCCTGAAAACAGTATTTGGGCCAGACCTTCCTCAAAGCTGGATTTAGTGAACTAGCCAATGCAAAACTCAAATCTAGTCATAAGATTTTGATCAGTGGATACTGTTTAGAACTCAGCGGTTGTATTCATAAAACACATGAAGTGCAAACCAACCAGCCACATTTTAGCCTAGCATGTGGTATAAACCCAGCTGGGGTGATTATTGAAAATGCAGAAAATTGGGACAGGTAAATCCTAACTAAAGTTCTTATGGGAAAGCATGTTGAATAAACACAGGCCCAGTGTGTGTGTGTGTGTGTGTGTGTGTGTGTGTGTGCGTGCTCGCGAATGCGTGTATGTGTACACACAGAGTTCATGTTTATTGAACAGACTTGCCCATAAATATTTTTTATTTATTTATTTATTTATTTTGTCAAGTACATGTTGGTAATATACATAGATAAAACATTGTTTATATACATAAGATGGGTACTGATAAGTGGGAACATTAGGACAGGGACGGTAGGCACGCTGGTGCACTTATGCACGCCCCTTACTGACCTCTTAGGAATCGGGTGAGGTCAACAGTGGACAGTCTAAGGGTAAAGTTTTGGGGGTTTGGTGACGAAACCACAGAGTCAGGTAGTGAGTTCCAGGCATTTACCACTCTGTTGCTAAAGTCGTATTTTCTACAGTCAAGTTTGGAGCGGTTCACTTTGAGTTTGTATCTGTTATGTGCTCGTGTATTGTTGTGGTTGAAGCTGAAGTAGTCATTGACAGGGAGGACGTTGTAGCAGATAATTTTATGAGTTATGCTTAGGTCGTGCCGAAGGCGACGTATCAGTATTTATATTTAAATACTTAAATATAAATATTTAAATATTTATATTTAAAGACGTATCAGTATTTATATAGTAAATATCATCAGGTTTTGAGGAGATGCTAAAATCTAATAGCTGAACCCTAATCAAATTGAAATCAAATTTCAGGCTTGATTGAAATAACCTCAAATCTGCTTCCAGGAACTGCATACCTTCCCTCTAAGTTCTCATCCTACTTTCTTATTTGGGTGTTGCTTTAAGAGCAGGCGATCTGGAGAGAATAACTGTCAAAGCATTTGGCCTCCCTCCTCTATGTCGGTTGTAAGAACCAATCTAAAAATACATATAGATAGTCTGCAACTGCTGGAAAAAAACCCAGCATAATAACTGCCACTGCCAAGGGTCAAGGCAAGCTCTCTTCCCAGCATTCTCCCAGACAGACATTGTTGCGTGTAAAAGAAGTTAATAAGGTAAGCTCTGGAAGTTGGTGGGTGAGGATTCCTGTAAAAAAAATGGATAGGTAATATTAACTACTAAAAAGAGAGCCAAAATAGTTGTAGAGGTTAAGGTACCAGGCTAAAACTCAGGGGAGCAGGAAGTCTAGTTATGCCTTAGGCAAAAAGCCAGCTGAGTGACCTTGGACTATTCACTCTCTTTCGTTCCTAGCAAGAAAGCTGTTTTATTTACAATATTTATTCACAATTACAATATAATTTCCAAATATTTCTTGGCACATGCTTTTATTGATATATATTAATTTTCAGATTGTTTTGATTCTTTAATGTTGTACGATCTTAAATTTTATGATAGATTAGCTTAGTAAAACAAAATAAAATGGGATAAAATATGTGTCTTTCCTATGCAGCAGGCTGTATAAAACATTCGTTTTTAAACTAGAGGGTAATTTCCCAAGGGGTTTGGATATATACTGTATTCTGAGGATAATGGAGCAATTTTTAATTGCTTGTTTGTGAGTCAAGAATCCAGTTTGGGACTTGTTTTGTGGAGGTAATAATATTATTTGAGACTGGGAAAAGAGGCAATTGGTTCAAACAAGTTAAGAATCACTGGTATAGAAGGCTGAGATGGAAATATGAGATCCCAGACCTGGAGTTAAGGTGTTGGTAGAGCTCCTGGTGTATGTGTGTAACTGTTTTTCTCTGGGCTATTAAGCTATTTTAGGGTTAGGGTTAGGGTTAGGTAGGTTATTTGTATAGTAAATGTTGTAAGCCACCCAGAGTCTTTCTGAGTGGGGTGACTGTAAGAAATCTAATAATCTCATAGGGGATGGAAAGTTGTCACTGACTTATCGGTGTCCAGCATTTGACTTGGACATAGCCTGAGAACAGGAAAGCTTCCTTAGAGAACCCATAGAATTGAAATACATAAGCCCTCTATCTTAGCACTGAAATTATCTGCCTAAGTAATCAATCTATGGGCAGAAATGTTAACTTTAATTTTAACTTTTAACCTTAACCAGTACGTCAAGAACTCGAAAGATATTTCATAGAAATGTGTAGTTACTACTTTTGAGTAGTTAGTAGAGGGCTCTAGCTGAACACCGTATGGGAGTTGAGAACACACTTTGGCAAACAGTAACTGTAAATTAGCAAGAATGAGTAAGGCACCCCTTACTATAAAGTTCCAATTGCCAAGACATTCTGAATTACATAGTCATAGTGAGCATTTGTCCTACCAGAGACTTGAAAAACGACTCCAAGGTATTTGAGAGTCTTGGTCTGCTCAGTTTTGTGACTCACTGTGTCACGGAGTTTAATAACTGTAGATTACTAAATCTTCATCCTACCAATAAATGGTAGAATCTCAAGAGAACTAAAATATGCCTCTTAAATCAAACTAGAGTTTTGATTGAAATATCTGGTTCCTAATCTTTGGGGCTGGGCAGATTTGAGAACAGGAAGTAACAAGTAGAGTAGTGGCCAGTGATTGATTCATCTGTATGTTACTAAAATTCTGGTCATGACCTTTAATGGGGTGTAACAGTGCATCATAGGGCAACCATTTTTGAACCAAGGTACCTCAAATCAGGGGTGAAATGCTCCCAGTTCGGACTGGATCGGGCATACCGGTAGCGGCTGCTGCCAGTGGTTCGCCGAGCTGGTAGCGCTGGCTGGCTGGCTGGCCACGCCCCAAAACCAGTCTGCTGCTCACCACTCGCTCGCCCTGCCCCGCCTGTCTCTGCTCTGTAGCTTGCCTGCCTGAAGCGCTGCGCCCCTGATCTGCCTGCCAGGTAAGCCAGCGAAGTTGCGACATACCTAGCTGCCCCTGCTCCCCATCCCAGCCTGCCTTCCCTACTTCATTCCCCGCGGGTCACAGCCCCGACATGCTTTCCTGTCTTCCACGCAGCCTTTCCGGTGTCCCCGTGGCCAGCTTGCTAAGGCAGGCAAGCGGCAGGCATGTGGAAGGCAGGAAAGCATGTCGGGGCTGCGGGGAAGGGAGGTTGCAGCCTACTCCCTTCCCCGCAGCCCCGACATGCTTGGCGGCCTTCCACGCCTTCACGGCAGTCGCCCACACCTGCTTGCCTTCCGAAGTCGGCGTCCAGCCTGTAATGGGAGAAGCGCCACTTCTGGCCAGCCCGGCCAGTGGGTGGGTGGGCAGCCCTTGGGGGAGATGCAGCTGCTGCATTGGGGCTAAGAGGGGCGGTGGCAAGAGAAGGAAGAAAATGAACCATGGCTGTGGTGCGCACTGCGTCTGTCGAGGAGAGGGCCAGGCCTGTACTTGGAAGTGGCTACCACTCTAGCTGCCCACTTTCTTCCTTCTCCCACCATTAAACAAAAGTGAACGGCGGCAGCACTGCTTCTGGAGGGCAGGCGGATGTTTGCAGCCAGGCAGGGAGGGAGGGCAGCGAGAGCGGCGGCCCCTTCCAAGTGCAGGCCTGACCTTCTCCCCTCCCCACATGAGTGGCTGCTGCCCGGCCAGCCACCAGTGGCTTCCGCCCCACACTTGTAGTCACGTGGCTGGCCACATTAACAGGTGTGCTGGGGATGCCTTGCCTGCTGCCTCCATGCGCTGCATTTGGCAGGGACCACCACCGCCCCTCTCGCTGCCCTCCCTCCCTGCCTGGCAGGAGGAGGAGGCAGGTGAGGCGGGAGGCAGAGGGGCGCACGGGACTCAGCTCGGCCGCTGAGCATGTGGGGCGCCTGCCCCGGCTCTCGGGCTGCTTCCCGTTGCCACGCAAAGTTTGGCGTGCCAAGCCGGCAGAGGAAGAGGCTCCCGACGGGTGCCGGGGCAGCAGTAGGTTACCTGTTGAGGCTCAGGGTTGCATCCCTTCCTGCCCGTCTGCTCAGCTGCCTCCCTTCCGGCTCAGCGCGCTGAGGCCTGGAGCCTTAACAGGTAAATGGCGTGGTTCCGGGATGTTGGAGAGCTTCCTTGGCGTCTCCCAAGCAATCTCCGCTGCCACCACTGGCTCTCCCAAGCAAGCTCTCCACCATCCCGAAACTGCACCGTGTCGGGAAACTCCTCCACGCCAGTGGTGGGTTCCTACCGGTGCGGTCCACTCTACCACACCAGTAGCGGCCAACCAATTACGTCATCATCTTCACCGGTCCATCACATGTCGCCATCTTTTTTCAGAATTTTGGGGGTTTTTTTGCTTCCTGCGCATGCGCAGAAGCAAAATCTTGTGAGGGGACGTGCATGCACGCAACATTTTGGCGATTTTTTGCTTCTGCGAATGCTCAGAAGCAAAAAAAATCACCGAAATAGCGCAAGGGGCGCGTGCATGTAGCATGCGCATGTGCACATGAAACTTGGAGATGCATGCGCAGTGCACTGGTAACAACTTCGAGAGCAACCCGCCCCTGCCCCATGCGCGGCCAAGTTCCAGGATGGCAGAGAGTCCAGACAAACTCTACCCCCACCACCGCCGCCGCTGCTGCCAGGTGCATCCGTGCAGGAGAACTACAAAAACCATCCTCGAGGAAGGATGAGACTCACCAGCCCCTCGTATATTTGGAGCAAGGGGGCTCCCGAGACACTCCCCACCCCCACCCCACCTTCTTTTCTCTCCCTGCAAAAAACCTCAAAAGGAGGGTTTCTGCAAATCCAGGGAGAATTTCATTTCAATTCTCCTGCTTCCATTTAACCCAGCAGTCGATGGAAAGGGGGGAACCTTCCACATCCCCCCTTTTATTTACCCAAATTTAACTCTATTTCCAAAGCTATTCTGGCCTTCTTGATTTGCAGGCACAATGCAGCCTCCATATTCACGCAAGCGTTTTTCCAGGCTGTTTAATATTGCATGCTGTTTTGGGGTGGAGTTTTTTGGGGTGGGTGAGTGGAAAAACAATTATGTCTTTTCTGTGCCAGATTTGAACCTGTATGTGTTGCAATAAAACTCTGGAAAATAGATGGATATGAGAGAGAGAGAGAGAGAGAGAGAGAGAGAGAGAGAGAGAGAGAGAGAGAGAGAGAGAGAGAGAGAGAGAGAGAGAGAGAGAGAGAGAGAGAGAGAGGGAGAGAGATATGATGATGATGATGATGATGATGAAATAGATATAGATATAGGTGATGATATTGATATAGATGATGATATAGATATACAGATAGATGATAGATGATAGATGATAGATGATAGATGATAGATGATAGATGATAGATGATAGATGATAGATGATAGATGATAGATGATAGATGATAGATATATAAGGAAAGGAAAGGAAAGGAAAGAAGGAAAGGAAAGGAAAGGAAAGGAAAGAAGGAAAGAAAGGGGCAGAAAGGAAAAGAAAGAAAGAAAGAAAGAAAGAAAGAAAGAAAGAGAAAGAAAGAGAAAGAAAGAAAGAAAGAAAGAAAGAAAGAAAGAAAGAAAGAAAGAAAGAAAGAAAGAAAGAAAGAAAAACATATGACAACAATTGAGCCCAAAATTTTGGTTGCTAAGCAAGAGCTTTGCTAAGTGAGTTTCACCACATTTTACAAGTTGGCCATGCTCACCCGGTCACCTGATCACTAAGCACGCCCAACGAGTCACATGACCATGAAGCCACGCCCACCTGAAGCCACGCCCACCTGACCTCCAAGTCACACCCACAAAATAAGCCATTCCCACAGAACCATTAGGGGAAAAATGTACATTTCACCACTGTAAATGAGCTTACTTACAGAATGTGTCCAGAATCTGGGAATCATGACTTCTGAGGGAATGACATTTGGAAAGTTATGGCTGCTTCAATGCTACTGGTTGTGATGCTGTGCTACTGTTGCATCACCTGATCTTCTTTTTCAATTTTCCACAACAGTTTCCCAACTAGTGTCCCAACCCCTCTCTCCGTCCCCCACTCAGCACCAGCCATTTACCTGCCTGCTGGAAAGGGGAGGGAGGGCGGGAGGGAGGGAGGGAGGAAGGAAGGAAGGAAGGAAGGAAGGAAGGAAGGAAGGAAGGAAGGAAGGAAGGAAGGAAGGAAGGAAGGAACCCTCACGCACCCTTCCTAGGCCATGCCACATCCTCCATGCTCCCCAACATGTGCCGCCCCACCCAGGCACCTACCCCAATGTATGTTTCCCCCCCATGCCTTTCTCAACCCACATAGCACCTCTTGCTCATCTACCATGCATCCTCTCTGACCTGATCCAAGTCCCCCATGCACCCTTCTTCCATATCCCCATGCACCCTTCTTGACCCATGCTGCCCCTGCGCTCCTTCCATAGCAATAGCACTTAGACTTATATACCGCTTCATAGTGCTTTTCAGCCCTCTCTAAGCGGTTTACAGAGTTCAGCATATTGCCCCCAACAATCTGGGTGCTCATTTTACCAACCTCAGAAGGATGGAAGTCTGAGTCAACCTTGAGCCGGTGAGATTTGAACAGCTGAACTGCTGAACTAGCAGTCAGCTGAAGTAGGTTGCAGTGCTGCTTTTAACCACTGCGCCACCTCAGCTCCATGACCCATGTGGCATCTCTTGTCCATCCCAAATTGCCTTTCCCAACCCACATCTCTCCCACATGCCTTCCCCAACTTCCCCACATCCTTCCAGATCTGTTCCAGCCTCCCCCACATGCCATCTCTGACCTGCACAACACTTTTTGCACACTCTCAAGCAGTCCAAGGCAATCCCTGCCCAACTCAC
Organism: Diadophis punctatus similis; assembly: GCA_023053685.1. NCBI lineage: Eukaryota > Metazoa > Chordata > Lepidosauria > Squamata > Dipsadidae > Diadophis > Diadophis punctatus. Next base: position 4,981,306 of record JALIGW010000033.1, read on the forward strand.
TCCACTTTCACTATTTAACCCTGAACTGCTTATATCAGTGGTTCCCAACCTTTTCGTGATCGAGTACCACTTGGAGGTCCCGTACAGTCGCCGCGTATCACCTGGTTCCAGAGAAACTAAATTCGATCAGATATCACTTTATTTCCATAATTGTACCGTTCCTTTTTTGGCCCCGCGCATCCAGCAACTGGATTCTCAGGCCGCTGGGACCAGGTGGGTGGCGTGTGGCAACAGTTGCAAATCGTTGCCAGATTATCTTGTGTTAGGCAGTAAACATTTTTGTGAAGTAAAAAATAACTAACTGAAAATCGTTCATGACCCCGAAAGTGTTCGCGTACCACCTGGAAGGCCCTCGGGTACCACTAGTGGTACACGTACCACAGGTTGGGAACCACTGGCTTATATTCTCTTCTATTGGAATTACTACTTAAAACTATTAGTTATCTACAGTATATACATTTGTTGAACTGATTCAGATTTAGGAGTTTTTCCTGTTGCAACAACTACTTAATCCATGTAGAGCAGAGATTTTCTCCTACAGTTACAGGGTTTAGTTCATAAGGCAGTTTGTCAGGCACTGCAAAGTTAAAATTCCCGAGAAACTATTTCTGTCAAGCTGCTGATTTCAAATTTTAAACAGTAGAAATTAATAAGGTTAGATCACTGCAAAAGTTTTCCTCATCCTGCTCTAGGAACTGTCCCTACTAAAAAGATTTATAACTATCAAGCATTGGCTCACTGGCAAGCCAAGTTTCCTGTGAAAAGATAATATCACGTTTCATAATATACTTAATACAAGTGATATCATTAAGATTTGCTTTAGACCAGCAACCTTCCAGGAAATGACTGTTAATAGTTAGGTAGCAGAGAAATGTCATCTGGTGTAGGATTTAAACTTCATCCTGTATGTTATTCTTCCAGAGGACCTTCTAGGGGACCTCTTAAAGGACTTAATGGTAGTGCAATAATGACCTCCTGTGGGATTCCACAAGCAATCTTTTCTGTCAAAAGATACATCCTTATTGATTCTAATTTTACTGCATAATCAATCTGTCTTTAGCTTCAGGTCCTCTGATTCCTCTTTCCTTATTTGATGTAATTGCAATTCTGACAGGAATCTCAGAAATAGACCCAGAATAATCAACAACTGCTTTTATATCTTGTTCCTTTTCAGTTCTTAATGTTGAATGTCTGCTTATTTTTGGCTTAGTTATTGCAGCTTGTTTGTGTGTGTATGCATGTATGAGATAAATTAATGGTGAAGCTGTTCCATGGGTTACTAACAGTGTATCTCTGAGATCAACAAGCCTCGTCAATATTTCTTCTTGTACACAGCCTGGCAGAGCTCTGGTCCTGACAGTAATGGGGAAACATCACCTGTATTTAATGTTCTACACTCATACAGATTTATTTTACTTGTAAGATCAGGATAATCACAATTAACACTAATTGATTTTGTTTGTTTATTTGTTAGCTTAAAGGAATATATAGATATATGTGTAGCATGTTAGATTTTATTTGTATATTTCAGAGTTTAAATGATGTAAATAAATAAAAATAAATATTGGATTGCATACTGTAAACATGGAATTATTTAAAAAGGCCCATTGATTTGGAAATCATGTTGACTTTGTTCCTTTTATCCTGTGAACAGGGTTGGGAAAATTATTTTCTATTGGGAGCATCTAAAATCATTTACAAGTACAGAATTAGAGCCTTTTGCAGAATATTACCATGGTGAGGAACATCGACGACTTCGATTTTTGCCTTCAATCCCATCCTCAATCTATTCTGGAAGGACTACAGACCCTACGTTCCAACCCCAAACTCTCGGATGTCACTTTGATTGTTGGGGGACATGAATTCCCTTGCCACCGCAGTATCCTGGCCCTCTGTAGTCAGTACTTCAATGCTATGTTTTCTGGTGACTTTATGGAAAGCTTTTCAGCACGTGTAGAGATCAAAGAAGTAGATCCTATCACTATGGAGTCCTTGCTTAATTTTGTTTACACAGGAAAAGTGACCATCAATCAGGGGAACGTGGAAGCCTTGATTAGGACATCCAGCCAACTCCACTTCCCCGTCATCCAGAAAGTTTGCAGTCGGTACTTGAGACAGCAGATGGATGCAACCAACTGTTTAGGCATTTGTGAGTTTGGAGAGATGCATGGCTGTTCGGAGATTTCATCTGAGGCCTGGTCATTTTTGCAAGAAAATTTTGAACTTGTATCTCAACAGGAAGAGTTTCTTCAGCTATCGAAAGAGAGGCTAATTATTTATCTGTCAAACAACCTACTGCAAGTACAAAAAGAACAGAGCCTAGTTGAAGCTGTGCTCAGGTGGATCAAGTATGAAAAATTGGCCAGAGTGGTGCATCTTCCAGAGCTTCTTGACCTAGTGCATTTGGTTTCATTGCCAGATCAGTATCTGCAAAACATGTTGTCATCTGAACCACTGATTCAAGAATCAGAAGCTTGCAAGGCTATCATTGCTAGACATCGGAGCACGGTCAGTGTTTGGAGGTACTATGTATTTGTTGACCCAATTCTAGTTCAGTTTGAAGGCTAGAAGGTAGACAACAGAATTTCTGGACCAGTGATTGGTTTTCTTGCTATATAAATCTGAACTTATAAAATCACCCAGCTTTTATCTAAAATTTGGTTAAACTGGCTAAGACTCATATTCTTGTCCTAGGAAAAAAGAAGGCATTTCTTTTTAATAGCCCATCCTGGGCTGGTTAGGAACATTAAGGATTCAGAAACCTACTCAGAAAAACCTCTGGGCTTGTTCGACTATGGCTGGGCTGGCAGATAGAGGGTAGCTGATTGTATAGTATCTGGTAAAATGCACTATTTAGTTTACATATTAATTATAGAGCCAACAGGTTTAAACTTCCTTACAATAAATGCCACTTCATTTGTTTTCTTGGTATCATGTCCTGAATAGTAGACAGTGAAGTCCTCAGACTGGATTGAATGGATAACATCATCATCATCATCATCATCATCATCATCATCATCATCATCATCATCATCATCATCATCGTGTTTACACTTGCATTATTTTTTAGTAAACAAAGTACTCTACAGAATACATTTTGAAATGTTAGAATTGTTATTATCATCATAATTAGGATCTCTCTGCAGCACAGAAAGCACCCTAGGGGACAAGGAAAGTAGATTTTTAAAAGTCCCACTGAAATGATCAACTGTAGATGAATGATTGTTCTATGTTTACCAAGTGTAATTGAATTGTAATAGAGGGATATAGTGCCCCATAACACTACCTGATTGAGATATCAGAGGAAGGCATTTTTAAAATGCACAATTTTATTATTTTCTTTCTCTTTTCTTAAGAAAAGAATAATATGCGGTCCAAGTGTGTTCAAATTATAAAATAAGTGGGAAGGCATGTGGGAAGAAATCAATGGACTGTTCATGCACATTCAGGGTAGGCTGAATTTCCTGCTTTACTTGAGCTAGAAAGTTTATAGATTCATTACAGGAATAATTGGAAAGTTTTGCTTTACCAAATGCCATCCTATAATTTTAAAAGTACAACATACAAAACGTTGGAAAAAGCAACTGAGAAGCATTCTATTTTGTGAGATACTTTTCCCCTCCTACTCTAAGGCAGAGAACAAGCCCTTTGTCCAGCAGAGACTGGAGGCCCTTCCACAGAAGCTAGAAGAGGTGCTGGTGGTTGTGGGAGGCAGAGCTTTGGAAGAAAACGATGAAGATGAAGAGCCACCACACTTCTCCAGAAATGTTGCTTTTTATAATACTAACACTAGTAAGTATCAGAAATCTTCTCCAATATACAGTACCAGAACAGCTTTATTTCAAACCAGGACATTATATAGATTACTGTAGCTCAGGGGTCTCCAACCTTGGCAACTTTAAGACTTGTGGACTTCAACTCCCAGAACTCTGGGAGTTGAAGTCCACAAGTCTTAAAGTTGCCAAGGTTGGAGATGCTTGCTCTAGCTCATGCTACTGAGCACTGCAGTGCAACAACAACAACAGTAGTGTTGTAGAATTGAAAAATATTTATTTATTAAATTTATATGCTATCCATCTCACTATCAAGCAACCCTGGGTGGGATGTTCGTGACACAAATCTGAAAAGGCAGGATATACATTTTGGTTTTTTGGCATCGTCATGTTTATGCTATACTATGGATGGAATATCTTTTCCAGGGAGGAAGTGGAGATGGGAACATTCAGAAAGTTTACAATATTGGGATCTGTCTATTGCTCTGTTGAATACATTCCACATGTTTTTCTTTGTTTTCTTTTCCTTTGTGGAATTTCATTGGAATTAACAGCAAAACCTCTTAATATCTATAAAGCTAGGTCATGTTTGTAAACTATTATTTATATATGTTGATTGCCCAATTATAAGGCCTTTCTTTATCTTCTGCCTCATTCAGTAAGTGAAAGGAGAGGTGGGAAAATAAGACTATAACTACAAAGCAACCATCAAAGAGCATTTATCGAGGCCTACTTTCAATAAAAGATACATTAGTGTGGGCAGAAACAATCATGTTTTTGGGTTTAATGTAGAATTACTGACGTTGCCACAGGCAACTTAGATTTCCAGATGATGTAATGTTCTGGGTTTTCTTGGACTGTTTGTTATTGTGAAGCAACTGCATTCCTCCCAGGCTCACATTGACAGTGAAACCTGTCAGACTGGCCTACAAATTCACTGAAGTTGGAAGAGGAACTAATTTAGAGGTTAGGACTCTAAATTCTGGATCCTTGGTGTAATCTGGAAAAGATGATGTAATTTTAGGGCAATGTTGACAATATTGTGAACATAGAAACAAATAATGTCCATACATAATTATTGCTAAAACATATCTGGGTATTATATGTAACCATTCTAATAAATCAGTGCTAAATTTTTATTTTTAGAGAAATCTTTGGCCAGTCCTTTCCGCAAAGGGACCAAGCATTGAGTCTATCTACACAATTGTCAGTAAATACTGATTGAATGTAATACGGCAATGTGATTGGGATTGTCAGATGGTGATGCTTATTATATACACACAAATTAATTTTTTCTATATAAACAATTATTATTATTAGTAGTAGTAGCAATGTTCTTCTCAAAAAGACACACACACACACACACACACACACACACACACACACACACACACACACACACACACGGAAATATGATAGATTCAGTTAAACAATTCATCATCTGACTAAATCGTATAGTTTTATGTCCAAGGTTCCTTTCCCCATTCTCAATATCATTGACAAAACCACTGCAAACCCAGAGACCAAGGATGTATGTTAGCTCTCTCTCCAATGTTTCATGCATTGTCAATTTACCTCTTCATGTACAACTTTACAAAAATGGAACCCATTCTTTGTTTCCTCCTTGGCTAAACTTATTATTTATCCCCAATAATCTCTTCCTTTGAGTTGTTCAAACTATTGTTCCTCTCTGAGCTTTCTTTTTTTTCGTAGGCCAGCTTTCTGAATTTTATCCAAAACAACAGTCATAATCAGATATTTTTAAGGTTCATATTCATCTATATTCAGCAGAAATTCTCAATCTTATATAACCTTACCTTGCCTTGTATTTTATCCTCTGTTCCTTATTATAATCCTGCTCTTTCTCTCTGTTAACATAATACTGACCAGTTAAAGATACTTGTTATGACAACACATTACTTTTAACTTTATGGGGGTTTTCTGTTTGAATATGTGCACAGTGGCATCTTCCTGTCCTGAAATTCATCATGAAAGCCCATTTTTCTTGGTGTTGTCTTTGCTTACTCTTACATTGTTATTATATTGCCATTTGTACCTATATTTAAAGTTCATGGGAAAATTGGTGCTGTCTTCTGCTCTATCAGCCCTTCTGCCCATTACAGCTTTCATTGTGGTGCTTTACTCATTTGCTGTTATTGGCTCTGTGATATGGACTTTTCAATACTTGCCTAAATATATTTTATTTAATTATTTATTTAAACAGTGTATAATGCCTCCCATTTCACTACTGCAGCCCTCTGGGCAATTAACAATGAAAACTAAACAACAGCAGAACAACTCAATTTAAAAAATAAATCACAACAACTGTCAAAATATCATGTGTCAGAGGTACAAATATATAGCAATAGCACTTAGACTTATATACTGCTTCATAGTGCTTTACAGCCCTCTCTAAGCGGTTTACAGAGTTCAGCATATTGCCCCCAACAATCTGGGTCCTCATTTTACCGACCTCAGAAGGATGGAAGGTCTGAGTCAACCTTGAGCCGGTGAGATTTGAACAGCTAAACTGCTGAACTAGCAGTAGCCTGCAGTGCTGCATTTAACCACTGCGCCATCTCGGCTCTTCCCATTTATGATCAAATAATGAATAAACCACAACAGACAAGCCAATCAATTGAGCTCACCAAACACCCATGCTGAGAGAACAACTTGAACATTAGTACATCACAAAAGGCCAGCATACTTGAAGACACAAAGTACATCATTGGAATTGTGTAAACAGCTATTTGTTATAGCACATTATAACATTATAAAAATCCAACTACTCGACTAGGAATTAAAGTTAGGTTGAGGAAAGAAAAAACATTGGGATAAGGAGAAACTTAATCCCTAGATCTTTGTTACTGATTGAAGATATAATACAAGATAGAAAGTTGCATACAGGACATGTTTCTTGCTCAGTGGTGGGATTCAATTTTTTTTTACTACTGGTTCTGTGGGCGTGGCTTGGTGGGCGTGGCATGGCTTGGTGCGCATGGCAGGGGAAGGATACTGTAAAATCTCCATTCCCACCCCACTCCAGTGGAAGATTACTGCAAAATCCCCATTTCCTCCTGATCAGCTGGGACTCGGGAGGCAGAGAATAGATGGGGGCAGGGCCAGTCAGAGGTGGTATTTACCGGTTCTCCGAACTACTCAAAATTTCCGCTACCGGTTCTCCAGAACTGGTCAGAACCTGCTGAATCCCACCTCTGCTCTTGCTCAATGATGGAAAGAGAAAGTAGACATATGTAGGGAAAACCAGAGGATTTTGGAGTTTTGCTCAACATATTATTACTGCTAATATCCTAAAAATGGAAATTATGCAGAACCATCTTTATCATGCAAGGCAAAACGCTTAGGAGAATGTAAGAATTTAACAGGCTATTTATACATTTGTTTTTTCCATTTTAGAAACATGGATTGCTTTGCCTGATTTTCCAGATTATAATAAATGGGGCTTTTCTATGATTGCTCTAAACAACAACATTTACATTACAGGTAAGTATAGCAAACTTTCTGGCTTTATGGGTATTACCAAATCTATAAAACATTTTATGTTTCCCCATAATAACTACCAAATCTATAAAATATTTTATGTTTCCCCATAAGACTTATTCTGCTTACCTGACCAATAATAGAGAAAATACTGTAATTACAGTACAGCACATAGATCACATAGTCAAGCAGTAAAAGGCAAATGTAATAATATTCCATGATTTTATCAGATACATTTTACCTAAAATTCTGCAAATTGTAGAAGGCTTGCAGAAGATTCAGAAACAAAAGGAGTGAACAAATGTCAACTCTGAAAACAATAACAGATTGCTTTCACAATGACTATGATAATTATTTCTGCTTTAGGTGGCTCCAGAGGATCACAGAATGACACATGGTCTACAACACAGTCCTGGTGCTTCTGCCTTAAGAAGGGTGTCTGGAACTCCATTGCTCCAATGCTGAAGCCCCGAACAAATCATGCCAGTGCTGTTCTCAATGGAGAGATCTATGCCATTGGTGGTAGGAAATGAGATACGTAATGAAAGAAAGCCTCATTATGCAGAAACCTTCCAGTTTAACTGATGGCTAGGATTACGGGATTTGTAGTTACTCTTCTCTGGAGGACAGATGGGTGGAGAAAGTTACTCTACAGGCATAGGTCAGCAGAGGCCCAAGAGAAAGAAATAGAATTATTATCCAACCTGCACAAAAATGTAACAGTTGAATTTCCAGAAATATTTTTTCTACAATTTGGAGGTACTGTATCAGGGGCGGGTTCCTAATTTTTTACCACCACTCTGTGGGCGTGGCTTATTTTATGGGTGTGGCTTGCCAGCCATGTGACTGGGTAGGCGTGGCTTGCCGGCCATGTGACTGGGTGGGCGTGGCTTCTCAGACTGCTGAAGGGAGGGGAACTGAGATAGGTCCTGCCGCCCATTCCCCCTCCCCTCAGCAGCTAGAGAAGCCTCAAACGTGTGAAAATGCCTAGGATCATCACTGCACGTTCGTGGCTTCTCGGACTGCTGAAGGGAGGGGAATGGAGATAGTTCCTGCCGCCCATTCTTTCAGCATCTCACGCGCTCCCTCAGCCATCCTCCCCTACTTGGACTCACTGTGGGGTAGGAAGGCAGCGCATGCGCAGTGCTGGAAGCTCGGCTTCTGGGCATGCACAAAAGAAAATTAAAAAAAAAACTAAAAATATTTTTTTAAAAAAATGGCGGCGCCCAGGCACCGGCAACCGACCACACCGGTACTGTGACATCACCAGCGGGCCGCTACCGGTGCTATAGAGTGGACCGCACTGGTAGGAACCCACCACTGTTATGTTTGGGTTGCCAGAAAAAGTCACAGCAGCATTTGGTTAGATACTAAATTAGAAAATTCTAACACTTCATAAGGTGACTTCTGTCACATAGTGGTTATACATCATAGACTTAGACTTGGTTTTCTACTGGGATGAGGATGAGGACAGGGATGAAGAATTTTTTTTGATACAGCAACTATCAGAGCTGAAAAAGTGAGAGAAGATGGCCACAATTCAGGCTCATTTTTTTTAGAAATTGTGGAGAAAAATGTTTGGGACTCCCACAGGTATTCAGGCACTAACATTGATGAAGCTTGGTTAATATGAACTATTTTACATCAGGATGTGCACTTAGATCATTTTAAACCTCTTATATACCATGGATAGATTTTTTTTATGAGGCTGCATGCAATTTGATGAGAAGAACCAGTCTTTATCATAATACTGAAAAATATGTACTGTAGATATTCCTGTGTTGAACTAAGTAAGCCAAGTTCATATGACCTGCATGCATCTTGCTCTTTGTCTGTATTGGTGCAAGCTTATGTAACAACCATTCATCCCCCTTTTTATGTATTTCAAAGGAACCACTATGGACATTGTGGAAGTAGAATGCTACGATCCTTACAATGACAGCTGGTGCTTTGTCAGCCCTGCCTTGAAGTATGTCAGTAATTTTGCTGTAGCCGGATGTCTTGGGAAGCTGTACCTCATTGGTTCTTGTGCTATCAAATACAATACATTGACCCTCCAATGTTACAACCCTGCTATTGGTAAGAAGGAATAGAAAATACCTATACTTCTAAGGAAGCAGCTGGCAGTGCTTTTGCAGCAAGTTCTTTTGTATTTTATAATCATTGAAAGATATTCTCTAACCTGATCCTAAACACTGGATGAATGGAAAGCCATTATTTCCTATAATATGTTGCCCAAGTATCATACAAATGTGTTGGTCATAATCATGGGCAAGATTTCTCTGTGTAGGACATGCTTCTTACACACACACACACACACACACACACACACACACACACACACACACACACACACACACACACACACACACACACACACAATCTCTGCAGGTGCTCTCATTACAACATCATCATTAAAAATTGCTCCCATATACAGTTTGGTAAATAAAAAGGTGTGTGCTTTGATCTATGTTGTGGTCGAGGCTAAATTTGATTCCAGCTCTTAGTAATACACAACATAGAACATTCCAATCATATCTCTTTAAATGGAAATGCTAAATAATTGTGGGATAAGAACTCAGAAATATATATGGGAATCTTTCCTTGATTACAATTAATTGCCTGTGGACAATTTGGCATGTTGAATGCTAGTCTGTTCCTATTACTTTTATTTATTTAAGAAACAAAAATGTATGGATTTGAGGCAGAAGAAATGTATGATGTATTATTTCTTCAGCCACATATTCTATTATTTCTAACACATTTTGACACACTAATCCCATGTTTTGAGTAGGTAAATTTACCTAGCAGAATTACAAAAAGTGTAGATATAATGTAAGTTGTGTTCAGCAAAATATTTGACAAAGTGTATTTTAGTGATTAAAAAGTTAGTTAAATGTAGGCTGGACAGCATGGTAATTAAGTGGATTAACTAGATTGGAAACTGTATTCACAAAGTGCTCATTCGTAGACCCTCTTCAAACTAGAGGTAGATATTAAATGGGATCTCATTCAAATCAGTTCCGGGCCTTGCCTTTTTAGCATGTTTATTAATGAAGTGGAGGGAATGGGTTTCAACTGATACAATGTGAGATAGCTAAGACACTAGAAGTCAGAAAAAAAATGGAAAGCATCTGAAGGTTAGAGAAATGTGCTTAAAATAACAAAATGAAATTTAACATAGACATTTGCCATTGAGAAGTGCAACCTTCTCACCTGCTGTGTTATTTTCCTTGAAAATTAACCCCCTGCTTAGATTTTTTTTATCTAAGCCTGATTGCAATATGAGAAAAAGGATCTATGTATTAGGGCAGCGGTCACCAACTGGTGGTACACGGACCACTGGTGGTCCGTGAGAACATTTTGGTGGTCTGCAGAAAAATTATTTGCATTTTTTTATGTTGCACTAAATACTATTTATCTTTTTAAAAAATTCATATTAGTGGTCCCTGGGATTTAAAATTATGAATTTAGTGGTCCCTGAGGTCCGAAAGATTAGTGACCCCTGTATTGGGGTATGTGTGTTAGTAATATGTTAATTAGGTGTCAAAATCTGCTTGTGTGAGTGTATGGCTATACAGTATATTTTCCATAAATTAATGTTCACTACTCTGGACTCATTCAGGAGGAAGACTATTACCAAAATAATGATGATGATGATGATGATGATGATGATGATGATGATGATGATGATGATGATGAATAGAATAGAATAGAATAGAATAGAATAGAATAGAATAGAATAGAATGGAATAGAATGGAATAGAATGGAATAGAATGGAATAGAATGGAATCTGGAAGGGACCTTGAAGGTCTTCTGACCCGGAGAACCTATACCAGTGATGGCGAACCTTTTTTTCCTGGGGTGCCAAAAGCACGCGCGTGCATGCTATTGCGCACATGCGAGTGCCCACACCATAATTCAATGGCCCCGTGCGCCTGCGTGTGTGATTCCCCCCGTGCTGCCCCGCCCCTGTGCATGCGTGCATGATCCCCCCGCTCCACCGTTTCCCGACTTCGGCTAGGCCTGGTAGGCCCATTTTTCGCCCTCCCCAGGCTCCAGAGGTTTTCTTGTAGCGTGGGGAGGGCGAAAATGGCTCCCCCCGCCCCCCAGAGGCCCTCCGGAGGCCGAAAACGCCCTCCCAGAGCCTCCGTGAAAGCCAAAAATCAGCTGGCCAGCGCGCACATGCGCACTGGAGCAGAGTTAGGGCAACAGCTCGCGTGCCGGCAGATATGGCTCCGCGTGCCACCTGTGGCACCCGTGCCATAGGTTTGCCATCACTGAGTCCTATACCATCTCAGACAAGTGACTGTCCAGAGTACTGAATATGAGAGACTGTGTGGGAGGCCCCTTTCAGCACTGATGATTTCCACTTTGTTAGATTGTTTCACATCCATTTTGATAGCCCCACAAAGGTTTTAATATTTAGGCCAAAGAGATAGTTCGCTTCTAGTGTGGTTTTTCTTTCATTATCAAGAACATTCAATAACATTGTTTTATGTACATGTATGGAAATTTTATTTGTTGTTTTCTGGTTTGATGGTAATAATAAAAGTAGGATAATCTGAATTTATCAGGCTTTAACTTTTATTGATATTTTTTGCTTAAACAATCTAAATTACTCCACCACAGATATTAACATATGATTTTAATGAACAGTTTTTAAAATATATTAAATTGTGAGTTTTATTCAGTGATAATGAAGATTTTCATGAAAATTATTTATGATTTTTATTTATTTATGATTTTTTAATAGATGTCTGGAGTATAATTGCATCTCCCTTTCTCCCCAAGTACCTCTCTTCTCCTTGTTGTGCCTCCTGGCATGGAGTCATTTACCTTATTGGTGATAATACAAAGAAAGTATATGTGTATGATCCAGATGCTAACATCTGGCAGAAGGTGGGTAAATTGAGTGTAACTATATTATTTTATATATAATTATTCTTGGATAATTCTTGGGTATATATTACTTACATTTTCACTGATCATATGCAGAATTTCAAAGAACAGATGTGTTTATTTTACCTGATTTTTCTAAGGTCGTCTCAATAAAACTGGTACTAATCCAACTATTAATATACTAACAGCTAAAAAGAAATTATTGTTATACACAAGACAATGAAAACCTTTCCCAGCCTTGCACTTTCAAAATGAATCAGGACTCAGCTTCCAGAATTTTACATCTAGTTGTAGTCCATATTACAGCAGAGATTCAGGTTGCCTTAGTAGAATTATCTCTGGTCGGCAAAACAGACTTGTCGGTCTTTAATATATAAACTGGTATTCGTGTTTCAGAAAAACAAGATCTGTTTTTTGAATGATGGTATCTCAAGCAACAACATAACCTGGTCCTATTCTGCTGGTTGCTTGGCTTCAGTGAAGATATAAGCAATGTTGTTGGAAGGTTGGTTTTCAGTGTCAAGCTGAAATCCATCTGCAGCTGTTCACATGGCGTCATTTCTCAGATGACTCCAATGCACAGGACAGGTGCAGAAGATACCCTGCCAGATTCCCCAACTCTTTTAATTTATGAATAAGTAGTTGACACTGTCTATTTCGGCTGCCCATTGGTTCTGCTTTTGCCAGTGCCCCTTAAAAATGTTGTTGTAACAACTTGTCATTAAACAATTTCTCTCCAAACTAATTTTCTACTTGATTCTGTTAAAGGATTGTTTAGGGACAGTCTCATTTCTTGTTATGATCTCATTGTTTTTCAGATGGATAGGCAAGAGTTAAAGAGAGTCTATGTAATACAATAGAGCAGCATACTGTATATTTTTGCTGGATAGGTAGGAAGAAAAATAAAGAGTGACTTTTAAGGCTCTTGAGGGCTATACATCAATAAACGTATATCAGGTCCAAAGTATGACAGCATTCATCTAGGTATTACCATACTGTATATTTATACATTTCTCCACCTAATCATATACTAATCAATACCTTGATTTATTATTAACTACTGTTTTGAATTAGATAATCTGTATTAATTTTAAACTAGGGTCAAGCAGTAATATATAAAGGATTATGCTGTGAGAGAGAATTTGGGTCTTCTGCTTTTAATATTACAAACACTAATTAAATGCCCCCTCCCCCCACAAATCTGCAAAAACACAATAAAACACATTAAGGAAACAGTCATACTGAAGGGAGCATAGCACTTATTTTAAAGAAATTACATTAGAAGATTTTTACAGTATTTTAAAAGGCTGCATCAAAGAAATTATGTATATAAAATAATAAATGTAGGGTGATTTGCATTTTTAAAATGAGCATGGAGATTTTGACAAATTCAGCCAGATCTGTTCTTCTTACATTTATACAGAAATAATTACAATCACTATTAACTTTGAAGTCATATGATCTGATGATTATAATTAAAATATGTTAAAAATTGTGATCCAAATATCTGATGAGTGTCTCTTTCCATACCAATCCATTGAAGGTCTGATAAGGTCCTCTTCTGAATACCATTATTTCCAGAGATTCATTATGCATTTACTGAGGAGAGACTTTTTCTTGGGAACACCATGACTCTGGAGGAGTCATTTCAAGAACATTGTCCTTAACCTTAAAATGCAGTGTTTCTGATACCAGGTTAAAACTGTTTTAATTGTCAAGCATTTAGAGGAACTATTGTTGGGACTGGCTTATTTTAGCATGTTTTGAAATTTTTTAATTTGCTAAACTTACTGCAAACATTTGTTATAAGCAGTTGCTATATTTTCAGTGTTATGTTATATATTATCTTTAAGTAAATACAGGTAGTCCTCAAGGTACAACAGACCATTTAACAAATGTTCAAAGTTACAACACCGCCCCCAAAGCTACATAAAAAGCCCTTTCAAAGTTACTCCCCCTGCAGGGCTCCCTGGTCATTTGCCTTACGACCGACCATAGAGATACTGCCGCATACCCACCCACCTATTTCCCTCACTTCCTGCCCTGCCAGATCCTCAGAGACACTGGGCCTGTTTTGCCGCCCCACTGGGTTCCACACACTCCTTCCCACCTCCGGTTACTGTTCTTTCAAAGATATGCAGAGCTCAGGATGTCCTAGTGTGGAAGGCTACTCCCTTACTGGGCCATTGTTGGGCCACATGACACAGTTGAGGGGAAGAAATTCTGCTGCTTTTGTTCCCTTCACAATCCATTCCTCCCCAGTGCCAACCACACTAGCTTTACGCATAATCCAGGAGAAGAAATGTTGCTGCTTTTGTTCCCCTCGCAATTTGTTCCTCCCTAGTGCCAACTGTGGTCTTCCCCATCCCTGAGTCACTCTACATCAGGGGTGGCCAAACTATGGTTCTTTGAGGACCTGTGGACTTCAACTCCCAGAATTCCTGAGCTAGCCATACATGCATGGCCGGCTCAGGAATTCTGGGAGTTGAAGTCCACAGGTCCTCAAAGAACCATAGTTTGGCCACCCCTGCTCTACATTCTACCTAACAACTTGTGGATTCATTTAACAAATGCATTTGGGAAAGCAGGGATGGGGGTGTTCTTAATTATGTGTTTCATTTACCATACAACTCGAACCTTCAACAAAAACAGGCAGGCTCCATTACTGTTATGAGGACTACCTGTAATTCGTTTCCAGTTTTGTGCCCCAACTCCTTGTATGGCATTTTAAAAGCAATTAAGATAAGTATATAAATATAATAAGATTATGTATATATCAAATCCAGTTTTTCATCCCTTGCATAATTAACCCTCAGAGTTTAGTAATCCTGCAAATGATAAAGAGTCAATGAGGCTTAAAGATATTCATTTGGAGTATATTTTAATGCATGTGACAGTGTCTGTTTTTTCATTCCAGCTCACAAATGTGTCCCCCCCAACTAGATATAAGTTCTATATGATTGTCTGCTCCTTAATCTATTGCTGCTCTATGTGTGAATTAAGCTATCTTCTTAAAATATCCATGACTAATCTATATTTTTCAGGTGCAACAGCTTCATACTTTGCATGAAAATGGTGGAATGGTACCACTTGGTGGTAAGCTCTTTGTCACAGGTGGCTACTGGAAAGGAATGGAAGGCGACTATCAAGTAGAGATGGAAATGTATGATTGTGCCAAGGATGTTTGGACAAGGGAAGGGTCACTTCCCTGTTTATGGCTCTACCATGCATCTTCTTCTATCTTCATGGATACTTCAAAGTGGAGGGAACCTTTTCAGTCATGAGTCTATGGAGATTCTCAGTCATCCAGGTCATGGTTGTCCCAAAGGTGCTTTTTCAGGAGGCAACTGGACTTTGTTTTTTTTCTTTTGAAGAAATTTCACTTCTCATCCAAGAAGCTTCTTCAGCTCTGACTGGATGGTGGGGAATGGAAGGATTTATATTCCTTGCAGACAGCTGGTCATTTGCATTCTTTTAGAGCGTTGTTGAGGCCACTTGGAGGTTTATCCTCAGGGTCACCTGAGTAGTGGAAATTTCCAGTCGTGATCACAAAGTTTGGTTTGAGGTCTCACAGCTCTGCTGCTCTGACTGAAGCTTTGGAGATATTAGGTGTTCTGCATCTCACACGGTAGACTGTAATTTATGAATTAAGATTTCATATTTATTTATTAAGAGCTAGGTTGGTGTAGTGGTTAAGGTATCAGCTAGAAACTGGGAGACTGTGAATTCTAGTCCTGCCTTAGCCACAAAGCTGGGTGACCTTGGTCCAGCCACTTTTTCTTATCCATAAGAAGGCAATGGAAAACCTTCAAGGATTTATCCAGACAGTCTTTGAGAATCAAAAAACAATTGAATGGAAGAAAAAAATATTGGTAGTACTCACCATCTTAATTTTTGTAATGTTTCTGTGATTTTTTTTAACTAGGCATAAACATGTTTCTGAGAAGTGATGGTATAGTATATAAACCACAAGCTTATTTTTGCCACAGTTGGATTATTTTTACAATTAGATACCATCTTTACTAACAATTGTGAGGAAAATATTCTGATAGTCTATTGATCATGATAAAGAACAACAATAGGCAGACTGATTATTCAATTTTGTAAGATTAGTGTGCAATTTGAATGGTAACTTTAAAAATGTATTTCTATTCTTCCAGCTTGGAAAATAATCTAGACAGTTTTTAATATCTATAATCCATTAATAATGGTTGGTTAATATTAATAGTCCATTAATAATGTATCTAAATAGTTATTTGTAATTTCTTATATTATTGTGAACTTCTAAAGAATCTCAGAAAGTCAATGTGACTGGGGTTTTTGTACAATTTTTATTTTAAAATTTTATGTGCTCTTGGTCTAGCTATTATATAACCTTTATGAAATTTATATCTATAATAATCTATGTTGTGACCATTATTTAAGTTAAAGTTCTTGAAATATTAATCTATCATCCTATATTTCCTATAGTGTAAGACTAAGTTGAGCAACACTGATTTACATATTTTAACCTAATTGCTGTATGTTGAATATTGTAGTCATAAAGGAAGGTACAGGGGATGTACAATGCTTTGTATTTGATTCCAAAACATTCCTTTGGCATACAGGGAAACACACAACATAGCATGTGGCTGCAATTCATGAAGTCAGCTGCATCTGTTTGTGGGACACACAGTAGCTGCTTTAAAGAAATCCTCAGGAACACCTTTGGAGAACTAAATTGAAAGCATTGCATGCTCTAATATGCATTGACTTTTGTTTTGAGGACTCAATGAAATTTTCATTCCCATGACATCATTTGGATGGTCAAGGAAAATAGAAGGCGAAGGGGAGAGTGAACAGCTTGGTTACCTCATTCTGCTGGGAACAGTAGGCCAAGACAATGACGTGAGAGCTCAAGAATGGAACTTAAGATTTCATTTACGCATGAAGGAAAAACGAGGGGGAGAGCCAGACTTTGGTATAGCTCTGCACATATAACTTTTTGTAGGATTTCTAAGATGTTACCAGTTTCTGTACTGGGATTAGACAATTTACAACTACGTCGCCTCCGATCTGATCTAAATATAGTTCATAAAATCATATACCAAAATGTCCTTCCTGTTAATGACTACTTCAGCTTCAACTGCAACAATACACGAGCACGTAATAGATTCAAACTAAATGTAAAGCGCTCCAAACTTGACTGCAGAAAATACGACTTCAGCAACAGAGTGATCAATGCTTGGAATGCACTACCTGACTCTGTGGTTTCTTCCCCAAACCCCAAAAACTTTAACAGACTGTCTACAGTCGACCTCTCCTCGTTTCTAAGAGGTCTGTAAGGGGCGTGCATAAGCGCACCAGCGTGCCTACCGTCCCTGTCCTATTGTCCTATTGTCCTCTTTTATCGTTACTTTTTACTTATGTTTATACAAATTACTACTATACATGTTTGACAAATAAATAAATAAATAAATAAATAAATAAATAAATAAATAAATAAATAAATAAATAAATAAATAAATAAATAAATAAATAAATAAATAAAGGTAAGAAGGCATCAGGCAAGTGTACTTCACTTGGCAAAACATCTATAGGTTGATATGATACAGCTGATTCACAGTGTGGAATTCAGACTGGTGGGACTAGTAAATACTTCAAATGTTCCTCCTCTCTTATCCAAAGCCTTGTCTGAAATTTTGTGGATTTCTTTATCCTTCTTTGATTTCTGGGTCTCTATTTGGCCATATGACATGTATATTGTATATATTAATAAGGACTGTGTTAAAGGAAATATGAGCAAGAAAGATTATGATTTTTAAAATAATTTCTCACACAGCCAAACTTAATTCTGAGAATACAAGAACAAGTGTAGGTTTTTTTTCAACCTGGTTTCCTCAAATAACTTGGATTACAATCTTCAGAATAACCAGCCAACATAAGCTAAAAGTCTTGGAACTCTAATCCAAACATATCAAGAGTGACCCAAAAATGAGGAAAACCAACACAGGGATTTCTGTATCTCTTCTTTTTGTTCCTTTCTTTGAATGTGCTTTTGGTAAATATGATGTGAAATATTCAGAATTACAAAGAAAAATACAGGATGGCCGAATAATCAAAGGAGATACTGGGAAGCTCAGCTGTATTCCTGAGTGGTTCAGCCAGCCCGTAACACCCATAATTATAGGCACATCCACCTTTTCTGACAGTCTTATGCAGAACATCTCATTAACCATTTCTTGAGGACTGGAATGTACCATATCATCCTCAATCTGTCCCAACCTATCACCATAAGTAGTGTTTTAAACCTTTTGCCAATTTATGTGGTGTAGTGTGGCCTGCCCACTGCATAAGAGCCCTATTACTCTTTCCAGTTTTATCCGGAAGACTGCTTTTCTTCTTTACTAAGAAGACTAAAGGAGAAGCTTTGGGAAGCAAGAAAGGCCTTTATTGAGATCCTGAAGACTGGTGGGAATAGCCTGGTGGGCAGAGTAAGCAATTTTATAACCGACAACTGAGAATCAAACCAACAATGATCATGTTGTTTATGCAGCAGGAAAAAAATTGCATCCCAAAGTGTAGTGTGAAAAAGAAAAGAGTAGATTTCGCTTTCAAATGTTTTCTGCTTTTTAACTTTCTATTATATCTGGGCTAATGTGAATGAAATTATGTCTAGCACTCTTAGAACTAATGCACATCTCCTTAAATCTGAGTCATTGCTGAATAAATAGAAATCAAATAAGTACTACTACACTGTTAACACCTCAATTCTTTAATTGATCCAGGGCATTTTGATGGCAGTCGTAAGTTCATACTCATCCCTCCTGATCTCAGGATGATGAGAAAATGGAACACATGAGCCAATTGGTGCTTCCTTCATTGAACCAAGAAAAGAATGGGGGGGAGGGGGGAGAATCCAACCATTCAATTGGTGCCTCATCCCTAAATTATAGTAACTCCTGCAGTAATAAAAGTATTTTCCCTTCCCCCAGGGTTTTCAGTTCATGCTATGAACTAAAAAAAATCTAAACTATTGGTATGAGGATAAAGCTGCATTGTAATCAAGACTTCATTATTCCTGCATATGAATTTTCATTTAAAACTGTCATGATGACACAATACTGTAATTTTTCAGTTTTTCCCAACAGCTGCAATCAAGGTTGTGAGTTGCAGTGTGGAATCTCTGTGTATAAGAGTAATGAGTGTGTGAGAGAGGAGGGGGGAGCATTAAGCTTAGAGGCTGGGTTATCATGAGATACTGAGAGACAAGAAACTGGGGCAAGCTGTTAATATGACCAGGGAAAATCAAGTTGTTATATTCTTTTTTTTTAAATGCAATTGTAAAATTGAGCAGAAACTGACCAGAAGCATTAAGATCACATTTGTTGATATTGTACAGAGGACAGCATCTTTCCCAACTAATGTTTTATTAAAAAGCGATAAGCTTTTGTGAGCTGCAGCTCACTTCATCAAACTTGGACCACAAAATTTCATTTCATCAGATTGATCACTAAAATGTGTTACTGGAAAAGGTGCTACCAGATTCATCCTGATTATTTAGCAAATAATGTAGTCACGTGTGAAAACTACTAGAGAATTCCAAATTTAGCGACTGCGATCTCTATGGCAACCTAAGTCAACATGTCCAGGAAGGACAAGGGTTGGAGCAGAGGGGACATGCTCTTTCTGACCACATTGTTGACGAAGTGTGCTAGGTTGTGCCCAGAGTATAAATTGTGTTGGGAGAAGATGGAAAGCTGGAACAGCTAAAGATTACTAAATTGTCCTAGTTGTGAGTGGGGAATTAGATGAAGAAAACAAACCTAATAAAATCAGGACATGGTTATACCAATGAAGATGAGGATGAGTCTTTTAAAGTGGTTGTCTGGCTGTGCCCAAATGGCTTCCCATGAAGAGTGGTGTATCAGATCAACACTAAAGCCACATATGGAAGGTCCATTTGAATTTTCTGAGGAATGGAAAGGCTGTGTATATTCTAATCCTCCTTTGACAGACCCGTGAACAGATCCTAACCATCATTTTTAATACTTTTAGTAAAACTGGAATTCTGACTTGACTGGGAGTCATAGAAGCTTCTGTAGTTGAAGAAAGGGGTTTCTGTGATTGCATCAGGCCTCCAAAGTTGAATTTTCTCTGTCCTTAGAACATGAGTGCTCAAGAATTATACGGCCACTGGCCCAAATGTTTAGAGATTATAATTCTGAAAAATTCTAAATCTTTTTTGCCATTTTTATTTTGACTCCCAAAAGGAACCATATGGGCTATGACTGCATTTCTCTTTCCCACTGTATTCCTTAGAAAAGCCTCAGAGGAGGCACTTGAACCATATAAAATGGAGTATTAGAATGAAAAGCATTTCCTGCAATTATGCAACTGTCCACAGACTGAGGGCAATTTCTCTCCCTTGATAGTCTCCATTCTATCTCATACAAGTTCATCTTCAGTCTTTTTACTAAATCTATTCAAATGATTGTCCAGGTCAGATGATCAAATGGAAAAATTATCTTCCATTCAATTCTTTAAGTGAACTAAACTTGTGATTAAGATGAAAAATGTAATATTTCTGAAATAAAAATAGCAGATCTTCTGTAATATGACCAACTTTTATTGTGTTCATATTATTTTGTTGTTTCTACTTTTCTTATAGTTTTTACCTGCACCTGTGTTTCTTGTTGGTTGGTTCCATTTTCTTTATTTTCTTGAATTATTACATGATAAATAAGTTAGGATTGAAAAAGTTTAAGAAATGAGACAATTGTTTTAATTATAACACTACACGTGAAACATAGATTTTAGATTCAAAACAAAACAAAACAAAACAAAACAGCATTAAGATGTGTCCAAAGAAATGCAGTATGGGATGCCCTAGAATCCTTTCAACCTGCAGGTCTTCCAGAGTAAGCCCCCTTTCTCTCAGCCCTGACAAGACCAAGTAAATTCTCTACAAGGTAGAAAGAAAGCCAGTACAACCATCTGCATTTCATGTTAACCTGCAAGCCACTGAAATTTCATAGTGCCACTTTTAGTGCATACTTATCTCTTTGTTCTGCTGCTACCAGATGCTGATGAGCTTCCGCATGAATTCTGCTTTTGTAATTTGTTCCTGATGCCAAGAGGTGGCTCTCTAGGCCAAGTGACCTTTCTGGTGAGGCGGGGAATTCAAGCTTATTAAAAGAAGGGAAGCTGGGCAAAGATATTCAGACAGGAGCAGAGTGGCAGTAGGGATGTAATCAGACAAGCATACGAGTCCCTGGTTTGAAAAAGAGAGCACTGAAAAGAGGTTGGGCTAAGCACTCCAAGGCAGCTAAAGCTGTGAATGCAACCATCATGGGACTTCTGTGGTTTTGATACAGTTTTATCTATGCTCTGACTGAGAATCCGGGAGAAAGAGAGCAAACAGCTTCTGTACCATCTGGATGTGCTCATTTCTTTAAGGGCAGCCTGAAACTCCTGATTTCTGCTACTTAGCTGCTTCTGAAGTAGTCCTATGAAAACCTCTTACCCATCTTTGACTCTGAAGAAGAAACTGAAATGTTCTTTCTGATCTAATGATCAGGTGCAATTGATGTGTGTGTACTCACACAGTTACATTTTTTAAAAACCTTACTTTTTTACAAGCTTTTTTTTTAAAAAGAAAAACATTGATATTCTTGGACGTCTTCTGTGGAAAAAAAATTGAAGATACATTGGATAACTTCTGCTTGTAGTTAGTATTCCTATGTGGAATTTTCACAGATATACAGACTACTGTATACTTTTTTTGAAAGACCACAGATTAACTTTGTCTTTGTGTTCTTGAGAAGTTCCCAGCCATATCTAATTCTAGTTCTCTGTATAAATCAAGGAATCAATTATGTGCCAGAATATGGCTAGGCCTTTCCTTTCTGGCTGCCCACTTCAATTATTGGCTATGAGTCTACTAGCAATGTTTTTTTGTGCCAGCACTGTGGAAAATGAGAAACAGGAAGACAGAAGGAACCAGGAAAAGGCACCCCGATGGAATGAAACGAGCAGTCTTCCCTTGCCATCATCCCAGGACTCAGTAAGAACATTTCATATGCTACTTCCTTCTTACTAACTGAAGGTTTCTTCCACCTCACCTCTTAGTAAAAATTGAAAATTCTTCCTTGATGAAGAATTCCCTACAATGGATATGACATAGAAATAATATTAGGATAGTACATTAGAGAAAACAAAACAGTGCTCAATTATCAAAATGGATTTTGCTTCTAGATATTGGGAGGCGAACAAGTTGCATATAGAAGTATGCCTTTTAATCTATCTTGTCATAGTCGTAATTGATTCTTATAGGAATTTATACATATTTATTTGGAGAGAAATTATATTGAGTGTGATGGGACCTTTTTATTAACTCTTCAGAGTTGCACTGAAAATCATTGAGAAAAAAGCATTTCAGTTTTGTGCCTGGCTGGTCTTGTCTAGATATTATTAGTTGTAACTAGAAGTTACAGTCAAATACTTTGGCCACCTAATGAGAAGGAAGGACTCACTGGAGAAGAGCCTAATGCTGGGAACGACTGAGGGCAAAAGAAGAAGGGGACGGCAGAGATTGAGGTGGCTGGATGGAGACACTGAAGCAGTCGGCGTGAGCTTAAATGGACTCAGGGGAGAGGTGGGTTTCCTGCCAGTTTGGACTGGTTCTATAGAACCAGTAGCGGGAATTTCCCCCCGCTCGCCAAACCGACAGCGATGGCCGGCTGGACATGCCCCAGAACCGGCTCTCTCGGCAGTGCCATAGGCGCCACCAGAGGTGGGTTCCTCCTGGTTGAGACCAGTTCACCTGAACCGTTAGTGACCTGCTGGTGATGTCATGATGATGTCACGGAGCTGGTTCAATTGGTGCCGGTCCATGGGCTCTGCCATCTTTTTTTTGAATTTTTTAAATATTTTTTTTGATTATTTTATTTTATTTTTCTTCTGAGCATGTGCAGAAGCCAAGTTTCCGGCATTGTGCATGCGGTCACTATCCTGTTTTCGGCTTTTTAAAATTTAATTTTATTTGAATTTATTTTGAATTTATTTTTTCTTCTGAGCATGTGCAGAAGCTGAGTTTCCGGCACTATGCATGCGGTCGCCATCTTGTTTTTGGCTTTATTTATTTATTTATTTTGGATTTTTCAGCACTGCGCATGCACGCGCACAAAGCGTGTGCCCATAAAGCATGCCCACAAGGTGCTCCCACAAGGCTTGCCCATGAGGCATGCCCACGAGGCGTGGGAGGAAGCGAACCAGCAACAAGGTAAGTTAGAACCCAGCCCTGGGCACTGCCATCTTGTTTTTTGCTTCTGCTCATGCACAGAAGCTGTTTTTTGTTTCTGCGCACGCGCAGAAGCTGAGTTTTTAGTACTGCGCGTGCGCATGCGCCCACGCGGTGCATGAGGAAGTGAACCGGCAGTGAGGTAAGTCAGAACCCACCCCTGACTCTGGGGGATGGTAGAGTACAGGAAGGCCTGGAGAAACATTTTCCTTGGGATCGCGATGGGTCAGACTTGATTTTGCAGCTAACAACAACAAGAAGTTACAGAGGAATAGCTCTTGCTCTTACCAAGAAAGCTATGTGGCAGTAACCTGAAATCACCAGACTTCAAACTCAACTCAAATCTAGAAGATACTTGATATAATTTTTTCTGGCTGTGAGAAAATTGGAGTCATTCTGAAATATGATTCTTTCCTGATTACAACACTTAGAGTTTATGGAACAGGAAATGTAAGCATGTTTGAGGAAAAAAGAAATAAAAAGTGAGAATTTTATATCAATAATAGATCATTCTGAAAATTATAAAGTACAAGAACCTCACTGAATCTATATTTATCTGATGCATTCATTAGGAATAGTTTAGACAACCTATTAACAAGAAAATAGAAAAAAATCAATTAAAATGTAGATGGAAAGTATCCTCAAAGATGACTGTGGTATGTATGTTTTGAGAGACAAAACAGTGCAAAACCCAATCTGATCAAACATCCTTATGACAAGAACTTGAAAATTCTTTTTTGAATAATAGGAAGCAGCAATATAAACAGATAGTTCATATCAGTCTTTCCCAATTTAGTGACTACTAGGTTTGCTAAATTACAGTTTCCACAATTTTCAGCCAGCATGACCAACTGGTTAGAAATGTTGAAGAATTATATTCCAACAAACATGAGTAGTAGTACTTTAGGAAAACTAGCCCAGATGGCAAATAATTTTCTGATTCAAATCTGGAACAGCAGGTTGTAAAGTTATTGATAATTCTTAGTGCTTTTTGAGATATTGTTGTTTTCCCAGGTTGTGTACATTTTGTGATCAACCTGTATAGTTGCTTTAATTTTTTCATATTTTAACTTTTTTCTTCTTATTCAAAGGAAAATACTCCACAAAAGATTCATAGCTCTGATTCCCGGAATGCTTGGATGCTCCTCATGAACAACGAAGTGAGGAGCAAAAAAATGAATAAAAACAAGTCCAGAAGGATTAAGGTAAGCAATTTTAACCATGCTGCCTATGTTTTGATATTCCCTATGTTTGAAGATTTTGAAGTCCTGCTCCCACAACCTCAGTCACTAACTCAGCCAAATCTCCTAACTAGTTCTGGTAACATACAGTCAAAAGTCATCATTTAAAAAATATAGAGTCCTGGTCATTTTCCTAGAATTGCATAAGTGTATGAACCACAAGATTAGTACAAGGTTACACTGATCCCTTCTCCATTAGCCAGATAAACAGAAATAGGTGTGCCTTGGTTATGGCAGTTAATCAGTGTTTAGAGCATGTGTTCGGTGCTGGCCAAGTTTGGTAATAAATTCTAGTTCAATTTTTTCACCTGTTCTTCATCTTTTTTCTAGAGTAGTTGACTATGATAAATGAGACAATTGACAGCTTTTAGGTATTCCCACAACAAATCCAAGGAAAGTTAGTTAACTGTGTGCCTGACTGTATTGCTCTGTTCCCAGCACAGCAGGTTTGACCACAAGAGTATGGATACTTAAGGATTTATTCCAAAGCAGTATAAAGAAATAACATAATCACATATTATGAGACAGCAATCAAGGAATACATAGGAATACTGAAACATATAGCATAACCCTAGACAAAGAAAGACCTTGAGCCCCTTCTGCCAGTCAGGGACCGCTAGAGAGATGACAGCAGATAACCCAACCTAGTAAGCTCTGTATCAAAGTTCCATCCTGTGTGGGCTGTGACTACCTTATATACTGTATACTCTGGACCATAATTAAGCATATCTGCTTTTTTCATGGTCTCCTCTCACTGGATTTTACCAGAACAGCCTGTGAAATATTTAGGATTTACACTAGTTAATTTGTACACGGGTGAGAGGTTCAAGAAGAATAAACTCTATTCAAGAAGAATAGAGGTTCAAGAAGAATAAAAAAATAGTTACAGGTGATATTGTGTTCAATTTGTAACACTGTTCCTGTGTCAGAGGGATTACAAAATGTTTCAAAACTGATTAATTAACAGAGGGACAAACACAAATTAATAAAATGGGTGCCATAGATATGGACAATAAGGAGATAAAAGATTTTATGTTTGGACCTGAAGGAGTAGAACCTAATTATTGTGGTGAATTTGGGTTCTAGTTTGGCATTCCAGGCCTGTTAGAGGCTGCAGAGTCACCACAACCTCGTCCAGATACCATTACTCAGGAGAAATTGCTGAGGGAATTCCAGCTACTGCTCAAAGGTAAGAATAAAAATTACTACACTCCAAGCAAATATATTATGGTACAATTAAATTAAAATATAATGAATGTGAATAAGTTGATTTTATGTATTGATAGTATGGTTGTTTCAATTGACATTCTGGGGATAAACCTTTTAAAATTCCTTTTACAAGGACAAATGATATAATGTAATGACTAGAGTATATGGCAGATGGAGTAAGGAAGATCGGATATCATTCAGGCTTTTGGAGGCCCATTCACAATTAATAAAGAGTAGTATGATTGGTCAGTTACAAGGGGATTGTGCTATGAATTCCTAGGGATTTTAGTACACACAAAAAAGACACCAGTGCCCATATTCTTAAATTGTGAGCTTTGATCAGGACAAGCTTCTGGGTAGATTGCACAAGGAGGGCCTTTAAGATGTAGGTTTGATTGACCCTCCTATATGGCATGCTTAAAGTCTGTGACTATTTATATAAATTAGTATCAAACATAGAAATAAAATCGGCATTGGTTTATTCTCTTTTACTGCCAATCAAAATGGAGTTAGTAAAGTAGAATTAATTTATAAATGGATTTCAAAAGCGTATATTTTATTTCTGCTTCAAAATGTTGCATTATTAGGGATATTTAGCATTTGCTAACTTACTACCTGGTCTTTAAAATGTACTGTTCAGATTTTTCCTTTCTCCACCACTGCCAAGCAGAATTTTAAAAAAGATGAAACACTCTGGGGAATCTTAGAACACGGCATTCTGAATACGTTTACAATATGTAAATCAGCTCCCTTGAAACTGGCTGGTGACCAATACTAAATACTGGGGTGGGGTGCAGTGTCCCTCCCTTACGAGATTGCTTAGTTAGCCCTCCATTCTTTCCTCCTCAGACTCTGCTTATTTGCCTACAGAGAATTCTGTGACTTTCCTCCAATAATTTTTAATAGGCTGTGGTTACTATTCTGGGAGTGATGTTTTATTTTTAATCTGATCTCACTAGATGGTGTGAAACTGCAACTCTCTAGTTAGGAAATCTGACTATTGTACTTCCAGCATGTCTAAAAGTAACCAGATTGATGAAGACTATAAGAGCATACTTAATGAAGTAGCTATATCTCTGAAGGATATTGTAGCCCAAGATATCAGAGATCCAAATCCCTATTTAGGCAATACCTTCCTATGTAGAATTCAGCAGGGAGCAGCCCTTCCTCCTTCCAAACTGTAATGGTGACATCACTAAAGAGCCAATTTCCATGAATACAGTGCAATTGTCTGTATTTTGGATAAGAGGTACCTTTGCATGAATACACACATACACAGAGTACATCCATCCATCCATCCATCCATCCATCCATCCATCCATCCATACATACATACATACATACATAATCTCCATACATACATACATACCGCATAAGCTGGAACCAGAGAGTACAGGTTGAATTGGATTGCATGGAATTCTTGAAATGCATTATTCAGGCGCTTTGCTGCAGATGGTCACACTGTAGATACTGGCTTTTCAGTGAGGTAACCAACTGGAGCTGGAGAAGGGAATGGCTATATCTCTCTCCTTGTGTGATATATGGAAAGCTATTGCCTGAAGAGGGTTTCCATCAACTTGTGCCTCACAAACAAATAAGTTGTAGTCTGGCAATAAAAAAACAAAAAATGAAAATGAAAATCAAGTCAACCATATTTTGAGAATAAGATACAATGAGGCAAATCTGTTATAAAGCTTTGTATTTTTGACTGCTCAGGAATAATTAGGAAGCAAGAAAGGATCAATATGAAAACCACCAGCAAAACGTGCCAGCATGGGGAAGATGGAAAAGAAGAGAATTTCTTCCCCCAAAATAGGGTCCCATTGATAAAAAGCAGGGAACAAGGACGAATAGAAGCAGCATTCCACTGCCAGACCCGGAAGAACATTTCAGTGGATCGACGGTCCCTTCAAGAACTTCAACTTTATTATATAGTGAGTAACAAAAGGAAAGAAGTTGAATAGCACTGCTTCTAATGCACCATTCAATGAGGCCTTACTTGTTGCCTGTAATGAGAGGATGGTAACAGTCTTAGATCAGATTGCATCTGTGTGGATTCTCTCAGCATGTAGATTCTGGAGAGCCTGGCTTAGTTCCCTGGAAAGTGTTCAAGTTTGCTATTCTGAAGTAGAGACAATGATTGGGGCTCTAAGTGAACCCACCAGGGGTGGGTTCCTACCGGTGCGGTCCAGTGCGTAGCTCTGGTAGGGACCTGCCGATAACGCAATTTGTGCGTGACTACTCCGGTACCGTCTCCACCGGGCAGTCGCACGCGTCACCATCTTTTTTTACAAATTTTTGGGCGATTTTGCTTTTGCGCATGCGTGGAAGCAAAATTGCGCCAAAATCTCATGAGGGGATGCCTGCGCAAGAAAGATTTTGGTGAGATTTTGCTTCTGCCCATGCGCGGAAGCAAAATTGTACCAAAACCTCTCTCGCGTGCATCCCCTCATGAGATTTTGGCAAGATTTTGCTTCCGCACATGTGCAGAAGCAAAATTGTGCGAGGGGGCGTGCGCACATAGTGCACGCGTGCGCACAAAGCATGGAGAAACGCGGAGCAGTGCACCGGTCTCGGTAAGTAAGCAACTCGCCCCTGGAACCCACCTGTGTATTAGATCCATGACCCTCCTGACTAGTTAAAGCCTCATAGGAGATGATGGGTCATTGAATCCAGGCAATGGTAACATTGCCAGAGAAGGTGGTTTTGCCAATTCTTTGTGGCAGTGGATCATCCCCTCCTCAGGAATCAACTGCTATATCTCATTTTTGTCCTGCCTCCAATTATTGAGAAAGTGGTCAGCTTTAGAGGATCCTGGAATAAATTGTCTGGATCCTTTTCAATTGGTTTCAGACCAGGGTATAGTAATGAGAAGGCATTAATTGCATTTGTGGATGATATCTAGTGGGGTTAGGGTGGGGATGGGGTATCTCTCTGTTTTTCCTTGATCTCTTAGAATTTTTTAATCCAATTGATCATGGTGTCCTTATTTTTATTTTATTTATTTATTTATTTTGTCAAGCATATACAGTATATGATTACAGACAAAGTATAAATATGATTGTGAAAATATAAGATGTACAAGCATGGTTCTGAGCAATGTCCCCTCTAAGCTGTGCGGCTGCGCACATGATAAGAAAACACTGCGCAGCAGTTTCCAACTGCCACCCGGTGTTTTCTTATGTCAGAGAGAACATTGATCACCAGCCGATTGGGGGTGGGGTGGGGGAAAGGAGCCTTCAATGAAGAGAGGCGGAGGCTTTAACTCTTGCCTCCTCAGGCGGGCTCTGCTGCTAGGGAGAGGAGAGTGAGATCAAAGATTGAAACGAACCATCAGATGCAGTTTTTAACTGCAGCGCAGTGATTTTCAATGTTAGAGGGAACATTGGTTAGGAGTACATGATATTTTATAAAAACATGGGGACATTAGGACAGGGACGGTAGGCACTCTGGTGCGCTTATGCACACCCCTTACAGACCTCTTAGAAATGGGGTGAGGTCAACGGTAGACAGTCTAGGGTTAAAGTTTTGGGGGTTTGGGGAAGAAACTACAGAATTAGGTAATGTATTCCAGGCATTGACCACTCTGTTGCTGAAGTCGAATTTTTTGCAATCAAGTTTGGAGCGGTTTACGTTAAGATTGTATCTATTGTGAGCTCGTGTATTGTTGCGGTTGAAGCTGAAGTAGTCATTGACAGGTAGGACATTGTAGCAGATAATTTTGTGTGCAACACTTAGGTCAGATTGAAGGCGGTGTAGTTCTAAATTTTCTAGGCCCAAAATTTCAAGTCTGGTGGCATAAGGTATTCTGTTGCGAATAGAGGAGTGTAGGACTCTTCTTGTGAAATATCTCTGGACATTCTCAATTGTATTAATGTCCGATATGTAGTGTGGGTTCCAGACAGATGAGCTCTATTCGAGAATTGGTCTAGCAAATGTTATATATGCTCTGGCTAAAAGTACAATATTACCAGAGAAGAAGCTACGCAAGATTAGGTTAACCACTCTTAATGCCTTCTTAGCAATGCTGTTGCAGTAGGCACTGGCACTTAGATCATTAGAGATGAGTACTCCAAGGTCCTTAACTGAATGAGGATCATCAACCAAGTCGTGATCATCTAGTTTGTATTTTGTGTTCTGATTATTTTTGCCAATGTGTAAAACTGAGCATTTGTTGATTAAGGTTTGAAGTTGCCACTTGTTTGTCCATTCTGATACATAGTCAAGGTCTTTTTGAAGGGTAGTAGCATTGTCGGAGGTGTTGAATAGTTTTACATCATCTGCAAAGAGGACACGGTTGCTTTTTATATTATCACAAAGGTCATTTATGTAAAGTATAAAGAGAGTTGGTCCTAAAATGCTGCCTTGGGGGACACCGCTGTTAACAGGTACAGGATCTGATAAACCGCTTCCTATTTTGACCACTTGTTGCCTGTTTGACAGGAACGCAGTTATCCATTTGTGCTGGGGTCCAGAAATGCCATAAGATTTTAGTTTTAGAAGTAGTTTGTCGTGTACCACTGAGTCAAAGGCTTTACAGAAGTCTATGTAAATTGCATCTATTGCTTTGCCCTGGTCGAGGAAATATTGGATATGAGTTTTGCTGTCTACAAAGATTGAGCCGAAGAATGTGTTAAAGAGGTTGGCTTTAATGGTTTCATCATTACAGTCTTTATTGTTAGGTCCTTTTAGGGGTGGGATGGTTCTCGTCTCTTTAAGTTTGTTGTTTACAAAATTGTAGAAGGCACAGTTGGATTTCGTGCGCAGGAGGTTTTCCTCTTGTTTGATATGATATTTAGTGCATTCAGTCTTTATTTGTTGGCATACGTTTTTGTAGCGGCTTTTGAAGTTGGCTATGTAGCCAGTTTTGTTTTTTCGCCAAAGATATTTTTTTTTATTAGAGCTTCCTTATTGTTATGGGTAGTTTGTTTTTCCTGTTTTTGGGAGTTATTAGTGGTACGTATAGTTTAATGACTCTTTTGACTTCAAATAAGAAAATGTTATAATGGTCTTCGGCAGTATTACAGCCAGTGAATAGGTTTGCCAATCAAGAGATGAGAGGTCAGTGTTTATGAGATCACAGTTGGCTTTTTTAAAATTATAATTGGGGATCCCATCATTATGATGATTTTTGTAAGGGTGTATATTGAGATAAAAGTCTATCATGCTGTGATCACTGTTGGACTAGCCCTGAGAATTGGGTGTGTGTGTGTGTCAAAGTTGTAGTGGTTCTTATTTCTCCAGAGCAGATCCAGTTGGTATTGTTAGGACAGAAAATATTTAGTCCTACATTCCTACTTTGTAGGGTTACTCAGGGCTTTTCACTCTACACTCCTTTTAAATATCTATATAAAGCTGCTGAACGGGTCACCCAAATATATGCAGTTAAGAATCATCAGGACAAAAAAGGTATCTTCATTATTTCATACCTCCTGATCAGTAGTAGGTTCTAAAACCCTTTGCTACCGGTTTGTGCGTGCACTCACGCGTGTGCGAAATGCTTCTGTGAATGCGCAGAAGCATCCTGGATGGGTGGGCGGAGCCTCCCGCTGCCAGCGCTACTGGTTCTTAGAACCGGGCCGAACCGGGAGCAACCCACTGCTGCTCCTGATTCAAGAGCAGGTAGCAGTATAATGAGGAGGGACTTTGTACAAATGTATTTGTATCCATTCCTGGTTTCAGAAGCCCTGTTCACAGTCACTCAACCTTTTTTCAACTCCTGGTTGCCCATCCCATCAAGGTATGCCTATGTAGCACTGTTGCTCTGTGACCTGCACTGGGTCCTGGGGAGCCTCCAGATGCAATTCAAGTACATCTACAAAGCTTTTCATAACATAGGCCTGGGTTACTTGTGAGACCACTTATTTTCAATTATCTCTATGTCCTCCCATAATATTCAGCAGCAGGCTCCAGGCTCCTTCCTTAAAATATTGTTCTCCCATTGCACCCTTCTCTGTCATGGCATCTGATTTTTTATATTACAGGTAGTCTTCGACTTACAACAGTTTGTTTAGTGGCTGTTACAACGGCACTGAAAAAAGTGACTTATGACCATTTTTCACACTTACGATCGTTGCAGCATCCCCTTGGCCATGTGATCAAAATTCAGATGCTTGGCAACTGGTTCATATTTATGATGGTTGCAGTGTCCTGGGGTCATGTGATCCTTTGCGACCTTCTGAGAAGCAAAGTAAATGCAGAAGTCAGATTCACTTAATAACCCCTTGTTACTAACTTAACAACTGCAGTTATTCACTTAACAACTGTGGCAAGAAAGGTCATGTAATAGGGCAAAACTCACTTAACGAATGACTCGCTTACCAACCAAAATTTTGGGCTCAGTAGTGGTCATAAGTCAAGGAGTACCTATACATACCTCTGAGACATAGATGGCCCCAAGCCTATTGGCTTTTCATACAACCCTGACATTTTGGGCCAGGCTGCTGGATTAGCCTGTCCATGACATTTATAATATTAAATGATGGTGGGTTGGCCCTAGTTTATTTATTTATTCTCAAATGTACATAGCTGCCATGTCACCATTATGCTTGTCGGAAAATTACTGTGGGTAACATCTAGTTTATTTTACACTTAGCACACTTCCCTGTTAATCCCTATCAGATTAGAGCAAGCACATACAGAGTTCAGCTAGCAAAAAATATGATTTGATAGTTAGATACTTTTTAACCTAAGTGTTTCTAAATTAAGACAGGCGATCCATGGGCTGCATGCCTCCCCTCCTTTGGTGGCCCATTAGCACTGTAAGATTGCACCTATAAATTTAGCAGCAAGATTGGGGTTTTTTTATCCTTCATGCTAAATGAATTAAGTCTCTCTACTGAAAAGAGCTAACAAGTAAAGATTACCTTGCTAAAGCTGAAACTAAAGAAATCCCTGATTGGAACACTTCCCCCCCACCCCCAAAAAAGCCTTAAACGTCCACTTTGCTGATGGAGAGATTTTTTATTACTAAACTTGTCATTTGACCTGCTTTGGTACTTTATTTGCATTTATGTTAATCATTACTGATTTAAAGTCCCATTAATTCCTGAGAATGTGCTCAAAATAAATCTGGGTTCAACCTGCTATTCCCAACCATAGTTATACTAACAAATATGTGTTCACAAA
Organism: Diadophis punctatus similis; assembly: GCA_023053685.1. Classification (NCBI taxonomy): domain Eukaryota; kingdom Metazoa; phylum Chordata; class Lepidosauria; order Squamata; family Dipsadidae; genus Diadophis; species Diadophis punctatus. Next base: position 5,014,342 of record JALIGW010000033.1, read on the forward strand.
TAAGTAATACTTAGTCTCTGTTCTCTGCAACACTCTTTATTATTTAAATATCCCCATATGGAACAAAGAAACAGAAAAGAGGTTTTTTTTTCTTATGACTCTAGTGGCTAGACTACTGTAACGCGCTCTACATGGGGCTACCCTCAAAGAGCATCCGGAGACTCCAACTGGTACAGAATGCAGCTGCGCGAGCTGTAGTGGGTGTACCGAGATACACCCACGTAACACCTATTCTTCGCCAGCTGCATTGGCTGCCAATTAGTCTCCGGTCGCAATTTAAGGTGTTGGTCGTTACCTTTAAAGCCCTACATGGCTCAGGGCCAGGTTACCTTCGGGACCGCATCCTACCACATACCTCCCTACGACCGGTTAGGTCCCATAGAGAGGGCCTCCTCCGGGTCCCATCGGCCAAACAATGTCGGTTGGCGGGGCCACGGGGGAGGGCCTTCTCTGTGGGAGCCCCGTCCCTCTGGAACCAACTCCCACCAGAGATCCGGACTATCCCCACCCTGCTGGCCTTCCGTAAAGCCATAAAAACTTGGCTCTTCCGGCAGGCGGGGTGAATAGGAAGATCAGATTCCCCCCTTGAATGTTGTTTTTATAATTGTTTTAACTATGCCTTTTAATTTTAAATTATGATAATTGTTTTTATTGTACGCTTCTTATTCTGTTGTACGCCGCCCTGAGTCCCACGGGATTGGGCGGCCTATAAGAACGTCTATTAAATTAAATTAAATTAGTGGTCTTTGTAATAACTTTTCTCCTCATCTAATTATCATTATAATATCTTCTCTGTCCTGGACACATAGAATAGAATTTTCATTAGCTAGCCTCAATGTCTTGTCATTGATTACTTTAGAGGGAAGATCAAATAATGTAGTACAACCAGATGGGACAATTAAGACCAATGTTTTTCAAACTTTGTAACTTTGAGGTGTATGGACTTTAAGTCCCAGAATTCGCCAGCCAGCATGCCGGTAGGGAATTCTGGGAGTTGAAGCCCACACATTTTAAAGTTGTCAAGTTTGAAAACCATGAATTAAGACTATTTCTGGCATGCAACTGCATTTTCTACCAAGTATGGCCCTATTAACCTCCTGTTTGGGGTTGGTCTAATGAGGAGAATGCTTAATTTTCATGGCAAGGTTGTCAAATTTTGTTTGATTTTGATTCCCATCAGATGGCTACAGACTCAGCATTGAACATCCCAACTGCCTGATTTATTTCTGTCTTTGAGCTTTCCATCCCACTTACTCTGTGTTTTTAGTTGACTATTTTCAAATATGTTTAATATTTTGATCTTAGCAAATATATTTAACTAAATGAACCTTTCTTTGCTTGGTACTAGCCTAAGAAAGAGGAGCTATTCCATCGTGGCTTAGGTCTTAACCTCAACAATGGTCAATATATGGCCCCTGTCAGTGGATACTACATTTTCAGTGCCAGACTGTATGTTGGTAAGTGCTTAACTTGAAATAAATAATGCACTATTGGTTTATTCATTGTACAAACTCTACATCAAGAATTGGTAAAATATTTCGATTTTATCAAAGAACTTTTCTATAGAAGTAAACAAACTGTAATTCTGCTCACAGAAGGGAGAAATCTGACCTCACCTGAATTTTAAAAAAATGGTAATACAAAACCCCAAGGAGATTTAGTGTCAGGGAGAAATTTGGCAATAATGGATAATATAAAGATTACTAGCAAAGTCATAGAAATATACATCTTTGCTAAACCGGGGATGGAATGGGTTGATTGGGTTGTTTAGATACTGTACTTTAGATCACTTCGTGTTTTTTCAGGCAACAAAAGCGGGCAGAAACTACAAAAGCTTGTGGATCATGCTATGTGACTCATCTCTGAAATAGTGATGGGCACTGGACTAATAAGCATATTAAAACAATGCCCTTAGTAACATCGACCATCTGGGGTCATTTCCTAGTTGCTGGCACACTTTGCAGCCCAACCTGATTCTTTCTTACCTCTTGCAGTTCCTCAAATCCATCCCACAAGGTACCAGTCACGGACCCGAGATCGCCTGCGCTTGCTGATCTGTGTCGAATCACTCTGCCGCCAGAAAAGGTGATTGATTGGGATAGAAATATTTGTTTGGAAAGCATCTGTTTTTCAGTATTACTGCATCCTGGCTTGCCTATGCATCCCAATATAGGTAATCATTAATTACCTATGTAGTTAATTCACCTAATCTCTTATCTACAGCTAAACAGGTTAATGTGAGAAGCAAGATTGGATGTGATTTTAGAGCAAACTGGTCAATTAAAAAGGGGTGACTTTGTGTTCTGGCATCCATTACTAAAGATCCTGTTATCTTACTTTCAGTTCTCTGGAAACAGTCAGCAGTTTGGACAAAACCAATGAATATTTCACTATTTCAGTCAGTGGAATTCTTTTTCTGCAGGTGAGTCTTTAGAGAGCAAGCACTCATACTAAAAACCTGTATGATTTCAGAAATATCCAACTTTAAGTTGATTTTATTTTAAAGAATACATTTCATGACATGAGGACAGTAGAGGCCAAACTCTAACAAAAATTACCTATTTTTTTCCTCTTCAGAATGTGCTAGGTACTAGGTAAAGCCAACTAAACCCAAGGTTTGTGTTCAGTTCAATGTCTGAAGTTATTACACATCATACCCACCATAATGTGGGTTGCTTATATTTGGCTTAGTATGTTATGTGAAGCTAGTCAATTTAGTTCTTTAACATACCATAATTAAAACACCATATGGTTTAGTGTAGGTGTGAACCTAGTTACTAACTCTACCTTCTCTATTATAGGCTGGCCAGTATGCTTCAGTTTTCATAGATAATGCAACAGGATCCTCCTTCATTGTACGAAGTGGGTCAGACTTCAGGGGTGTCCTCTTAGGTATCTAAGTGACCCGGAACTGCCCATTTCTGCCTATAATCAGCTCTAAGCTAAGCTTCTGTCTTTTGGTCAAGTGGAATTGGAATCACTAGAAGGAAGCACAGACTCTTGATTAAACATCCAAAGGTGAAAAATGTGATTGTGGAAAGAGTTCAGCATGTGGCAGAACATCCAAAGGAAGCAAGACCACAAGTGACATTTGACTGAAGACAATTTATATTTTCCTTTAGCACTAAAAGTTTGAAATTTGACCCTTCTGCTTCCTAGTTTACCTTTGGACGTGGCTCTCAATCCTACTTTAATCCCAAGGATATACAGTACTTGCTGTTCCTTCCACAACAAAATTGCTTTGGAAAACATTGGCATTTTCTGAAGATAGTCTTATCAGCTCAGTCTTTCATTAAGGGTATCAAACACTTCTACCACTCTGCATATATGTACTTATAGAAATCCTCCAGTGTTTTAACTTTTGTTCATTTGTTTTTTATCTTTCTTCCAAGAGCTCATGATGGTAAACCCTCTCCTCTAATAATTACCCCCACCAATATCTTTTCTTGGACTGAAAAGATCATGTCAGGCCTAAAGTCACCGCATGCATTTTCATAGTAGACAATCAACTTTGGTCAAATCCCCCTGGTCCCATATCTAAACCACTGCCCTAGATTAACCAATGTGACATGTCCTTTTGTATGGTACTCTATGGCTCTTAACTGATGACACTATATACATTACTATCAACCACATTGACACAGACAATTACAGTAATATTGGGTTGCTTATGAACGCTGCTAACCATATAAACTGCTGCCTTACATCTATCAGATTGCATTGTTTCGGTGCAGGAAGGGCAAGTACATTTTGAATTTAATTCCTAATTGTATCACAGCAAGTTTATGAAGTTACATGCTCAGGCATCCACCAATTACAGTAAGGGAACTTTTCTTTCAGAGTAAGAAAATTTATTTATTTTCTCTGTAGCTATCAGAACTGTAGTGTGATATCCAACAAAACCAACACAGCACCACCCTCTAGTCCTACAGCACCGCTAGCACGTAGGCAAAATTTTAAGCCATTTCTCTAATTTATGTATCAGAGAAATGCAGAGGACACGCCCTTATCTATTTCAGCCTGAAAGCCACTTCTTTAACTGCTGCTCCTTCTCATAATCGCTTTCTATAAGGAAATACATATTTTAGCAAAACTGGTTGGGAATTATAGCAGCAGGCAGACACCAGCTCAGTTTGAACACAAGTTTATAGGCCCACAGTAATCACACATTGGCAAGTTCTAGTTTAAGTCCACTCAAATATTCAGAAAATTCAGGAATAATGGCATTTTAGGATCTTCCTTTCCTAAAAATAGTTTTTTTTTAAAAAAAAGTAAAAGAAGCTACAAGACCCAGAAAAGGGAGGATTTTTTTGATACTCAGTTTTCTACATTCAAAGGGGTTTTGTTTTGTTTTCCATACAGATAGATTTCTAATAAGCTACTTGTCTGCTCAGAATTTGAAAATTTGAAAATTATGTAAGAACTGGAAAGTCAAAATTCATGTTCACCTTTAAAGACCACTAGAGGGCAGGAGCATCTGCAGAACATTTAGAATTCTAGGCATCAGACTGATTAAGCTGAGCATTATAAAAACTCTATTTTAGGGAAAACATATTCTCAGTAAGTTGTGCATCCACCCTTCTCATTCTGGAAATGCTACTGGCTTGATAAGGCCTAGGCACTGCCCTGCCCCACAGCACAATCAATCATCTGCAAATTGCAGCTCTTTTATATGCTTATGTATTTACTTATATATCGGGGGGGGGGCAAGCATGCATATATACACTATAAAGTATATTTTTTACAGCAACTCTAGTTTACGCTATTAAAAAAAATTAATGAACACATGCACCCACTTTTAAATGTGTTTTATTTAGTTACAAAAGAAATAGGCCAAACAATGACGCTGACACACAGGAAAAAATGACTCTTTAGAAGATTTATTATATAAAAGAACAATGGAGCTAGTCCTAATATCTCAATAATTTCAACAGAGAGCACCAATTTATAGATATAATTTTATATCTAATTGTTTACAGGTACTTTTGAAATTCTACTTGTCCAGTCAAATGGGTAGACTTAACCTAAGCGCAGAACACTGCTATATTGAAAATGTTTGACTGAAGATGTACTTTTAAATTGGAGATTATTCTTTCCTGGTTTGAATTCCATTCGTTGAACACCTTCTATCAAATAGTTAACAGCATGGCAATACTTGCAAAGGATATTGAAAACTAAACTGAGAATGTAAGGGCCGATTAGCAAATACTTTATTATGTGATTGATAACCTCAGATGCTGACATCCACACGAGCCGAACTATTGTTGGCTGAACTGCACCCCAATATCACTTAGAAACATAGAAGCTCTGAGTTGGAAGGACCATACGGATCATCTAACATTTCTTTGCTCAATACAAGAATCCATTAAGCTTTTCTCAATACCCAGCTTAACTAGTCCTTACTTAATCCTTCATTTAATTTGGCTCATTGATCCTTGTTCTTTCAATGTCAACTGAGAATAGGTCCATCCCCTTTTGTACGTAGCACGTTTTAGCTGTACACAGTATAGTCCGCTACTGTATCTCCCTTAGCTTTCTCTAGTCCAAGTTAAATATGCTAAATAAACTAAATCTTTAGTTGTTCTTCATGGGGCTCAGTGTGCTTCATCCTAATAGCTTTCCCCTAAATCCACTCTGGCTTCTTCATGTGCTATTTAAGCAGTATGTCCAGACTGGGCATAGGATCCCAAGTGCAGAATAGAATACCTGCAATTATTACTTCCCATGAGTTACAAAGCTTCATTTAATGCAGTCCAAAATTAACCTGTCCTTCCCCCCCCATTTGCTCACATAGAGTTGGTGGTACATTCTGTTCCTATTGTCCCAATCTTTCCCCACCCCCGTTTTACTTACACTTGTCACCATTGAGTATCATCTCATCCATAATAACTTAATGCTATTCCTATAAATGGTACTTAGAAAGTACATCTAAAGCTGACATGTTAAAAATGGACATCTTTTATGAATCTATAAGAGAGGAGAATGCTATTTCACAAAAAAGAGAACAGTGTTCTTACAAAGGTTTTCCTCATATGTGAATTCATACCTTGAAAATTTTCCCTGAATGTTTATGTGCAAACAAACCAACAAACCACAATTTGTATCATAACTGAAAATAAACTGTAATTCAATGTTAGCTAGTTCTCTCAAGCTATACTGGCATGTCAATGCTGACCCAAGGCACAAATTTACTCTATATCTCCATTTAAATTCAGACAGAAAAATCCCACTGATTTCAGTCACTATAAATATGATCATCTCAATGACAGCCCAATCCTATTCATAAGACTTATTCTGATATACTTTATTCCAAGACTTCAGCCTAAAGAATCTAACAATGCCATATTCCATGCATTTAAAATCTAATCTAACCTCACTTTCTAGCTCAGGTTCTCTAGAAATTTAGTCTATATATATGGGATTAGAACCCATGCTCAGTTAAAACAAGTTGCCAATAAAATATACTCGTGCCCTTTGTGCATGTCTTTTTAAAACTGGGATACTGATACCTGAAGCATTTTGTAAGACAGCAATGTGACTATCTGCAGGAAATTTTGTTAGATTACTGCCTGTAGCCCATTCAAGGAGGAAAACAGAAGACCCAATTACTTACAATTTATGAAACAATGAACTGACCTGAATGCTTATAAAAAACCCTTTTATTTACAAATAAGCATATGGGGGGAAATCCATAAGATTCTACACACGCGCACATTTCACAAACACATTGTTGTGTTCTATTAAATTTGCTGCATGCTGTTATGGATCTTCCTTGCATGTATCTGTCCCATCATTGTTCAATCCGGACCACCATCACAGTGACATTATCTGCTGATCCTCGCTGCACTGCTTTGTTGGCCAGCCTGTTGCACGCTGCTTCATACTTTGTATCAGTGGAAGATTTGGCATCTCTTGTGGGAATAGTTTTATCCTGTTGAGAAGTAGATCACACAAGTCAGGGTAATTTCCTTTCACTCCAATGAGATAATTTTATATAGTCATGTCTCATCTGACATCTTGAATCTTTATCATACCTCCCGGTCTAGAGGTAATAACTTAGGCTTGAACAGAGTTATTTACATATTCTCAACAGAACAGTCCTTTTTAAAAAGAGAGATAACCTCATTTGCTGAAATAAATCCCCAAAAAATAACAAAACAGTACCTTGCCTTGACTCTAACATTACAATACATCAGAATGGATTGGTCCATAAAATATTACATGTATTAGTTTTAAGGCCTCTTTATTTTCCCACAAAAATAACCTCACATAATGGGCATGCTCCTGTATACCCTTTCTGCATTTAAACAGGAAGCAAAAATCACCCACTCTACAGTCTCAGTACTGTTGCCCTGTTTAATATTTTGCTGCTGGGGCAAAATAAAACAGGTATCTCGGATTCCTAATCTGAGAGAGAAAGCAACACTTGGGCAATAATCTTGTCACTTGATGGAATAATCAAAGTTTGTTCTGAAGTTGAAAGCAAGGATACAGCCCACAGAGTAGAAAACAGAAAAGAACAAAAGAGCTCAGCTGCCTCTCAAACACTGTTTGCAACAATCCTTTAGCAAACAGTAATAAAAAGTTCAGCAATGAAATGACACAATGGTAAATGGAAAAGAGGAACAAGCCCAATTGAAATAAATGACATGTAATTTCTTTTTCACTGTCCTAGTCTTGATTTCTCAACACAACCCCCCTCCTCTCACCTCCAAACAACACATGATGAAGTTCACAGCTTCTTCTGGTGAAAAGACTTTAAAGAGACCATCACAGGCCAATAGGATAAATCTGCAAAAGTAACTGACAGTAAGATGCACCCAAATACAAAAAAAGCAAAAAAAGGCAAAAGCATGTACTTATACTTTTGAAGCCACGTAGGAAGAGTTATCGCATATATTTCCTTACCTTGGTACTGTTTCAGTTTTACCTGTCATTGTGTGTAAGTTGACAGCGTTTGACATCTGGAACAGAGATAACCCCAAATCGCTTGTATTGTCCATCCCCAATGGAGCGGGAGACCTCCAGGACACCCAAAACACGCCCTTCCCTAAACAGAAAGGAGGGTGCTGGATTTATAATTATGTCACTAAATTCTAAATTAAGTCCTTAAAATATGGTGTCAAAATGGCCTCAGTCAGTTTGCTATGGGTTTGTTACTTGGAACCCTGACATATGGATTGTAATTCTGAACTGTAGATCCACAGAAACTCTGGTTTACAACACTCATAATCTCTACCAAACATAGTCACTAATCCAGAATAGGTTAGTTGTAGGTCAAGACTATCTAGAGACTCAGGTCAAAGAAAGAAAAATCTGGAATCTTTCAATTTGTCTACAGAGTTCACAAATGCTGATACAATTCCTTTTGCAGCTTCAATCTCTAATTTTAGAATGTGACTAAAAGCAACATACAAGTATTTTCTTTACATTTAAAAACAGAAATCAATACTCAAGTCATTAGTTTGTCCAAACAATTATCTGGAAGTCCTCTGTATTACATGACATTGTTACTCTTATCATATAATGAAATCAATAACGGCATCATCTAAAATAGCTAGGATTGGCAATCCAATACATCTGATGGGGGTCAAGCTGGGAAAACTTGTTTTACCTTTTTGTTAATTAAACGTTTGTTAGAACCTCAATGTTATGTTACATACCAATTAAAATATATTTGCCACATCACAGTTTATATGGAGTTTGTGCATGTATGTATGTATAATACCCGAGGTGGCGCAGTGGTTAGAGTGCAGCACTGCAGGCTACTTCAATTAACTGCTAGCTGCGGTTCAGCTGTTCAAATCTCACTGGCTCAAGGTTTACTCAGCCTTCCATCCTTCTGAGGTCGGTAAAATGAGGACCCAGATTGTTGGGGGCAATATGCTGAACTCTGTAAACCGCTTAGAGAGGGCTGTAAAGCACTATGAAGCGGTATATGTCTAAGTGCTATTGCTATTGCTATTATTAAGTACCCAACATTTATTACATTTTCAACCATTTTCAATCTTTCAACCTGATATAGATGCTCTTCTTAACTTTATTCCCATAACGAAAAGAAAATTGAGTTTAGAGTGTCCCTAAATCAGCCAGTGAGATCCATACTGCTTTCAACCTCGATTTGCAACACTAAATTTGCAACATCATTTTAAGCTCTGTACCACATAAATTCCCCAAGAAGTTGCTGAAATTTTGGGCAACTCTGAAATTCCTTCCCATCATTTCCCTTTGTTGCTTCCTGTTTGTTACCTGACATTGCCTCCAGCCTTTTGGATCCTCATCCGCTCATCATACTGAGTTGGGTTATGTTCTTTACTAAGACTCAAAGCTGTGTGCTTCCGAGTCTCTTCATTGTAACGGCAAAGAATTGCCTGTATTGACAAAATAACTCTTGTAAGCAAGTGCAAGGGCTATAAGCATAAAGTCTCTGCTAGCAAGATCTAAGCAGCACACTGTACTGCAGTCCTTAACAAATGACATCTGGGGAACAAAGGCCCCATTGTCCTCAAAAGAGCACTGCCAACCCCCTCAAATGAAGCTAGAACAATTTTCTTTTAGAAAAATAAGCAACCCCCCCCCCCCAAACCATAAGACTGAGATCAGGGTAAGAATGCCAACATTCTGAGCATTGTTTGAGATATCTGGGATATTCCTTGACTTCATGTAATGGTGCTGGGTGCTAAAAGGTTGCCAACCGCTACTGTATTGAAATACCAAGTATTCTAACTAGGTAGCAAAAGGCACCCGTGCTTACCTACACCCATCTTCAAGAAAAAGTTTTTTTTTAAAAAAAGACATCATCAACGAATAGGTCATTAAGAATACCCCTCTCCAAAATCACCCAGATACTACAAGGTGCTTACTACCGGTATAAGAAGAGCCTGTGTCAGTCTCCTGGTCCTTTGGTAAAGAAACTGCAAAACAGTTACTGAAGTAAAGGATAGTTGCTATAACATCTTATCACTGAAACAAAACAATTACCCTTGTTTAATACTATAAAACACATATAAGTCTGGACACACAATTTTCAGTGTGACTTACTCTACTGTCGCCAAGGTTGGCAATATACAGAGTATTATCAATCACCAGCACACAGGTTGCCGTGGAACCGTCTTTCCAAGCAGGTTTCCTGCAGGTTTTAGAAATTGGGGGCAAAACAAAGATGAGTCCAACTACTCAAAAGTGACTCTTATAAGATACCAAGTTCCCCATTACAAAGATGGAAATGTTAGGCCCTATGGAACCCCAAACATATAATACAGCCTTGCTGGTATTTTCAAGTGCAACATTCCAGAATGTATGTTGGAATACCTTCCTCATCTATCCAAGTTCTAAAAGTAGCAAACAAATATCAGATAATATTCTTCTCAAATGGCTACCTTTCCATACGCAGAAACTGGTTGATAGAAGAAAAAAAATGCAAAGTTGCATTCCCTCCAACTTTCTACAGAGGTTCAACTTCAAATACCTTGACATATTACTGTATTTTTCAGAGTATAAGACACACTTTTTTCCTTCCTAAAAGAGGCTGAAAATTTGAGTGCGTCTTATACTTTGACTGTAGCCCCGCCCACTCGCCGGCCCCTACCCTTTGGCCTCCGCGTGTCCTCTTCCTGGCTGCAGAGATTGCCACTGACAATGGCTTGTGTTTTTGGGCTCCGCGCGTTGCATTTTCAGCCTTTAAATGCTCACGCGGTGCCCAAAATGGCTACCCGGAACAGCTGCTGCCTTCTCTTACCCCTTCCCCGCTTTGCCTGCTCTAGTCACTGGAGCTCCTTCCAAGGATCAGCTGTGCTTTTGAAGCTGTTTTTCATCCCAAACATGAACTAAGCGATCTTCGGTGCTTTGCCTGCTTTTCTAATTGCTGTTCCCTCCGACAATCAGCTGTGCTTTAGAAGCACAGCCCCAACCAGCCCCAACCTCAAAACCAGCGAGCAAATGAATGTGCTGAAGGTGACCAGGCTAAGGACTAGCCAGATGAATACCTGGTAGGCAGAATTCCCCCCTCCCCATTTTCCTCCCCAAAAACTAAGGTGTGTCTTATACTCCCGTGCGTCTTATACTTCGAAAAATATGGTATATCCCTGATAAGTATATACTTACTGGCTGGAAGCCTGTTTGAGAAATTCCTCATCTGTGTGTTTGAAACTATCCAAAATGCATCTCCTTATTGCTTTCTCCACACTGGGTACCTCTCCTGTTTTATAGATACAAAGGGAACAATTAGACACCTAATCTGGAGCTTAATGGAGAAAATATTAGAAAGAATTGGCACCACTCACTCCAGAATTGACACACCAGCCATTTTTTGCAGCTCTCAGAAAAAACAGAAAATTCAGCATTCACAGTGAAAATTATTTTGCTTAATCCTGCATGACTATGGGATTAAGAAAGTCTACAAATCAGATTAATGATTTAGATTCGGTTTTACCCAAGTTATCCTTCAAATACTGCTTGATACTGTTTAATTACCTCACACTCTTAAATCAGTGTATATCTTCCCAAGGATAGTATATAAGAATATCCTATTAACAGATCCAAGTCAGTATGTGGCTCTCAACAGAAGTAGAACTCAAAGAATTCCACCATATTTTCTGACCTTTAGGAAATTTTCTGATTAGGTTTTGATGCAGATTCTGTGCAGCGTATGTTGAAGCTCTAGCTCCTCCATGGCCATCAAAAACAGCAAAATATGAGACACGAGTTCTATAAAGAAAATACAGATACAGACTGTTCTCACTCTGAAATTGGCCATGATATTGAATTTGTATTCATCAACAGAGCTGTAGAAATTGTAACATGAAATCCAGAAAAAAATTAATATTTCCTGCAACCTACACACGGGAATGTTTCCTAGCCTCAGAAAAGCAAAAGTGATCTGTTTTACATTTTCCAATTCCAAAACTTCCCTTAACAGTTCAGCTACAAAAAGATTCCAGTACTTGTACAAGAAAATTCTATACTTTCACTTCTACAGGATTTTTTTCCTTGTCCTCAATGCAAATATACAGACGCTTCTTTTGATCAGTAGTTTGGAGTCTGATCTTTTGAAGTTTGAAAAAAACTCTTAAATATTTGTTTTCTTAGAATCTTTATATAGGAAGGTTTCTTTGCTTTAACAGATAAAACAATAGCAAACAGCCTACCTTCCATTGAGGATCTGTATGCTGCACGAACCAAAAAGAGGGCTGAGAAATATCTACAGACGCCTCACATCCCGGACACCATCTATTTCAACTTTTCCCCTCAGGACACCACTATAGAGCATTGCATGCCAAAACAACCAGATTTCCCCTGTGCCATCACTCTGCTGAACACTTAATTCCTACAGCACTGTCTCGTTTCTCATCTTTCCTACTATCTTCTCCTATTGGTTTCTTATGATTTATCAATTGTTGTTTGTAATTTATGTAATTTGTAATTTATGATTAATAATTGTAACTATGATTTATGATCTATGACCTATTACTTGCTGTTTATATATACATGGCGAGCTTATGCGCCCAAGACAAATTCTTTGTGTGTCCAATCACACTTGGCCAATAAATTCTATTCAGCAAACATGAAGATGATGTGCTGATAATTAGGTATTTTATAATTGATAACTGTTTTCTTGCTGATATTAGTTTATGTTGTGTTATATTTGTTTTATCTATGCTATATTTAGATATAAGTGCACATTAAATAACATTGCATTACTATTATCGATGCCTTATATATACATGAAGACTATGATGTCAAATTACTTTATACACAGGTTTAACATTATGCTCCATATGGGAAGAATTTTTTCTTTCCTGGTTAATGTAAAAAATAAAAGATAATGTGAAAAATAAAAGATGATGTAAATAATTAAACAGAAATGCTCATCTGGAATAAGCTAGAAACTCAAAATATAAAATATGTCTATTAAAAAAGAGCATATACATATATTGTATATACATAATTACTTATCAATATTTTTAATTGTTTTGGGGGAGTTAATGTTTTATTTTCATCCCAATCATTTCTTTGGGAAAGAATTTTTGTCATTTTATTCTGCAAAAATTGAAATTTAAAAATGAGAACGTTACAGAGTGAATGACACCTTTTTTAGATGTCTTGGATTCTCTTTTTAGTCAGCTTCCTAAAATCAGTGACATTTAAAAGAAAATATACTTTTTGCATCATTATAGCATTATAGAAGGTTAAAACAAAATCAACCAGCCGAAGTTACCATCCAGGGCTCAGCATGAGGAAACCACAAAGATCCAATCAAAAAGTAACTATGTAACTCACATTTGAGAGGACAAAGGACTGCACTCTTCTGTGGTATCATTCAAAATAACATGGGCATCTTGCATCTCTTCCCGCTCACCTTTCCTCTCTGCTACATAACCCTTCAAACCAAGAATACCTGCAGAATCTAAAGAAAAACAGAGCAAAGATGCACCCATATTTAATCCCTCAGCATGTTTCATGTGTAAAAGCACTACAGTCAGCTAGCAAAATTAAGGACCAGAATTCTATCAACCTCTTCATTATAATCCATACTGAAATTGTAAATAGTTCCTGTATGGTACCTCTGACTGAAAATGTGAACATGCGGATGATGCTAAGAAAAGCTTAACCAACTGCCATCACAGGTTCGCAATTTGGGAGTCCTCCTAGATCCACAGCTAAAATTAGACCAACATCTTACAGCTGTGGCTAGGGGGGCTTTTGCACAGGTTCGCCTGGTGCACCAATTGCGACCATACTTGGAGAAGGAGGCTCTACTCACAGTCACTCATGCCCTTGTCACCTCTCGATTGGACTACTGCAATGCGCTCTACATGGGGCTGCCCTTGAAGAGTATTCGGAGACTCCAACTGGTGCAAAATGCAGCTGCGCGTGCTGTGGTGGGTGTTTCAAGGTACACCCACGTAACACCTATACTCCGCCAGCTGCATTGGTTGCCCATTAGTCTCCGGGTGCAATTCAAGGTGTTGATTATCATCTTTAAAGCCCTACATGGCTTAGGACCAGGCTATGTCCGGGACCACATTCTGCCTCATTCTTCCCTTCGACCGGTCAGGTCCCACAGAGTGGGTCTCCTTCAGGTCCCGTCAGCCAGTGTCGACTGGCGGGGCCTAGGGGGAGGGCCTTCTTGGTAGGGGCCCCTGCTCTCTGGAACCAACTGCCCCCAGAGATCCAAATTATCCCCACCCTGCTGGCCTTCCGAAAAGCCATTAAGACATGGCTCTTCCTGCAGGCGGGGTGAGTTTGAGACGATTTTATATCTGATGTCTCCCCCATGTATGTATGTTGTTTATATGTTTTTTAAACTGTTTTTTAAAAATTGCTTTTTTAATGATTTGTTTGGAGTTTTCATAAAATGTTGTACGCCGCCCTGAGTCCTGAGGGAGTAGGGCGGCATAGAAAAACTGCCAAATAAATAAATAAATAAATAAATAAATAAAATCACATTATAATTCAGGTGAAAAATTCAGAGACCATGTTTGGGTTTCGATATCTAACCTGAGGCAAGTGTAGCTATGATGCTCCCTGCATTACTAAGAGGATAAATACGGACAGGCTTCTCACACTGCATAAACCATATCTAATATTTTGGTTTAAGTTTGATGTTTGGACCTATTCACTATAGCTTATAAATCATGTACTGCATTAGCAATTTAGATAAGCAAGTCATGATTAAAACGATGACGTAACACAATGTCCTAGGCAAGATGACAATAGGTGTACAATACAGGAGCAACTAAGTCATGTTGCGCCAAATAATATAAATTTGGCAACAAAAAAAGTATATGTGGCACAGTGAACAATTTGGGATAGCCTTCACATTTGTTCTACGGTAATTACATTAGGTAACTAATCTTAATTATGCATTATATTGTTTTTGCAAACAGAATCCAAGCAGGTTAAAAAGCAATCTGTATGCTTAATTTTTTAAACATAAGAACTCTAAAAGTGGCAGCTGTGAGAAAAATGGTAATACTTGATGCTGACTGTCCTGAGTTCTGGGAAGGAATGCAGCCAAAATGTATGACAGCAGCATGATTGTAATTATTAAGTGAAAAAGGATTTGCACTGGTACCCTTAAGGAGGGAGAAACACAAATTCATCTAATGTAGAAATACTCAGGAAGGATTTCATCTATGTACAGCAACTCCTCCCCTTCCTATGAGTGGCTATAAGCAAAACCATCTTAGGAGAACAATTTCAAATTTTTATTATTTAAAGCAGCACTAGAATAGAACAAAATATTTGGCTTCAGAGTGTCTGAAAACCTTTACAAACTTTCTTTTCCACAAGTTCTTCACTCCCATTCTTCTCTCCTTCAGTGGACTTCCTCTTCTCTCCCTTCCCATAGCTCACAGGAAGAGAAACTTGTTCAGTGGGATGAGAAGCTGCAAACAAAATTTTGTTATTTATTTATTTATAGACTTTATATGGCCACCCATCTTAGTCAAAAGAATTTTGCTTTTTTATTATGGACTAATTTTATTATGGACTAATAAAATCAGTTCATAAAACACAATGTAAAAGTCACAAGGCTATACATAATTAACACATAAAATACCAGTACGTTAACTGGGCTCCACTAAAAACTGAGTGCCAGAGGAAAAAACCGCATATTCAAGATTTCCAAAGGACTAACAGGGCCAGTAGGAAACTTGAGTCCTGTGCTATGAAGCTTTCAAGGTGGAAGACAGGATCTTTAACTCCACTTGGAAAGCCGAATGTGGGCCAGTTCAACTCAAATAGCAGCAGTGTTCTGTGGGCATACTTTGATGTGCCCCAAATGGCATATGCTGCCACATTGTACGCTACTATTATTCTGTCACCTAATTATGCTTGGGTTTTTTCTTTACTTAGATTGGCTTTAATATTTTGAAATACAAAACCAAGGTTGTCACAAATTTTGATATTTAAAATTGAAGTAAAAAGGCCTAATTGTACACTACATGGAAATGCAGGCCAATAAAATAAAAGAACAGCTGCTTTAGAAAATGAATTTGGATCAACTGCATCAGGGAACATGCTGAACCCATTGCCCGATTGCTATTTCTCCACAAATATTGGTCTCAGGTAAATTTGTGTAGATATTTGTGGCCTCAGCAGCAGCAGAGTAGTAATCTTACCCTATTCAAGTACGTGATTAGTATCATAACAAAAACATGAACAGCATAGATATTCTCTAATCTGAAAAAAAGGAAAATTGTCACAGAGACATTTTACCCTTTCTTCTAGTATCATTTTAGACACATTACCTGTGTGCGTTTAGTGTAAACCACAGGTACTTAAACGGGTAACACTCAAGTGTAACTCTATTAGAGCAGTGTAATAAATAGCAAAATAGTAGTCATGCTTACCTGAGTTGCCACTGCTGGCAGGTGGGAGGTCATCAAATAGCAAAGAGCCTCCTGCTCCTAAAAAACCCCCACCAAACAAGGAAATACACAACCCTAGTCAGATCTCACAGTAAGTAGACTTTTGAGCAGTTTGATCTACAAAAAACCTCTGCTAAGCTTAAAGCTACTTAACATTTTATCCATTTTACATATGGCACTAAATTCAATTCATAAAATGAGGGGGAAAGCACTAGGACTGCAATCCTATACTTACTTAGAAGTAGGCCTCACAAAAATAGCTTTTAAATAGACATGGAAAAGATTACTTTCATGATCCATGTTAAAATATAGCTTATAAAAAGAGGCATAACTAGAGGTAGACAGAAATTTATTTTGGTCATTGACCAATAAAACTAACTAGAGGTATAAATTGTTAATTTAAGTCATAGTAAAATTTCTTAAAAAGTAAATTAATGATACTGATTAAAGAATCAGTATCAAAAATTGAAAAACTGATATGTCAAGCAGTATTGGTAATAATATAGGATGTAAGTAGGAGCTCTCTGTACCAGCCACCACAGGAAATGAAACTGGGATCTTGCAAAATATGTGTTACTCCAGCAACCAATGGCTTTCCCATAACAATATATATTTCTAAAAATTATCTGCCTATTTATATCTATCTCCATCTAAAAATATTCCCTTTAAGAAAAAGCTTCAGAGATAAATAACTATGGAGTAGTTATGGCTAGTATTTCTGTATGATGTTAGCTGTTCAATTACGGCACAAGGATAGAATTAAACAAAAGAATGGAAAACACAACCTAATATTCAGCTTTTGCTTTTGTACTACCTGTCTTTCTATTATTTATAGTTCCATTGTTGGAAAATAATCTTAGTTAAATCTAAATGCACAATAGAATGGAGTCTTGCTTAAGGACAGCAAAGTTAAGCTTGCAAAAATGTAAAAAGTAAAAAGGACTGGGTCAAATGCCTCTTTGCACCAATATGATGCAAATAAGAAGTCCATAGAGAATAAAGCAAGTGAAAAAGTTGGACCTAGCCAACAGAAAAACCCTATAGAGTCATTGCTGTATTTTTACTAGCAGCCAGGGGAACAAGTCTGCAAATTTCTAGCCATTCGGGCCAGATAAACCTATTAAATTCCCACACCCTCTAAGGGGAACTTTGCACAAGGATTCAACTATCTTGTGAAAGCAAGAGAATTCAAAGTAACACAAGACGCAGACAACAATCATACCCAAATCACTGCTGCTGATTGGAGGAAGATCATCAAAAAGCAGAGATCCTTTCTGTCCCTCTTTCTCTAAACAAAATCAAATCAAACCAAATAACAGAATAATCTATTAACATACAGGATTCAAAAATATGACTAGGGCTGCCAAATAGAACTACAAAAATTCAAAGACCGCCAAGCGACACCAAATAGTGAACACTTTCGGCATCTCTTTGTTGTCCTTTAGTGGGTGTTCAGTTTTTCACACATTACTTTTTACAAGTTTAAAATTATTATCATTATTATGGCAAGAGCAATCCTATCATCAGTTAATTGTCTCACCTTTCCAGCTATAAAACTGGTGGGAATGGGCTGTTCCTCAGGGTCTGGCTATTAGGCACCACCCGGGCTACTCAGCTGTTTACCTGCGCCCGCCAGAGGTCACCCCCGAGTGTCAATAAGAGACGCGTGGATTTCCCAGTGGGGTCACAGGCGCATGCGCGTTGACTCGCGCTTGGCAGTCTTAATTCGAAGCATTACAGTTCCGTACTCGAACGTCACAAGCCTCCTAGGGTCCTAGAGAGCCTCTCCTGCTCCCTCGGCAAGGGGGCGAGAGCGTGTAAAGGCCTCTTCAGTGCACGCGGGGAAGCTGCAGCAAGGCAAACACCGAAGGCTCCTGGGAGAGTGAAGCTGTCCCAGCTCGCCTGTTCCCTGCAGACTCGGGCCCACTCCTCCAACATGAGGGCCCGAGCCCCAAAAGAGACCCGCCACTCACCTACTGCTGCCACTGCCGGAGGAGTTGGCTCCGGAAGGTCCCCGAACAGATCCATCCAGCCCTAACGAGGCTGCAGCGGCACCGGCCAGCGCGAGCCGCTCCCTCCTCCCCCTCGCGCAAAGGCCGGTCTAGCTGTCAATCATTGGCGTCAGGGTGACTCAAGCGCCGCCCTTCGCTCTCAGGCCCTCAAGGCGATGGTCGCGCCAGAAGGGGCGTGGTCGAGCCAATCTTGGGGAGGTTAAAACCAGCGAGAGGGCGCGTTCAAGTGGCCGGAAGGGCCTGAGTCCGAAGACGCCTCTGAGTTGTTTTTGAGGTCTTATCTCTGTGGCCCCCAACAAAGGATGGCGGGGGTGGCCCAGCCGTTCTCGCTACTTCCGGGTCGGTTGCTCGGCGATCTCCTTCCAGGGCTTTCCCCTGGAAGAAAACCTGAGGAGGGCTGGGCCGCGGGATGTCTTCGGTGATCTGGTTCCCGCCAGAACTCGGCCTTCTTCCGCTTGGAGGGGGGGGGGGGCGCTGCAGCTTCTGGCGTCCGCAGTCCGCCGGTTTTGGTCCCGGTGGCTCCGAAGGTGGATCGTCTCGTACGTCTGGAAGACTCCCGGCCACCGCTCTAAGCCCCATAGAGAATGATTAGGTTATAGCTAGATATAATTGATAGATTAAAAACTCCCAAGTGTCACAGCTGCTGCCCGAGTAGCCCGAGCTTCCTGCGGGGCGGAGCAGAACGAGTAGCACTCAGTACTCTGGCTGGTCGGTTGTAGTAATAGAGGCCTCACAGCAGGTGATGATGTTACCGGACCTTTATGTTGGCCCGCAAAGTTTTATTTATTTTTATTTATTTTATTTATTTATTTTGTCAAACATGTACAGACAGTAGTTGTTTGTATAAACATAAGTAAAAAGTTCGGATAAAAGAGGACAGTAGGACAGGGATGGTGGCAAAATATTTTACAACCCACCACTGCTGTAGTCCCCATCTGCAGTGATCTTGAAGCCCAGGAAAATAAAATCTGTCACTACCTCCATTTCTTTCCCATAAGACGCACCGGAGTATAAGGCACACTTTAGTTTTGGGGGAGGAAAACAAGGAAAAAAGGCCTCTGCCTCCAAGCAATTTGCCAAACAGCAAACAGCACAGATGATATACACTGTTTGCTGTGTGTTTCTGTGCATGTGTGCATGTGACCCATAGAAATAGCAAAGAATTGGAGAAATGTACATTATGCCAGAAACTTTTCTTAAATGTAGTCCCACTAACTTTTCCCAATTATTTAAATAGATCTACTCCAAGGTAAGTCAAGGCTCAAACTTAACTGAGTGGCTCTGGATATTGCCCCCTAAGGACTATGTCAACTGTCCCTCCTTGGTTCGTGGGAGAGAAAAACTAACTCCCTCAGAACGGGTTCGCAATTTGGGGGTTCTCCTAGATCCACAGCTAAAATTAGACCAACATCTTACAGCTGTGGCTAGGGGAGCCTTTGCACAGGTTCGCCTGGTGCACCAGTTGCGACCATACTTGGAGAAGGAGGCTCTACTCACGGTCACTCATGTCCTTGTCACCTCTCGTTGGACTACTGTAATGCGTTCTACATGGGGCTTGAAGAGTATCCGGAGACTTCAACTGGTGCAAAATGCGGCTGTGCGTGCTGTGGTGGGTGTCTCAAGATACACCCACGTAACACCCATACTCCGCCAGCTGCATTGGCTGCCCATTGGTCTCGGGGTGCAATTCAAGGTGTTGATTATCATCTTTAAAGCCCTACATAGCTTAGGACCAGATTACCTCCGGGACCGCATCCTACCTCATACTTCCCTTCGACCGATTAGGTCCCACAGAGTGGGTCTCCTCCAGGTCCCGTCAACCAAACAATGTCAGCTGGTGGGGCCTAGGGGGAGGGCCTTCTCTGTGGGGGGCCCTGCTCTCTGGAATCAACTACCCCCAGAGATCCGAATTATCCCCACCTTGCTGGCCTTCCGAAAAGCCATTAATACATGGCTCTTCCTGCAGGCGGGGTTATGAGACAATTCACTTCTTAGGTCTCCCTCACGTATGTATGGTTTTTGTATGTTTTTTTAATAAATTCTTTTTTAAATTGTTATTAAATCTTTTATATTGTTTAGTGGTTCTTGACATGTTGTACGACACCCTGAGTCCCCAGGGAATAAGGCAGCATATAAGAACTCTAAAATAAAATAAAATAAATAAATAAATAAAGACAGGATTTAACTCTAATACTAAACAGGACACTTTTCAGACTATACTTGTACAGAGCTGTTAAAATTAATTAAAATTTCTGAAGTATACATTATTCTCTATTATTTAAAAGAAGATATAATAGCACTGGACCGCTTCAGAGCAAGCATTTATTTTAAAAAGCTTCTTTATTTTGTTAAGTTGTCTAGATTCACAGGGGTATCCAACCTTGGCAACTTTAAGACTTGTGGACTTCAACTCCCAGAATTCCACAGCCAGCAAAGCTAACAAAGCTGGCTGTGGAATTCTGGGAGTTGAAGTCCACAAGTCTTAAAATTGCCAAGATTGGAGACCCCTGGCTCTAGAACAATAATAAAGCAGTCTTTAAAAAATAAGTCTAATAATTTGAACATTCTACAGACATTTATAGTTATTCACTTACCCCCTTGCACCCAGTTCAGCAGAAAATAAAAATCTGCGTGTCTCTCCCAGCTATTTGTCTCTTTGCAGTTAGTTTCACTTTCATTTTAGCACGTGACAAATCAGCTGTAGGTCTGGAAGCTGCTAATGACTTGTTTGGCTTTACAGGCTCTTCCCTCTTTGCTGCAAGCAGGTAAATTGCTAGAAGATAGAGGGTGGGGGTGGGTGGGGTTACATTTGGTGTATAAGACGCACCCAAGTTTTCACCCTCTTTTTGGGGTAAAAAGGTGCGTCTTATACTCTGAAAAATAAGTTATTTGCCAGGAATTGAGAGGGCCAGATGCCATGATCTTAGTTTTCTTAATATTGAGTTTTAAGCCAACTTTTGCACTCTCCTTCTTCACCCGCATCAAGAGACTCTTTAGTTCCTCTTCACTTTCTGCCATTAGAGTGGTATCATCTGCATATCTGAGGTTGTTGATACTTCTCCCGGCAATCTTAATTCCAATTTGTAATTCATCTAGCCCCGCCTTTCTCATGATCTGCATATAAGTTAAATAGGCAGGGCGACAGTATACAGCCATCCCTAACTCGTTTCCCAGTTTTGAACCAATCACTTTTACTAAGGTGTAATTCTATTTCAGCATCTTAATTACATTACATACAGATTTTTGCTATGATGTGATGATGAACTCTTAAAATGGTTAGGAGAAATTTATGGAAATTATAGATTACTTCCAGTCTGTAGCAAGCTATCTGTATCCAACACTTTTCTGTGTATAGTGCACCTAGTTGTGATAGGTTGTTTAGCTCAATTATAGAAAGTTAACATTTCCTCAACCCTATCATATGGCAGGGAAAAAAAGCCTGTATGGCTGTAGATGGAAACTGAAAAAGAACTGGCAGAAATTCTGCTGCTAGAATTGAGGATTGAAGAAACGAAGAATTAACTAAACCAAATTCAGATTATATGTGGAGGCGTAATCAATTATTATGTAATCTGAATAAATTATGTCAGTTTGGAGAGATGTGGCCACAATCTAGACTATTCATGCTTTGGACAGCATATTATTTCAAACCACAGTATGATTTACTGTATCATTTGAACACAGTGTTAACCATTCCATGAAGTTTTTCCTTATAAATTGAAGGGATTATTTTGCAGCATATGTTTATTTCTGGTTACTTCTGGCCTTCAAATAATTTTTACGATATAGCAACTTTTGATTAAGAAAACAGTCAAAAACACAGCCTAGCCTTTGCATAAATGCCACATTTATTTCTTTAACTGAACAGTGCCTGAAGTGTACACAAACAGTTTAAGACCCTAATTTCCAACACTCATAATTTAAGACATCAAGAAAACTAGACTCATTACTTCAGTATTGTTATTTATACAGTGGTAAAGGGTGTTCCCACAGCAATCACGTATATACTGTACAAAGCAAGAGAAATAGTCTCCCAGCATTTGGAGATGGCATCACAGGAAAAACTCATGTAGACAAACTAGATAATGGAAGCACAGGCAAAATAAGAAAAATTAAAATAACTATAACCTCTGTTATACAGAAAGATCTTGATACTGAATCTCAGCTTATGAATGTTAGAAACCCTCCGTACTGTATATGCAATTGAATACACGACAGAAAAAGAGACAGTAATAGCATATTAAACAGTTAAATGTCTTGTGTTATAGCCGCAGGTTACCAGAGGTATGCAATTTCCTTATGGTATTTGTTATTCTTGGCTAATTATGTTCCTTTCATTTCTGTTGCTTTATGATAATATTCAAATCTATCATGCTGGATTAATCTACTGGAAGGTGATAGAAATTACTTCTGTATGAGATAAATGTCTCCCTTAATTTAGTGTGTGCAGGTGAACAAATAGAAAAACTGCAACCAGTAAATAAACATCAACCTCTAGCGTGTATATTTTATGGAAATGTGCGAGTTAGCACAATGCCATAGTGTTGTTTTATTACATCATGTTATAATAACTAATTTCCCTCTTGAGATTGCCATCTAGGATGTGGGACTATGAGAAAGAGTAGAGTTGAAAATTTATCTTGTTGCATTTCATGTTAAGAAGTTTCCTATTGATAAGACTCCCAAAATATTAACATAGTAGGGAGAAAACAAATAATAATTTTCTTTTCAACAAAGGCCTTGTTGTTAGTGGAACTAAGTACTTTGCAAAAACATTTTAAAAATTTACATTCAAACAAAGTCAAAGGGGTTACAATAAATCAACAGAGATTCATCTATTTCAGTTGAAGTCTAGATAGTATTTCTTAGCAGCTTGATTTTTTTCAGCAACGAATGAAGCAGCACCCTCAGTAATACAGAGGCCAAGAAAAATAATGTGCTGGTGATTAGGTCTTCACTACTCCATTATAAATAACAATCATTTGAAGATATTCACTCCAGAAAGCTACATCTTGCTTGATATATAAGTTGCAGTCAATTTGCTGAGATCAGAATTCACCAACTCATTTTTATCTATTTTTACATTCCGAGCAAAATATTTCTGCTAAGGGCTTTGGGTCAAACCTTTGATCTCTTAACTCAAACTCTCATGTTCTTTGTAGGTTTGCTGGCCCAAGAAACATGAAATAAAGCATCAGATCAAGCTTTGACCCAACCATCACACCATAGAAGGACATGCTCTTCAGGTTGGCTGACCTAAGGCATGCTCCACTATTAAATCTGTCCGCAATCCACTCGAGCATTTTTTTCTTTTTTTATTTTTTCAGTTCCAGTGCAGTTGATAGTACTTATTTATTGACTGCTTAATTTGAAGAGCTAAATATATACAAGCAAGAATAACTACTTCATTGTTATTATAATGAAATATCTGACAATTTCTGGTTTGTACAAGGAACTAAAAGACTTTTCAGTTACCTGATTTTGTCTCAATAATGATATCATTCTGATCCTTTTGATTTTTGCATCTCATGAACTGTGCTGGGTGGGAATAATATGGGCTCTATAGTGCAATACAGTATTCACAGAGGGTGCCATTTAGGGAAGTTTTGATACAGAGTATATGCTCAAAAAGAACAAACTTTCCTAACTTCTGTAAGTTTCTCCTTTATTTAAAAGAGTGCATTACTTTAAGATGACTAAGCCTGCAGTCTTCTGCACACTTACCCAAGAGAAAGCCCCATTGGACATCGTGAAACTTGCTAACTAGAAATCATTTGCAGGTTGTACTAAGTGTGGTTGTTTCTCAGAGGAAGTATGCCCAAGTTCAGATGCCTTCCTCAAGTTGGCTTCCAGCAGCTAGAGATTTTAGGAAACCTAAATTTCAACACAGCTCATTTGCTGTTTACAAATTAGGTTTTATTTGGTCTAATTAAATAATTCATTTGGTGGGTGATAGGCCACATATTAATAAGAAAGCAAGAATCATCATTAAATGAAAAACAGAATCGAATTTCCATGAGATACCGGTAATTTAATGTTTAGATTTAGCATGCTTCCAGAATTAGGATAATATATAGTGCCAGAAAATAATTGTTTCTCACTGTAAATTATAACCTGAAGCACAGTGGACTTTCTACATTGAAATTCTACTTTTTCTATAACAAAAGGCTACTAAATTCCATTTACTGATCATCTGTCTTACCTATCTATCTTGTCTGTCTATTACCTATCTTTAACATCAATCTATCATTATCTCAGGATCAGAGTATGGGATTTTTAAAAAAAATTCAATTATTTACTACAAAAATGCTCTAATGCAACTATTTAAATATATAGCAAAGTATCCCAAATCTTCTAATTAAATAGCTAAACTCTGGGTCATAGATTTTAATAAAACTTCCTTTTGAGAGGGAACAAGTATCTCACAGCTTCCTTTGAAAAGTTGTTGCAAATGGAATAACCAAGAGCAGAGTTGCTTTAGATAAGTGGTTCCCAATCTGTAGCTTAGTGAATGTTAGGTGATACCTGGCATGGATACCAAAATGAAAATTCTTCAAATCTAATAGCAGAAGGTTAATTAGTTCACCAAATTTTGGCACATTTACCCCAAACTTCATGGTATGATTTCAGCCATTTTTAAAAAAGAAAAACATTTAATTTTGAAGTGTTCTGGATTATATAAGGGCCATGTCTTCTGGTGCCCACAAGCATTACAATGCTAGTCCTTGACTTATGTGGTGCTACCCAAAACCATTGCTAATGTAGTATCTGTGTAAAGGAAAACATTGGAAACTATTGTTTTAAATTAAACATGCATTAATCTGCCTTAGTTTTTTTTTAAAAAAACTAAATGAATAACAAGGGTTAAACGACAAAACATATTGAAAAAAGGAACTGCACTAAAAAAGATAAATTGGCCTTGCGGTGAGAAATACAAAAATGAAAGGCATTCCCAAATGTCAATCTCCTACCTCGGTGACAAATCTTCCTAACTCTCCTAATTTAGATAGTTTTCCCAGCCAGCACAGCTTCAAATAGATGTTACTGCTTATTTATTCCTTTCCCTAAAGTGTGATTTTCTTCAGTTTAAGAAAAAAGGCAGCACCACCACTAGAAAAACACAAGGTTTACCAGAGGATGACTTTGTGGTGTTAATTCCTCATTAAATGTGAATGAACAGGACATACACAATTTTACTGTAAACACATTGTCTGGAAGCAGCTTCAGGCTGGAAAGCTGAAATGAATAAAACTGCCTATCAAGGCTGTTTTTAAAGTCATGATTATAATTCTTTGCTATTTTGCAAACACAAAGAATAAATAATGAAGATTAAAGTAAATAAAAGTGTCACTTGACAATCTCTTAAATCTTCTCACTGAATGGGCAGTAAAAATACCTTTCTTGTGCATTTAAATTAGGGTAACACATTCTGTCCAGTTGTCCCAACCTAATTAGTGTTTGATCAGAATTAAGAACTAGTGCTAAGAATAGTTCTTAAAAGAGCAAGACAAGTGTTTACGTTAGGTAAAAGAATGGAAACCTGGATTCCTCATAGATTTGCTGAACTACAGCTTCCAGCATCTTTCATCATTATCTATGCTTCAGGCAGTAGCTGGTAGCTGCAGTTCAGCAATGTTTGGAGGGGTCCATGATTCTCAATTTTGACCCCAGATCAGTAAGAGATTGGATCTACTAGGCTTTGTCCTATAGATGTTTAAGAATGGAGTTTCTTGAAAGAAAGAAATGCTATTTTAAGAGAGTTAATCAGAAGGAAATAAATAGAAAATCTCACAATTATATAGTGGCTGTGTTCAAACACCATTAAGTCATGGTTTACAGAATAAATCAGTTAACTAATTTTATACAGCACACCAAATCATAAAACATCAACAATCCACATTTTCTGGATTCACACAACAGTGTAAGCTGAAAAGAAGCAATTGGCTTGATAATGTTGTATGAACCCAGCAAGTATCTTCCAGCCAGAGACTACAACATTATAATAGGATTCTGGAGTTATTCCTGCTGAAACCTTTATTTTTGTACCTCTGGGACACTTTTGCCAATCCACTGAATCTATGCCGAAGGGATTGTGACATTCTTGCCTTCATATTCACACATATCACATCACATGCACATGAAATTCAAACAGTATATCCTTAAACAAACTTTCATCTGGGCATCACACAGAGGACCAATGGATGCAACAAAAAAATGGGAGACAATGAAACCAAAGTGTATCCATGCTGTGCAAATCAAGATTCACTATTAGTGAAATATGCCACATTCCTAAGAACATACATTAAGAAAGGCTGGGGATCTTCAGAGGTTTGCCGAAGGTTGGCTTACATAGATACCCATTTTATTAAAAAACAAACAAACCAAAAAGCAAGAACCGAGATAAAACACTTTTGCTTTTAAGATTACTTTAAAAATTTAATAAAAATGAAAATATCTTCTTCAACTACTTAGTGCTAGGGATTGATTTATTTTTCAGTGTCTATGCTTTGGTCAGCTTCATTTTCCAATTGGTCCATTCCACTTGGAATTCTAACACTTGAAAAAGAAAAAGAGAAGCAGCGAGATAGGTATATTTTGAAGGAGATTTTTAACCGCTTTACTTCCTATAGTGACAGAAAGGCATACCCTTTCCTGCATAAAGATCCCTTTCATCTTTGCTATATTCCCACTGAATTCTCTAAATCTACTTTTCTCAGAAAAGAAAACAAACTATCTTTTTCAGACAATCAGTTTTAAGTGCAACCAACAAATAGTAGTTCTTTCTCTGCTGTGGGAAGACTAGACACCATGTCTTGAGTTTGCACTGCGTATATCGCCTTCTGTCAACCCTTCTCAAAGAGCGCAGCCATACTCTTTCAAATGGCTATATTACACCATAATTAAATATTATCTATGACATGGCTAATGAGAAGCATTCCGACTTCTCCCAGTCCTGCTAGCTTGCTTTCATCTGGTATCTTCCACACATGTAGAGCTACTCTGACCATGTTGACAGGGTAATCTGGGAACTACAGCCCTAACTCAGTGAAAGGGCAGTTAGGGTAGAGAAAAACTGCTCCATGCCATGAATAATATTTGGCAACAGGGAAAGGATTAAGCAGCTCTCTCACCAGCATTTTCTTTTTAGGAACAGCACATGTTCAGTGCCAGCTGTTCATCCGTATTAAGACAAGGTCAGTGCTTGCTATACTTCCCTCTTCATGGGCTCTTTTTTAATTAATGAAAAGCAAAATTCTGGGAGGAAAAGAATACTGGGGAGGGGGACCTGCTTAAACCTTTCCTTCACAAATTATTCTGCTTGGAATATGTGGTGCTGGCTACCAGCTTGACTGACTTCAAAAAAGGGTTGGACCAATTCATAGAAATAGTGGGGATTGGTGGCTATTAGCCTTTATAGCAGGGTGACTGCCTCTGAAGGCCATCTTCTGGGAGACTGGTGGGGTTCCTTGTGCAGTTGGTTGGCCACCATGAGAACAAGCTGCTGGACTAGACTGGCCAGCAGGTCACTGCTTATGCTCTTGTATGTATTTACAGCTTCATTTTATCCAACAGAAAAATGTAAGCCCCCCTACAAGGAAAAAAGGCAGCAGAAAGGGGGGGGGGAACCCTGCTTCCTCTATTTTTTGTTGCTGTTCCTTTGCCTTCAGTCACAGCATTTAAAAAACAAAAACTGTGTGTTAGTGGAGGGGAGCCGGTAAAGAGGGGGAGAATGTTGTTAATTAAACAAACTGGAATGTCCAGACAACAAATGCAGCTTGAAAAGAAAATAAAGACAGCCACATAAAACAGAGATGGAGTCTTCTTGCATCACCACCCTGGCTCCTTTGGGTATCTCTTCCTTTACCAAAAATGCAGTCCAGCATCAGGAATATGCATAAGTTAGGGGAGATCCCGAAACATGATTAACAGAATGCATATTATTTTCAGTGAAGTAAATAGAAATAAATACTTTATAAATATAATCTCATACTACTCTTTCTCTATCAAGTAATTTGTAAAATGTCAACAGTAAGTAACGAATTAGCAGCACATAATTCTATCACTTTTATCTCTTTAAATAGCATTAACGTTCACTCTTGCAAATTCCTATCTTTAAATTGAACAATTGATTTAGGAATTTTAAAAAAAACCAGAAGGAAAGAAAAAAAGCTCTTGCTTTGTTAGTAGTCATAAGCCACCCAATAAAGAGGAGTGGAAGATCACATATGTGCAAGAATTCCAGGGAATACTACCCTTTTAAAATTACACAAGGGAAATGAGTTTGCTCAATGAAGCTGTAACTCATGATGGATCACTCTGTGGCACAGGCATCTGAGGAGATGAATGACAGGAAAAAATCCAATTTTCAGATGGGGATCTTCCAACAGCACCCATTATTTCACTTTTCTGGATTTTTTGAGGTGGGCAGCTCTTTTAAGTTAAATTCTTGCCTGGGTTGTTGTTCGTCTTGATAATTTGGATCTGTTGGAGAAGCCAAAATAGAACAAATGTAAAGACTTGAGGGGAACAAATAGGAATTACGCTTCAGACTTCCACCCAGGTGCAGGAATCTCAACTAAATCAGAGATTGCACATCTGTAACAGTAGTATAAATGAACTAGTTTACTCTCCTTTTAGAAGAGCCTTTTTCAATTGGTTCCTTCCATAATTTTATACCAGCTATCCAGCAAGTCTATTGGGAGCTGTTTGTGCAAGACATAGAAGACATCTTTGGAAAGTCATTCTAAAGAGGAGTCCTCTAAGGCATTCAGTTACCTTATTGATCCAGCCAGGAGAGGGTTAAATGCATACAGCCAGTCATGCATGTCTTTATCATTGCTTGCTTGTAGCAGAATTCCACGATGTTCAGTGCACACTGCAAAAGTGTTAGGGGTCTAAACCAAGTAAAAAGTTGTTTGTTAGGCTCATTCATAGAAGAACAAGATGACTGCAGTATATAGTCACTGCAACTATAATGACTAGAAGTTACAGTAATCAAGCCATGTGAACCCAGATCCATATTTTCCATGCATACAGTCTTAACAATCCATATTGCAACAGTCCTGGCTCTGAAATATTGGCTGCATATGTTATTTTGCTAATATGGAACTTGCAACCCACATTAATCAGAATGGGTTTTGTTATTTGTTCTAATCCCCAAAAATCCATTCATCAAACTATTTATTGATATATTTATTATAAATATAAATTTTATAAATAACTTAAGGCAGCAAACATATCCAATACACCTCCTCCTTATTTTCTCCATAACAACTACCCTGTGACGGGAGTTGGACTAAAAGAATGCCTAGCCGAAGGTCAACCAATCAGCTTTCATGGCTAAGACAGGATTAGCACTCTCAGTCTCCTGCCTTCTAACCTGGTGTCTTAACCAGTAGGCCAAACTAGCACTTAAGTGGTTACTATCACTTTAGCAGTATGTTTATCTGATAGTCTAAATAATCATCTTGGCCATAGTGCTTTTCTGCCTTAAACCCTATTTACAGTGATGCCAAAAACAGCCTTACTATAGTATTTCCTAGAAAGGGAAGTAAAGAAAGCAACCTGTTGTGGGGACACTTATTTGAACAAAGTTTGCTCTTACTTTTAGCATTGCCTGCTGGTCTTCACTGTATTCCACCTGAGCTGATGAGAGATTGAGGACTGCTCTCTCCACAGAATCTTTGTCGTTGTTGTAGATGTAGACATAGGGGCGTCTCACAACCACATAGCGCTTCACCCACCCATTTGTATGGGGTTCCAGAAAGTGTAGGTAGCCTTTTCTGGAGACAATAGGGCTGTAGAGGAGACACATTGGCATCCCACTTAGTAATTACATACAAACTTCACAGTGTGTGCTCAACAATCAACCCTATGAAGCAATTTTGTGGTCCCTGGCACATCTGGAAGACTGACGGTATGGGTCAATATAATTGGAATGAGATTATTCCTCTGATAATCTGGTCCAGCTCCAGTAGTGGGTTCTAAATGCTTTTGCTACTGGTTTGCGTGCGCAGTTGCGTGTGTACACAACACTTCTGCGCATGCGCAGAAGCGTCCCGGGTGGACGGGCGGAGTCTCCCACTGCTACCGGTTCGGAGAACTGGGCAGAACCGGGAGCAACCCACTACTGTCCAGCTCATAATGATTGGAATAAAATTCACAGTTTTGGCCAAGTTGCTAATTGTTCCACTTGCCCATAGTTTTTACCTGACCCGAATCTCTTGAATATCAGGAACCAATAGGCGTTGGATTTCCTTATCATCCTCAGGCCCGCAAACAGGGGATTTCTTCTTCTCTCCTTCGATGGTGAGCTCAATTTCAGGACTTTCTACTCTGGAAGGGAGCTGGAGAGTTCTGCAGAGAAAAAGCAGGTTTATCACTTCAATTACATTTTGACCAATGGCCTTTATTTTTCATAGTAAAACTATGTACCTTTGATACATAAACAACCCTGACATTTTTAGCCTTGCCACCTTTCTTACCTGGCTTCTGTAGTACTATAATGGCCTTCAATCAGGGATGGACAAGTTGAGGAGGGAGTCAAAGTTGCGCTACCAAGGCCTGACATGGAGGGGTCTCTCAGCAGAGTCACTGACATTTCAGATAGCTGGGTATAAAAAGAATCTGTCACTGGATATGCTTGTCTGAAAACAAATATCTCCAAATCTTGGTTGCATGCTTCAGCATTTTTGCAACTATATATTCAGGACCTTCTCAGAAAACAGGCACCCTAATGTCTACAAATTATACTCAGTTATCATTTATTCTGCTAAAGCAGTGGTTCTCAACCTTCCTAATGTTGCGATCCGTGACCCGCCCCCTGCACTACCACCGCGACCCACCACGCCGCCGCACCCACCACCGTGATCCCCGCTGCCATTTGGGTTCTTTTACCCTCTGCGCCTGTGCAAAGCGTTCTGCGCATGCACAGAGGGTAAAAGAACCCAAATGGCGGCGTCCGGGCAAAGTCTCCCGACCCCTGTGAAAGGGTCGTTCGACCCCCAAAGTGGTCGTGACCCCCAGGTTGAGAACCGTTGTGCGAAAGGGAGTACATGCAGTAGAAGACAAAAGTTTAGGACGGACATCAGAATGAAGTTAGAATAAGCCCTCTAGGGCAACTTGTAATTTGTTCCACAACACAAAGTAGAAGTTCAGGCTGAGAACATTTCAGATCTGGTGAGATTCCATCATTTCACAATTATCAGAATTTGATATTTTACTGTATATAGGTTAGATTCCTTTTTTGCCCCAAAATCCAATGTATCCCGAGCTAAATGTATTAGCTTTATTTGGTACTCTGGGAGTCAATTCTGAAACAGATTAGGTTTTAAAATCGGGGGGGGGGTAATAAGACTAATAAATAGGTATGAAAGCACAGAAGGTATTTTACCTTGCTCTCACTTGCACTGACACACACATGGCTATGGTTGTACTCTCTGTTAAAAGTGTGCGTAAGAAGGCGCAAGCACTGCAAAAAAAAATGGAGAAAGAGAAAAATGAGTTTTGATTCTGATGAGAACAAAAATTAAGTATATAGGTAATCCTCTATTTACCATCACAATTGGGTGGCTTTGGAGGATCACCACACCACCTGACTTGATTTTGCATTTATAACAATCATAAAGTGATTCACCACTGTCATTAAATAAATCATGTGGTCATTAGGCAAATCCAGCATCTCCAATGGGCATTTTTTGCCATTTTCTATCAAAAAGGGTGGGGGGCAAATCATAGTCACATGACCATGGAATGCTGCAACTGGTTGTAAATGTAAGATGACAAGTGCCTCACATGACCATGGGGGTTGGGGCAGCTTGTCGTTTTACAACAGTCAAAAGTGATTTACAGGTTGTCAAGCACTCTTTCCGAGACTGTCAAACTTTGGTCATTAAACCATTCGACAAGTAATTAAGTGAGCACTACCTGTAGCTGAACAAGTTTGGATAACTTTTATTCCTATGGACAGTCTTCCTGCCTTTCTGTCTGCCTCTCAATCTATATGTCTCCCTCCTTTCTCTCCTTCTCTCTCCAAGAGCAGCAAAGATTAATAAGGACTCCAATCAAATGTTCAACACTTTGAAGAAGTGGGGGAAAGGAATAATTTTTGTAACGGCACAAAACAAATATTTATAACTGATGATAAAAACTAGTGCTGCTGGAAATTACCACCATCTACCTGTATTGTAGAAATCTACAGATATTCTCAATGGGCCTTCGAATTAAGGAAATGCTCTTTTCTGAGAAAGCTTTCCTGCTAAGAAATGTTATTTCTTCACTCAGAAATGACTGTTATTTTTCAGGAAAAAAATACTATTGGAACTTGCAGAGAATATGCAGATGCCTTCAGAATGCAGGTACAAAAATACCCATCGGATCATAGACTTAAAGAAAATATGAAGCCAACTTTTCCAGCCCTTTCCCAGCAGATAGGCACATTCCATATTCTATACCTTGACTGCAAGTTCTTTCTGTCTCTCACTAGGAATATCAAGAGGTAAAGGCCTCCCTTCTGGGGTACCATCTGCAGAGATTGGAGATGAGACATAAGATGTGCTACGGGAATCAGAATCTTCACTGGAGCTTGAGGACAAGGAATCCAGACCTAAGCGCTGAGTTGTCTCCAGCTTCTCACGCAAGAGTAGATAATGTCTTGTTTTCTCAACCTATGGAAAGAAATGCGAGTTTGCTATTGATACCTTCCATTATCAGAAATGGCCATGCCAGGTGGAGAATTGTGGAAGTTAGAATCCATACATCTAGAGGGCACCCAGGATGGGGAAGAGTATTTTAAGTATTTTACTCTACATCAATCTACTCTTGCCACCTAGCCCATTAGTTGGGCAGGACTAAGTTGATGTGAAACTGTCAGTTATCTTACTTCTTGTAGAAGACTCAGTTTTTCCAGTTCCCACTGATGATCCAAGATGAGACTATCACTACGGGGTCGCCACCCAGCTAAATTCTCTTCTCCTCGTACGTAGGCCACAGAGGTGTCCAGCACACGCCTTCGTCTCCTTTGCATACCTACAGAGGAAATCTTTATTCAGCATAGCTGTGTTCTATAAGCACATGCAACACACTCATATTTTGTAAGTTATAGCAACAATTAAGTCTTGCCTTCTAAAGCTATATCCCTCTTGTTTAAGTATAAGCCCAAAACCTCATGGAGACCCTTTCATAAAGACAAAACTTTTTACCTGGACTGCCAGCATCAGCAACTCGGCAGAGGCTGAGCTCATAGACCCCAGTCACACGGTTACTGTAGCAGAAAGTGAAAAACAGAACAAGCTAATAAAAGATACACCATTCTTATGAATATGTTACATTCAAGGAATCATTTTACTCCACCTCATCTTTAGGGAATTTTAATGTTAAGCTGAAAGTTTTATCTGGAGCCTAACAGCCCTTAGTTAAGACAGTGAACATAACATAGTTAATGTCTACGAAAAAATACACCTACAGCTTCCATGTCAGTTGATCAGGAGTATATTCTTTATCCTAATAAGATGTGCTTGCCTTCTGGCCTTTCTTACCTTTCTGAAGCTCGAAGGCTTCCACTTCCAAAAAGGTTGCGGATTGATCGAGAAGCAGGGAGTTTGGCATCTCTGGAGTAAAAGACCATACAAAAATCTTTGGTGATGACAGCAGGTTGGGTGCAGTTCTCCATCTGAAATGAGAGCATAATCTTATTATAATGTCAGGCCTGAAGAATCAGAACCACACATTAAGCTCCAGTTAAGTTGATTTATACATAAGATTTTAGTCAACTAATGGACTAAACTGGTGCTAGATAAGAGTTAATTAAATTCAAGAGTGGCGGGACTTGGACTGTTTATGGGAATGTAACAACTCCAGGTTAATTCCTCTCCACTCTGACCCCAGGCTCTGTCTCTCCTTCACATATAGTGATTTTTTTAAAAAAAAACCAAGCTTAAACTGGTGATTACATTTCTATATCTGTGTAATTTTCTTGCATTCCTACAAGTTGATTTGTTATTGTCTTTTTTATGGGATTTTGGAGGGAATATTGAATCCAGCCCACATGCTTCACTTTCATAAAGTTCCTAATCTGATCTGGCCTCAGTAGCTTTCTCAGCATCACCCAAGGCTGAATATCATTGGTAACGAAGTATTAAACGCTATCTCAAATCATTCTATATTCCTGGTTATATGTATGCAGAAACGGGTGGACTTGGATTATGAGGTTATACTTGGCATCATACAAATTTTGAAACATAGCCTTGCAGATGCCAATGTGGATCTGACAATTGCACAGAGAGCATTATGAAGGCGCTGATAAGTCTTGCCTCAATATAAGCAGAGAGGGTCATGTAGATTTTTTCTCTGTAAGGGGTAACACGGTTCAGGAGCAAAGAGTTATGCATGGAGCTATCCCACGCAGCTTCAAACTGGTAGAAAGTCCTGCAGCGGAAAAAATAAAATACCAGATTAATAAAAGACTATAAATTATTCCAAAACACTATTAATAGGAACAAAACACAAACATGCACAAATACACGCATACATACACACTTACACACACACACACACATAGATCTGTCTGAAAGATGTAGCCATACTGGAGTACTCTGGCCCGAAATATAATATCTTGTTTGAAAGGCAAAAGTGAAAGCATCACTGGGAATTCTCTCAAGGAAGGTCTTGGATATATGATAATTATTTTTTTAATGGCCCCATATAGATAGAAATGATTTCGGAAAGGAGAGAAGGTGACAGAAAAACAGGGGAAGAGGAAGGCAGCACTTGAAAAGGGAGTTACATAAACATGGGTCATTAAACAATAAACAGGATTAGAGCTGAGAGTATACCAGACAGAAATAGCACCCACTGATCCATACTTCTGACTAAAGGATTCTAAGCAATTGTGAGATCTACTGACTCATTCTTATTTTGGAACTGTTTTTATTTAGATAGCTGCCCATTTCACATAAGGAGGCTCCGGGCAGCCTATAATGAAACTGATTATTTACATATATTATAAAAAGAATTAAAACCATTCAATTATTAAAATCAAGACTTTGGGGGGGGGAGGGGGTAAACTAGGAATGCTATGCTTGATGTAGCCACAGTGTGGGTTCCCTACTATCAGGGGATCCTCAGACCTCGTGAAAAAAAAACACCCACCATGTTTTGAAGGCTTTCTGGAAGGACAGAAGGGTTGGGTTCACTTAAGAGGGAATGAGGTTCCACAGGGCAGACCCCACAGCCTCCAGGCACCAGGACATCATCAGCATCACTTAGTATGCCAGGAGCAGGGAAGCACATTTGAACATCATCACCTATTAATAGTCCCTCAAGAATGATCATAAGTCACTTTTTTTCCCAGTGCCGTTGTAACTTTGAAGGTCATTAAATCAATCAATCAATCAATCAATCAATCAGAATAGAGCTGGAAGGGACCTTGGAGGTCTTCTAGTCCAGCCCCCTGCTCAAGCAGGAGACCCTGCTTATTTATTTATTTATTTATTTATTTATTTATTTATTTATTTATTTATTTATTTATTTATTTATTTATTTATTTATTATTTATTATTTATTATTTATTATTTATTATTTATTAATTATTTATTATTTATTATTTTTTATTATTTATTTATTTATTTATTTATTTATTTATTTATTTATTTATTTATTTATTTATTTGGTGAGACTTATATACCGCCTCAAAGTGCAAGCACTCTAAGCGGTTTACACCAGTAAGCAATGTATATTTATATTGCCCCCAACAATCTGGGTCCTCATTTTACCTACCTCGGAAGGATGGAAGGCTGAGTCAACCTTGAGCCGGTGAGATTTGAACCGCTGAACTGCTGATCACAGTCAGCTAAAGTAGCCTGCAGTACTGCACTCTAACTGCTGCGCCACCTCGGCTCTTGACAGATGATCTCAACCAGTGATTTTATGTAACTGTTAAACATGTGTGGAGAGACCACCAAAATCTATGGCACCCACATAGTTGGAATACAGGGTGAGATCTCTCATTACCAATCAACACCAACTGTTATCAGACCCAAAGGAAGGAAGAGAATCAGCAGAGTATATTTCTATCCGTTTTCAACCCCATGGTTGATGGTATCTGTAGCCACTGCGATGCCCAGGATGGATGCACCCGCATCCCATTTCCACCAGAGATCATACAAAAATGCAATTTAAGATGCCATCTAAAAGAGAAAGTGGGGAAGAAGCAATACACTTAGATAGCAGTTGAAAAAGATCCTTCCTTGATATAGAAATAACTGGTCATTTAAAGTATTGCCTAAAGCACTCCAAGGCCACATCTCTTCAGTCAAATCTGTTAAAATAAATAATATTTCTTCCATTGGAAGGAGATACTAATTTTTGGCAAGCATAATCAGAAAAAAGAAGGAAGAAGTGAGGATGCTCAGTATTGCTTTCAATTCTACATCGCTAGAAACATTTTCAGTATTACCTTGGCAGAGGTTTGTTACAAAGTGCTTGCAGCTAATTTACCCGTTTTTTTTTTCACATAACAATTTTCAAAATTGTGGACTATTATACCTGTAATCCTTAGTGTGAAAAATATGTTCTGCACAGTAGATATTAGTCCAGAAGTTCTCAAACTTTGCTGTGCCATTCATGATAAATGAATTTATGTGACCCATCGTGAATAAAACTAATGCTTTCAAAAAAACAGTGACTAGATAATTTAAAATCCAAACTTTTAATGAGAAGAGTGAGCTTGCTTAAATTTGGCTTATTCCTGTACTCTGGGTGTTATAACTAAGACAGTCACTCTCATTTCTCATTCCATATTTGAATATCTGCTTATTATAGCAACCTTCACTATACAAACCATCGCATTTATATATGAAAGTTGGAGCCCACTCAAGCTGTGCAGGTAGTCCTTGACTTACAACAGTTCATTTAGTGACCGTTCACAGTTATAACGGCACTAAAATGTGACATGAGCATTTTTCACACTTACAACCGTTGCAGCATCCTCGTGATCATGTGATCAAAATTCAGGTGCTTGGCAACTGGTTCATATTTATGACCGTTGCTGTGTCCAAAGGTCACGTGGTTATATTTTGCCACCTTCTGATAAGCAAAGTCAATGGGGAGGCCAGATTCACTTAACAACCGGGTTACTAACTTACCAACTGCAGTGATTCACTTAACAACGGTGGCAAGAAAGGTTGTAAAATGGGGCAAAACTCACTTAACAAATGTCTCACTTAACAACTGAAATTTTGGGCTCAGTTGTGATCATAAGTCGAGGACTACCTGTACTTCAGGCTTTCCTGTCTGTATTACTTGGACAAGCCAACACTTAGCTTATTTAGGCATTCTATAAGCATAGCACCCTATAGTGCTATGGAATATTATGCCCCTTCAGAAATCCAGATTTCCATAAAGAATAAATTCCATGGCATACTAGCTGCTCTGGTCATGTTGGAATACCCAAAGGAGGTCACAATTATGCTAATTAGAACACACACCCAATTTTCCACCTATCCCCTTTCAATCACATTTTCACTTACAATGGTTTTTCCCTTGTGAAACATGCTTGGTTCAATTTTTTATATAAATATATACCAGGGGCCATTTCAGAAATTACTTTCCAAACATGATCAAAATACTGGGACTTTTTCTCTCTCTCTTCTCCCTTTCTCTCGTTTTCATCTGAGCATCCTCAAGTTTTAAAAATATTCTGGCATTCCACTATCACAGCTCACCAACATTCAGTATCAACATAGTCAGAAGCCTCTTTAATAATAAGAGACACCAATCCACCTGTTGGGAGATAATTTATTAACAATAGATCTATTACTAAGAACAACAGTTGACTCTTGGTAAAGAGGATCTGAGTATTGGTTGATGCACAATTAACTACCCCATTCAACACATATGACATTTTCACAGACATTTTGCATTTTGCAAAAACCAAAAGAGCTAAGTTCACTGAGACACGAGCAAGTCAAAGACAAATTCCAAAAGGAAGGAAACAAGTTTAGGACAGGAAGAGTGTAGAAGTGAAGAAAAAAGGAGGGAAACCAGGAAGAGATCAAGCAAGGGTATGAGAGAAAAGTGAGACAAAAATACCTAGTGTCATTTCCAAGTGAAATGCTATAAGTGGAAGGCAACCCAAGACAAACACACGTACAGATACACAAAAAAATTAAAATGTCAGAAAGCATTGTTTATAGGTGTCTGAGAAAAGCTACCCAGAGAGGAAGCTACACAGGGATGCATGAAGATTTGAAGAGACTAGCCATAATTAAGTTACAATACTGTTCTCTCTTAAATCTCTTAGTAGAAGGACATGTATACAATAGGAAGCCCAGACTGTTGTTTTGGATATTTCCCTCTTGTTTTCTAGGTGAAAGTCTAATAGTCCTGTGATTCAATTAGATTTTTTTAAATCTATTTTATCTGTAGATTAGAAAATCAAGGAAATTTTCATTAACCAGGTTCTTATCAGAATTGTGATTTCCAGTATGAGAATTGGGTTTCAGTTTCTCCCAACCTATTGCTTTGAAGACATGTAGGGATTACAGCTCTCTGAATCACTTGGCAGCCTGGAGTTGTAATCTTAGCACATCTGGAATGCATGAAATTTGGGGAGGCTGTGCTACAATGATTTCATGAAGATAAGATTTACAGGAAAAAACCCTTTCAGTCTATAGTACTTCCTTAAAAAAAACTACAGCTTCTCTTAACAGTACCGAGCAATGATACTGTATTGAGAGTATTCAGCAACTTTATTTTATCAAGTCAAGCTTCAGTATGCCCTAGTCATCAAGAAGGAACAAGCAAGGTGTTCCATGCAAAAATGCTATAGTAAGATGAGAAGAAATATAGCAATAAATAAATCCAAATGGCTCTGAAAAAGGAAGTCCTAAATTAGAAATATTCATTCTAATAGTTATAAAATAATCCTTTCTCAAAAGGTAAAAGCCATATCAACTTCATCTTCCAGATGACCATCATAGAAAGTCTGATGTAGACTTTGTTGTATAAACCCACACCATATAAGAAACCATTAATGGAAACCAGTTCCATCATGGTGCCTGGAATAGGCAACAGAAACTCAGTTCAAATTGGCAGAAAACTGCAGATGAAGGAACAAAAATACTGGCACCAAGGCAGGAAATGCTTCTAATTTTAGTGAATTGAGCCATAAATCACAGTGGCCACACCTGTCTTGTCTGATTTATCCATGGTATTTTCCAGCCAATTATCTTTAATGACACTTTTAGTACCAAATTTTTAAATCTGAATGATTAATTAGGAGACACTGCAATAAAGTTATAATTCTTACAGTGACCTCATACATTAAGAACATAGTTACAGTAATTGCATACTGACTTGCAACTAAAGTTGATATTTTATCCTTATTTATTATATTTTCTATCACTGACATCTCTAAAACAAACATATGCTAAGTCTTAAGTCTAGATTCCAGAGAGCAAAATAGGCCTAATTCAAATATTAGACTAAACTAAATCAACCAGACAATTTTTCTTTCCATGTTCCACATTAGCTTTCCTTGTTTGATTTTAAATTCTTCAGCAAAAGAAGTGAATCATAATACTGGGGTTAGGGAATAGAGAAATGTTTGAAGAATTACTTACATTTTACATCACAACCTAGCTCTTTTGATCCTGTTCTCTAGCCTGGCATAACTTTCCTCCTTAACATAGTGTGTCTCCAATGTATGAGACTGCAGCCAGTGAGACCAGCAGGATCTTGTCAGTATTTAAAGAATTATATTCAGTAAATTCCAATCTTCCTAGCATGCAGAGTTGGCAATTTTATTGGCTCCTTGGGATGCTTTAATAGCTAATCATTGTCACAGTCCAAGTCATGCAATCCATTTGATACTTGAATTTGTACAGTTGCTTCAGACTGCATTTTGAACAGTTTTTGCACCCACATCTGACTGAAGACTGCCTAGGAAGCCTGTTAAACCCCTCCCCCTCCATTGATGGCTCTTTCACACCATCCTGGGGTTACCCTAATCTAATCTCTCACCCCCAGTCACACAGAACACAGCATCTCATGAAGCCTGCATCAGTTCAACTCCTTTTGTGTCACTGCCAAAGCCAGAAGCAGGAGATGGAGGAGTTTCAGTATGGACCGGACAGGACAGCATTTTTTGGCAGAGATAGAGGGGAAAAAAGGGAAAGAAGGAAATCAAATGGGGAAAAAAAGCTATCTCCCAGTCCCCCGTCCCCAAAGAGAGCATATATGGATGAGAGAGAAATAAGAAAAACACTGGCCTTTGAAAGAAAAGTTACAAAAAGCAACAACCAAGGAACAAAATGGAACAAAAAGAAGCCCAATGATGCAGAAGAGAAAAAAAGAAAGGAAGACGCTGGTGTGTTCACGTAGGTGGAAGTAAGTTTAGTCTACAGCATTGCTAACCCAATGCTGATTTGAAAAAGGTGCGTGAGAGGAAATAAAATATATGGGAAAGCTCACAAATAATACCTAGGCATATCCGAATCAAGAAACTGCCTGCAAAAACACAAACAATCACATGGTTAGTTTAAATGGGCAGTGGTGGTGGAGGTGGCAGTAGCATCAGCAGTTTTATCATGCAGGTCTTCCAAAGCCTCAGCCCTACAAACAGCTCCTCTCTATCCCAAGTAGAAAGAAAGCTCAAGGCCCCCTGATGAACACATTGTAAATTAGTAAGTGGAGTAACAATGAGATACACTGAAATGTCTAGGGTCAGTTTGGGGGCCTTTATTGCACAGCCTTAAATCCAATCAATTCACTCAAATTCAAATGAAGTTTGTTGTCAGTACATCACTACCTAAACCAAATTTAAGTTCCCTCAGCATTGTGAAGGTGAAAGGGGCAGAGCCTTTGGTATGTCTGCAGAAGTCCTAAAGTTAGA
The DNA here is from genome assembly GCA_023053685.1 of Diadophis punctatus similis. Taxonomy (NCBI): domain Eukaryota; kingdom Metazoa; phylum Chordata; class Lepidosauria; order Squamata; family Dipsadidae; genus Diadophis; species Diadophis punctatus. Next base: position 5,055,618 of record JALIGW010000033.1, read on the forward strand.
TTGATAAGTGCATGTCGGCTACCATTTTACCACAATTGCACAGAGTTCTTAATCAGAAATTTATGTTTACTATACCATCTAGATCAGAATTGCCTGCCATTTAGAGAAACTGGAATTTTAAGCCACCACAGGTCTATGTTAAAAAGGCTGATTTCTCCAATTCCAAAATGGCATCCATTTCAGGTTTAGAAAACAAGGTAAACCTTTGCTTAAAGAGCTGCATCTGACAGCAGAAAGATTGGGAACATCAGTGTCTGTCTGCCTCTCAACAGAGCATTTTATTCCACATGTTGTGAGAAGCACCCATTGACTATAAACAGATATGTAGGATGTTCTAAATGTTCTCATTTAGAAATTGAGGCTGTACTAGGTTTGCTTTTTTTGTTTTGCTGTTGCTGACTTGCCTCAAGGAAAAACTGTCCTAGTATTTTAGACATTCCAATTCAGGCGTATAATTTGGTCATTGTGTCATTTCGTTCAATCTGATTCGACGTCACCTTTTGTCTAATAATTCCTATAAATACTGCCATATGGCTCTACAGGGGCTTCTTGCCAACACGCAAGGAGGACTTTTACAATGCTATGAACATGAAGCTAGTCTGAATTTCTCTTGCATCATGTTACTCAATGATATTGGGATACAGTGAATAAAGTCTAAAGAGATGGTTTCCTGCCTACTGGGAAAATAGCTTGGTGATACATGATAGCTGGGAACTGAAACAAGTGCCCATGTGGGTGGATGAGCCGAGTTCGCAACAAAAAGTTCTTAGTTACCGTAAGTACTATCAAGATTTGAAGAAAGTTCCTAAAATTATTGCAAATTAAAAAAGATGAGAAATCTGGAAAATGGGTGCTCTAATGCCACCTTTGTAACTTGATACAATCCAGATGGGATCAGATTACAACTCCTACTGCCCCAAGATAAAACTGCTTGGGATGACAACAATTGTAGTCTCAGATTGGGAACACATCAGGTTGGGAAAGGCCGTTCTTGTAGATAGACCCTTTGTTATTCTTTTCCTTCGGCCAAATCTGGCCAGCCTTGCTGACAACTCTAAGATGCCAGCCATCAATTCTGTTTTCATCCATCCAGGCAGCTAAGAATAATGCTTATATAGGAGAAAAAGACATGAAGAGGAAGGAGCAGCAGAAACCTACCGGCATGTGATTTCTAGTCATACTTCTCTGGCAATGCTCAGAAGCCCCAATAATATTCTTGTGGTTTATGAGAATTTAGAAATTTAAATTTTGGGTTTAATGAAGGCTGCTGCTTTGAACACCGTAACAGGGCACTTGGCTAATAAATGTTACAAATAAACCAAATGGTAAATCAATCCTGAAACATACTGAAAACAATCACACTCGGGTTTCCTATCAAGAGCTGCAGAGTTTGGAAAAAATGTTAGAAAAAATACCACTTCTAGAATATGTAATAGAGAGGCCTTTTTGAACCCCATTTCTTTCACAAATCATAGAATTTGAATTCCCAGCATGCTGAATAGGAATTCTGGATTTATATTCCAATACATTTGGAGGGCACCAGGTCAGGGGAGGCTGAGATAGAAAGCTCAGGAACCAGGGATGAAAGAAATATTGCATGACCAGGATCAATTGCTTTCATTCTGCAACGCAAAATCCATTATATATTTAGGAATACTTCCTAATATTAGTTTTAATCATTGATTTTACAGATGACTGCATGTTGACAAGCCAGGATCCTGTAAAACAGAAGTTTGCTTGGCAGGTATGCTGTCAGGATTATTGTAGGAATAACAGCAACCATTAAATAAACCTAGGGACAATAGTTCCAATAATTACAATTGTTCTTGATAACAGGTAAATTTCCTATAAGTTTTTTTCTTTTATTTTTGTTTATAGGTTGGCTATTATTGTCACTGAAAAAGCTGACACCTGGAAACATCTTTATATAAATTGTATCTACTTCAATTCAGGGGTGAAATTCAGCAGGTTCTGACAGGTTCTGGAGAACCGGGAGCAGAAATTTTGAGTAGTTCGGAGAACCAGCAAATACCACCTCTGGCTGGCCCCAGAGTGGGGTGGGAATGGAGATTTTGCAATATCCTTCCCCTGGAGTGGGGAGGGAATGGGGATTTTGCAGTATCCTTCCCCTGGAGTGGAGTGGGAATGGAAATTTTGCAGTATCCTTCCCCTGGAGTGGAGTGGGAATGGGGATTTTGCAGTAACCTTCCCCTGCCATGCCCACCAAGCCACGCCCACTGAACCAGTAGGGAAAAATTTTGAATTTCACCCCTGCTTCAACTTAATCAGAACTAAAGGTCTTGGTTAATCAAACACATGGAACTGATGCTCAAGGATATACAGGTAATTAATATCCCTATCAATGTCTTCATTGATATCTGCCAGACAACATTTAAAAAACTAATTAAATGGGAGGGTGTGTGCTGTGTTCAACCAGTTCCAAGAATCATCTTTATTTATAGCTATGAACTCCATTCACATATGTTTTATTGGCATTTGGAGAAAACAATCATGGAGGATGGGTGCAGCACAGTGTTTGTTGGGATGTGATCATTTACCCAGAAAAAAAGGAACAAAGAAAGCTGGAATAATAGAGAGGATCTTCTCCATAAATAAAGGAGAAGAAAGAAAGCTGACTAGTCTCAGGGAAGAGATTCTTTGCAATTTATGTGCCTTAACCATTTAAATCAGGGGTCTCCAATCTTGGCAACTTTAAGCCTGGAGGACTTCAATTCTCAGAATTCCCCAGCTGGCTGGGAAATTTATTTTATTTATTTATTTTATTTATTATTTTGTCAAGCATATATAAGATTACAGTAAAAGTATAAACACGAATACATGAGATGATTTTGAGTACATGGGAACATTAGGACAGGGTCGGTAGGCACGTTGGTGCGCTTATGCAGGCCCCTTACAGACCTCTTAGGAATGGGGTGAGGTCAACAGTAGACAGTCTAAGGTTAAAGTTTTGGGGATTTGGGGAAGAAACCATAGAGTCTGATAGTGTATTCCAGGCATTGACCACTCTGTTGCTGAAGTTGTATTTTCTGCAATCGTGTTTGGAGCGATTTACCTTAAGTTTGTATCTGTTGTGCACTTGTGTATTGTTGTGGTTGAAGCTGAAGTAGTCATTGACGGGTAGGACATTGTAGCAGATAATTTTATGTGCTACACTTAGGTCAGACCTAAGGCGGCATAGTTCTAAATTGTCTAAGCTCAGAATTTCAAGTCTGGTGGCATAAGGTATTCTGTTGCGAACAGAGGGGTGGAGGACTCTTCTCGTGAAATATTTCTGAACATTTTCAATTGTATTAATATCCGATATGTAGTGCAGGTTCCAGGCAGATGAGCTGTATTCAGGAATTGGTCTAGCAAATGTTTTGTATACTCTAGTTAAAAGTACAATATTACCAGAGAAGAAGCTACGCAAGATTAGGTTAACCACTCTTAATGCCTTTTTGCAATGTTATTACAGTGGGCTCTGGCACTTAGATCATTAGAGATGAGTACTTCAAGGTCCTTAACAGAGTGAGGGTCATCTACAAGGTCGTGTCCATCCAGTTTGTATTTTGTGTTCTGATTTTTTTTGCCAATGTGTAAGACAGAGCATTTGTTGGTTGAGATTTGAAGTTGCCACTTGTTTGACCATTCTGACACATAGTCAAGGTCTTTTTGGAGGGTAGCAGCATTGTCGGTAGTGTTGAATAGTTTTACATCATCAGCGAAGAGAATGCAGTTGCTTATAATATGATTGCAAAGGTCATTAATGTAGAGTATAAAAAGTGTTGGCCCTAAAATGCTGCCTTGGGGGATACCGCTGTTAACAGGTATAGGATTTGATATAGCTTTTGATATTTTGACCACTTGTTGCCTGTTTGACAAGAACGCAGTTATCCATTTATGCAAGGGGTCAGAAATGCCATAAGATTGCAGTTTTAGAAGTAGTTTGTCATGCACCACTGAATCAAAGGCTTTATAGAAGTCTATGTAAATTGCATCTATTGTTTTGCCTTGATCGAGTTGTGTAGTCCATATGTTTTTGCAGTGTAGGATTTGCAGATTACAGGATAATTTTTTTCTGAAACCAAATTGTTTGTTAGAGAGTAGGTTGTTTGTTTCTAAGTGGAGGGTAATAGATTGGTTAATGATTGATTCCATAACTTTGCAGGTGATGCAACATAAAGAGATTGGTCTATAATTTTCAACTAAGCTGGGGTCTCCTTTTTTGAAGATAGGGATGACCATGACAGGTGACCATAGGTTGGGCAGGGAGCCAGTCTTGAAAGATATTTCAAAGCTTATGCTTAGAGGTTCTGCTAAGGCAGAGGAAAGCTTTTCTAAGAAGTAGGCCCATAGTCCATCAGGTCCAATAGATAGAGATGGTTTTAGGCTGCATAGTGCTTTTTTAACGTTATCTTCAGTAAAATCGATTTGTATTAGATCGTTGTAATTATTTGTGGTACAACTAGGAAATATTGGGCCTGAGCCATTGCTGTTTACAAAGACTGAGCTGAAGAATGTGTTAAAAAGGTTGACTTTAATGGTTTCATCATTACAGTCATCACCATTAGGTCCTTTTAGGGGTGGGATGGATTTTGAATCTTTAAGTTGGTTGTTTACAAAATTATAGAAAGCGCGAGTGGAATTGGTGTGTAGAAGGTTTTCCTCTTGTTTGATGTGATGATTAGTGCATTCAGTCCTTATCTGGTTTTGTTTTTTTGCCAAAGAGAATTTTTTTTGGATTGGAGCTTTCTTATTGTTATGGATAATTTTTTTTCTTGGTTATGGGAGTTATTAGTGGTACGTATAGTTTAATGATTCTTTTGACTACAAGCAGGAAAATGTTATAATGGTCTTCTGCAGTATTACAGTTAGTGAATAAAATTTGCCAATTAAGAGAGGAGAGGTCAGTGTCTATGAGATCATAGTTGGCTTTTTTAAAGTTATATTTGGGTATTCCATTATTATGCTGATTTTTGTACGGACGTATATTGAGACAAAAGTTAATCATGCTATGGTCACTGTTGGAAAAGGGCTCTTTTATTTGTAGTCCATAAATTGTGTTTGAACTGTTGCAGAAAATGAGATCAAGGCTAGTGATCTAGTTGAGTCTAGTGTTGTTAGTTACTAGTTGATCCAGTCCTAGATTAGTAACAGCATTGTACAGGGTTGCATGTATAGGTTTATTTGTACATTCATTTAGGGTCCAATTAATAAGAGGTAGATTGAGGTCACCAAGAAAGACAAGAGGGTGGGGGCAGGAAGCTGCCCACATTAGTAGTGTAGTTAACTTGTTTGCATGTGCGATGTCATAATCAGGGGTTCTGTAACAGAGAAGGAAGCGAAGTGTGGTATTTAAGGACAGCGTGCAGACGATGGTCTCAGGGAGAGCAAATTCATGTGTAACTTGAATATTTTTTAGATTTAGGGACTTTTTATAGAAGATAGCCACTCTACCTCCTCTACGAATTTCACGATCAGATTGGAAAACATGATAGTCTGTAGCTGTGATAATGGAGTCTGGGAGGGATGTGTTTAGCCATGTTTCGCAGACAAATATAATGTCGAATATAATTGAATTTAGTAAGATGAGGAATTTGGGCATTTTGTTTACGATGCTTCTTGCATTAATTAACTTGCATTTAAGGTTAGTAGTTGTTGGTATAGATGAAGTAAGGTTGAAGTCCGCCAGGCTTAAAGTTGCCAAGGTTGGAGACCTCTGATTTAAATTGTGTCTAATGGGCCCCAAAGGTTGCCTATTCCCTGTCCTTGAACAATCATCCTCCAAACTCTGCTCAGGCTGCTTGGAAATTATAGTTCTAACATATCTGGGCATCAGATTGGAAAAACCTGGACTGGAATTACTTTAACCAACCTCTTTTTCCTTTTCACATTCCCTCATCAGCTTTGCTCTTTTCCATGATATACTTACACCTTGCTTTGTCGAGATTTATTTACCCTGCTCTTGACTCACCATCATTTCCCAACTCACCCATATATTCTTTCAGAGGGTAAAAATCATACATGTTTAAACATCTGAATTGAGATCAATGTTGAAGGATATACTCAGGATCAGTGGTGGTTTATAAATCAGTTTGTCACCGGTTCGCACGCACACTTCTGCGCATGTACAGAAGCGTCCCGGGCGGGTGGGTGGAGCCTCCCACTACCTTCACCAGTTCTAAGAACCGGTCCGAACCGGGTCAACCCACCGCTGCTCAGGATTATTTGATCATAATAACTTGGTCTCAACTGAAAGAGAAACTAATCTTCAGAAAAAGATGAATGAATGAGGTATCACATTGTCTCCTGTCTTTTGTTTTCCTAACAGAATAGCATTACTCACTCATCCATGTCTTTCACCTTAAGAATAATAAATCATCCATTTGTTAATGACACTGTGTTATCCTTTACCATTAACCTCTCATAAAATGCAATACCCAGACCCAAGGAAGCAAAAAAAGGGCTTCACACTCCAACCTCTAATTTTCTCAGTATCTTTTTTAAAAATATGTTTTGCAAAATAGGAAGAATCTGTAACGTATCCCTATAGCCATTTTTGAAATTTTGGAGAAGGGTTGTTCTATTCAAACTGCAGTGCTAAATCTGGAAACTCCAGTGTTTGTCATTATTTAGAAGAAAGAACTTCTACATCACCAATAGATTTTACCACACATTGTTCCATTGGAGAATGACTGGGCCCTTGTAGAAAGATGCATGTGTCAGTGCTTCCCTTTCAGAGTACATGAAAATATTATCAGCTTTCTTCTGCTAGGCTGTGAGAAAAATTGTAAATACTAAAAGTAGTATTTACAATATATGGCAAATAAATGTTTGCAGACTGTTGCTAAAGCAATTGAGCCACAGTCCAGGATCAAATTTAAACATATTCTGCATGTGGAGAGATGCCACTCCTCCAAGCAGCGGTGGGTTGCTTCCGGTTCAGATTGGTTTTTAGAACTGGTAGCGGCAGCGGGAGGCTCCGCCCACCCACATGGGAGGCTCCACCCACACACCTGAGAGGCTCTACCCACACACCTGGGAGGCTCCACCCACACACCCGGAACACTTCTGCGCATGCGCAGAAGTGTTGCGTGCGCACGTAAGCGTACGCATGAACCAGTGGCAAACTAATTCAGAACTCACCACTGCCTCCAAGGTCACGTAACTGCTAACCATTTGGGAGGTCCTAGGTTGTTTCTAGTATTTCCATTTATTACTAAATAATATTTCTTAAAACAATATTTTTAAGTGAATAAAAGGGACACATGGACAAGAACTGGGCAAGATGGACCTCAGCCACAGACACATGAAACTTTCTGCCAGAGGAAATAATACCAGACTAGACAAATAAATGATTTAACTGATACTAGGCAACTTCCTATGTTGGACTAGTCTCTTAAACTGTTATCCATGGAAAAAAAAATACTGGAGGAAAGCCACTAGCTCTTTCTGTGTGCAATTTTGTCGTGTTCTTTTTTGCTAGCTTTGTCAGAACTTTGACCTACTGACTGTGTAAAGAGTTGGGTCTTTCAGGGAAAAAGCTTTTTACGCAACTGGGCACATACGGTACCAGACCTATAGAAGTATCATGATTGACCCAGATTAGCTGAGTATTCTGAGAGACCTACCGATCATCCTGAGAGGGCCGGATGTATCCTGAAGAGAGGATGTTCAAAGAGAGGATATTGGGGTCAATGAGGGACTCATCTCCTTCTGGAGTGTTCCGGATTCGACCTACAAATAGAGGATAGAGCATACATTTTATCTTCCCTATACTGTTGCAGGAGAATTAGAGTAAGTATATTTCTAGACATCTAAATCATAATCGGGTAAGTCTTTTCCAAAATTTGAATGGAAGATCTGGAGTGATGCATATACAGCTTTCTCTCCGCTCTCCATTTCAACATGATGGGAGGCAGAAAGCAGTGTGTTGGAAGATTCATCCATATGTGCCATATTTCCATTGTAGTCATGTTTTATAAAGTCTCTAGCTTGCCATATCTCCTAACTATATGCAAGTTTTTAGAGAGTCACATAAGGCCTGTAGCTTGCAGGCTGCCCAATATAGTATGTCTATAAAGTGAGATTATTCTCTAGGTCTTAAACTCATCATTGCTTATCATGATGAGAACTGAAAAGAAATCACACTGTTGGGATATTTTCATACTTTTTACCATACTGTGCTCCTCTTAGAAGAAAGAGGCCGTGAACCAATCACATCACTGTAATTTGACAATCTCTCAAACTCTGTCAACATAAACAAATGCATCATCCAGTTTTCTATGCAAAGTTCCAGTCTATCCTTCAAACTATATCAAAGGAGATTGTTTATTCATTAAACATAGTTCCATTCCAAAATACTTCTATCCTACTGTAATCCAAGAGATTCTTGGAGGCTATAGAGGAGATACACTGTAAAACATCCAAAAAGAGGCTCTGTTTACCAAAATGAACAACTTGTTACAAAAAGTAAAGAAAAATGCTCAAATGCCATATCACTGAAAGCTCTATTTCGATTCTTTTTACATAGCATCTGTATCCATAAGCTTTTCTAAAAATCAGTGATGCTGTTCTGCAGTTTGAGACTGCTTAGTTCAGATGTACTGTATAGCTTCAACATTGATTGGGATATAGAACAAATATTTTGCTTACCCACAACCAGCTCCCTCACTTCCTTCCAGCGGATGTGGCTCCCTGTCTCATGCACCAAGGTGACAGTAATCCTCCTCTGGATACCCTGACATCCATCATACGGAAAAGTAATAAAGTTAGCAGTTATAAGAACTGTGTTTAAAAAGCTAAGCAAATATCCCGCCCTCCAGAAGCAACCAGATAAAGCACCATTAATGATGTTTATGAATTTATGACATTTATATGGCTGAGCTAGGGCAGATATGGCTCCGCATGCCAGCAGATATGGCTCCGCATGCCACCTGTGACACACGTGCCATAGGTTCGCCATCACGGTCATGCCGGCAGATATGGCTCCGCATGCCACCTGTGACACACGTGCCATAGGTTCGCCATCACGGTCATAAGCCATGCCAACTATGGCTCCCAGATGGAGCAGATGTGGAAAAAGGTATCTCACAGCCAACCTCCAGACCCAAAGAGTTTGCCTAAATCTATAGTGCACACAAAGTATTATCCTAAGTGGAAGTACATCAACTCCCATAAGTCAGGGTATGCAAAAGTAAACAGTTGGGCCAGAGGAAATATATATTAATATATTGTTGAACAAAACTATAGAAAATATTTTTGTTGAAAAATATAGTTCAAAAATAGTATGTTAAGTTTTTTTTAAAGAAAGGAATGTGTTATTGAAAACTTTATATGCAGACTGCAAGACACACAATATGAAATTAAGAAGAGCAAAATGTGGTCTTCTAAATGTTGCTAAGCTACATCTCCCGGCATATGTGGATATTGGAGCAGCTGGGAGTTATAGTTCAGAATATCTCAAAGACCACATGCAGCACACCCATGACTATAGAAAGACTAGAAAGCAAATTTCAAAGATTTTCTGGAGTGAAACAGAAAAAGTGCTCTTTGAACTGAAGCTACATTTAGAATTAATTTCGGATATATTATTACAACAGTCCCCAATGTTTGCGGCCCGGCTGGGTGGGGAGAGGGGAATTGGACCGCGTGAGCGTCAGGCTGGCGTGCATGTGCACAGCTCGACTTATGCAAGCAGCGCACTGACACACACGTGTGCAGTTTCCCGCCGGCCCACCACTCACGCAAGTTGAGCTATGTGCACGCACTCCAGCCAGCCACTCATGCGGCCCAATTCCAAATAGAAATTATTAGAAGGAAGTTTCTCAATAAGCTTTTGTAAATTTTATTATATAGTGGACATTAATCCCTCCAATATATATAACTATAAACATTTATAAACTGGCTGTCTTGTACCAAACTCAGCTCACAACCAATATGTAATAAAGCAAAGAATTCTCAACAGAATTAGAACTAGAACTATTTTTTAAAAAAAAGTTTTGAAAATGTATTATATATTTAGAGGAAGGGAAAAGAGATACAATTCTTTTTCATTCAATTTGTAACTTTATGGGAAAATAAGTAATGGACAGATTATTGAATAAAGCAACATAGTTATTAGAAATACTGAAATAATCTCATATATTTCTAAAGGGTTACCAGAGAAAACGTTAGAAAAAAAGAAAATCAAATCCTGAATAAAAATTTACATTTATATTTTTTTATGATTTACTTTTATTGTAAAATAACAAATAACACTTTTATCGGGTAATTTTAAGGGACTGAGTTCCCCTAATAAATGGATAATATAATTTGCAAAATAATTAAAGAGAGAAAAAGTCAGCAGATATTTTATATTTCTGCTGTACAAAGAAAAAATTATTAGATGGGTCTCCTGAAAATTGATTACAACTTTGCCACTTTGTGTTGAAGAAAAAATGTAGTTTTTAAAAAATAAATCTGTTCCTTTATATTTCCAGAATGTATATTTATAAGGATATTCTTTTTTTAAAAGTAGATTGATAATCAAAGTTATGGTCCTAATAAAAACAATTTTTTTTACAAAATAATAAGATTATAGAATCAAAAAAGATAGCGAACACTATCCTGTTTTCCAATTCAGGTGGGACATATGAAGGATTATTCAATGAAGCAGGGAACACACCAAAAATGTTTTTAAATGCTGTCCCATATTCTTCAAAGACACCCATTCGCCAAAAATTGTATCTAACAATTCATTTACTAGAATAAAAATAGTATTATTGTTACCTTAGAATAGGGTTAGGGTTAGGAATTGATAAGAAGAATACAGGAAATACCTGATGCAATAGGAAAGTCCCATGGCAAGGCATTCCTCCACGATGATCCACAACGGCTGGGATATAGCTAGAAAACATAATTTTATTGAGACTGAATAGACAGCATCTTCTCCAGCCTTGTGCTTTCAAGATATTTTTGGACCTAGAGTTCCCTAGCATTACACCCCAATCAGTTATCCATATCCACACTGGCTACAGCAATGTTTCTCAATCTTGGCAACTTTTAGAGTATGGATTGAGTGGGGAATTCCAGAAGTGGCCAAGATTGAGAAACACTGGCCTAGAATGATGAGAATTGTACTACAGTAAAGCTTTACAAAATGCATGTTTTTATTAATCTCCATTTATATTGCACCGAGTAAACAAGTATTCATCAGTATTAATTTGCTCACCTTGACTGGACTTTATTTTTACACTTCATGTTACAATTCTTTCTGTATGACTTGAAAAATACGTGCTTTGCACTGCTCTACCCTTTGATATTAAGATATAAGATATTTCGCAGTGTTCTGCTGTGTGACAAGAATTGTTCAGATATGCTTAAGACACTGAAAAGTACACAGTGTGAAAATTCAATCTAATTTAAAAAAAAAACTCTTCATAGCCTCCAAGATGTATAAAAGAAAAGTGGTTTCCATAGAAACCAATTCTGAGAAAATAAGTATCAAAGAAAGTGACACAAGAGAATCAGGTTGATTTATTCATTATTAAAGAGCATTTATCTGATCTGTTCCCATCAATTTCACATATATGTTCCTTGTTTCAAATTCTTGTACATTAATTTGCACATATATGACTTGTTTTCATTTGCAAGTACAAATTCTCGTAATTAGAGAAGAGATTTACATCTCTTTCAGGGGTTCTCTAATCATTCTTTAGAAAAGTTTAGCAAAATGAAATACTACCAAATTCCGCATCAGGTCATTAATAGTCATGTAGAAAAGGGAAAGTTTGGAGCCCCAACTTCTAAGATTTTTGTAGCACTATAATTGGAGATTATACATGTATAGTAACGTATCTTCTTGCATCACTGTTAACGGGACAGGAGCCCTGCCCTTCATCCATTCAAGGTCAATTCACTACCTCTGATAATAATACTTTGTTCTGTATCATCAATTTTTCAATCTCATTAGACTTTACCATCACTCTTAACTTGCTTTGTGGACAATTAGAGTTAGGATGAGAATCTTTTCCATTCAGAGTCTCATAAGTTCATTATCTGCATCTGTACAATAGGAAATGTTTACTTATTCCTGCCTGAAACAATATCGGAAAGACACCATATACCCGTGGTGGCGAATCTATGGCACGCGTGCCACAGGTGGCACGTGGAGCCATGTCGGCTGTCACGCCAGGGGTCCGCCATCCAACTTCCGGGTTTCTGGCATGCGCATGCGCAGTGACCAGAGCTACCCGAAACCAAAACTTAACTTCGGCTTCTTCACTTCGGCTCTTCGGCTTGCGAAGCTGAAGCGAATCCTCCGGCTGTTTGCTGCTCCCTCCCTCTCCTCACCAGCTGGAAACCTCGACCAGTTCCACCCACCGCCCCTTTCTTTCAGGCGGCCGGAGTCTAGTCTAAGCGTCGGCGGAGGGGGGAGGGCGAGGGCGATGAATATTGATGAGGCTGCTCTGGCTCTATTGTGCAATTGGAGCGGCGAGATGAAGGCGCAGGCAGAATGGAGGTGGGGAGCTGCGCGGCGCTCGTAAGGCTGGCGCTTCAGCCACAGCAGTTACCAGCCACCGCCACCTGCACGGGGGGCTTTGTTTCAGTACGCCCGGGCCGTCGCCTTCCACCTCACCCTGCTTTCCCGTGCCTCGCAGCCAAGGCGGGCAGCCACCATGGAACCGGGACAGAAGCAGCTGTAAGGGAGAAGCGGAGCCCCCCTCCCCAGCCTCCCGAGGAAGAAGACAACAGAGAGCGAGAGTGAGAGCGGCTCGCCCCCGACCTTCCTCCTCGCTCCGCCACGCAGAGGGCCCCCCGCTCCGTGAGGTAATTGTCCAGGGCCATTTTAACATGGCTGGCCGGACGGCTCTGGGGCTCTTTCGCTGAGGCGCTTGGAAAACGGGGGTGGTGGTGTCTGTGCTTGGTGCTCGAGGCTGGGGGGCGAGATTGAGCGAATGGCCGGGTGGGTTCCCCCTCAGGGAGGGGGGAGGCGGTTTTTGAACCCGCGGGGGGGTTTGCTCCTGTTGGCCAGGAGGATCTCTCCCTCCTTTCCCTCATCCGGATTCCATTTCTTCTCCCCCCCCCAGCCGCCTTTCTTTGGTTTTGGCCCTTAGGGGTTCCTGGGTGGGCGCGTGGACCGGGGACGGAGCGCCGCACGGGCGGACTGAGCGCGGCCGCACCGGCTTTGGCGGCTGTTGCCTTATCCCGACCCCTGGCTGAGTTGGGGGATTGTTTGTGCTGTTCCAGATCTTGTCCGTTGGTTTGGGGGCTTGGAAGCGATCTTTTGCCTTCTTAGGTCTTGTTTTTGAACTTTTAAAATCTTTAAATGTTATTTTTTATTTGTCAGGGTGGCTGGCTGCTGCCCGGAGCACGAGGCTGGCAGCAGGAGGAGGAGGGTGTGGTTGCGCAGGCTGGGCGGCTCACTCCTCTGTGATCCTGCTGGCTGGCTGGCTGCTGCCCAGAGCGCGAGGCTGGCAGGAGGAGGAGGAGGGGGCGGTTGCGCATGCGCAGTGGATTTGCACATGCGCAGTGCGGGCGCGTGCATGGTGCAGGTGCGTGCATGTGTGGGTGTGGGTGCGCATGCGCAGTGGGCCACGCATTGCATTGTGGGTACTGGCACACGGGAGCGCTGGTGGGTGTGCGCGCGCATACTTTTGGCACGCCGGGACAAAAAGGTTCGCCACCGCTGCCATATACAATACTGAGCCAGTGGTCTGACTCAATATAAAGTGCTAAGCAGATGCATTGAACCAATCCAATTCAGATTTCAATAAAGTTGAATCTATCCTATAAATACTTTTTCTTACATTTAAAGTTTGGCAATTATTTTTTCCGGCAAATGCACTAAAACAGAATGAACATTTTCAGCAGTGTAATTCACTTGGTAATCATGGCTCCTAAATTAGTTAGCAAAATGTAATTGTTCGTAAGTATATAAAGCAACTTACTCGCCATTAGCTTCCAGCTCACAGATCTCAAAGAAGACCATGAGATCATACTTGCATTGACATGGGCCAATACTGGGTCTTGTCATGGCACTCAATTTTGTTGCAGGCACTGCAAAAATTATAATAAAATGGAATAATTGGTCAAGTATAAAGGTTGAGAAACTCAATTATCTCATACTGCAGCTGGGTTTCTGCATCATGCCTAAAGAGCTAAGTTGAAAGATAAATGGCTGGTACTAGAAGGCCTTTGGGCATAAATGCACAGAAGCAAGACAGAGGAGGCTGTGAGTCTATGCACAATTTCTCACAAGAACCAGATATAAAAAATTCATATGAGAGATACAAGGCAATATACAAGGCACAGAAAGAAAGGGAAAACATGTTACATCGAATGCCATTAAGAGCATCAAACAAAGATAACAGAATAACAGAAGAATAACAACAACAGAATAAGGATCATGCATTGTGGTTCTTAGTTGCTGTGACTAAATAAGCAGTTATTGAGCACTTGAACAACTTTTCTGTAATGGGTGCCTAAAAATTATTCCAATTATTCTTCGAACATTGAGATATCCCAAGGAGATCAGCTATACTCTAGAAATCAGATCTGTTTACATAGGAGAAACCTCATTGTTCTGTGTCCCTCACCAATGACATTTTTTTTATTTATTCAGTTGATATCCTGTCTTTCCAACCAGGCAATTGTCCAATTCAAGGGAGAAGAAGTTAGTTAAAAGCTGAAAATTGGGTTATACTGATGTTTTACCATTTAGACCAGGGGTCCCAAACCCCCAGGCCATGGCCCACTACCGGGCCATGACCTATTTGCAACCAGACCACGCAAGCTGCAGGCCGGCACGCACACATAGCTTGAATTACATGAGCAGCAGGCCAGCATGCATGCATGCACGCACTCAGCTCAATTTGCACATGCATGCACATGTGCACTGGCCCGCAGCTTGCGGAAGTTGAGCTGCATGTGCGTGTGCAAGCCCACCACTCACATGGCTTGGTTCCTCTCTTCCCCTCCACCAGGCTGCCAAGCAACAAAGGTTGGGGACCGCTGATTTAGATGTATGTTTGGGAAAGGGGCAACCAGAGATGACACACAGATAATTCTCTTCTACATCTATTCCTTATGAAAATTCGGGCAGGATGTCTGTTATTTCAATTCACCATCAACTGAAGTCAACACAATACTAATTTTTACAAAGATTTGGGACAGCTTTTCCAAATAACAGTTATTAATCACTAATATTTTTTTGTTCTAAATGTCTAAAAATTCTGAAATTTTCATTAATGCTCATGTTAAACAAATAATACTTTCTCTCTTACCTGGTTTTGATAATGGCATGACGCGAGGAAAATGGCGGCGAGATGGTCTTAGGGGGCTATAAAAAAGGCATAACTAATTAAAATGAATGCTATAAAAATAAACTGCAATCACTCAGGGCAGACCTATTGGCTAGATCTTACAAATTTTCAAAAAAGTATTTGTGCTTGGTCAAATACTGGAAACTGAACATACAGTGTAATACGGTATCACAATTTTTATTTGTATATAAGAATTTGAAATAACAAAGATTCAGTGTTTATATCTGGTAATTGATTCCTGTTGCTCAGGTGACTAGGCAGGTTGGTTTACCTAAATGTAATACAGTAGTGTTGTTGTGTCTCTTTATATGATTCCTCAAACATACTAGGACATGTTTTATTTTTTTTAGAATGGCACAGACTTTGCAAAAGTTAAACTGTTGCTGAAAATCAGGCAAACATCTCAGTGCTTCGTAGGGCAAGTTCCACTTCTTATAAAGAAGCAGATGAGCCACAGGTAGTGAAAGATCATGGATGATAATTTACCTGAGTACATCCTTGCAGAGAGGGGGGAAAGGATACTGCTGATAGTGGCCAAACACCTCAAAGACAATTGGCTGGCTTTTAATGTATTCAATAAAGGATTTAGTGACCTCAACTGCAATCTGTAAGACAGAAAAGAAAAGGATAAAAATGCTTATTTTATAGAACAAGATATTCAACTTAAAATGGCCAAATTATTAAGCTGGGTAAAACTTGCTGGAAGATCTAAAACTTTCATTCACTGAAGCTAAAAAAAAAGGGCAAAACTTAAAACTTCAATGTTAATATATGTTACTATATCTCATTATCTTCATTGATTTTCTGGCATTCTAGGCCTTTACTCCTTCATCAGTGGTCTTTCCAGAAATGAAATCAAGAAAGCAAGGCATAAAATATCACTAATTATGTCAAGGACATAATTGTACAAAATAAATTAAATTCTCCCCTTTCATGGTCATCTAGAAACAAAATACTGTTGTCTTAAAACTAGCAATATAAACCTCTAGTACTGTAATACACATAGAAATCATTAAAATGATAGCCAGTAAGCAGAAATCTGGATTTAATTTCCTGCCAGTCTTTAAAAGACTTACACAATTTTAAAGAAGTAATGCAAAATATGCAAAATTAACAACATGAAGAAGAAAATTACACTAACATTCTGAACATGATAAAAGCCAAGAGGTGGGCCTCGACCAGTGTTCTTCAAGGGCTCGGTAGAGAAGGCTTCATCGTGGCGGTGAATAAAGCTGTGAAAAAAGAGCTTTTATTACTAGGCTTGAATACATTCATTTCAAAAGCATATACATGCACAGGGTGTGTGTAATGCACATGTGTGCATTCATTCATTCACATTGTAAACACAAGTTCAACTGCAGTCTGTTGGTTAAGCAACTATATGGTGTGCTCTACTCTCTGTTAGAATTTTTCAGTTCAGAAACTGAAAAATCACAAGCACAATACATGGAGAGATTAGGAAGATAACACTTTTCCCTCTCATCTTGTAGGGTTCTTCTGTATTTCCACATTCTCTCATAAGAGTAATTGATATCTTTAGGCTATTAAGCTTTGTTCCTCTATTTATTCTCAGTGAGAACATTTTAAATGCACTTATATTCTACCCTCCATCCCTCACATTTTTAATGTTAAAATCATTTTGATTAATTCTCTCAAGCCAGGAATTCCATGTAAAAAGAGTGGATCAATGACAAAGAGGGATCACAGTCTTCTAAATTTATCTAAACTGCATAAATAGCAAATGGTGGGACGGAAATTGTATCTCACTTAAATTGGCAGAAGATGTCCGCATATTCTGCTGAGATGCTGGAGGCCTGTAGAACAGTAACTCTGAAAGTGAAAATGCTGCCCAATTTCAAGTGCTCCAAAGCTGCCTCTAAAGGTCCATCAACTGTGGATTTCTCTGAACTCTCCAGGAGAATATCTTCTGGGGTGGCTAAGAAAACATAATAGCAATTGTAAACACTTTCTTCTCAAATATAAAGTTTCATATTTTATCTGTCCATGTTTCATATGTACAACAAAGAAGAAAATCATCTATCCATATTTGAGGAAAAGCTTCATCAAAGAAAGTTATAACGATCAATTTGCCATTTACCAGAAATCCAGGGAATGACACAGTATAGCTGATAATATGATCTATAAACCACACATCAGAAAGCAACTAACTGCAGCTGAAGTTTCTGATCAGTCTACATGGACAGTCTCATGTAAAGCACTTTAGCTGTATTCCCATTTCATTCATTTTCATTCTGTTAAGTGTTCAACATTTTAAAATACTGACATTTTGTGCAGTATGTAAATCTATTTCATTTCTCAGTCTAGTCTTTCAACTGCATCAGCACCATACAAATATATCTGACAATGTAGCATTTTACATTTTCCTTATAAGAAGGCCCAATGTGATTTTATTGCTGTGTACAAATTTCCTCCCCTGCCCCCAAACAGGAAGGCTTTTTACCTGCACAAGTGTTGTTGTTGACTTCGTCTGCCGATGGCCCTATATCAGTAATTTGTCCCTGTCCTTCTACTATGCGCAGCTCCTCTTGTGATGTTCCAGAGCGAGACATTCCCACTGCAGGACAGGATTCAGACTGGAACTACAAAGAAAAGCATCAATATTATTGTATCTGGCAATAAAATAGTTTCTCTCTTCTTTTTAAACAATTGCATCACAACAATATATGGCAAAGCTCAAAAAGAAAACAGGCAGAGGCTAAAAAAAGAAAAGAAGGACATGCAAAGACTGTTGCATTTACATTTATTATTCATTTTATTGATATCCTATTTTCTTCTTCAAGGAGTTCATGGTGATCAACATGAGTCAATAAAAATGTCATATGCTTTTGAATAGTATCCATAAAATGAAATATAAACTCATCCACTCAAACACCAGACCAACGAAATCTAGAACCTGAAAGTTGTTAATGTCTGTTTTCA
The DNA here is from genome assembly GCA_023053685.1 of Diadophis punctatus similis. Lineage (NCBI taxonomy): Eukaryota > Metazoa > Chordata > Lepidosauria > Squamata > Dipsadidae > Diadophis > Diadophis punctatus. The sequence continues at coordinate 5,073,863 of JALIGW010000033.1, forward strand.
GTTAACCTAGAGACTGGAAAAGTTTTTAATCTCAGTACATGTAAAGCAATGTAAACACAGAGCTGTTGCTGAGGAAGTTTTAAAAGTACATATTCCAGACATCTGGCAACAGTATTAGGTTGTGATATACCCCATCTTTCAAAAGTCCTGTGTGTTTAAAATCTATATAAGAAACCTATTAATAATTGATTAGGTATGAGACAAGTATCTTCATGAAATCAACCCCACTGAAATAATTCTCATATAATCCTGGTTTTTACAGCATACCTTCTCAAAGTGCTGATCATCAAAGGAAATTTTAGCTGTTCCTGACTGCCGCACTCCTGAGCCATAATCTGGTGCTTCTTCATCAGCTGGAAACAGGCAAGAGAATATAGTAAGTAAAGGAAAGCTTATTTATTCAATTTGTATAGCCGCCCATCTTAAAGTAGAGTCTACATGCAGTGAGCAATAATCAAGGTTCACATTTTCCAATAAGCTGGAAGCCACAGAAGTTCCCTAAACAATTTTATTTTATTTTCAAATACCTCAGAAGGAGGCAAGATCAGCTCATGGTTATTATTCAAAGAAGTGATAAAAACACTGACTGGTATGTTGTTTTTCAAATTTGGCAATTTTAAGATGTGTGGACAACTTCCAGAATTTCCCAATCAGCATGCAACTTGAATCATCCAAATATTCTTATTAGGCTTCAAGAACCATGGAATTGTGCATTTGTCCATAATAGGTTTAAAGTATAAATGTTTGATTAAGTTACTTAAAATATAAATGTTTCATTAAAGTGTTTATAAAAGATAAATCTAAAATCTGTAGCTGATATACTGGAAAAGGAATACTTGTGAGTAAATTCAATAACTATAATAATATCAAAGATGAGCTTTCATAAAATGACACCCATCAATTGAGAAATTTAAACTGCAGAAGAATTAAATATGAATAATGTGGATTTAAATTAGAACACGGATGTAGCGAAGTGGGAAAACATACAATGCAATGCCTCTACCATAGTATCATTAGGAGCAATAAAGAAACCATATAAAATGAAATTATAAAAATATGTTATTGTATTACCCTCTCAACACATATACACATTGATCTGTCCACTTGAAAAATTGCATATGTAACAGTACTAAGGCTGGGGTCTATTCCATTCCCATTCTTCGTGGAGTTCTATCACACATTTTTTTCATGACAATCATAATACCATCAGAATAGTCCACAGAAAGCTAGTTTACAATAATAATCTTTGTCCTAAACAGGATTGCCATTTGCCACCTTCTCTGCCTGTTTCCCACAAGCAAAGTCAATGGAGAAACTGGCAGGGAAGGTTGCAAGTCATTTTGGGTAAGTCCCCCTAGCCTTCCTGTGCTAGCACCATGCTTGCACCATGCTGGACCATCCACCCCCGACCTTCCTGAACTTGCACCGTGCTTTCAACTTCCTGTGCTCATGCCACACCAGTCCTGGTCCTTCCAAGCCTTTCCTCACCCTTCTTCCTCTCATGCATAGCCTGCATTGGGCCTCCCAGGACCTCGCCCATTCCCCCTCTGGCACCCCTGTGCTCCTTACCCATGATTCCCCCACTACTTCCCACTTAACAACCCACATATCTTGGGGTTATGTAAAATGGGACTGACAGGATTATTGTTGCTAAGTGATGCGGTCATATAGCCCAATTGCCATCATAACCTGAAGACTACCTAGGAAAAGATCACTGCAGCCTAAAGTTTGTTCTTGAAACCCATGCCTCCAAGTAGATACATGTGACCTTAGACAGCATCATGCAGACATAATAAGGGAGGAAAAATATAACGCTGTGTTAATCATGATATAATTTTATATAGGCCTATTCATCCCTTGTCATTCATCACTTCATTAGCCCTTTGAGGTAGGCCAGACTAAGAAACCAAAATTATGAATGCTAATGCTACCTTAATTATAGAGTCATGATAATAGAGCCTTGCAAGTCTGAAAGCATCTCCCCATTATCTGCAAGATAACTAGGAAGGCTCAAATCTAAGACATTTATCTCTAATTACATTTCTACTCTGGACTCAGATTTCTTTTATCTGACCAATGTCTTGGTTGTGGCTCCTGTTCTTCAAGGTCATTCTCACAGCCCATTCCATTCTGTAGTTCTAGGTGTTATTTTTATAGTTCCATTTTCAGAAGCTTCCAAGCAACCCAAAGAGAATCCCTCAATCAACCATCAGGGAAAGGCCATTTGGGAGAGGACCATTCATCCAGCACCTTTGTTGTGTTTGTATTTCTAGAGTAAATTAGGTATGTGGCTGAAGAGTCAACCAAATGGTTGAGGAGTTCCCCAAATGTCAACTGATGACATGGGATAAAACTATAACGTTTATATGTTTAAGCTCTTGAATCCTAAATCTAAGCCTGACCTCTTTCACAAGAAATGGAGGTTAATCCCTCAGCATCAATATAATGGGGGGGGGGTGTCTATCATTTGCCTAGCAAAATAGCACACTAATGTGAGCAATCCATATCTTATGGAAAATGTAGGGCACTCTATTCTGCCTCATTTCTTTAGAGGAGTGTCTGGATGTCAACGTTGACAGGGAACCACCACCCCCATTTCATACAACATAGCTGAGCAGAAGAAAGTAATTTTCTCTCCCAGTATACTCCCTGTATTCAGATTTTTGTTAAAATTGCCCATGAGGATTACCAGATGTCTGGCAAAAAGAGGATATTCTTTTTTTTTTTTTTGCCTTCATGTCCTCCATCCAGCAGGCAGAATTAAACGAAATATTGCCCAACTTAAAAAATTTTTTTAATTAATATTACAGTTAAAAAAGTCAAAAATAATACAAACTACAAAATATACATAAAATATAGAAAGTGCAGGGGGAAAGAAAAACGGGGGAAAGGGAGAAAATAAAGAAGTAACTTTCTCCTTCATCACAAGGTCAAGCAATTTTAGTAAAATATCACCATCTCTTGGTAACACAACAAATACAGTCCTCTTTCCTTTACTCATCTCATAACTTTTACCAAAATATTAAGGCCTTGTCATTCATTCTTTGTCATCAAAAGTCCATTAAAGGCTATCCGAAATAACTACAAAACTGTTGGGAAGCATCCAGTCTGGCAGGAAGAAGGGATGAGTGCAAAGCTAATTCTAGAGTCACTGTGCAACCGTAAAAGGTCCCGAATCAGTCTTTCCCGAATTCCTTGGTTCCTTCTCTAATTGTTCCCAAGGGAGAGATGCCAGACTGGGAATATTCCTGTTTTATAGGCAGAACATAATAAATAGTTAGTTCGAACTCTGTACATGCAGGTTGCTCGTGCCTGACAATAACTATTTTACCCTTGATCAAATAAGCTGACTCTGTATCCTTTTTCCTCGCTTTAAATAATCTCAGGTTTTAATCTCTTAAAATAATGTCCTTGAGCTTGATTTCTTTTGATCTTCTCTTTGTCGCATCGTTAAACACTTAAAAGCTTTAACATATCTCCTTTATAAATCCAGTAAAAAAGAATTATCCAAATTACTCTCCATAAAAGTATTTTATTGTTGTTTAAATATTTTGTTCCATTGCATTAATGTGTCTGCGTGTTCTTCTTTAAGTAATCTTTAGTTTCCTCTGGTTTCCTCTAATGTCCAACATTCAAAGTTCCTTGTCATGTTACCACTCCAGCAAACTAAAACAGTCAGAGTTTCCCATAGGAAGGATCATTATATTTAATTACAAATTCTAATTTCAAAATCATCTGGACCCTAAATTTGCTTTTAACTTTCCAAAATAATCATTTGGAACTTCTTTTGTTCTTTATTCTAACACAGTATTATTTTTCTAAATCCTTAAACTTATATGTTTTCTTTTGCAAAGGAGAAGGAGATTCATCAGCTGAATTCAATAATTCTTGTCATTTCAAAGGTTCTTAATATTTCAAAACAAGTAAAAAATACTTCCAAAGGTAATTAAGAGATGAGGTTTAGTTGAACTTAAAAAGTCTGTGTTATAACTGTAAGCTAAGATGGAAATCCTATTCCCAGCTGTTCAACTAGAAGTCAATCATAAAAACTTCTGTCCTACAATTTATTTACTTATTTATTTTGGGATTCTTATAGGCCGCCCTACTCCCTGGGGACTAAATCTACTCATAAGGAGCACCTGAACAGAGCAGAAGGGGTTATCTCAGTTTCTTCTTGCTCCAGAGAACTTCACCGGTCTGCATACTGCAGCCACTGTAATGTCTGCCGTGGATGACATTTTAAAAAGACATCAATCTTGCCATAAATCCTCACCAAGAGCTTCATATATTGTTCAGCCTTTTAAGTATCTAACAAACTCTTCTTGATCAGGTTTTCTCCCAGCAGTGCAGTACTTCCATAAGTGCTAATTATAAGTTAACATACTTCACTCTATGATCCAGAGGTGGGTTCCTGCCGGTACACTCTTACCTGTTGGTCGCCGCAGAACCGAAGAAGCCGGTGGCGTTTGCGGCGCGGGGCTTCCCCCGCCCGCTTTCCCCTGCCCACCTAGACACCACCATTTGTGTTCTTTTGCCCTCTGCGCATGCGCAAAGCGTTCTGCTTACGCAGAGGGCAAAAGAACGCAAATGGCGGCGTCCAGGCGGGCGGGGGAAAGCGGGCGGGGGAAGCCCCATGCCGCCAATGCCACCGGCTTCTTCGGTTCTGCGGCGACCAACAGGTAAGAGCGTACCGGCAGGAACCCATCTCTGCTATGATCTTAATTAATTGATTAGTAACCTTTCATTCATCTCCTTGTGCTAATGACTGAAATTGACAAGAACCTAATCAGTTACACACTGAAGGCTTTTGCCTGGCAATAGGTTCTAGCATAGTTTCTGCAATTGAAAAACCAGTCTTTCCAATGTTGGAAAAAGTAATTTCAAATACATATAGGCCTAAGTACCTTTTTTTTTCTTTTTGCAGTTTTTCACTGAATTTTTTGTCAGGATGCCAAAAAAGTCAAACAATGTGTCCTCCTTTTCCTACCATTTGCCCTCCTTTCCAAATATCCTGTCTTCCTTTGCCTGTTCAGATATGTGGTAGTCCTATCTTGGTTGCTTCAATATTGCCTGAGGTTAGCATGTTCATACATTACAATGGGCTCCTTAACTGACTTGGTTAAATATGTTCTTATAAATCAGTTGAAACACTTTAACTTCTGCTCTCCCTGGGATTCCTAGCGATAATGTTAAAGCATTCTCCCCTTTAATGCGCTCTAGTTGTTCTTTTTAACTGTTTAGAAAAGACTATTCTTTGGAGTAAAAGATGGGATATAAATCAAATATACAAGAGGATCTTTCCCCACGGATATTATTTTTAAAAAAGTTGCTCACCAGAAGAAGGACCAGCACCTCCTTCATTATGTTTACCCACCTCTTACCTGAAATGGCCTGAACTGCTACCCGCAGGAATCCTTTAACTTCCCCCTTCTCGCTGACAATGGCAACACGATGGACCAAAGGTACAGGGTATAGCAAGTTGCTGAGATACACAAATGCTCTGGAAGGCAAAGTAACATAGGACAGCGGTCACTGCGTCCCACGTATGAACTTCTCCAAACATACTCCATAGCCGATGGTAGCTGGGACCACAGTTCACCGCTCACATCACAATATGGTGCTGCAAAGCAAAATTAAAGAAAAGCAGCCATGGCCAGCCGGACAGAGAGGGGGGTTCAGCGTGCTTAAAACAGAGCTCCTGTACTGAGCATGAAGCGAAAATGTAGTGAGTTAGTGAGCGCTAGCATAGCGTACCTCTGGTTCTGTCATCTCTTATGACCGAAGGGAAGGGAAAGGGATGGTGCTGATGCAAGAAGGAAAACTAGAACAAGGACCTGTGGCCGGAGAGACTAGGCAACTAGTACCCTGGGTGCTGTAATTCGTCCAAGGTCCTGCTGCTGAATAACAATGGATTCAAGGGACAGAAAAGAGAGAAGGCAGATGGGATTAGACTGAAGGAACTAAAAGCAGAAAGAATTAGGGGGAGGGAAAGTAAGGAGACTGGGAAGAAGAGGAAGCGCCTTCTAAAGAGGAACACTTTTTTTTCAGAATTTTGAGAGGGATATAATGCATTCAATTTCAAGCCTGTTTCCAATGATTTATCATCAATTCAAACAGACAGAATTAATTAGTCAACTAATGAGGGAAGAAGCATTTCCATAAAGACAATTATATGTTCTAGCTAGATTTGTGCAACTCATTGATGGGTAGAAAATGGAGGGATTCCTTGCAATATACCCAGGAGTAAAATTACTAAATGCAAGGTATCTATCATGGGAAGCTTAGATGACATTCCCACGTGGAACTAGGTAGGAACTTCACTGCCTTCTTAAGCATGAGATCAACAACAGCTGATTCTGCATAAATCTATCTGATTTCGGTGTCACCTGTGAGTAACAGTAACACTATCCCAGACTCCATATTCTTGTTGTAATTAGAATATGTTGGTGAGTTTACATATTATTTATTTTTGGGGATGTATTTCCTTGATGACTTGCATGTGGAAACAGATATTGATAGATTCCATTTTAACCCTTTCCATTGGATTGATACTATATACTAAAATGAAAGGCCCACATAGGATATTTATATAACCATTATACTTCAGCAACCCATTATAGATTTGAAGCATTATCCCTTTATGGAGCAAATAGACATCAATAGAATTCTATCATAGCCGCTTCTGTATCAAATTGCATAGTGTAGCAAGTTAGGATAAGCCACTTGGCAACAGATTACAATATGACAGTAAGCCAGAAAAGCTAGACTTCAGAAAAATATGAAATTTTAGATGTGTTTGTATTCCTGTGCCATCTATAAATATTGCTAAGGATGGGTCATGAAAAAGGAATCAAATACACATTAGAATATGGTTTTACACTAAAGTTATAGGATATTTCATGTATAAAAATGCCCTCTGCTTAAAATTCATTAGAATTATTTTGAAATAGAAAACTATGCATTAGATCCAGATTGAGCTGTTTAGCTATTTTCAGTCGGTGTCATACCATCACACACAGAAACAAAAGCAAGCATTTCTCATACTGATGGATTGTTTATTTAATGCTTTCTGTCCCAGTTTTTTTCCCTTAACGTATTGAAATCTCCATGTTTAATTTTACCACATTCTCAGTGCTGGTTATAGTTATGGAGATCAGGGAGTATAAATGCACATAGTGGATAAATTAATAAAAATGGGAAATTATGATTCTATAATATAAACAAGCATTATATAGATGTAAGATATGGTGACTGTATCCTATCCGGGACAGGATTGTAGAACTGGGATCATTTACATCACTTATATCAACCTGAGTTCCTGTAATATTACTTTTTTGTTATTTTAACTATTTCCTTTCTAGAAATGAATAGGAAGCAACTAATTAAAACTTGGTAGCTAGAACAGTATTAAAATGAGCAATAAATTCTATTGTATGAGATGAAACATTTCTTAACAAACATTATGAGAATCTTATCTGTGGTACATGACAGGCATTCTAGAATCATTATGGGCCAATATAAAATATCCCATAGAAATTATGTTCTACCTGAGGGTAAAACTATGCTTTAGCACTATTAGCTATCCTGTTCTCCTAGCAGAATTCTGAACTGAGTGGGCAAGTTATTCATTATGTGACTAATATATATCAAGCTAATTTTAACATTATTTTGCTCAACATGTTTTGATTGTTGTGAAAATGCACATATGCTTACACATGAGGTGATGTTTTTCTCTAGATTTGTAAAAATATAATTTTACAAACTCAATACATGTCAATGAGACCTGAAATCATGATTTTCCTCTCCTATTTCTCCAATCTTCAGTTGACTCCTTACAATTCTGAAAAGTTCCCATTCAAATGTTTAATTTTATATTAAAATTAAAAAATTTAACTAACAAAAGCTGATGGTTGGAAGGATTATGACGAATAGCACAGTGTCTGCTTCATGAGAAGAAAACATTATTATAGATCACAAAGAATTATCAATGGATCCAGTCATTCTGCAGCATTATCTCTATTTTTATATTGGATCTATTCTGATATTGGACGGTTTGACACTGGATAGATTATCCATTGCAGTACCATTGTGCAGCAGGCCAGAAATAATGAAACCAATAGAGACCAAAAAAGGCTGAAATTGCCTCTTCCATACAATTGTTCGAAGGGAAGGAAAGAAAATAAGGAGATGGAGAGGTTGAGGAGAGGAATCAGCAAGAAGAGGGAAAAAAAGGAAAGAAGACAAAAAGGTGGTGGAAGAGAGCTGAATAAAGGAAGGCAGAAAAGAGAGACTGTGTGTCATTAAAGGAACAGAGTCGCTAACCACAAGATTGGTGAGGTGCAAAGATGGCATGCTCAGACCAAAGAAAAGCCTTTCAAAAGAAGACAAAAGTGAAATAACCATCCCCCCCAATTTTGCTTAAGCTTTGGAGATAGAGCCAGCAGCTAAAAATAAATAAATAAGGAAAAATAAATAAAAATCAAGACAAAAATCCAATCAAAGCACACTTCACGAGAAATGTGAACGGCACAGCTGCTGCGTGGGAGGAGTCAATTTTGACTGACTCAAAAGACCCCCAAGAACACTTCACAGGATTGGGGGAAGAGGGTATTCCCTCATTGAACTATTTGGTCATTTGGCCTGTTTGTTGATTTAAGATCTCAAATCCCCCAAGAGGAGAAAAAAAAGGGGGGAAGAAGCCAGCTCTTTCGGTCTGAGACTGCAGGACTCTTCCCCCTTATCCCTCTCTGCCTTTTGTAAGCCCCTTTGCTCCCTCGCTTGCTCCCATTTTCCTAAATGCTACTTAACAGAGAGAAAACTAGAAGTCAGGATTTCCTGCCTGAACTAGGATGGCCGGATGCAAGACGTCAGAACTCCCAACGATTGCTGCAGCTATAACAAGCCACGATGATATCAAAATAGATGCATCATGACATCATCATGAAGATGACATAATTATCTAATGACTTAATGATGTCTGATATAAGTGGAAAAATCACATCATTTGTTTGATGATGTCATGATGCATGTGTTTGGGTCCCCTAGCCTATAATTTAATTTAATTTAATTTAATAGACGTTCTTATAGGCCGCCCAATCCCGTGGGACTCAGGGCGGCGTACAACAGAATAAGAAGCGTACAATAAAAACAATTATCATAATTTAAAATTAAAAGGCATAGTTAAAACAATTATAAAAACAACATTCAAGGGGGGAATCTGATCTTCCTATTCACCCCGCCTGCCGGAAGAGCCAAGTTTTTATGGCTTTACGGAAGGCCAGCAGGGTGGGGATAGTCCGGATCTCTGGTGGGAGTTGGTTCCAGAGGGACGGGGCTCCCACAGAGAAGGCCCTCCCCCGTGGCCCCGCCAACCGACATTGTTTGGCCGATGGGACCCGGAGGAGGCCCTCTCTATGGGACCTAACCGGTCGTAGGGAGGTATGTGGTAGGATGCGGTCCCGAAGGTAACCTGGCCCTGAGCCATGTAGGGCTTTAAAGGTAACGACCAACACCTTAAATTGCGACCGGAGACTAATTGGCAGCCAATGCAGCTGGCGAAGAATAGGTGTTACGTGGGTGTATCTCGGTACACCCACTACAGCTCGCGCAGCTGCATTCTGTACCAGTTGGAGTCTCCGGATGCTCTTTGAGGGTAGCCCCATGTAGAGCGCGTTACAGTAGTCTAGCCGTGAGGTGACAAGGGCATGAGTGACTGTGAGCAAAGCCTCCCTCTCCAAGTAAGGTCGCAATTGGTGCACAAGACGAATCTGTGCAAAGGTCCCCCTAGCCACAGCTGAAAGATGTTGCTCCAATTTTAGCTGTGGATCTAGGAGGACACCCAAATTGCGGACCTGTTCCGAGGGAGTCAATTTTTCTCCCCCGAGAACCAGGGAGGGACAGTCGACATAATCCTTGGGAGGCAAAATCCAGAGCCACTCAGTCTTGTCTGGGTTGAGCCTGAGTCTGTTCACTCCCATCCAGACCCTCACATCGTCCAGGCAGCGGCACATTACATCAACTGCTTCACTGAACTGACACGGGGTGGAGATGTACAACTGGGTATCGTCAGCATACTGCTGATACCTCACCCCGTGTCGTCGGATGATCTCACCCAGCGGTTTCATGTAAATGTTAAACAGGATGGGCGAGAGGACCGAACCCTGTGGCACCCCGCAAACCAGGGGCCTAGGGGCCGACCTCTGCCCTCCTGTCAACACCGACTGCGTCCTGTCAGAGAGGTAGGAGGAGAACCACCGTAAAACAGTGCCTCCCACTCCCACCTCCCCAAGACGACGCAGAAGGATACCATGGTCGATGGTATCGAAAGCCGCTGAGAGGTCAAGTAACACCAGGATGGAGGAATGACCCCCATCCCGTGCTCGCCAGAGATCATCCATCAGTGCGACCAAAGCAGTCTCCGTACTGTAGCCGCGCCTGAAACCCGATTGAAAGGGATCCAGATAATCAGTATCCTCCAATAGCCGCAGGAGTTGGAGCGACACCACTTTCTCTACAACTTTACCCAAGAAGGGTAAGTTGGAGACTGGACGGAAGTTCTTTAAATCCGCTGGGTCCAGGGAAGGCTTCTTGAGGAGGGGCCTCACCACCGCAGCTTTTAAGGGCTGCGGGACGGACCCCTCTCTCAAAGATGCGATCACAACAGCCTGGAGCCAGCCGCGTGTCACCTCCCTGCTGGCCGAAACCAGCCAGGAGGGACACGGGTCCAATAAACAAGTGGAGGCGCTCATCGCTCCTATGGCCTTGTCCACATCCTCAGGAGTGATAGGCTCAAACTCCTCCCAAATAACAGGACTAAGACTCGCCCCTGTCATCTCGGCCTGCCCTGTCCAAATGGAGTCCAGGTCTGTCCGAATCTGAGTGATTTTATCCGCCAGGAACTGGGAAAATTCCTCAGCTCTACCCTGCAAGGGTTCTTCGCCCCCCCCCTTTGCGAGGAGGGAGCGCGTCACCCTAAACAGGGCGGCTGGGCGGGAGTCGGCGGACGCAATAAGGGCGGAAAAATGCGCACATTTTGCCGCCCGTATCGCCACTAAGTAAGACTTAATGCAAGTTCTTAAAAGTGTCCGGTCAGACTCAGCTTTACTGGCTCTCCATCGTCGCTCTAGGCGTCTCTTTAGGCGCTTCATCTCCCGGAGCTCCTCAGTAAACCAAGGAGCCCTCCGGGATCCGCTGCCACGGAGAGGCCGCAAAGGCGCAATCCGATCTAAAGCCCCTGTTGCCGCCTGATTCCAGGCAGTCACTAGAGCCTCAGATGAATCGTGTACCAGGGAGTCCGGTATTTCCCCAAGTTCCCTCTGAAATCCTTCGGATTCCATTAGGCGCCTGGGGCGGAACCACTTAATCGGTCCCGCCTCCTTGCGGTGGAGGAGTGGCGCCATGAAATCCAACCTCAGAAGGAAATGATCTGACCACGACAAGGGTACTGTGACTAAACCCCTCAGCCTCAGATCATCTCTCCACTGCCCCGAGAGAAACACAAGGTCAAGCGTGTGACCTCCCTCATGAGTCGGACCCTGAACTACTTGGGTCAGGTCCATGGTTGTCATGGAAGCCATGAACTCCTGGACTGCCTCTGAGGTTTCACCGGGCGATGGCAGGTTGAAGTCCCCCAGCACCATCAACCTGGGGAACTCAATCGCCAGCCCTGCTACCGCCTCGAGCAGAACAGGCAGGGCCTTTGCAACGCAGCTAGGAGGCAAGTACATTAGCAGAAGGCCCACCTGAACCCCTAAGTCCAGCTTCAGAAGGAGCGTCTCACACCCAACAATCTCCGGGGCAGGGCTCCTTCGAGGATTTAGGTTCTGGCGAGCTATAATTGCCACTCCTCCACCCCTTCCCTGGGGTCGCGGCTGATGCTGAACTGAGAACCCGTCCGGGCACATCTCGGAGAGGGGAACCCCCCCCTCCTGGCCTAGCCAGGTCTCAGTAATACATGCCAGGTCCGCCCCCTCTTCCAGGATTAAATCCCGTACAAGGGGGGCCTTGTTAGTAATCGACCTGGCATTCAACAGCAGCAGCTTGAGCCCAGGGCCCTGACATCCCTGGTTACCAGGTACTCGGGCTGAGCTAGATGGAACCAAACCAGAGGGGCCAGAACAAGGAATCGCTTGAAGATAGCGAATTCTCGTTCCCCGAGAGCGGCCTACCCCCCTGCTCCCGCCATACCTACCTCTCCCTGTTATGACCTTAATACTCCCGTCCCCCCTCACACCAGAGATCCCCTCCTCTCCCCCACTGGTCCCCCTCTCTCCCAGCAGGCCATGCATCCCAGTCATACTGAGCCTGGGGGAGGACTGGAACCCCCCTCCGCTTCTGTTTACACACTCAGCAGAGGGGGGTAGAGACCCAATCCCCAGCTCACTCATTCAGCCACTAACAGCCACCCAGTCTCTATCAGCCAATCATAACACATTCATAACCCAGACCATTAATAAAAATCACAATACTTCCGGGGGTTAAAATCAATAGAAACAATAGGAGGCAGATGCAGGCAACCTCCAAACCCGATATAGCTTAGTTCTTAATATTGCCTTAATCTCAGTCTTTTTGCTTTCTGTGTATCCAAGATCTATTGCCTCTGCTGCAGCAATAACAATGTCCAACAGCTGCCCCCGTGATGATAGTGGGGGGACTGAGTCCCGTTTAGCACTAAGGGGGATCACTTGGAAGCCAGGCCCATTCCCTCGCCTAGAAGACTGTTGCCCCAGGATTGGTCGCCGCCAATCCTGCAGGTTATAACGGGAGAGTTGGAGATCTAAAATCCAAACGCCGTTTGTTGTTAGTCTGAGGTTCTGGCGGCCCGCCTGGAAACCAGGCTGATCCAGTCTCTGGGGAGTTCTTTCCGAAGGGCCTCTCGTCGCCAAGATGACACGCAGCGACATCGAGATGGCCATATAATGACAATAATTACACAGAAAAAGGATTTTTGGTGACTGAAATTTTCTCTGCTTATAAGCTTACAATTACAATCACAGCAGCTCTATACTTTTTCAGATTTAATCACTTGCTTTGAATACCAAAGGAAAAAACCTTATACAGTAGTCCTCGACTTATGACCATAATTGAGCCCAATATTTCTGTTGCTAAGCGACACATTTGCCCCATTTTATGAACGTTCTTGCCACAGTCATTAAGCAAATCACTGCAGTTGTTAAGTTAGTAACACAGTTGTAAAGTGAATCTGGCTTCCCCATTGACTTTGCTTGTCAGAAGGTTGCAAAACATGACCTCGGGACACTGCAGCCATCATAAATATAAACCAAGCGCCCAAATTTTGATCAGGTGACCATGGGGATCCTGCAACAGTCATAAGTATGAAAAACAGTCATATGTCACTTTTTTCAGTGCCGTTGTAACTTCAGTCACTAAACAATAAGTCGAGGACTATCTGTACTAATCTCAGATTCCCAATGAGTTCATTTATCAACTAAGACATCCTTCTACACACTTATTCCAGTAGCCCTGTGAAGGGCAGTGTTTAGCTGTTGTCTAATGAGACAAAAATAATTTGTTTGGGCTGTGCAAATTGATAAAGATATTGCAAAAACCTCAGCCAATATTTTGGCAGACAGTAAGACTGGGTTCATATATTGTATTACATCAGTTTGTTTGTTTTTCATGGTTCTTGAATAAGCTGCAATGGTTTAAGGAAAGCTAAATAAAGCACATTATAGCATGGCCCAATAAGTGAATCCTGTTGAAGATTGATTTCTAGGATACTTCCTTGGTGGTTCAGATTATGCATTAGTTACTAAAATAAGACAATTTTTTTCTGTTTTTCCGAGCAAAGAAGATGCCATGGGTCCACTATTGGGGTATATAAAAATAAATGATACATGTATTATGACATCATCACACAAATGATATAACTTACAAATCTGCATTAGCCACTATTACATAATTGTGACATTTGGGTTATGATGTTACAATCATGTGCCACCATTTTGTCATCACTGAGGCTTGTTATAGTTATACAGAATGGTATATTGGAGGATTTATAGTAACCAAAGTCAGTTTTATTGTCCTACAGCAACAAGGACAAAGTTTTTCAGTACATATATGAAAATAGTAACTGACCCAGTTTGCTTTCTAAAAATAAGTGTTTCTGCTAACTGCAATGTGGCAGGAATTCTCCTTTAGCATTCCAGGTTTCTAAATCCCAGATAGTCTTTAATCATGTTCTGCTCAGTAGCCCTTTATTTCAGAGTTACATGTTAATATCTATCCCAAATCAATGGATAACTATATTAAATCTATGGTCCTAATTTTTTGTGGATATCCTACCCTGTGTAAATTAATATACATTTTAAAATACTATTGACCAACTTAATTAAGAAAAAACAAACTCTTCTTTCAGTGCTAGTTCTTAGGAAATTATGCTCAATTCTGAGACTGAGAGACTACAACTGTGGGTTCCATAGGATGTGGCAATATAATGCACACACACACAGACTCCCTTTAAAAATGTACAATGCCAAAGTGTTGGTGTTGCTGGCAGGTTTTATCACATCCATTTACAGATGCTTTGCCTTTTATCCTGTGTTATTTCACTCTGTAGTTGGTCTTCCTTTCTACTACTCATCCCCTTAGGGAGGGGTAGGGGAGGGGTTTTTCCTCTGAAATGTCTTTTGGGGGGGCCCCCAGCCCCTGTGTGCTTGACATGGGAAAGCAGGTCTCTTATGCGAAAGAGCTAGTTCCTTCCCAGCATGCTCTCCTAAGACCTCACCAACCTTCCTACTAAACTGAACAGGGGGGAGCGGTCGTAAAATGGATCCTGGCCATCATACAGCGGGTACTCCGGAAAGATGTCTTCCTCCAGGTCCTCCTCCTCCTCCTCCTTCCCCACGTGCTGCTCGTCAGCAGGCTCGGTGATGTCGGAGTCAGGGTTCGAGAAGGTGGGGGAGGGGGTGAGATCAGCCATGCGCTCGCTCATGCATGTGTTGAAAATAGGAGAGCTGTTGCAGCCAGAGATATCTGAACTAAGGTTAGTACAACAAGATAGGAGACAGGTTAACACCAGCTATTCTAACATACACACGCGTGTACACACAGAGAGAGAGAGAGAGGGAGAGGGAGAGAAAGACTAGGCTTGCCTTGCCCCTTCTTTAAAATCAAGCAGCAGAATTAATAAGGAAGGAGATTAAAAAAGAAACTTCCCAGATCAAACACATCTAACAAAAGAGCCACAAATGCCATCAGCTGAAAATTGATGCATGGGATGAAAACTTTCCTGGTGTCCATTTCGTCAAATTGAGATTTTGGTAAGGGGAAGATGTCCGTTATGAATCCTCCCAAATGACTGGAATATTTCTTTAATACATCTTTGATTTGTTAAAATTCTATAGCTAAACCCTTTCTACCTGGACTCCAACCAACTCTCAACTGATGGTATGGCATTTTTTCTCTAATAGTTGCATGTGAAGCACATGAGAACACACAATATATACTAGGCAGTATATAGGCAGATATCACACTCCATACATCAAACACACACACACCTACACACAAAGGTACAAAATTCTATAAAAGAGTTTTTGAGCTACCCTTCACCCTACAATGTTTTTGCTTGGTTTTGGTTGCTACTGTTGTCATCTAGAAGTATCATACACCAAGAGGATCTACATGGTAATAAGGTAATGAAATGGTTGTCATGTTCCCGTCACATCTAATTGTGATGGTTTTCATAATTTAGAAATCATAATCAACAAGCGGGAAGTTGTAACGATGGGCTACAACGTAGCTTGCATGAGCTAAACTACACAGAATTGGCAAGTGAGGAGGGCATCATGCTGGATCACAGAGAGTACAGACCATAATCATCTTGCTGCAGAAAGTTTCAGCTCTCAGTACTCTGGACACCATGCATTTGGACATTAGGCATGGTTTTGTGAAAAATGGATGCGGTGCAAGTATATGTGCAGATCATATTTAAAAGGCTCTGCATCAAATGAATGGACAATACGCTCCAACACGGAATGGAGATGTTGACCTGATTTCCTATCAAATATGAGATGTGATCTTAACATCTTGATCTAAAATGTAATATAATCATTATTCCATAGTGGAAGGAGAGCTTCTGTTACATATCATTTGCTTTGGCTAGCTGTGGATTGTTTTTTTTTTCCCCTTTGGAACTCATTGGTTTTGCTTTATATTTTTTGACAAAGAAGACCAAAACTCTCACCTGCCAACCAGCCTGAACCAAGGAAAGCGATCATAAAAGGGGTCTCCGCCTGTCACCACATTATCACAGTCTTCTATAACACTAGAGGGTACTTCAGCTGCCCGATCATACATCTCCCGCATCAAGTCCAACCTCTGCCTGCAATGGCAGAAAAAATGGATTTTCTATCAAAACAGTAATTGAGAAAGTATTGCCCAACCAGTTTACCTGTGCATGCCACTATCTTACTTGATATAGTAAGAATTTGGTATAGAAACCTGCTCTGCTTATTGAGACATATTAAATTAGCATGCTCTCAGGTAAATAAAAACATTTTCAAGCAGTGGAAAGAAACTGGAGAAAGAACCTATTTCGCAGAATTGGACCTATACCCATACATCAGCATGCTCAGAATAGATATACATGGCTGTAGATCAGTGGTTCTCAACCTTCCTAATGCCCCCACCATGCCCCACCCCTCTGCCGTGCCCGCCGCCACGACCCCTGCCCTGCCGCCACCATTTGGGTTCTTTTACCCTCTGCGCATGCGCAAAGTGTTCTGCGCATGTGCAGAGGGTAAAAGAACCCAAATGGCGGCGTCCGGGTGAAGTCTCCCAACCCATGTGAAAGGATCGTTCGACCCCCAAAGGGGTCGCGACCTTCAGGTTAAGAACCGCTGCTGTAGATAGATATACATGACTAATAGATATACATGGCTGTTCTGGTGCTTATGTTAACAAAACTTCCCTTGCATCGACAGAAGACTGAATTTACAAGAATGGCCATTTTTATCAGTTTGGAGCAAGATATTAGATTGCTGTCAGATTTGATGTATATATTACTGTTCTTATATACTATATGCAAAAATAAAAAAGCTCCAAAGTTCTGAGGATCTTTGAATTTATAATAAGAGACTATATTTGCAGATTTGAAGTCTGTAGCCATTGCAGTCATAGCTATTCACGGATATATAACTTCTTTGGAATGCTTAAAAATAAAATGCCTATAAACAGGGAAGGGAATTAACAGCAGGAAAGCATATATAGTATATATATTATATATATAGTGAGGACCAATGGCCATCCATCACTGTTTCCATCATTATTTTGGCATGCATAGAAATCAGATTTCAACCCATGTGATGAACCTGTCAAGATCTGGATTGATCAACAGCTTGTTCGATCTGTCTTTGACATAAGGAGCCCTTGTGGCACAGTGGTTAGAATGCAGTATTGCAGGCTAACTGCCCACAGCCTGGAGTTCAATCCTGAGGGGTCTCAAAGTTGACTCAGCTTTCCATCCTTCTGAGGTCAGTAAAACAAGGACCCATATTGGAGGTAAAATGCTGACATTGTAAACTGCCCAGAGAGTGCTGTAAAGCACCATGGGGCTGTATATAAGTCTAAGTGCTATTGCTTTAAGTAAAAAGGAACATGTGAGATATCCACCACAGATCAAATAGCATCATGAATGAACATGGCCATCTTGCACCAAAGACTGGATAATTCTGTAGACCTACGTATTATGTAATATAATTCCGTTTACCTCATTCATCCCTCTTAACCCAAATCACAGTCCACTGAAGGGGTTGTTTTAACAGGCAGTCACATGATTTAACATGGCAATTTAATTCAGGTTCCATTCACTTTAAAACTCCTGTTGTATTTTAAAATAAGTTAATTCATTATGCTTCCAGATAAAAATCGTGCCATTTTTCCCCTAGATGATTAAAAATTACCTCCTTTAGCGAGCTAGTAGCCACCTTGTCTTTAAAAGTTTACACCTACCTGAGTTTCTCCAGAGTCCAATAATGGGTTGCTCCATTTTTCTGGTCCTGCACTTCTACTGCCACAATGGTCCTTGGGAAAGGACGTTTCTCCCGGTCTTTGGCAGCATCTGGAGGAAGCAGGTCTGGAGGCAGAGGTGAATATAGGGTGTCTGTGAGGAGTACGAACTGAAACTGAACCTGGAAGTGAATTATAAATGTTGCCGATTAGTATTATCACACAGTCACAAAGGCAATCACGTATGTTTAAATTATTTATTTTACAGAAAAGATGGGACTTAAATTTAGCAAAAGGTTTTGGGGGGACCCTTCCCATTATTGAAGCCCTACCACCTGATGTTATTAGATAATGGGATGGGAAGAATCCATCCCTTGGACCAGATTTGTTTTCCAAACTATTTTGTAACACCCACTTAAGAGGAAGGAAGGAAGGAAGGAAGGAAGGAAGGAAGGAAGGAAGGAAGGAAGGAAGGAAGGAAGGAAGGAAGGAAGGAAGGAAGGAAGGAAGGACATATTTGTTTTCTAAGACAAGAACTGTTTACCTTTTTCTTCAGTTCCACACTGATCGCATTGGCCTCCTTCAAAAAAATGGCATTGCCCCACAGCAGGTCTCGAAGAGAGGTAAACTGATACCATTTCCACTTCCTAAAGGCCCAGAGTGCCAACTCAAACTCTCGCTCTGTCCACTGAACTGATGAGATAAACAAAACAAAATACCTCTGTAAGGTCAGCTACTTATTTTCAAGTATAGCCTGATCAAGAATGCCTAAATTGCCTTATCTTGCTCATGAGATAATATGAAAAGCATATATCCTTCATAGGTCAATTTCACAAGGGGATACATGTGGGGAGCCCTTCTCTTGGAAAAGTATGCAGAATCAGAAGAAAGTCTGCCACAAGACACCTCTGCACAAAATGAATAACAACAGGATATGGCAATGATAGTTAGCTTCCATTTTAAATATAAAGTTTCCATCCAATAAAATCGCCAACATGATCACCAACGTCCGATGACGGATATGGCACAAGAACAACTAGAAGATCCAATAAAACCCCAATATATGTAACTATAATCAAAGCTGAAAAGATCGCCAAATTACTTATGTAATTTGAACCCAAAATTTGCTAAGGTTGTAAGAATGTACAGTAATTGTAAGGCATGTAAATGATGACTCTTGAGTTACAAAGCTACATAAATAAAATTATCCCATTTCAATGTATGATTCAGGTTAACAAATAAATCCAGGGATAACTCACTAATAAAGCAGAAACTAGACGTTTCTTCTCTATTGCTTCTCTGAAGAGTACCGAGGACTGCCTGTCCATTTACTGGGGCATTTGTAGTTGAATACAATATTGTAGATTCCTTGGTGCTCTCTGAGCTTGGTTATTTGGTTGCAGATAATTAATCACTCAAGTAGGGTAACATCATCAGTATTAGTCAATGTGGGGGTTTGTTCTCATATACACATACACTATTGGTGGCGGTGTGGTTTTTCTCCTTGGTAGTTCTTAATTAGACTATTGTTTAATGCTTGATTTTTCCTCCTGTGTTATTCCCTGCTTATCTGGCTGTTGGTTGTTGGAGGGAATATATCCTGGTCTTTTTGTTCCCTTCTGTTCTGACCCAGCCTTAGCAGCATCAATAAACAGACTCCTTGTCCCGAAAAACCCTTTATTTAGTTACTGTGAATTAATGGCATTCACACACTGAAAAGTCCAGGCAATAATCCTTCAAAGGGTTAATTGCAGTAACAGACCTTATCAGTTCCTTGGGATACTTGCCAGGCTTCCAGTCTCAAAGCTGTAAATTAAGTTCTGGCAAGCAGTCTCTGAGGCAGGAACTACAATAAGCAAATCTTCCGAAAGAAATCAGAACGGTTGTCTCCTGCAACCACCCCTCCCCTTTCCTCCTATTTATTCTCCACCCAGAGAGGGGCCATTCAGTGTCCATGTGTGCCTTTCTTCCTGAGTGGGCTTCTTGTCCTCAGTTGTTCTCCTCTCCTAACAGCTCTGTACATGCGCGCATCTGGAATAAGCCCCAGCTGTTCGCCCTCCCCACTTATCTCCGACTCCGAAGGCAGCTGGGAAATTCTGGACGGCCCTGGCTCTATCTCTGCTTCCGATACAGAGCATCCATCAGAGCCTTCCCCAGACTCCAGGACTGGCCCAAGTTCCTCCCCAACCTCCTCATCGTCCGAGTCTGCCGTCAGCTCCGCTGGCAGACCACAACACCTTCTTAGCTTTTTGTGGTCAACACTGATGATGTTACCTAGCTGGGTAATGAAAAGTCTGCAAGGAAACAACCCAGCTCAAAGAATATCAAAGACTCCACAGTTCAATCCTGAGCTACATGTTTTCTCTTCTATTGAATACAATATTGTTTTATGAAAAGCATCCTACAGCAGTTTATTTAATTTCCTAGAAGCTCACCTTCATCCTCAGGCTCCTCCTCTTCCTCATTAGTTTCAGTGTAGTATCTTGAGTCCATTTGCTTTTGTAAAGCCTCTAATTTACTCTCGTAATCCTAAAATGACAAGAAGAAAACAGCCAAGAGTTTATTGTATTCTGACACTTCCAGTGAGATATGGCATCCCTGAAGAAGCAGGGATGAAATTACGGTGGAAATCAATGGCCAGAGGGTGGAGCCTGGGCAGCAAAAGCTCTTTGGAGAAAGGAGAGATCATGAGATCACTCACACGTATTTTGGATACCTGCTCCACCTAAGTAGACTGCAGGAACTGAGGTTTTTTGCAATCAGCTAGGGAGATGAGCAGCTGGGAGGTGTCCCTCTGGTGGAGATTTGCCCACCAGGTTTCAGAGCATTCCATCAGCCGAGGGCTCAGGGGAGGGGCGGGGGGGTGGCGGTTGTTATTAATGAGGGTCTTGGGCCAAGGGAGACCACTGTGCCACAGATAGCTGGTTGTGAGACCCTCCTTGTGAAATGGGGCCATGGGGTTCAGAAGGGCTTGCTGCTTACGTACCTGGCTCCCTGCCGCGTAGCAGCTGCCCTGCCTGAGCTACTCGACACGATAGCCACGGTGGCGGTTGACACACCCAGGCTTTTGGTCATGGGAGATTTCAACCTGCCATCCATTGGTGAAACATCTGAGTTGGCTCGGGAGTTCTTGGCTTCCATGACGGCCATGGACCTAACCCAGTTAGTTCATGGCCCCACACATGAGGGAGGACACACTCTAGACTTGATTTTTGTCTCTGGCCAGTGGTTGAATGGTCTTGATATAGGGGATGTAGTCATTAAACCCTTGTCATGGTCAGATCACTCACTCCTTCACCTAGACCTCCATACCGCTTCCCCACGCCGCAGGGAGGCAGAACCAGTTAGATGGGTCTGCCCCAGGCGCCTGATGGACCCGGACAGGTTCCAGACGGAGCTTGGGCCACTTCCTGATGATCTAGCCCTCAACTCGGCCAAGGACCTGGTTGCCGCCTGGGACAGGGCGGCCGGTGGGGCCTTGGACCGAGTTGTGCCTTTGCGGCCTCTGACTCGGCTCTGATCCCGCTCGGCTCCCTGGTTTACTGAGGAGCTGAGGGAGATGAAGCGCCGGAAAAGACGCCTAGAGAGCGGTTGGAGGGCCAGTCTCTCTGAATCTGATCGAACACTGGTAAGGTCGCATATTAAGACCTACCTAGTGGCGATAAAAGCGGAGAAATCGAAGTATTTTTCCGCTCTTATCGCGTCATCAGAGAATCGTCCAACAGCCCTGTTCAGGGTGACCCGTTCCTTACTCCATCAAGAAGCGCGGGAGGATCCCCTGGAAGGCAGGGCTGAGGACTTTGGACGATATCTACATGACAAAATCGCTCAGATTCAGGGGGAACTGGACTCCAACTGGGTGGATACGGACGCGGTGACAGGGAATAGTCTTGAGAACGTTATCTGGGAAGAGTTTGACTCGGTGACCCCTGAGGATGTGGACAAGATTCTGGGGAGGCTCAGTGCAGCCACATGTTTATTGGACCCGTGTCCCTCCTGGTTAGTGCTGGCTACCCGGGAGGTTACACGAGGCTGGCTCCAGGGAATTATTAACGCCTCTTTGGGGGAGGGTTACTTCCCCACGGCTTTGAAAGAAGCGGTGGTGAGGCCTCTCCTCAAGAAGCCCTCCCTGGACCCAGCAATTTTAGCTAACTATCGCCCTGTCTCCAACCTTCGCTTCGTGGCGAAGGTTGTTGAGAGTGTGGTCGCACGACAGTTTCCCCAGTACTTGGAGGAATCATCATACCTAGATCCGTTCCAGTCGGGTTTCAGGGCCGGGCACAGCACGGAAACGGCATTGGTCGCATTGGTTGATGATCTCTGGAGGGCTCGGGACAGGGGTTGTTCCTCTGTCCTGGTCCTATTAGACCTCTCAGCGGCTTTTGATACCATCGACCATGGTATCATGCTGCACCGGCTGGAAGAGTTAGGGATAGGGGGCACCGTTTTTCGTTGGTTCTCCTCCTTTCTCTCCAACCGGTCGCAGTTTGTATTGGCAGGGGGGCAGAGGTCGTCCTCGAGGCCTCTTACATATGGAGTGCCCCAGGGGTCGATTCTCTCGCCCCTTCTGTTCAACATCTATGTGAAGCCGCTGGGTGAGATCATCCGTGGCTTTGGGGTGAAGTACCATCAGTACGCTGATGATACACAGCTGTACATTTCCACCCCAGGCCACCCCAATGATGCCCTTGAAGTGATGTCCCGGTGCCTGGAAGCTGTGCGGATCTGGATGGGGAGAAACCGACTCAGGCTCAACCCTTCCAAGACGGAGTGGCTGTGGTTCCCAGCGTCTCGATATAGTCAGATGATTCCATCTCTGACTATCGGGGGCGAGTCTCTAGCCCCCGCCGAAAGGGCTCGCAATCTGGGTGTCCTCCTGGATCCACAGCTGTCCTTAGAGGACCATCTGACAGCTGTGACCAGGGCGGCCTTTTATCAGGTCCGCCTGATACGCCAGTTGCGGCCCTTTCTGGATCGGGATTCCCTGTGCACAGTCACCCATGCCCTGGTCACGTCGCGTCTGGACTACTGTAATGCTCTCTACATGGGGCTCCCCATGAAGAGCACCCGGAGGCTCCAACTGATCCAGAATGCGGCCGCGCGGGTGGTTTCGGGGGCTAATTGGCGCTCCCATATAACACCCCTCCTGCGCGAGCTGCACTGGCTTCCGGTGGTCTACCGGGTGCGCTTCAAGGTGCTTGTTACTACCTTTAAAGCGCTCCATGGCATTGGACCTAGGTATCTCCGAGACCGCCTGCTGCCACAAACTGCCTCCCATCGACCAGTGCGCTCCCACAGAGAGGGCCTCCTCGGGGTGCCATCAGCCAAGCAGTGTAGGCTGGTGACGCCCAGGGGGAGGGCCTTCTCTGTGGGAGCACCCACCCTCTGGAATCAGCTCCCTCCAGACTTAAGAACAATTCACGACCTGTCCACCTTCCGCCGTGCCCTCAAGACACATTATTTTTATCAAGCCGGGCTGGCGTGAAAAAGTTTTTGGGGTTTTTAAAAATTTTAAGATTTTACTAAATTTTAATTGTATTAAATTAGGGCCATATTGAATATTTTATTTTAAATGTATTTTAATGTTTTTTACTTGGTTTAAATGTATTTTAATGTTTTTTACTTGGCTGTTCACCGCCCTGAGTCCCCTGGAGAAGGGCGGTATATAAATTTAATAAATAAATAAATAAATAAATAAAATTGAGGGATTCCAACTAAACTCATAGTTGTAATGTAGCCTACATCGGCATAAAGCTTGTCTGAGCCTCATTTCTTAATGGCCTTTTATGGCCTTTACTTGTCTTTAGTGAAAGTAGTTTAAGGTACAAGTTTAAGGACTTAGAAAAATCATTTTGGAGCAAATAAATGGCAAAAGGGTGATTAGAGTGTTGTTTTTAGAAAATTACAAATGGACTAAGGTTCCAGATAGATTTGAAATTAATTATAAGAATCCTTTCTGTTGGAAATAGCTGATGTTTTGAAGTCTAGGAAAAAAACAAGATGGGAAACTGTACACTAGAGGTAACCAGGAGGAAGTAAAGATTACAATTAAAGAAGTACACTTAAACTCAACTTGCTAATATAGAACAGAACAAAATAACATTGGATGCATTGAAAGATATTTGTGAACAATTAACTCAGAACTTAATTTTAATAATACTGTATCTCATTATATATAGACTGTGTGTAAACTATATTATAGAAGAGGAACAAGCTCTACTGAACTAGAATGAAATTGATTTCAACATGGATTTAAAAATGAAACGCTACAAGAACGTTCTGTAAAAAGAGGATATATTGGATATACAAAGGAACTGGCTGATGTTTTAATAATTAAAAGGGACACACAAATAACCAGCCAAAAAAGTGATTTGAATAACTTTCCTAAATTAAATTTACAAAAGAAGCCTGTTAAAGGATTTTGTAAGAAGAAGAAAAGAAAAAAGGAAAAGAAATGAAGTTCTAGGACATTATTTGAAAGGATTAAAGAGTAAATGAAAGTTATATAAAGGTGGTTTAGTTGATTAATGTTAAAATAGATACTGTATGTTGCTACCTCTGGTAACCCTTAATTGACTTTTGCTGACTAGAACTAAACAAGAAGATTTAAAATTTTGTGTATAGATAAGAGATGAGATATGGGTGGAAAAGAGATCACTTTTTTGTAGTTTAAGAGAAAGTGATGTTATTAAAATTGTATGTATACTATTATACTAAGGAGAAAGTTACTCCTTTATATGTTTCTTTTCGTTTTCTTTACCATATTCTTATTTTTATTTTTCTATTTTTTCTTTCTATTCTTTTTTCTTTTCTACACTTCCTTTTTTCTTTTTGTTGTTTTTTTCTTTTAGTTTGAATTAGCTTTTATCTTTCTAAATGTAGCATTTAATAAAATTATTGCGAAAAAAATAAAATAATGTATTGTGTTCTTTTATTTACTGCAGTTTGAATGCCTGTAAAACTGGGAAATGAAGCTACTTCCAAATAGTAATTTCTTTAATACTTGGCTTTTCCATTTAATGAACTACAGAAATGTATGTTAATCAGGCTCGTGAGAACCTGGTGACTTTGTTGTTTGATAAATGTAACTGGTGAAACTAAGTTTATCAGAAATATCATGTTGACATATTCTAGACATTATTCCTCTTGCAAATGAGCTAGGAAAGAATAGACAAATAGGTCTACTTCTAGTCCATGCTAGGCTCACATATTTCATCATAAAGTCGTTTATTAAATTTCTGCAATTTGAAAAAATGCACAAACATTTGCATGTACATTTCTTTGCATGTGCCATAATGAACACAGTTTTGAACTATATTTTGAACACAATTGTTACAATGAGGCATACATTCTAAAATTCAGGAAACTGCATAATCAAAGGAATCCTTACAAGTCTTTGTTGTTCCAGAAGGTAATTAGCCTCTTCTCTTTCCTTTCGGTATTGATCTTCCAGTTCCTGAAGCCTAAAAACAGGAATGAAAAATTGACAGTACAGGGTCAACAATCAGAGACAATGTCCACTTTCCATAGCCCTTTCATTTTTGCCACCCCAAAATGTCATTTGGACACATATATAGGCAATAAATAAATAAAAATGATGGGTTTCCTGATGGGCAGAGCCTGTCTGGAAGTATCAGAAAGAGATCATTCCCATTCCCTTTGACCCTGCTCCTTGGATGTCTATATGCAAAGTGTTTGACCTACCATTTAGCCAGGACCTCTTAATTCTTGTTCATGAGTTGTTTTATACTTTTATTCTTACTCACCTCTGTTCCATTTCCTGCTTCATATCAATGCCTTGTTTCTCTAGCAATTCCCTCTGGGCAAAAGCCCAATCCACTGGTTCAGCAGGAGTTTCTGCACAAGGCGTTCGTTCCCTCTCTTGGCGTGCCTGCTCCGGATGGTTAAATCGAAATACATGGCTTTTCCCCATGATGATGCGATTTCCTATAGAAAGGGGGAGGGGACGTATTTAACAGGGATGTACATGGGGTTGTATTTCAAAATCTATCCAATCCAATACTAAGATGATACAATAACTCTGTGGCAGACTTCTATCTCACATCTCACATGCATATAAGATGCAAGTTATGCAACTTGACTGCAGTTCATGGTCAAACACCAGTATATTTAGGATAATGCAATTTTTCCTTCCAACAATCATTCTTATGAATCTGTCATGGTCTGGCAAGCAGTCAATCTGTTGCAAGGCATCTGTTAAAGCACTTGGTCTTTATGCTAAAGATCTACTGCTTAATGTGTTCTCTTAGAAAGTGAAACTACCTGATCTTAAGATGCTGGGTTCTGTTACTTTCTTTCCATTGACATAAGTATCTGCACCCTCACAAGGTTCCAGGGTCACAATAGCTGTAAAAAATACAAATGGAATTTAGAAAGTCAAACTATTGAAGATGTTTTATGAAATATGTACATAATTATCCTCCAATGTGCGGTTAATAGAGATCTCCAACTCTAAAAAATATGAGGAAGTGAAGGATAGTTATAGTAACTTAATCCTGTTGTTATATGTCACATAGATAAACTACAAAATCTGAAAGTTGATACTCCTCACACGTAGATACCCTTCAACTTCAAAAAGTATTATTGAGTATTACTAAATATCTATAGTACATATCTCCCTGGGCTGTGCATAAAACTACTTCTGAATTTTTGAAAATTGGTTTCTTCCCTTAGTATATTTCCAAATATTTTATTCAAAATTGTGAGTTATTCATTCTTTGGTTTGTTTTAAATACTATGCTAAAATATTTAGATTACAATGACACATAACTCCTATAATTGTACTTAGTAAGTTATGATTATAACAGCACTAAGTGTCTATATGGTGATCATGGCTTGTTCATGCACACCCCACTAGGAACAGGGAAGAACATCTGCAAATGTTGAGTTTTTCCATATAAGGATACCTTCACTGCCAGGTTTAGTGTAACTTCGGAATATGCAGTGCTCTTCTTTGATGAAGTGGCCACTAAGTACAATGTCCTGTCTCCTCTCACCATCTTCTCGACCAACCCTGTTGAAGATAAACCGCAATTATTCAGGGACCAGTGATCCAAAACTGTAAGGCATTATCAATAGTTCATTCATTGCAAAAGGTCTGTTATGTACTCCTAACAAGCAAGTAGTAAAGTTCAGGGAACATTACTGTAAATAATTGTATAATATACTAGTTCTTATTTTACTAGATCAGTTTGCTTGTAGCCAAATTAAAAGCAATGATAATGACATGGGAACTTTGTTACCTGGTCATTCCATCTTTAATGTAATAGAGAAGGCATTCAGACATCAGTGGGTCTTCATTTAGGTTGACGAGATGTGGTGTCTACAAAAACAATGGAGAAGAGCGAACTTAATCCTTCATCTCTGGCCATGGAGAGATGTAACCATATTTTCCCATCACATCCACTTCATTGAGAACAACCTGGGTTATAGTATCAATCCTCTGGCTGTTATAAAAATGAACCATCCCCTAACTTGTCATGTCAAGCTGCATACTTTATTAAAAACAAAATATGCAACTGATATTGAAAAAACAATCTAGAGACACTAGTATGATGAATTCCAATGCTGATCAAATACACCAAGCGCAATAGGAAGCATTCAACCTCCTTCTTCCCACAGTCACATTTGCTTCCCGGAAAAGCTCCCACCATATTTTTTTTCTTCCTTTTTAAAGATCCATATAGAGATTCATATAAAGATCTCAAGAATTATATGTTTAGGATTAGATTTAACTCTGCCCCTCAGCATGACCTATGAATAGGATTTCACACAGTTACTTTTTTTTTAAAGGACAGAAATTATATCACAGAGCTTGCCCCTCAACTGCTTAGAGTAGTTGACAGCAAGAAGGATAATCGAAATTTCTATTGGCTCAAGGGCTGCACAAGTTTTGGCTGGCATGCTAAGTGTCACACTCCAAAAATGAGTGCAGCTACTTTATTTTCCTTATTTTAATACTTTATTTTATATTTTTGAGGAGTATCAGAGTTAAGCAGTTGGCATATTTCAAAGTGCTTATGATCAATATCTAGGGAAAAAAAGTATCCAACCTTTTTAGGAGAAAATACCCCCAAGGTACCACCATCTTCTCTCATAGCCACTCCCATTTCTGCCAGCAAAGCTTCTCTGAAGAAGGAAGGAAGGAAGGAAGGAAGGAAGGAAGGAAGGAAGGAAGGAAGGAAGGAAGGAAGGAAGGAAGATGAATTTTTGAAAATTTTGCTAAAACAAGATAATATAGTAAGAGATGATTTAGAAATAAGTGTCAGCAGAATCAAGGAAGGCATTTTCTGAATTTTTGACATGTCGAGCCCAAAAGGTCTGCTATCCACTGGTATCGTTAGACTTCAACAACTCTCTCCAACACTTGACATGCTTTTAATTCATATTAAAAAAACTAATGTTTAAAGGGAATCTGAGGCTTTCTACTCACCACAGCTAATTTACAGACTGAAACATCATTCATTTGATGACTGTTCTAACTCAAATTTTTACAATCATTATGTTATAGTGCCATCACATGGGATATTTTCTTGTCACAGTTATAAAGGATGATACCCTTTATACCCTTGGATACCCTTCCTGAAATGATATTGAACTGGAGGGTATTCCATTCAGCCGCACAAAAACTCTTTTGTTTTATAAAATAGTGCTTCATGTAGCACTTTCAGCCAGCAGCTATAAAAGTAACAGTTAGCTATCAAAAGAAAAAGATATTATGACAAAATGTTGAACTTTGTGGCATTAACAATATTCTAGACTAAACTAGCTGCCTTATTCCTACCTCTCCATACGAATTGCTTCTGTTCTACGCAGTTTTTCTTCCCATGTTTCATTCAGCTCCGCAATTATCTTCTCCGTTTCCTGCAGAGTTCAAGTTAAATATGAGTGTCATGACTATCATCTGATTGAACCAAAAATATTTTGCCTAAAATACATTAGGTTATTGTTACTCTACAAATGCTTTGGCAATCTGATATTCTCCAGATGTCTTAGAACAGATTTCTGCCAGGATGAGAATTCTAATTTATCTACATCTTAATATCAGCAGGCTGGGGAACAATATTATTATGGTGTTGCACCTCTATTGTATACAACTTCTAAATGAAGCTATGCATTTAGAAGACACAAATCAGTCAAATAAACTAAGGCTATTTAAATTGTATGTATGCGTGTATTCAATTTATGAGCTACCCATCTTCAAACCAACTCTGGGTGGCAAACAATATATAACCATTAAAACGCAACACAAAATAAAACAAGAGGGGGGAATCTGGGCATCAGCCCCAAATAATACACAACCATATTGAACAAAGGACTCCCTCATAACCTAGGACCTGGGAGTACAATCAGGTCTTCAACACTTTACAGCATGTCAATATATAAATACATAAACAACTAGCTTTAAAGACTAGCAACAAGACTGTATTGCTGTAAATCCTATCAATAAAGTTAGATCTGGGAGGTTATGATTGTGCAAATGTTATTTTGTGATTGTAAATACATTATGCTGTATATTAATTGTTAATGCCTTTGTGTAATTTTAACTGCTGCTTAATTTTTATGTTAACTACATTTTTATTGTGGTTCGACTATATCGGGAGAGTGCATTATAAATAATTCTTTGTCTCCTTACTTTGTTTTCCCTTATAATTTCAGAAAATAGTATATTGGAATAAAATAATTCTTTATCAGCTTCTTGCTGAAAAATGGAAAAAAACTGAAATGCTTATTTCTGGATTTGACGATTGAAAAAAGATTGAATGAGGAGCTAATAGGATTATTATGATGTTAGGGAGGGTACAAAGATAATGAGGTTGTTTGTAATTACTGTAAAGAAGAATGGAAGTTGTTCCTTTTTTCTCCTTTCTTTAACTGTACTCTTTTCTGCACTTTTTAATTTTAAAAAGAATAAGATAATTCAAATTATTATAATTGGAATAAATGTCATGTTGGAACCTATGAATACTTGTTTCTGCTCTTCTTTCTACCTCATTCTCTCCATATCATTACAGTACAAACACGGTCTTTTTCATAATGACTCTTACCTTGAGTCTTTCAATGGCTTCTTCACTACCCGGAGCAAACATGATGCGCTCATGTAGACTATTGACTGAGGCAGCTCGACTGGACAAAGCGGAGAGTGAGGAGGATGGGCTCATTCCTACCAAGGCATTGGTCACTGTGGAGAGATTGTCATTCCGTTGATTCATATCTGCCACTCTACGATTATCATTATTGTTCTCAAAGTCGGACATGTCTATGGGATTCAAGGGGGGGAGAAAGAAAAGGGAAAGAAACAAGACAAGAAGAAGGAAGGATAGAGAAAAGAATTGCAGTTGGGAAATAGCAACATGATGCAATGAGGAGAAAGATAGAAATTCAACATAGAGATATGCAGACAGTAATGTAGCTGGAAGGGACAGGGCTGGAACTTCACATTAGCTGGAGCGTTCACACTACGCCCTGTGCAAACCTCTCTTAAAACTGGTACAGCAGACTTTGCTGATCCCTGTGCTTTGGGGAAAACAGGCAGCATTTAAAAAAAGAAAAGAAAAGAAACTCTCAGCTATTATTCCAGAGCCATCTTGTCTAATAATATGCTAGGCAGGAAGAATCGGTGACCACGTCCGCTAAGGCCATGCATGAGGTATCAAAATTCCATACCACATGAATTATTTATTTGCAGTCATTCATTCCAGTGCCATTTGAAAAATGGAAAATATTTTTACATTTTTGAGGCATTGAGTTGAAAGATGAACTTAAAAATAAAGGGGAGGAGGAAATGGGCAAATAGGAGTGAACTTCAGTTCAGAATATGATGATTATTATATCCCAGCTCAGTATAATGGTTATAACATCAGGCTAGAAACTGGGAGACTCTGAGTTCTAGGCCCACTTTAGTCACAAAGCCAGCTGGGTTATCTTGAACCAATCACTTCCTCTCAGCCTTAGAAAAGAGGTGACAGCAAATAACTTCTGGTGGTTCAAAACCTTGCCAAGAAAACTGCAGGGGCATGTTCAGACAGTTTCTGAGAATTGGGTACAATTGAACAGAAGAAGAAAAAAATCCCTATATTTGTGGTCTATTTGCATAAAGATGCTAGGAAAGGTCTTGAACTAGACTAATTCAGAAATTTCTTATGAATGAAGATGCTGAAATAAGTAGAAGTGCCAATCTAATACAGGGATATTAAGAAAAAAAAATGCTATGTTTGTCATACAGAGCCGAGGTGCCGCAGTGGTTAAAGTGCAGCACTGCAGGCTACTTCAGCTGACTGCTAGTTCAGCAGTTCAGCTGTTCAAATCTCACCGGCTCAAGGTTGACTCAGCCTTCCATCCTTCTGAGGTCGGTAAAATGAGGACCCAGATTGTTGGGGGCAATATGCTGAACTCTGTAAACCGCTTAGAGAGGGCTGTAAAGCACTATGAAGCGGTATATAAGTCTAAGTGCTATTGCTATACAAGATGCACGCTCCTATAGAAGCTAAATAGAGTTTCTCCTCTAACTCATCTCTAGAATGTCCTTCCCTCTGCAGGTTTAACTGAATAACAATATAATTTCAGCACCCAATTAACATTTAGTCATTTAAAACATTTTTATACCACTATTCGTTAAAAGCCATCCTGACAAATAGAAGTTAAACAAAAAACAAAAATAACGATGACTACAGTATTTTGATCAACATTCTCAGAGAAAAAAAGAAAAGTAAGAGGTTGCCTAATAGGATATTCCTTGTTTGAATGGTTCTAAAAATGTATTTAGAAACATTTGGGCAATTGTTTATCTCAAACATGAAATTTCATACAGATTTCAAACAATATTGTTTTCCCATTATTTCTTTAATCTTGTTTTTTTTTAAAAAAAAATCTTTACGTCTCTTTGGGATTTTAAAATCAATGCACAATATTTTGTTGACTGGTAGTACAGAGAATTACTTATTTAGAAGGATCCTCTGATTTGGGCAAATCAGATTAAAAAGGGTGAATTTGTAATGTTCAAAAACTGCAAGATGATGCCCAAAATTGATATTCTGTTTTCTTATTTGCACTTCTTAAACTGGATATCTAGGGGAAACAGTAATATGCACTTTATTTATAGCATCAGAACAGCATCACATATTTGAGATATATGATGAAAATTTTGAGTTTTACAAGGCAGAAATCTCATTTTATCAATAAAAAGTAAATTTTCCCTTAGATTATGCAGCTCCTAGTGACATGGGTGATAAGGAAGTACTCTTATTTTTTTCTCCAGAAATTGTTTTGACTTCCCACTCTAGCCAAAGCCTATAATCCCCAGATAGTCCTGCATCCAAATCCTCACTAAACCCTGATTAGCTTTCAAATCAGCTAAGGTTAAGTAGGTGCTGCTGCCACCTGGTGTGTGTGTGTGTGTGTGTGTGTGTGTGTGTGTGTGTGTGTGTGTGTGTGTGTCTGTGTCTGTGTCTGTGTGTCTGTGTGTGTGTGTGTGTGTGTGTGTCTGTGTGTGTGTGTGTGCGCACACGCGCATGGGAATGGACAAGAGTGTGTACAAAGGCGTGAGTGTATGTAGATAGACATATGATAGATAGATGATATAGATAGAGAGAAGATGATTGATAGATAGATAGATAGATAGATAGATAGATAGATAGATAGATAGATAGATAGATAGATAGGTAGATAGATAGATAGATAGATAGATATAGATGATAGACTCTCTTAGACTTTTCTGACAACCCTTTTTATTCAACTAGATATTACAATTCCAAACCATCTTGGCACATGGAGGGGCAAGACTGAAGAATAAAATAGATATCAAATTATTGGGAATGGACATGGGAAAACTGTAGATCTCTGACCAGGACTAATGGGTTAAAATAATAGAGAATTTATAAGCATCTGGAGTCAAAGTTTAAAATTTCAATTTCATGCATCATTTATCTAATTTATATTTGATGTTATTCAGCAGATTAAAATGCGAGAGGGCAGATCCTATGTGGTTCTACAGGGAAGATAGGCCTGGATGTGGGCAACTGGAAAGTTCTGTTTGCCAATTTGACCAGAGCGTAGGCTGAACTGCTCAAAATAGAGGCAGAGGCTCCAGGCCTTCAAACATGCCAGCAAAAGCCAGATTGCTTTATCAAATGCAATCAGCAACTGAACTACTCCCACAGCATCCCTAGTAGGTACAACTGCTAGTAGAAGGGCCAAACAGGATCATTGATAATACTTAAGCCAATAGTGGCTAAAGCAGATATTTTAGTGCTTTGGGGCCGGGTGTTTCTATTCCCCCAGCAGAACAAGTTCATTTGATCCAGCTCCAGCAGAAGCAGCAGCAGTGATAGCAGCAGCACAAGCAGCAGGACACATAGTTACAGTACAGAGAAAGGAATCTCAAGAGCAAACTCAAACGAAAATGTTTCTGGAGTCAAGGAGATGGAGTAGACGCAGGAGTGGCCAAACTATGGTTCTTTGAGGACCTGTGGACTTCAACTCCCAGAATTCCTGAGCTAGCCATGCATGGCTAGCTCAGGAATTCTGGGAGTTGAAGTCCACAGGTCCTCAAAGAACCATAGTTTGGCCACCCCTGGGAGTTTATAGGATCACCAGATAAAAAAACAACCCAGCTAAAGTGGAATGCTGCAGTGCCTTAATTCAAACACAACAGGGCCTGCAATATATTAGGATATTAAATTGATTTTTTCTATGTATACAACAGGTCCGGAATTTTTTTTTTCTCTAAAGCATGTTCCGGAAAGGCCTGTGGGTGTCCTTGGACATTTTGAAGGCGAGAAATGCCATTTTTGTGGAAGAAGTATTTAGTATTCTAATATGAACACTAAAACTCAACAAACTAGTATCTTGCCACAGCTCTGTGCACTTAATAGCAGCAGTTTCCATGGATTGTTTGTATTTAGTAATATGGCTGGATTCCTGTAAAAGCCCACCTCTGCTCTTTGAAGAAGATATATATATAAACCATCTCAACACCTGCCCTAAAATGAAAAGGTTTTCCCAACATTTGCTATTGAATTCATTTCTCATGCTGTACTTCTGTTCCTTTGCTTTGACTGACTTTGTCAAAAGCATTGAAGCACACAAAATACCAGCCATGGGAAATACACACATTTAGGTCCTCCTGGAACAGGATTGGCTAAGAGAGACAGGAGAAGGGAGTTGGAAGACAAAGAAAACAAGAGTAGGTTTATCTTGTAGGAATAAAGAAACAGCACCTGAGGGCCTTTCCGCAAATCCAGAAACCTTGAGGCTTACTCCTTGGGTTTTACATAACTAGCTCACTCTTTTTTTATGTAGTGCAGCCACCTTACAAAGGGGCAGCCTTTGCCTGATTTTATTTTACATGGGGGAGATGTGTGATCCCATACTGTAAAGAGTTACCACATAAAGTGCAAGCAAAAGAATGTGGATAAAATAATTGGTGAAAGAGGTAACAAGTTCATGAGAAGGGGAGGAAACAACTACATTCATTTCCATCAAAAACATGGCTATTATCCCATGAAGAGTCATGCCATTCATTAAACTACCGTACTTTTCATGACAGCTGATTTAGTTGGGATAATCATATCTTCTTAGCCATAAAAAGGTTGTGCTTAAGAGTCATAGGCAAAAATAAATTAATTCCACAACAAAATGTGGATCTCTTAGTATAACAGAGCAACAAGATGTTGAAGATGCTTATTGCCCCAATAAGGAATTGACTGGAAAGGCCATGAGATGCATATCCTTCATTATCAAACAATTCCTTCCTTATTCACAGCTAAGGAAGTGCACACTGCTGTAGGCTGTAAAAAGAGAAACAATTTTCTATTAGGATGTTGTGGGATTTAAATAAATCCTATCGTCGATTACTAAATATTTTAAATAACTTTATATCACTATGGATGGATAATCATAATTGCTCAGAAGTAGTGGTGTAGAGGGATAATGAAGATTATGATTGAAAGAGCCTGTGGTTGTAGACCACTGAACAGTTGGCAAAACTTTCAAAATATGTTAGGATAACAAACTGCTAGAATTTGTATTCAGCATGTCCTTTAGAATTGGGGTATGTTACCTCTTATTAACCTTAACACAGGTACTATAATGTGTGAAATAGTTATTGTCATTTCATGGTTGTCCAGTGGGCTTTGAGACTATGAACTGAAAGCAGGTACCATGTGGAGTTGGATCTGCAACTAAAAGAAGTAAACCGAGAAAGACAAGATGTAGACACACAGGTCAGCCTTAGCCCAATCCAAAGCACTGATACTCAACATACTATCTATGATATCTCCCAGGCCTTGGGAATACAACAGGTCTCTCAGGCGAGCCACTTCATCTTTAAGTTCTCTGATCAGCTTGTTGTTGGGATCCTCATTAATGACAGCATTGCATCTGATTTGCTTAGCACGATCAGCATATCTGTGGGGAAAATACACATTCTAAACAAAGCAAGGTCTGCTGAAAATGCCATATAGAATGTGAAATATATAAGAGAAATTTAAGATGATCTCTTTTACCCAGGCATAGAAAACTAAGCTACTTCTCCTAAAATGCAGGAAATATTCTCGATCAATCAAGTAAGTAAACAAGTCACATCCCATATATTTGTCAAAACTGGCCCATGGTTAGAGGGTATTTCTTTCTGTCACCTATCTCTTCCATTCCCCAGTTAAAATCTGGATCACAGAAGACTGAGGATTTTAACACTAGCCTTTCAAGCTGCCAATATTTGTATTTCTAAGCCTGAAAATACACAACTCTTCTCGAGAGAGACTCTCCAGACACTGGTTAGGAAAGCATATTGAGTCTCTCTTTTCCCTCAGTCTTTCAACTCAATCAGAACCTCAGTCCAACTTGAGAGAGAAATCTGTCCCCATGACACAACTTTTATCCCTATGCATTGCCAAGCAAAAGATAGCACAATGAAGCTGTTCTGGGCCCCATGTATAGAATATATATTTTCAACATGAATAAGGGATAAAATATATATGAAAGCACATTTTCCCTCCAAGAAAAATTCAAGAAAAAAACAAGGATAATGCAATGAATCCAAAGCTATTTCACAAAATGTAGTCTAGTTCATAATTAAAAGGATGAGAAACCTTTTATAAAGATTCTACCTTAAGGTGCTGAGAGTCTCATCGTAGTTAATATCAGCGGGGCTGAGAGCAGCAACCATAGCAGTCCGGGAGTTACCACCTGCCCAGAGAACACACAATACAATGACTGATAAAATGAAATATCCACTTTCTGAGCTGTGTTCATCTTCTTTCTCTTCCTATGCACTGTCTGCTCATTCATCCAGGTCTCCCAAATTAAGAAGACTCTTAACATTCATCCCATCTTTATGTGCAGGATATTGGCAAGTACTTTAAGGAATTGAAAATGTTACTGTTAGATTGCAGACAATCCAACTACCTTCCTCACTCATAGAAACAGGAGTTGAATAAAGAAAACCATAAAAGAAGGTTTCACAACTCACAAGCAGAAGACTTGGGAGATTCATTATTTAGACCTTGGCTGAGAAATAAGATAGAACGTAGGTGACATGTTGAGGGGGGAAAAACCTACCTAGATTTTCTCGGAGCAGCCAAGTAAGTACTGAGTCTCGATATGGAATAAAGTCTGACTTTTTCTTCTTCTTGTTCTACAAGAAAGAGACAATACAACACTGAACTGATACTTCTAATATCTGTGTGAATCAGAGTTCTTTAACCCTGATACAAAAGAAGAAAAAGCAATAATCTCCTTTTAAAAATAGAATTAATTTCCTTCTCTAAATTCAACTATGTACATAACCAAAAAAAGCTTCTTTTCTATAAAAAGAATGTACATTCTATAAGTGACTATCATCTTATAACAATCATGAAACATTTAAGATTTTCAGAGCTCAGGAAGGCTTGCATTCTATTCAGCATGATTCTCATAGGAACAAAACTAATACAACTTACATAAGGTAGTTCATATTGTGCCTACGACTATACATTGCTCTTAAAATAACAAATTTGACCCTTCAAAATAAATTTAGCCAGTCTAGAATTGTTATCACATAGCTTACCAGTCACCACAGAAATGAATGATACTGAGTTTTCTGTTTGGTAAAATTTGCACATTTCCCCCATGATCTACTACCAAAAGTCACACAAGAAACCAAAATAAACTCCTCAAAAATTATCTTGTAATTATTTCTAACTCTGCATTAATACTAATTTCTTACCGGCAATAATGTTCTTTCTTGCTTTCATTGATAAATCCAACCAGATCTCAAGCTGTCTAGTGTCTGAGCAAGTGTTCTATTCCTTCTTCCATAATCAGAGGTTTATTAATCTGTCTCCAACTTTTATTAAGCCTTTCAAATTGAGCTTTGCTTAGAGTTTCTTCCTCAATATGTATAATCTCTGCTATTCTATAATGTCAATGTTTTAATCTAAAAAATATTGGGAGGGCACCAGGCTGGGGAAAGTCACTTTGGGTGGGAAATAATCTAATGGTCAGATCATCATGCAGTAGAATTTCTCTTAATTTAACAGATTAACAGAGTTGGAAGGGACTTTGCAGGTCATCTAGTCCAACCCCCTGC
This sequence comes from Diadophis punctatus similis, assembly GCA_023053685.1. Lineage (NCBI taxonomy): Eukaryota > Metazoa > Chordata > Lepidosauria > Squamata > Dipsadidae > Diadophis > Diadophis punctatus. Next base: position 5,111,418 of record JALIGW010000033.1, read on the forward strand.
CGAAGCAGGAGACCCTATATCTGCCTCTACCTAGGATCGAACTCACAATCTCCTGATTGTGAGGCAAGAGCTCCACCTCTAGGCCACAGCAGCGGAGGTTTTAAAATTTAAAATACAAAATGATAGCAGCACTGTTTAAAATGTGAGATGGATGACCTCATGCTTCTTCTGCATTGAGTCTCTGCGCAATATCTGCTGTTCTGGTGTGTTTCGTTCCTCAAAGGCAATGAAGCCAAATATGGAAGATTTTTAAAAATCTTTTTTCAATTATATTTTTCCTAACCCTGACCACTACTCTATTAGGAAAATTATGGTTGAGCTTGTTGAAACACATTTTTAACATTAGGAAGAAATACAACAGATAAATGTTGCATTATATTCCAAATGATGCTAAGAAAAAAACAAGAGAACAGCAAAATCTATTCCATCCTTGATCATCTACATTCACAGTATGTACTATTTCAGAACTATTGCCAGCACAATTCTCCATTTACAAAAACAACTCCACTCACTAAAATATCTGCGTTTGACTTCTGCACCTTTAGACTACAGAAACTCTGCCCCTTAGAACCTGGACTGGATGACAATCTATATTTGAACTCTTGGATTTCTAAATGATGATCTGATTATGGTTTTTCTTTTCCCACTTACATTCTGACCATTTGGAACCTTTGCAGGCAATCCCTTTCTAGGGATTGGAATTGCATTACCCAAAGTCTTGCAATTAAATTCCCTGGTATGCAAGTATGACTGGCTTGCAACAGGACACTGAGGTTATCATCACTGAGTACATTGATGATATCCAACTTTACATCACTATCCCAGAGAGGGCTACAAGTCCTAACCAAATATCTGGATGGGTAGATTTAATTCTAGCAGGGGGTGATTATAATTTGTCCAGAAGCACTCTGATTCTGATTATGTTCCAGAAGCACTCTGATTCTGTGGTTGGTTATAGTCCCTGTTTGGACCAGGATATTCTGCAACAGAGGCTCACATCCATAACAGTTGTCCAAATTATTGTAATGTGTTCTACATGGCACTGTCTTTAAAAACAATTGGGAAACTACCTGCAAGGTGATGTGGTTCTATAAGAGTCCTTTTCTGTTGCAATATACAAACTTTTAAAAAAAATCATAGCACTTCAAGTGAAATATTTGGACATGGATAATTTTCAGACAAAACAGCTTCATTCAGGCCTATCATTACTTTCCCACCACAGATATTTACCTTATTTGGTCCTGAATCCTGAAAATAAAGCAGATACCAATTAAAATTTCATTATTTTATGTTACGAAAGCAGGTTTTAATAAATTGGATCTGAAAACTAAACTGTGACCCTATATCAATTATGTATCTCCTCCCAATGAAAAACATGTCACATAATCCAAAAACAGTGTTCATTTTATCATTTTAGAGTAATAGAGCAAAAGCAGACACGATTGAATCAAGAGACCAGAATCCATATCTTCACTCAGCCCCTGATTTTCTACATATCCTTTTATCTGACATTGCTGTGATGCCACAATATCTTCCCTGCTCATTTGCAGAATAGAGAAAATACAAAGACGATTCAGAGAGAGACAGAAGATATGCTGGATGTTTGTCACAGAATAGTTGTTGGATGTTCTCATCAGCCACTTTCTTGTGTTATTTGCACGAAGGGCTCCTATCTAATTAAAAGGGGTTTGCTGTCCATCCTGATTTTGGTGCACTTAATTAAGCCTAAGGAAATAATTATCTGGATATGTGGAAGCCCAACTGCTGATCAACTGAAGAGATCTCCACAAATGTATCAGGTTCCTCCTTTAGATCTTCACCTAACATAGCAAAATTAGGGAACAAAGCAAAGGAAACAGGGTTGATGGCAGGGACAAAACATGCAGTCCCTTATCCACTTCATACTGCAGAACATCTTCACACATATAGATGTGCATAAATACCAATAATACTACATCTATAATGCAAATAGATGTTTATAATTTATTTATTTTCCTTATTCACATGCATGTATATCAAGGTACTTTGAAATGTCTTAATCTTTCTAAAGTAGTAAACCTATGAATTCAAATCTGTAAGTGTGAATTCATATAGTTGTTATGTTCCTCCATAGGCAAAAATAGAAATTAATGTATCAGTGTCAAGACAGCAATAATTAATCTTCAAAACAGTCCTTGATTATTTTAATTTTAATTCTCAGGCTGGAGTCCTTGAATGTTTTAATCTGAATTCTCAGGCTTCCACAGCAAAAGCAGCTGGAGGTTAATAAAGAATGAATTCTGTATAAGGTTTCTTTTCCATTAGCAGATTAGTAACTTTTGACTTTTGGAGCAAAACTAAATATGGCTTTCCCCCCTCCAGAAATCAAATGGCTGAGTAATACTTTTACTGAAGCATCTGTGAAATGAATTGGGAAAATAAAATTTTGTATTTTTATTGTAATAAAATGTTATCCTCTACTCATCTCCCTTACTTATTCCTCTACTTATCTCCACTTACCATCTCAGCTAGAGCAGAGATCACTTTTCCTAAGGTTGTTAGTGATTTGTTGATATTTGCTCCTTCCTGTGAAAGTAAGGATACCCAATCAGTGTGGGGCATTGAATTTTGATTAACATTTTGCACAAAAACATATTTTAGGTGCTGTATCACTAACTCACCAGAACCACTAGGATTTAGAATTATATCACACATTCAAATATCTCTTTAGTTATTCAAAGCTCCTGGTGGATAATTTTGCCATTCTTTCTTATAAAAGACCTACTACATATATATGTATGTATGTCAATCTAGGATGTCACTGAAGAGTTTCATTTTCCAAAAACCATAAAACCTTCAGATATGTTAGTATTGCACTCCCAGAATTTCTAGCCAATACTGCTGGTTTTGAATTCTAAAAACTGGGTTCCCAGCACATCAGAAGGAATAAGATTGGGGAAGACTGAGACAAACCAATCAAGTTTTGAGAACTGTGTCCCATATAGAAAATAACAGAATGACTAAATACAGACAACATAAACAGTAGATGAATAACAATTGTTACAGTGAATTATATCACAGTTGGTTTGCCCTTCTCACACTTCTAGCAAGTCTTTCATCATGCAGAACCCTTGCCTCATCCACATAATTATATAATAGGAAAGATGATCCTATGTAATTTTTTTTCATGCGTAGCCTTCCCTTGTTTTCTGAGCACTTCTTTCATTTTCATTTTCCTAACCATAGAAAGCCAAACAAACAACACTAAGAAGGAAAAGATGTAAGAGCTACACAATATTTACAGTACTACAGGTTTTTCTATCAAGACAAACCTATAGTTTTTCAAAGGATAATCTCATTCACAGTTTTCAAAATTAATCCTTCCTTAAGCAAATATATTTACATAAATATCTCCTTTAGTCCAGGTTTTTTCCCCCTTTACCTTAAGTCTGGTGCCTTTTGCTCCTGTGGAGTCAGCCCGTTCACTTCCTGCAAGATCCACCAAGCTAATTTTGCTGACCTGAAATGAGCAAACAGATTAACTATTGTTTTATATCCAACACGGTAGCTGCCTCTCATATTATTCTCTAGCACTTAGGCATGATGGAATTTTTGATATTATTAAATGAAGTCTAAAAATTGAGAAAAACAAAATAAGAACAGAGTGTTTTAGCAACCACACCATTCAGAAAACAGCCATCTCTGGGATGATCCCAGATCTTACTAAACTGACTTTAATCAAGAAAAACTCAAGGCAATGTATAAGAAAGCAGCAATGAAGCAAGTATGCTTGGATACTCATATGGTGGAATAGACTCAAACGATAGTGGACAATAGGTGTTGTGTTGGGATTAAAACTGCCCAAATTCTTAGCAACCATAATACTACCAAGAATCTGGATAGCACCTCTTTAAGCAGGAGCCATGAGTTCAGGAGGACCTCCAAAATGTGTGCAGGATCTGTCTGAGGCAATGCAACCCCATCCAAAATGAGGTTTAGCTTTACCTTTAGATTTGGTTTACAGTATTAATCTATTATCACTTAACTGCTATCACATCAAGCCTCACAAAGCTCTTTCTGTTTATATTTTAAAGTGTTGACTCCTCCTGCACCAAATTTTCCTTTGAAATCTCCTATCTTTTCTCAACGCAGAGAAAGACTGTCTATGGATATGTGACCAAAATTAAAGGGGGGAAGAGATATTTTCCGTTTGCTCCCTGTGCACTTATGCTTTTTACTACTCTCTTCATTGTATCACCAATTTAGTCCAACTGACAGCTGAGCTGAGAGTCTTTGTAGTGGCTAGACAGTAATTACAAGTGAGATGGTATCAGACTGCACGCATGAGTGCTCTTGGCCAGAATATCAATGTATACTAATTTTTCAGTTCACCTTCTCAGTGGTGATGTCTGTCACTGCATCGTGTCTCTTCTGGGTGAAGATAATATTGAAAACTGCATGCGAGCGGCTACTGGTTTCATTCATATTAGTGGCTGCTACTGTCCTATTGAAGAAGAGTAGCAGGGAATTTATTTATATTTCTTGTCAGGAAAGTAAAGTTGATAAGAACAAGCAAATACTTACAGTATACAGATGTTTAAAATATATTTCCTCAGTTTAGAACCTTTCAGATGTATTACTGAATTTCTCAAATTCATAACTGTGATGGAAAACTGCCACAGTAAATTATAGTACTTGTATATAAATGAATAAAAAATATAATAAATTAAAAAGAGTAAAAATTTAATCCCTACAAAATCTATATAAAGATGTAACTCCTTTAGATCTCTAGAGCTGGGAATCCTTGGCTTCTCATCTTTTTTTTACTCCACTCCAATGCAATTTACTCATTCTTTCTTGCTCTAGCTATAGAGCGATTGCTGCTAATCTGCAGATCCAGTAGGGTAAAATATTAAATTTCCAAGACTCACAAAAGAACTTGGTCTTCAATCCATCTAGCAACATCTTCATAAGGCCAATCATGGGACCATACTCTACACCTTTTCTTGTTTTTAATGATTTAAGTTAGGGTTAGCTCCCTGTCTCAGGGCTATCAAAATATTCTCTTTGAAAAAAACTCAACTTCCTGATATTTTTATCAGAATGAAATTCCTGTGAAGGACTTGACTAAAAATAATAATTATGAATGATTTCATAGGAATACTAGAATGAGATACATTCTCTTTGTTGTTCTTTTTACCTTGCTTTGTTCCCAGAGTCCATTAAATCCTGAATGTCATTATATGAAGTAACAGCTAGTTTCGAGAGATCTTCAACATATGGTCCAAGGAGTGGGTGCTCTCTGACCCTCAGATTTCCTTTATTCTTGGGATTGAGGAGGTCACGTACACGTTCACAGTATATTTCCATGTAACTCACCTGTAGGACAAAATGCACTTATTCATTTAATAAACATAAGAGCAAGAGAAGCACAGAAGGAGGCTAAATATCTTGTGGGCACTGACATCGTCAACCCAGAACAAACATTCAGCCCTAATGATCTATAAGACTTGCAGGCAGGAGCTCTTGTTCATCCTATCTCCTGGTTCTTGTCCTTTCTTTTCATCCCAGCCTCAGAATAAACCACCAAACCAATAAGTATTGTCCGTACAATTTCCTCCCAAGATCAGAAAAGCATAGGTGAGTGTGTTTACTTCCCAATATGCTTAGTGATCTTATTTTATACTTTCAAAAATGGGAAAATATTAAAGGGGCTGAAAATTCTGATTCCATCCTCTAGTAATATCACTGAATGATTATTGCATCAATGATCCTCCCCCAACAAATAATAATAATAAAGACAAACTATTTAATAATTATCATTGACCATAAAACAGTTGTCCACACATTATGAAACAAATCTGAGAATTCGGAAATACATTATTAGAGAACTTTTTTTGGCAAACACATTTTTCTTCAACTTCATATATTTCTGCAACCTCAACATCATAAAGTTTCTTTTGCTGCTCAAAACTATGCATAAAAATGATATTGAGCATTGAAAAACATCCGCCTGTACCTCCACTGAGTAGGACATATTGTCATTTGTTGTGTCATTGATTCGAGAGAAGAGATCCTCGCACAGCTGCATAGTATGAGAAAGAAAAAAAAAGTTACAATTCTGTAACAATAGTACCATCTGCATCATTTAAATTTTCAAACTGTTTGTAAAAAGAAATATTTTCCCAAAATAATATTTGGGGAAAGGCTTATTAATTGGAAAAAAACGATCTGGATAAAATGTAAATGCCAACCAAATCTTGAATCAAGCTTTTTAATGGAGATGTGTGATATTGCAGAAGGAACTATTCCCAGCAGCTACATCTTGCAACTCAAACATTTATATTGTTTTCTAAGCTATACTTTTGTACAAACATACAAGTTGTTGAACTTGTGTTCTAATAGTGGCCAATTGCAGCCAGTGATCTACTCAGAGGTCTCCTTACTATGACAAAACTTTTAGTTGAGACCAAATAAATCAGTTCTATATGTTCTACTGCTACTCTTTTTTGAATTTTTGATAATCAGGGATAAATCCTTCTTTTCTTTCCATCAACTGTTGCTCAATCCTACTCATGCTACACCTTTCTGTTCTCTGAAGATGTCATGGGATTTTATGCTTCCACCCCTTTCTTGATTGTTGCTCATTAACAGAACTGCTTCCCATGCTTCCCATCCCAAATATTATTTTGTTGGATTTGTTTCTTACTTTGACTATTTCCCACTGTCATGATTACCTGAGGAATTATGCCTTGTTGGTCCTTCTCTTGTTTACCCATCATTGTATATGACTTGCCAGCCCCAGTCTGGCCATAGGCAAAAATGCAGACATTATAACCTTCAAAAGCATGCTGCAGCATCTCCTCTCCAATGTCCAGGTATACTTGTTTTTGTGAAGCATAATTTATGTCTTCAGGCTGCTCGGAAAAAAGAAACAGAGATCACTGAGGAAGACTGGAAATGATTCAAGAGAAGACAAAGGAAAGAGGAAAAAATATTTTCTCCCTCTGCACAATATAGTAATCTTGAAGCCTCCAGATGTTCTAGTCCAGTGATGGCGAACCTTTTTTGGTTTGTGTGCCAAAAGGGAGAGGCATGGGGGGGCATGTGCATGCCCACACCCATAATTCCATGCATGGCTCCCCTGTGCATGCGTGCATGACCCCCCCTCCCGGCACGCGATGGCACGCCCGTTTTTCACTCTCCCCAGGCTTCAGAGCCTTTCTAGGAGCCTGGGGAGGACGAAAACGGCCTTCCCCCCCGGAGGCCCTCCAGAGGCCAGAAATGGTCCATTCCCCAACTTGAAACGGGCCATTTCTGGCCTCCGGAGGGCCTCCCGGGGGGGAGAGGAGGCCGTTTTCGCCCTCCCCAGGCTCCTAGAAAGGCTCTGGAGCTTGGGGAGAGCAAAAAACGGGCCTTCCCCACCCCCTCCGGAGGCTGGAAACAGCCTGTTTCCCGACTCCCAGTGGGCCCAGAAGGCCCGAAAATCAGCTGGCTGGCACGCGCATGCACGCTGGACCTGAACTCGCGTGCCCACCGATATGGCTCTGCGTGCCACAAGTGGCACGCATGCCATAGGTTCGCCATCACAGTTCTAGTCTAATCCTCACAAAGCTTCATCATTGGCCATTCTGACTGGGATAGATGACTGTTGCTACCCAAACACTTGGAGGGCAATAATACCTCTCCTTGATGGAGAAGTATATATATTTTACCAGTAGAAACTATTCCAAATTCATTAAATACCTGACTTGCAATCTTATGTTTAACAATGGTTAAAATGGCCATGGGAAAAGTGTCTTACAAACTGTCCTCAAAAGACCATAGCACCAACTCTGCAGTCATGGGGCCACAATTCAGGTGCTTCCATATCTGCTCGCATATACTGTATGCCTGTTGACCACCTTGTGGTCACGGGATCACAATATGCTACTTTCCCAGCTGACTTCAGACAAGCAAAATCAATTAGGGAAGCTGGCTTTGCTTAACAACCATGTGATTTGCTTAATGACTGCAGTGGTTCATTTAATGACTATGGTAAAAATGGTCATAAAATTGGGTAGAATCACATGACGATTTGCTTAATGACCACATCACATAGCGACCAAACTTCCAATCCCAATTGTGGTTGTAAGTCTAGAACTACTGGTACATATGTACATACATACATACAAACATACTTTTTTTCCTAATAATTCTTGGCTCAAATCTTCAGGCTATAGGTAAGCAGCTTTGCTTCTGGAATGCTTTCTAGCCCTTTTACCAGCCATGCCACCATTTGTATATATGTATGCAATGTGAACACAACCTGCAATGCATATGTTCTTGGTCACATTAGAAGGAGGAAGTTTAAAATGGAGTAACTGCTAACTTTTTAAGCTGCTCCCAACTGCTTCTCCTGTAGGGATATATTTTTCTAGTCAATATGAGTTCCATGTTAACAGAATGACCCAACAAAGTCCAATCCACATTTACATATTTTTTCCAAGATTTAGTTGAATTGGAAAGATTTATATATACAGTTTTGAAGCCTACACAAAGGGACCCCACAGCCAACCTTCCCTCCTTTGTGCCGTAGTATCTACTTACAGTTGTATGAGACCAGTAGGAATAGTCAAAGTTGAAACTTTTGGGGGTCTCTTTGGGCTGCTTTGGATTAATGATAGCTAGGAAGAAGCAGAGTAGAAATATTATATGAGGAACTAGCAAACATAATTTGTTGATCCAATAAACAGAAGTATCCAAATTCATAAAGCTGTCCAATACATGAATTTGAAAAACCCATTACACTAAAGTGACCAGATTTTTTTTTTTAAGCGGGACACCGACGGGGGGGCGGGGCCGCCTGGACGCCGCCATTTGAGTTTTGCCCTCTGCGCATGCGCAGAACGCTGCGCATGCGCAGAGGGCAAAAGACGGCTAATGTCGGCGTCCAGGTGGGGGGGGAGGCGGGAGGCCTTTCCTCACCTCCCGCCTCCCCTTCGGGAGCCGGCAGTGGCTTGGGCTGGCTTGGGAAGAGGAGCAGCCCCCAGAGTCTCTTGGCTCTCCTTCTCCCTCCCCCCCCCGCCCGCCCGGAGGTCCCGTGCCGCCCGCTGACCTCACGCACGTCCTTGAAGGCTGCGAGAAGCGGAGCAGGGCCCAGCCGGACATCGGCCTCACCTTCCCTCACGGCCCTGGCACTGCCGCCGCTGCTTTAACGCGACCCACTCGCCGGAGGACGGAGCGCCCGGAAGCTGGCCGTCGGGCCTGCGCTTCACATCCGGCGTGGGGTGATGATGTCGCGCGAGGGACTTTTTCCCGCCCTCGCTTCAGCAGTATCTCAATTGAAGCTCGATGTTAAGGTGACCAGACGTCCCGATTTTGAGAGGGCCTGCTGCTGCTGCTGCTGCTGCTGCTGCTGCTGCCCCTGCGGCTGGGCCCAACCTGGCCGTCCTCGAGTGCCTGCAGGCCGATTTTTGGAAAGAATTCCCTAGTCGGGCATTCTTTTAAAAAATCGGGACTTTTTAGAGGACGGGCGGGACGCGGGACAAATCATTAAAAAGCGGGTCTGTCCCGCCAAAATCGGGACGTCTGGTCATCTTACATTACACCTGTAACTCCTAGAAAGTCAACATTCTATGTGCCCTCAAGAACAGTTGAGGCTCATCATGAAGAATCATTTAGTAAAATATGAACTGGCTAGGTATATCATGAGTTGGCATTGCAAAATCAAGTAACAAATATACAAAGAAAACTTTTAAGTACAACATTTTTGCATCTCTACAAATTTCTTTAAGATAAATCTCTTCTCTCTTAGACAGACCAGTCAAAAAATTGTGCTCCAAGTTTCCTAACAATTGTCAGATATTGTATTCATGAAGTAATGGGAGAAAAGGTACAGGTGTTTACTAAAAAAATGCAAATAAATACCTTCAAATGTTGTATTCTCAAACCTTTCCTTCAGTAAGTTTTTTCACCAAAGGAAAAATATAAGTAGCTGTCATTATAATAGATTATTTCCCTGCAGGCATACACAAAATTTATTACAGTGAATAAATTTACACATACAATTTAAATAGCAAATAGCGTAATATGAATCCTTTTTATATCAAAAGTTAGGCACATGTAAGAAATCAATAGACTGAAGCAGAAATATGTAACTCTCCGGGTATAAACTGATTCTGTATAAGGTCAAATAGATGAATATTGTTATTGTAACCATGCCAAATGAGGAAGGGTTTATCAGCTGCCAATATAAACCATTTATTTTGGATTAAAATGTTTATAATTTTCAAGTAGCATATTCAACTACAGGTGATGTTGTAATATAATATCTCTAACAATTATTTGATTAATTATATAATAATGAAAGGTCACAAGATCACTTTTTAATTTGTTGATATATTTGGGATAATTTCTTCCTTATTTTTACTGGAAAAGTAATAGGAAAAAAATAAGGTACTAGGTTCAGAAAAATGGAGTCATAATGATATTTAACTGGCTTTTGTATATTAGAGATCACAAGTGGCGAGGTATCCCATCCACTTTTTATCATCTGCTAGAATTTCTCATGATGTGCCGTATTTTTCGGACTATAAGACGCACTGGAGTATAAGTTTTTGGGGAGGAAAATAAGAAAAAAAAATCTGCCTACCGGCATCCATCTGGCTAGTGTCCTTAGCAAACAGCCTGGAACAGGTATATTAGCCTTGCAAAGCTCCGTTTGAAAGGCTGCTTTTTCAGCCTTGCAAAGCTCGGTTTGAGAGGTTGTTTTCAGCCTTGCAAAGCTCCGTTTCAGAGGCTGGGCGGGGCTACATTCGGTGTATAAGACGCACCCAGATTTTCACCCTCTTTTAGGGGGGGAAAAGGTGTGTCTTATACTCCGAAAAATACGGTATATATCTGCAACTGTCTAGCTATCTGTGAAATTTATTCCATGGAAAACAAAGGCAAGGTATAAGTCCCTTACTCCTTTAATAATTCCTTCCTTTTTTTTCTTGGAAAGCCCTTTATGTGAGACTCCAATTTTCTCTAATGCCTTTTTTTGGTAAAAGAAGTGGGGAAGAGGGGCCCTGCGGGCATTGTTGAATTGCTAATGGGAGGGCTGCCAGCTTCCTATACCTATTTTGTATCATTTCAAAATAATATTTCAGTTACTTACTTGAAATGAAGAATGCCTACTTACTAACTAACCTAAATTGATATTACCTGTGTTTAGTTTGTTTGGCTGATGGGGAGAAAACAGCTCTCAAGTCATAAAGAATGAAAGTACTATTGCATCTAGGATTAGGTACTATGAGACAAGTATAGAATTATCTACTGCAACTTTTTTGTAGGGATGTTCATTATCGGTGAGATGCCTTTGTAATGTTACAAAAATGCTAGGATACAACTCTCAGATCAGCCAAGTGAAACAATAAAAATCTTGCATCAGCCCTATCAATGCCCCAGTGACATGTGATCTTTTTTCTTTGCCCGAGAGAACATTTCATTTGAAAATATATCGAAAAGTAACACCAAGACATCTATATCAGGAGTCTAAGATAGAATTGAAGCTCTTGGGAACATGCAACCCTTAGTTATTTAATGTATTTGTTAAGTCTATAAGAATATTTGTGGAAAGTGAATGAACTCTTGTAGCAAACATATTTAGGGGGAAAACAAAGACACTCTGCAAACTTTCTTCCAAAAAACATGATTCCTCTTGCCCCAAATTCTGCTTATGGCTCACTTTGCATTATCAGTATAAATGTTAAAGGTAACTCCAGTCTCTGGCAGAATGTACTCTCATTGAGTCCAGTGGTGAAATCCAAATTTTTTTACTACTGGTTCTGTGGGGCGTGGCTTGGTGGGCGTGGAGTGGCTTGGTGGGCGTGGCAGGGGAAGGATACTGCAAAATCCCCATTCCCTCCCCACTCCTGGGGGAAGGATTCTGCAAAATCCCCATTTCCACCCCACTCTGGGGCCAGCCAGAGGTGATGTTTGCCAGTTCTCCGAACTACTCAAAATTTCCACTACCGGTTCTCCGAACTACTCAAAATGTCTGCTACCGGTTCTCTGGAACCTGTTAGAACCTGCTGGATTTCACCATTGACATTGAAACCAGAATAAGGCGCCAGCCAACAGTTTCCATTTCTGCATTATTCACATGCATAAGGTTCCAGGTTTTATATCTCCTATTAATATTCTTGACATAGAGGAGTTGGGAAAGCTAGTTATGAATGGGTCAGTGCAACCATCTTAGTGCAGAAGTCTTAATCAGCCAATCTTCAGTTCTGATACTGTTTCTAGCAGTTTGATTTTAGAAGTAATGGTAATGAGGACTGAGAGGCATTCAAGCACTAATTGTTTGTCTTTGGTGAACCATATGCACACTTTAGAATTCTGCACACATTTCTCCTCTGATGTCAAGAATGTTACTATGGCAATCTAAGAACTGACTTGGCTCTGTCAATCTCTCTTAATTGTTTACTGCATTTTAAACAGAAGAGGCACGAAACGTAGAATAATGGCAAGCCTAAAAAAAAGAAGCAACTGCATAATTTTATACATCATTTGGATGACCTTTCAGAATAAGATGGTATGGAGTGAAGAATTACAATTTAATAGGAAAATGATGCATCATTCAAATTAGAAATTATTTTCATTATGTAGACTCCACTGCACCAATGACAGGTTCATTTTCAAAGAAGAAAAAGAAAAGGACAAAGGGGGGCCCAAACACCCCTCCTAAGTGATACAGAGGAAAGCATGTAAGGATAGCAACAATTAAGAGTAAAAATGGCAGTGTTATTTTAAAATCCAGGACATATAGAAGTATGGTCAACTACATTATAAGCAATCTAGCTTTAAAAATGTAAATAGCACTTCCACATGCATGTCCACATTTGCCCAATAACATCTCCAAAGTGGGCTAGATAAATATTTTTCCTCATCTTATCTTTTTCTGTGCTAACAGAGACTTGACAAAACTAACTAGTTTATTTACCAATCAATCCAGAGCATGCATATCCATAAACAATAAATTCCTGGTGCAGAAACCACTATGCATCTGACTCTTAGAAATAAAATACAATTTTCATGCCCTTGTCTAATGTATGAACTAGAGCTATGTATGAGCTAGAGTATGAGCTATGCTGGCTGGAGAATTCTGGGAGTTGAAGTCCACAAGTCTTAAATTGCCAAGTTTGGGGACCCCTGAACTAGATAAATACAAACAAGCTAACAGTAACTGTGATCAGACTCTATAATGTTATGTGGGAATGACCTTGAGAGATGAAGGAAAAAGATGCTGCCTAGCGAGGGATGGTGAGAGATTTGTACTTTCTGACTTGAAAGATTCTGTTAATGTAGCCTTACAATGAAGTAGAATTAGCTCATCTTGTCATGTTCCTGTCTGGTCTACTCAGGAAGCTGACAGATTCTTATAATGGTTGATGCAGTCCTACTTATTCACATATGGAATTATTTCCATACCTCCAAAAAGTCCACATTAGTAATAAAAATATTGTGCATAATTATATGCTTCATGTCAGCCTGGTCCAACCTTGTTTCTCTCCTGTCAGAAAAATACAACTTTAATTTCAAGAGCTAATTTGGGAAGGCAGCAGCTTTCCCAACATATCTAAAATTCATTAGATTGGGGAAATTTCCAGTAATAAAGGATTTTTAATATTTTCCTAATTATAACTTGGAAGTTATTGATGTATCTTTGACCAGTTTTGCGGTGGTTTGAGGCAAAATATGTGAGAATTCTGAGAAAGAATAAAGCTTTATCTGAACTATGGTTTGAGACCAACATTGGGGTGAATTTATTCATTCAACAATTTTTCACCATAGCAAACAAAGATATCACAGAGAGACATACATACTGTACACACAAAATATGACTATTTGCCATCCCATATCACCACTGATATACATTCTTATCAATCTGAAGGGTAAGAAACAAAATTTTCCATCTGGGGAGGAGCCAAAAGTACAGGTGAATTTAAAAAGGTAGCTAATTGCTTTGTATTTGTCTTCAACCAAATCAAAGACTCCAAAGGTATGACTCCAGAAGCAATGCCAAGATCCTCGAACCAACATTCAATTGTTTAAAATTTTTGATAGAATTAATGTTTGAAAAAATGATTATTTAAACAAGGATAACCAGAGAATGCATCTGATATATCAATTCCAAGTGGTATCCAAGGTGAACAGAGAAAATATTCCTTGTATCTTTTAAAACCCTTTTATAACTTTAAAAACGGATCAAAAGAAACAACTGCTGAGGTTGTTCACACAAAGCAATTATCTTGTTTTTCTGATGCTGGAGGCAAAAAAGATCCCAAAACCCACACAACTTTTGCTTTTGGTCACCTTTGAAGAAATGAGTTTTTCTTTCTTCCCCTACTTTAGATAAAGCAGTCAGAGCTTTCCTGCACATTTGCTCAACCATATCCTCTTCTTCCAACTCATCTTCCTTCCTTCCTTCCTTCCTTCCTTCCTTCCTTCCTTCCTTCCTTCCTTCCTTCCTCTCCTTCCCTTCCCTTCCTTCCCCTTCCTTCCCCTTCCCTTCCCTTCCCTTCCCTTCCCCCCTTCCTTCCTTCCTTCCTACCTACCTACCTACCTACCTACCTTCCCTTCCTTTTCCTTCCTTCCCCTTCCCTTCCCTTCCCTTCCCCCCTTCCTTCCTTCCCTCCCTCCCCTCAGATTTGCTATTTGTCATGATTCATTTTATTTTATATCTGCCTGGCATAAAATGGCCTCTCTCACATATGGTGCAGTGCTGGAGAATTAACTGTGTTTATAACAATACATTGGTAAAGGCCAGAGGGAATGAACCAAATAAAACAGCCCGGTGTCCTGAATTAATTATAAGCCTTTCTGAAAAACCAGCAGTTGCTAAGGAAACTGCCAAGGGGAATCAAAATGGTGAGCATGGCCACCAAAGCAAAGGTACTGCAAAAGGTCCTGTTCTTAAACATTTATGGAGCTATCAAGTTATTCCCAGATTTAAAAAAAAAACCTTGTTGAGCATCCACATGCATGAGGCCTCCCGTGTCATGAACCCATAAATAAGTTATGTTGGAATATATTCCATTTGCTCTAATAGGCAAAATTTAGAATCTAAAAGGAATGCAACCTTATCCTAGTGGACAGGTGTCAAACTCGCCACGTCACATTGCTGTCATGTGACTTTTGTGATGTTTCCCCCTTCGCGGAGCTGAGGTAGCCGTGGCCTGAGCATTGACGCATCCGGCCTGCAGGCCGCCAGTTTGATATCCCTGTGACCTAATGCTTAAAAGCTCCATGATACCAATTTTAATAGTTAAATGCAGGGGTGAATTTCAGCAGGTTCTGACAGGTTCCGGAGAACCGGTAGCGGAAATTTTGAGTAGTTCGGAGAACCGGCAAATACCACCTCTGGCTGGCCCCAGAGTGGGGTGGGAATGGAGATTTTGCAATATCCTTCCCCCAGGAGTGGGGAGGGAATTGGGATTCTGCAGTATCCTTCCCCTGCCATGCGCACCAAGCCATGCCCACAGAACTGGTAGGGAAAAATTTTGAATTTCACCCGTGGTTGAATGCCAGTTTCTGCAAAGACAAAGGATATGGGGAGACTTTTGGACTCCTAAAACAGATCTTAAGAATTTATTTTGGGAAAAAAAAGTTGAAATCATATGATAGAAAAGGACTCCATAGCCTTATGTAGTCCTTGGTTGTACCAATATTTAAAAAGTGTTAATCTTTAAATACCTAATGACAGTTTCAAGGGTAAAATCCAACGTGTTTTACTGTGCTTTTGTGATTAATGGTGCAGGCTCATAGGGCAAGAAACCACATTGGTTGGGGGAAAGAGGTTTCCTTTCTCTAATCCCCGAGAGCACTCTCCTTCACCACCTTTCAGTTTTTCCTCATCAAGCTTACTTTCCTCTGATACTCGGGGTTGGAGGCAGGGCAGTAGCTCCTAATGGAAATTTGGGAACTTATAAAATATAAAATCTCATAACAAGGTTCCAAAGAGCACAGATAAACCTCACTAACAAGCAGATAGTCCCTAGTCTATCTCCAGGATGAGGTAGAAGCAAGGGATCAGGCCACTCCTTTAATTTTTTAAAAAAAATTAATGACCACCACAAAAAATGTCACAAAATCATGTCAGTCACAGGGGTGCCTCAAATTATGACCATCATGACATACAACAGAAGTTCTGGACTCCGTTATGGTTGTAGGTCAAGGACTACCTGCATTGAACAGCTGATATACAGATAGTCCTCAGTGTACGATCATAATTAGGACCACAATTACAGTTATAAGTCATGCCAGTCACTAAGCAAGTTACCACTTGACCACACCCAATTTTGCTAACTTTTTTGTTGTGTCAATGTGGGTGGTTGTAAAGCAAACATGGCTGTCATTAAGTGAACGCAGCAGTCATTAAGTCAAGCCCTTGTCACCTCCCGCCTGGACTACTGCAACGCGCTCTACATGGGGCTACCCTTGAAGAGTATCCGGAGACTTCAGTTGGTGCAAAATGCGGCTGCGCGTGCTGTGGTGGGTGTGCCTAGGTACACCCACGTGACACCTATACTCCGCCAGCTGCATTGGTTGCCCATCGGTCTCCGGGTCCAATTCAAGGTGTTGATCATCATCTTTAAAGCCCTTCATGGCTTAGGACCAGGTTATCTCCGGGACCGCATTCTGCCTCATACTTCCCTCCGACCGGTTAGGGCCCACAGAGTTGGCCTCCTCTGGGTCCCGTCGGCCAAGCAATGCCGGCTGGCGGGCCCTAGGGGGAGGGCCTTCTCTGTGGCGGGCCCGGCGCTCTGGAATCAACTGCCTCCAGAGTCCCAAACTATCCCCACCCTGCTGGCCTTCCGAAAAGCCATTAAGACATGGCTCTTCCTGCAGGCTGGGGGTAGAGCCTAATCCATCTGTGCTCTCCCTCGGATATGTCTGATTGTTGGATGGTTTGTTTTTTTTAAATATGAATTTTTAATTTTTATATTTGTTTTTAATTTAACGTTTATTATTGGTGATTCTTGTATCTTTTTTCTGTTGTACGCCACCCTGAGTCCCTCGGGAGTTGGGCGGCATATAAGAAAACCGTAATAAATAAATAAATAAATAAATCCATTTACTGGAAACTGGAAGTAAACATCTGTTTCTGGCAAAAGAATGCCATAAACCATGGTCACGTTAACCACAGGACGCTACAGTCACAAATGCGGGCCAGTTGCCAAGCACCCAAAATGAAATCACATGACTGCAGTGGGGGGAATCACTAAGTGACCACTTGTAAATCGAGGATTATTACAGTGATCCATTTATTTTATTTTATTTGAATATCTCTAAAGAAGCCCTTCTTGTTATTCATGGCATCCTTCATAAGCCTAGTTCATTCTGAACCACAGCTTTCCTAACATCTTCCCTGCAATTTTAGGCTCTTGTTCTTTGGTTTTGAATCTTGACAAAGCATTTTGAGTAGCCACATTGGTTTCTTCTGCTGTCCTCTATTTTTTTTCTTACTGGAATTACTTTCTGTTGGATTTTTCCTCCTTTTTTTCAGAGCTCCCAACCATCTGAGGTTTTCCCCACATATTCCTATGGAATTCTATTTATCATTGCTTTGGGTTTTTTAAAATTCTGATTTTCTGAATTCGGCCATTGTTTTTCTTAAACCAAGACCTTCAGGATCACTTCCTTCAATTTTCCTGCTACTTCCACCAACTAATTCTTTCTTACAGGTTACTACTAGGTTAGGGGTAGCAGCTGATCATTTTCTCCTTTCCTCCAACCTCTGAAAGAAAAGTTAGGAATTTTCTGGAAGGGTCATATTTGGCAGAGTTTGTCCTCCAACAGATGTTGGGATAATTAATCATGTCTCTTTGAGATACTGAAATTAGCTTTAAAAAGGATAATCCACATCTGTTGTTGGATGATCAGCAGATAAATAAATAAAAGCAGCACTGTTTTTATTTCCCTATATCAGATGTTCTCTGTAGCATTGCCAAGCTCATTTACTTGAATATCTAAAGAGGAATGAATATATTATTCTTCCTATTCTACTGGTCCTTTGAACAAATTGCCAAATTGCATCTTTCAACTGCTATATTCCAATCATGGAACTGATCCCATTAGGCCTCTGTTATATCTATTAAATCACATTTGGCTTCCTTTACCCAAAGTTCAAGCTCGTTTTATTATTCATATTCTAAACATAATTGTACAAACAATAAAGGCCATAACTTTATGATTCAATGTTCTTTCTGATTTTTCACTGTAAAGTTTAATAGGCTCATTACAACAACATTTTGCAGAACAATCTTATCTATGAGCCCAGCTCATCTGACAACACTTACCCAATCTTGGCTGAATCTGAAAAAAATTAAGCAGGATGGTCGACAAGACTAGAAAGTCTGCCTGCCGCCCAATCCTAACCAAACCAGTCCACCCCTGCTTAACTAGCTTGGCATAAAAAATAAGGGCTATCATCTTCTCCACTGAAGATTAAATAGCCTTTTTTTAATGAACACAAGCCTATTTTATGCAAATCCATTTTATGCAAATCTCTCTATTTTGATTTATTTAGGGGACACACGTTTTCCTTTCTTTCAGAGGTGAAAATGGCCACTTTAGGGGAAGAGGAAATAAATAAAATAACGTATTTCAGGTTTCATTTTAGAAACCACATCAAAAGATAATAGCAACCACAGATGCTGCAATAGTAACACATTCTTCGGTTACAAAATATTGTGATCTAATACACCCTGGGGACTTCCAGGGGAGATATGGCAAACTGAAGATTGCTCAGCAGAAGCAGAACCAACAGCCCTGGCAAAAACCAAGGAACCTTGGAACCTCTCTGGATAAGCAGAGGTTGGGAGATTGCCCATATGTGCTCTAGATCAGGCATCTTTCTCCAACCTTGGCAACTTTAAGACTTGTGGACTTCAACTCCCAGCAAAGCTGGCTGAGGAACTCTGGGAGTTGAAGTCCACAAGTCTTAAAGGTTGAAGACCCCTGCTCTACATGGCTTCTCCTTGTGAGGACAAAAGGACAGCAGTTTTCCACAGGTTTGAACACTGCCAGACAAAGGTATTACCTATCTTGCTTGCAACCACAGCAAAGCTTTTTAGAGGACAGTAAGTTCACAAACCTCATTTTCTAATCACTTTCAGAAATCGTCTAATAAGCATTTTAAAGCTGTTATAGATCTTCAGAACAATGTTTGAAAAGTCTTCATTGCATGAGTTTATTTTCAACTCTGAATAAAAGGAAAAATAATTATAAGCTTAAGAACATAAAGAATCTGAAATAAATAGCATAAAACTAAGATTTTGATTTTAGAAAGTTATAAATGGACTAAGTGCAGATAAATTTAGAATATGTTAAAATAAGACTTTGGAATTAATTACAGAGAACAAACCACTTCTTCTGGGAACCGGATCTTTATTGGTTTTTGGAAAACATAATAGAGATAAGCAATTTCATGATTTTAAAACTCAACACAAGAAGGGTTACCTGTCAATGAATACTTCAGCTTCAGCCACAACAATATATGAGCACATAATAGATACAAACTTATGGTAAACCGCTCCAAACTTGATTGCAGAAAATAAGACTTCAGTAACAGAGTTGTCAATGCCTGGAATGCACTACCTGACTCTGTGGTTTCTTCCCCAAACCTCCAAAACTTTACCCTTAGACTGTCTACTGTCAACCTCACCCCATTCCTAAGAGGTCTTTAAGGGGCGTGCATAAGCGCACCAGCGTGCCTACTGTGCCTACCGTCCCTGTCCTAATGTTCCCTTTTATTCGTATCCATTTCATGTATTCATAGCTATGTTTATACTTATATTTGTTATCTAATACATGCTTAATGAAATAAAAAAATAAAAAATAAAAAATAAAAATAAATAAATAAAATAAATAAATAAAATAAATAAAATAAAATAAAATAAAATAATGAAATGAAATGAAATGAAATAAATAAGGGCTAAAGATTTTAGGTAGAACCTAAAAAATTCTGCATACTTCTGACTTTGAAAATAAACTTTTGGATCTGTATATCACCAGACTAAGGCATTGCCTAACTGTATGAAAACCCAAATTATACAGATTTATTCTTTCATTAAAAAGGAGCTCCAAATGCTGTAATAGCCAGATCAAAAGCAGCCAAAAAGAAAAAAAGCATAGAAACTGTTTTTTCATCACATTCAGCTGCAAGCTGAAAAGATCTTGCTTTGGGGAAAGAATGTTAATGATCTCCTGGAAATAATATACAACTCTTTTTTCTCTCCCTGAATAAGCATGCAGATACTGCCTTGTCTGACTCTTAATAGAAAAAAAAAGTAATGCAAACAAAACTGAAAGAGGAAGAAAATTCAGGCTTATTAAAAGGAAAGGCAGAATTATGTTGGTCATCCCAAACACCTCCCAAAAGAGAACAACCATTTAACTGAATAAAAAATATAGTGCTGTGAACCAGCTTTTTGTGACAGAACCAAGAGGCTGAGAAATGGGAAGGCAGAAGTATTGCCTCTCATTTTCTTCTTCCTTTTTTTCTGCACCCCACAGTATTTAATAAGGGATAAAAGAAACAGTGTGCATTTTATTCATTTGTTCATTCATTCATATTTATTAGCTATACAATTCCAATGGACTCTGGGCAGCATACAAAACTGGACAATTTAATAAAAACAAATAAAACATCAGACTATATTAAACTAGTCTTATAAACAAAATAAATAAGACAAAGCACTGTTAAAAGCACAACAAACTACTGTTAAAACTAAGTTGTTACAGTATTTCTGGTTCCCTACACAAATGGATAGCCGCGTTCCTATCAAACAGGCAACAAGCAGTCAAAATAGGGAGGGCCCTATCAAATCCAGCACCAGTTAACAGCGGTGTCCCCCAAGGCAGCGTTCTCGGACCCACACTCTTTCTGCTTTACATCAACAACCTATATGATCATATTAAAAGCAGCTGTACCCTCGTCGCTGATGAAGTACAATTATTTAACACCACTGACAATGCTGCTACCCTACAAAGTGACCTTGACCATGTGTCAGAATGGTCGCTCAATTGGCAACTCCAAATCTCAACTAATAAATGCTCTATCCTACACATTTGCAATAAAAATCAGAACACCAAATACAAGTTGGGCGGAAACGACCTTGTAGACGACTCTCACTCTGTCAAGGACCTAGGAGTACTCATCTCAAATGATCTAAGCCCCAGAGCTCACTGTAACAGCATTGCCAAAAAGGCATTAAGAATTATTAACCTAATTTTGCGAAGCTCCTTCTCCGGTAACATTGTATTGCTAACCAGGACATACAAAACCTTTGCCAGACCAATTCTCGAATGCAGCTCACCTGCCTGGAATCCACACTGTATATCGGACATTAATACAATTGAGCGGGTCCAGAGGTATTTCACGAGAAGAGTACTCCACTCCTCTACTCACAATAGAATCCCTTATGCCACCAGGCTTGAAATTTTAGGCTTGGAAAATCTGGAACAGTGCCGCCTGCAGTTTGATCTAAGCATAGTACACAAAATTGTCTGCTACAACATCTTACCTTTCAATGACAGCTTCAACCACAATAATACACGGGCAAACAATCAATACAAACTCAAGGTAAACCGCTCCAAACTCGATTGCAGAAAATACGACTTCAGCGACAGAGTGGTCAACACCTGGAATGCTGTACCCGACTCCGTTGTTACATCCTCAAACTCTCACAGCTTCAACCTTAAACTCACCCTATTCCTAAGAGGTCCGTAAAGGGGATGTGTGCATAAGCGCACCAGCGTGCCTACTGTCCCTGTCCTACTGTCCCCATTTATTTGTATTCATTTCCTTCGTTCATGTCCATGTTCATAGCAGGTATTTATACCTGCTATCTTGTACATGTTTGACAAACTAATAAATAAATAAAATAAATAAAATAAAGCAGAGATCCCAGATATACAATAATACATCAATACATCAACCCCAGGCCCAGGACCAAAGCCAGCTTTTAAGAGCTTTTAAGAGCTTTTCAGAACCCTAAAACAGACAGCCCTTATGTCAGGGGAGGAGATGCTGTTCCAGAGGGTGGAAGACAGACATTCGGTTTTGTCAGGATTGAGTCAAAGTCTGTTGCACCCCATCCTGAACAACTTCCATCCCATTCTGAATGAGTCAACATATCAACAGCTTCATCTGTGCAGCTCGATGTTGAGATATAGAGCTGGATATGATCATTATACTGATGATACTGGGTCCTAAACTAGCAGATGCCCAGAATTTCATATAGGTATTAAACAGAATAGTACATAGAGCCTAGGATACCCCTCGTGTGAAAGGCCATGGAGGCATTCTGTCCCCTGAGTCAACACTGAGTTCAACCAATTGCTGAGAAACGATGTGAACCATTAGAGCAAGTGGCTCTTACTCCTAACCCCCCCAACCCCCCCCCACAACCTGTTTAGAAGGGTATTATGGTCGACAACATCAAAAGCTGCTGAGAAATCATCAACCATCAAGAAGGTGATCAACCAAAGTAATCAACAATCAGAACTAGCACTGTTTCCATACTGTACCCAGTCTGAAACCAGACTGAAACTGTTTCATATAATACATTTCTTCTGAGATCCTCTGTAGTTGTTGTCCAACCACTGTTTCTATAATTTCCCCCAAAAAGGAAAGATTGGAAGCTGCCTGACAATTATCCAACACAGAAGGATTCAAAGATAACCTCTTGAGGAGGAGTCATACCACTGCCTCCTACAAGTGGAATCACACCATCTGAATGAAACCACTGCATGAACCCACCTTATGGTCATCTTCTGGACTGCCTTAATAATCCATAAGGAACCAGGATCTAACAAAAAGGTGGCCAAACTAACAAACATAAGGACCTTGACCACTTCCATGGGTGTTTCAGAATCAAGCTCAGATAATATCACAAGACTGGGCCCTGGACAGCTCACTTGGACCTGCCCAGTCAGAGTTCAACTCTGACCACATTTGAGTGACTCTGTCTGCATGATTCCTCACTACGGCCCTGTAGATAATCCTGCGCTTAATCCCACTAGTAAGGAATGGCTATCAGATGACACAATAAGGTGGAGAAATAGCAAAATCTCACTAGCCTTATTGCAATGACATAAGCCCAGAAAGGGCCTTACTGATGTTCAATCAGATTCACTCTTGTCTTTCTCCAAGAGCACTACAATAATTGCTTCTAGTATTTCATTTCACAGAGATCTTTGGAAAACCAAAAGCACCCCAAATCAGCATTGGACCTTTGATCATTTGTGACAGGTCCCTGGTTGCATGGAGGCCATGAATTCACGAGCCACCACAGTTTCAACATTGCCAGGCAAGTTACAGTCACCAAGGACCATAATCTTTGGGATCTCCACCACTAAGTTGGCAATGGAAAACAGAAGCAGAGATGATGTTTGTCAACAGGAAAAGCGGCATACCAGCAATAATCCCAATGGTTTCTGAAGGATCAACTTAAGCTAGAGGGTCTCATAGCCAGTTATCGGCAGGCAAAGTTAAGGCTGTAGATACAAATTCTGCTACTGCCTTTGAAATTGGTTGTATTGTAAGAATACCTCAATCTCCATGAATAGAGTATCAGGTTCAAAAGGGGGTAAATTAACTTTGATCACCAAAGAGAGTATAGTCGGCACTTCAGAAGGAACTCAACCTCTATGTTTGAGTAAATACATACTTTTCCTTCATATAGAAGTTTGGCATATTGACCAGCTGTCACTTTAGCAGGAAGAACATTTACAGTATATGAGCTAGGGAGAAGACTTTTCTATGTGGGACACACAGAATCTTATAGAAGTCATTTGGAAATATCCAAGGGCAGAGAGCAATCCATCTGTAGGGGAAATGGGAAAGTTTGTCTCTACCTATCTGAATGTCTAAATCCCATACCAATCCTATACTCTCTGCTTAAATTCTACCAAGGCTTGTATAGGCCCAAAGCAAATAGGGTTGTTATTGATAACAACACTCCATTCTGTTTCAGATCTAGAGTGACCATTTCTAGATGGAACATTTCTAATATGTAGATAATTGTTGATTCAGTGTTTGGTGAACAACATTTTTACTTGATTGTTTGTTTGTTTCCTGATTATACTTCTAGCTTTTGTATTTTCTGTGCTTCCATATCCCCACTGCAAGACAGATATACCCTTCATTTCTCCCTAAATAATAGGAGTTATTTTCCAGCTTCCTAATATTGCTTATTTATTTATTTTAACAATATAAAATCTGCATACATTCTAATGATACCCATGTCTACAAATTTAAAATAGTAAACAAAAATGGTAGTAACTTCCATAGCAGAAGCACACTACTGCATAAACACTTTTAATAGTCTTCTCTAGTTAATATTAGGCACAGCCTAATACCGAGTAATCATATTTCTTTATAAATTTCTGCATAGGGTTGCCAGGGCACAATCTAGAGATTTCTATTGTCCCTTCAAAACTGCCAGATAAGCAGACAAATGAATCTAGAATTTCTTCAATTGTTTATTTCCCTGTTTTCTATCAGCCTCCACTTCTATCTGTTATACAATACACCTAAAAGTCCAGTCCCTACAGCAGCTGGGAGAAGAGAGAGGGAAAGAAGAGGTGAAAAGCCATAGCTTTGTGACTGAAACTTGGCCATAAAACCTAGACGTTCAATCAAAAGAAACCATCATGGGCATAAAAAGGATTTAGGAGTATACCATTACAACAGCTGGCACTTTATGACAGAAAGGAAAATAGTATTAAGAATAGCCTATCATTTGAATAAAGGAGTAATGGCAGAATCAGGAGCTCAGCAAACACTATGGCTCACAGTTACCTACTAAGAAACAGGGATCCAGAATAAAAAAAATAGAGAATTTTGAAAGTTATCTGGAAACTGAGCTATAGTAGATTCCCCAAATAGCCGTCTATCTTATATGAAGTCTGGGCACTGTAAGGGTGAAAACGTGAGCAATCTGCCTCCTTTTACTTCTAAATTAATAAAATACATTACAATAACCGAGCAGCTGAAATTCAGCTGGGCAAGGAGAAAATGTTTTTTACCAAGATAAAGTACCTTAGTCACTTATTATGTACATGTGGAGTTGTGACTAGGAGCAGTTTATGATGCAGGCTGCTGGCAGATTAATCATACACAGCTTTGCGTTTGCAGTGCTGACACGCCCTAGTCTTGCCTCCACCAATGCAAGGATGTACTTCTTCCTGTACCCATCCTTTTCTTCCAATTATGCTCCAGAGCCATGGTTAAGGTGACCAGATTTTAACATTGGTAAAGAGGGACACCATTGACCGGGGGGGGGGGGGGTTTCCTGACGGGGGGGGGGGTTCCTGATTAAAAATTTGGTCTATATAGACCAACAATAATTTTCATAGAATGCAAAAATAGTATTGTAATATATTTTTTTTTAATTTCAACCTAAGTACAATTTACAAATATAATACATTAAAAAAAAGTATGTATAGTATTATTTTATTCTTTGGCATATTTCTCATTTGAATGAATTTTTTTAGTAGATTGCTGTCGTCATTTAAAAGGTCATGAAATTTTTCACAAGAATTTGTTAAATTATATTTCAGACATAAAATGGCTTTCAAAGTCTCAACATTTAATTGTGATTTTTCTGATGTCCACACTTTATTTACCGTAGAAAAAACGTGTTCAGTCGCAGCATTAGTTCCTGGTAAGGACAGCGCGAATTCCACAATTTTTAGTGCATTATTGTATGGAACATGGTTTGTTTCAAAATGATGAAATATTTCTTAACCATTTGTTCTCTATTGTGATTTTTGCTGATGCCCGAGATTTAACCTTTTCCTTATGCATATGCACCAAGACAAATTCCTTGTGTGTCCAATCACACTTGGCCAATAAAGAATTCTATTCTATTCTGTTCTGTTCTGTTCTGTTCTGTTCTGTTCTGTTCTGTTCTGTTCTGTTCTGTTCTGTTCTGTTCCCATTCCCATTCCCTTCTTCATTCCAATATTCCAATATTCCAATTCTATTCTATTCTATTCTATTCTCATTCCCATTCCATTCTTCATTCCAATATTCCTATTCTATTCTATTCTATTCTATTCTCATTCCCATTCCCATTCCCTTCTTCATTCCAATATTCCTATTCTATTCTATTCTATTCTATTCTATTCTATTCTATTCTATTCTATTCTATTCTATTCTATTCTATTCTCATTCCCATTCCATTCTTCATTCCAATATTCCTATTCTATTCTATTCTATTCTATTCTATTCTATTCTATTCTATTCTATTCTATTCTATTCTATTCTATTCTATTCCCATTCCCATTCCCTTCTTCATTCCAATATTCCAATATTCCAATTCTATTCTATTCTATTCTATTCTCATTCCCATTCCATTCTTCATTCCAATATTCCTATTCTATTCTATTCTATTCTATTCTATTCTATTCTATTCTATTCTATTCTATTCTATTCTCATTCCCATTCCATTCTTCATTCCAATATTCCTATTCTATTCTATTCTATTCTATTCTATTCTATTCTATTCTATTCTATTCTATTCTATTCTATTCTATTCTATTCTATTCTATTCTCATTCCCATTCCCATTCCATTCTTCATTCCAATATTCCTATTCTATTCCTATTCCTATTCCTATTCCTATTCCTATTCCTATTCCTATTCCTATTCCTATTTCAATTCCATTCAAGCATCCTCCCATCTTTTTAACACATTCCCTCTTCAAAAGGGCGGTCCATATCCAAAAAGGCTGCCCGTAGTTTTCCTGGAAACCATTTCCAAGAACCCTTGCACACTCCTGCATCTCAGTGTGGGGAGGAGGTGAGCTCGTTATATCACTCTGCCATGGTGGAAACACAAACTCCAGGTTTGCTATAAAACTACGATATTATCACATTATTGCTTAATTTTTAACCGTTGTTTTGGGCTCCTCTTCAAAAGCCATATTAGCTGTCAAGCCAAGGAAGCCTCCGTGAGCTAATAATTGCAAGGCTCCATGTTTTATCCATGGGGCAACTCCTGGAGAGTATCCTTTTAAATGCACACGTCTGTGTGTGTGTTGGTGTGTGCGTACCATAAATAAAACCAGGGAGAAAGGAAGGAAGGATCTGAGGTTGTCGGAATATCAATTGAGATATACTGTCAAGTGGAGAATGCTGGCGGCGGCGGCGGCGCTCCTCCTTCTAACACCCTTGTTGCTACCGGCGGCTGCTGGCTTGAGTGGCAGAGCTGGCTGCTTGCCTCCCTTTCCTTCGCTTCCCTTCCCGCTGTGGCTGCGCTGCTCTCGCTCTGGAAGCGGAGCCAGATGAAGGTTCCTCCCCGCGCGAGATGCCTCTCAGCCGCGCGCTCCCTCGGCGCGACCGCAGCCGCTAGCACTCTCTTTCCTTCACCCAAGAAAAAGGAGGGGAGGGCAAGTCAAAGCACCCCATCCTCCCATTTTCACCGAGGGAGCGCGCGGCTGAGAGGCATCTCGCACGGGGAGGAACCTTCGTCTGGCTCCATTTCCAGAGCAAGTGAGCAAGCGAGAGCAGCGTAGGCACAGCGGGAAGGAAACAAAGGGAGGCAAGCAGCCCGCTCCGCCACTCAAGCCAGCGGCCGCAGATAGCAACAAGGGCGTTAGGAGAAGAGGAGAGTGCTGGCGGCGGGACTTATTCAAAACGAAGCGGGATGCGGGACAAATGGGCCAAAACCGGGACTGTCCCGCCAAAATCGGGACGTCTGGTCACCTTAGCCATGGTGGACAATTCCTGTTCAATAACTGCCAGTTCTAATCTACCATATATAAATTTATATAATGAAGGAGGGCCTTCGTTAGGCCAAAATTGAAACACTGCAGAGTTATTTTTTAAGATAGCACTAGCACTTAGACTTATATACCGCTTCATAGTGCTTTTACAGCTCTCTAAGCGGTTTACAGAGTTAGCATATTGCCCCCAACAATCTGGGTCCTCATTTTACCCACCTCGGAAGGATGGAAGGCCGAGTCAACCTTGAGCCTAGTGAGATTTGAACTGCCAAACTGCAGCTAGCAGTCAGCTGAAGTAGCTTGCAGTACTGTACTCTAACCACTGCCCCACCTCGAATGCCCCATTCATGGATACAAGACAAGATTTAAATACTTAGCTCCTCAAGGACCCTAGTAAATCATCTCTGTTTTCAATAGTAGATTTGGAATACCAACCAATAGCCTGTCTACAGAACACATCACTTCCGTAAATACCCCCCAAAAGTGATCCGTAAACACCCCCCAAAAGTGATTTTAAAAGAGGGGGGAATTGTTTTTGTTCTCAGCTGAGCCAGCTCATGTTTCCTTGCTGCCTCTCCTCTACCTAAGACTTGTCCTGCGGGGGGGGGGGGGGGAGAAGGTTTTGCGGTCAGCAGTCTGTGGGGTTAATATGCAGATGCCAGGAATAACATTGTTAGATCGTCTTAAAAATGGATTATTTAAAGAGGTTTACTGAGAAATCAAGAACCCCACAACTCTTCTGCCCTATCCTACTTCTTCAATGTCTGGTGGGGAAAGGAAGAATTTTTGGGGAAACAATTATTATCACCAAACAATGAACTAAATGCTCTCCAGAGTTAAGCTTGTTACATTTATTTAGAGGACCAAATAATGAGCTTTACCATCAGAAATTATTTAATTATAGCAGTCAAATTGTGCAACCTTGGAAAACTCTACATAATGTAACAATTGAGTTCTCGATTAATAAGGCCTCTTTAATTGTCATATTAGAAAAAAAATTATAAAGTTAAAGTAACAAGACTTCAGAAGCAAGAACTGCAATTATATCAAATTTGGATGGATTTTATGGTTTACTATAATAACGATTATTTAGTGTCAATATTAATGCCAAAGCTGATGTTTAATTAACTGATTAATGTAGAGGCTGGGGTAAAACTCTAAATGACTTCGCAACATTATGCTTGCCAAATGGAAAATGTCCAGCTCAAAGGAGAATGGTTCATTTTCAACAACTTCCCAATGACTGTCCAGGACAGGGGTCTCCAAACTTGGCCACTTTAAGACTTGTGGACTTCAATTCCCAGAATTCCTTAGCTTTGCTGGCTGAGGAATTCTGGGAATTGAAGTCCACAAGTCTTAAAGTGGCCAAGGTTGGAGACCCCTGGTCCAGGAGATAGGAGTTTCTACCCCACCTCTCTCTTCAAATATTGCAGAGTAAACCTGATCATTTTGTTCTACAATTATTCAAAATTATGCCTCAGCATTGTATAATGTTACAGTTAGAACTGTCTCTACATGAAGCAGAAAAATGCTTCAGCTTCCCATTTGATCCAACTTCCTGCCATTGTTAGGAAATGGTATCAAGGAAACAACCATATCAAAATAGTTACATATTTTCCCCACAGGACAATGCTTGGTAAAGCAATGCTTGGCTTTATAAAAGATTAAATTATTCTACTATCTGTAGAGTAAATTACAAAACCTCTTTGACTAAGCTCTTTCACATCCCCTCTTTGATTAATACCAATCACAATCGGAAGAAAAGAGGCTCAAATGCAATTTGAAGTATCTGGTAGAAAATGACGGAGAAGTTACTCACTTGTGGTGTTTCCTGTCATTTGGATGATGCATTTGGAATCCTTGCCCATTTCTCGGGAATTGAAAGGACGTACCCGCACTGCCACTTTTACTGAGGCTCCTGCCATCCTGGTGAGCTGCAGATTTTTATCCTCTTGCTAGGATTTTACTCCTTAAAATGTCCTAGGAAGGAATTAAAAAGGTGTTAAGAAAGAATATCTCTTGAAGCTCAACCTGTCCTCAAGCATGATGATTTATTGCAGGGGTCCTCAAACTTGGCAACTTTAAGACTTGTGGACTTCAACTCCCAGAATTCTCCAGCCAGCATAGCATAGAATTCTGGGAGTTAAAGTCCACAAGTCTTAAAGTTGCCAAGTTTGAAGACCTCTGATTTATTGTATTGTTCAGATTGTTCTTATGATTGTTCTATCTTTCTTATTGTGGATTGGAAGGTAAGCTATTCAAACTTCTTCTTGATTAAAGCAAAACACAAGCCTATTAAGTGTGGTGGGAAACTCATCCCAATAAAGCCAACAGGAGAGCATTCCAAACAATGAGTAATTCCAAAGGATTGCAACAAGTCATTGGTACTTACAGAAATAAAGATAATTATATGGAAATTTTATCCAGGTAGGCATGCATAAGGGGCCACCCACTCAAAAGAAAGATTACATTTCTACTACTTTTAAAAATGACCACCAGTTAACTTTATTTTTTTTTAATTCCCTCTTTCAAATTAATGTCGCATAATCAGGAGGTAAAGGACTGATTTACACAGTGCATTAAGCCATAATATGGTTTGTATAATTTTGGTTAAGTGTGTTTATTTTTATTTATTTGTATCCCAACTGTATTATTTTTACAAACAACCCAAGGCGATGAACATATGAATAGAATAGAATAATAGAGTTGGAAGGGACCTTGGAGGTCTTCTAATCCAACCCCCTGTTTAGGCAGGAAACCCTACACCACTTCAGACAAATGGTTATCCAATCTTTTCTTTAAATCTTCCAGTGTTGGAGCATTTACAACCTCTGGAGGCAAGTTGTTCCACTGATTAATTGTTGTAACTGTCAGGAAATTTCTCCTTAGTTCTAGGTTGCTTCTCTCCTTGATTAGTTTCCACCCATTGCTTCTTGTCCTTCCTTCAGGTGCTTTGGAGAATAGCTTGGCTCCCTCTTCTTTGTGGCAGCCTTTGAGATATTGGATATATCCAACATACTTTCCTCCTCCTATTTTCCCCAAAACAATCTGGGCAGAGAGAGACTGACTGGCCAAAGACACTCAGTGTTGCATGAATACAGCCAATGGTTTACTCAATAAACTATGGTCAATACCATCATTAAAATTTAAAACTTTAGTGAAATCATTAACAAGATATTTCTTTTGCCTGCCAATTAGTAATAAATTGTCTTCAAATATCTGCCTATCCAAAACATCCTGAAACGTTTCCAGAATCTCTGCAAAACTACCAGTGCTACTGTATGTGTGGGAGGGTCCCCCTGTTTGTGTTCTCATATATTAAATATATGAAAGATTCACATATTTATGCCTTCCCTAGTGCCCTCCAAAGGTGTGAATGCAGTTGCTAGGATTGTTAGCCAATCTGACCCTTTTCTGATGATGGGGTTGGAATTCTGAGTTGCAGTCTCAATATAGGTGGAGAACACTAGAATTTCCTAAAGTATGAGAACTAATAAAATCTATTGCCAATGTACTTTTGCAATGTATAGGATACATTACATTACATTCTGGTAGTTGAAAAGCAAAATGTCCATAACAAAACTGATGAATCATATTGCAACATGTTACTTTAGTAAGGAATATTTAAAAAGAGTCTCTGTGGTACTAGTTACTTTGCAGATGCCCCCATGATGACCCGGTTTTCTAGAGAGAACCTCAGTATTTTTTGACTAGCCACGGACCAGCAACTGGACAGAGGGTGAGGGGAGGGGAACAACAATAATAAATGACAGGCTGACGAGCTTTAGGGGCCTGGTCTGACAAGTTGGTCTGACAGCTGCTTGAACAAAGCACAAAGGTTATTGACAAAGACGTCACTGGAAAACAGCAGCCATTGCTTTACGTCCTCTGAAGCTGTGCAAACAAGAAGGCAGAAAGAGTTTCTGTCATGTATTTTTATTTTGAGGAACAGAGTCTATGTGGATATTCTCTTTCTATAAGGAACAACAACCAATTCTGCCCATCTTTCTGATAATTATTTAGTTTTTTAAAATGCAAACTTGAATTCTCCCTATTGTTGGCTAGGGAGATGTCATAACATTCCAGAATTATATAAGACTGCTCAAAAGGAAGATCACAACATTCAAAAGTCTTTCCCCACCCCCGTTATGCCTTTTACAAAAGCTGGCATAAAATCAAAGAAAGCCTACCTTCCCTGCATATCTGACTAACTGAGCTAAGCCTCCAAGGCCCACCCTCCAGACTTGTTTTCAATATGAATAATTAAGTGAGCTAAGTGAAGCACTCAGTTTAGCAACATCCAGCATCTTCTGTGGAAGCTAGGAAGTATAAGAGGAGAAAAAGGAAGACGCCATTGGGAACAATGGCTGCTTCCAGGCAGACCTTTTAATGTTAATGGATCGTTACCAGATACCGTCATCATCCTTTAGTCACCAGGCCACATTGTATCATCTTTTCAACCATTTTTTTTTCTTTAGAAGATTAATATGTTTAGTCACGAGGACTGAGACTGCACAGAAGTGCAGGTCTCGGAAGATTCAGGAATCCACAGCACTTTGTTTCCACTATTTGGGAAGGATGACTTAGTTCATGGTGGTTTTTTTTTTACTCCTGTCCATCCACCATTCCTTCCTAAACACCCATTTGGGTCAATACTTTTTAGAACATTAATATCTACCTTTCAGATTTTCCACATACGGAAACTTCATTTGAAACTATGGTAGTCAGGGTGGATAAAAATCGATGATTTTTTAAAAAAAGGATTTTAAAAAATGGATTTTTTAAATTTAAATCGGGGTTTTTTTAATCAAATTTATTCTAATAAAATGCTTTTGGGGTAAAAATCTATCTACTGATAGTTTACTATTTAAGATATATTAATAATTTAGTTTATTCAGCATGAAATGGATCTTAGTTATGTAGCATGAGGCTGTATATTCTGCAATATTTACATTTTTGGTAAACTCATTCAATGAATCCAAGCTCTGCAAGCTGAGATAACATGCACTGCATTGATGCATTCACACAATTTCACGGTAACCATGAGATAAATCATAAAACAAAGTTCAGGAATATTCCTTTATTCCATTGTTTTGCAAATCTATGTACACTACAAACTGTATGATTGTTTGAAGAGAAATGCATCTGCACCACCAGGCTCTAAGTGTGAGGAGGAAGGGCAAGCAGTAAAAATGAAAGTAAAACCTTCTAAGCAGCTTATAAATATAATATTAAAGAGCACCTGTCATTTCAGATCCATCATGGCAGCGCCTGTTAGCGGGCATCCACTTACCTGCTGCCTGCCACGCCCCTCACCTTGTTATGTCACTGACGCATCACCAGCTGTCCCATTAAAGTGAATGGGACTGTTGGTGAGTCAACAGCGGGTCAGAGGAGCTGCTGCGGGACAGAGATAACAGCTGCTCTTTAAAAATTATGATTTAAATCAAGTTGATTTAAATCAAGCCTTTTTACTAGTGATTTAAATCATGATTTAAATTGACTTGCTTTAAATCAAATCCACCCTGATGGTAGTTCCGCATAGTTCCTTACAACTTCTTACTTTTTAAATCACAATGCAAGAAGGATTTCCTCTGTGTATACAGATCTGCAAATGAGCATTATTTATAAAGCATTATAAATTGGCAACCTGACATTTATTTGTGCATTAATGCTCCATAGTTGTAATCATAAATCCGGTGCTTGCCAATTTCATTGCGAACAGTAGCAACTTTCATTGTTAGAAAAAAAATGTACTTTGGTATTAAAGTAGACAACTCAGCAAGGTGAAAAGAGCCCTATATATTTCTAGCATTTCTAGCACTCTCGAATATAAAATATTTTTTTTTCACAAAAACACATACACTTGCATACATGCTTAAAATTATTACTGTGATCTGAACAGAGAGGGAAAATAATCTGAATATAGATACCCATACTATGAAATTCCCACTGGTTGGTGGATTAATGTGCTTAACAGAAAATGCGTGGAACTTGTATTGCTATTCAGCATTCAGCCAAATTAGGACAAGAAAGAATGTAATATAAAATAACACTACAGTCAAGACACAGCTGTCATGTTTCTCTTGGCTGTCAAGGCAAAGCATTGCAATAATATATTACCTAGGTCATGAACATTAAGAAAAGTAGATTTATTGTAGCAAAACAGTGAAGCCATTACAAAAGAATTACAGCTACTGCAAGTATTTATAACACTTGGTGTTCCAATTTGCTGCACTTCTTTCTCCTGTGCTTAAAAGGCCATCAACAAATCTCTTCTAGGCAGGAGATACAATTCCCATCTGTTCTTTATTTTGGCAAGAACCTAATTTAGTATCAGGTTGTTTATTTTTGACCGAAGGACTAACTTTCATATCAGCCAACATATGTATCTATTACTATAAACCAGTGATGGCGAACCTTTTTTCCCTCGGGTGCCGAAAGTGCGTGCGCGCGCGCTATCACGCACGTGCGAGTGCCCACACCCATAATTCAATGCCTGGGGATGGCGAAAATGGCCTCCCCTGCCCCCACAGAGGCCCTCTGGAGGCCAGAAACGGCCTGTTTCCCGACTTCCGGTGGGCCCGGTAGGCCCGCTTTTCGCCCTCCCTAGTCTCCAGAGGCTTCCCTGGAGCCTGGGGAGGACGAAAACGCCCCCCCAGAGGCCATCCGGAAATCTAAAATGCCCTCCCAGAGCCTCTACGCCAGCCGAAAATCAGCTGGCCGGCGCGCAGATGTGCACTGGAGCTGAGCTAGGGCAAAGGCTCGCGTGCTGGCAGATATGGCTCCGCGTGCCACCTGTGGCACGCGTGCCATAGGTTCGCCATCACTGCTATAAACTATACAATATCTTTTCAACTATTTTGGAGAAATCATAACTGTCTAGAGATCTGGATTGCTTTCCTGATCCACAGAATCATAACAGATGAAGGTTTTCTAGGGTATCTAATCAAACCCTACCCAATGATGGAACTAAATGTAGGATATAGCTCCAACATTTTGCCCAAAACATGGGCAAGTATAAGCAAAAGGCATTTGCCCCCAACTTCTCTCTTTCTAAGAAGATGAACTTTTATTCATTTGGAAAAATGTAAGCAAATCTCAAGAAGGGAGACAAGAAAGAAATGGATTTGGGAACAGAAAAGAGCAAATATTAAATCAGCCCCAGATTAAAGCTTAGAACTTCCAGAAGAACAAAAAGTAAATTGAAATGTGAAAAGTGATTGAAATCTGATCCAAAAGGACTGGATAAAAAATAATATGTACAGTACATACAACTGCACTAAATTTAATTTTTATTTTATTATTGCTGCAATTATTTTATATCTCTGCATAATATAAAAATATTGTATTTTTCTGTCAGTGTGAATCATGTGTTCAAGCAACTTGTTCTTTTATCTTCATTGCTAGCAGATCAGTATCATCTTGTGGTTTGTGATATTTACTTTTATGTGGTCCATTGGATCCTTTCCTTGTTTCTTTAATTTCCAGTTGCTAGATCTTCAAATTAGAACAGCATAGTAATTGAGATTTTTAACACAGATTACCTACATTCTAAAATGTAAAGCTAGAAGGAGTTTTTCTAGTTTTGTCTTTTTAATAAAGTTTTATTTTGTGTATACCGTGTAAAATTGTTCAAGGGGAGAAAGATTGATAACTCTAGTCACAAATCTCAGATATTATATGATCTGTAGATGATGCTATAACTTTTACTTTATTTTCACTTTTACACAGTAATTGCAAGACAGTAGCACAAGGATTGGAATCTCTAATTTCTCTGACCTGCCGGAGTTGTGGGGAAGGACACCAGAGGATAGATGCTGGAAGTCATTACTGTGATTCCAAGAGGTAGGAGGCAGAGTCAAGGTGTGAGAAGTGATTTGAGATCTCCACTGTTCCACCCTACAGGCATCACTAAACTGATGGAAAGTGATGCTCCTATTACTGAATTAATCTGGCATGAATATGTTTATTTTAAAATGCCTATCCATAAATTAAGACCTACAGAATGTGGATTACATTCACATGGAAGGATTTGGAAATCTACCATTGCCATCCAAAATATTCATTTGATGGAACATCTATCATGGAAAGCATCAACTTGCAAAATTGCTGATACACTAATACTTCATCTTCACAACTCATCAAAGTTTTAAAAGGCGATTTACTGTAAGAATGATAGATGGTAGCTATGAAGTTTCCATGTACAGCAACTTCTCAGGGTTTTTTTGCAAACCGCCAGACAAACGTACAGAGATTGGCAGGTACTAATAGTTTTGTTTCCCATTTGTGTGGAATGAGGTGATTGAGGTTTTTTTTGGGGGGGAGGGGGTTACTCCAAGACTGACAAAAACTTGAGGGACTAAATGGATTAGATTCTTTTATACTCTCCTATTGGTCAGTTGGAGGATGAGCATTGTTTGGTTCATGGCATTCTCTGCAGTTTATGTTTTGAGGTTGGCAAAAGTAAAGATTATTAAGGTATACCTTAAACTGTTTGGAGAGAGTATTGGAAATGAAGTGGAAATGGAGATAGTATAGAACTGCCCAGACTAAGCACAAGTGGATTATTAAATTTTCAATCATCAACTTTGAGTAAATAGATTTTTGCAGAAGTAAAATGCTATATTGCTAGATGTTTCAACTATACCAACAAGGACCACACATTCATAGACTTCTGATTAGGAATATGTTTTAACTTAGTACTAAAAAATTGAATTACTTTTTAAGGTTGTTGCGGAAGATCAAGCTCTAAAGAATGCAGTTATTATTTAGGCTACCCAGTATACTGCACCATCTAAACATCATACAGTGTTTAAAACCACCATTACAGTGGTTATGTCCAAACATCCAACAACATAACCAGACGTTAAAAGAATACTATCTACACAGATCCTAATTACACCCATTCTTTTCTGTCTATATTGCCCAATCAGCAAAGCTATTATTTCACCAGAAAGTTTTTAGAGTGAGTGAAACTTTGTAGACTGTTGAGTTCTGCTGAGGTTTTGAACTGCCAGGAAGATCCCAGATTCGGTGTGGGTGACTTGGAGCCAGAGACATAACTGAAGAAGGAGGACGGGCTGGCTACTTTCTGGATTTTCTGCTCCCCCCACCCCCTGCCAAAGTCTTCCTTATTATTGTTGCTTTATAATAGCTCTTCAGTCTTTTTCTTGTTTTGTTTACAGAAATAATAGGTAAAGAAAAGAGATAGCATCCTATATTCAGTAAATGCTCATTAAGAAATCAATTTGCAACTATAGAGGAAGTATGATACTGCAACCTAACTAATATTTGGCTGCATAATTCAGTTGTTCTTTATTTTACTCCATTCAACATTGCTACTTATTTATTCCTTAGCCAAACCAAGTTGCTATGGTTATGTGAAGTAAAAGTTACAAATGTCGGCCAGTTTTTCCAACTTGGGTGTCCTCCAGAAGTGCCAATCACAACTCCTACCAAATATTGCTGGCCAGAAATGCTAAAAACCATAGCACATCTGGAAATTTCCCATTGTAAAAAAACCTAAACCAAACTCAAAAGGCAACACTATTTGAAATGAATAAATGTTTTAAGTCTTGAAGTTTAAGGTATCACAAAAACTAACCAGAGCAGTTTCTACATAATATACATAACATGATGCATTGGAGTATTTATTTATTTCTATTGATCTATATATTCATATGGCCATTCATTCCACTATGGTGACTCCTAAGCAGCTAAAAACAGTTAAAAACACAAGATTAAAAATAAAATACACAACTGTCAAACAAGGTAAAAGAGCCCAAATGAGCCATGATTAACAGAATGATCTCACATAGTCAAAATGATTATCTGACCCCCAAGCCTGGGGAAACGGACATGCCTTCAAAGTTTTGTGAAAGACCTTCAGGGTCAGTATCAATCTGCTCAGGGAGGGATGTGTATGATGTTCACAGGGCAAGCATAATGATAGAAAAGGCACTCTTCCTGGTCCCTCCAGATAACATGCCTATTCTGTTGAATAGAAATGATTAGGGAGAAGTGATTCTAGAAATAACCCAGTTCAATGCCATGAAGGGCTTTATAGCTGACCGCCAGCACCCTGTATTGTACCCAGAAGCATCCGAGCATCCACTACTCAAAAGTGTCCTTGCCATAATATTTTAAATCAGCTGTACTTCTGGATGGTCTTCAAGGACAAACTTCACATACAGACCATTGGGAGGTGATTAAGACATGAGTGACCATGAAAAGAGCTTCCTTGTCCAAGAAAGAACACAATTGGCACAAATATGAAGCTGTGCAAAGTCATCCTAGCCATAGCTACCATCTATTTGTTGCACACACACCCCAAACTGCGCACCAATTCTGATTGGGATAGTGCCCAATCTACACCTGGAAAAGGCTACAGAAAGTTCCCAGAACCACATTGCCACTTCTCCAATCTGGGGAGAGAAAAACCAATCTGGTTCTAAAACCCCGAGCCAATCGGTTTTGCTATATTAAGCTGAAGTCAGTTCTTCCCCATCCAAAACTCACAACCTCCAGACACGAAGAGAATCTCCACATCCCAGGGTAGAGATGGGTATCATCCGCATACAGGCAAATGACTTCACTCAGTGGTTTCATGTAGATTTTAGATAGTGTTGAGCCCTGAGGCACCTGAAAAGCAGGGGCTGCAGGCTACACCTCTTTCACTGTCAACAATGCAGACTGGAACTGGCCTTGGTGGAATGAAGAGAACCAACACAACACAGTGTTGCCCACTCTTAATCCCAAAGCTTCTTCCAGAAGAATATCATGATTGCTACTGAGAGGTCAAACAGAGCCAAGATGGATGCACCACCCACACCTCACTTCCACCAGAGTTTTTAATCAATGCTGTTTCAGTCCCATACTCAGGTCTGAAATCTGGCTGAAAGAGGTATTTCAGCATTCTCTAAAATGCTTCATGACCACCTTCTCTAGAAATATAGATGATCCACCTACTCTGGAAAGTAAATGATAAATGTCAGCATGAGTGGCTCTATCAATGGCTTCTTGGGGAGGGGGAGCACCATCACTTCCTTAATTGATTGTGGGACCACCTCCTCTCTCAAAGAAGAATTAACCACCACCAAACCCAACAACGTGCCACCTCTTGAGTGCCTTAGCAGGCCAGGAGTGACAGAGGTTTAATATACAGGGGGCCAAGCTTACAATTCTGAGAATCCGATTTACTTTCACAGGACTAACAGGTTCAAACTCCTCCCAGGTAACCAAGTTCAAAGCCTCAGAAACCTCCAGAGGACCTACTGAAGGCTACAGTCCAGCTTGGAATAAATCCAAGCAACTTTATCTAGCAGATGAACTAGCATATTCTTCATAGCAGATGAACCTCCAAACCAGCCCTCTCCAGGGGGGGGTCCATATTAACTTTAACAAGGCTACCAGACAGTTATCCATGGACATAGTAAGTGTGGGGAAATATGGACATTTCACTGCCCTTGCTGTCATGGCATGCTAGGCATTTCTTCTCCCATTTCATCTCCTATTCCTCTGTAAACCAAAGAGAACTTCAGGGAGGAGTGACTGTATAGGCACAATCCATCCAAGGTCTCCAGTGCCTCCCCATTCCAGACAGAAAGCAAGACTTCGTTTGGACTGTGAATCAGATCTTTGGAAACAACCCCAGCCTCCCTCTAGACCCAATTGGGATCCATTAATCACCCAGTCCTAGGACAAACTAATCAAATAGGTCCAACCTCCATATGATGAGCTGGAGCCCCAGGGAACTACAGGGCAACCAGAGAATAAACTAGTTCCCCCAATTCCAGATTATACCGCCACTATCCCAACAGAAAAAACAACAACAATCTGGCATATGATATTTGTCATGTGTCAGATCCTCGGTGACCTGGATGAGCTCCATGGCTATCATAGTGGCCACGAACTCTTAAGCTATCTCAGACTCTTCCACCAGAGAAAGCAGGTTAAAATCCCCAAGTACTACAGGCCTGGGAAACTCCCACCACTAGCCCAGGCACAGAGTCCAGAAGCTTCACCAGAGAGGTTGCTATGCAACAGGGAGACTAGTTTAATAGCTACTCTCCCACCTAATTCTTATAGATATTATTAATTTGAATGACTCATGATATTCCAATTTCCCAATAATTGAATGACGTTGCCAACTATTTTCAGCAGATGGTATTTCCAGTCTAATTAAAATCTCAGGAGGAAACATCATATTTTATTTTGACCATTTTTCCACTGCCCAATTATTTTTGGTCTCTATGTTTTTGATTCCTCTCATACATTCTTACGTGTAACATGATGTTTTTATACACACACGGTTGCAGTGTTATTCCCATATATCTTAATGATACTCTTTTAAATATTTAAATATTGTAATATTTGTTCCCCTTCTCCTTTGAAATATTGCCATTTTTTTGCTCTACATACAAAATGTTATCAGAAGCTGGACATACCATTCTAGCGGAGACAAATCTTTGCTGACCTGTACAGCTCATTCCTTTGTTCAACATAGCACCTGCCTTTTTTGCAGCCAATTCACTCTATTGATGAATTCAGATTGTAATTTGTTTTTCACCCAGATCATTTTAATGCCATAAAGAATTAAAAGTAGGGGAAGCAGCCTTAGCTTAACAGCAGACTACATGCTTTACATATATAATATCTGAAGCTAATTCTCAAGCATTCCCAGGAACATCTAATACTAGTCAAACTAGCTAATACTAGCTTAAGTGACCAACAATATGACTCAGGATAAGGCACTACCTTACAGTTCCACTGGTTCTCTAATATGAACTGGATATTATATTTATGGATCAAATTTATATAATGAATACATGTAGAAAGACAATATCTATGAATATAATTTAAATATTTGAAAGGTAAGAGTTTGATTTTCTACAATGTGGTCAAAAATTAATACAATAAAAATAAAATATAATATAGCTATAGGCCTGAGATCTGGTAATGCTGCCGTACGTACTACTTTTCCTGTTAGAGTGCAGTGAGCTGAAGATGCATTAACTAGTTGAATTTAACCTTAACCTAATAATTTATCAATAATTCTAGTCCCGCTCAGCTGAAAAGGATGTAAGACTCAGAATGTGTAAACTAAGCTTGACCTATATCTCTATATTTCCAATGTAAATGGAAATTTACATTATTTGAATTTCTGATCATTACAAACCTCCTGAATTAATGTTCATTATGTCTTAGACAGGCAGCTTCATTAATAATAAGATGAAATATTGTATGGCTAGAATGTAACCTTGTCAAATAGCTATTGTGGATGAACTCTCATTCGCATCTTTTAGAAGACTTAACGTTTGTGCTGCAAAATGAATTATATGGTCACTATTTCAGTGGCATTAAAAGGTGAAGCAAAACAAAAATTGAGACAAAAAGAAAAATTATAGAATCGCATTCTACATAGTGATTATCTGTCTTATGTAAGATTCAGAGTGAACTACCGTATACTCTTTTGCTCATTATACTGCATCAGGCCTACAATACTAAGCTGGCCTTCCTTTTTCCTGATAGTGAGAAAAGCAGACAGTCATTAATCACCCAAAAGGTATCACAAGCACTGACAGAAGATCCACAACGCTGAAGATACTGTTGGCAAATGTCTGCCCAGTTCAGGAACTATAGCACGCACGTATTAATTTAGAAAATTGTTGTATTTACTTCTGCCTGTATTTCTATTTCTAACTATTTATATCTCTGGGGTATAAAGCATTCCCTTTCTTCATATTGCCAAACCCAATTGTACTATACTTCAAGGAAGGAAAAACATGTGTTACTCAAGTCCCAGCACACTAACTCGTCAATATATTCAGCCATATTTCTGCAATCAAGCTGTTCCTAAAATGACCTTGTATCACTTCTTATGAGACCCTGTAAACACCCCCTACATGTGTCTTTCCAGAAATATCACCTCTGCTATGTATCTTATGCTTAGAAGATTCCAAAATTATTGTGAAAGATGCAACATTTCTTCTTGGAAGCAAGATTTCCATTTTCTCATCAGGTTTTCCACTCTCTGGAACTATTAGACAATGGATGTATTATCCTACAATGTATAAACTAGGCGATGTATCTAATCGTAGTACAAATGCTTATAGTTTAAATGTATTCCCCTTTGCCTTAGAAACTTCCAAATTCAACCAACTTACATCATTGTGTGTGTGTATTGTTTACATGTAAGCCTTCTTAAAAGTTCGTTTCAATGCCACCAGATATTTTTCTTTAAGAAAGAAGATGAGCATAGTTTTCATGTTGCATACAATAAACACTTACTAGGAAGGTATAATAGGACCCTGTAGTGCTGTAATACCAGCATTTAATCCAGTGTTGATTCTGTTGCTATAGCAGTGCAGGCTCTAATTCATGTAAAATGGCTGACATGATATACCACCCGGTCCTTCACTTACATCAAACCTCTTTTTTAAAAAAAAGGTTCTGAAGACTTTTTCCCTTCCTCAAGCTGTGTCAGATGACAAAGCACTCACTTTTAGTCAACTACTATTAGAACTGCTTCAGTATAATCTTATAATATAGCATCTTCAAATGATTTACATATTTTACCATTTCCCTCTAAAATGCCTTGGAAGATTTTTGTAGATCATCCATAAAGAAAATAATATTATAAATAACTGGCTTTTCCATAAACAGATATGAATGAAACTAATCTGTTATCTACAGAGCAGACATTTTGAATGTTACCCCCCCTCCCCATCCTTTTTCAAATAAAAAGTGTGCTTAGGTCCAGCCCTGGAATTAAGTAAATTATGGCAATTAATGCATCTCAGATATGCATTTCATGGACTGGCAGGTTCTTGCCCAGTCCTCATGACTCTGCATTCTCTTTATGGCCTTAAATCAGAGCCACTGGTGCAGGGCATGTGGGGTGGGGTGGTGTTTATTACCAATATTTTTTCCAGGCTGGATGTATTTTATAAGCTCACCTAACAAATAATCTGCTACTAACAATAAGAGTATCTCCGAAGAGCAAAAGCCTAGGACCTGCCCAAATAGAAAGGGTGTCTCCCTCCTTCTGATGGATCAAGAAGAATGACGAATGATGAAAGAGCACAGGAGGCTGGATTATACCAAAGGCCTTATAACTGGGTGTTTTGCTTCTCCAATTAAAAAAAAGAAGCCCAAGGCAAGGAGATCAGCCTTGGCATCTGACTACTACTTTGCCCACAACACAATTTCTTTTGCTAAGAGCTAGTACCCCACCATTTTCTATTATGTCTTTTTTTCTGCCCTTATCTGCCATGACATCACTCATACACACATGGACGCCCAAACCGGAATGCTCTTCTTCTAATTGGGGAGGGGGATAAAAAATATACGGCATTGTGTTGCCTTTTAATACCTCCTGGAAACAGTGGCTAGGTGCAGAGCTCGATGACTAGACAAGCACACATACACACCCTTGTTTCTCAATCTCAATGAATTCAAAGAGGCATCCGCCGGGAACGCGCTCCATTCCATTGTCTTTCCTTGAAACCCAGCCAGCGGGCGAAGAAGAGCGATGCGCCACTAGACGCTGCATTCACTGCAGAACGCCTAAGATCCGCGGCTCCGGGGCCGCCCCCTCCCACGCCGCCCCGATCCCCCCAGGAGCCAGCACTGCGAAAGAGGAGGGCGGTAGCTCAGCAATCCTACGGGACAATGGAAGGGCTGCGGCTTACCTCAAAGGCTTTCTGCAATCCGCTCTCGACGGGGAGAGGCTGGGGCCGGCACTACCATTGGCAAAGCTCCGGCTGTGGTTCCCACCGGCTAGCAGAGCTGAGGGGCGTCTCACGACGGTCTTCTCTGGCTTGTGGTACTGATGCTGCGCTCTCTGGGGATGCGCGACTCCTGCAGGTTCACCGAGCGCCCCGCCCACTAGCCCTGCCCGCCGTTTGATTGGCTGAACGAGCAGAACAGCCTGTTGACCGCAGCCAACAGGAGGAGGAGCTTGGCTTAGGTTAGGGCGGCCCCCTTGCTGCAGAACTGCGTCGTGTGGTCCCAGGGGAGAAGCCGTGCAAAGTGAGATGGGAATGGGAAGAGACCCTTTTCTCCGCCCTCGGTAGGATATAAATGTACCCTACTCCCAAAGCATTCGGGAAATCTGTTCAAAGTCCATCACATCTTCCCTTGCTCTTGCATTCTCCGTAGACCCAGGAGGTATCTGAGTCATTCCCAGCTCTTGCCTTATCTTAGCAAAGACCACACCAAAATGTTTATGATGCTTGAAAGTTCAAAATACATCCCACATCACCCTTAAACACTCACAGGCTGCATCTTGTCATAATTGTCTATTATAGTCATGTTTGGAGGCCATCAGATTGTTGTACTGAATCTTCCAGAAATCTACTTTTGTGTAAGCTCTTAGTCTGAATGCAGCATTAAATTATATATTCAGTTCTGTATAGTTTATTTCTGAAGGTAGAATTCAAGGTGGATGGGTGTGTTAAATTCTAGTCTCTCTCTCTCTCTCTCTCTCTCTCTCTCTCTCTCTCTCTCTCTCTCTCTCTCTCTCTCTCTCTCTCTCTCTCTCTCTCTGCAAAACCACTGAATCATGTCTGTATCTAACAATGTCAAGTCCATCTTGACAAAACAATTTGTTGAAGAAAACCGGTAATCTCAAAATCAGCAATCTACATTTTCATCTGGAAGGAATGCTTCCAAAGTTCCAGGCTAAGTTAAAATGGGCTGGGGAATTTAACCTTCAGGCATCATATGGTTTAATTATTTCAACAAAGTATGTAGATACATGAACACAAAGATTATGTGTATGACACAGGTTTTAGTTATCCTGATTTATATGAACCCAGTCAGAAAGTAAGCAGCAATATTTCTCCAACACAATAATGAAAAGGAACTTGTGGGCAAGAAACCCCTGAAACTTTCTTGTCTGCCTCATCTCTTGAGTTTGACTCTTTTGGGTTGACAGAAACAGGTTAATGTGCAAAGCAGTGATTGTTTCCACCCTTTGCTGGAATTACCAAAACATGCTTAAATG
The DNA here is from genome assembly GCA_023053685.1 of Diadophis punctatus similis. Classification (NCBI taxonomy): domain Eukaryota; kingdom Metazoa; phylum Chordata; class Lepidosauria; order Squamata; family Dipsadidae; genus Diadophis; species Diadophis punctatus. Next base: position 5,156,171 of record JALIGW010000033.1, read on the forward strand.
AATTAGTCCCATTTCACAGAAACATAGAAAACTGATGGTAGAAAAAGACCTAGTGATCCATCGAGTTTACCCTTTGAGGGTATTTTGTTGTTGTTTAATTAATTAATTTATTATATTGTTTTTTTTTTATTTTTGTTGAATGATAAGATATCTGTTCATCCCAAGCCAGTGGTTGGTTCTAAATAATTTTGCTGCCAGTGTGTGTGCGCGCTTGCGCGCGCGCACAACACTTCTGTACATGCGCAGAAGCGTCCCGGGCGGGTGGGCGGAGTCTCCTGCCGTTGGCGCGACCGGTTCTAAGAACCGGTCTGAACCGGGATCAACCCACCACTGTCCCAAGCATATTTAAACTCAATTACTGATGACTGACCCATTACCTTGGTTGGAAATTGTTTCCAAGCTTCCACTACTTTTCTGTGAAGTAATAATTTCTAACATTACTTTTGAACTTTCCTTCTTTCTATTTGAGATTATACCTTGTGGTCTTGATTTTTGCTTAATATTGAAAACACTGCCTTCTAGAACCTTATTCATACTGTTAATATAAAGTTTCATCCCAACCCCCATCCCTTCTGTTCTCCAGGCTGTACATATTCAATTCCTCCAATCTCTCCTGATACGTTTTGTTTCTCATACCTTGTACCACTTTTGTTGCCCATCTCTGAACTCGCTCAATCTTATCAATGTCTTTTTTTAAAGTGAGGTCTCCAGAACTGAATACATATGTTCAAAATAAAGATTTTCTTGAACAACTATAGAGAGAGATTAGGCCCTCTTTTTTCCTGCTGGTGATCCCTCTAATGGTGCATCCCAGAATTCTGTTTGCCTTCACAGCTGCCTGGCCACACTGTTTGCTCGTTTTGCAGTCATCTGCTATGAGCATACCTAAATCTTTTTCTTCTGTTGTTCAGTCTAACATTCTAATTTTAATAATCTAATTATTAAATCTAATTAGATTAAAAATAATTTTCTGGCATATAGTACATTGAATCTTGACAATAACCAAATGAGCTACATTCTAGCCCACCCTGTCATCTCATGAAAACCTGTAATCACAATAACCAGGGTTAGAGAGTTGGGAAAACACAACTGGTCAGTCTTTAACTCATCTTGTCAAGCATTTTTGTGATTGTAGCTCACTTTCTCAGAGCATTGGCAATATCCAGTGGAATCAGTAGACAGTCAAATACAGCTAAAGACTATTAGGTTGCAGGAAAAAAATGCTATGTAACAGTAATTAAATGTACACAACATGCCTCATGACCTTTGCTGAGGGACAGAGCCTTCAGAGCCAATCCCAATGGTCCTAGTCTGTGTGTATTGGTCAAGAAACTGAGGTTGGAACTGAACCCTTTTGTGGGAAAACCTTAATCAATTGTAATAGGTTACTTAGAAAGACTTAAACCACATAAAGACCCATCACAGACCACCCATCTTGCCCTTCTCTCATCTGCCCTCTCTGTCCCTGAATGGGGTAGTGATGAGTTTGGAGTCCAGTTGGCCTACATCAACCAATGAATAAGGAAGTGAGCAGATAGAGATGATGTTCTTGCTTTTCTATCAAGCAGCTGCCTGATTACTCCTTCTCATGCTCATTTTTCCAGTGTACACAGGCTAAGCTCATGCATTTCTCTTAGCCATCATTATTGCTTTGGTTTTGGCCCAGCTTCAAAATTATACTGAGCCACTATAGTTTATAAATCATTGTTTACAGCAGGAGTGGCATCACAGCCCCACTTTTGTGTTTCCATCTTATATCAAACCCACATCTTTTATTTTATTTTATATTTTATTTTACTTATTTTATTTTAAAAAATTATTGACCACCCATCTTACTACAGGGTAACTCTGGATGGCTTATAATATTCATGATGCTAGAATTCACTGCTAGAAGTTTCAATGACACCCAAGGCGCCGAGGTGGCGCAGTGGTTAAATGCAGCTACTGCAGGCTACTCCAGCTGACTGCTAGTTCAGCAGTTCAGCTGTTCAAATCTCACCAGGCTCAAGGTTGACTCAGCCTTCCATCCTTCTGAGGTCGGTAAAATGAGGACCCAGATTGTTGGGGGCAATATGCTGAACTCTGTAAACCGCTTAGAGAGGGCTGTAAAGCACTATGAAGCGGAATATAAGTCTAAGTGCTATTGCTATTGCTATCTATTTTGCATTTCACTCCTCTCTTAATCTGAAAAATATAAAAATCCTGCTTCTTATCAGGGATACCAATGTGTTTCTGAAAATGCCTCTTTAGAGTCCATAAAAAATGAAAGTTAAAATCATACACATTTTTGTTTTATGGTTTAGATCTTCTGAATTATTCAAGAAACTTTGGTTAAATCAGTCTTAGTACGATGTTTCATCCAGCCAATAAGAGAGAATAAAAGTGGAGGACACTTTCACTTTTCATTTCCTCTTCTCTGCTATGTAGCTCTGCTAAGCCCAATTCCTTTGGTTGCATAGTTTAAAGATTCAGAATGAATTGAATAAAATGGTCATTTCCTTTCTTGGCCAGTAATCTCACCACTGTGTGCCAGCAGCAGACAATGAAGCTAGGCTGGATTTCTGCTGTCTGCAACAGCCACAATGCTCCTCCACCAAGTCTCATTTTCTTTTCTTTATATAAGCCAATGTGGGGGGAAATTCTATAAAGTAAGTTTGGGGTCAGCAACACTGCAGACAGTTTTGGGAGTGGCTCACCTGCTACCTTTGTGAGATAAGTAACTATCTCACTTGTTTCCTTTGCAATTGTGGGAGGGGAGAAAGCACAAATATTTAAAATGTGATTTCAGTGGTTCTGATTTTTTTTTTAGCAGCCCAGCTCCTACTGACCACAAGGGGTCCATATAGATAGAGAGTTAGGGATTTATTCTGTGTTTTCTCTTTGTTTCTCTCTGTGTGTGTCTGGTCTTTGTCTATGAGATTGCTAATCTCATGCTTTTCTTTCTGCCTTTGTTTCCAAGGCATGAATGCACAGAGGAGCTTTTGTGTGTGTGTGCGCGCGCATGTGTGTGTGTGTGTGTGTGTGTGTGTGCATGTGTACACGCTCACGGTTGCTGACTCTCCTGTTTCCCTCCTCCCAATGGATTTCCTTAAATAAACCTTTCTGTTAAAGTCATAAACCTGTTTCACTCATTGTTGCTCACTAGATTTCTACTCTCAAAAACATCCACATAATCAAGACACCACCACCAACATGTATTTTTTCCCAACAGTAGGATGGCAACTAAAACAATAGTAGTACCTTGAAAGGTCTCATTTTCTTAGGGCTTCTTAGGACTTATCTTGATCTCTGGAGACATAATCCCTTGTTTGCAGTTCCCAAACATTTGAACGAAAGGAAATAATTGAGAAATATCATGAATTTAGAAATATTTATTTATAGTATTTAATAATAAAAAGCAAAATAATTTGTTTGTTAGATCATAAGAATATAATATACTACAAGTAGCTCATTATTCTTTGAGACAGAGTTATTGCTCTCATGGTTTACAAGACTCTTTATACCATCAGAACGACACAGTAAAAAAAAAATGATGGTTTTGTTGATCTGGAACATTACCAACTTATTATTTATTTATTATTTATTAGTGACATTTATATACTGCCTCACAGTGCAAGCACTCTCTAAGCAGTTTACACCAGTAAGCAATGTATATTTACATTGCCCCCAACAATCTGGGTCCTCATTTTACTACCTCGGAAGGATGGAAGGCTGAGTCAACCTTGAGCCGGTGAGATTTGAACCGCTGACCTGCGGATCACAGTCAGCTAAAGTGGCTTGCAGTACCCCACTCTAACCGCTGCGCCACCTCGGTTTCTCACTGGTTCTGATCCCTGTAGCACCCTGAGTGATGAAGCCATTTCCAATTCTCATTTCTTTCTTCCCCTCACATGAATTTGTCTCAACAGCAGTTCGCTAATCAGACTTTTTGGTTAAATTTCTAGTTTCTGCACAATCAGTTCTTTCTGTTCAACAATACAATAAAAGCTAAAGACAATCAGAACACTTGTGTGATAAACATTATGAAACCAAGAAACAGGAAAGACCATTTGGTGAAAAGAAGAGATACGTATTTTGTTGGATTTCAAGTCCTTAAATACCAAGAGACACCATTAATAACACTTTTCCCCAAACATGTCCACTCTTTCTGTGACAGTTCAGGGGCATATTTGATGACCTGTGTACATTTTCACGGATCATGTTAGATAAGATTCCTGTTTGGGAAGAGAGAAAATACTCATTACAGTCTGGAACTGCAAAATTAATAACACACAGTTATTTGAAGAAGCATTCGCAATTTCTGTTATGTATTTGCTGCCATCTATTGTTGATCTGGAGTTCTGCAGGCAAGATCTGGTAAGCCCTTTTAAAATGGCCACTAGCAGGTGTTTACAATGGTTGCAGTGTCTCGGGGTCATGGGATTGCCATTTGTGACTTTCCCAGCCAGCTTCCGACAAGCAAAGTCAATGGGGATTTGCTTAACCATCACACGATTCACTTAACAACTGCAGTGATTCACTTAACAATCATGGCAAAAAAAGGTTGTAAAATTGGGTACAACTCAACAATTGCCTTGCTTAACAACAGAAATTCTGGTTTCAATTGTGGTTGTAAGTCGAGGACTAACTATATGTGCACACATTTATATACATCACCTCTCCCATTTTTTCTCCACTATAGCTAATATTATGCACAGACTTAATGTTACGTACTGATGTACAGAGTACAAATTTGCATAGCCACCGCTGATTGGCTAACCTAGCGGCGGGAGAAATAAAGTACTGTCAGTGACTAGCAGGTTTCAGGGAAGCCCTTAAAAGCGGCTTCCCTGCAACCTGCTGGCAGTCCGTATTAGTTCTAGCTAATAGACAATAAAGGTGCTGAACTGTTCCTGAGCCTCGCCTCTTCATTTATGCAGGAATCTAACACTTAAGGTGCTTTTTCCCCTAAGAGTTTTCTACTGCAAGCAGAGAAAAAAATTATGGAAATTTATGAATTTCAGAAAGAGAAAATATTTCCAGCATGAGCTTGTGCTCATTGTGCATGGGACAATACCAGCATGTTTATTGCTTTCTTATTATTAGAAGAGCTCTCTGGAGTTTCCATAGCCAAAGCCCATCTTTTTGGAATTTTTCACTTCAAGTACTCTGGCCCAATGCAATCTTCAGGTAATGCAAACATGTTTGTGCCATAAAATTCCTAAAGTGATCCTGCAGTGCCAACTACTGGATATATTCAGTTGCTGTACGTTAAGAGTATTGTGTCTTCATATAACAGAAGGTGGTTATTAGTTTCAAATTCCACATCAAAAGTAAAAAAGAAAAAGTCTTTTTTTAGGACTCCAAGTAAATGGCTACCAGGAAAAGTACAGGGTTATTCAAAAAGAATGAACCGATTTCATGACGCAATGTTTTATTAAGGAAAAGTAATACAAAACTCCAGCCAAGTCACAAGTATTCTACTCACAATCAACTTTTATTTCCTGTTCTACAAATGTTCAATGTGGCCATCACCTGCAGTACGGGCAACATCAATGCAATAAGAGAATTATTCCCAGGTGCGTATCAGCATATCACAATCCACTGAGTTGATCGTTGTTATTATTCAATGTTTAAGGTCATTGAGGTTAGTGGGTAGCAGTGGAACATAAACGCAATCTTTTACTTATTCCCACAAGAAAAAATCACACACGGTTAGCTCTGGGGATCTCTCAGACCAAGCACAAAGAGCAAGGTCTTGGGCCCCCCAACACAAAACGCCTTTTTCTGAGGACTCGCCACTCTGAGGGTAAACAAACAACTGAACGTTGCCGGAAGAACGACGTGACTACATCGTCCCTGTGGCAGCCATTCAAAACTTAGATAACTCCTCTTTCAAATGGTCACTGACTCATTCCATGATGATGCTTGAGAACTGAAGCAATGTGTCATGAAATCGGTTCAATCCTTTTGAATAACCCTGTATATTATATCATTAACACATGCAACACAAACACACATACACATATAAAAAAACCCAAGTAGCACTGACAGCTAATGCAGGGGTGGGTTGCTCACTTACCTTGCTACTGGTGCACTGCGCGTGCATCACCATGTTTCATGTGCGTGTGCGCTTGCTCGCTACGTGTGCATGCCCCCTCATGCAATTTTGCTTCCGCGCATGCGCGGAAGCAAAATCGTGCCAAAATCTTGTGAGGGGGGGCGCGTGTGATTTCGGCGATTTTTTGCTTCTGCACATGCGCGGAAGCAAAAAATCGCTGAAAATTTCACAAAAAAAGATGGCGGCTCCTAGGGACCAGCAACTGACTACACTGGGTCGGTAATCTCTTGATGACATCACCAGCCTGCCGCTACCGGTGCGATAGAGTGGACCGCACAGGTAGGAACCCACCATTGAGCTAATGTGCTATAATCATTATTTAATGCATGTAATAAATTTGTGCTTATTTCCTATCCATTCAAGGGTACTGTACTAGAAAAAGAAACTAAAATGGAAACTCTTCTTTGCAGATCAACATTTAGTTACATTTGAAGATATGCCAGGAGAAAAAATGTTTAATTTGAAAGTCTGAGTAAAATTGATGGGGTAGGAAAAAATATTTAAATATATAAATAAAATAAAATAAATAAAATATATAAATATATAAATAAAATAAAATAAATAAAAATATTCACAATCACTCAGAAGTAGTTCTTCATTTTACTTGTATGTAAGCCAAATATTTTTCTAGCCTTTTTTTTTCATACTATATCATGAGTGCAGGTTGAGAATTCCACTAGTTTATTGTTCTTACTATCAAGAAATTTCTCCTTAGGTTGCTTCTTAGTTTCCATCCACTGCTTCTTGTCTTGCTTTCTGGTGCTTTGGAGAATAGGTTGACCCAGAGGTGGGTTCCTCCCGGTTCGGACTGGTTCTATGGAACCTATAGTAACTTGGAGGCTTGGGTCGCTGGAACCGGCAGCGACCCAGGCCTGCCACGCCCGCAAACTGTTTCTCTTGGCGGCGCCATAGGTGCCACCATTTTGTTTTTTGCTTCTGTGCACACGCAGAAGCTGTTTTTTGTTTCTGTGCATGCGCAAAAGCTGGGTTTTTAGCACTGCGCACGCGCGAAGGATGTGCACTCATGCGCGGCGCGTCAGGAAGCAAACCAGCAGTGAGGTAAGTTAGAACCCAACCCTGGGTTGATCCCTCTTCTTTGTGGCAGCCCCTGAGATATTGGAACATTGCTAGCATGTCACCCCTAGTCCTCCTTTAATTTCAAGTTGATCTTCTGCATCTAAAATCCTTTGTTTTAAAGTTAATTTTGTTTGACCTGATTAAACAGCTTCACAAAAAAGCCATAGTAGTTACATCAAATTCTTAAGCATTTGAGATAAGTTCTAAACCCAATTTAAAAGATCAAAGAGCCCTTAATCTATTTGCAGTTAAGACTCTGAAACTTAACAGGGTGTTCAAAGACTGCTTTCTTCACTGGACTGCCTGAGGACTAAGACGATAATCTTTGCATAGAGGAAAGAAAAAGGACACAATGGACAGGAGAACCATTGATCTGTGGACACATCTGGATATCAGGACTAAAACTGGCAGTGCCAGAATCAAAAGTTCCCAGATTAGAAAGAACCGTATTTAAACATATTTCAGCTGCTTCCCAAGACCATCAAGATATTTGTCAAGTTTCTGTTAATCAGAAATGTTTTATTTTATGTTTTATTTACCGGTATTTATTTTGAGATATATATAAGATTACAGAAAAAGTATTAACATGATCGTGAATACATAAAATGTATAAACATGGTTATGAATATATTAGAACAGGGACGATAGGCATGTTGGTGCGCTTATGCACGCCCCTTAAGGGACCTCTTAGGAATGGGGTGAGTTCGACAGTAGACAGTCTAAGGTTAAAGTTTTGGGGGTTTGGGGAAGAAACCACGGAGTCAGGTAGTGCATTCCAGGCATTGACCACTGTTGCTGAAGTCGTATTTTCTGCAATCGAGTTTGGAGCGGTTTACGTTAAGTTTGTATCTATTGTGTGCTCGTGTATTGTTGCGGTTGAAGCTGAAGTAGTCATTGACAGGTAGGACATTGTAGCAGATAATTTTATGTGCTACACTTAAGTCAGATCGAAGGCGGTGTAGTTCTAAATTGTCTAAGTCCAAAATTTCAAGTCTGGTGGCATAAGGTATTCTGTTGCGAACAGAGAAGTGAAGGACTCTGCTCGTGAAATATCTCTGGACATTCTCAATTGTATTAATGTCCGATATGTTGTGCGGGTTCCAGACAGATGAGCTGTATTCGAGAATTGGTCTAGCAAATGTTTTAAATGCTCTAGCTAAAAGTACAATATTACCAGAGAAGAAGCTATACAAGATTAGGTTAACCACTCTTAATGCCTTTTTGGCAATGTTGTTACAGTGGTCTCTGGCACTTAGATGAGTACTCCAAGGTCCTTAACAGAGTGAGGATCGTCTACAAGGTCATGACCATCTAGCTTGTATTTTATGTTCTGATTTTTTTTTTTTTGCCAATGTGTAAGACTGAGCATTTGTTGGTTGAGATTTGAAGTTACCACTTGTTTGTTCATTCTGACACATAGTCAAGGTCTTTTTGAAGGGTAGCAGCATTGTCGGTGGTGTTGAATAGTTTTACATCATCAGCGAAGAGAATGCAGTTGCTTTTAATATGATCGCAAAGGTCATTTATGTAAAGTATAAAGAGTGTTGGCCCTAAAACACTGCCTGTGGAACAATGTGCCTCCAGAAGTTGTGGGTGCACTAGACGTTTTTAAGAAGACATTAGACTACCATTTGTCTGAAATGGCATAAGGTTTCCTGCCTGGGCAGGGGGTTGGACTAAAAGATCTCCAATGTCCTTTGCAACTCTGTTATTCTGTTAAGACAACAGCATGGATAAATCAGCCAAAAGGAAAGCAATTTTATGAAGGCATAATAAGAAGAATATTAGTCAAATCTTATTTCAAACTAGCTGTTTTTGAAAAAGGGAAGGCGTTGTTACATTGCTATCTTCTGTAACACCTTTTAAAAACTAGATTTTAGACATTATTTTTATTTGGGACTCTTTACCTAGTTTCATGCAGAACAAGAGCCAGATCAATGAATGCCTGTACAAGAGGGCATGTACAGTATAGTACGTAAGTATAGTTCCATTTTTCTTTACTCCATCAAATAGATTTGCTAGAAGTCACGTGTGCATTTCTTATAGCCATCCCCATTTATCACAAGACAGTGATCATCTCTTAGTTTTCTTCCAAACTTAAATGTTTGCTTAGCTTAGAACTTACTTTGCACTAACAAAGAAGTGCAGAGTAAGAATGGAAACAGCCAAAGGGCAGTTAATCACAGAGGAGACTGTAAGGAGGCAGCTGGTCTAAGTAGTGAATTGTTTAGAAATCACAGTATTTTTAGAGCAGCTTTTTTACGACAAAAAACAAAGGAAGATTTGAGCTGTACTAGAAATCGTTACAACCTCCTTGGGATATGTATAGTTGGGAATATCACCAGAGAAGATTAAGGACATTCTAATGTATTCAGATATTTATATTTGTCTTGCAAGCAATCTGAGTTCTTCCTCATGGCCATATTAACAAACTATCTTCCAGTCTCTGAACTACCCAAAAAATACACTAGTCTAAATTACCCTTCATTGACAGATGAGCCCTATTGTGCCTTGTTGTGATTTTCCTTCAAGCTGGCAATTCTGTCCTTACAGTTTTCTTGTGGGAGAAGTTAAGGAAAGTGGAAGATTTTGCTTCTCCTCTCTTGGTGGGGGGTTGGGATGGGTAAATAAAATGTATCTTTAGAATACTGTAGGGCAAGGCTAGGCAGGTGCCTAGGATGGAGGGTTTGATACCTTCTAGGACCGTGGTGGCGAACCTATGGCACGCGTGCCACAGGTGGCACGCGGAGCCATAGCAGACGGCACACGAGCGTTGCCCACCGGCAAACTGGAAGTGTGGAAAAACGCACTTCCAGTTTGCCGGTGAGCTGTTTTTTGCACTCCGGAGGGTTCAGGGAAGCTCCCTGAAGCTCCGGAATGCAAAAAACTACAAAACGGACAAACCGGAAGTGCATTTTTCCGAACTTCCGGTTTGTCCGTTTTGTAGTTTTTTGCATTCCGGGGCTTCAGAGAGCTTCCCTGAACCCTCCGGAGTGCAAAAAACAGCTCACCGGCAAACCGGAAGTGCATTTTTCCGCACTTCCGGTTTGCCCGTTTCGTCGTCCCAGGCTCCGGTAAGGCCTTTGCGCGGGGGTGGGGTGGGGTGCTCATGCGCAGGGGGCAGCATGGGGGGGTGTTGTGTGCATGCGTGGGGGGAGGGAATGGGTGTGGGTATGCGAGCGCGCGCTAGCGCGCGCACCCCCCTTTTTGGCACGCGAACCTAAAAAGGTTCGCCACCACTGTTCTAGGATGCCTGACTGACACATTGCAAGCACAGAAGTGTTCCATCCTTATTTATTTATTTATTTATTTATTTATTTATTTATTTATTTTGTTATTCTTATATGCCACCCAACTCCCGAAGGACTCAGGGCGGCGTACAACAAAGAGAAATACAAGAATAATCAAAATTTCATAAAATTTAAAAACAGTACAAAATTTAAAAACAATATAAAAGCAACAACATCCATTCAGCAACATATATACTTGGGGGGTAAGCTCGAATGGATTAAGCTGTCCCCCCCCACCTGCAGGAAGAGCCATGTCTTAACGGCCTTTCGGAAGGCCAGCAGAGTGGGGATGGTTCGGATCTCTGGGGGGAGCTGGTTCCAGAGCACGGGGCCAGCCACAGAGAAGGCCCTCCCCCTGGGGCCCGCCAGCCGGCATTGCTTGGCCGACGGGACCCGGAGGAGGCCAACTCTGTGGGCCCTAACTGGTCGGAGGGAAGTATGAGGCAGAATGCGGTCCCGGAGATATCCTGGTCCTAAGCCATGAAGGGCTTTAAAGATGGTGATCAACACCTTGAATTGGACCCGGAGACCGATGGGCAACCAATGCAGCTGGCGGAGTATCGGTGTCACGTGGGTGTACCTTGGCACACCCACCACAGCACGCGCAGCCGCATTTTGCACCAACTGAAGTCTCCGGATACTCTTCAAGGGTAGTCCCATGTAGAGCGCATTGCAGTAGTCCAAACGCAAGGTGACAAGGGCATGAGTGACCGTGAGCAAAGCCTCCTTCTCCAAATATAGCCGCAGCTGGTGCACCAGGCGGACCTGTGCAAAGGCTCCCCTAGCCACAGCAGAAAGATGATGGTCTAATTTTAGCTGTGGATCTAGGAGGACCCCCAAGTTGCGGACCTGGTCCGAGGGAGTCAATTTCGCACCCTCGAAGACCAAGGAGGGACAGTTATCATGGTCCTTAGGAGGCATTATCCACAGCCACTCGGTCTTGTCGGGATTAAGTCTGAGTCTGTTCCTCCCCATCCAGATCTTAACGTCGTCCAGGCATCGGCACATTACATCAACTGCCTCCTTGTGACCCTACTTGGGCTATTTTTGAACAAGGGTCTAGAACTCTAGAACCATGTTCAGAAATAACCTGAGTGATATGTGACAGGTGCAGAGAAAGTGCTTGGGAAACATCAGAGTAGCTCCTTCCTGCTTCACCCCATACTCTTCTCCCATGCCTGCAACCTGTCACTCAGTTGTGGAATGTAATGGACAAAGTAATCAGTAAATGCTGCAAGGGAACAGCAATGCTGCTGACAAGTAGAAATAGCTTATTGAAGTTTAGGCAACATGGCATTATGCCAGCATGGAAATAGAAACAATAAACAGCCATGCAAAACTACTTACGATTAAACCTGTAATGCACTCATTGGTAACAGTAGAATATAGCTGGCAGAACCTGGCGCTCTTTGGCAGTTCAAATAATGTTCTAAGGCAACAGGGTCTGTCAATATCTCTTAGCACTAAACTCGTATATCAAAAATATGACTTTAAAACTGGAACAGGTAAATGCAATCTTATTCTGTCTCTGCTGTGGATTGGGAATGAAACAAAGGCAAGAGCATGGAGGAACGTGATTTAAAAATGGCGTATGGGGCATTATAAATAAGGGGTTGTGAGCCTCTGAATTGATTCTAATAATGATGGCTCCTGGCCCTTCTATGCCCTTTTGACAAGCATGTCACAAGTACTGTAGATAGAGGAGGGGCGCTTGTTGAAGATGCAACTAAAGGAGTAGGAACTCTTTGTGCCTTTGTCCTGTTGGACAAAGGAAAGGAACTCCTCTTTGCTTCTCTTCTCCTCTCCTCTCAATTTCTCCTTATTAAAACATTGATACTCTTAGTCTCTTAGGCTCCCTTCATTCTGCTTCTGGATCCAGAATCCTCTCTGTCATTTCCCACTGCAATCCACCCCAAATCTGTCAATAGTTGTTCAGACTGCTTTTCAACTTGTGTTTGGCATTTTTCTGGTTGTCATTGGATAGTCAGATTCCCTTTGAATACACCAACAAAAGATACTTGTGTAAAAACACAGAGAATTTTGATTAAGGATTAAACTCACCAATCTAGCCATCAATCTAACCAGCTAGTCAAAACTCACTTCCAGCCCAACATATTCTTATTTTGGAATTTTCCATTATGCTAAGCCCCTGGTTTACCTTATCTTGTCTAGCTTCTATAGATGAATTAGAAATATGTGGCCCAGGATTTTGATTTTTCCATTTTTATTATCCATATTCCTCCCTTTCTCTCTTTTTTCTTTCACTTTTAGCTGATTCCATACTTGTGGTTTCAACTACTGTATGTAGGAAAGTGTATGTGACTCATATGTGTCAAGCTAGTTTATATGAATGGAAAATTTGCACCTACAGCAGAAGGAGACCTGATTCTGCCTGAGAGAAAGATGCCCTCAAGAGTTGGTTTGCCATACTGTACTAAAAAAGAAGGTTGTGGAACAAGAATAATGCTGTCAAAATGAACAAATCTAGATGTAACAGCAAAACAAGTTTATCAATTGGTTTGGGAAACATGTAATGAATGAATACAAAAAATCAAGTGAGTAAACATTGTTTGTAATCACAAATCAGGAGCAGGAGAGGTCCCTAGGTCTCTCACCCTTTCCTCAACCATTGGATAAATGAAATGCAATCAACAACTCCAGCTGCTATGACAAGAAAATGAGGCAATGGCATAGAAGAAGACAAATTCCTGAATCAGTATCTACTCTGGACAAAACTTAGCCTTCTTGCTTTCTAGTACTGTAAATGTGATAATAAAGAATATGAAAAATAGAAGGACCCAATTAATTTCCTGACTTGTAATATTTCATACTGAAGTACTATGTGTCTGAATTTAATTACCAGAGCTAGTGTAACTTATATTGTATACAAACAAGATTTTATTTACATGGCTACCCACTTACCAACCAGCTCTGGAGAACTAGTAAGTTAAACACATCAGAAAATACATTAGCCCTAACAAAGCTACATATAAACATATACAGCACCAGAAGTTCACTTGTTCAGCTCTTGAGTTATCCCTTGTGAATTGTCCGCGGCGAGTTGTCCCAGGGCGAGTTAGCCAGAGCAAGTCGACCAGGGTGAGCTGGCCATGGCAAGACGGACGGGTCGAGTTGGCCGTGGTGAGTTGTCCCATTCCAATTGCATCTATCCACCCAGTGTCCTTGTATGGAATATGATAATTTAAGATTAAAGAGTTGAATGAGGCCATCAGGAATAACCCCCAGCTCAATGTGACAACAATTTAGGAAGGTCTTGTCAGAAACTAGTGTTTATTTCCAGTTTCCAGCATGAACGCACATAGCAAACAATGGGTTTGCTTAACAACCACCACAAAAAAGGTCATAAAATTGGGTCCAGTCACATCATAACCTAATTTATAATTGTCATGATTTAAAACTGTAATTGCTAGGCTCAACTATGGTTGTAAATCGAGGATTACATGTACAACATTTTCTGTTTCACCTCAAGCAGAAAAATGTCTTAAGCTAGTCCTTCTGAGGCCAGAAAAAGCAAACAAGCAAAGTTATTTGTTAATCTTTTATTAAACCTGAACTTTCTGCTTCTGGCAAACAATTAACAGAAGATCCCTTAAGGGAGTCCAAAGGGGGGGAAATTATTAAAAATTTCATTGGCTTTATTTTGGGTTCAGGGATTTAAACCATAGTCAGAAACAGCAGAATGATCCACTAGTTTATACCTTTCACTGATTGTAAAGGAATCAATGTCTAAGTAGGGTAGACAAATAAGTGCTTCGCTATGTTACCCAAAGAACTACAAAAAATATCAGAAGCAGAAATACGTTTGCATGATATTTAACTTTCCAGCTCTTAACAGGTGCAGAATTCTCAGGCCAGAGAAGCCTAAACAGAGCTGTCTGGAGAAAACAGAAGGGCAAGGAGTAGGTTGTCAGTGTGTTGCTGTTTCTGAACTGAATTTACTATATATACCAACAGGAATCTGAAGAGCACTGACAGAACAAAGGAGATTCAATACTCATTGAGGTACTGGAAGATTTTTCAGAAGACTAGAGAAAAGGGAGTGCTGCAACATTTATCTAAGATTTGTTTACTTTGCTTGACTCAAACAGCCCTTCTATTTAAGGTCAGCGATGGGCAGTTTGTTCTTAGTGCAGCAGGCAATAGGTTGGTGTCGTGTTAGGCTGCCCGTGTTCGTAACTAAGAGATTCTGTACCATGTCTTCTCAAAGACATTGGATGGCTCCCCCTGCATCTCTACTACAACCACTATATGTCCCAGACAGATTATTACTAGGACCTGGGCCTTCCAATTCTCCTCCACGGGTCTTGTCTGCAGGTAGCCGACAGATCATAGGACATCTACACAAAGAGTTGATTCAGGTAAGGACTATACTTCCAACTTCTAAGATCAGCAGGATTCCTCCATCAGTTTCCACTCGCTGCTTTGTAACCTTGAGATACCATGCTGAGAAATGTTTATTTACTCAACATTAAATTGATTTTTATTCTAATAAACCTCGTATGCTCTTAATTACACTTTATTTATTGTATTGATTAAGCCAAAAACCAGCTAATGACAAATGAAACAGCTGGAGTTTTTTAAAATGAAATTTTTGATACTTAATTTTTTAGAGCTTTATTGAGAACATCCCCATATGATTTTGTTTAATTTGGATATTCTGAGTAACAGTTTACAAATCTTCAGGAAAAACAGCTCTTTAAATCGATTCAAAAACTGCTGCTGAGATCTTGTAATCTTCATTCTTCCATATGTCAGTGGAAAAAAAACCCCTTTCAGTTCTGTTGCCTGGGAAGGGTTGTACAGTTTAAGTTAAAAACCTAAACTCTCTCAGATAATCTGGATATGAGCTTTTTATGGATTACGTGTTGTTGATGATATGTTTCATGTTGATGTATCCTTAAAAACCATGTAATCCTAAATCATCAGGCACCTTTTTCCATACCATTAATCGCAACTTTGATTGAATTTTAACATTTGTCATTACCCCTCAGAGTAAAATAACAATTTTTGACCTTTAAAGTTGGTTTTGACCTTTAAAGCCCTACATGGCTCAGGGCCAGGTTACCTTCGGGACCGCATCCTACCACACACCTCCCTACGACCAGTTAGGTCCCACAGAGTGGGCCTCCTCCGGGTCCCATCGGCCAAACAATGTAGGGGGAGAGCCTTCTATGTGGGAGACCTGTCCTTCTGGAACCAACTCCCACCAGAGATCCGGACTATCCCCACTCTACTGGCCTTCCGTAAAGCCGTAAAAACATGGCTCTTCCGGCAGGCAGGGTGAAAAGAAGATCAGATTCCCCCATGAATGAATGTTTTCTAAAATAATGTTCCTTTTTAAACTGTTATTATTGTTTTTATTGTACTGTTCTTATCTATGTTGTATGCCGCCCTGAGTCCTACGGGATTGGGTGGCTTATAAGAACGTTTATTAAATTAAATAAAATTAAACAATTACTGCTTATTATAAAAGAGAGAGCAACCAATAGGCTATTGGATGAAAATAAATACAGAGTGAAGAATAAGACTTAACATCTGGTTGCATCATTATACTGTATCTCAGCTTTTCTAGCCTCTTTTTCTCCAGCCTCATCCTGGAACCTAGTTGCTGGATGGCCCAAGTCTAGAGAAATTGATCAGCACAATTTCAGAATTCTTTCAACCTCTTTGTTCTACAGTATACAGTATGCCTGATCTGATCAATGATCAAAAATTAGAAATCTGATCAATGATCATAAAAATTACAAAAACATGTATTAGTAAAACATGGCTTAGTCATGTTTGCATCATTGGTCATATCACTTTCATGGCAGCTACACAGGAGCACACAAACACAACCTTAAGGGAATATTTTAGATTGTAAAGCAGCTGAACATAAAACCTATCTGTTCTGTCAGGATAAAGAGGGAAAGGGGAAAAATATAACTGTTACCAAAATTCCTAGGAAACACAGTATAATTGTTGTAAGCCACCCAGAGTTGTGTTTTAAGATGGGAGGCCATATAAATCTTAGCTATATTGGTTCAATTTTCTCCACATTCACATGGCACTAGAATGGAGAAAGTTGTTGTAGGATTATTAATTTCAGAGACATTTTGACCACCTTTCAGTTTCTTCTACCTACTGACTTTTTTCTTAAAGCAAAGTATGTTTAAAACAAATAACTTTTAGTTGCTAGAACAATATTAGTTATTTTCTCCTATGCATGTTACTCTCAGATGTAAATACATTAAATTATCCCTGAGGGGGGAAAGCTTATTACTTATTTTTTCTCTCAGATAATGGATGATATCAAGGTGGGAATCCAGTATATATTCCAGACACAGAACCCTCTCACACTGGCTATCAGTGGCACAGGCCACTGTGCAATGGAAGCCGCCTTCCTGAATTTGGTGGAACAGGGAGATAAAGTCTTAGTAGCTGTGAATGGAATTTGGGGAGAACGAGCAACTGACATCGCAAGCAGACTTGGTATGAACTCGGGAGCCTCTTGTTATATATTTAATAGTCAGCTTCTTTACTGTTAGATGTAAACTGACATTTCTTTCCCTTTTTCTATTGAACCATGTCATTTTCTCTCACTGAGATGCCAATTGGCTGCATTTCAGAGATCCATTACAGCAATTTAGGCTTCAATCTTAAATTCCCGTTTATTTGACCATACTTCTAGTCACCGCCATCCTATGAAAAAATCCTTCTGCGTCTCTGATGTGTACCATGTCAATTTATGTTTTTATGATCTCACTATATCCGACAAGTTGCTGTTCCATTTGTCCTATATAAATCATATTGAGGGGAGCATGAAAGGTATGCATGAAGCTGAGCATTTCTTCATTAAAAGGCATGATTAGTTGATTATGCTATAAATAATTGATTCATTATTTTATTAATTTGTTAAAATAATTATTTTTATTTTTTATTTTATGATTATTTTAAGAATGGGCCAGGTAATAATGACTTATTCAGTAAGCCATGGTTAAAACAAATAATGGCTTACTATGTATGTATGGACCCAAACAATGTCAGAGTAATTCATTATATTATGTCACCCCTGCATCTACCCAATCAGTCTTAAAACTACTATTAAAATTACATTATTAAATCAAATGATATTACCTATAATCTACCACATTCTGCTGCACCAACTTTGTCCTTTTTTCCATCAACTTTACCGCAAATTTGGCAATCCATTTCACCAACTGCAAATTAGAACCTAACAGACAATGTTGCAAGAAGCGCTCTTTAGACTTAGGGGTGCTGGTATAAAAGATCCTGCCCAGCTGATGTTCCCTCAAATCTGAGTATAGGGGGCAATCAAACATTACATGGGACATTGTTTCAACTTCCCCCGTCCCACATAGCAATAGCAATAGCACTTAGACTTATATACCGCTTCATAGTGCTTTACAGCCCTCTCTAAGCGGTTTACAGAGTTCAGCATATTGCCCCCAACAATCTGGGTCCTCATTTTACCGACCTCAGAAGGATGGAAGGCTGAGTCAACCTTGAGCCGGTGAGATTTGAACAGCTGAACTGCTGAACTGCAGTGCTGCACTTTAACCACTGCGCCACCTCGGCACATAAACAGACTCTTTCTCTTACAGGGATACCCTTATACCTACCCCAAAGCATATTTGTTTGAAGTTGGTCTAATCTCAATTTAAGTAATAAAATTTAAGTTATCACCGTATATCTGAGAAAGTGAGAAAACCGTAAATCTATTAACTTTCAATGGAGTAGTGGCTGCACATGTGCTTTGCTTCCAGAAAGCACCATTGTGAAATTCCAATTGAGATAAATTCCCGTCTAAAATCCTGGAGAACTGCTGATCAGCGTACTTAACTCTGAAACACATGAAATAATAGTCTATTTTTGAAAAACTTCATTACTGATTCAATCCTCTAATTGTGTCGTTCAACCTTTTTGAGTAAGAACTTGGATTGGATTAGAATTCCTGATGGAATAACATTAAGACTACTGTAAGACTCTATGCCTTTTCTTAATTCAGAAAAAAAGTATTTTTGCCTTTTTAATAATCAGTGAGATATTTTAATAATTAAATGCTCCCCCCCCCCAACGCCATGTTTAATTATAGCTTATGTTGTAAGGTCCCATGGAATCTAGCTGGACTTTGACAGGCCAGTGCTATGTATTCAAGTTAATATATGACTTGTAGCAAAGAGTGACTCTAAAATAGTTGGTTGTGCTTTTCTACTGAAATGTGAAGTGACTATAGTCTTCTCGTTACTCAGGAATGCTAATCCAATCCAATTACACAATTAGTAGATTGAACCAGTCATACAATCTGCCAGTCCAAATCATTGTAGCACAAGTTTGTAAGGTTTGCCAAGAAATATTTTGTATTCATTTGTCACATTAGCATGTCTAGCTGAAGCTCGCTGTTTAAGAAAAAAAATTTTATTCAGGAAAATCCAACCTCATTAACTTGGAATTTCTCAAGGGATGTTAGACAATTTCTTTTCTTTCCGTTCTAATAAAGTGGATTCCAATAACATGAAGGGATTTGTCAATACTTTGTTATGTGATATGAAATACATGCTTTACTTTTTTTCTAAGTGTTAATATTTTTCTGCAGTTTTAAGAGCTACTTCTTCCTTTGCTTTTAATTCCACATTATTATTATGCTTATATCATTTAATGATTTAATCCCTATAGGAGCTGAAGTACATCAATTGGTAAAGGCTCCTGGAGAATATTTTACTTTAGAAGAAATAGAAAGGGTGAGTTGTGGGCAAGTACCAAAGGTATATTATTTACTGAAATGATTTCATACTTTCTTCCATTTGGATGTACCAGGGACAATCCATAGAAATTCATCTTCCTACTTACCAGAAACATGCTATTGACTTTTTTCTTTGCATTATTATTTTTTTCTTTTTCTCTTTATGTGCCACTTAGGGCTTGATGCAGCATTCTCCCTTTTTATTTTTCATCACACATGGAGAATCATCCACTGGAGTAGTTCAGCCACTGGATGGCCTGGGAGACCTCTGTCACAGGTCAGTGAAAGAAGGAAAGTCAACCCCATTGGTTTTAAAACAAAAATAATAGGGCTGCCAGCTATAGCTGGAGATTATTAAGGGAGGTACTGAAAACATATTGCATATGACTGTCATTCAAAACAAAAGTATTTCAGCTAGATGTTTGGCTTTGACAATAAAACAGAAACAGAAATCATACTACAAATTAGACTACAAAATGTGAGCACGCGTGCACACGCAAGCTTCACTCACCCATGCGCCTTCCGCGCTTGTGCATGGCTTCAAACACACAGCAATTTCATGTGTGCGGCTTCCAGCACACCTTCTTGGGCAGCTGCGGCGAGTAGAGCGGGCAAGGCACGGAAATCAGCTGGGCTGTGTGGGCGAGCGAGTCAGAAGTGAGATATATAGGATGGGATAGCGCTGGGGTGGAACTACGGTTCATCCGAACCGGTGCGAACCAGCAGCAGCCCACCTCTGAGAATAACTGTTATTATAGGGGCTTTGAAAAACATAATAATAAAGTATCAGAAAGACAGTTTTGGGGTCCTTGGTACTCTCTGAGCTTGGTTGTTGTCCCCCCCCCTTTTTTAGCTTGATTGTTTTCTTGAAGACATTTCATTACCAAACTATTACTGGAAAACATCTAGGTCTAGGAGGTAAACAAAATGACAAATGGACAAAATTTCACTTTTACAAGATCGTCTCAAGTACATAGAAATAAGAAGAGTTTTACTTTTAACTACAAAAGCTACGGTACAACAAACAGACAGGCTAAAAACTTTCATTTTTAAAAACATGGAAAACAATTCATTTTTTAAAACTGGAACAGGCAACATCATGTAAAATCATATAATATTGCTCGCTTTCTAGAAAAATAGTTGATATCTGATACATTCTTTCATCATTTTAGATATAATTGCTTACTACTGGTAGATGCTGTGGCATCATTAGGTGGCACTCCAATACTTATGGACCAGCAAGGTGAGCAAAATACAACAACCTGTCCTTGCAGCATTGTTTGTTTCTATTCTATAGCATTAATTTCTGGATTTTTTTAAAATGTAGAATTTTATTTATGAAGTTCTTAACCAGATTTATTTGATCAACCCTTTTTAGTGAAAGTTCATACTAGAAGATAAATGTGAATTTGCTCAAAATATATTTTGGGCATGAACTCTTTTAATTGCACAGTAATGCTAGCAGAAAAAGTTTCAAAGGAAATATCACAGGAGACAATTCAATTTTAAATTATAGCCATGGTATATGAAAATCCATGAAGATCCCCAAACTGTTTCCAAAGCTCTTCCATTCCCTAACCAGTCCTCTGCTCCTAATTGGGGAGTCACTGCTTAACAAGGCAAATAGCCACTTCATGAGAAAGATGCCCACTTCATGAGGAAGTCCCACTGTTACTATGTAGTCCATAAGGCACTTTCCTGCAACCAGAGGTGGGTTCCTCCCGGTTGGGACCAGTTCGTCCAAACCGGTAGCGACCCGCTGATGATGTCACAATGTCGTCACGGAACTGGTTCGGTCGGTGCTAGTTCGGTCGCCATCTTTTTTTAAAAAAAAGTAATTTTTGTTTTTGGAAATTTCCCCCTGGTTTTTTTCCTTCTGCACATGCGCAGAAGTCGAGTTTCCAGCACTGTGCATGTGGTCGCGATCTTGTTTTCGCTTTTTTGGGGGGAGTGGGGATTTTTTTTTCTAATTTTTTTGGGGGGGATTTTTTTCCAGGTTTTTTTTTCTTCTGCACATGCGCAGAAGCCAAGTTTCTGGCATTGTGCATGAAGTCACCATCTTGTTTTTGGCTTTTGGGGGGGGTTTATTTTTTGCCATTGTGCATGCACGTGCGCGTGAAGCACGCGTGCCCCCACAAGGCGCGGCCACACAGCGCGGGAGGAAGCAAACAGGCAGCGAGGTAAGTTAGAACCCACCCCTGCCTGCAACCACTGTAATGTAGCTATTGAAGTATTGGACTAGAACTAGGAAGATCCAGAGACAAGTCTACCATTAGCTACTGAACAACTTCTGGGCAGTCAATCCCCCTCCTGCCAATTTGCTTCAAAGGGATCAAATGAAGAAATATCCCCCTTTAAGTCCCCTTGAACTTTTAGAGGCAGGATATAAATCTAACAAAAATTTTGCCCTTGGACCAAAATAGATTCTTTTCGGGCATACCTTGCAGAGAGTGATAAGTAAATCTAAAACTAAGTAAATCTGAAACTAATGTTCAGGTAACCCCAAGAGGTTTATTCACTGGGAGTGAAGGAAACAGATGGTTAAAGATCATGCTAGCTGGATTGATGGAAATGGCTAATGAATATACTACACAGGATTATCAGGTTGGGGAAAACATATTGATAATTACCATACATGGACCAATAAGAGCCCTTCCCCAAAGAGTCTGGGGGATTATATTATTTTTTTTAAGTGCTCCTAGACCTTTTTGGGAAAGATGGGATAGCTAAATCAGTTTTTGCAGTAATGCATGCCACATAATACTGTATATAAAATGAACGACGAATCAATTTCACATTGAATTCTAAAATTAGCTACTGTCCTACAAAATGCTGGTAGAGGCAGAAGAAAGTAGAAAGCAAAAACCCAAGTGTTTTCATGGTAAATTTATTTTCTGTATTAATAACAGTGATTCAAATGAAGACGCTCCTAACAAATTTTCTTATTAAATGCACAGATATTGACATTCTGTATTCTGGCTCCCAGAAAGTTTTAAGTGCACCACCTGGTGCTGCTCCCATTTCGTTCAGCAACAGAGCCAGGTAAGGAGATTTGTCTATGAGATATATGATTTTCAAGTGCTGTATCTTTCTGGGACAAGACATTCTCTACTAAATAAGAGAAACAAGAACATATTTATTTTTTGATATCCATTGAGCACAAAAATATATTAAAATATATTAAAAACACAATTGCCAGAACTGAACATATCTGGAAGGCGGCACCATGCAGAAAGCTAGAGAAAACTTCCTTAGAGCTTAATACAAAAATAAAAGATAATCAGCAGCTTCCACAGCAATATGTCCAACCTATTCTACAAGCATGATGCTTGTATCTTATTGCAACATGGTGACACAGAACCTATTGTGAAAGAGCTAGTTTGGTGTAGTGGTTTAAGGCAGCAGTCCCCAACCTTTGCAACATGGCGGGCTGGCTGGGGGGGGGGAGAGGGAAACTGGGCCATGTGAGTGGCAGGCTGGCACATGCATGCAACCTTTGTGTGAATGGCGGTCGATAGGCACTCGCTCGAGTGCTGCCGGCCTGCCGTTTGCACAGGTTGAGCTGTGCACGTGCATGCACGCACTCCAGCCAGTCACTTACACGGCCCAATTCCAAATAGGCAACAGCCTAGTAGTAGTCTGCGGCCCAAGGGTTGGGTATGATTGGTTTACGGCATCAGGGTAGAAACTAGGAGACCATGAGTCTCTTAGCCCCAGGAAGGAGGCAATGGCAAATTCATTGGTCTTAGTATCTAAATCTCTGAGAGTCCAAACATCATGTGTTTTTGTAAACCTCAAGCAAGCATTTTATCAATTGCAATTAATGAAGTACCTCAGTACACAAAATATTGTATCTGACAATCTCAGGAGATATAGTAGTCACATTCTCCTATTTGATTGCATAGATTCTGTTTCCAAGACTGTCACATATTTTAGCAGTTGCAGGGAGGTCTACAATTTCTGACTTTAACCTGAATGGTTGCTTCCACTGAATAATAATATGCTTCAAACCATCCTGGGAAAGTGTATTATCCAAACTCAGAATGCATACAAGTACATACATAACGTATAGATGTAGAACAAAGTATATTCATTCATTTTAAAATATTCAGACAGCTTTTGCTTCCTGAATTAGCAGCAGTACCAAGGACTACCCAAGAATTTATTTTATTTGTATCCCATCTTTATTACTTTTACAAATAACTCAAGGTGACAAACACATCCAACACACCTTTCCCCTTCTATTTTCCCCACAACTACAACCCTTGGACGTGGCCTGGGCTGAGAAATAGTGACTGGCCCAAAGTCCCCATGCGGAGTTCGCAGCAGATATTTTTTCTTTGCGTCCTAGGAGAGAAATATCTGCCACTACCTAGGATTGAGCTCTCAACCTTCCAAACAGAAGGCGAGCATCTTCATCACTAGGCTACCATGCCACTCAGCACAGAGAATATACTATGGACCTTTTAAAAATAAATGATTGACAATGGCTCCACTTTGAGAGTGAATTTCCTGAAGTGCTAATCAAAAATGTTCATCTTGCCAGAAAGAAGATTCATACTCGGAAGACAAAGCCAACTTCCTTTTACCTGGATGTGGAAGAGCTAGCTACATACTGGGGCTGTGATGGTAATCCAAGAAAGTGAGCATTTATACAGCTCTTCTACTTCGCTCTTGAGAAAATGGCTTTCTTGTTTCCTGGAACTGGTCTGGGAATTCATATTATGTTGCCAAATGAGAAAATGTTAAACAATACCAGCATTTTGATTAGTTAGTCCTTGACTTACAATAGTTTGTTTAGTGATCAATCAAAGTTACAGTGGCACTGAAAAAAGTGACATGACCATTTTTTTCAGAGTTATCACCTTTGCGGCGTTTCCATGATCATGTGATCAAAATTCAGATGTTTGGCAACTGGTTCATATTTATGACCATTGTTGTGCCCCAAGGTCATGTGATCACCTTTTGCGACCTTGACAAGCAAAGTCAATGGGGAAGCCAGATTCACTTAACAACCAGTTTACTAACTTATCAACTGCACTTAACTGAGGCAATAAAGGTTGTAAAATGGGACAAAACTCACTTAATAAATGTCTCGCTTAACAGAAAATTTAGGCTCAATTGTGATCATAAATCAAGGACTACCTGTATATCTGTGAGAATGCAGGAAATGACTTTGTAGAGCTAAACAAATGTTTTGATCTCAGGCCTGCCTTTCTTCTCATTTTCAAAGCAGTCTCCCTTATTGTTTTGCCTTGAAAGTATGCAAGTTGCATGACTTAGCTTTAAATTTTAAGTTTTTAAATTGTGATTCTTGGAGTCTTCCTATGGCTATAGCAGCTCTGTACAGAAGATTAGTTTTGATCAAGCAACCCAACCTACTTTAGAGGGCAATTGCTGTGGGAAAAGTGGAAGTAAGAGTGCTATGTGAATAATCTCAAGATTTTGAAGGAGAGGCAGAATATAAATCTAATGAAAAAAATCACCAATAAGGAAATATTCATTTAGCTGTGACTTTATATATTTAATTGACTTAGATTATTCTACTCTCATTTCTGATCTTGTCTTAAAATTAAAACTGGCAGCAGAAAAGATTATAGCTGGAATCTGTTCATTTGTTTCTGTATAAGCTAAATGTATTATATGCTGGTTTTTTTTTTTACAGATATCATCATACTGCACCTATTAGCACATTCTTCTGCTTGCGAGAAGCTTTGGCAATTTTTGCAGAAAAGGTCAGTTGCTGCAGGCACTCTATATTGAAAATAGCATGTATTAAAAAAGAAAATTTTACTATTTTATACACACACACCCACGTTGGTATTACATTATACATCAGGGACATACTTAAATCCACTTAAGTGGGTACTTCAAGCTGGTAGTCATAGAAGACAGAGTGACCAAGCCCCTTGGGAGTTCCAATGTGAGATTCCCCAGGGTTTGGTCATCTCCTTCATATTATTTAACATCTATATGAAACTGCTGGAATAGATTATCAATTGGTTCAGGATGTATCATAAATATGCAGATGATACCAGTTCACATCCCTGACCTGGGTTGAGCTGGAGACTCTGGAAATCTTGAACTGACACCCAGAAGCTATATATCTGAATATGGCAGTTATATTAGGTAATGCCTTGTCAAAATAGAATCTATCTCTTTTGTGAACATTTAGGGTCAATTAAGGTTCATCAGGGCAGGGGTGGAAATGCTGCAAATGCTTGGAAGCTGTTATTTCTGTCAAATTTTTACTAACAGTAAATACTGACTGAATGGGTATTTTGAGTCTGTAAACAATAGTACATAAATATTAAGTATGTATTCAAATATGTAGAAAGATGTTATGCTTAACTCTGTACTATAGACGCTGTTTTACCTATTGTTCACTTATAGAATTTGACCAGAAGTGCTTGCATTTTTTTAACAAATGTGTTAGCAAGGCTACTGTTTTCTGAGTCATAACCTGCGGTTCTGAAAGAAAATGGATATCTTTAAATTCTGTTAGTGCAGACTGCATCAAGAATTCTTCATTCAATACTGGATGAAATAAAATGAGATTGTCATTGGAAGCATCAGTAATACAGTTAAAACTTAAATATTCTGGACATAGGCAAAAGAAGGCAAGTTCCTAATGCTGAGGAAAAATGTAAGGCAGTTAAATAAGAGCCAATAGAAGACAAAATGGCTAGAACTATCAATGATTGCTTATGACACAACAATCCAGGCACAATTATGTCCATCACATCCCTAAGATTGGAGGTTTAACTGAACAAAATGCATAACATACCGGTATATTTTCAGGTTTCTTAAACTTTATTTTTTTGTATATAGGAAAATAAATATTTTCATTTTCTACACAGGGACTAGAGACCTCCTGGAATCTTCATAAAGAAAATAGCCTCTATCTCTGTGCAGGACTGCAGAAGTTAGGTCTCAAACTCTTTGTGAAAGAACCAGTAAGAATGAAATTAACCATGAATGTAGAATATGGATCAAACTAATTACTCATTATAAAGTTTTATATGGGAGACTGTTTAGGGTAAATTTGGATAACTGAGCAAATAGGAAATATTGATTGCTACAAAGACAAGAATAAAAAATGGGAATCAGAATTAAATCCTTGCCTTCAATACTGTTTCTACCCACACTTGTTTACATAGACTAAAAAAAAACCTGTGTCTTTCCAGACTTTAAGTCAGAGGGAGAGATCATACTGGAGGTATGAACACTTATTCTTTCATATCTTGAAAACAATTCTTATATGGTGACAAAACCTCATCCAAAAGTATATAAATAAATGCAATTTTCTGAATTTACCCATTCATTAATAGATAATTGGTTACTTTTGCTAAGAGGCTTCTCAAAAAATGAGTGTGGGAGAGACACAAGGCCAGAACTAAAGAATAAATTGCCTTTTAATACAATTTTTTAAATTATGGAGATGAAGTGTCATTCAAATACCGAAACCACCTGAAAGGCTCTTTTGCTCTTTCTTTTCTAAGGATGCAAGACTTCCAACAGTCAACACTATCTTTGTGCCCGAGGGGTATGACTGGAAAGAAATAACTGAGTATATTATGAAAAATCATGAAATTGAGGTGTCTGGAGGCCTGGGTCCTTCAGCAGGCAAGGTAAATACAGGCTCATGAGTGAAAATAAGTGAAAGAGATGTGGCTGCCTGGTTCTTGAAGAATAATGTTTTATAAAGGTTTTATTAAACAGATTGAACTATTAATTACAAATTATATAGCCCAAAGATTTAACATTAATGGTAGGGTAAAGGCGGTCTGTGAAAAACTGGCATGTTCTTTAGAATATAGCCACCTTTCTGATGTTGAGGTTTTCTCTGTAAACAATGAAGAACCTTAAACCATATTACCTGAAACCATTTCTCTGTGAAGTAAAAAAGTCTCATAGGACTATCTAATAATAAAATATCTAATAATCTTTAGTCTGTATGAAACAGCGTGTTTACCTGCGTTTAGTACCTTATGAGAGAAATTAATAATTCCAGTGTACAGGTAAAATTAAGGGAAGAATTGGCTGGAGTTTTCTAGTCACAAAACACTTACTTAAATGATTTTTTCATCAGGTTCTTCGCATTGGACTGATGGGCTACAACTCCACTAAACCCAATGTTGACAGAGTCCTCCATGCCATGGGAGAGGCCCTCCAGCACTGTCTCAAGAACAAACTCTGAGTTCTTTCTATTTTCTCATTCTTCAAGAGAGCCCAGATAATTAACCAAAGTACTGGAGAGGCTTTCTGCACAAGTTTCTTAATTGTATAATTCAAAAATACATACACGCCGCCCTGAGTCCCACGGGATTGGGCGGCCTATAAGAGCGTCTAATAAATAAATATGTAGCTACAGCTTACATTTTACACAAGGATAAAATGTTTTCATTTCAATTAATTTTTACTCATTAATATAATCAAATTATATGCAGATTACTACGTGGGATTTGGCTTGCTGTCATTCCTTTTGCATTTCTTCACTGGATGTATAGTCTTGTGCAAAGTGGCTAATGTTTATATCATAGACACTTTGGATAGCATGCAGGTGTATGTATACCAACTTTTATTTTTCCTAAAATAGCTTCCTGTTTCTGATTGTGACACTGATTCTTCTAAACTTGAGTAAATTATTCAGTTCTGGAAACTGTTGTGCATACAATACTGAGATACACTTCTTTCAGCTGTAAGTTATAAGTATGGAAAGCCACAATTGTAACGGAGTAAGTGACACCAATGGAATTAACTTGAAAAGAAAACTTGGAAATTGTCTGCCCAGCAAGACACTTGTTATTCAGAAAACAGAATTAAGTTTGAATCACTCAGTAGTTAATTCCCCGTATCACCTCCTGCTTCTAGAAATCTTGCAATGATAGAAGAGTTTCTAAACAATTATATGGCATTTGTCATAGTATTTTTTTGTAAATATTTTAAAGAGTATCTAAATATTCAAAAGTAAAAGAACTTGGGAGTGAAAAATTATGGTAAACAGCATCCAGCAAACTTAGTACCATTAGATAACATTCCATATAAATTACAACAAAATGCTGCCAAACGAAGAATATTTTTTCATTTATCAAACATGGTTTTATTACTGAACACCACCAACTTATACATAAAAGAAAAATCCATTTTTTTGAAAGAATAGAAGGGCATAGTTTTCCTTGAAATCCTGGTAACTACATGTTCTTATTGAAACTGAAATTTTATTTATGATCAGTGACCAGCAAATTAACAATTAAAACAAACTGTACACAGAAGCATGCTTAAAATACAGTAAGAGCAATAAAATCACCAAATGGACGTGCCAATTAAAATAAATGAATGAATGAATGAAAAGACTAAGCAAAATGAAATAAAATAAAGACAAGCATAAAGATTTCTTAGTGACAGCATTACAAGATTAAGTCACCTTGACCTTTCTTACGGCAATAGCTACTGATAAAAACATAGCACTCTGTTAATAATCTCAGGACTCTGGTCTGGGAACAGAAAATGTGCCATGTTCCCTCATCAAAACAGGATCTCTACTAAAGGAGAGTACAGACACAATAGCATGTAAGTTGCATAGAAGGGACAGTGAAGAAATATATATCTCATTCTGACCACAGGGCCAATTTCTCTCAATGAATGAAATTTTATGAAATCTGGGATCCTATATTGCCCTGAAGCTAGCCAAAGAAAAGGCTCTGTAGTGTGCTAGGCTAGACTGAATAGGGTGTTCACAGGTCTAAGGTTTCCAAGAAGGAACTCATTCCTGTAGATTGTCTGTAGGTTTCCAAGAAGGAACTCATTCCTGTAGTGTAGACTGTCTGTAGTGCTCAAGTCTGTCTGATATGTGATGCTGAAGATTCTTTGATGAATCTTGGCTTTCACTTTCTCTAGGTGTAGAAGTAGCAAAAAGCAGATACAAAGGTTGCAGTAACACAGGTGAGCTAAGATACTTACCATCCATCTTCATGCACAGTCTTCAAGAAGAGTTAGTGGGGCTAATGGATCATGAAAAAAATATAAGTTTGTAGTCATATTAGGGTGTTGTTGTTGTTTTGTTTTTGCAAAAGTGTGGAAGCAGGTTGTCATACTTTCTTCTGGGATATTCTTTTCAAATTCCCATCTTAGAATTTTATGCATAGTCTCCAACAGTGCATAGCATTTTTTAAGGCTAACCAAGGCTGGTTAGTGTTGCTGACAAATAACATCTGTATTGCAGTCAAGAAAATCATATTGACAAACGAAATAGTCAAGAATGAACCTCAATCTGAAGTTTACCTTAGTTTAAAGATGCATGCATTAGGGCTAAAGAGTGGCAGTACTTTTTAGGGTATTATTGCTAAGATAAACACATCAATTCCCATGGTACCTGTACTTTCATTTATTTACTGTTACAGTTCTTAAATCTTTTGACGTGTACCAGAAAATAACTGCATATGCCACAAACAGTAACAGCTTGGTTGTACTATCTTGAATCCTTCAACAACAACAACAACAACAACAACAACAACAACAACAACAACAACAAGAAGAAGCAATGTGTAAATGGTCTGGAAATGTTCTATGTACCTATCTTTCCCACTGAAACATGCGTGTTTGGGCCAGAATGGAACAGGGCTGTTTTTGTTCCACTGAAACACAACTGTTCAAAACAGTATTTGGAAGGGAAGAATGGGGGGGGGGGGGGGGGAACGACCAAGAACATTAACCGTGGCTGAGGGAGGCAGGGAAGTTTTGGGAGGTAAAAGCTGGTGGGCTATGTCATGCTGGGAACACCTGAGGAGAGAGAAGGCAATTATTACATCCATCAGTATTGCCCTACTTGCTCTGGGTTTCCTGCTAGTTTTGATTCAACTGAAATCTGGAACAAAAACGGCTAAAAAATTATGTAGAATGTATGTAGAACATGCGTTGAGAAAACAGTACATATTAAATACCGGTAGCACAAAACAATATAGAAATAAAAGAAAATACAAAAATGTAGTTGACTGTTGGAAAATATCAAGAATTGCCTTTAACTTAATTCAAGTTAAGTTCTGTTTTCTTTACAAAATATTTCAGAGGGATGTTAACTTGATTGTACATAAACATAGCCAAAGACGGTATTCCTGAAATGTCTTGAATCCCAAGGAAGAGGAAATGGAGATGGTCTGAAGCGTCTTTTCTTTTTGTTTCTTTATCCTTCTTGGGAAATTAAATGCTGGTTTCATTAAGTGCAAATCAACAGTTTTACATTCCTAAAACTGATGTCCCCTTTCTCACTGTATTCAAAAGGCTGAACATATGTAATACGGTATTTTTACGCTTAACAGGAAATTAAAAACCTAATTATGAGCAATATATGGTGATTTTCAACTTATATTACAAGAATGTAATTTTAATATTGTCCCAGAAAGTCATAATCTTATGCTTCGTTATATGACTATGTATGACTGTTAAATTATTCAGAATTAGCCAGAAGCAAGTACACCAGCATTTGAACTGATTAAGAAAGGCACTGTTGCATTGGGACTCCTAGAGTCCAACATATTTGTTCTAAACTAAATTAATCAAGAAAACCATGAGTAAAATACAAGGCAGAATAACCCAATCACTGTTTAGCCTCAATTATAAGTGGTATTCTGATGTTGCCTTTGGCCTCTTCCATTTCCAAGCCTTAACTTCATAGCTTTTAAATTTTAAATTCCTGCAATATGTCATGTTTTCAATTAACTAGACTAGAATATTTTGGGCTCATATCCAGCTTCTTCGAAATAAATCATTTATCTATCTGCTTTTTAAAGTATTTGAGTAATAGCTTATTAATGTAAGTACAAGTTCATAAAGAGGACACAAATAACAGGGAAGGGATTATTGAAGAAAGAGTTGAGGATAGAAAAAATAAAGTGTGGAAAGCAGAACAAAAAGAGTACAATGAACTTTACCACACTGAACAAAAGCTAGGGCAGAATAAAGACCTTATGTATATTAAAATTTTAAATCAAACCTGAAAATAAGAAGCAAATGCTCAGGAAGTTAAATTCATTCAATACTGAACCATTCTCAACAAAAGAATTAAGAGAAAACGTTTTTAAAAAGTTATTATTCTTGACTAATTTTGACAAGTCATGAGAGGGGGAGGAGGTTGATACAAGTCCATTTATTTATTTTATTTATTTATTTATTTATTTAGACGCTCTTATAGGCCGCCCAATCCCGTGGGACTCAGGGCGGCGTACAACATGAATAAGAAGCGTTTAAAAAAGAATATTAGAATTAAAAAATGAACCTTATTTTTGTTAGAACAGTCAGCTTCCTAAAAATATGTAGCTGCCTGTGCATAGATCCATGTCTGCAATATAACCTTTTAATGAAGACTTAAATATATATATATATAAATAGGGCCAAGCAATTTTAAATAATATTATCCGGTAAAAGGACATTTGTTTTTTATTTACAGTGTTTGTACATATTTATAGTAACATCAAAAATATTCACAATGCAAAGTGCAAAATATCACTTCGTTATCACTTACCATCTTAATATTTCATCAATTCACCTTGCCCACCCCCATTATCCAGATTGTCTTAGCATAGTTTATATCTTCCTTCCGTATACATAGCCACTCTAAAAGCAATCTTCAAATGATAGCTAAAAATCTGCACATCCCAGCTATATTCAACACAGGTTTAGGCATATCTATCTCTCAAAATAAATGGATATGCATATGTGTAAATGGAGTCATTACAACAGAATTGGAAGTGCCTGTGTAATAATAATAATTCAGAGTGCAAAAGCAGTGGTCAAGATAAAGAAGCACTCCCTATCCTTTCTCACAGGGAATGGATTCAGATAATGCTGTCAAGAAAGTGATTTTTCTCAGTATTATTAAGACTACAACCAATCGATGAATTAATTGCGGCTTTACTTCTAAAATATTAACTACCGGTAGCAGGAGAGCACATTATACACACCTGCAGAAGTCCAAACCCAACAAGCTTGTAGCAATAACACTGAGAAATCATTTCACCTACTACATTCCCTGAATTGCTTTGACTTGCCTTTCAGAGTAAAAGAAAACATGAAAACCATATATAAAAACTCTAGCTTTATTTTTGCAGTCTCCCTCCAGCTTATTAACAGTTCCAGCCAGAGGCACAAGCTCTAAAAGTTGCTTTAATATAATGCAAAGTGTCTAGGCAGCAGAATATTTATTAACTATAAATAAATGTTTGGGATGACTGAAACTGGTGAGTAAAATGAGACACTCCATTTCTGACTGGCGCTCTTGTCCCTTGACAGAGATACCTGTGGGCTTAAGACCACAAAAAACTTACTTGGTAAACAACAAGGTATGAGGCAGAGATTACAAAATTATATAAAAACTCAACATTGTTCTTCTCTGCTCCAGGAATAACTTATTCCTCTACCATATATATTTGGTAAATAATGTATTTTTAAAAATATTTAAGCTCTGATTTACGTCCAGATTTTTTATGGGGATGCCTATCATATTTCCAAGAGCATACCCTCCAACCAGCAGTCAATTCTTTTACTTAAATCAATTCACTGTTACGATTTCATGTTATGTAAAAGTAACACAGAGTTTTATAATAAATGTAAGTTTCTGAAGCAGCATTGTATCTGCATAGGGAACTCTTAATTTTGTTGCTAGAAAATTCCAGCAGGCATAATTTCCACAATTCCAATTTTGGTATCATTTATGTGTACTGAAAAATATTCCATTTGGGGATCTTGGAATTCTGCTTTCTTAAATCCAAGGGGCTGTCACTAGTAGCAAGTGGCAGTTAAGAGGCAAGCATAAATCACATTGCATGTGTTACCTGTCATGTAAGTATCTTTTTGTTTTAAAAGAGGAAGTACAGGTACATTAAGCTGAGGTTTAACAAATGCATATATTTTACTTAAAAACATTCATCTGATCAAAATAAACTTCATGGGACAAAACTGTTATTAAATAACATTTCAATTCAAATTGTATATAATTTTTTAAAGTTTTCATACAGCAAACAATGGTTCACCCTTGAAAATCTGTAGAAAAAAATCACACATACATACACACACAGAGAGGGAAGGGGGGAGAAAAAGAAAAAGCTCTGAGGTATCACACCCACCCAGACACAGCCTTACATCAGCTGTGGTATAAGCAGAATATTGTAGGCCCAAAGAAAAAAAGACTACTGATTGTTCTAGTAGAGTTCAGGTAGTTCAGACAAAAATATCCCAAATAGATATCTGAATAGAGGAACTACCTCAATAAAGTCCTCAAGTGCATTGGAGACCTGATCACTTAAACTGCTCCTGCCAAGCAGCTCCCTGCACCTGAGACAAATGCAGCCCAAGGTGCCTTGTGCAAAAGGTAAGGAAATTAGGTGCAGCTATTTCCCATTATTCCTTAGTATATAGCTCTGAAAATTATATGAAAGTTCGACTTCTCTTTCATCACGCAAGATACTGCTGGAGTGCTGTTTTCGCCCTGCAATGAAAAGCATTTTTTTTAATTTTAGAGGATATACATAAATGGGGATTTTAGAAATACTACCATGCAAGGAATAAACTACAGCATTGAAAACTGGATACATGAAGTTCAGTAACTGAACATCCAAAAACAAATCTGCTCTCAATTTTACTACACGGTTCTTTGTACTTAGAATCAACCTATTCCTTTTCTATTTATAATTTCTCAAGCAGCTTTCACATAAGAGTGTATGCATTTTACAACTTTGAGAACTTAAAACTATCTTTGCTAATTGAAATGAGCAGCATGTGAAAACACAAGGATATTTCAGTCAGATATAATAATTGGGGAGAGAAGATATTAAATGGGATATCTCTACAAATGTAGACTTTTGCTTGCCATTTAAGTAAAGTACTGGCATGCTCTTTACATGGGGCTGCCTTTGAAGAGCATCCAGAAGCTGCAACTCATTTAAAATGTACTTGTGCAGTCAATTACGAACAACCCTCAATATACGAACATTACACCTCTCCTCCATGAGCTGCTTTGGCTATCAATATTTTTCTGGGTGCAATTCAAAATGCTGGTGGTCACTACAATGCCATTCGTGCCATGGGGCATTTATTAGGAAATTTGTGGAATTGCCTTTCTCCAATCATATCATCAGATCTGGCAGAAAAGGCATTATATGAGGCCCCTCAATTAAGATGTGCCATATTGTGGGACCCAGAAAGTTAACCTTTTTATTTTGCTCTTTGGAATACTCTTGTCCCAGATATTAGATTGCCCTAACCTTGCCAGTCTGAAGGTCCTGAAGACAGAGGTATGTTCTCAGGCACAAGGGTCAGGTTGTCACTATGAGCCTGTGAAATAGTTTTTCATTGTTATCTAATACATTTTTTAATCTTGGCAACTGGTTCATTGTGTTAAATTATTGTTGCCTTTGTTTAACCTTTAGTTATCCAGAGTCATGGATAACATAAACAAATCAAGCATAGGAGATTTCACCCATGAACACTAAGCCATCCTAAAAAATTGGGACAATTCTGGTTTGCTGGGGTAAAAAAAAAACACAGAATGCAAGGAGAAACTTAACTCATATATAATTCCAATCAATATACAGTGTACAGAAAATCTAATTACAAAATGATCAAATTCAATTCATTTTGGTTTTGGAATTTCTGTTTACTTACTTTTCACAAAGATTTGGATCTGACGACTGACTCAGTTTATGTAGAATATCTACTATTCCAATATCTCTGAGTTTATCCTGACGATCTTGGGAACCTAATATAAAATAATTGCATGTTGGTAATTTGATGCATTTTATGTCAGACTGATTAAACAGTGGCAAGGCAATATACAATCCAATGTAAAAGCCTGCAGAAACATGAATATGGGTAATTTCTGTTAAGCCTTTTTCACCTTGCCAGGTATTGGTCACACATACTAGCTCTGTTTTTTTTTCTACACAATCAAGTTGTGAAGAATCACAATCTTATTTCAAACAGATCTGGCATTCATTAACAACAGCCTGAGGCCAAAGTACTCAACAGTATGATATCCAAGAGAGAAGTAGGTGGACTTAAAGAGGGGACAGACAACAAACAGCTGATTCTCCCTTTTTCTGCAAAGGCCAATCGATTTATTTTTTTAAATCAAAGATAAGTTCTGATACATTATCTATTATCTTAGAAAGGAAAGGACCCCCCCCCAAATTCTTCAGCAATCCATAAGTTACCTTGTGGTGGAACTATTGGTTAATAATCTATTTTCTATTACTTTTATGATAGTTTAATTGGCATAGCAACAAAATAAGTTATGCTTTTATCTTACTAAAAACATTGCCATTCTAATTTACAGTAGATAAATTACATTTTCTATTATTTTGTTTAATGGTTTATTAATTGAGAGTTATTATTATCATTTGAAAAAGAATTTTATTTTTAATGAATAATTTTTTTTTTCCTGAGGTCAAAAGAAAAGTCAAAGTATGGCCCAACTTAAAATCTTATCCTTCTTAGTGCAAACTCTGCCCATGTCTTCTCCATTTTATATATTTTTGAAATAATATAAGAAATAGATAATACAAATAAAAGAATCAGGTTTTGTAATGATATACAAGTAGATATGCAAACAAATTTGAAATAAAAGTAATATATTCTTATGTATCATTAGAAACTTGTGAAATGAAGCAACTACTTCATTACAGTCACTGACTATTAAAAAAAGAGAAACTTTACAGTAAAATGAAATAAGCATCCATATGTAGATAACACTAACCCTAAGCCATATGTATAGGTAAAAAGTAAATATTTTCCTGTCTGTTTGTGTCCAACTCTAGGGAGCAGTGCTCATCTCCGTTTCTTAGCTGAGGAAGCCAGCATCATCCGAAGACCCTTTCTGTGATCATGTGGACAGCATGACTATATGCTGAGGCACATGGAACGCTGTTACCTTCCCACTGAAGTGGAACCTATTTATCTACTCGCATTTGGATGCTTTTGAACTGCTAGGTGGGCAGGAGCTGGGGCAAGTAACAGGAGCTCACCCCATCACGCAGCACTCGGGTCTTGAACATGGGCTGTCAGCTTTCCAGCTGATAAGCTCAGTGTTTTTAACTGCTGAGCCATCACGCTCCCTTAAGCCATATGTATAAAGGTAAGTTTAAAAAAAATTAACAAATAAAAATAAAGAGAGGAAAAGAGGAGACAACTTGGTCTGCTCGACTGATAGAAATGAGAGAAAAAAACCCTATTCCCCGTAATTCTGGCTTTTCATTCTGTATACAGTACTCTGTATCCATGTGAAAAAAATTAGGAACACAACTTATTTTTTTCTGAAACTGTAAACATAGACCATCCTAAATTGTCAAAGATTCTTCCAATACCAAGAAAAATCATAGCCATTTTTAAAGTTTGTTTTTCTGATCTTGTCAATAACATTTAAGATAAGAATATTATTTTTATTTATCATATAGCTCATTTGATGAGGCTATATAATATCTGCTAGAAAGCCATTTAATCTCATATCAAGGATTCCCATAAAAAGCTTGTAATCTACATTCAACAGAGATATAGATTCATATTATTCAGGATAAGTTGAACCTTTTCCTATTTTTTAGATTAAAGAAGTAAAGCCTTTTCATGTGGCTGAAGCTTATTCATTACATGAGTTAACGATTTAGTCAAAATTTCTTGAAAAAATTTTAACTGCAGAAAATATCAGTTCCTGGAGCTTTACTCAATTTCATTTTATAAGTTGACTTTTCAACTATTATCTTCTGAAAAAAAAATACTTTTTTAAATTTTGTAAATGTTTAAGATAGTACTCTTTTCAAATATTCTTCTTTTTTTTTTCTGGGTTATATTCCTATTCGTTATATAATTTCATATATTTAATTCTGTCCCAAATAGAAGTAATAATTGTTTTATTTGATTCCTTCCATAATTGCTAAATTAATAATTTGGCTGATTTACTGCCCCTTTCAAAGTATTTTTATGTACTAAAGTTCAATTTTTATAAATTCATTTGGGGAATTATAGAATTTTATCAATTAGAGCATAAATTGAACCAACAGTTAGTTACATTTCTAAATTCAGTCTAAAATACAGTATTATGAATCAACCTTTCTTATCCTTAATTTGTATTTCTGATTACCATGGTATGCTTTTTCACATTTATGGCTACTCCATTTTTTGATCAGTTCCTGACAAAAATGTCAACCAATTCAAATTTCATCCACTAGAAATTGCTCTTTTCATTCCCCCCCCCCCCCAGGTAACTTCCTTTTCACTCAAAGGGAATCAAATAGCATATTCACTTTACCTGTCTTTTAATGTAGTGATTTTCCCCATCCAAGATAAAAATGCATTCCGTATGTTCAACTGCTAAATCCAATTTCATTTTTAAATTAAGCATTTCAGAAGAGAAATCCCGAATATACCTTCTTACCTTCTTCTTCATTCCATATAAGATTAGATACACAAAACATGGCAGCCAGTTGAAGTTTAGCATTTGAGTGGCTCTAAGAAGACAAAAAACATTTAGACAAAAATATTTTAAGTTATTCCTTAGTAAAATCAAATCCTTTTGAAGCTGACTCTTTTTGACTTCACAGAACCATGTAATGTTATTGGCAAAAGTATGGATCTAGTTTACTATTGCTTTCTTTGTTACCCTGGCTGATCTAGTTAATACTTGGAAAAGAAGCTACAGCCTTGATTATAAAGACAAAGCTAACAGCAAGCACATTCTGGCAGAAGTCAATGGCAAACCAGTTCCATATTGTTGCCAAGAAACATATGTCAGGAACCAAGCTTGACTCAAGTAAAAATTTACATTTCTTTCTTAACCTTTATGTAATCTAGGTTTCTTGCCTCCAAATTATTACTCACATTAATGATATAAAAATCCTATGCTTTTCTTTAATGAAAGCAAAGTTGAAAAAAATATTTAAAAAGTAAAAATATTGTATTCAAGAAAATTAGAAAAACAAATAGTACTGCACTTAATATATAGATTTCTACCAAATGCTGAAAATCCCTGGGCTATAATCTTTTCCCAAAATTTAATTATAGAAAAACATAAATTACATACCATGTAATACTTAATTTTTTGTAAGATATCATCATTTGTCATGATGAATTCTTTAGCTGTCGTTCCATCTGCTATGTTGGCAAGTATACATAATGTCTGAAGGAAAGGAGGAACAGAAATATATGGAAATAACAATAGAAATCTAACTCTGAATGGCAATGTTTCATGGCAGCTTGACAAGTAGACTTCCATAAGCAATACAGGGTAAGAAGATAAAACTATGAAGACTTTTACATGTAGTCCTCAACTTGCAACCATTAATTTAACAACAGTTCAAAGTTGCAACAGTGTTGAAAAAACTGACTTATGACTGGTCATCATACTTATGACCATCACAGTACCTTCACCATAATGTGATCAAAGTTTGGACATTTGGTGTCACATGATTACGTGATAGTCATTTGTGACCTTCCTGGGGAAGTTCTGACAAGTGAAGTTAATGGAGAAGCCAGGTTCACTTAAAAATTGTAGCAAAAATGATTTGTAAAATTAGATGTGACTCATTAACAACCCCTTCACTCAGCCTTGGAAGTCTGGTCCCAGGAGGAGGACTACCTGCATTCAAGCAGTAATCACAATGACTACACTGATAGCCCTCAGGTTACAATGGCAATTGGTATGGAGTTTGCTGCCCATACGTGATGTGATCATAAAGAATGATGTCACTTGCATCACTTAGCAACAGCAATCTTGGCAGTCCCACTTGCCATTGTAACTCCTAGACATGCAGGCCATTAAAGACAATGTGTCTGACATCCCAGATAAGGAGCAGTGAAATTCCATAGGACCGTGATGGCGAATCTATGGCATGTGTGCCACAGGTGGCACGCAGCGCCCACTCTGTGGGTATACAAGTCGTCGCCCCAGTTCAGCTCTGCCGCGAATGTGCACACACCTCCTGCCGGCCACCTGATTGTCGGGTCTCTGCCGCGCATGCGCAGGGCACATGCAGGGGCATGTGCGCATGCATGGGGGGGTGGGGCGTGCATGTGTGGGGGGACGCATGGGGGACCATGCGTGCATGCAGGGGGAGGGGCGCATGCACCGGGGCGTGCACACGCATTGCATTTTGGGGTTCGGGCGTGCTTTGGGCACTCCGTCCGGAAAAGGTTAGCCATCACCGCCATAGGAGATGGAAAAGGTGGGGTGAGGAGGGTTTGGGAGACCCAACTCAGGCTGTACGTGACTTGAAGAAGTGCATGGGGAGGCACAGTGGAAGCTGTATCTGGATGGAGAGTGTGTGCTATGGGTAGGTGTCACTTACTGGAGCTACTTGTGATGTTCCCTTCCAGCTTCCCTATTTTCTTTGCTTGTGGAAAGTCAGCAGGGAAAATTGCAAATGGTAATCAATGAGTATGATTCCCTGTGATGTCATAACTATATCATAACTGGATTGTGATCATGTAATTATGGAAGTGATGCAACGGTTGTAACTTTGGAGACTGGTCGTATGCCCATTTTTCCAATGCAGCCATAACTTTGAACAGCTGTTGAATGAATGGATGTAAGCTGAGGAAAACCTGTAAATCACCCATCAGAAAGAAAGGTAACACAAATATCATAATATAAGTATAAAATATAAATAAACCTCAGTCTAGCTGTAGAAAAACAGCATAAATTTTGAGAAAAAAAATGCCCTGCATAATCCTTTTCCCATTCAAACAGAAAAGACAGAAAAAGCGAAATCCTGTAAATAATTCACTAGTGTTTTTCCTCATCATACTATCCTGATTTCTTACCTTGAAATTAAAGGGACAATGGATGGCAACATGTCTCCAGGCCTTTGGGACCCCACACCTTGCAGGGTCCTACTTTCCCTACGTTCCCAGCCAAAGGTGATAGCAAAAAACTTTTTCTTCAATTTGTGCATTTAAATATTAATTATGGTCATAAGCCAGCATAGGCACACATATATCAGAGGCGCTTGCCTTTCCCTCAGGAAACCCATACATCTAATTGCCCAAGCCCAAGGTTTCTAAACACTTGAATATGTTTGGGCATCACACAGTCACCGTCCGAATGAGATGGGCGGTCTCCAAATCTGATATAAAAATAAGAGTTTTATTTGGTTAAAAGGAAACCAGCAGCATATGGTCTGCCTTTCTTCAGAACTCATCTAAAGAACTTGTATTTGTTTAGCTGAGATGTTTCTGACATTTCTACCTTTTACTTCCGTTTCTACCTTGTTTTACTTCCAGCAGTTTGGGAGATTGCATTTTATGCAGTCTTGTTTTTAACTTTTTTAGTAAAATAATCAGAATAATAATCTCCTAGTTGCATCTTTCATTTTTACATACCTGCACAAGAAATATTGCACGCAAACAGCCTTGTGCACTCTTAGTAAAAGTATTTGAATTTTCTTCCTGAAGAATTTAGTGTTTGGCGTTTTATTTTTGTTTTGTTCATTCAACACAAAGTACAATTCTTCATGTCTATACTTGTTGTCTGTATTAATACAATAAAGCATAATACCTGTTCTTTGACTTCCACATTGTGTTCTCCTTCCAGGATGAGAGTTACTGCTTGCATGATCTGTTTCCCATGAGTACTTATTATCTGATCTATATGCTGCCAAGAGTTTGAAAAATAACATTAACAAACAGCTCACCTAAAAAGTTAGAAAATCTACAGTTTGCTTTGTAGAATTTTTATAGCAGGAAATAGGCCTTTGCCAATGGAAACAAATCATATATATGAATATGAGAGCACAACAGAAATTATAGTTTTCCTTTAAAATAAAACACTGTTGTATTACTCCTTGATCTGGAACATGCTCTATGCAATGTGAAAAATAGATGTTCTGGTTTTCAGATAGAAAGCTCTCAAGTAGCAACAAGGGTTCAGAAAGAATTCTGCTTTGTCATTTCTACAGAATGTTTGTTGTATAAAGTAGACAAGCAACAGCTTAATGAAGTTGATATGAAGTTCTGGAATATCAGCTCCCAATATGTAATGATATATAATAAGAAATTAACAAGACCTGCAGATTCATCTTCAAAATATTCATTTTGAAGATATTCATTTTGAAGATCCATTTTTTTTTACTTACAGGGCGAGTAGACAAAAGGTTCCGAAGTAATCCCAAAGTCTTCATTAGTACATTTACATCAGAATCAGAGAGTAACTGGAATAACTGCTCTGTACTCAAGCCTCGCAAAATGTCTGCTTTGATCTTCTGTTCTGCTTGAAATGCCATATTCTAAAAAGAAGGACCAAATTAACTTTATTCTGAATCATTTCAACATTTTCCACAAAGGACCCAACTCCATTACACTATTTATCATCTGCTGTAACAAGAAATATTTCTTAGCAGTTGAGATTTTGTTTTGATTTCCCATCCTTGAAAACATTCTAGATCTCAGATGATTTGATAGTATACAAATTTAACAAAGAAATAAAATCTAAAATTGGAGATGCATACATAAAGCTATCAGATTAACATTGATACTTACCATTAAAGCCCAAACTCCATTCACTCGCAAGGCAAGATTGTCACTCTGAGTTAAACTACAGAGAAGTTCTATGGCTCCTGATTCTAAGATAGGCTACATATAACAAAAGCAAAACCAGTTAAGAAATTTCAGTAACATCCTAATTTCACATATATTCTTTCATTTTGTTTCTGTACATTAAATGTGCTCTTAAACAAAAAACAAGACACTTTTTAAAAAAAGTCTAGAATACACGTCTAAGCTTTCATATCTTCTTTCTTTACACATTTTATATTTTTATAAGGTCAGACAGTGTAGAATACTCAGTTCAAATGCCATAAGTATTTCACCCAATCTTTTGATTTTCCAGTATGTTCTCCTACCCAAGGTAGCTGTTAACTGTCCCATCCCATGGTTGAAAATAATCAAACACACTTTCCCCCCCCCCAAGATGGCGTGCTGAGCAGCAGGGTGTTTTTTCTTACCTGCTGAAAAACAGCTGATTATGCCACCAAAGCTGGCTATTTGGCAGCTTCCCAGATTTGAACGGGAGCAACTAGTAACAACTCAAGATGACCCTTGGAGGATTGTGTACCTTCTAAGATGAGGGATCTTGATGACTGCAATTCTCAATAGAACCGATTGGAAGGTTGGGTCTTTCATCTTTTCCTTTCAGCTGTTTGTTATTTTTAAGCACACCTTGGTTTTAACTGCACCTTTTAAATGTGTTTTTTTAACTCCTTGCTGGATTTTAACATATAGTTATTTTCATTTTCTCACGGTGTACTTTAGAATTCTAAATTACTTTCACCTTTGCCATAAAGAAGTCAGCTGTGAGAGAATTCACCCTGGGTAATGAAAGCAATCTAACTTGATTTATGTTTACAGGATTTTACTAGAAGGACTCTGTTTTTACTAGTATTTTTTTTTTAAAATCTCTGGTCTTATTTGTTTCCAACTTCTGATGGGAAAATTCTTTCATCTTTAATTACTGTTTATTGCGGCAATTTTATCTCAAATTTTTCCTCTGATCATTTTGTTATGGTACATTTGCTTCTATTGTCCTTGAAAGGAACTGTTTATGCTTTTATTAGTAAACACTAACAGCATGATTTCTTTACTCAAAGTGACAATTTGCCTATTTTCAGAGAAAAACTGTTTTCATGTGTCTGCTAAGAAAGACCAGAAACAGGACTTCGCCCTCATGATCTCGGTACATATTCACATTATATTTGATACAAAGAATCAAAGATCTACTTTTATGGTTTTAAAAGCCCAAGCAACCAACCTCTTTGCTTGGAGAAAATTCTAAGAGAAGATTGCATAGAGTAGAAGATGCTACCACTAAAATTTCATCTGGAGCGTTCTGTAATACCTAAAAAAAGAAAGAAAAAGTAATTTCATTGTAAGCATTTCTTTTCAAGAATTTAGAATAATTCAGGGACTGGTACATATACATTTGCCTTGCTACCTTTGTAGATGCAGAACCTGAACTCCAGTTTCCATTATTAACATTTGGAAATTAAATAGTACCAACATCTATTTTTTGCAGTTAATCTTTTCCAATTTCAAAAGAATTCTAACTGACATATCAGCTGTTTATATTTAACCACAAAAAGCAAAAGAGGAAACATGTCTTCCTTCTTTAAAACACTTAATGACATAATAGTCCCTTTCTTATAACAGCAATAGCAATAGCACTTTACTTATATACCGCTTCATAGTGCTTTACAGCCCTCTCTAAGCGGTTTACAGAGTTCAGCATATTGCCCCCAACAATCTGGGTCCTCATTTTACCGACCTCAGAAGGATGGAAGGCTGAGTCAACCTTGAGCCTAGTGAGATTTGAACAGCTGAACTGCTGAACTAGCAGTCAGCCTGCAGTCGCAGCATTTAACCACTGCACCACTTCAGCTCTTCACCACTTCAACAGGAGATATCATCTAGCCTAGGTAGAAATTACTAAGACTTTTGAGTTATTATTCTGTCTTTTGCTAGTGAAAAAATATAATGAAAAATTATTTTCTATAAAGTTTCAGAGAATACTGCAAACAATCCTTGTGCTTTTTGAAGTTTACAGTATATATAAATGAACAGGGATTGCAACCATTTACCATCTGAAACATCTTTACAAAATAGCACTTTAAATATTTTGTAGCAGTGAAGTATTTTCCCATATGCACTTCAATTGCATTGACATTTAGAAATATCTGCTTTATAAAAATAAGGGGAGGACAATTACTTTTTAAAAACCATATTTATCAAGATAAGCATTCTACTGTCATTGACAGTTAGAAGAGCCTAAAATGAAATATTAATTCATAATTAGAAGTATAAACCTACTTCTTATTATTTGAAAACCACTTATATTCAACCACACACTTTAATTCTAATACATTATATTTAATTATTTCTAGATCTTAGCAAGATCATATTTTAGGTGAATTGAAATGAACGGGTAAATCACTAGAAACATATCTCAATACAAATTTATTTTTTCTTTAACTAGCCTTAAAACTATATTACAAGTAGTCCTCAACTTACAACCATTCATTTAGTGACCCTTTGAAGTTACAACGGCACTGAAAAGAAGTGATTTATGACTGTTTTTCACACTTACAACCATTGCAGCATCTCCAAGGTCATGTGATCAAAATTCAGATACTTGCAACTGGCATGTATTTATGATGGTTGCAGTATTCTGGGGTCATGTGATCACCTTTTGTCACCTTCAGAAAAGCAAAGTTGACGGGGAAGCCAGAATCACTTAACCATGTTACTAACTTAACAACTGCAGTGATTCACTTAACAACTGTGGTAAGAAAGATGTAGCAAAACTCACTTAACAACTGTCTTGCTTAGCAATGTAAATTATGGGCTCAATTGTGGTCATAAGTCGAGGACTATCTGGATAATATTGTCAATGCACTTTGTACCACAACAAATAATCTCCCAATGTGCTTACCTTCATTAAGGGTTTCCATACAGCATGATCTTGGAAACTTGTTCGTAATTGCTGTACAGATCTTGACAAACTGTGCAAACATCTGCCCAGAAAAATGAGGTATAAGCTCTAAAATACTTCCTTTCCAGGGAAACAGCTTTGCATGTAAGCATTTTCAGAAACTGAACTAAAAATTGAGTTCAGATTCTGTTTCATCGTACTACAATTACTGCTAAAGATAATTCATAA
Organism: Diadophis punctatus similis; assembly: GCA_023053685.1. Classification (NCBI taxonomy): domain Eukaryota; kingdom Metazoa; phylum Chordata; class Lepidosauria; order Squamata; family Dipsadidae; genus Diadophis; species Diadophis punctatus. Next base: position 5,201,089 of record JALIGW010000033.1, read on the forward strand.
TTTTCAAATAATTTAAGATCATTGTATGTCCTAATAAAGGAAGTGAACAACTGTCAGTCTGAATATATGAAATATAAGATTAATCTCGCTAGGTAAATTTATACCTGACTGCCGCTAAGCGCACTTTGATGCTAGACTCAGATAAGCCATTTACAATCCGATCCATCATATTTTCAGTTTCAATTATCTGAAAGAAAGTTATCAAAAATGTTATTGGAATTTGCAGAACAAACCAAAGTATTTATTACGTTTATTTTATTGCCATATACTGTATACAGTATGCATACAGTGTGTATGAATGCTAACTGATTAAAAAAAATTCATGCTTATGCCATATTATGACAATGAAGCATATTGTTATATTACATTTCTACATTATATTTCTTGTACAAAAATGGCAGTGTATATTAAGGGGCATTGTCAAAATTATTTTCTGCAATTCAATTAAGCCATAATATTTTTAACTAGGAAACTACACTTTATCCAGATATCTTATTTCATTACAAAATATTATTTTATTGAAACTAATGATAAGCAAAACATATATTTCAATGACAAAGTTATGTTCCTGACCTTGAGCTATTGAAAACTATCTGATAAATTCTTAGACTTACCTTCTTTCGAATATCTTCATCATTTGCTCCAAGGGCAGCATAGAGCTTGAAAGCAGCCTGGCGCAATTCATGAGCATGTTTTAAGTCATGGTCAAGCTATTAAAGATAATTAAATTCACATCATTTTTTAAATTGCAAACTCATGGATGTTGATCAAACTGTATATCTTCTGAATTCTGAATGGAATTTTAAGACATATTTCACAACTATCAGTGATACCATCTGAGTGTTGAAGACTTTAGATTAGGAAGCACTTTTAAGAATTTCCAACTGGCACTTCATTTTATATCTTATTTAGAACTTCATTTCTGTTCTTCTCAATTATAATAATTTAAATCTTATAAATCCTAACAATTCCCTTAAGTTGAGCTCAAATCCTAGTGATTGCATTTTCTTGAAATAATATAGAAAGAGTTTGTTTAGCTGTACATTATAAGTATAATCTTAAGTGTTTGCAATGATATTGAAATGTTCCCACCTTTACAGCTATATAAAAAATTGGTTAAATTGAAACTCTTCACCATCTTTGTGAAAAGAAATGGAAGATAGGGAAATGATTTGGGAGAGCATGCAAAAACATTCTCTACATCTATACAGCACCTTGCTTTGTAAATTTGTATCCCATTCAAGATTAAACAAGAATATTACCGGCAATGTTTAACTCATCACTAAAAATAAATGCATTAAACAATCTTGGAGTCTAAATCAGCTAAAACAGGGGTGCCAAACTGGTGGCCCACAGGCCAGATGCATCATGCACAGGCCACGCCCATCCCATCGCCGCAAATGGGAAAAATGTCATGAAAGTCACGTGACGGCAACGTGACAAGGCGAGTTTGACACCCGTGGGCTAAAACATTAATAATGGGGACTTTTATACTGTATCAGATTCTGTGAACCAGTGTTAAGCTGCAAATCTCCAATTTCTGTCTACTACAGAGCTTGCTGACTACTAGATTGAAAGTTGGCAAAAGTCTCTCAAATACTTGATATAATGTAAATAATTATTATTGCAGGCTTGACTGAAATCATATTATGCATTTGATTATCTTCTATAAATGTGCAAATGTAGTTCCCCCTTATTCCCAAATCAATTGCCTTTCCCATCTTGTCCTGCCATGAAGCTGAACAGTTGTTAATTGTTGATATAACTAATATCTCTTGGCTTATCTCTCACATACTGAATTTCAATCCTATCTTCAGGCAGAATCAAATACAAGAAACTGTAGCAATTATGTTAACTTTTTTGAACAATTTAGTATAGCTTATTAAAAACCCATCTAGTTTGTTTTACTCATACAAAGTCAGGACCAAAGAAATTTCAGGCACCACTAAAAAGCTAATTTAAATATTGTTTAAATTAAGATTCTGTCAGATTTTCATTTGAGTCTACAAACAATGATTTTAGATATAGATATACAGTAAATATATTAATCCAAGTTTTCATTCTCTCTCTCTCTCTCTCTCTCTCTCTCTCTCTCTCTCTCTCTCTCTCTCTCTCTCTTACACACACACACACACACACACACACACACACACACACACACACACACACAGAAACACACTTGTCATACCAACTTAATTCATAATAAACCTACCCTTTTTATATCAGTGATGGCACTCACTGAACTAGGGTATTTGAAGTAGTCTGCAAGCATTGCAATAAGGTGGTCAGTAATACTGGCAATTCTCTGTAGTTCAATATCTGTTTCAATCAAATAGGCCAGAGTTTCTGCTCCATCTACTCTCTCCTCTAGTAGTCTTTCTTTACTACACATCCGTGCCAAACATGGTAATGTCTGGAAATTACAACATCTGAAATTAGTTTTTTGACTACTTATTTACATATTTCTTATATAAATTTTTGTTAAATTTGTCACTAAATATAGTTGTTTTAACAGGCATTTCCTAATAAAATATGTCATCAAACCTACTTTGGTATTTGCACAAGAAGTAAAATTTTAAACAACCGCTAATACACACTTGTTTATTAATCAATATTTACATTGTTATATGATGACAAATTCAAATCTATTATATGCAATTATAACACCTGCACAGATTAAGCCATCAGTCCAACTTTCACTTAACAAAATGTATTAGACTTACATAACTTCATCATGATTTAAAGACAGAATAATTTAGTATTACTGAATACCAACATAGGGTGGTATAGAAACCATACAATAAAAACAATGTTGCTAATAAAATTAAATAGGAACAGTTGTATTAATTATTTCCTGACTCTTTACTAAACATTCTGTTTTTAGCAATAAAGTCATTCCACTATTTGTTTTTGAGATACCTGTTTTAAGTACTATTAGTGTGAGTCACCCACTTACCTTTAACACAATGCAGATATCATCTGTACGGATTGCTCCAGCTCTGCACATGTATGTAAGGCTACAATGAAATATCAAAGTAGCATGATTACTGAGAATAGATATAATTTTGATTTTGTTACGATATTAAAATTTGTTCCATGGCAACAGTACCAATATGTTATGTATCTTGAGTATCATCTGTTGTCCCCAGTTCTGTATTGTTTCTGTTCATGATTCTTTAAATGAGAACTGTGGACACTAAAGCATTAGGACTGTGTATGTTTTGACAATTTCTCAGAAATGGACCTCATTCAAGGCAAACGCAACACCTAAACCTGTGTGGAAATGTAGCAGTATAAATTTAATTAATTTTTAATTACTTAATCAATCTTAGACTTGGTTATGATGGGGCACTATAAGCCAAGTTACAGAATTCTTTCTGTAATTTAATAAATCAGTATTAAGGCATCAAATACATATAACTCGGAAAAAGTTCTTAGTAAATTAAAATAGCAGTTAAATTGTGGCTGGCTGCAGCTCTGTGGTTTATTTTGAAATGCAACTACCTTCCTAAATAGAAGACAAACATATGCGGAGTTGATTAAAAATTGCTGGGGAATGAGGAAACATACTGTCCTCCTTCTAGCAAATGTCTGTTTTATGATTGGTCATAGCTAACATGGTTACCAAATGTCTGCAAGTCCAAATATTCTCATTGTCCTAAAAGGATTGCTTACCATTAATACTATTAATTGCCTACTATTAATGCTGGTGATTGAGATATTAGATTCTGATATTATTATTTTCTTAGGGTTGGTATGATGCACTCTTGATTAAATTGGAACATTAATATTATAAAACAGAATTTATCATTTAGCATGTTTCCTACGTCCTAAGGTTTACCATTTGGCTGATGTGAGTTGCATTTCAATGGGCTTATCTCTTTGTAACATTTTCACAAATATCTGTGGTAATAGTTCTCCATCGACCAACACTGAAAAACAAAGAGAAAATGTGTTTCAAGAAACAGTTTAACTGTAATTATTTAATGAGTATCCATACTGACCTCAGAAAACCTACCATTTACAAGAGTCATTGATATCTGGGGGTTTTCAAAGGCTAGAACTGCAAAACATTTCAGTGCTTGCATTCGAACCTGAATAAATATACAGCATTTACATTAATTACAATTAAAAGTATTTTAAGAACTATTAGAAGTCAAGTGAAAATACCATTTTAAAACTCATCAAAACATTTTAAAAATTCAAAAGACTAAAGGATACATCAAAAGTGAAAGCAAATTTTCCAAAGGGACATGAATTATTGGCCAAATCATTGTGTGTTTTCTAAAGACTGAAATTTGTTTTCATGCATCTTAATTTGGGGAAAGTGGCTATTCAAAAATACATAGATCAAATTTCTTGTCTATAGAGTCCCAACAAATTTTGTGATAAAATATTTGCTTTCTGTCCTCTTTAAATATTGTAATATTGCAATATTGAAATTATAGATAAATATGGTAATTATAGTTCTTTATTTACCTAAAGATTTTAGGTTTAACTTAATAAATTTTTAATACTCCAAACAACAAAAATATATTAAAGCATGTAAATATTAATTCTATCATTTTGCTCAACTTCATATATTAATGCTGCCCAGAGTCTCTGTGGAGTGGGCGGCATACAAATGCAACTAATAAATAAATAAATAATGACTTGACTTTCAATTTCAGTGTAATTACTCCCATGCACTAAATTTGTTTTGATTTTGGCATATTGGATATCAAACACATAATTACCGTGTTTCCCCGAAAATAGGACATGTCCTAAAAATAAGGCCAAGCCTGATTTTTGGGGTGGGCGTAAATATACGCCCTCCCCCCAAAATAAGCCCTAGTGAAGGGGTGGTCGTGGCAGCACAGGAGGCAGCCCTTTCCTTCCCCGGTAAGCTAGTGGCAGCTAGGCCCCTTAAACCCGACCTGTGGATCAGCTGAGCTAATCAGGAGCTGCCTCTCTGTTCTCTCTCCCCCCAGTGTTTTTGGCCCTCACTCGCCTCCCATCCATCCCCATTACCTGCAAACTCCCGCCCCACTAGCAAGAGAGCAGCCGCCCGGCACCTCTTGCCACGTAATGCCCACCCAGCGGACAACCCCCCCTCTGGCCGGGCAGAGCGCCACTCACCGACCGAGCAGCAAGAGGCCAGTCGTGCCAGCCACCTGCTGCTGAGTCTTCCGGGAGCCGGGGCAGAGTCATCTGGCAGCGGCCACGCATCCTGCTCTATGGTTCCAGCTCCATGCGGGACTGCGGCTCCCTTCGCCCTTCGCTGCCTCTCTGACCCGGCTGCCAGAAGACACCGCAGAAGGTGGCTGGCCCGACCGGCCTCTTCTCCGCTTCCAGCAGCTTCTAGCGGCCCATCCCACCCAATCCCCCGCACCACCTGCCACCCCCAAATTGCATCCCTAAAGGGGACGGGTGACTAAGCAGGAGTCCTGCCATGCCTGGCGAGGGGGGGAGAAGAGACGGCAAGGGAAGCCATGACTTGCTCCACGTGTCTCCCCCTCCCCACCTGCCACCCCTCTCGATAAAGAGACGGCAGGGAAGGGAAGCAGCCAGGCTGCTGTTGCCATTGGGTCAGGGTGGGATGTGTTGGGCCGCGAGACGCGCGTCTTACCTTTCTAGCTCTGTCGCGTTCCTTGCCATTGTGTCCAGGGAAAAACATTGTAATAAAAAAACCTTGCGAGTTCAATCAAATTTCTCGAACTTGCGAGGTTTTTTTTATTACAACATGTTTCCCTGGACACAACGGTGAGGAACGCGACAGAGCTGGAAAGGTAAGATGCGCGTCTTGCGGCCCAACACGTCCCACCCTGACCCAATGGCAATAGCAGCCTGGCTGCTTCCCTTCCCCGCCATCTCTTTATCGAGAGGGGTAGCAGGTGGGGCGGGGGAGAAACGAGACGTGTGGAGCGAGACATGGCTCCCCTTGCTGTCTCTTCTCTCCCCCCCCTTGCCAGGCATGACAGGGCTCCTGCCCCTTGCTTAGCCACCTGCCCCCTTTAGGGATGCAATTTGGGGGTGGCAGGTGGGGTGGGCCGCGAGATTTGTGTCTTACCTTTCCAGCTCCATTGCGTTCCTCGCCATTGTGTCCAGGGAAGCACGGTGTAAAAGAAAACTTCTCGCAAGTTCAATCAAACTTCTCGAACTCGCGAGTAGTTTTCTTTTACAATGTGCTTCCCTGGACACAACAGTAAGGAACGTGATGGAGCTACAAGTCTCAGGTAGGACGTGCGTCTCGTGGCCCACCCCACCCTGACACCCCCAAATTGCGGCCCACCGCGAGTCCTACCTGAGACTTGTAGCTCCGTCGCATTCCTCGCCGTTGTGTCCAGGGAAGCACGGTGTAAAAGAAAACTTCTCGCAAGTTCAACCAAACTTCTCGAACTCGTGAGTAGTTTTCTTTTACAACGTGCTTCCCTGGACACAACGGTGAGGAACGCGACGGAGCTACACATCTCAGGTAGGACGCATGTCTCGCGGCCCACCCCACCCTGCCCACCTGCCACCCCCAAATTGCAGCCTACTGCGAGACGCACATCCTATCTGAGACTTGTAGCTCCATCGCATTCCTCGCCGTTGTGTCCAGGGAAGCACGTTGTAAAAAAAAAACTTCTCGCAAGTTCGAGAAGTTTAATTGAACTCGCGAGAAGTTTTCTTTTACAACGTGCTTCCCTGGACACAATGGCGAGGAACGCAATGGAGCTACAAGCGTCATGTAGGATGCGCGTCTCGGGGCCCAACACGCCCCAACTGCCAAAAATGAGTCTTTGTGAGACTCGTCACGCTACCGCCGCTACCTCGTGGAGCAGGACTCTGCAAGGCTTGTTGTGCTGTTGCATGCACGAACGGCAGCACTACCGCGAGGTTCGACATACCGGCACAGCTGCGAGCGGCAGGATGCCAGCTGTGCTGGTATGATGAAGCTCGCGGCAGTCCTGCAGTTCTTGCATGCAACGACACAAGCAGCCTTGCAGAGTCCTGCTCCATGAGATGGCGGGCCAGCTGCTCGGCCGGCGCGAAGAATAGGGTGGGGAGGCGGCAGCGACAGGACATGCTCGTCGCCTACTGCACCCCCAAAATAAGCCCCCCGATAATAAGGCCAAGGCCATATTTTGGGAGTCAAAAGAAAATAAGACCCTGTCTTATTTTCAGGGAAACACGGTATGATATAATAAGTATATGTCTAAATGTTCACTGGCAGATGCTATTTTCATAGAAATCTAACTTTCTTAATAGTATTTTCTTCTAAACATAATTGTTGTCTTACTACATATATGTATCTACCACCATAACCATCAGAAAAAAATCCTTTATAAAAATATGAAGCTTACTCTTTTAACACTATTTTACAAGAAATAAGATCTCTTTCATATCTATACAGATACATCCAAGACTAAACTGAAAAAACGTGCACTTCATTTTTCATCAGAAAAGAACTATGCTAACTTATTATTCTGCCAATACTATTGCACCAAGATTTTAAAATAGTATCTTAGTTTATAGAAAACCGATTATATTACTGGCTTACTTTATAAGATGCAGAGGTTAATAGATGAGCAATATTCTGCACTGCTCCATGATTAAAAAGCACTGTCTGATGGTCTGGACCCTAACACAAAACAAACCACAACTCTTTAAACATACAGTAAAGAAAAACAAGTTATTTTATTTTATACTAGTTAATTGCAGGCTTATAGCTTTCAATGTCTAATTTCATTCATTTCAAATAAATATTAGAATTGGATTATCATTACGTGACTTCACCTTCACTGCTTGCCGACAATTTTTAGAACACAAAACTTTATGAAAGTATGAAGTACATTGCTTGCTCGTGTTTTGTTTTTTAGAACAGCAGTCAATGGGAGGTGGGGGTGTCAATTAACCTTTTTTCTTTATCTCACTCTAGAGAAAAATAGTTCCCTCCAAGTAGGACTTGGAAGAGAAGCATCACCAAACTTGCAGGCAGTACTTTTTGCAAAAATCGTAGCACTGGGGAAGAGGTTGCTATTTGGGGGGGGGGGGGATAAAAATATAAAGGCAAGCTGCATGTTGTAAAAAATGGTAACACTGGGTTTCCCTTAGCATCCTTCTTTAGAATATTAACTGTATGTTGTCAAAAAATCAAACTCTAAAATGAAAAAAGCTCACTTCATCTGGAGGGAATTATATATTTTATGAGTAGGAAATAAGGAAGATCTTAGAGAAGCATATTTATACATTTTAAAATGAAAAATCCAAGGGTGTTTCATATATCTCAAGAGAGAATTATACCAATTGCAATATAAATGTTGGATTTGTATTGTATTTGTGTTTGTAACTATTTTTGGCTATTTTATATGTGCTTTTAAACAACCTTATTTATCAAAAACACATATTTAAAGTGCAAGTTTCTATTTGTTATAGAAATGAGATTCCTGTGAATGACACTGAACAGCTGAATCACGAAAAATAAATCTCAAATGAAAAATTGCAGCTGTCCATGATCACCAAATGTCAACGCTATTTGAATAGAACATTATTAAGCATTTTGTATAACAGAAATTAACATCTTGCATGGCTATGAGATGCAATAAGAAAGGTTCATATAGGGCAGGGGTGGCCAAACTATGGTTCTTTGAGGACCTGTGGACTTCAACTCCCAGAATTCCTGAGCCAGCCATGCATGCAAGTTGAAAAGTCTTCGTTTGAACTCCATGGTTTTTTTTGGGGGGGGAGGGGTGTTTACAGCATATTTTAACACTCATACCACAGATACTCTTCAGTTTATTATTCAATGTTTCAAATTTTGCTGCTAGTACACTTTAATTCTCTCATTTTTATATTAACTTCAAATCGGAGGAGTGCTCTAAAATGTTAGTACACGCTAATAAAATGTGTACATATATCCTGATTCAAGTAAAAACAAGATATTAAACTACATATAACCATCATAAAAACACCTGAAAATAATTTGGACTGTTGAAATCTAAATGAAATTAAATTTCTTAATTTAAAAATGCAATCATTGTAGGGAAAAAAAACTTACATTGGCACATAGAAGTGGCTGAGGTGAGGATTTAAAGCCGCAGCTATGCCAGTGTCGGAGCTGAAGAACAGATATTAAAAGATATAAAATTAAAGCCAAGTATGATATTGTCTTTCTTTTTCAAAGCTGAAGCTTTGAAAAATTGTAGTCTATTCCCTTCCCTTCCTCCAATGAGCTCTTTTTCCGTTCTTCATACTTTAGATTGTGCCGAATCCTAATGTGCATTGAGCAATTATCTGTATTATTAAAATATTAATTTGTATCTGTATATAATCCATTATGGACAATACAATACATAGTTAGCCCTGTTCTCATATGTCACTGTTTTCACTTGCTTCCAAATTGTGGATCACCCAGACACAAATAGGGAGGGAGGGAGGGAGGGAGGGAAAGAACAGCTCATGATCCAAACATACATCATCTGTCAAATATGGTGAGGCAGTGTTATGGCATGGGTATGTATGGCTACCAAGGATGTTTATTGATGATCTGATTGCTGATTAAAGAAGCAGGAGGAATTCTGAAGTGCATAGGGCTATACTCTCTGCTCAGATTCAGTCAAATGATGGGAAACTGATAGATCACTACTTTACATTGCAGATAGATAATGACCCAAAATATGCAGCAAAAGAAATCCAAAAGTTTCTCAAGGCAAAGAAATGGGATAATCTTCACTGGCCAAGTCAGTTACATCTACAGAACAGCATATCAAAGCTTTCACCAATCTTCTAGGAGGGAAGAGGAAGGATCAGGGTAAATATAGCAATTTACTCTGTTGTATGGGAATTATATTATTCTATAAAAACTTTATAGATTTTTTAAAAGAAAAGTTGTTGCTTATATTTATGAACTTAGTATCACATTTGCAGAATGGGGAACAAGTACATAATGTTTCGAGAGTTAAGAAATTCAGGACAGCCTCAAGTACATCGTATGCATGCCAACTAGAGATTACATGTTTGAGAGTAACACAATGAATCAAAGAGAAAATTGTTTAAAATACTTGGAAAACAATATTTCAGAAGCAAATAAACACATGCATATGGAAAGAACATTCATGATATTTCTTACTTTGCAGCAATGTGAGAAGATCTGACATATATATTCTTGAGTATATCGAGACCTACTAAGCAGTGCCATGAGGTGAGGAATAACTGTAGTATCCTAGAAAGTCAGAAAAGTTAAATAAAACATTTAAATACCAAAAAAAATCACAGATAAATCTACTTTGTGGACTTGGCACAAAATTTTATTCTATATTGTGTTCAGAAGGAAGCAGTTTGAGAACTGCAATGTTGACTATTAATTTATACACAATATAAACAAAGATTTATCTACAAAGATTGTAGAGTTCTGACAATTTAAGAACATGATCTAGCTAGCATTACAGGATACCTTGAGTACTGATACTTTCAACCTTCTTTTAGAATGGTTTTTATATACATTCTGCATTGCTTAGAAATATAAGGAAACAGAAATTGGTAGACCAGTTAAAATTTTAGACGTGAACTTGTCTGTTAAATGTTACCTCATCGATATACATATTTCTATTAAATGTTACCTCATCGATATACATAATGCATTATGAATGAACATTTCTGCTCTAAGGAGCTTTATCTCAATTTTCATTGCTCATCTATCATGGTGGCTTTTCAGAAAACAAAGAATTTGTAAAACCTTAATACAAAATAACAAAACTAGATTCTTTTCAGAATCTATTCAAGTTACATACTCAGTAACCCAGAAAGCCAAGCATAACCCACCAATGACTATAGTAATTAAAAGATGAGCCAACTGTTCCATTCATGAACCACTGAGCATAGGAAAGAGTTTCAGGTTCATACATGGAAGGAAACAGTGATCCTTTGGTCCAAGAAAATTGGAGGAGGGGAGAAGGGAGAAAAGTCAAGTGCATTGGGGCAGAGATGAGTGGCCAATAGGGATATGCTGCTTGGAACATTGGCAACAGCTGAGAGTGGGAAGGTGTAGGTAAAGGGAGTTTCTTAAGAAATACAAGAATGATAGCATATACTTGGAGTACAAAATAAGCAATATAAACTGCTAAATATTTAAGGCACTGGGAATATTTTGTAGCATAAGACTGCAAGACTGTCTTGAAAGCCCCATGTGGGGCACTTTCCTACACTGGCCCAGCTAATCAAGCTGATGAAAATGATCACTTTATACTGTAAGGTCAATGAAAGTCTCCTGTGAAGTCATAAAATGTAAAATAATTCTAATATTATTTTTATAACATGGATTATTCTATTTCACTATTAAAACCATTAGTCCTCACTCAAATAAATATAATGAATATTATTTACATATTTCTCAAATGGGGAATACAATAAACTTGTGTTTGATTCTCACACAACCGATGATAGTAGCAGCACGTGATTCTCAGAAAAAATATAAGTTTAATTTGCCTTTATATCTTGAAATGCAATATACAACACTCAAACTTGCATACTGTAAGCATGCCAATGAACACTATAAATTCCAATTATTTTTCTGAAGCCAATTCTCACATCAACATAGTTTGTCATGTGAGTCAAAATGAGTTTTTAGCTTGGATAAATGACAATAGTTCTAATTTCAAAGTTTCTAAATTCTCCCAGAAATTCACATCAAATAAAACTTTATGCAGACACAAAAAATCAGTTATAGCCTATAACTTACTGAATACAATAATTCTTCAGGAGTGACAGGGCTGGTGAAAATAGTACGAAGACACCTGAGGCAAGCTTCAATGAATTTAAGATCTGGTGACAGTAACCCTGTAAATACAAGTTTAGATTCTTTTTCAGTTCTCACAAACTGTGTACTCAAAAAACCAATGGAATAATGAAAAATTAGGTACCTTGCAATAAGACTGGTATGATATGGCAGTCCAGTAGAGATTTAACATTATTTTCTGTACCCATTGCAAGGCTTCCTAGAACCACTGCACATTCAGTTTTCAGCTCAGTGCTGGAGTTTTCTTGCTGAAGCAAGTATAGCAACCTACATGTAGAAATACAACTGTTTAAGTAAGATCACATAAAATAATTCAAATAAAGAATCCTCCTATATAAACAAAAGCAGATTATAAAAATGCTAATGGATGGGGTTACACAGAACGCTAGCTGGATTCTATTAGATAGATAAAAAAATGTGAACATTACATCCAAAACCAATGTTGAAAAAGTGGAATTACAATAGAAAGCTAATTAGCTTGTGTCCAATTTAAATTAGCAGTACCAGGTCAGTGTGAAGAGCTATTCTGGAAGAAATGGGCAATATATTTTTAAAACATAGGTAGCAAGAAAATCTCAAAGAAGTTGGCAAGATACAAAAAGAAATACGGAAAGAGATGTAATTTATTTTGAAAATAACTTCAACTATTAGTACAAACCTGGAACAATTCAAAGAAATGTGTTAAAATAATTGAATAAAAAAGTTAACTATAACAGAATAAAAAAGTCAAAGATAGCCTTGTAAAGGTATCCTGCAAAAAGCTTAATTATGGTCTGTTTAAAATGTCTATTAGAAACAAATGCAAATATAGTCTACTAGCTGATGACCCGAGGCTGCCTGGGTATTTTTTCATCCTAATCACCCCGGTCTCCAGTGCATGTGCGCACAAACCCCTCTAATGGTCATTTCAAAAAATTCTTTTTCAATGAGCACCTAGAAGCATATATATATATATATATATATATATATATATATATATATATATATATATATATATATATATATATATATATATATATATATATATATATATATATATATATATATATATATATATCTATCTATATATATCTATATATATATCTATATATATATATATATATATATATATATATATATATATACATACATACATACATACATACATACATACATACATACATACATACATACATACATATATATATTTAGCATGCCTAATCAGAAAAATTACACTATGAAAATACCAGAAAATTGCTGAAATATTTTAAAAATAAAACTACAGAAAGAAGGCATGTTCCAATTGCAGTGGAATCTCTACACAGAGTCAAGATTTTGTGCATAATATCAAGTCATAATGGGTGGCTTCACATATACCAAAAAGCCATAAGCAAACCACATTTTTCCTAATCAAATCCCTGACACAATTAGAAATAAATATCATGGAAGCAACCAGGTGAAAATATTTTGACAACTAGTAACATTACGTAACTTCACAATAATACCAAATAATAGGAAAGCATCTATGATACATCACTGCACTTTCAGCATGTTCTGTTATACTCAAAAGTGAAGAATTGGTTACCTTATCTCCATGTTATTAAAAACATATGTTAAAAATAAACATGTCCAGCTCTAAGAATTCCACATGCATCAAAAACATTTTTAATGCAATAATGCAAATTTCCTAACATTACTTTTAAAAAAATATTTATTGCTTTAGCTTTCAGGATAAATTTGGCTTATACAAAAGGAGGTTACAGTAGAGGAAAATGCATTCATTAAATGAACGCATTATATAAGGAAAAAGAGCTGGACGTGTTTATTTTAAACGTAATGTTTTAATCCCTATGGGGGCAATTTTGAACATGAAGCAACCAACTGTGGAAAGCTATGTTAGCAACAAAAATGAGACAATATCAGCTTCAACTCATTTGTGGGCTGAACTCCCACATATACAAACTCCAATGGAAGTCTGTAAAATACATTCCTGAGCATCAATTTTCATGCATAAAGAAAAAATCCTTGAGCATAGACCAGCTTTGTTTTATAAGGTTTTTTACTGAAATAATTCCCGTTATTTATTTATTTTGTCCCTCTCAATTTCTTGCCTACACACTATGCTGCAGAAATAATGAGCAGAGTTTTCTTTTTTTAGTTTTATCATGGGTTGTTCAAGTTCTTATGGAGTTTGTGAACCTGATTTTTTTTACATGCATTCAGAACAGTATTCTGTGCTTCTTATTCTACAAGTTCTCCATAGATATTTATTCTCTTATCTGATTGATTGGAACCACTAAGTAATGGTTCTTACTTAATGGTTCACTAAATAATAGTCTCCGGACACAATTTAAGGTGTTGGTTATCACCTTTAAAGCCCTATATGGCTCAGGACCAGGATATCTTCGGGACCACCTACTACCACACACCTCTCTGCGACCACTTAGATCCCACAGAGTTGGTCTTCTTCGGGTCCCGTCATCCAAACAATGTCGGTTGGCAGGACCACGAGGGAGAGCCTTCTCTGTGGCGGCTCCGACTCTGTGGAACCAACTACCGCCGGAGATCCGGACCATCCCCACCTTGTTGGCCTTCCATAAAGCCGTCAAAACCTGGCTCTTCCGGCAGGCGTGGGGATAGAGACCAGCGAGAATGTATTAAAGTGGTCACCCCCTGTATGAATGATAGAATTGTTTTAACTTTTATATGCATTTAAATTTTTTATTGTTGTTTTAAGGACTGTTCATTTTTCTGCTGTACGCCGCCCAGAGTCCCTTGGGAGTTGGGCGGCTTATAAATTTGAACAATAAATAAATAATGCACTTTTAAGTGCTATTACAGGTAGTTTTTGACTTACCCATGATGTTTGTTTAACAACAGTTTGATCCATTTGGGTGGGTCCTTCCTAAATTTCTTTCTCTAATTGTTAAGCCACTGGGGGCTGTTGCTATTCTTGTTTGTTTCCTAATCTCCAAATAGCACTCCCATTCTCATGAGACCTGGGGAAGACCAGAAGCTTTTTGAAGGAGCATTAGATGGGGACACATGGCTTGGGGAAGGAATGGGATGTACGGCTTGGAGAACAGTGTGAGGCGGTAAAGGCCTGTGATGTAGAGTTTCAGGTAGAATTTCTCAGTGACAGCGGTGCTGGGACTGGGGCAGGCCACATGTGAGTTGGGGGACTGGACAGTGCAGTGTGAGCCTACAGGGAGCCCTGGGAAGAAGTGTGTGCAAGTATAAGGCCTGGAAAGGATGGCACTGATGAGTGCATGAGAGTGAGTGCAGAGGGAAAGAGGGCACGGAGTGTATGCAAATGTAGGAAAGCCCAGGGAAGGAGGGCACTGGTTGATGCATGCATGTTTGTGAATGCTTGGAGGCTTAGGAAAGACACTGATGGGTACATGCCATGCATATGTGTGAATGCAGGGAAATCCAAGGAATCTGACTATCATAAATTTCTTCCTCCTCCAATGATCCAGCTCTAGACTGTGCTGTCGCCCCCTTCTTGGAATGCGCTCCCTCCTTGCTGGAAACTGCATCACAATCCATCATAGCCAGAAAAGAAGGTCAATGGCAATCACATGACTGCAGAATATTACAATTGGTCGAAATTGGGAGATGGTTGCCAAGCACTCGAATTTTGTCATGTAATTACAGGGCGACTACAACAGCCAGATTGTTAAGGACTGATGAAAAGACCCTTCATTCAGCACTTTCGTATCTTCAAATGGTTGCTGAAATAATGGTTATAATTTGAAGACTACTATTATCTTATGAAAAGGCTGAGAACTGTTCCTTCTAAATAATTGAGTCTTAGATCAGTGATGGCAAACCTTTTTTTCCTCGGGTGCCGAAATAGTGCATGTGCACGCTATTGCACGCGTGTGCGTGCCCACACCCATAATTCAAAGCCCCTCACTTGCCCCATCCCCTGCACATGCATGTGTGACCCCCCCCCACTCCTCTGTTTCCTGACTTCCAGTGGGCCCGGTGGGCCCATTTTTCGCCCTCCCCCCGCCACCCTGGAGGCCCTCCAGAGGCTGAAATCGCCCTCCCAGAGCCTCCGCGCGAGCCAAAAATCAGCTGGCAGGCATGCACATGCGCACTGGAGCTGAGCTAGGGCAACGGCTCGCGTGCCGGCAGATATGGCTCCACGTGCCACCTGTGGCACCCGTGCCATAGGTTCGCCATCACTGTCTTAGATCTTTGAATTCTATGAATTGTTTAACTGTATAATTACCAAACTTTTCTGTCTACTATTATAGTATTTATTGTATTTATTTTTCCCTTCTCTATTTTTAAGGTTCTAAGCTATCTAAATAATAGAATGTCAATAATCCTTATATTATACAAACAACACGGTACTGAAATGACAATACTTTAATAGAGTTTAAAATTTAGATAAGACTACAACAATGACCCAAGGATCCACGAGCACCTTCGCTACTGAAGGAGGAAACATCCCAATCTTGTTGAGCTCCTTTTGTGTTCTACTTCACAAATATGCTCATGTATTCTTTTGCTTTGTTTTGCTTTGTCTTTTGTTTTCTGCTTAGTTCAACAGAAGCAACACAGAGTAAGGGCAAGTCAGCTAAGTGCATATAACAAGAATAGGAATAGTTTGTGTACATCCTTAGTAGCTATTTTAACTGCTATAGAACTTTTTTGCCCCAATGAGATGAACTGTATACTAGCTATGTATAGACTTCAAAAATATAACATATCATTTAACAGAACTCTAAAGTTTATAATTGGGAACAAAGTGTAAAACAATAAGGAGATAGCACAATGCTGAATTATACAGGTAATTCTCAATTTATGCCCTGTCATTTAGTGATTGTTTGCTGTTACGGCAGACCCAAAGTACTTCTGACACCTCGTGGGGGGAGTGTTGCATGTCTACACTTTGGGCACTCAGCAACATGGCCACATTTACAACCATTTGCAGAGTCCATGGTGACACAATTGCATTGTATGAGTTTTGCTGAAAACTAGCAGTTGCTTCCAGTTTTGAGCAAATCCACATCCATAGCAAACCACTGGCTTACTTAATGACCAATCATTAATGACAATTAATGATCAATCACATAATCTAGGACATTTAATCCTTATACTGTCTCTTCCCTCATGTTTTTGATATCCCATAAATAAAATATTGTGATTATGTAACTACAGTTTTTCATTACATCTAAACTAGAAAAGAGTAACTTTTTGGATGATGCAGGCTCCATTATGGTCTAACGTGACGATTACATGTATCAAACTCAACAGCCATACATTGGGGATAACCTGTATATACTGTTATAAATCTACATTAGACTAAAAGATTAAGGATTCTTATAAGCTAACTTTAGAATGATAATTGTTTTACTGTTGCTAAGAAACATCTACAGATAGCCTGCAAATCATTCAGGAATCTATCATTCCTTATCTCTGCTCTACTCCATGAAAGTTTATGCCATAATAAATATACTCAATTCCTTCTATGGATATAAAGGACTGTTAAGGGTGATTCATATAAATTTTTTTGTATTATATAATCAAAAATTATCTAAGATAATACTATTATAATACATATATTGTATATTCTTTATATCTACACTGTAACATGTTTAGCATTATCATATACTGTACTCTTGCTAATTTAAAAGATATATAGCTATACTGACTGGATTCAGAAAGACCCTTACTTTTCTTCATTTTTGGTTTTTAGAAATTATTACCAATAGTTACATATAATAATCCGTATTTCATTGCCTATGCACAACACTCCCATGGTCAAAATATACATTCATATGCATTCAACTCTTAAAGCAAGAAAACACCTATAGAGCCCAATGAATGCCGAGAATGCTCAGTGTCTAAGAAGTACTAACAGGTTTGGGAAAGAGGACAGAGGAAGAATGGAATGTTAACAGTTCTATAGGAGAGAAACAGAATAGGCAATACTGCCATACTACTATTTTTCATCTTATCAGTCATATAATCTAGGATGTTTAATCCTTGTGCTCTCTTTTCTCTTATGTTTTTGGTATCTCATAAATAAAAAATTCTTGATTAGCTAACTATGGTTTTTCATTACATCTAAATTAGAAAATAACTTTCTGGATTGGAATAACTAAACCCATGCTCTCAGATAGGTTGAGTTTAAAACTGATTTCAAATCCTAAATTGTCCTGATTTTAATAAAATTGGAGGAGCAATCTGGTGCCTTCCAAATATTCTGGATTTCAATAATCCTTAACATCTGCCCATGCTGAATGAACTTTATGAAAGATGTAATCCAAAACAGGTAGAATGCAAGTAGTGATTGCCTACATCTATTGAGTATCAATATCCATTTATCAGTAACTAGGAAACTTCCAACTGTTACATGCCATATAGGGAGGAAGAAAGGGGCATGAAGACAAAATACATAGACAGAAATCGTGTGTGTGTGTTCATAATAATTGAAATGGATCATTCTGTTCTCCTGTACCATACAAACTCAGATTCATACTGTGACTCCTACTTTCATTCAATAAATGTAACATTTGGTTGTTGTATTCTTTCTCAAGATCATGTTCCTTAGCATAATAGAATAAAATAAACATTTCACTTCTATTGTTTTCAATTTTAACAGTTCCATTTTCTTAAAATAAGCAATCAGAACTCACATCAAACTATTGCATAAAAATTCATATTAGAACACAGCACTGCATCAACAATTGACATGCCAAGGTCTGATATCATTCATTATTTATTTATTATTTCAATTTATATAACTGCTTGTTTCAAATGTATAACTTACTTTCTACGCTATATAACCAGAAAAAAATCAGCCAAGAAAATGGCAGGACCTTCTTTAAAGATAATTTGGACAAGGATAAGAGTCGAAACCAAATATGCTGAACTTTGTGCCATTAAGTTTATTATATTGTGTGGTTGATTGACTTCCAAGAGATAAACCCTGAAACTATAAATAAAGTAAAACTGTCTAACTATATAACATTATCTTTTTGGTTCACGTAGATATAAGTGTATATTTTTCCAAACCCAAGAATAAGCAATCGCTGCTGGGGGGAAAAAAGACTATCCTTCTTTAAAGGAAAAAAATAAATACCGGTAAGCATATCAGCAATTTCTGCCAATTCTATGCAGCAGAGTTTAATAAATGCATTGACCAGAAAGATTCATCAGAGTAGATGAATTAAGCTATATTTTCCCAGTTGCTAAAGGATACCTTTGAAAATATTTTCCCTTATACTATAATTTAGGTACTTGCCACCTGTTTAAACACCTATGAATGCTAAGAAAGAACAAGCATAACAGGATACACTTAATGAAATAAATATTTCATTTGTCATTCTAATCATATTTTTTATGTACATCAAAGCCTTATTTACATAAAACACTGTAGGTTGGAGAATCGCCATAACCCACTCTGCAATCACTGGAACAACCAAACAATACTTCTTTCTATTTCCAATTATTTTATACTGAAGCAAAAATACTCTAATCCTCAGGATGCTTTCTTTATTTCATTTAAATATTTAGGTAAGGTATACTGCATAATAATAATGTCATAGAATTTCTCTACCAGCTAATACTTAAAAGTACTGGACAACTAAGGAAGGTGTCGAACCAACTGCAACAGAGAGAGACTGGACTACAGATGATCAATTAATAAAACATTCACTGAATTTGACCAATACTGTTTTATGCCTTTTATTTTTCTAGATTTTTTCAGCTGAAAAGTATCTGAGAAAAAGGCAAAGCTTTTAATGATAATCAGGAATTAACATTTTTTATATCATTTTTTTAAGCTCCTCAGGGACATGCCCTCACTCACAATTTCATATTGGACAAAAGATGCAAAACTATGCAAAACCTGCCATTATGTTTCTAGCAAAATGAACAAAAGGATTGTGTACAGTTGAAGGGAAAAAAGGGTAAACTTTAGCCATCCTTTTGGGAATTGTGCATGCTATAAACCATTATATGAACAGATGTTAGATAGTAAATATTTCATGACTTCTGTTTCCTTTAAATCCTACTTTTCCTCCTCAGTTCCTGAGTTGCAATTTGGGAAGTTTAAAAATATATATATAATTAGCATGTTAAGTGTTTTGCTCTCGCATCTACTATTGACAAACATCATTTGTGCCTAATAAATGAGGTGAGGCAAATTAACACACCTCTATAGGTTATATTCACAACTTAACCTTGCAGCATACTTGAAGAATTTAGCTTCTTGTAATGTGAACAGAGTCAAGCTAGCACAGCTCAGGATTCATCCACAGAATTTGTTAAGGAGATATCCTTACAACAGTCTCCATCTTGGTGCAAGCCTGCTGCTGAAGCAGGCTGGATCAATGTTAGTTACATAAAAGAAAAGTGGTATTTTCCACTGGAAAATACAATGCAATTTTCTATGAAAATATTATGATTCAGATGGAAAGGAGGACTGAAGAAGTTTGGTAACATGCAGAATTCCAAATAACATGCTCCTCTCTCATCCAGATGCAAGGCTCTCTGCCTCCATGACCATTTCAATTGAAACCTCCCCAGCAAACAAAGTCCTATGCGTGTTTTAAGGTTTAGGGAGAAATACCAAACATCTTGAGATACTGCTATTCCTAGCAGTAACACCTGCTTTGCATTCCTTGTCCTCCCACCAACCTGCCTCTCTTCTCCAGTTATAGTGGCTAAATTTTTCTTCTCTTCACCAAGTATGGAGGCTTGCTAGAGGAGAAAAAGCAGCTAAGCCTTCCATTTTCTCATAACAAGCAGAGATTCTCTTCTGCCCTTTGTTGTTTTTCTTCAACAATAGGAAGGAAACACATTCCTGATGTCAGGGAAAAGTTGGATATTTCAATTTTTGCTTATTATAGTTGACAATTGGCTCAGCTTGTTGCTTTTGTTACCTCCTACAAAAATAGATATATTTCAGCTTTCAAAAATTAGATTCACCCTGACTCTATTGACTTCTTGTAAGGCCTTAAAGACTTGCCACTGGGCTTATTTATTTATTTTATTTGGTAGTTTTTCTATGCCGCCCTACTCCCTCAGGACTCAGGGATCGGGGTATGTGGTTAAATCAATACAATGGTTGTTATTGACAATTCTTGTTATACCTTGGATACTGACTGTATTGTTGAATACTTTTTGCCTCATTTTTATATATATTTTTATATTATGTTTTTATATAGTTTTAACTACTGTGCCTGCCCAGAAGCATATATTTGAGATAGGTGCTATACAAATTGAAACAATGAATGAATGAATGAATGAATGAATGAATGAAGAATTATGCGTGAACATGGAACAAGGTATTGGAGGAGACATGAAGAACATTGCAGGTGGATTTCAGCATAAACGACAGGACCCTTTCTTCTCCTTTTTTCAGTTATACAGGGATTAGGGAAGGATATAGGATTAGGTGAAGCATGTTGTCAGGGGTTTTAGGGATTGTTTTAGTTCTCCTGTAGAATGGGCTATGGTAGCTCCTTGGCACTTGGGAAGTTATATTGTTTTTTCTATTTATGTTGTTATACTATTGTTTTAAATCTTGTTACTGTTTTGTAGGTTTGTAAGGCATGATTAGAGTGGCATATAAGCCTGATAAAATATGTAAGTGCAATCCCATTCAAGTCTATGCAGAAGAAAGTACTATTGAGCTTGATTGTTTTACTCAAACCATTACCAAGGATTGTTTTACTCCTTAGTAAAAATGCATAGAAATGCAGTTATATAGCAGAAGAGCTTTGGTATTTTATAAATGTCAAAGATAGCTAAATTTTGAGGACATTTTTGTCTACAATTGATTCATCATCATTCATCTGTATAATATAAATAATTTTAAAAAGTTGATTTATTTATGTGATCTCAATATCTTCCTCATGACAGCAATACAAGTTTACTTTAGTAATAAAGCACATTTTGGAAAAAAATAATCATTAACTTCTTCCTATATTGTTTATCAAAAGGACTAAGTTGCACATTAATGAAGTTTTACCAAGGTACTTGATTACTTTATCAGCAACATAGTCTTGGGTATATACAAGTTACATTTCTATATAACTACTATCTGAGTCAAAAACAATTCCTTGTATTATACTATTGTAACAAACTGTTACTCAGCTTGAACTCCAGCACTATTGCTTTGATATATTTTTTTCAAATATGAGATTAGATATTCTAGTTTGCAATAAATAGCTTTTGCCTCTATATGCAATTTCATTTTCAGTAACTAAAACAATTTTTGGTCCATTCTTATCTTCATGCTAAATTAACTTGACATATATATACTACTGGTGACTGAGTACTGATTTTTTACATTACATGCATTTATATCCTGTTTTGAGTTGGAATGAGCCAAAGTATGTACAGCATAGTCTGTCTTAATTTTACTTTCACTAACCTAAAGTCATTCAATGAGTTCTATGATCTAACAGGAAAAAGAACCTGAATCTCTCCAGTCCAAGAAACTGAAAGACTGTAGAATTTGTATATTAAGAATAAGAATTAATTTACCATTTCTCAGTGCAGATTAATATTTTCTGATTGCTTAATATCATCGAATAAGTAGGTATATGCCTTCTGTTTGCTTGAAATCTTTTGCTTTTATAACTCTAATTCACATCTATTTTTAAATGCTTGGAAATATTACTGTTACATTTGTATCACATTAAATAGTAATTTGACTGATAGAAGGCTTTATTTGTTTAGATTTATCTTTCACCTTTCTAATCAATCAAGAATCAAGGGGGCCCTGGCCTGAAGACACTGCACAAATGTAATGGTCATTATATCTAGGAAATACTAAGTAAAAGAATAAAGCATTCAGGTAGATAGCCATATCATTACTCTGCTGATAAAAATGTTAAAATCTGACAAATCAGATTTTAAACAAATGCAAATTAGACCATTTTTAAAAAGTTTTCAGAGTTTATGAGGCAGCTGATGTAAGTTTAAGGTCTTAACCCTATTTTAAGGCTTAGATAATTATATTATTTCTTCTCCAAAATCAGAATAAAATTGCATTTCTATGGCATGAACAAAGAAAGTACTAGTAGCTTCATCTGGTCTGTGGATTATCTGGACAATAAGGTATGTTAAAACACATAACCTAAATCTCAAAATAGTGTTGTTTTGCCTTCAGGTTCTATGAACACTAGAGGTAATAGTTAAAGAGTGCATTATGAGTAAACCAGGTCTATTATATACTTTAGTCATAATTATTAATGCTGGCATTTTAATTCTGCTGATAAAAGCAAAAAACATATTGGTACAAATGGAGGGGAAAACCCCACATTACAGGTAGTACTCAAGTTGTGACAGCAATTGGGACCAGAATTTCCATTGTCAAGAAATGTGGCCATAAAACATGACATCATGCTTAGTGATGGCAATCCCAACAGCCTCAGATGCTGTTGTAACCCCAGGACCACACAAGTCTTTAAGAGACAACCTCATGAGACCATAAAAATGAGAAGAGATGTGAGTCGCAGGCAAGTAGGCCAGCAGATGAGTGCTGTGGATGAAATTGGGGGGGGGGGTGCTGGCAGCTTCCATGGGCAGGTGCCACAAAGGAATGCAGGTACTGGATTGGTACTATGGAGTATAGGTGGCTGTGCGGGTGTTTTGGGTGGGCAAAAAAGCAGTCGGGCAACTTGTGAAAACCTCCTGTTTACTTCCCCATTGACTCTGTTTGTGGGAAGATGGCTGGGAAGATATAAAAGCTGGTCATGTAACCGCAGGGAAACTGCGACTGCAGGAACTTCCAGGACCTTTCATAAGTCCCTTTAGTTTAGTGCCATTGTAACAGTGAATGATCACTAAATTAGTGGTCAAAATACAAGGGCTACCTGTGATGGAAATAGTCAAGAACCTTATGTTAGTAGTTTATAGTGAGATCCAGTGTCATCTAGTGGTTAAAGCACCAGAGTACAAACCAGAGAAGTATGAGTTCTAGTTCCGCCTTATATATGAAATCCAGCTGGGTAACTTTTAGGGGGGGGGATCAAGTTCTACTGGTTGATTTTGGAGTGCTTTTCAGTAGATCAACAATTAATTCAGAAGCCCATTGTTTTAACAAAAGGAACTAAAGGCTTCTTCCATCAAAAAATTTAAGGTCAAAAACAACAATAGGATGAAAGAATTATAAAAATGGAATTGGAAGTGCTTTTACTTATGGAGATGCAAGATATAAATAAAATAAAAATAAGAATGGTGTTGAAGAATAGGAGTCTTGTTAATGATCACAAGATTATTGATTTTCAGACAACTTTATGGCAAAAGATCCTAGGAATATATAAAAAATTATGTAGATCCACAAATTTACAAGAAACA
The DNA here is from genome assembly GCA_023053685.1 of Diadophis punctatus similis. Taxonomy (NCBI): domain Eukaryota; kingdom Metazoa; phylum Chordata; class Lepidosauria; order Squamata; family Dipsadidae; genus Diadophis; species Diadophis punctatus. The sequence continues at coordinate 5,225,156 of JALIGW010000033.1, forward strand.
ACTTGATACTTTATTTTTACTATGAGAAACTTGGTAACAGCATGTTAGACACTAAACAAAATTGTAGAAATTTGCTATAGTAATTAGGTAATTACTAGTAGGTAAGTATTAGTAATTAGGCAGCCTGGAAGTTAACTTCACAATATAAAAAAGAAGAGTAAATTGCTTCTTTTTTTTTAAATTAAAAGTGTTTTCCTCCAAAATTCTTATATGAAATCTTCATGCAAGTAAGACATGGAAGAAACAGGTTGAGGCATTTATTTTAGAAGTTTTATTAACAGTGACTTTTTAACTATTTTCATAGCTTTGAAACAGACATTATTTCCAAATTTTTCAGCACAGATGTATCCATACAAACAATTTTTATAGCAAAGAATTAGATATACTAATCTCAGCTATAGAAAAAATATAGAGCGACAGTCAGGAAATTAAGTGTCCTTAATGGCTTAATGAGACTGCTGTGAATCAGTGAAAATGAGAGTAGCAGAGGACATACCTTGGAACTGCTCCCAAAACAATCAAGTTGGCTTTTTGTTTGTTGTTTCCAATTACAGCATTTTTCATATCTCTGTAAATCCAGAAAGAGAAAAACCCTAGTAAATTATGCTGAGATACTACTAGCTCAGTTTTGCAGAATGTAGCACCATTTAGTTGCTACATCTAAGCACTGAACAGGAAAAAATAACATCCCCATTATTAATATAAATATCTGACATTTCTCTAATACCAGCTATTCAAACAGCACAAGTGTGCACTTGATCATTCATTATAAAGCCATCTGGCATATAGATCAGATAGCAGTATTAAAGTGTTAAATTAGGATGGAGTTAGAAGTAAAAATTTAAAAATTAAACATGAGAATCCCAATATGGCCAGTATTCCTACTTTACAGTGGCTGCATTTGAATATGATAAAAAGAAAGGCTAAAAATTGAATTTGGTTTACTTTACACTGTCATATGGCATTATATTCAATTATAACATCTTTTGATGTTATGATTTAGTCCTATTATATTGGCAACATCTGAAATACCTAAATTTTTATTCATAGAGAAAGTTTTCCTAAATCTAGAGTTAAATGTTTTATACAGCTGAAAAGGTGTACCAAGATTGGTATGGAGATATTTCGGCAACTTTAAGTGACTAATAATAGGAAATCAATGCAATAAAATTGATTTTACGAAATCAATGAACTAATAATTTAAAGAAATGTTGAATCATTATCCTAATGAACACATCAATGCGATGTTAAATTATATTTCAAAAATTTGGAACCTGCCAAATTATAAAGAAATTGAGATTAATCATTTGGCAGCTGCTTTTAAGAAGACTGTTTTACTCCAATGGAGATTCTAATGCTGATTTAAAACCCTGGAGAGAAGACATGCATTCACTTTAATGCCTACATAATATTTATCAAATTAGTAGAAAGTCTGTTAAATTTGACTCTTATGGCCAATATTTTTTTGGGTTTGTTACTGACATGTGTTCTTGCTTTTTTATTTCCTTTTAATATTTTTATTTGGGCTCCTCCTTCTGTTTATAGATTTGAAGCAATAAAAATAATACAGGTAGTCCTTGACTTACAACAGTTCATTTAGTGACCATTTGAAGTTACAATGGCACTGAAAAAGTGACTTATGACCATTTTTCACACTTATGACTGTTGCGGCATGACATGATTTACATTCGCATGATTGACAACTGGTTCATATTTATGATGGTTGCAGTGTCCCAGAGTCATGTGATCATATTTTGAGAACTTTTGGCAAGCAAAGTCAATTTGGAAGCCAGATTCACTTAACAACCCTGTTACTAATTTAAGAACTGCAGTGATTCGCTTAACAAATATGGCAAGAAAAGTCATCAAATGAGGCAAAACTCACTCAACAAATTTCTCATTTAGCAACATAAATACTGGGCTCAATTGTGGTTGTAATTCAAGGACTACTTGTATTAAAAAACTAAATTCTGGCGTAACCCTAAACAAGAAGTATTCTTATACACGACTCAATTACTCCAACTTGGCTCCTCCTGCCAGAGATCACATTGTGCATGCATAGTTTGCAAATTTGAAAGCTGTTTTCTTTCCAAAACCAATTGCAGTACACTGTTTATGAAGCAACACCAATATTAATTTTCATGCAATTCTAAAGAAAACATGGTCAGAGTCATTTCAAATATGTTTAGCTACCTTTAACAGCAGTAATAACTAAGAAATAGTAATCAAGCACTGTTTATCAATATGGTGTTCCTGTTGAAAATCAACAGTCACAATGCAGTTTGCATGAAACATTGAATATTGAGTTGATACATTGTTTGCATTTTTAGGGTAACACGCATGATTTGCCTATCCCAACTGTAGCTGGATTATCTACATAAGGTTACAAAAATACCTATTTTCCTTAAGTGATAGAAAATGCTGATTAAGCTTAGCTCATTTCATCTTCACTAATACCTATGAGTCAGTACTTCTGAGTAATTGCTGGTTTGCTTTCAGAAGTCTTCCTAAATTTCCAATTCACAAAGTACAAAGCAAAAACAGCTAAAAATCAACCATTCTCAAATTAAAGTGTTTTCACTTGCTTCCCTTTCCAGCTCTAGCTGAACTTCTCATTCTTACTCATTCTGGATAGCCTTTCTTGAAGTTAAGCTCCTCTGGGAACACAAACTAAGACTGCAATGTAAGTTCTTAATTTCAAGTTATGTATCTTCCAATATAAAAAACAACAGAATATAATTTCAAAAACAATGCGCTATTCAGAAAAAGCACATATAAGTATCATCTGCTAAACTATCCATATATAATCCATATATTACTGCAATGCGCTCTATATGGGGCTACCCTTGAAGAGTGTCCGGCGACTGCAATTGGTGCAAAATGCAGCTGCGCGAGCTGTGGTGGGTGTACCCAGATACACCCACGTAACACCGATCCTCCGCTAGCTGCATTGGCTGCCCATTAGTCTCCGGATCCAATTTAAGGTGTTGGTTTTAACCTTTAAAGCCCTACATGGCTCAGGGCCAGGTTACCTTTGGGACCGCATCCTGCCGCATACCTCCCTATGACCGGTTAGGGCCCACAGAGTTGGCCTCCTCCAGGTCCCATCGACCAAGCAATGTCGGTTGGCAGGGCCGAGGGGGAGGGCCTTCTCTGTGGGAGCTCCCTCCCTGTGGAACCAGCTTCCCCCGGAGATCAGGACCATCCCCACCCTGCTGGCCTTCAGGAAAGCAATAAAAACTTGGCTCTTCCGGCAGGCGGGGTGAAAGTGAGACCAACTAGACTAGATATGGGTCTCCCCCCTTGATTGTGAACGTGAGATACTTTTTTAATTTTTGTATTTTTTAATTATTGTACCTTATTTTATGTAATGGATTTTGATATGTTGTGAGCCGCCCAGAGTCCTTCGGGAGTTGGGCGGCATAGAAATCCATTTAAATAAATAAATAAAATAAAATAAGGAAAAGGTATGTTGCTGAAACATTCCATCACAGCCTCCACAAAAAAAAAAAAAAAAAAAAAAAAAAAAAAAAAGCTTAACATTGAGGTCCTCCAAAAATGGCGGCCAAGCAGCGGGACGATTTTTTCCTCCTACTGACAAACAGCTGATTTTGCCACCAAAGCTGGCTCTTTAGTAGTGAGCTCCCCAAATTTGAACAGGAGCAACTGGGAATCACTCAAGACAACAATCCTGTACCTGTCTGGAAAGAGGAATCTCGATGGGGCCATCATCTGGACTATATTGTCAATCATTTTAGATTTTCTACCCATGTGATAAAAATACAGGAGTGGTTTACTAGGCAGTATGAACTGATGCCTTTGCCACACTGTCACTGTCACATGATCATCTGCTGCCAGTATCTTCCTATGTTGCTGCTGCTCCGTGTATGTGCCTGCTTGCTTTAGCTAGGCTGCTGGGACAATGTTCATGCTCTAGAGGACGTGTGTGTGTGTGTGTGTGTGTGTGTGTGTGTGTGTGTGTGTGTGTGTAATTTTTATTGATATCTTTAAACAAAAAATTAAAAACTAACGTGAACTATTAGTAAGGAAGAAAAAAATCAAATGCAAAATAAAAAGGGCAAAAAAAAGAAGAAAAAGGTGAGGAAAAATAGAAAAGAACAAGATACAAAGAAGTGGCTTCCAATATTCTTCACAGCAGTTATTAATATATTTTAACCTCACTCTAAAGTTCCATCATATTACTTTTCTTTCTATAATCTATCCTGTCTATAAATCACACTTTATATTTATACAAAAATTCCATAAGAGGCTTCCAATCACCAATAAATATAGATATCTTTTCTGTAATCAAAGAAACCAATTTATCCATTTCAACAAAATCTGTCAACTTCATCAACCCTTCCTCCATAATAGGTAGTGATGAATCTTTCCATATTTATATATACAGTAATCTCTCCATAGTAATCATATGTTGAAATAATATTGTAGTTTTTTTCTGTTTATCCATTAGTCCTAAAAGGAAAAGTTCTGGCTTCAATTGAACATTGATCTTTAAAATTCTCTGTATCAAAATATGCATTTGAATATGCAAATTGTATACCTTTTTAAAATGTCCACCAAGCATTATAAAATGTCCCTTCCTATTGTTTACATTTCCAATGTGAACTACATTTGAAGTGCCTTTATACAATCTTTATACATTCTTTGGCATCATGTACCAACAATACATCTTTTTATAAAATTTCTCTCTGGGATCACAACACAATGTAAATTTCAATCATTTTAGCCATATATTTTCCCACTGATCCATCTGCATATTATAATCAAAATTCTTAGTCTACTTTATCATATATTTTAATTTATCCTTTCTGGGTTTCAAATTACAATAAAGTTTGTACATTTTAGCAGTTACATGTTCATCATCAGTACATAATTGTATTTCAAATTCAATCTTATTTTCCTCCATATAGTTATTTTTATCCATTTTAAATCTTTATGAGAGCTATAAATAGAAAAACCACTACAACTATATTCTTTACTATTAATTGCTCTATTGATTTGATTTTAAATTCCCTTTGTTTTCCAATACATCCCAATACATCAACTAAATATCCAGGTAGGTCTGCAGGTTCTCTTCTATGATATCATTCTTGAGCTGGTTATCCATAAATGTGTTTTTGGGCACCAATTGAGTTTATATCTCTTCCATATTTTCAATATCACATATATATTAAATTTTTAAAGTTTACATTAATTTTAACTTTATCATATCATAAAGGTACATGTCATCAAAACATCAGGTTGTCACCTAACTGTAAAAGTGTCGTTTCTCAGCAATATCCATTCTTTCATCCAGACCAAACAACAAGCAGTGAAATACAATTTCAAATCTGATAAATCCAGTTTTCTTTCCTTTGCATCTTGCAACACTTTATATTTAACTTTAACATTTTTCTCTAGCTATATAAAATTTAGATATATTTTTGCCGTTGTTTAAATGATACATTGTTTAAATGGTACATTTAAACAGGTAATCTTTGAAATAAATCCATTCATGGCAAAAGATTCATTTTTATCCAAGATTCTCCCCAAGAGTGACAATTCTTTTTCAGTGCATTCCTCAAACATTTTCTGCAAGATCCCTGGTGAAATAATCTTATCTGCAAATTGTTCTAGTGATTCTCTGTGTCCTTCTAATTTAGCAGCTTTTCTTCTGGCTGCCATGCAAGTGAAAGTATGTCAATTTCTATGGTGAAAGTAAAAGGCAGACTTTTCCTTGTTTTACTCTTTTATTTATCTCCATCTGCTCTCTGTTGTTACAATCCCAGTTTAGCTCATATTATCCGTATCTTGTTTTGTTAAATAGACCAATTACAGGTAGTCCTCGACTTACAGCAGTTCATTTAGTGACTGCTCGAAGTTACAACAGCACTGAAAAAAGTGACTTATGACCGTTTTCACATTTACAACAATTGCAGCATCCCCATGGTCACGTGATCAAGATTACTTGGCAATTTGATTCTTATTTATGACAGTTGCAATTACCCAGGGTCATGTGATTATCTTTTGCGGCCTTCTGACAAGCAAAGTCAATGGGGAAGCCAGATTCACTTAACAACCTGTTACTAATTTAGCAACTACAGTGATTCACTTAACAACTGTGGCAAGAAAGTTTGTAAAATGGAGCAAAACTCACTTAACAAATGTCTCATTTAGCAACAGAAATTTGGACTCAATTATGCTGATAAGTTGAAGATGGTTGCAAGTTGAGAACTACTGGTATTATTATGGAAGTATCAGTTACATTAAATATTAAATATGAAAGGTTTCATAATACTAGATACCGATAGAAGCCAACATCATCAGTGTATAAGCAAATAATGTTAAGAATTCCAGAAAAAAATTAAGAACAAAAGTTAAACATATTATCTACACTTTCATAATAATATAACATTGCATGTAACTCAACTTAGAACATGGCCAAACTTCAGATGCTTGGCAACATGGCTGCATTTGCTACATCCTGCAGTCAGGTTTTACAAAGGTTTTCTTGAAAGCTAGGACTTATTTCCAGTTTTCAGTAAAATCATACCCATAGCAAACCACTGGCTTGCCTTAACCACCACAGTGTTCGCTTAACAACTCCAGCAGTTACTTAATGCTTGTTGAGTAAAAAGAGGTCAAATCAGGTCAATCACATGATCAACCCATTTCATGACTGTCACAACATACTACATAATGGATAAGCTCCATTAGGGTCTAATGTTGAGGACTACCTTTATCTATGTGTGTTACAGAAACCAAAATAGAAAAGGATTCCATAAAAACTAATTGTGGGTTTCTAGTACAGATGGTCCTTGATTACAACCACTCATTTAGTCACCATTTGAAGTTACAACAGCATTGGAAAAAAGTGACTTATGATTGTTTTTCACACTTACGACCATTGAAGTATCCCCATAGTTACATGATCAAAATTCAGGTGTTGCGTAACTTGCGTGGGTTTTTTGACAGTTGCACTGTCCAGGGATCTGACAAGCAAAGTCAATAGGGAAAACTGGATTCTCTTAATGATCACATGATTCAACTAACAATTGCAGGGATCTGGTTAACAATTGTAGCAAAAAAGGTCGTAAAATGGGGCAAAACTCTCTTAACAACTGTCTTGCTAGCAATAGAAATTTTGGGCTCAATTGTGGTCATAAGTTGAGAACTACCTCTACTACAGTATAGCATTGTAAATAAAGTCACACATTTTGGACATCTTTAAATGAAATCTTCCTTACATGAAGCACATGTAATATTTTGTATATGATACTTACAGGAGTATTATTTTACACACTGTTCTTAACAATGGTTCTATCAAAATAAATGGTCTCAAAACAGACTCAAAGACTCAGATGGGTCAATGGCAACTGTATATAAGGGCTAATTAGCAATGTCTACCATGTTTGCAAATGAAAACAGATATTATAAAGATAATATACAATAAAGAGTGGGTGTGCTAAGTAATACTAAGCAACAGAAATTATCTCATGTTGTAATTATACCACAGTATGTCTAATTACAAAAATGGCAAGAGAAGAGAAGAGAAGATACTTAATTTGGCCAAATGTTATTAGACACACAAGGAATTTGTCTCCAGTGCAGGAACTCTCAGTATACATGCAAAACAACAGAGTAATAATAATCACAATGATGATACCAATAATAGAAGGTAGTAGAAAATATGAGAAGGAAAATAGTAATACGGCCATACTACATGGGTAAATATATATAAGCCAGTACTGTGGGAATTAGGTGTTCATCAGAATGATGGCATGAGGGAAAAACTGTCTCGGTGTCTAATTGTTTTGGCATGCAATGCCCTGTAGCAGCGTCCTGAGGAGTTGAAACAGTTTATGTCCAGGATGCGAGGGGTCTGTAGATATTTTCTCAGACCTCCTGACCCACGCAATATAGAGGTCCTCAATGGAAGGCATGCTGGTTGTAATTGTTTTTTCTGCATTTCTAACTATCCACTAAAGTCTGTACCTGTCCTGTTTGGTTGCTGTACTAAACCAGACAGTTATAGAAGTACAAATAACAGACTCAATAATTCCTCTGTATTATAAACAGCTTCTGGGGCAGACTGAACTTTCTGAGTTGACACAGGAAGAATATTCTTTATTGTGCCTTTTTAATTATAATTCTAATGTTAAGTTTCTATTTTAAAATCCTGGGAGATTATACAACCCAAAACTTGAGCACTCTACTGTTGATACTGCATTATCTAATATAGTAAGAGGTAGTAGAGTAGGAGTGCTCCTCCTAAATTCCACTAATATCGCTAGAGTTTTAAGTGTGGTGCGCTCCAGATTGTTCCGGCTATACCACAGGGCCAGTTGTTCAGTCTCTTGTTGACATGCAGACTCATCACCATCTCAAATGACTGTGGTACCATCTGCAAACATTAGTACTTTAAATGAGAGATCCTTTGAGATGCAGTCATTTGTAGAGAGAAAAGAGTAATGGAGAGAGCATACAACCCTGAGGGAACCTGTGCTAATTGTTTGGGTATTCAATGTGATTTTCCCTAGCTTCACCTGTTGCTTTTTATCTGTCAGAAAGCTTATAATCCATCTATAAGTATGGACAGGCACAGCTAGCTGAATCAGTTTAGAGTGAAGAATTTCTGGAATGATAGTAATGAATGCAGAGCTGAAGTCTACAAAGAGGACCCGTGTATAAGTCCCTGGGGATATAAGATGTTGCAAGATGTAGTGCTGTGCCATATTGATAGCATCATCTGCCAATCTATTTGCACCATAGGCAATCTGCAAAAGGTCTAACAGTGGATCTGTGATGATTTTCAGGTGGGCCAGCACTAACCTTTCAAAGGTTTTCACAACTACAGATATCAGAGCATCCAGTCTGTAGTCATTCCAAGATGGAGGATTTCTTGGGAACCAGCATGATTATAGAGCATTCGAAGCAAGAAGGAATATCACACATCTCCAGTGATTTATTAAAGATGCAGATGAAGATTAGAGCCAGTTGATCAGCACAGACTTTCAAGCAAGAAGTAGTTACTCCATCTGGGCCTGGTGCTTTTCCAATCTTTTGTCTATAACAGTGGTCCCCAACCTTTTTGGGTCTGTGACTGGCGGAGGCAGCAGCGGGGGATAGAGGATGGTTGCATGCACACAACCTAATCCTGCGCATGCACAAATAATGCTTCGCAAGCTTGCCCACTGCTTGCACAGCACAGCTCCCAACGAGCCCCAGACCAGTAGCAGGCCATGGCCTGGGCATTGGGGATCCCTGGTCCATAAAATAGATCTCATACATTTTGTTCTAGTATCACCAGTGGTGGGACGTCCAGAGGGATGGAGATAGGTGCAGCAGATTTGGCTATTGTTGGTGTTTCTGAGATGGGGATAATAGTTGACAGTGATTTCCTCTCAAACCTACAGTATAGCACATTCAGGTCATCTGCCAGTTGCCAAGATTCTGAGATTTATAATTCAAATCCCCACATAGCCACAAAACTAGTGGGTGACCTTGAATTAATAAAGATAACCTTAATAAGTACTTGCTCCAGCTCCTGGCAACCTAGTAGTTCGAAAGCACACAAATGCGAATAAATAGGTACCATTTTGGTGGGAAAATAAGACTGTTCTGTGCACCTCAACATAGAGTTATGCTGGCCACATGACCAGGGAAATGTCTTCCGACAATGCTGGCTCCCTCAGGTAAGAAACGAAGATGAGCACTGCCCGTAGATTTGGACATGGTTGGACTGGGGAAACTCTTATCTTTTATCTTCAATTGTTTTTGTTTTGAGCCACGTATACTGCCTTTAACTTATTGAAAGAATGTTGGGATAAAGCTAAAATATCATTCCCAATATAATTCCATTATTAACTCTTCCTATTAGTTCTCCCCATTTATGTATAACTCATTTGATTTTAAAAAAATAAATAAATCAGAAAATATAGTGCCAGTTGCCCACTGTACATGTGTCTATATTCAATTTCTGAAATGAATTTGGGAACTGTCATAGAATATTCATACCTGATAAACTCAAAACATTAGAGATCTATTGCAAATATGTCAGTGTAAGTTATGAAAGTTGAAAATAATCTTAATCGTAACTACAGCTAGCCCAATGCTAATTCCAACAGTTTCATAGGAAACTATTTTTTTTTTAATGATTCCCTTTACCTTAGAAGAATGGCTTCATTCTTTATACCATAAAAACACTAGACATAGCAACAATATAAATGAAATAGCTGGTTCCTTTGCAATTCATCTATGCCAAAAGTATTATGAAACAAAACTCATAGGTCTTCTTTGAAGTAAATTACTTGTTCAGAACGAAAACCTACTTTTGTATTATTGAGATTCTTTTTCCCCAGAATCCTCTTTGGGAGAGGATTTCAAAGTAATATCCTCATGAGAAATTTTAATAATATTGTAGGTCACTACACCATATATCCATATCCATGCATACATACTGTAAAACACAAAATTAGGGTAGGTTAACTTCTTATTGTCGGAAATACATGTTTGGGAATTGGAACATAAATCATATGGTTTAGTTAGAAATTCATAGGTTTGTATGAGTTTGTAGTAGGCAATTATTGTCAAAGTATATGGAAATCATTGGTATAGGATTTCTTGTAGCTATTTCACATACGAGAAGCCAATAATTCTTTTGGAGTAACTAATAGAATTTTTATACAATACTGGAACATCAACTCAATATCTTATTTCCAGAAAAAAAAATATTCATTTTTATCCAAAAAGATAACTAGCATATTTTTCTCTTTAAAGGAAAACTGATAGAAAATGTATTAAATATGAACGAAATACCCTATGAATTGCCCAGCAACCTTACTATGTTAACCTAAAGTTATCAACTGCAGCAGAAACCAATCCTATTCTTATAGCCAATAAATGTTTACATATTTTATATTTACATAGAAATCTATTTACCTGTCTATATTAACCACAAAACAGGGCCAAAGTAAAAATTCTCTTTTAATTGTATTTTTAACTACCGCTTAACCAAGTTCATTAATCCCGATCTGTATATTCCAATTGTTTTCTCTCTCAGGTACAATACAAAAATACAAAAGCACACCGGAACATGTTTTTTTATCCTTGCTGTCTTTATTTGCCCTATTCAGAATTAATGCTTATTCACCTTACCAAAACAATGACACAGACCAATTCAGAAACACATATTAAATGAACTTGGCTGAGGTCAGATGCTAGGATATACTGGAACTGCTTGAACCAAAATCAAGCCATACTTTCTGAAATTCATTTGTTTTATGTAACCACTGTTATGCTTATCATGACATTAGCATCTACACATAATGTACTGTGGTTAAACAGAAACTTCCAACAATATTCTTATAACCATGTAATCATGTTGAATTATGGTTTTAATACATCTGAATTCTAATAATGCTCATTTTTCAAGTGTTAAGACAAAATATATGCATAATTGCATCATGTATATTCATGATTCAATTTAAGATGTATATTACTTTTAGTTTAAATTTGTAATATCTAGCAAAAGTATCTTAATTTGTATCTTTCAAAACACTGGGGAATTCTCATTTGATGCAAAGGTGAATACTGTGCAGGTAGGAAAAATACATTACTATCAGATGTATAAAATGGCGGACAAGATTTAGGCATGAGTTAGAAATCAAACCAAAAATACTGAAACTGCCAGGCAGGGAAAGAAAGATTTATACTATGTTAATACATTAACAAAGAATAGTAACTGAGCATATTTCATTAGTAATGCCTCAAATACATAGTTTTTGTTGAAGTATAAAAAGCAAGTAATGAAAATGATTCAAACAAAGCTAAGAATTTAAAGACACAATAGCAAAAAAGTTTGTACTACTTACATGACACCCTGAAGTACTTTTTGAGGATCAGGATCAAATAATCTGTCAACATAATGGCGACTACTTGCTGTAACTTCCTGTAAGCAAAGACATTTGAGGTCTATCAGTGATAAACATTTTTACAAATTCAAGAAAGCAAGACTATGAATCAGTAATATTTATTTGTAACAGCACATTATAGTGATCTACCTAATGGTGACAAGGTCATGAATGACTGAAAGTAAAGCTTCCTGATCCAGAAAGGACATATATGGCATTCAATATATAATTGTGCGAAGGCCATCATGGCTACAGCCTCTACCTGCTATTCAACCAGGACTTCTGAGTCTAGGAGAACTCCAAGTTATAGGTCATCTGGTGATATATCTCATGTAGAGTAAAAAAAAACCCAACCTATCTCTGGATTCAATCAGCTTCCAAATCAATAGCCACTCCGTTTGGGTAGAATTTAGTCTGCTAATTTATAATTTTCCAATTAATAATTCTATTATTTCTCCAACACAGGACTAGATTCTTCTGTCAATTTTTTCCTTTGCCTGATAAAAATACAATTTTGATATATAAATGCACCTGCTCTCAAAACCAAAAGTGATTATGGGGAGCTGTTGAAGATATGTTGCTATATCAGTCAAGTGTATCATCCACTACATTACAGTATTCAACTGCTGACATTATACATTTGAAATAATTTTTCAATAATAAAGCTAGTATTTTAGCACTTAATGTTATTATTTAGGGATTTAAGACAGCTTCTTACAGAGATGTTGCCAAATCCATATCCTACAAGCAGAGGTGGGTTCTTGCCGGTTCGGACCGGTTCTTTAGAACCGGTAGAGGGAATTTCTTCCCACTCGCCAAACTGGCAGTGATGGCTGGCTGTCCACGCCCCAAACCATCATCTTGTTTTTCGCTTCTGCTTCTATAGATAGAAATATAAATAGATGCAAATGATATGATTTAAATAATGATTACAATATGGATGGTATACTATTGTTTCATGGATGATCAAGAATAACAAAACCCATTCCTGATATCAGTTCATTAAATGAGGTTTTCCTTAGAGTTCCATATTTAGAAACTTGCCTACAAATTTTTAACACAAAGAACAATTCTACAATCATACACACACATATATACACAAAATACTGGTTTGTTGCAGAAATATTGTCCACAGTACAAACTTTTTTTTCTTTCTTCAATGGATGTTAGTAAAACAATACACAGACACTATACTGCCATACCTCCTATAGCCCTTCCAAACTATTGGAACATATCCAACTTACAAGAAAATAGATTTTGCAAAGATAGAATCCCAACAAAATCCTGTTTAAAAGAACACATTCCTTAAATGTTCTTTACACAGATACATATTTATAAGTGATACTGAAGTAGCTATAACAGCATAATCATCTCCTCCCCACCCAACCTACAGCACTACAGAAAGTGGAAATCCAATGTTAACACATGCAAATAGACAGGCTAGACAAGGCTTATGTGACTACTTGTATCAGAATGGAATATACTTTTTAGTGCCTATTCTCTCTCTCTCTCTCTCTCTCTCTCTCTCTCTCTCTCTCTCTCTGTGTGTGTGTGTGTGTGTGTGCCCATATTAAAAACCTCTCATTGCAACTTCACTGTAACCTGCTATAAAAAAAGTACTGTACAATTAACAGCTGAGCAAAATAGGAAACTACAGCAGGTGGGACTTGCAACTGCTGTAACTTTTTTTTTCTAAACGTCTATTAAAAGAAAATAGATCTGCTTTCCAGAATGCCCCTCTAATTGTGTTCAGATTCAACATTAGGAAATAAATCAGGCATTTAAAATTTTAAATCTAAAACTAAATCCATTACTTATACATGTTTTTCCCACTCTTAATAAAAAATAGTCCGAACTTCTACGGAGAAAAAAAAATCTGGCATTTTTTAAAGTGCATAAATCTAACAAAGAGGAAAAACGCAACAAAAAAATTCCCTCCAAATCTATGGATACAAGACGAGAGCTACTGCTCTTATCCCCGTGACATCTTAATGCAGAAAATAATGCAGCGGAGGTTATTTTATTTTATTTCCTCCAGAGGGAAAAAAAATCCAGCAGTTGAACATCCCCAAATCTCCCCAAGCCCACCTCAAAGCGAAAAGAAGCAGCCAAGGCTCTCCTACTCCTATCGTAGCTGCAAGGGGGAAAAAGGGGAAAAAACAAGACAAGCTTCCAGGAGGGCGGGACTCGCTATGAACAACCTAAGAAAGGTAGTAGTCCTTCACTCGTCCAGCCGGACACAAGAGGACCAAGCCCGCTTCCCCCAGCCCAGTTAAGAGAGAAAAAAGACCGCCAAACGGAAGCCCTAATGCGGCTGACTTCCTTCACCAGGAAGCAGAAGCGCTTAGCCTTTGCCGTTGCTGGTCCGGGCCTGCACTTACCGACAGGATACTCATGCGGAGTGGCGTCTCCAGCACACACGCCATCTTGACGCACGCCAACGGCACCAGCCGTTCAACCCCACGCAAGAGCTGGTGCCAGGACCGCTGCGATGACTGTTAGTGCTGCTCTTGTTGCTGCCGCCTCCTCCAAGCGCACCCACATCGCCGGGGGAGATACAAGGAAGGAAGGAAGGAAGGAAGGAAGGAAGCAACTACATCCCGTCAATTGAAATAGCGAATGGGAAGGGGGGGGGGGAGGAAAAAAAACAGAGTTTCTCCGGCAGCGAGCAACACGCATGCGTGGCGAGGACTTGTTGAAGGGAGGGAGGGATTATTTCCGGAAGTAGGTAATTTACTCCCACCTGCTTAGAGAACATCAGGATGAAAAGAAACGTGAAACGGGATGCGCCAACTCGACTTTCGGATGTTTGGGCGTTGAGCCAATGGGGGGGGGGTGTGAAGAGGCAGGCATGCGCATGCGTAACGGTAAAACCACCTGTCAGAATTTGTCCTTGGCAAAGTACAGGAGAAACAGATTAGGAATTCGAGTGCTTAGTGTTGGTACGCCATCTATTGACAATTATGTTTTAGGCACATACGCTCTAACGCGAATGAGGAAAAATTGCACATCGTTTAGCATTGCAGTGGGATGGAACACAGGAATAGAAGGCTGAAAGTAGCAAACCCCATTTTCTAAATATGTGCTTAAAACAGCAGTAAGAAAATGACCCACAATGGCAGTGGTTGTTCCATACACTACACTAGAAATCTTTACAAATTAAGGGCTTTCTATAGCTCTCTATTCTCATCCTAATCAGAAAACTATACCACCATAAGATGTGCTGTTATTAGCCCTTCAAGGTTGATAGATCAAGAAACGGACTCCAGAAGATGACTAGAACAATATTTTATTGAGTTTGTTGTAACAGAATCGTGCAAGTCTGGCTGCATTTTTGCTTTTCTCCCTCTTATATCTAGACAGGCAGGAACAAGTAAGTCTCTTCTTGACACTCACCTTGTTTCTCAGGCTTAACATTTTTAAAAATATGTTATAATTGTCTATAAATAGATTCTTCAAAATAATATTTGTGGCTCCCTATAGTTGGCCCTCGTGCTGATCTCTGGCTTGTGATAAATGGTGGTGCTCTGATGTGTTGTTTGCAGGACACGGATGGTAGAAAACCTACCCCCAAAATACCAAAAAAGAGAGTGTTTAAACAATTGTTTTATTTTCCAAAGCTGTGAGGCTATACTAGTCTGCTGTATCCAAATGTCTTGGGAGCAAGAATACAAAATTACACAAGTATTAATTTATTATAGCTTTCCATTCCCACAATCTGATTAGGTTACAAATACAAAACAAAACAGTTTAAAACAGTTTAAAACATACAAGCCCACAAGCAGTTTGAAACAATAATCAGTAACAAATTAAACCAAATAAAGGCCATTCAAATATATCAACTGAAGGTCTGAGAGCAAAGCCAGTTTTTAAGTACTTTTTAGAATCCTAGGAATGTCCATATCTCTGGGGATGCTGTTCCAGAGGAGCCATAAGACACACTTTACTTATTTATTTAGAGTATGGACTTGGTGTGTGTGTGTGTGTGTGTGTGTGTGTGTGTGTAACTGGCGGCCCGCAGGCTGGATGCATCACGTGCAGGCCATGCCCACCCCAGCTCCTTGAAAGGAAAAAACATCACGATACATCACATGATAGCAACATGACACCATGAGTTTGACACCCATGGTCTAGCCCATCTAACCATTGACATGCAGCATTATTTATATAAGAAAAAAAACAGCTACTGGACCAGTATATGCCCTCACCTTACAGCCAGTCACAATGTGATCTATAGTTTGATGTGGGACTCCACAGTCACACTGAGAGGAGGATGCCCCATTTATACAGTGAGTTCGGACATGCTGTGTGAGGTGCAAATCCTATTCAGGATTGTCCATTGCTGGTGTTCATCGTTGTCAAATACATGGCAACAAAAGTCCTGTAGGATGACAATATTTAATAGAAGAAATCTAGAGTCTCCCCACTTTAGGTATATTCTTTGATGGAATGTCTATGTGGAGTGGGCGGCATACAAATGCGACCAATAAATGTACCAACAGAGATGTACCAACACTTGGAGAGAGGTAGGCTGTCAGGTATCTAGACCAGAGGCAGGTTGCTTACTTACCAATACCGGTGCGCTGCGCACGCATCTCCATGTTTCATGCGTGCGTGCCCTCTCGTGCGTTTTCGGTGAGATTTTGCTTTCACGCATGCGCAAAAGCAAAAAAGCTGAAAAATTCTTTTAAAAAGATGGCGACGCGCGCGACTGTCTGGTGAAGACGGCACCAGTGCAGTCGCGCGCAAATTGCGTAATCGACAGGTTTCTACTGGAGCTGCACACTGGACCACACCGGTAGGAACCCACCCCTGATCTAGACCCTATGCCATAAAGGCTTTATAGGTAATGACCAACACCTTGAATTGCACCTGAAATCTGTCTAGCAACTAAGTTACAGCTCACCTAGCAGTGGTGACACATGAGTATACTGGGAGGTACTCGTTACCAATTGTGCAACTGCATTTTGTACCAGCTGTAACTTTTGGATGGCCTTCAAGCCCCATGTAGACTACATTGCAGTGATCCAATTGTAAGGTGATCAGAATCTGAGTAACTGTCTGATGGGCTTCCTGGTCCAGAAAAGGATGCAACAGAATGATTATGCAAAGTCCTTCTTGGTCACAGCTGACATCTGCTCTTTGAAAACTACCACAGCCACTTAGCTTGGAAAGGATTGAGCTGAAGTCTGTTCTGCCCCATCCAAGACCTGAACAGACACTTATTAAAATCACAGCCTGAGTGTGGGCTATAAAGCCTGATATCATTAGTATGCTGATGATACCAAAACCCTTAGCCATCAGTTTCATATAGATATTAAATTGGAAAGCGGAGTGTGTCAACTCCTGACTCACCCCACAAACAAGGGACCACAGGCACAACTTCTCCCTATCAACATCAATTGAAATCAAATGCTGAGGAAGGAAGTGAAACAGTACAACACAGTGCCTTCCACTCCCAACCAGTCCAGAAGACTATTGTGGTGTATGGTATCAAAAGCCACTGAGAAATGAAGGAATACCAAAATAGATGCACCACCTTCATCCAAGCTCTTATATAGACTGTTGATCAAAGACAGTTTGAACATGTGTATCCATTAATAGAGGTAATTGCTTTATAACTGATAAGGAAACAAGATAACTCTAGAGGGCAGAATGGTATTCTACAAGGTATGAAAATATTATACACATATTCCTTGAAAGGCTACACAGTAGCTTTAATATATGAGTTCTGCCAAGGCTCTGATTCTTATCCTAACAAGCTAATCCTATACTTTGCTGCAGATAGAGAGATATAGAAGTGCAGCAGTGTGTATGCTTGAATGTACTGCCTCTTCTCAAGGCATGATCTCTACAATCAGTTAAACACTAAGAGGCACAATGTGACAAAATAAAGAAAATTTCATTCCTACATATGGTAAGTGATATATAAAAGGACATACTGTATATGAGATATTATATTTCTCCGTATGGAAGTCGGTAACTCCTCTGTTCTGGAAAGGAACTGTTTATGTCTGGTTGTGAATGCCCAGTTACAGGATTGTATTAAAAATGCAAACTGTGTACTAACGTAAAGATAAAGCCATCTGGGAAGCCTTTGGAAAAAAGAATGCTTCTTAACCTACAAGTTCAAATTGAAAATTTTGATAAAATAACAAGAGTTTTAAATCAACCTAAAGATATTCAGGCAACTGTAGCCAAATTAATCTCACAACTGTTGTCATTCTGTTCATATCCCTAAAGAGCTGGATACAAAAGATGAAGGATAGCAAATAGGAGGAACCAACCAATCACTATCATGCAAAATCGGGACAGCACTATTCAATAGTGAGAAAGAGGCAATAGAAGCAGAATAATCTACTATTCTGTAGATTCAAAGAATAGTAAATTCAAAAATGTGTGAATAGCACTTTCATTTAGCAGTGGAGAAAGGTCCTCAGTTAATAGAAATAGTGGATGAAACGGAAGAGTCCCCGAGTTACAGTTTTTCTCTCTGACATACTGTTTCTTTGCTTCTAACAGTCAAAGGAAGCCGGGACATGGTAGTTTTAAGTTTTGGGGCTGTTAATTACCTGTACCTCAAAAGCCTTCTGAATAATTGGATTCATCCTAGCAATTTACTTGAGAGCTTTTGATAAAACTAGCCTGGCATGTTATAAGGGAATCTCCAAAAGACACCCTGGATGTATTACATGGACCAGTCCAAATTTTATTTTTGCACATACTATTATTCACATTCTTTACTCAACTTAGTACATATGGCTTTGTTGAATGGAATAAAGAACTAGGAGCCAACTTCAGCCTGTGGGGATGAAGCTGATGAATGCACAACATGGGTGCGGTAGAAGTAACTATGAGCCAAAGAGAGTGAGACATAAGGACTTTGTAAGGGAAGAGCCCTGGAGCTTTGGAATCAGAGACGGGGAAACTGCAGCTGGCATTTCAGAAATGCCAGACCTAAGGGTTCCATAATCTTAGCTCAATGCGCCACAATCATGTGGTTTAAAAGTGGAGAATAAAGACATTTTCTTTTTCCTTTCTGGTTTCTTAATCTTTCAAGAACGTTTAATACTTTCCACTGCAACATAGCAAGGCCAAAGATGAGATCAACGTTTCTGTTAATGTCAAGGGCGTTGGTCTTTTGTTTTAAAACCTCCTCCTCAAACCGAACTTCACAAGAATTCCCTCCCTAAATCCCAGGACCCTCAGAGGCGGTTGTCTGTGGCTCTTCTCAGGCAGGGCAAGCAAAGATCAGACTTGGGCTTCTGTTGACGGGACGCAGAAAAACAATCTCAGGCGGGAGCCGCGGGGGCTGGCGCTCAAATGAGTCTCGGCCCTCTTGGCAGAGAAATACCACCGCCTCCTCCCCTCCCCATCTCCACTGAAGTGCGCTCTGTGGGCGCCCCTTTCGTAGCGCGGAAGGGACGGGAAAAGAAGCCGAGCCTCACGCGGCCAGAGGGTGGAGGAAGGAGGAGGGTCGAAGCTGAAGAGAGCCTTAGAATGGGCGAGGGAATCGCCACGGCGGCGGGTAGGTGCGAAAGCTCCTGCCACGGCTATCTCTAGTACCAGCGTCCCCTGTTGGGTAGTAATCGTTGCTCTCAAATAGCAGAGGAGGAAAGTGGCGCCGAAAAAAACCCAACTCTCCTTTCTTGTCCGGAATCTGGCCAGAACTATGCTGGGTTTTCGTTGGATCGGGTTGGCGTTGGCGGGCGGGCGGGCGGCCCGGAGCGCGGAGAAAGCTGGAAGGGGGAAAAGGGAGCGGCCGGGGACGAAAAAATAGAGACACTTCGGAGATTTCCAACATTTCGAGTAGCTCTTGGGAAAACTGGAGACATACGACCTCAGCTGAACGGGTGACAGTAGAGGGTCAGGAAAAGAACAGATAAGTACTTTTAACTTGCAGAGAAGGGGTAAGGGGAAAGAAATTGACTAGTTCCTCGTCCGGATTTATTTCTGAGCTCTGGTAAATCGTTTTCGACGTCAGCCGCAATTTTAATAGAGTGTTGTGTAGGTAATCACTGCAGTCGCCAAAGTTACGAAATGGGCAAATCCTGTTAAGAAAGGTAGGCAAAAGTGGAGTGCCGACCTCCAGGGGAAAAAAAAAAACATAAGCCCACATTGCTGCTACTGGGCTGTTTTGAACAAACCGTCCCTCTGATTTGAATACAGTAAACGATGCAAATCTTGTCAGAACCAGTTGAATTGTTTGGCTGGAATAGGGCTTTTTACTTGGTTTCCAGGCCTTGGCTGCTATTGTGTACTTTGTGTAAGGAACCTGAGTGACATAGGAAAGTGCTAGGTGTTGTGCAGGATACAATACAGAAGTGCGTGTGGGGTGGGGAGATCACAGAGACCAGGACAGTCAAGTGCACTGAAAATAAATATATGATCATGTAGACTCGTTAGCAGTTGCTTCTGCTAGAATTATTCTAGATAGCTTTGCTGAATCCAGGTGTTACTTAAAGACAAAATGCAAGGAATCATTTTGATCTCCCTAGTTGACAATTCTGTTTGGGCAGTGCTGCAGGCAAAGGATCTGTTATCCAAGAAGTTTGAAAGTGTGGTACCAATGGTTATCCAAGTTTCCTTTGACTTAATTCCAGGAAATGTGGTGGCATTTCATATAGATATTAATATATATCTGTGTTCCTACAATACTCTAAGACAAAAGTGCACTTGTTGTAACTCAGGGTTTATAATGTAGTATAAACCAGCCAATTCAGTAATAAGCAGCTCATAGCTGCATAGATATGTTTGATCACAGCCATAGAGAATCTGTGCTAGCTTTTGCTGCTGCTGTTATATACCATTTCCCTTCATTTTGGACGGAAATCTCTAGTCATCTCGGCTTCATTTTTAGGCCAATGAATCACACTGCAGTTGAAACAATCTGCTGATCCTTGCTAGACTTTAGGAAGCATTGCCCTAGAGCAGAGGTCTTCAACCTTGGCAACTTTATGAGGTGTGGACTTCAAATCCCAGAATTCCTCAGCCAGCCATGCTGGCTGAGGAATTCTGGGAGTTGAAGTCCACACCTCATAAAGTTGCCAAGGTTGGAGACCTCTACCCTAGAGAACTTACTGAAAAGTTAAAGTCAAGAATTTAAGGCAAGATTTATAACAGAAGGAAATTCTATAGGGTCATATTAACTAGTCCTTCATAACTTTACATGTTGTACGCCACCCTGAGTCCTCAGGGAGTAGGGCGGCATATAAGAACAATAATAAATAAATAAATAAATAAATAAATAAATAAATAAATAAATAAATAATAAACAAACTATAACATAACAAAAGGTCAACTATGTTGTCCTTTCATTCACAGAAAGAAGAAAGTGTCAGGACCCTGAAAATGGTTTCATGGCTATGATAGCACCTTTAGAGACTATGGTGGGGATCCGAGGTTCAGGGAGAAAATGAATTAAATTGCAGATGATTCATCTGTGAGCACAGTCGTCCTATCCATCTCCAGAAAATGAGTACAAGGAAGAAATAGCAGCTGCAAATTTGCTTGCTGTACCCAAACAGCAGCGCTCAGTGTTCCCTTTGCTGCTTTTCAGTATCTGGTGGCATTGAAGAGACAGGATATGTTACTATTTATTGTTTGTGTTTAATCAAGTTGCCTTACCAGCAACAGCTGCTGATCGGCTGCTTTTCTTTCAAAATAAACATGATGACATTAAGGTTGCTTTTCTAAAAATGTGTGCAACCACTACTTAACATAGATTATTCGAATGGGTAAGAATACATCTAATGCATGAATAGTGAGAAATGAGATAAAAAAGGACTAAATGCATGAAGTTTATCGGATAAAGGTAATCTAAAAATATGTTAGAATACTGTAAACACATACTTTTGTGGCACAGTAAATCAGATCTGGATCTTGGAGAGAAAGTTCAAGTTATACAGCTACTTTAGATGCTTGGCCAAGCTATTTATTAACTTTCAGTTCTTTATCTGTAAAAAGAAAAAAGTTCACATAACTAGATTCTTGGGAATAAATTAGAATAAAATCTATAAATTAAAATTTAAGATTAACATTGCTGTATTATTAGAATAATGTGTTTAACTGGCAGGCTAGAAACCAGAAGACTATGAGTTCACTTCTGACTTATAATGAAAGCCAGCTGGGTGATTTTGGGCCAGTCACTCACTCTCACCTCACCTCACCTCACCTCACCTCACAGGGTTGTTCTGTGGAAAATAGGAGGAGGAACTTGATTTGCTTTATAAAATACTTGTAAAAATAATAAAGGCGGAATATTAATAAAACAAATAAATAATCTTAATGCTTGAATCTTATAAAATTAATAGAAGTATGAACTTTACCTTAAATTAGTAAGTAATAGGCAAGGTAATAGTAAACAAAAAGTAGATGTCATTCTGATGCTGAAGATTTTTAGATCAATACAGTATATATTCAATAATGTATTATGATGGTTCATTTATTTAAAATCATAACTGCACAATACAGTATATATTTCCTTATAAACTCTATCAGCCTTTCTCAACTAGAGCTCCACAAAACTCTAAGGTTCTGCAAGAGGTTTCTGAGAAAGGTCTTTATAAAAATAAATAAACATCAGTTTTTGAACTTTGCAGACCATGCAATGCCAGTGTTTGCAGTGGTGTGAATTTTTACATGCTACAATTCAGTTACTGGCCTGTCAATTAATTAATTAATTAATTAATTAATTAATTAATTAATTAATTTGTCAAACATGTATAGGATAGTAGTAATTTGTATAAACATAAGTAAAAAGTAACGATAAAACAGGACAATAGGACAGTAGGACAGGGACGGTAGGCACAGTGGTGCGCTTATGCACGCCCCTTACAGACCTCTTAGAAACGAGGAGAGGTCAACTGTAGACAGTCTAAGGTTAAAGTTTTTGGGGTTTGGGGAAGAAACCACAGAGTCGGGTAGTGCATTCCAGGCATTGATCAATCTGTTGCTGAAGTCGTATTTTCTGCAGTCGAGTTTGGAGCGCTTTACATTTAGTTTGAATCTATTACGTGCTCGTGTATTGTTGCGGTTGAAGCTGAAGTAGTCATTAACAGGAAGGACATTTTGGTATATGATTTTATGAACTACATTTAGATCAGATCGGAGGCAACGTAGTTGTAAATTGTCTAATCCCAGTATTTCAAGTCTGGTGGAATAAGGTATTTTGTTGTGAGCGGAGGAGTGAAGGACACTTCTTGTGAAATATTTCTGGACTCTCTCGATTGTATTTATGTCTGATATGCAGTGCGGATTCCAGACAGGTGAGCTGTATTCCAGAATTGGTCTAACAAATGTTTTGTATGCTCTGGTTAGTAATGTAATGTTGCCAGAGAAGAAGCTACGCAAGATTAGATTAACAACTCTTAGTGCCTTTTTGGCAATGTTGTTACAGTGGGCTCTAGCACTTAGGTCATTGGCTATGAGTACTCCAAGGTCTTTGACAGAGTGAGGGTCATCTACAAGTTCGTTTCCTCCAAGTTTGTATTTTGTATTCTGATTTTTTTTGCCAATGTGTAAGACAGAGCCTTTGTTGGTTGAGATTTGAAGTTGCCAGTTGTTTGACCATTCTGCTACATGATCAAGGTCTTGTTGAAAGGTAGCAACATTGTCGGTGGTGTTAAATAGTTTAACATCATCAGCAAAGAGAACGTAGTTGCTTATAATATGATCACAAAGATCGTTTATGTAGAGTATGAAGAGTGTTGGTCCTAGAACACTGCCTTGAGGGACACCACCGTTGACAGGAGCAGGATTTGATATGGCACTTCCTATTTTGACCACTTGTTGTCTGTTAGACAGGAACGCAGTTATCCAATCATGTAGGGATCCAGAAATGCCATAGGATTTTAGTTTCAGAAGTAGTTTGTCGTGTACAACTGAATCAAAGGCTTTACAAAAGTCTATGTAAATTGCATCTATTGTTTTACCCTGATCAAGTTGAGTGGTCCATATGTTTTTGCAGTGCAAGAGTTGCAGATTACAGGATAATTTTTTTTCTGAAACCAAATTGTTTGTTGGAGAGTAGGTTGTTAGTTTCTAAGTGGAGCGTAATGGATTGGTTTATGATTAATTCCATGACTTTGCAGGTGACGCAGCCCAAAGAGATTGGTCTGTAATTTTCAACGTTACTTGGATCTCCTTTTGCTGCTGTTGTATAAAATATGGATTGTATAAATTAGAAGGGAATTATGTTGTGAACTTTTTGTGATTTTTATGCACGGGTTCCTTGAAATCTGAAAATTATTTCAAGGGAACGTTTAAGGTAAAAACTTTGAGGAAGGCTGCTTTAAACACTTATCAACGAAAGTCCTTATGATAGTGGCTTTTGTGAAAGCAGTTTTAAAGTGAAAGTGTTTTATGTGCACTTCTTCACTGAGAGAGAGATTATCAGCAGATAAACATACCTCACTGATAATCTTGAGCATTTACTGCTACTACAATGTTATTACCTTGTGCAGTTTTCTAACTGAGATGTGATCTGAAATATTACTGGTATTCCCATCTGTAAAACAGCCTGATAGCTTGATGAAATTGCTGGATAAGTTTTTCTGGCAATATTTTTTATCAGTACACTGTGGGTTAAAGTTGATATTTGCATTAGTCAGTGCAGCCGGTGGAAAAAGCTAAATTAAATGATTTATTCTAATGTCATCTTTGAAAATATGAAATCCAGTATAGCATTTAGAAGTGTAATCTGAGATTCTAGAGAGAGGAGAATTGTAGAATTACAGATATTCTGGGCAGTTATAGGACAGCTGTTTCCTGTCCTGGCTGTCTTGTATATATGCTTAGATAAATGTGTAAGTCCTACGAGAAATCTCTGGTGCCTCAAATGAGATACTTCCCTCTCCCCAAAACCTCACCCCTTATTTTTATCTTTCTACAGTGAAACTTGGAGAACAATTGTTCTCTATTTCATTTGCAGACAAAAGGCAGTTATAGTTTCTATGTACAGAAGGAAGCTGAAATGAGAGCTTCTTTTGTTGCTTTCTAAGCAGAAAGGGACTATACCTTTGGGTATAAGGTAAGTGAAGCAGTCTGCCTTTTCTGCTCAGAAGAGCTCAGAGGCCATTTTCAGACTCCATCTTAAAAAGGTGAGGAGTGGCAAGAAATTAATCTCTCTACCCCTTGAATCATTGAGGCAGCAGGTTGTCTGTAGATGTTGGTAGTAATAGTTGTCATGACTGGGAAATGAAATCTGAATCTTAGAAAAGAGTAATTTTCACGTCTTCATTTAGTGAACAAATTAAAATTAATTCAACTCTATGTGCTTAATAGCAACAGCTATTAGCTATTAATTTAAGTATATTTGATTAATTTGTTTTATCTACTATTTATTTTATTTGTAACCCACATGGTTTAATGGTTACTATCTGTTGCCTTTGCATAAATTATCTGATTGGAGAGCAGATAGCATTAGCACGTAGTGTAATTTTCAATCATTCAATCTGTAATAGAAAGAAAATAGATTTTTTTTAATCTTTTTTCCATATACTTAGTTACAGTACATGGAAGATTTCTTAAACATGTATTTCTCCCATTAATGATATAAATTGATAGCATTATCTTGGCACTAGGGTCAACAGAATTCAAGAGGGGTTGGATTTGGTCTATTTGTGCCTAGGTAGAGATTCTAGGTTGATTCCTGTTTTGACTCTATCCCCAGCTTCTGCCACTCCTTCTCCTGCAATGCTTATCTAAAGTTAGCAGTATCTAAAGTTAGGCTTGAAATTTGTTTACTAACAACATTTGTTATTGCAGGCATCTTCCACACCAAGGAAGGAGGTGGAACATTTGACCACATTACATGCTTTTATTTTCTCCATGAAATCTGAAGTTCAGAGGAAGTTTGGACAAAACATTCAAGAGAAAAGTTTTCCCCTCATTTTCTCAACGTGGATTAACAGTCTTCATTTTTACTTCAAACATTGCTATTGGGAGAAGAGATCAATTGTTCATCTCTACAACATTTTTAGTCTGGGAATATTTACTATTATCTAAAAGACAATTATACATTATGCTGGTCATTTTAATGTTTTATAGATTATTGTCTGCAATCTTTTAATACAGATTCTTGACAATGCATTGATTTTACTACATTTTTAACACAACCACCTCAGTGCTTATTGATGTACGAATATGAGATTTAAAGTGGGGTAAAGTGATTGCTCTCTTAAGCCATTTCAGAGTGCAACAAATTGAAATTCATATTATGGCAGCAAACTATAAAAGAGTAATAACAACAGTGAATTGTTACAGCAGTGCTATAATAGATAATCAGCTTCAAAACGTTGTGCATTATTGTACAGGGACATGTCAAGTATTCAGGCAAGGAATTATGTGCATAGTGGCCCACCACAGTCTTTGTGGAGAACTACTTAAAGTTTCTACACCTAATTTTAGAAATTCAGATTTGACCCACAGATTTTCGATGCCTGAAAATTCAATTGCTTTGCCTGGGGATGAAGATTATCATCAGCTCCTTCCTAGTAATCCAAAACTCAAAAAAGGATCTTCTGTTCAAAGCAGTGGAAATCTGAAAGATATCACTGAAGAAGCCATAAATCTTGCTAGTGGAAAAATAAAAGAATTCTCATTTGAGAAACTGAGAAATTCTTCAAATCAGGCAAACTATAGAAAAGGAAGAAAAGTTAAGTCAGACCAATTCAGTAGAAGATCACTAGATTTTGACTTGATTAGTGGACATTTCAGCAGTGATGAAAGTTTGTCCCCTCCTAATGGTGTTCTAAATAATTGTTCCCATGAAGAAAAATGGCATGTCAGCAGCCCCTTGGTTAAGGAAAGTGGGAGTTCTGTAGTTCCTTTGCCTATAGAAACTTTTCCTGATGGCAATTTTATAACACAAATTTTGGAAAAGCACAAACTGGATGGTTCTTCCAGTGGAGATATTAAGATGTGCTTAGATATCTTGCTAAAATGCTCAGAGGACTTGAAGAAGTGTACAGATATAATAAAGCAATGCATTAAGAAGAAATCTTCAGGAAATGTCAATAGCGAAAATAATAGTGAGTCCTTGGCCAATTCTGAAATAATCTATATGAATTTAATGACAAGATTTTCTTCTTACCTTAAACAGTTGCCTTTTGAATTTAGACATCCTGGTGACATGGTAGAACTGATTAATAGTTTGTCTGCTTTGGAGCAATCTCATTTCTCCCCAATATTTGGCAATGAGCAACCACCAAGATATGAAGATGTTGTAACTTCTGCATCATCTGTGGCAAAACAGGCATTTCCCTCTAACTTAAAAAGAATTCAGGATAATAATGATACAAATTCCTCAACCAATCTTATCCAAATCCCCAATGTAGATATTTCCTCAAATGCATTGCAGAACAATATAGATTCTAGAAATGATAAACATGTACTACCTCAGTTACAATTTCTAAATCCATCAGACTGTGTTTTTCCCACTGAATCTCTACATATTGTAGAAGAATCAGATGGGAAACAAGTAAGGGGAAGTGCATCAAGTGTTCAGAGTAGAACAACAAGGAGAGATTCAGAGAGCAGCCAGGAGCGAGCTGAATGGCTAAATCCTTCTTTAGAACTCTCTAAAACTTCACATACTGTTGCACAGCCTCTATCAAAGGGCGACCTCTCCATTTCAGCAGATTCCATTGATCAAACCTTTAACTATAATGTTCAGGTCTCTAAAGAAGAGCTTAGAAAAAACAATCAAGAAGAGATAGATAAACTTTTGTTGGATTTGAAGAATTTTTCACAAAAAATGGAAATTACACTGAGAGAAACTACTGTGGAGCAGAGTGATTCTAGATATTTGAAAAGTAGTGGTTTAACCAGTGAAGACAAAGGCAAAGATTGTGTTCCTGAAGACAAAAGCATGCCTTCTTCCTTATCAAAACTTGTAGAAATCAATGGTCATAAAATGGAGGAAGATGACAAAACTCTTTTACTGCGTATTTTGGAGAGTATTGAAGACTTCGCCCAAGAACTAGTAGAATTCCAATTGGGCAAAGGAAGCTTATCAAAAGAGAAAGAAGTGATGCATATTCTTCAGGAAACTTTAGCCACGCCTTCCATCACAGTTGACAAGCAGAGCTACATAGATACAGTGAAGAAAAAATCTGTCTCACCATTAATTCAACAGATGCCAGAGGTTATCAAGGTAAGATTACGTGATTTTTTTTCCCACTTAACAGTTGAGCCCATTCATATAAAAATAGTGCTCTATGGAAATACTGTAACATAGAAAATTATGTACATGTCATTGAATTTTTCACTCTTTATAGTAGATTTATAGTTCCTGATGCACAATATAAAAATGGCTTGTGTATGAAAACCACCCAGAATTCATTGGAGTTGAGAGGACAATAAATTTAAAAATAAAATAAAAGCACAGGTAAACCTGCTGTTAGCGATTTGAATGACACTTTAAGAATAAAAGTGCTTATATTCATTTCACTTCCATTTTTACATAATGGTTGGTGAAATAATTATTAATTATCCCATTTTCAATCCAAGTTTTTTAAAAAAGGGTTCCTGCCATTTTTAAATGATAATTGTTCCAAGATGCCTGTTTTTCATGAGAACTGAAATCAGTTTTAATACTTTCCCCCAAAGGCCCAAATATGTCTGTCTATAGCAATAGCAATAGCACTTAGACTTATATACCGCTTCATAGTGCTTTACAGCCCTCTCTAAGCGGTTTACAGAGTTCAGCGTATTGCCCCCAACAATCTGGGTCCTCATTTTACCGACCTCAGAAGGATGGAAGGCTGAGTCAACCTTGAGCCTGGTGAGATTTGAACAGCTGAACTGCTGAACTAGCAGTCAGCTGAAGTAGCCTGCAGTGCTGCACTCTAACCACTGCGCCACCTCGGCTCAGGTGGCTCACTATCCCTCCAATAGGTCTGTTAAATCAAGATTTCATTTATATTTAGAATATCAAGGATGACAATTTGCATAATCAGGTCTTTTTTGTTCCTACATGGAATTAAATACATTCTCTAGGTTTCAAGTACTGTACCAATTTTGGTAGCTCCATTCTTGATCTAATTTAAAAAGCACACTTTTAAAAAAGCTCTGATCCTAGGAAAGAGGTCTACTTTAAAGTGTTGTCTTATTTCCAAACATGTAAGGAAAATGTTTAACAGCATGATAGTTACCATATAATAATTATAAGTCTGTTGGACAGAAAGTAGCTGTATTTTTTTACCACATGAAAAATAAAAACTAAAATAGACTTCAACCTTTTTAATATTATATTCTAATCAGAAAAATCTGTGCTCTTATGGTGGCATCTATAGATTATGGTTTTGATTTCAGTTGAGACTGATAGCTAAATTTGCACCTAAAATTTCACCATGGAATATCATAAAATATGTATCTTGGAAGGTGATATATTTAGCTACCTCTGCAATAAGTCTAACTTTAGCACCACTGCTAGTAGTGTGGTGGATGCCTCCCTTCCCACAATACCTCTGCTCTGTCACCAGCCAAGGACAGATTGTCTCACTGTCATGTAGCCAGCAGGGACAGATTCTGGTGTAGATTATACTTCTTGATAAATAATTGGTAAAAGGCATCCAGAGATCTTTGTGCTCAGGGATTCTTCGAATATCAAAAAAGAGAGTCCTCTGGCCTTGGGATGAGATATAGGCAATTTTTTCTGAGAATAAAAAGACAAGGTATGTTTCACTTAGAATTTCTTGAACCCCTGCCCCCTCTCACACAAACAAATCAAGAAAGTAGTTGAAGTGGTACCTCAAAAGGACTTTACATCTTTGCCGGGAAGAACAATTTTCTGAGAAAGTAACAAAAATGATGATCAAGGATAGATCTCTGCGAAGGGACCCTGATTTACGAGGAGAGTTAGCTTTCCTTGCAAAAGGCTGTGATTTTGTTCTTCCATCCCGTTTCAAGAAGAGGTTGAAGTCATTCCAGCAAGCCCAGGTTTGAGAGTGCTTTACTTTTCCTTCTTATTTGTTAGCTCTGTTTTAGATCAGTAGTTGGAATGGTTTCTTCGCTTAGGCTTCTCTATTTTCAGAAGGTTATTTGCACCAGATACCTATGGGTTTAAAAATAGGTCTTCCAAGCTTAGTACATAAATACCTTGTTGGTAAATAAAAGGAAACCGGTATTTTTCCTTTTGGTATTTTCTCCTTGAAGGGGAAAATGTTAAAATAAATAAATATTATTAGTAGAACATGGTAACAAATTGACTTCTGTTTGTTTTTAAAGAAATAGTCCTGAGCATTTCCATGTATTGTGTATGTTACCAGCAATGTGTGACAAACTGGCACTGTAGAATGTCTAAGAAATCTATTAAATGTGTGACATTTTTAGGCAAAGTATGAAATATCTGTATTATTTTAATATGCTACATACTTTCCCTAGGCATTATATATAATACCTAAGCAGTGTGCAGAACGATAAGAACTATTTAGGCCAAGTATGAAAAGAGAGTAATGAAAAGGGTTAGAGTTAAGGTTAGGGTTAGGACCCTAACTCTAACCCTTTATGGAAAAGATATATATGAAAATGAAAGAAAAAATAGAAAATAAAATATAGGACTTTCTTATTGAAAAATATAAGAGAAGAAAAAAAACAGTGTTGACCTACTTGTTGCAACAAGGAAGGCTAGAATTGCATTTTCGCAGGAGTCTTTCATACTTTGCCGGATTGCCTTTTGCCATTGCATAGAATGCCTAACAAATGTGTAAAATATTAAGTATTTCACACTTTGACATCTCATTTCTGGCACTCTATAGATTTCTATAAAATGCCTTATTTCACACATTGATAATAACATATACATTTTGTACCACATTTCAAATGTATGGGGAAACCAACACTGACTATTAAAAGTAAGGTGGCTAAGGAGATTGAAGTTGTTCCCAAATAATATTCAATTTAAAAAACTGAAAAGATTTAATAAACAATATAAAAATGCTTCAAAATAAATGTCAAAGAAAACTAGCCCCTTGCACTACCCCTTATGTGGAAAAGTAAAGGAAACAAGGGCATGGACATAAAGACATAAGTAGCAGGGAGATGTAATGAGGAAGAAGTACTTCTGATAGCAAAATACATTTATGAATGTATTGGTAAGATTCAGTGGCTGTTTTTTTAGTTACATTGTTGGAATTTAGAAGCTTGACTTCTGTCCTGCAGAGCTTTGGTTAGATCAGTGGTTCTCAACCTTCCTAATGCCTCGCCCCACCCCCGCACACCCACCGAGACCCACCCTGCCGCCTTGACCCCCACCCCGCCGCCGCCATTTGGGTTCTTTTACCCTCTGCGCATGCGCAAAGCATTCTGCGCGTGCGCAGAGGGTAAAAGAACCCAAATGACAGTATCCGGGTGAAGTCTCCCGATCCCTGTGAAAGGGTCATTGGACCCCCAAAGGGGTCGCAACCCACAGGTTGAGAACCGCTGGGTTAGATGTTTCTTTAAGAAGTTTTTAAAAATGTACAATAGTAGTACAATAAATGCAGCGTTTACAAGAAGTTGCAGTATATACAGCTCAAGTATTTAATCATACTGTATAGGATGAATTGTCTATTTATACCTAGAATTTCAAAATGTTTTAATATTGTTGTACTTTTCTGAGAGATAAGACTACTGTATACATACAGCTTGTTGTTGTTGTTTTTACCATAACTTTGTTTTGTTCATTGGAAAGACTATTTTTGTACATTCTTTGTTCAATTTTTATTGCATAAAATAGTAATTTTGTTTATTAACATTTAGGTCCAAAATAAGCAAGAGAAAAAACCGGTGACACCATCTCTAACTCCTGCAAATTCAACAATCTCCCCACAGTCTCTACTGTCTACAAATAAAGAAACTGTTGGTGCTCCCTTGTCCATAAACATTCCAACTTTCTATTTTCCCTATGGACTTCCGAATATCTGCAATAATCATGACGAAATTATTATCAAAGTTGAAGCAGCCTTTTCAGAGTTTGAAGATAACAAAGTTCCCTATAATGAAATGGGGAAAATTATAAAAGTAAGCATAATTATCTTGAGAATTTATGGATTATTCAAAGCTGGAATCTCTTTTATAATATAGGTAAAAATAATTTATTAAAGAAAAGGAAGCTTTTGGATGAAGCATATTTTAATTTTGTGTTTATGGCATGAAGCCAGAATTATGACATAAACTCACATCAGAACAAGAAGTGTTGATCATTGAGCAAACACTAGAAGGTCCTTTGTTTTAGACTAAGAAAAATCTGAACATCATAGGTTTAGGTTAGAACTGGCGAATGATTAGGGAAGCAGTATCTTCTAGATGAAACCAGAAGGTACTTTTAGGTGGTAGCATAGTAAAAGAACCTATACATTCTGGTGGGCAAGAAACAACAGGATAACATCCCTAGATTTATCATCTTCACCATAGGTAAAGATTTCTAAATGAATTTTTAATAGAATTTTCATTAAAAGTTTAAATAATAATTCATATAATAAAACCATAATTTAAACAATAAGTCTGTGAGATTCAACTCAACCATATAATGCACTGCATATAATTTGCCTGGGTTTTATTTTCCAACACATTTTAATAAAATGGCTTGAGAAAAATGTCTTTTCTTGGATATTAACAGTATTTTGTTTTATGCTTTTTACAGATATGTGGCTGTCCCCTATACTGGAAAGCTCCCATGTTTAATGCATCTGGAGGAGAGCAGACAGGATTTGTATCTGTACATTCATTTGTGGCCATGTGGAGAAAGTGAGCACAGTGTAAAAATATTCTCTTAAAACAGGGATCTCCAACTTATTTGTGCGCTAGGTATTTATAATTTTGAAGGCATGTCCAGGGTACTACTGCTAGTTGCCATGATAATATATGCAATTAGAATGCTCCTTTTCTGTATGTATTTATGAGTGTATGAAATTCTTTCTTTCTACTTCCTTGTCTGTTTTATCTGGCTTTTGTTTAAAAGGATTCCCTAACCTACCCTGATGAGGTTTCCTAAACCATCCCTCACCTATTCCAGCCTTTATGCTGAGATTCTTTCACTTTCCCTGTTGGGATCTTCAGTCTTTCCTCTTCAATCCTCCTGCTGGGATTCTGCATTTCAGCCCTGCTTTCCCCAACTCTCCCAACAACCTTCTCCAACCCAGCCACTCCCTCTCCCAGACCTACATTCCTTTCACCCACCACCTACCTTACTATGCTTTCAACCAGTGGTGAAATCCAATTTTTTTAACTACCAGTTCTGTGGGTGTGGCTTGGTGGGCGTGGTGTGGCTTGGTGGGCGTGGCTTGGTGGGCGTGGCAGGGGCAGGATACTGTAAAATCTCCATTCCCACCTCACTCCAGGGAAAGGATACTGCAAAATCTCCATTCCTACCCCACTCCAGGGGAAGGATACTGCAAAATCCCCATTCCCTCCCCAGTCCTGGGGGAAGGATATGGTAAAATCGCCATTCCAACCCCACTCTGGGGCCACCCAGAGCTGGTATTTGCCGATTTTCTGAACTATTCAAAATTTCTGCTACCGGTTCTCCAGAACCAGTCAGAACCTGCTGGATTTCACCCCTGCTTTCAACATCTACTTCCCATGGGTTTCTAATCTCATTGTTTTTTTCTCTGCCTGGGAAAACAGCAGTGTTTTCCAGCACTGTCTTCTTCAAGGGCAACTCCATGCTGCTTGAAAGTGGTTTAAGATCAACAGGTACCCCTTTTACATCCATTGATTTTATATTGCTAAATCCCTGTAGAAGAAAATACTGTATAATTCAGTGAGGACTTTGCTGCAAACCTTTGCACATTTCAGAGGGGAAAATGTCCTTTATTCCCACTTCACAAATTAAGGGGAAGAGGTTTGGTCTAGTCGTGGTTAATGTACTAGCCTAGAAAGCGGGAGATTGTGAATTCATGTCCCACCTTAGTAATGAAAGCCAGCCAGGTGATTTTGGACCAGTCACTCTCTGTCAGCTCAACTCATCTCACAGGGTTGTTTCTGTAAGGAAAAAAGGAGGAGGAAGATGTGTTGGACATGTTTGCTGCCTTGGATTATTTGTATATACAATAAGGGTAGGATGCAAGTAAATAAATAAAATTGCTATCTCCGTTCTGGATTAACATTATGACATCTGTTTTCTGTATGCAAAGCAAATCTGGGTGGCTGTTAAAAGAAGAAGCTGTAATATTAGTAAATGAGAGATGGTTCTGAAATATTGAGATGAAAGTTCCCACCAGTGGGAGAACAAAATGTTTGTAACATCTGTAAAGTGTACACTGCAAAAGAAGATACCAGTTTTCTTCTAGTTCAGATAAAGCAGCATGAAATTAGAGGAGAGAAAAGGACTGAGCTATCGAACATAGAAAGCTATGTTTTTGTTCCCTGGAGATATTACTTGATCTATCTAGGGCCGTGATGGCGAACCTATGGCACGCGTGCCACAGGCGGCACGCAGAGCCATACCTGGGGGCATGTGAGGCGTTGCCCTATATCAGCTCCAGTGCGCATGTGCGCACTGGCCAGCTGATTTTTGGCCTTCCGGAGGGTGGGAGAAAGGCCGTTTCCCCCCTCCCCTGGTTTCAGGAAAGCCTCCGAAGCCTGTGGATGGCAAAAAGCAGCCCAACGGGCCTACCGGAAGTCCGGAGGCTTCAGTGAGGCCTGCACACATGCGTGGGGGGAACATGGGGGGGTTGTGCACACATGCGCAGGGGAGAGGGCATTGCATTATGGGTGTGGGCACACATGCGCGCGCCCTTTTGGCACCCGAGCAAAAAAAGGTTCACCATCACTGATCTAGGGCATGTAGAGCAAAGAAAACTGATTTCACTTTTTAAAGTGAATCAGATTTTAACATGTCAGAAATCATAACTGTTTACAGGTAGTCTTCATTTAGCAACTGCCTTGGACACAACCATTCACAGTTTTTGGTAGATGATTTATCCTTCCATAGCAGAAAATTCCTACATGGTTTTTTTAACTTATTGTTTTGATGACTGTTCCAGTGTTTTCAAGATTTTTTTAGCGATTTTAGTTAGTGTTATAATTTATCATTTTTAAGTTGTTTGATTATATATTGCATTGACAAATCCAATTTTAAAGGTCAGCATATCAATTTCTGAATCAAAGAAATGTATATTATTAGACATTTTAAGACAAAATTATACATTTTGATTCCCAAGATCTTGTGTTAATTTATGTACTTTCTAATAAATCTTGGTACAATTGTAAGTACTTCAATAGAAGAGAATATATGTATCACAGAGTTGAACTGTGGAGTTGTTTGTGCTCTTCAACCTTATTTGTTTGCAGGCATTTCATTATCCAATTATGTAAAAATACCAGTGCTAGGGAGTGTGGAGTTTGCTCCCTGTTTATATATATCGTAGCTTGCCCTGCCACTGTTCATGGGGGGGGGGTGTTTTTTCCTTAGGTAGTCCTTGATTAAGGTATTGTTTTCTGCTTGATTGTCTGATGTTAAAGTTTCTTTGTTTCCTTTTTATTGCATCTTTTGAATGTTTACAAACCATTTACACACATCTTTGTTTACATACCACTTAAACACCATTCAAAAAGATTCCACATAAAGCACTAGCCCTCAATTGGCATTATGTCAATAGAAGTTGCTCTATTCTTTTTAATTTTTTCCCATGAGATTGAATGTGTGTGTGTATGTGGGTCCTGAATTACATAACTTGTGAAACAATTAACAATTCCCCCACCTGTGGCAGCTTTTTATTGAATCAAGAAAGGAAGGAAAAAAGGTAGACTACATACTGTACATATTCACATTTTGTAGGGAGTTAGGAAGATGATGGAGATAGGCCAGATCTGTTACCAAAGCAACAGGGGGAAAACATGGCTTAAGTCCAAAATAAGAAGAAGGCATGTTCAAAAGACTCAGGTAGAAGATTTTCTAATTCACAATAGTATTTGGGGAAAAGTACAGTCAGGCTTGCAAGATTCTGTTTTTATAGCCAATATTAATAAGAGTAGTTTCAACTTTGTGTCGAGTTGATTTTTTGGTTTGGTCTAAACAGTGGGGCTGACATAGCACTTTAGCAATAGCAATAGCACTTTTCTTATATACCGCTTCATAGTGCTTTCCAGCCCTCTCTAAGCGGTTTACAGAGTTCAGCATATTGCCCCCAACAATCTGGGTCCTCATTTTACCCACCTCAGAAGGATGGAAGGCTGAGTCAACCTTGAGCCTGGTGAGATTTGAACAGCTGAACTGTTGAACTAGAGTCAGCCTGCAATGGCTGCATTTAACCACTGCACCACTTCAGCTCCTAATAATACGTGCATACATGCACATAGAAATATATAGATATAGCTAGATTTATACTTTATTATGGCCTTAGTTATTCATGTAATTTTTCTTATTATTATTGCCATATATGAAATAACAACAGTAACCCTGCACTTAAAGGCAGAGGTTTCTGAATGTAACATGTAGCTTTGGCTCTATATTATAGATGCCAGGTTATAGCAGCCTTGCTCAGTTTGAGAGCCTTCTGGATTTATAGACTTTAGGTTCTAGAATTCCCCAAATCTGTCCATGTTTGAAAAGTGCCAAGATTGGGTAATGCTGAATGAAGCTGAAACCATATAATGTTTTTCCTTCTTTGGATTGACCGGAATGTTCTAATACAGTTTACTTCTTCTTTGTAGGATTCTACACAACTGTCATGATGATGCATCAAAATTCATTTGCCTTTTAGCAAAACCTAACTGTAACTATCTGGAACTAGAAGATTTCATCCCAATACTGCAGGTATGTTTGACCAGTCCTTTAAATTCCAGCCTAGAGCTTCCTACCAATTACTGAGATAGCTCCCCTTCACCGGATGAATTCAGCTGAAGGCAGGATACAGTGTCCATGATTCTTCACATTTGGATTCTGCAGGGAATTGTGTTTGATAGCCTGTTTGGGTCCTTCCAGTGTCAAGATTTTATGATTCAGTGGTGTGACAAAAAAATTAGGGAAAGTCCAACATCCCTTCTTTACTTGTTTCTTCATAGTTAGATCAAGTTAGCATAGCTTATCATGTGGTAAATGTTTATTTTACTTTCCCCTTGTTTCCCTTTAGGTACTATTCTAGTTAATGGTTATGATGTGGTTTTTTTTTGTATTTAATAATTCTGGTGTATTTCAGGATATAGTTGAAACTCATCCAGGACTGACATTTCTAAAGGATGCCCCAGAATTTCATTCCCGCTACATTACTACGGTATGTTGGCTACATTATTAGTTTCATTATTCGTAGTGAGATTGAAACATGACCAGTGTCAGAAGTAAGACAAATTCAGGTTCGCTATTTGGCATTGATTCGTTTCAACTATTTAATTCTTCCTTATTTTTCACATCTGGTTTGCCATTTTTTTACACACTTTGCTCAGTTCTTCACAATTATAATCAATTCATAAAATAGTTCTTTGTGGCTGCATATCCATATAGTTTTTTTTGCAACATTATAGAAATAGTTTATCATGTTTTCCTTTCCAATCTACCGTATGTGCCGGCGTATAAGACGACTGGGCGTATAAGACGACCCCCAACTTTTCCATTTAAAATATAGACTTTGGGATATACTTGCCGTATAAGACTACCCCTCCTACCATCTTTCTTTTGCTTTCTGTCTTTCTTCCTTCCTAACATTCTTTCTTTCTTTCTTTCTTTCTTTCTTTCTTTCTTTCTTTCTTTCTTTCTTTCTGTCTTCCTTCCTTCCTTCCTTCCTTCCTTCCTTCCTTCCTTCCTTCTTTCTGTCTGTCTGTCTGTCTGTCTGTCTGTCTGTCTGTCTTCCTTCCTTCCTAACTTCTTTCTTTCTTTCTTTCTTTCTTTCTTTCTTTCTTTCTTTCTTTCTTTCTTTCTTTCTTTCTTTCTTTCTGTCTTTCTGTCTTTCTGTCTTTCTGTCTTTCTGTCTTTCTGTCTTCCTTCCCTCCTAACTTCTTTCTTTCTTTCTTTCTTTCTTTCTTTCTTTCTTTCTTTCTTTCTTTCTTTCTTTCTTTCTCTTTCTCTTTCTCTTTCTCTTTCTCTTTCTCTCTCTCTCTCTCTCTCTCTCTCTCTCTCTCTCTCTCTCTCTCTCTCTCTCTCTCTCTCTCTCTCTCTCTCTCTCTTTCTTTCTTTCTTTCTTTCTTTCTCCCTGCAAACCAATCCCCACCTTTCTGGCTCCTTTCTCCCTCGCCCAGCCCTCTTCCAAGACGCCAAGTGGAAGCAAGGTAGGTGGGTGGGTTGCTCCCCTCCCCTCCCCTCGGAGGAAGAAGGAGCCTCTGTCGCCGTCTCCCACGGGACTCCAGCCACCCGACTGAGTCCCCGACCGCGGCGCCGGCAGGGTTAACGCGCATGGGAGGGAAGGTGAGCGCGCTACCGCCACCGCTGAAACTTCCAAGCCGGGGGGAGGTTAAAAACAGCCGCGGCTGCATCCCTGCCATTCACCAGCCAAGCGGCCGAAGGAGCCCCGGAGCCCCGACGCTGCCCTCCGTCTCAGTCTCCTGCCGCCACCGCCAGCTGCAGCCTTCCCAGCAGGTGGGCGGGTGCGCCCACCTGCTGGGAAGGCTGCAGCTGGCGGTGGCAGCAGGAGACCGAGACGGAGGGCAGTGACTGGGCTCCGGGGCTCCTTCGGCCGTTTGGCTGGAGAATAGTAGGGATGCAGTCGCGGCCGTTTTTGACCTCCCCCCGGCTTGGAAGTTTCAGTACCCGGCGTATAAGACGACCCCCGACTTTTGCGAAGATTTTCAAGGGGTAAAAAGTCGTCTTATATGCCGATACATACGGTACTTATGAAAGGAATTTAGTGCAATTGAATGCAATTAATATAGCCGTGTTTCTCAGCCTTGGCAATTTTAAAGATATGTGGACTTCAACTCCCAGAATTCCCTAGCCAGTGCTCAAATGGCCAGTTCTTATCTTTAAAGCTCTGATATCACTAAACCTATATAACACTGTCACTGTGATTGGATCAGGCCTAGTAGGGAATTTGCTGGGACTGTATTTGAAAGTTTTATTCCCACAGGACTTCATAGTAATATAAATTCTGATTAATGGTTTGATATGGAATCAGTTAAGTCAGAAAGGTTGTGGATTTCCCTTCACTGGGTGCATTCAGATGAAGGATAGACAGCCACCTGTTATAGCTATATTAATTTGGATTCCTAAATTGATCAAAGGATTGGACAGGGCTGTCATAGAGAAAATGGGGGGGGATTTATTCTTTAGAGTACCTGAGAGCAGAACAAGAAGCACTGGGTAGAAGTGCATTAGAAGGAGATCCAACCTGGAAATAAGGAGTAATTTCCTGACAGTGCGAATGATTAATTGATGGAACAGCTTGACTGCCAGAATTGTGGGTGCTCCATTGTTGGATGTTTTCAAGAAAAGATTGAACAACCATTTGTCTGGGATGGTATAAGGGCTTCTGCCTTGGACAGCAGGTTGGATTAAAAGATCTCCAAGGTCTCTTCCAGCCCTATGATTCTATGACTTGATGGCCCTTTCCAACTTTATGAGTCTACTGTTTTTTTCTGGTTAACAAACTCAAAAAAGAACATAGATCTATACAACTGTCATGATGGTGCATTTTATCTTTAATTTGCCAGTGGTTTTGAGTTGTATATTTAATCTTTTTCCAGGTTATTCAAAGAATATTTTACATAGTGAATAGATCATGGTCTGGAAAAATATCGTTAATAGAGCTGAGGAAAAGCAACTTTCTGCAAGTATGTTAATTTTTTGCATCCATATGAACAATATGTATCATAAAATATTTTTTATCCCCACAAAATATTCAGTGTACTTT
This sequence comes from Diadophis punctatus similis, assembly GCA_023053685.1. Lineage (NCBI taxonomy): Eukaryota > Metazoa > Chordata > Lepidosauria > Squamata > Dipsadidae > Diadophis > Diadophis punctatus. The sequence continues at coordinate 5,264,832 of JALIGW010000033.1, forward strand.
GCAATTCAGTTGAATTAGCAATAAAAATGTTATGCATTCTGAAAAGATAGGCTTATTTTAAATATGAGGGAAATACTAGAGGTATGTATCTAACTAGACATACTAGATAGGAAAATTCTAGTAATCTGTTACTGATTACTAGAATTCTTCTGTCTAGTACTGACACAATCAAGTAAAAATGTAGGCTTTTGTTAAATATACCAGGTTTCTGGTACTTTCCTAGCATCTTTTTATGTAGAATTAATCCATTCTCATCTTTTCAGACTCTAGCCCTCTTAGAAGAAGAGGAAGACATTAATCAAATCACTGATTATTTTTCCTATGAGCATTTCTATGTTATTTACTGTAAATTCTGGGAATTGGACACTGATCATGATCTCTATATCAATCAGAGTGATTTGGCTAGATACAATGATCAAGGTAAGGAAATTCAAATGCAAAAGAACATGTTATTATAAATATACTATGCTTTTGTCCAAGTGTGCATGTGTGCGCGCGTGCATGTTTAGATAGACATACAATCCTTATGGGAATTCATTATCAAACAACTAACTATGTCCATTTTTTACTCCTTTTCCTATATAGCTTCCTATTTTTTTTTAGTCATTAACTGCCATTCAGAACTGGCTTATAGGAAAACAGTCATTATTATTATTGGTATATGGATTGTCACTGCTGAAGTATATAAAGGATAGCTCAAAGCAAATTGTTAAACAAAATTATGTGTTTGCCATAACATTGGGAAGGAAGATAGGTGAAAATGAAAATAATCATAAACGGAAACTAAATCCAAACTTCTTCATTATTCTCAAATCCTGTAATAATGCTAATTTTTACCTGGAAATTTTGATTTTATTCTACAGTTAATGGAAGCATGCAAATGTTCAAAATGTTAATATTTGATTGAACATCTCAAATTCGTGACATATTGTATGGATTTATCCTAATGGCTCTTCTACATATTAAAAAGAATTCTTGCATTAAAAGATTGAAACAATGATTGAAAGGAATTCAAACCTAAAATAATCATAATAAATTGATGTGTGGTAAAGACATACCAATATATGTAATATACAGGTAGTTCTCAAGATATAACAAGTCATTTAACAACTGTTCGAAGTTATGACAGACTCTCCCAAAAGTTACATACAACTCTGTTTCAAACTTACAATGGCTGCAGCATCCCCGGGTCATTCGCCCTCACAGAGACACTGCAGTGCCTGCCTGCATCTCTCCCGCAACATCCCGCCATGATAGTACCCCACAGCACCTGCATCTGCTCCCCGTACCTCCTTGAAGCAGCCATCATTTTCAGCGCTCAAATAATTCCTCATGCAAATGGAAGCTGGTTTCAGGGCTTTCTGCCCCAGTCAGTTGGATGTCAGGAGATTGCAAACCTCTCCTGGCTTCCTCAAAGGCTAACAAGAGCCAGGAGAGGTTTGCAGTTATTTGACAGCCAGCTGATTGGGACAGAGGCCCAGCTCACAACTCGGCTTCATCAGTCAAGAATCTGTGTCCTCGAAGGAGCCCTGCCCCGGAGATTGTTGGGTGTGAGACGCTCCTTCTGAAGTTGGACTTAGGGGTTCAGGTGGGCCTTTTGCTAACGTACCTGCCTCCTAGCTGCGTTGCAAAGGCCCTGCCTGTTCTGCTTGAGGTGGTTGCAGGGCTGGCGATTGAGTTCCCCAGGTTGATGGTGCTGGGGGACTTTAATCTGCCATCGCCCGGCGAAGCTTCGGGGGCAGTCCAGGAGTTCATGGCTTCCATGACAACCATGGACCTGACCCAAGTAGTTCAGGGTCCGACTCATGAGGGTGGTCACACGCTTGACCTTGTGTTTCTCTCGGGGCAGTGGAGAGATGATCTGAGGCTGAGGGGTTTAGTCACAGTACCCTTGTCGTGGTCAGATCATTTCCTTCTGAGGTTGGATTTCATGGCACCACGCCTCCACCGCAAGGAGGCGGGACCGATTAAGTGGTTCCGCCCCAGGCGCCTAATGGAACCCGAGGGATTCCAGAGGGAACTTGGGGAAATACCTGAATCCCTGGTACACAGTTCATCCGAGTCTCTGGTTGCGGCCTGGAATCAGGCAGCAGCGGGGGCTTTGGATCGGATTGTGCCTTTGCGACCTCTCCGTGGAAGCGGATCCAGGAGGGCTCCTTGGTTTACCGAGGAACTCCGGGAGATGAAGCGCCACAAGAGACGCCTAGAGCGACGATGGAGATCTAGTAAAGCTGAGTCTGATCGGATACTTTTAAGAACTTTCATTAAGTCTTACTTAGTGGCGATATGGGCGGCAAAATGTTCACATTTTTCTGCTCTTATTGCATCCACTGACTCACGCCCAGCCGCCCTGTTTAGGGTGACCCGCACCCTTCTTGCTGTTGTGACCCAGCACCGCAACCCCCAGAAACACACACACCCAACCGTTTGTTATTCAAACAAAAAGGGTCCTTTTACTAATGAGGTTTCTTAGTAAAAGCTCAGGGGTTTTAAAAGTCCATAAACAACACAATAGTAAAGTCTCGGGGAATAATGTTCCTTTGGTTCTTTGAGGATTAAATATCAAACGTTCAAATGTTCAAAACAATACTCAGTAAGTCTCTTCTTATCTTACAAGTTGTCTGGCTTCCCGGAATAAGCCTTTCCGAAGCTGCTTTCTCCAAATACAAGATTTCCGAGCTGGACTCCAGATGCAAACAAAACTATGAATGTGCTGCAGATCATTGACGCGTTGTTCTCAGCACTGAGTGCTGATTGCGCCGGCCTAATATAGGCACTGAAGGGCGTGGCCCAATTAGCCCTCAGTGCTACCTCCGAGTAGACCTATGCTTACTCAGCCAGTCCTGTCTTCTGGCTGCTCTACGAGCTCTAGCATCCAGCAGAGGTTCTTCATCTCCTGATGATTCACTCTGCTGCACAGGTGCAGAAGGTCCTGGGGGATCGTCCTGCTCTGGCACCGAGTCTTCATCACTAGCCGTCTCCGGTGCCAGGCACATGGGCTGGTACTGCTGCACCATGAGCGGCTCCACGTCCTCCGGATCCTCCATCCTCTGCACTGGATGCAGCCAAGGCACAACACTTGCTAAGGAGGAAGGCAAAGATCCCTTGCAGGGTAGAGCTGAGGAATTTTCTCGGTTTCTGGCGGATAAAGTCACTCAGATTCGGACAGACCTGGACTCCGATTGGGCAGTACAGGCTGAGATGACTGGGGCAGGTCTTAGTCCGGTTATATGGGATAGGTTCGAACCGGTGACTCCTGAGGATGTAGACAAGGCCATAGGAGCGATGAACTCTGCCACTTGTTTATTGGACCGTGCCCTTCCTGGCTGGTTTCGGCCACCAGGGAGGTTTCACGCGGCTGGCTCCAGGCGTTGGTCAACGCTTCTCTGAGAGAGGGGTCCATCCCGCGGCCCTTAAAAGCTGCGGTGGTGAGACCCCTCCTCAAGAAGCCTTCCCTGGACCCGGCGGATTTAAAGAACTTCCGTCCAGTCTCCAACCTTCCCTTCGCGGGGAAGGTTGTTGAGAAAGTGGTGGCGCTCCAGCTCCTACAGCTGTTGGATGACACTGATTTTCTGGATCCCTTTCAATCAGGTTTCAGGCGTGGCTACAGTACGGAAACGGCTTTGGTCACCCTGATGGATGATCTCTGGCGAGCCCGGGATGGGGGTTATTCCTCTATCCTGGTGCTACTTGACCTCTCAGCGGCTTTCGATACCATTGACCATGGTATCCTTCTGTGTCGTCTCGGAGAGGTGGGGGTGGGCGGCACTGTTTTGCAGTGGTTCTCCTCCTTCCTCTTTGACAGGATGCAGTCTGTGTTGACGGGGGCAGAGGTCGAACCCTAGGCCCCTACTATGTGGGGTGCAGCAGGGCTCGGTCCTCTCGCCCATCCTGTTTAACATTTACATGAAGCCGCTGGGTGAGATCATCCGACGACACGGGGTGAGGTATCAGCAGTATGCTGACGATACCCAGTTGTACATCTCCACCCCGTCTCAATTCAGGGAAGCCGTGGACGTAATGGGCCACTGCCTGGACGATGTTAGGGTCTGGATGGGGATGAACTGGCTAAAACTTAACCCTGACAAGACTGAGTGGTTGTGGATACTGCCTCCTAAGGACCTGACCAATTGTCCCTCCTTGGTTCTTGGGGGGGAGAAATTAGCTCCCTCGGAACGGGTCCGCAATTTGGGTGTCCTCCTAGACCCACAGCTAAAATTGGAGCAACATCTTTCAGCTGTGGCTAGGGGGACCTTTGCACAGGTACGTCTTGTGCACCAATTGCGGCCCTACTTGGAGAAGGAGGCACTTCTCACAGTCACTCACGCCCTTATCACCTCACGGCTGGATTACTGCAATGCGCTCTACATGGGGCTACCCTTGAAGAGTGTCCGGTGACTGCAATTGGTGCAAAATGCAGCTGCGCGAGCTGTGGTGGGTGTACCCAGATACACCCACGTAACACCGACCCTCCGCCAGCTGCATTGGCTGCCCATTAGTCTCCGGATCCAATTTAAGGTGTTGGTTTTAACCTTTAAAGCCCTACATGGCTCAGGGCCAGGTTACCTTCGGGACCGCATCCTGCCACATACCTCCCTACGACCGGTTAGGGCCCACAGAGTTGTCCTCCTCCAGGTCCCATTAACCAAGCAATGTCGGTTGGCAGGGCCGAGGGGGAGGGCCTTCTCTGTGGGAGATCCCTCCCTGTGGAACCAGCTTCCCCTGGAGATCAGGACCATTCCCACCATGCTGGCCTTCCGGAAAGCAATAAAAACTTGGCTCTTCCGGCAGGCGGGGTGAAAGTGAGACCAAGTAGACTAGATATAGGTCTCTCCCCTTGATTGTGAACGTGAGATACTTTTTTAATTTTTGTATTTTTTAATTTTTGTACCTTATTTTATGTAATGGATTTTGATATGTTGTGAGCCGCCCAGAGTCCTCCGGGAGTTGGGTGGCATAGAAATCCATTTAAATAAATAAATAAAATAAAATAAAATAAAATAAAGCACAGAAGCTTGTTTGGAAGCCTCTCCAGCATTGGATCATGGCATTGGACCCAGCTGAGTGGAGGGCCTCCCTCTGAGGTACCCCATGCTCGCTTAATGACATGTGCATTCATTTAACAGTAGCATCAGAGAAAGTAAGTTGTTAAGCTAGACTGTCTCACTTAATGGTTGTCACCACTTGCAACCATAATTGACAGGCTCCATTTTTGTCATAGCTTGAGGACTGCCTGTATCTAGGAAAATGCATAATGATAATGCTCATGTTGAACTTTGCATACAATTGGATGTTGTTGTATGCATGTACTAGTCTTCATACATCTTATTTTTATGAATGAGATAAGCATTCATAACTACGGTATTTGTCAGGCTCTAGTTAATTCAAACAGTAATCTGTTTCTCAAGCAGAGCCTTCTAAACAAAATTTATTGAAGTGAATCAGCGGAACTATTTTTCATAGGAATCTGTTTTCTAAGACCTTTGGGTGGTGCTTTTGTAATGCCTTTCCAATGGCTTTTCTGTGGTCTAGCAAGGAGTCAGGTCCTTTTATCAATAAAATATGAGCTTTTGATAGGTAACTTTTTTATATAGCTATCTCTCGATCAGCCTACAAATTACCCCTCACACTTTTGTTTTTTTAATCTACAGCTTTGTCAAGCAGAATTATAGAAAGAATATTCACTGGAGCTGTTCTTAGGTAAGTAGTAAAGTAGTTCCCTAAATTAGAGAACAGTTGGTGGTGAAGGCCTTTCAAAAAGGGGAGAAAACTATGGTAGAGTAGTATCTGTAACCATGACCCCCGCATAACCCTAAGCAATTTAACCCAAAATTCAAAATTCTATTCTTTGAAATGTTACCATTCAATTCACATTCCTGGTTGTGAAAAGGCATTGATGCCTCATCAGAAGAAGATTCTTCAAAGGCAGTCCTCACAATTATTGCACTAAAAGTCAACCCAGAATCCTGATTTCAAAGTTGTCATGTTAATAATATTAGGATAAGATTCCAAATCTATCTTTAGTTTAATAAAATATTACTTTTGCAGGAATTAGGTAATGGATAACCTTAATACATTTTAGGAATAGAAATTTTGTCTTTTCTCTCTTTCAGATCGCTCTGTGATTTTTAAAAATTTGCCTCTGGTTATTTTTTAATTAAGGAATTAACTACTTATTTTTATATATTTTAGGGGAAGTCAAGAACAAAAAGAAAATCAGATGAGCTATGCAGACTTTGTGTGGTTTCTGATCTCAGAAGAAGACAAAAGATGCCTCACAAGGTAAAATAAATATCTAAAACATAAACAGTATGTGATAACTATTTTCTGCATGTGGCTAATTTCTTACTTAGTTTATTGTACATTGTGTGTGTTTACTCTTGAACTGGTCCAAAAGATAAAAGAAACACAGAATGCACCTACCTTCCATGCCACTCCAGCTTCACTATCAGCCACAAAATTAACACGAGTAGAGATTTAAATAGGAGAGAATTTACCTACAACAGTCTTGTATTGTAAAAATTATCTTTATTACTGAAGCCTTCTTCCAAGTTATGTATTCTCATGTTCTCTGTGTTGTTTTTGTCATATAAAACGTTTATCAAGCTGCTAAAAATAAACATCTTTCCATCCAAAAACTCTCTCAAAGATACTGACAGTCAGATTTAGGATAGGAAAAGAACACAGAATTTTCTACTGAACAATTGAAGGTATTATATATCTTAGCTCATTGTCCAAACTTCAAGGTACCATTTCCAGTGCAACCTGTCATATGGGAAAGTTCAGGCAAAACTTTATTGTGTACTATGTACATGAAAGTCATCCCCAAAACTTTTGTTACCTGCTGCCATATTATGAAAATGCATCTTGATTCATCTCTTTGTTTTGCAGTATTGAGTACTGGTTCCGATGCATGGATTTAGATGGGGATGGCACACTATCAATGTATGAACTTGAGTATTTTTATGAAGAACAGTGTGAGAGGATGGAATCTATGGGCATTGAACCGTTACCCTTCCATGACCTATTGTGCCAAATGCTTGATCTAGTAAAACCAGAATGTGAGGGTAAGAGCTGTTATATGATAATTTTTTCTTCTGGTCGTTTTGTTCTGTTTTGCTTTTTTAGTAAATTTGATCTTACGATGCTTTAAAGAGTTTTATGTCTTTACAGAAATATGCCCCAAAGTAGCTTTCACACTAGCTTGCTAGTCTTTGTATCTTCAACTTGTTCTCTGATTAATGTGAAAATCATAAAAATTATCCTGATCTCCCATAATATATAATATGGAATTTAGTTAAGTTGTTCAGACATTTGCAACTACCTCTACAAATAGGTGTGATGATTAAGTGTCTAATAGATGCATTTATGAATGTTATTTTTAATGGGATAATAACTCCCTACAAATATGTCATCTATAATGTGAGGTGATCATCCATTTACTTACAAATGAGACACAGTGCTAATTACAACACACATCACATTGAAAGCAATAGTAAATCTCTCCAAATGGGCATTTTTGAAAGGCATATGACAAAATGCACTGAGTTCTTTTTGTTAACTTATCTGAATCCATTTGCAATTAATTCTATAAATAACTTCACCCAAAACAAAAGTCCTCAGTGCTAACAAGTAATCATGTTATTTGAAATCATCCTGGTCAGTTCAATCTACTTGGGAAAAACTACGGTATTAGCAGTGCCCCAATATTGGTTTCTATGCTAGATCTCCAAGGGCCTCCCCCACCCCTGAGGCACCACATAATCCACTTAACAACCTGCATATTTGTTTAAACGATTCATTAGGGAGAGCAGGGATGGGGGGAATCATTAATGAGACACTTCACTTAATGGCTGCCACAACATACGGGTCGTAATGGGCAGGCTCATTACGGTTGTATCTCAAGGAATACCTGTAATAATAACGTTAGAGCCGCTGTGTAATGTTTTTCTACTAGCGGTAGCTATGTTTCAAACTACAGGTAAGAAGTTTCTTTGTTTGTAAACACAACTCAAACAACTTACTTGGCATCTATACAAAATGACATTTTACATAAATTAATGGAACAGGCTTGTGACAAGTTCACATCAGGTTGGTGCCCACTGATTCAAACTGAATTCTTAAAATCAATCAACTTGTTTTGGAAGTAAGCCTACTGAGAAACATGTGATTCAACTTTGAAATACGCTCATAGTACTTGCTCTCCTTGACAAAGTTATTGTTATGGGATACATTAACTAGGGGCTCTTTTATTCCAGTCCACTAAGAACTGTTGGTTTGATAGTTAATATGTTGATAGTTAATATGCTGTTTTTTCAGGAAGAATTACTCTACGAGATTTGAAGAGATGTAGAATGGCTCATGTATTTTATAATACTTTCTTTAACCTTGAAAAGTATTTGGACAATGAACAACGGGATCCCTTTGCTGTGCAAAAGGTATAAAGCAGCTCTATTTCAAAGTAATGATTACTTAAAGGAAAAACTAGAACATTATAGAGAAAAGTAACAAGAACATTTTTACATAATTGAGCAGGTATGGCCAGTAGTATAAATTCCATGACAATGTCTGCAGATGAACATTAAGGCAAGTGCACATTGCATTATACTCTTATGACCCAGGGCAAATTAGCCATCGCACTGTGCCCTGGAATACATTTCTGCACCTCTTACTAAGCTGAAATTATTATACCCGATTGCTTGATCTCATTAGTGGTAAAGCCTGAGCCCATTGCTGTTAGTGACATTTTGGGGTAGTTTTTATTTACCGGAAGTGAGATGGATGCCCCTAATATGCTCTTTATTTAAAATTCTTGGCAGTGTTTTGCTCTGATATACATGTTGGAGCTGTACCATACTGCAAAAAGACAGATATTAAATTTTACTTTAACACTTAAATTCCTTGGTGGAAGAGAGGTAGGATGGAGGAAGTACTGAATTTAGTGACTGATAGGTCTGTTCTCAAGGTAATATTTGGGATGAAACCACCATTGATTGCTCCAATTGCAGCTTTTTGGATTGTTTGTGAAATGGCTTGTGGAGTCTGATCCGTATTGCTTTCAGTCATGCCTCAAGGTCAGCCTCCTCTTACTAGGACTAGGTGGTAAATCACAAAGCTTCCCATCTCAGCTTCTGTCCAAGGCTAAACTTTGCAGACAATTCAGCTAGATGAGAATTTTATTGCAAACAATAATGAAGAATGAGCTGAGGTGGCGCAGCGGTTAGAGCGCAGTACTGCAGGCCACTTTAGCTGATTGTGATCCGCAGGTCAGCGGTTCAAATCTCACCGGCTCAAGGTTGACTCAGCCTTCCATCCTTCCGAGGTAGGTAAAATGAGGACCCAGATTGTTGGGGGCAATATAAATATACATTGCTTACTGGTGTTTAGCTTTGCTTTGTTCTTGTATTTTTTCCTTTTTGGAATTTGTATTTTAACATTGAATATAAAATTAAAAATTAAAAGAGACATCTTTTTCTTAGAATGGGTTCCTCTAATGAACACAGTTAGTATGATATGTAATCATTAATCATGATCAGAAGGTTTTCTGCTGTAAAAAGTAGAATAAGAACCAAGGAATACCATTTTCTGTTAATATCTGTTAATATTAAACCAATGCTCAAATCATGTTTCGGATTTCAGTTAACTGTTGACTGAAACCATAACCCCTTGGCTTTGGGCAAGTTAATATATTTAAGGAGCCATATGATGTTGGTGAAAAGGTAGCAGTATGTTTGTGTGGGCGTATGCATATCTAATATAATGTTTTAATGTGTTATGTAAACTCTCAAAATTGTTTCAGTTTGAAAGGATAGCAAGGTCAGAAATACTCTGCAACCTTTTCCTTAAGTCAGAGATTAAATCTTTGAAACAACTCCTGTATCATGACTGAACTAATTTTTAAAAATATAATAATGAAGAATCTAAAAGTCTCTCTCCCTTAATATTTTTAAATATAAATAATTTCATTACTTTGCATTTTCTGGAACAGGTAGCCTTCAACTTATATTGTGACCAGCATTGTTGTCACTAAGCAAGATGGTCATAAAGTGTGATGTTATGTGACATCAGTCCTGGTTGTCATTATTAAGTGAGGTCTTCTCATGACTGTGACTTCTAACTTCGTGATGGCTTCCCCATTAACCCCTTAAGTAAAGCCAATAAGGAACCTTAGAAATTGTGATCCTATGACTGCAGCTCGCTGCCATGTAATCACCACCCTGGCATTAAGCACACAGATCATTATCACTTAACTCAAGGGATGCTGCAACTTCTGGAAATCTAAGGACAGATCATAGGTCTCCCTTGTTCAATACCATCATAACTTTGGTTGCTGAACATATTGACTACCAGGGACTACCTTTACCTGTGGAACTGACTGTTTAGCTGAAATGAATTAAGACACTCTGGATTGGCTTATCTAAATTCAGATATTTAATTAATTTAATTAAATTAAAAATTCTTATAGGCCGCCCAATCCCGTAGGACTCAGGGCGGCGTACAACAGATATGTACAAACATGATCGTCAGTTTTAATTATTTTGTATACCTGATTAGGAACTTACCATAATATTTGCAGGATATTTCATTTACAGATAATTACCAAAAAGTATGCAATGATTCTTCTTTAAATGCTTACTAATAGTTTATTACACTATTTATTGTAGATACTTACAATTATGCATGTCATAATCTTTAAAAGACTTGTTGTATTTTATCTGTTTTTTTTCTAATCCATTTATTTAGGATATTGAAAATGATAGTCCAGAACCCTCAGATTGGGACAGATATGCTGCTGAGGAATATGAAATTCTTGTAGCTGAGGAGTCTGGCAGTGTACAGTTACAAGAAGGGTGAGCAAAATCATCTTAAAGTTGCTGTTCCAAGTGCTGAAACTCATTTCTGAAACTAGTAGCGTTTTGAAATAGTTAACATGACAAAGCATGTTATAAAACAGAGAAAATTTTGTTACTAAGAATCAAAATCAAATGGCTCATTAAAGGTCTCTAAAGCAGTAAGATGAAAAGAGAAACTTAACCTCACAACCCTATTCCTTAGGCCAGGGGTCGGCAACCTTAAACACTCAAAGAGCCATAAAGGTCCTAACCGGAAGCCCCCCGTTCAATTCTGGAGCCAACTGGAAGTCCGGTTCCCCCACCATAGTCTCTCCTCCTAGCACAGCATCCTTTTTCCTCTACCTGTCCTAACCAAAAGCCCTATCAATTGTGGAGCTGACTGGCAACAGGAAGCCGCAGCAGAGGGATGAAAGAGCCACATGCGGCTCCAGAGCCGCAGGTTGCTGACCCCTGCCTTAGGCCTTGCAAAACACCTGCAATCCTTACCATTCCAGGGCCAGTAGGAGTCCCTGGAAGTTCTTCTGAATGCAGTGGGAAATTTGAACCAGCCTTAAGACCAAAATAAATAATTTCGTCTTGATGTTTGCAATAGGATGGAAATATAAGAAAAAAATCCTGATGAAGTTAAAAAAGAAATAGATTAAATGAGAGGCTCAGGTCAAAAGACTTTTGATATTTTAGAGGCCCTGACCTCAATCTGCACTGGAAGGACTGCCCTGTTTGTAACTAAACCTGGAATGCTAGGTACTATGAGTGTTTGGTAGAGTCTTGCCTACCTTGGCAGATTTCAAAATGCTAAGCATGGTTTGATCTGATTATTAATTTAATGCCAGACTGGAAAGTTGAAAAAACATCCTGGAAAAAGGAACTGGCTCATAATGAGGAAGCTCAGCCTTAATCCATCTATTTACAGACTAATACCGGTATTGGTAAGCTTGAATGAAGATAGGCAGTATTTCAGAGTAGTGTAGTCATTTTGGAAGCACCCTGTCTGTTATCAACCAAATGTATTTTTCTTCTCCAGCACTCCTATTAGACACTTGTTATGCCATGTTTATTCTAGAGACCAAATAATAATCTGTGTTTTGGGAACCTGCATATTCTCCTCCTTCAATCCTATTCCAATAAGAAATGACGCTTGCATACACTTCTAAGATCACTTACATATGTGGAAAAAAGTGAGATGAATAAGCAGCATTCAGCTCAGATGCTAGTTTATCTCAGGTGCAAAAAGGAACTACCTTCAAAAGTGGTGTGCCTCTTCCTGTACCTCTTCCTGTACCGTTTGAACCCAATATTTATGAGTTAAAAAGTTTGATAAACAAACAAGCAACAAGCAGACTATCCCTTCCAAAGCAGTCATTTGGGAAGTGGAAGGATTTACCTTATTGATTTTGCAAAATTTATATTGTGTCACTATAAATGTGCAAGTAAAGGCATGCACAAAAAATATAAGGAGAAAAATGGCCAAGTGGTGAAGAAAATGGCTAGAAAACATTTACAATTTTTACAATTGAATGTTATGATAAATTATCACAGCCTGTCTCTTGAACTATTTTCATATGAATCCTTTACTTACATTCAACTGCATTTACCAGTTCCCCTATTCAGTAATTCAGACTTGCTTTGTCTTTAGGTTTCATAGGACTATGTTTTATATTATAATTTGTCTTCATATTTTCTAAAATTAGTGTCATTTGAATATTAGAAATTGAGTCAAACCATTTTAGTATTAATCTCTTTATTCATTTCTTGTAGTTCCTTTGAAGATGATTATGAAACAGATGAACTCTTATCTATGTCTGAAATTGAAGAAAAGTCAGATAATTTAGTTATTTCGCATCTTTCAGCATAAGAATGGAGATTTGTTCTCAAAGTCTATCATAATTAAACACAAGAGTCTTCAGTTCTTACATTTGAAGAAACAATAATGTTATTTGACGTTGGTACCAACATCTGAAACAAAATCATAATTATACAAGATATATTATTTGTTTCTCTAATGTGATAATTTTCCTAACTATTGGGGTATGCATAGAATTTGTGCAGACATTCATGGAACCTGTAAGGAAACAATGAAGACTGGATAAAGGTGAAAAGCTTCATATTTATATATAAAAAAAGAATTTAAAACAATCAATAAATACTTGAGGATTTTTTCCCCATTTTGGATTATTCCTCCGCCTTTTCTTATTTAGATGCTATGTTCAGCTTCTTTCTTGTCTTACAACATAATTGTATACTAATGTTTTTTGATGTATCAGAAGTACCTGTCAGTTTCTAGATTATTTCTAGTTCACTGCAGATATTTATATGCATTATAGAATACTGAATGATGATAATATGGAATTTTCAAGAATTTATTTAAATCTAGTATCAAATTCATGTTTCTTTGGTTTAAAGTATAATAGAGAAAAGAGATGGCCCATTCATTTTCATGGTTGTTCTTTATGGGAATTTTTTCTTTTAACAGAATAACAGAATTATTCTGTAATTTTATTAAATTCTTCTTTAAAAAGCATGAATGCCTTAATAAATGCAACAACCCCCCTCCATAAAAGAGAAATTGGTATATGTTTTCCAAACTTAATCAAAGAAATGAATGACCCAAAATTCATAGCTGATAGGAAAGCTCCACCAGATTGAAGTGTTTTAAATTGAAGTGTAGAAAATAAGAATCAATTGACAAAATGAGTACAAAACAAAATAAACAAAAAACAAAAATCAGGGAAAAATAACATTTACAAGATAGGTCCTAGAAAATGCAGGTAATATCTTATTCCCTTAACCGTTCTTTTGAAACTTGTTCTTTAAAAAATAATTAAGCTAAAAGGTAATACCCATTTTATAATGGAAGCATTTACAATAAATTGTTAAAATGGTTCTTAGTGGCATAAAATTGACTCCCTCGTGAGGCAGTATGTTCCCCTTCAGTGAAGGTCTTCAAATGAAGACTGCATGGCCACCTGTTGAAAATGTTTTGGCAAGTCCAGCACTGAGTAGAAGATTGGACTTTCATTCAGAGGTGCTTTCGTGTTATGATTCTGTGATAAAACAATGCCATAGTGACAATAGATACAATCTGCTTATAAGTGATAATGAAGATAATTGAAGTGGTAGAATGCTTCTGCCTTTTAGGGTGAACAGTAAAGAAACAAGCAATCATACTACAGACTAGCACTTAGTAGCCGTGAAGGCCTTGAAAAAGATACTCAGATCCCAGGATGTGAGTATACCTACAAAGATCAGAATAGTGCAAGTAATCGTATTTCTGTGACATTTTCTGGAAGTGAAAATTGTACTTTGAAATCAGGCTAGAAAAGAGCATTGCTGTTTTTGAACTTTTATGTTGGATAAGACTTGTTAGAATACCATGGATAGCCAGGAAAACAAAGAACAAATGGATTATGAAACAATTCAACTCATAGTTCTCTTGAGGCACAGCTGAGTAGGTTCAAACTATTCTATTTCAAATGCATCATTGAAAAACCTAGCTCTCTAGATAAGATGCAAATGCTGTGAAAGATGGAAGGAAATAAGATACCAGCAGCAAGATGGATGAACTTAGTTACAGTAGTGATAGGTGCATTATTGGAAGATCTGAAGGAGCAGGTTAAGGACAATTCATCATGGAAAAATCTATGTGGTCGCCAAGAGTTGACAAAAACTTGATGGTGTATAATCATCCAATCAGCATACACTAACATTACACGCAACAAACACAGTACTGTAGTTTAATATTGAGGATAAGCCGTTGTTCCTGATGATGAAATGATTCCGTTCAGGAACCGAGAAAATATGAGTCCACAACAAACACTAAGTGGTATTTATATGTGAATTGCAAATGAGATTTTTTGTGAAAATACCTTTTTGTTCAGTCCTGCAGGTTAGTTTTTTAATGGATGTTTTTCAAAGGCACCTGGTTCACCACCACTAAAAATCTATAAGAACATAGCTGTTTGAAAATGCTTTTGCAGCAGATTTTAATGCCAATGTATATAAGGATTATTTTTGTATTCTGAAGGGATTAGTGGTAAATTTTTGTCCATTTCTCATGTGATGGTAGAACAGCTTAAGCTCAATTTCCTTTGAAAGACATGTTTTGTATTCATTTTTAAAGTACTGTTTTAATTTAAGTGATTGAATATGAGCATACTTTGGGCAAATTGAACAAGTTAGGAATTATAATGTTCAATTCCTAAGTGCTTAGCTTCTTTCTGATAACATAATACTAATGATTGTGCATTGTAAAAATACACTAAAAGAGTTTATTTTTCCTATGTGTGTGTATCTTTGTGTATATATATATATCTTGGGAATTCTGGGTAAAAAGATGGTGATGATGATACTGTAGTAGCAGCATTATAGTCAGTCTAACTTATCCTTTACACTTTAACTTGCATGCTAAAAGTTTGAAGTAGAGTTGAGCTTCAGGATTCCCTTTAAATGCCATGAGAGAACTGTGAATAGAGTTGATATTAGTATTTATCTAGCTTATTGATGTAGAATATGATTCTCATGTTGTCTATGAAAGTTTTGCCCCGTAGCCCCAAGTAGATTGATTACTGTATTTTCTGGGTTATAAATCTGTGTGGGAAAGATTCAAAGCAATTATAGGGAAAAAATTCAAATTAAGTATCCAGCAGATTCCAGCTATTTTTTTAAGAAAGCCATAGTCTGAAAGCCTGGAGGACCATTACTAATGAATTTATAGAATATTCATCTGGAAGGACCTATCACATAAAATAAATTCCACTATGATGTACGTTTTTTACACTACCAAATATTTTTCAATAAAATCCTATGTAGTTGGAAGAAAATTTTGTTTCAAAGACTTAGTCTATTGCACCTTATTGGTCTATTGCACCTAGAGCTTAGTCTATTGCACCTTTTTAAAAAAAAATAAATTTTATGCTGGTATGATTATCATAGTACTATTATTTTTAACAGTGCTGTCTGCACTTTAAAAATGTTTTTTCTCCAAGGATTGCTAATAGGAAGCCTTGAACATAACTGTTATAAAAGATCTGCAATTTAAAAAATATTCTATTTGTTATAATCAAGTTCTGCTTTAGCCATGAAAGCCAACTGGGTGACTTTGGATCAGTCACTTTCAGCCCAACCCACCTCCCAGGTTTGTTATTATGGGGAAAATTGAAGGAAGATGGTATGTTAAGATATGTTTGCCACCTTCAGTTATTTGTAAAAAAAATTAATAATAATAATCAGAAGCATTCTAGAACTAGAAAATGTACTTTTTAAAAATATTATTGTTTTAATAAAAAGTAAAATACAAAACAAAAACAAAAAAAATGAAACAAAACAAAGGCATACATTCAACACTTAACGAAGAAAAAATAGTGTACAAAAAAGAGCAAAAGGTGATCAAATAAAATTAGCATTTAACATGTAGGATCCATCCTGGCTAGGCGCTGAAAGAAAAAAGAAAAAGCAATAAATTCTCAGATGTATTTCTGAAGCAATAGCAAATAAACTATAGCAAATAAAGTTTTCTCTATAGCACGGGGGGGGGGATCAAGCTCTTATTTTTAGCTCCTTTTGAATATGAGCTGATAAATGTTAAAAAATAAAGGGGAGAATCAATTATAGAATTACAGTATACATCAGGGGTGAAATTCAGCAGGTTCTGACAGGTTCTGGAGAACCAGTAGTGGAAATTTTGAGTAGTTTGGAGAACCGGCAAATACCACCTCTGGCTGGCCCCAGAGTGGGGTGGGAATGGAGATTTTGCAGTATCCTTCCCTTGCCACGCCCACAGAACCGTTAGGGAAAAATTTTGAATTTCACCCCTGGTATACATGATCAACTTTATGTAAATAATCTAATAGCAGATCTCTCAATCTATAGTTTATACAAGAATAGCAGATTTATCAAAGGGTACTTTTGAGAAAAGTTGCCTTTGAATAAGACTTTAATCAACCCTTTCAATGAGTTTTATGAGGTCCAGAGAAACTTCTTGCCTTTGTACTCCTTACATGTATTTCTACTGGGTTTTTTTCCATAAAAGAGCCCTGAGAAATAGGGAAAGACAGTGAACAAAAACTCCCCATGCTTAAAATCTAGGGCTCCCTTGGTGTTTTCACTGGGATGGTAACAAAAAAGCAACAGCACATCACATTTTATTGTGAAGAACTCCTCTGGAGAATCTGATTATTTTTTTGGGGGGGGGGAGGATCAGTGATGGGTTCTAAATCCCATTGCTACCGGTTCACACACGTGCTTGTACGCGCAATGCTTCTGCACATGCGCAGAAGTGTCTGGGGCGGGTGGGCAGACCCACCGCTGCCACTACTGGTTCGTAGAACCGTACCATACCGGTAGCAACCCACCGCTGAGGAGGATGTATTCTGCACTCAAGACTAGAAGCCAAGGGTCAGCATATGGGTTGCTTCCAATCTTTGCCAGATGATTTAAGAGATTACTCCTAGCTTCCTGACATGTTTTGTTTTCTTGAACTATGGCAGGACTTAGTATGTTTTTAAATAACATTAGCACCTCTCTGCTTGAAGCATGTGAAAGCTTACAACAGTAATATTTTGTTCCCATGCCAACCAAAACTGTTTCACCATCTAAACAACAGTATATTAATATACATTATTTTGATTTGGATGCATTTTCTTCAAACTTTTATAATTTGAATGTTGTGTTCCATAAATGATCCCTTTAAGACCATCCAATTGTTAGGAAAACTGTTTAGTTCTCTGCCCATTTCCCTAGTATGTTTGATGTAGTCTCAATTATTTATGATAGTTTTACAGTTTAACACTAAGTATCTAACAGATTATACACATTTTGATTTAACAGTTTCGCCTATGGTGCTGAAATAGATAATAAACCTTAATTTATTATTTACAAAACACTGGTAAAGTGAGTTGACAAATTTCAACTGTTTTTTAAATAGAAGTGACTGGCATGGTTCAAACTGGAATGAACACTGCTGTATACTGAATTCAGTTTGGCCTGCATGGTGAACCAAGCTCCTGCAAACCTCTTAAGCTTTTACTTTGAAAAGTGTTCTAATAATTAGTCATCTAATCCAGTGTTTCCCAACCTTGGCAACTTGAAGATGTCTGGACTTCAACTCCCAGAATTCCCCAGCCAGCATTCGCTGGCTGGGGAATTCTGGGAGTTGAAGTCCAGACATCTTCAAGTTGCCAAGGTTGGGAAACACTGATCTAATCTATTTTGAAATATATATTTTATCTGAAGAAAATTGCTTTAGGGAGAATTCAAACAGAGTTTCTTAAGTACAATTTGCTTAAATGTCTCAAAACCCTTGGATGTCCCAAACTTATTTTACTAGCAATGTGATTTCTATTGTAATGATCCTATTACAGGGATGCTCTAAACTTTAGATTTTAAAGGCATCCCTTTATCACTTCCCAAATCCCTTTATTTATGTTAAACTCAAATATGTAGATAGAGAGATAACTGATAATTGTCTGGAGAGATCATTATCTTCTTGTCTTAAACCCTATCAAATACCAAAGGCCATTGTTAGTAGTAGCATTATTATACTGGGAGCCAAAAACATATATTGACATGTTGTTTTGCTAGGCTACCTTAAGATATTATATTCAATAGCATGAAAAAGTAGTTTTTTAAAACTTTTTTGAGATGTTGTAGTTTAAATTTTCTGCCTAAAGACAAAAATAATAACACCTACCTCATAAGAAAGGGGTTAAAATGGTTCAGTTAGGTACATTATATAGATATTCCTTTCAGTAAAGGGCTGAAGCAGTATTTGGTTAATAATAATATGTATACAGTAGCTTTTCCTATTGAGAAAAATGCTTTTCATTGATTGAAATGGGATTGCTTGGCTTTATTAAAAAAAGTATACTATAACAGATACCAAGTTTTTATCCATGCTTTATTTTTTAATAGAGCAACCACATATTTTCTTGGGTGATGCTGGGGGGAGAGGGACAGATTGCCACTAAGAGGCAGTATTGAGCAAAAGATATAGACCAAGCTAAATTATTCCAAGCAGTATCAAGTCTATTAATAAAAATAATAGGTGGAGGAGATAATTTGACACAATTCTCCAATTTTAACATGAAAACTGTTCTAAGATACCAGTAGCTTTAGAGCATATTGCATAGCTTTCAAAGACTAAGTACAATGCTAAAAATGATTTGTTCTGCATGTTTAAAATCAAAGTATATTAAGTTTAATTAAGATATTTTAATGAACAGCAGGGATTATAAAACTTAACAAGGACAAATCCTTGTAATTAATGCTTATTCATGTATCCTATACTTTGTTCTAAGAGGTAGAAAAAGTTATGAAACTTGTTAGTTTGTCAAAATTGACTTATGTTTGGGAATGGCTTTGCCTTAGCTACAGTATTTTACTTTGTACTTTTTCTTCTTTTGCAATTAAAATATATTTTTAAAACTAGTGGATGTTATTTGTACTCCATTTCATAATAGGAATTATGGAGACGAAATATCTAGAGAGGCAAAATAGAATTCACACTTACCCAAAATAGAATTCACACTTACCCAGAACTAATTCTCATTGAACTGGACATATTTCTGAAGAGAAACGAATAAGGTTGTAATATGTGTGTGACAGAACATACTGCCATTTTGAATCAGTTGAATAAAAATGTGCAACATTTGATAGAGGGGAGTATCTAAACATTTGAAATATTTCCTTATCTAAACAGAGAAACAGAATGACCATCAGTGGGAGGGGGGAGTGACATCAGTGAGGAAAACTGCATCTGCACTCCTCATCCCGGAGTACCGAAAGAGCTTCCTCTCTCCAGGGAGAAAGAGGGCTCACCCGTTGACCATCGACACCCCCCAGCTATCCCTACCTTACTAGTAGGCATCCAAGTTGCTCCTTCATCCTTCTCTCGCTATCCAGTGCCATTAAAGAGATTTCAGAGTTCAGCCTCTGTTCTAAAGCAGCCAAACGCTGCTCACCCATCAGACCTTGCTGCCAACTGACTGGATGCAGCAGTGGGAGTGGGAGTAACTTCCTTTCAGCTTCCCCATTGATTTTGCTTGTCGAAAGCTGGCAAGAAGTGTCAGAAATCACTCCTCTTCCTCAGCTGACCTGTGGAACTGCCTGCCACTTTGCTGGGGGACGGACGGACAATGGAATGACCAATGGACAAAAAAGCAGTGGGTGTGGGAGTAACTTCCAACTGGCTTTCCCATTGCTACTGATTGTGGAAAGCTGGTAGGGAATGTCAGAAATCACTCTTCCTCCTCCTTGGCTGATCTACAGAACTGCCAACCACTTTGCTGAGGGGAACAAAGAAAGCTGCAGACTGAAAGGAAAACTGCATCTTCACTCCCCATCCCAGTGTGTCCCAAAAGCCTCTTCCCTCCATGGAGCAAGAGGGTTCACCCATCAACCACCAGTGCTCCTCAGATAGCCTTACCTTGCAGCAGACATCCAAGTCACTCTCTTCTCCTTCCCTCACCACACATTGCTATTAAGAGATTTTAGATTTTAACCTCAGTTTCAAAGTACACAATCACCACTTACCTGTTGGGCCACCAGCCGAATGGGTGTAGCAGTGGGAGCAGGAGCAACATCCTGCCAGATTTTCCATTGGCTTTTCATTTGGGAAGCTGGCAGGGAGTATTGGGAATCACTCCTTGTCCCCATCAGCTGACCTGCGGAACTGCCTGCCACTTTGCTGGGCAGGCAGGGGGAACAAAGGTAACTGTGGACTACAAAGAAGGATCAGTATATGCCTCTCCTATCTTCCCTTGCACTAGACAAATTCCTGCTTAATGTAGTCAGAAGCACAGTGGTACTGAAGCAACAACTTTCCTAAATTTGTTGTTTGTTTTGTTTCCCCTCATCACTTTGTTTTTCACTACCAATAATTCACTGACCTTGATATAAGTAATAAAAGGCTTGAATCTACTTCTTAAATTAGCCACTTTTCAGATGACTTTAACATGCTCCCCATGGCTACATTATTGAGAAAAGTCAGAGAAGATGCCACTGTTCTTGAAAATTAGTGATAGATTTTCTCTGAAATAATGGATGGTGCTAGAACACCAAAAAAAAAAAAAAAACACAGCATGGAAAGTGTAGTATGAGGATATACAGAGACTTTTTTAAGTGCCATGGGGCTTAAATAATCATATTCCTTAGCATATGTGTGCAAGTATGCTGTGTATTAGATGTGCAAATCCCAAAAATCAGGCTATAAACATATAACATGGCTAAATCAACCACAAAGAAGTTCATCACAAAAACACAGCCATAGCACTACTTTTAATTGAATCCAACTTGAATTATTGCTTGTAATTAATGCATTTAAAGTTTCATTAATAAACCAGTGGTGAAACTTGATTCATACAGTGCATTAAATCATAGTTCAATATGATTCTGGCTTTATCCCTGGTCTATCATATAAACTACAACTGACTGGGTCAAACACCATATTATGCCATAAATGATTTTTCACAAATCCCAATAACTGGGCTTATAACCCTTAGCTATGCCCAAAGCAAGCCAATTACATTATGGCATAAAATACAGTGTGAAGTCAAACCATTTATTGGTTTAAAAAGTATAGTATCAATACTGACAAAATGCAGATACATTTCTAATTTCCATCAAATTCAAGAGAAGCAATACTTTTCCTAAACAGTATGAGATGCTGGATAAGATAAATAATTAAAATAAAGATAAATCAAACATTATATAAATGAAGATGATGAGCAATTTAGGGGAAGCAGAAAATGCAATTCACTCTATTCTCTAAGGAGCAATATCTGGAGTCTCAAGAGCTCCTGATTCTTAACTGAGTAGCAACAGTGGCCAGGTTCTTTTTAAACAGTTAAAAAAATGGACTTAGCAATGTTCTTTATAGGGAAAGGTTCTTTAAAATTTTCTGATAATTTAAAAGTCCTGTGGTCTCCTATTGTGCCACTTCTTGTTCACTTGATATTTTTTTATTTTAAGAAAAGATTTTGGTTAAAGCATTAAGCACATACAATATGTTGTAGTTCAGCAGTGAGAAAGATCAGTCTTCTATGAATTACTTAATCTCAGTTTATGCAAGTAACACTCCCTCAGCCTTAAAATCACTCCCCACACCACCCTGCAAAATACAAGTAATACTAATTTTATAGGATTGTTGTAAGGACTACAATTAGGTAAATGTATATGAAGTTCTTTGGATACTTCAAAGAATACACATATTTTTAAAACCTGGATGAACTTGGGAGTATATTTTAAAATATATTTAAAATATTCTCACCCTGCTTTTCAAATATTTTCAAAAAATAAAATAAAATCACTATAACTGTATGGTCTCTCTCTCTCTCTCTCTCTCTCTCTCTCCCTCCAGAGAGAGAGAGAGAGAGAGAGAGAGAGAGAGAGAGAGAGAGAGAGAGAGAGAGAGAGAGAGAGAGAGAGAGAGAGAGAGAGAGAGAGAGAGAGAGAGAGAGAGAGAGAGAGAGAATAAGTATGCAGGTCTTGTCGTATTCGGGTCTTTTCCCGTGAAAATTGAGATTATCTTGGTGATGTTTCGACGAAGTCCCACTCGTTGAAACGCCTGAAGATGACGAGTGGGACCTCGTTGAAACATCGCCAAGATACTCTCAATCTTACACGGGAAAAGACCCGAATACGACAAGACCTACATATGTATGTGTGTGTGTGTGTGTGTGTTTGTGTGTGTGTGTGTGTGTATCTCCATCTTACAGCTCCTGAAAGGTAAAATGTACATCTAATAAATGACCAAATATACATTTGGAATTTGCAGGATTCAAGATTTCCCAGGTAACTAATTGGCACAAGGTAAGATTGATCCAAAGTCATTGATTCTCTTGAGAACTTTGATAGTTTCTCCAATTTCCTATTTCTAGGGAATACTGTCTCTGTACAAGTACTGTCACAGTGTTTTTATGAAACTTCAGACTCTTTTACGTCAAAGTCAATTCAAAATGGGAACCATCACCATAGGTTGCTTACCTTTCTTGTATATTCTTCTACTAAAGGTTCCTTTAAGAAGCAGTGTTTTGAGCATCCCTATATTTTTATTTCCTCCATCACTTATTATTTTGTTTTTATTTACTTAAAAGTTAAAAAGGAATCCTTTCATCCTCTTTCTTGCTAACATTTTATTCTATCTCTTGTGAAATTGGTCTATTTCCAAATCTGGCAAATTCAGAAATAAGAATCACTTGGATTTCTGGAAAGATAGGGTAGTGTAACAGAATCCTGAAAGCCTACCAAATTCTCTCAAAAACTTATGCTTAATGTGATTAAAGCAGAGTTGAGTCTTTCCCCCCCTTATGATCTGTAATGGCTGTTTCTTCCCTGAATCGTCTGTCTCCTCTGTGTTCACAAGATCTTTTAAAAATTCCACCCCATTTATTTTGTTTTGAGCTTCAGATCCCATTTCTATAATCTTGATAGGTTAGACAAATGAATGGAAACTATACAAAACCTCCAAAAATAATTATGAACATGGGGAAAAGAAATAATATACCTTAATATAAGATAGGTGTATCTGTGTTGGTTTAGCATATGTAAAAATAATATTGGGAATAATAAACTGAATCATAAACTGAACTTGAGTTGGCAGTGTGGTAACATTGCTAAAAATGAAAATGTATTGATATAATACAGTCTGTAGCAGTAAAAGTATTACTTCCAAATAGAATATATTTAGTATTGGTTAAAACACTATTTCAAATATTAAGTTCAATTCAACCCATTAAACATATTTTAAGAAAGGTTTAGGTAGTCTCTGACATGACCAAATGTGTTTTGCTAAGCAAGATAATTGTTAAGTGAGTTTTGCCCAACTTTATGACTTTTTGCCAGAGTTAAGTGAATCATGTGGTCATTAAGCGAATCAGACTTCCTTCATTGACTTTGCTTGTTGGAAGCCGGCTGGGAATGTTATAAATGGTGATCACGTGACCCAGGGACAGTGCAATTGTCGTAAATACATGCCAGTTGCCAAGTAACCGAATTTTGATCATGTGACCATGGGGATGCTGCAATGGTCATAAGTATGAAAACTGGTCATAAGTCACTTTTTTCAGTGCCGTTGTAACTTCAATAGCTAAACAAATGGTTCTAAGTCATGGACTACCTGTATAGATAACAAGCATGTTCAGTCTACTAGAAATTAAGTCTAACAAGGAGTGTCTGAAGAAACTGGTTATTAGTCCACAGAAAATAGGAGTAGGCTGAGACATAATAGCAGTTTTCAAGTACCTGAAAGTATCATACAGAAAAAAGTCGAGAACTGGAAGTCAGATTTCAAATGTTAGTTCTTCCTAACAGTAATATCAGTTTGACAATGAACCACTTACCAAAGGCTGCGATTAACTCCCATTCACAGGATGTTTTGAAACACAGGCTGGATAACCACATGGTACAGAACTTGGCTTTGGATTTCAATACAGTACTTGGAAAGAGGTCGACTGTTAATAGACTAAATTGTTGCTTCCAACTCTATGATTTTATGATTTTCCCATCTTTAGACAAGAGTTCTTGAGGTTTTCTCATTAAAATTAGAATTCATGTCCAAGATATAAGATCATATTTAGTTTGATGAATTAATCTCAATAAGTATATGTGGCGGTTAACAGAAATAGCTGTAAAATTAGTAAGAAATAAAATTTGCAAACTCCCCCACTCCTTTCTGTGAATTTAACCAATGCAATAATAATTAAAGCAGCTAGAAAAAGATGCAAGGCCACTTACTCTTCTTTTGAAAAACTGTAAAGTTATAAGGTATGTATCTCTCTTGTACTTTTCCCTAAACATCTATATCAGCTGTTTTAGTAACTGTTGTACCAGAATCACATACCGGTAGGTACTTTGCAATTTTTGTGTTGTGAACACTAGTTTGATATTTAATATGTATATAAAACAATTCTAAAAGGTTATAAAATAGAATTATGCTGAGTCATTACAAAACATGATTGCACAATAAGAACATTCAAAATGTACAACTGATTAATCAGTTATTGTCTTTAACGAGCCAAACATATTGGAAATATGATCTTCCCTGCAGTTGAGTTTAAATAGGCACCATCTGGGCAAAATTTATACACCATTCAGCATTACAGCATTCATTATAAGAAAAGACAATAACATTTTTATTTAATTCACCATCTACAGTTTTCCTTAGAAATGATAGTCCTACAGCAACCTTTATGAAAACCAATGACTTCATCCACATCATTGAAGAGATACTGAAGTTGCATTTTGAAAGAAATACATCAGAACCTAAACCATGAGTTTTTAGAAAGCAACTCCAACCACATAGCCATTCTTCACAACATTTAAACAGCAAGAACTACATTAATACCAGTAGAACATCACCCCAATATGCAAAGGCAGAGGTCACTGCATGCTACTGGGTTTCAAAAAATTCTAGAACTTTTGCAAGTGAAGGAGACTAGACCCTGCAACTGAAACATTCACCCATTGAAACAACAAATCTAACTTTTCAAAATTACAAAAGCTTGCTTCCGTTGTTGAAAAATGAAACAATGCTTACAAAGCAGGATTCCAGAGGAAAAAGGTCTAGTGTCCCTCCCGCACTGTAATTTGTTCAATTTCCTATGAAACTTTTCTTATGGATTTTATAAATATGTACCAACATCTGAATCCAGAATTTGTGGAATCACTATTTTCAATTATTTTTAGACAACATATAACCACCAACTAGAACTTAAATGTGCAAGTTATTTTTCCACATTTATTTTTCAGTTTTAGTGCAATTTTTTATTGTTCTGTGAATGGTCAAAACAGTGACTGTGTGACAAACATTTGGGCAACACTTTACATTTTTCTACTAAAAACTTTGTTCTGAAAGAAAATTGTGTATGAAGCAGTTATAGCAACACCTAGATTTAGCAAAGGCTGCAAAAAAAGTTCCCTTGGTTTTTTTTAAAATAAAGTATAAAAGATATTATTATTCAATCAGACTAAGAGGCAACAATGGAGGAAAAGATTAGAGAATGCAAAAAGCATTGATGTAATTTCCTTCTCTAAAATTATGTTTTACAGTAACCAAAAGAACAAAGAAAAGTTGTTAGAATATTGGGATTCCAAACTACTACTTTTGATAACCTTTTGTGGCTGGCATGGTAGGTTGTATAATTATTTCATTAAATTGAGCACAGACATCTTTAAAAAGTATTCTGAGCACTAAATGTTTTATCTTCTTTTACAAAATTCAGTTTTAGGACTGACATTTATTACCTCAGCTTCCATGGCAGTGAAGAAGAAAATTTGTTTCATTAAAACAAACTTGAATTAACCATCAAAGATACATAATAACAAGTAAACAATTCCAAGGAATATTTAAATAACCAGTTAACAGAATGCTATTTAGTACATCTGAAAAATACCGAAATTATTCTGTATGGAGAAAAGGCGTATTTATTACACAGTAGAACTTCATAACTGAACCATCACAAATGTTTAGAAAGAAAGAAAAAGTTTAATGGCTACTTCCATTAGTTTTCCATAGCACCATATATGTGAGGATAATTTTCCAGACTTCCGATTTGATTAGCCTTCTTAAGATACTGAAAGAAGAAGTTTTGCTTTAGAAAGTTAAGACTCAAACATGGAAAATAAATCATGGCATATCCTATTTGGTCCACATAAAAATCATATTCATATTCAACTGATATATTTTAATAGGACATATTAAATTACAAATTAAATGTAAAATTCAAGAGGTTAGCTGCAAAAAAAGACAGGAATACTAAAGAGCATTTTCCACCATTTACTCTCATTATCAAAAATATTTTTCAACTCTTCTTGCAAAACAGAAACAAAAAAAACATACTGAACACTTACATCACATTCTTCTTCCTATGGCTTTAACCCTCCCCCCACACCCTGCCCCACCCACAGAAAAGACAGGGGAAAAACAAATCTGAAAGTCAACAAAATAATTATTTGCTCACATTGACATAAAATGACACCTGGTACACTATAGAAGAAAAAAAGAGACATCACCCAACCAGTATCCAAAACTTTTGTCTTATTTTTAGACCTAGTAACCATCATTGTACATGCTTTGTGCCAAATCCAACAAATCTAATGTTACAGTTCATTAGCAATGTTAACCAGTTAACAATTAGATGGCAAACATAAAGGTGTTTAAGAATCTAGGGTATAATGTCTTTTTACAACAGCTGCTGAAATATTGCTGTAAATCACAACATAGTCCTTTATAAAGCAAGATAACAAAAAGGGCAAAATCCAGTGTTGCAAAAGAAACCTTTGACTTGTGCAATAGGACATTTCCTGTCCAAAAGTCTTCCCCTCCTTCCTAAGGGTTGTAAGGAAGAGGTTTAATTGGATACAACCCAATATTTTCTATTCTAGTCAGCCCATACTTTATGCAAAATAATAAAAAAAAGTATTAAACACCAATCCTGGTACAAGTAAAATTGGTATGAATTAACATACTTTCAATGTGGGTTGACTTTTCCAATGGTGTAACTTAGAATTAATTTCAAAATCCCGCATAATCAGCAGGGTTTCTATCAGCTCTTTAAGGTTATCAACTAAGAAAACCTCCATTCTTGACATATTCTACTCTTGCACGGTAGGATTTAATCCAGGGACCTGCCACATTTCACCTTGTGTATCCTGGTTCCAACCAGGCAAAAACAAAACTGCAAATATAAATTGGGGAAAACCAAGGACTTAATCTTGGAAGAGACATGTTAATTTCAAATGAAAACTACGTTTTGACAGTGTTATATGCCTTAAACTGCAAGAATGTGCTGATAGTTGTCAGATTTTAAAATCTAAAATATAATGTCTCAATAACTTTGGCATAAGACTTAAACCATTTTTGTTTTTAGCCAACTAGCATAACAGTTAGAAAAATACAGTATCTATTTCATAATGAACTCAGCAAAAATATCCCAATGATAAATGTTAAGTTTATGACATAGCATGACACAGATTAATGACATCAATCTGTAAAAAAATGTGTGAAATTAAAAAAACAGGAATGCCAACTTTTTCTTTTCCAAAAGATGATCAAGCTTTTGAACATCATGAGTGATATCAACTGAAGCTAAAGTCCAATATGATCATTTCTTGCTTTCAGGTCAGCATACAGTAGTTGGACAATTATAGTAATATGTTTTATTTCTGAACAAAGTTTAGGTGCTGAATTATTAACTTCCCTATCCACAAATAATGTGGTATTACAAGATTGGCTGTTGAAGTTTTTATTAGTTTAGCATGTCATTTTTCTTGCAATGATGATACTGAACATGGATACATCATAAATTAGCACAACTGTGATGGACTGACTAGAAATAATTTCAGTATACTAAATCAATTTCTGATTAAGCACAAAGCATGAATTGGTACAACAAGGTCAGTATATGCCAAAAAAGTAGTTCTGTATTAAAAAATCATTTACATTAGCATTTGATCTCAAACTATGAGATGTTGTAAGATCTAAAGACAGTTTTGGGATAATTCCGCAATTACCAGCAAACTATTTCCCTGACACTAACACACAACATAGCAATGAAAACACTTGATACAAGTGATCTATATGCAGGAGCTCCGGCAAGTTAAAGAGAACCATAGCTGCCTTCAAATTGTAGCAGTCCCCTTACCAAAGGAGGGGAGAAAGAAAGAAAGAAAGACTCAGCAGTCATATCTCATGTCCATAGCTTCATCCAAGTTCTTATCATCGTTTGTACTGGCAGCTAAAAATGTCGTTACTGGTGACCCTGTCATATTAATTACACTGGTACTTGTGCTGGCATTGCGCACAGCAATGCTGGTCACATTAATGCCCAAAGTAAGCCTAGTCTGCTCCAAGGCCTTTTCTGGCACTGCAAATGCCTCCAATTTTTTTTCCCCATTAGCCATATATGAATTTTGGCAGCCGCGGCATATGCAGTCTAAACAGGCTTTGCGATTCGAGTAGCAAGGGCAGCGCTGGCCACGACATGTAAGAACACTTGGATTTTGTGTAGCTCGGCCACATTTGCACCCCTTTTTCTCTTGTGTCTTTTTGTACACAGTTTTTGTTGGACTTCCTGGCACAACATGACTGCTAGGATTTTTTTCTTTTGACTTTTTTAGCATTCCTGATTTAGATTTTGGATGAGATTTCTTGGTGGTATGGTCTATATTTTTTTTCATGCTTTTATTTGATAATAGTACAGTTTTACCTATTTTAGGAGCAGTACCTCCATTAGGTACAGTTGCTATTGACTGCAAAGACATCTTTGATTCTTGTTTCAACATTACTGGAGCTGAGGCTCCCAATGTTGGGCCACAAAGAATGCTAGAAATTGGAATATGCTGAAGCTTTTCACTGTCACTTTCTGATCGTGATCGCTTTCTGTTTAATTTTGCTACCTTAGGTGTTGCAGCTGTACATGAAATCCCATGAGGTGAAGCATCCACTGATATATAGACATTGTGGCTAGTTGGTGGGGGAGAAAGCTGCAAAAATGGACCATTTGTTAAATTGGTTTCCAAGCTATGCTGTAGATTAGGGCTACATACTCCTGCATTAGAGTCCAAACTCCGTAGCACTTCCTCAACACTGAGTAGAAGAGGGTCACCAGGTTTGATGTCTTCACTGAAACCATGAATATCAATGCCGGTTGCACACAAGTCACCAGGGGAAACTATGTCACACATAGGCTGAAGACTGCTAGAAATATCTTCAGTTTTTATGTATTGTCCAGGATTACATACGTTGACTGTATTTGCATGTTCAGGAGATGGAATATTTGCTCCAAGTTTATCTACTGCGAGCCCATTACAACTGGGCAGACCATTAACAGTGGAGCCTTTTACATCATAATCATAGGTGCTTTCAGGTATAGAACAACTTGTTGGAGGCTCATTAGCATACTCTGAAGTTGAAGGTGAAGGGGAATGGATTAAACACAATGCCAAGGATTCATCAGCTGCTTTTTCTGTGTCAACACTGAGTGGGGTGCCATCTTTAAGCAAAGTCAAAAGATCTGGGGAACTGTCCACAGCTTGCTTAATATCTCGTCCTAATGGCGTCTGTGTTATATATTCACATAGTTTTTTATAACAGTTCACCAGAATGCTTAACTGTTTATTTTCTTCAAACTGCTCATAGTCTTTGCACCAACTACATGATGGTTTCATCATCATCTTCTTTCCTTTACAGGTTTTGCAGACATAATGTTGACATGTAGAGTTGGTGGGTGCAATTGGATCTTGCAGCAGATTTCCTACGAGGGAAAAAAAAGGAGATTATAAAAACTCAAAAGTAATTTAAAAATTGTTTTTCAACAACTTGAAAGTTTGTATAATGCCACTATTGTATGTTTTAGCTCCGTGATGGCGAACCTATGGCACACATGTCAGAGGTGGCACGCAGAGCCCTCTTTGTGGGCACATGCACCATCACCAGTTGCTCTTCTGGTTTCCAACGCGCTGCCGGAGCCCTGGAAACCCGAAGCTACCTGGTCTTTGGGTTTCCGGTGTTCCGGCATACGCAAAGACCAGGTGGCCAGCGCGTGCATGCGCACCGGCCAGCTGGTCTTTGAGTTTCCGGGGCTCCGGCGTATGCATTCCGGTTTGGACACTCAGTGCTGAAAAGGTTCGCCATCACTGTTTTAGCTGATCAGGCTAATAACAATAATTGTCATATCAACTTATGACAGCACATACTTTCAACTTCACTATCAATGCTCAAGTATTTGTAATATTAGAGCAAGATACAAGAATTTCTACACTTCCATAATGGCATTTGACAGTTGTTCTGGATTGAATGATACAAGGCTCTCCAATATGATCTCTGGTTAATTACATGATATAAACCTTAAACTTTTAAAAAATGATTAAGATCGTATATTGAGTAAGTTTAATAAATAAATGCTAAATAGGCATGTGATATAATTCAGTTTTTAATGAAGTATGAATTTTGAAGACATTTATAATATTCTTATTTATAAGAAATTGGGAAGAATACACAAACTGAATCAAAGCAGCAGAAGCAAAACATTTGCCAATCAAGATTAGCCACCAAGAGAGAAAAAAAAATGTATTCTATACTATAACATTTTTTTAATGGCCAAATTGTATATACAGTATGTGTGGAAGGGTGGCTATGCATGCACACACATATTTAAAATATTAATATTCCTAAGGAGCTTTCCAATACTTCAAATATAAAGTATAAAGCTGAAACAGAGAAACTGGCTATGCATTGCACATACTGCTTGACTACTGAGCTATTATCTATGCCCATTCTGGACACAGAGAATCCTCAATGCTGAATGATGGGGAATAAATGATGGGGAATAAATTATTGTCATCTCGCTATACAGAGAACATGTTTTATTGACCCTACTCCAGTGGCTCCCAACGTGGGGCCCACGCCCCACAGGAGGGCAATTGGAACCTTGTTTAAACCAAGTTAATGGCCTTTTAGGCTTCCTCCGCATGAGTAGGAATTCACTTTTTGAATAGTAAGAATTATATGTTACGGTGGTGGGGGTGGCATCAGGATTTTAGAGATGCTTAGGTGGGGCATGGCCAAAAAAAGGTTGGGAACCACTGCCCTACTCAGATGGCAACTAATAATAAGAAAAATGATGAGCAATAGTCAGTAGGTTCACTTAGAAAATAATGCGGTTACATGACATCATGTTTTATGACTGCATGGCTTTGTGGTGGAAATTCCAGTCCCAATTACTATAGTTAACCAAGGACTACCTGTAGCACAGTAGTAGAGGAGGAACTATCTGTAAAGGTGACATATACAGACCAGTCTGGGATGTATATATCCCAGAAAAAGGAAATGCAAACCACTTCTATATCATACCATTAAAAATGTATGGGTAGATCCATGTAAGTTCATGTTTAGTTTATACTTCTGTGAAAAACCATTTGCTCCCTTTTGCTTGTTTTAAATTCTTGCATATTGCCACTGAACATTATCAGCGCTTCATGTGGATCCTCTGATAAAGGAAGGCTCAGTGAACAATAATGCCCAAGTGACAAAGTCTTCCAACATGTGATATGCCAATGTGAAAAGGTAATTATTCCCTTGGATTTACTAAAAGAGTGTGCCACATTTATCTGCAGTGATTGCAATTACACATTTCATGTAATGGATAATCCATCTTTCCATTGGTGTGTAGGAATTCTTCCCTATTTCTCTATTATTAAACTGTTTCAGTTCAGTAACATATGATGGTTTACTAGCATAAACTGTTTGTTCTTGCTACAAATTTCTATGGAACATAGGTCTGGAATTGGATTTGGTCATTCCAAAGCACTGAATTTGTTCTCCATCCATGCCATATTACTGTAAATGCTAGACAAATGCTAGAAAGATGTCTTATTTTTTTTTCAAGTTTCTTTCTCTCACTAAACAAGTCCCCTAGGCACCTATGTAACATACTAGGTAGCTGAAAGCCAAACAATAACAATGAGTGTATCAGAGGGAAAAATGCAATGTAAGTTAAAAGACACTTAACTGATGAAATTCGCACAAACACAGCATGTACAACAGTTTTCTAAAGAAATAAAGGAGGATAGCTATTATCTCAGATTCTCTATAGACAGTCTATCAAAGATATCATCAAAATAATATCAAATGTGCACCTATAATAGGGCTATACTGACAGAATGACCCATGGAAATAAACATTTTATGCGATGAAATCACAGTGTCTTTCACAAAAATCTCAATTAAAAGATAAGAATAGAGGAAAAGGAACATCAATGGCTATACAATATATTATTTATTGACAACTATGGATGCCTGGATGCTAAAGAATGAAGTACTGGAGTTACTATCGTATCACTATGCCCTGCATATAAAGTTCATAAGAACAGAAAATCCTGAAATAAAATATGTTCTCACTAAGAGATGGTATAGAAAATAGGAGCACAAGTTCCATCTGTTCTTAAAATATTTAACTTCTTAACTTCTTATGACTACTTGTTAAAGTAAGTTCTGCAAGTTTTGTTGTAAGTGAAATTCTTGCATCTTATTTTTATTAACAAGTCACACTATTAATGAACATATAATCTGGAGAAATTTTATTTTTTCCAGATTCCAAATATTCCTTTTCAAGAAACAGTATTTTTCTATAAAGGCAACCCTCCTGAAGATACACAATTGTGTGGAATAAATAAGACATTTAGGCAAGAAAAACAAAATGCACAGGTACAGTATATGTGATACCTTGCTCAACAGTAGTAACTGTAGGGATCTACAGTAGTAACAGTAGTAACTGTAGGGATCTTGGAGTCCTAGTGGACAACCATTTAAATATGAGCCAGCAGTGTGCAGCAGCTGCCAAAAAAGCCAACACAGTTCTAGGCTGCATTAACAGAGGGATAGAATCAAGATCACGCGAAGTGTTAATACCACTTTATAATGCCTTGGTAAGGGCACACTTGGAATACTGCATTCAGTTTTGGTCGCCACGATGTAAAAAGGATGTTGAGACTCTAGAAAGAGTGCAGAGAAGAGCAACAAAGATCATTAGGGGACTGGAGGCTAAAACATATGAAGAACGGTTGCAGGAACTGGGTATGTCTAGTTTAATGAAAAGAAGGATCAGGGGAGACATGATAGCAGTGTTCCAATATCTCAGGGGTTGCCACAAAGAAGAGGGAGTCAAACTATTCTCCAAAGCACCTGAAGGTAGAACAAGAGGTAATGGGTGGAAACTAAACAAGGAGAGAAGTAACTTAGAACTAAGGAGAAATTTCCTGACAATTAGGACAATTAATCAGTGGAACAGCTTGCCTCCAGAAGTTGTGAATGCTCCAAGTTTTTAAGAAGATGTTGGATAACCATTTGTCTGAAGTAGTGTAGGGTTTCCTGCCTAGGCAGGGGATTGGACTAAAAGACCTCCAACGTCCCTTCCAACTCTGTTGTTATTATTATTATTATTATAGACACAAAAACAAATACATTGTTCATGGAGTAGCAGAACTATGGACATCTTCCAATTCTTGCTTAAATTTTAAATTAAAAAATTAAAAAGCTTTTAATTTGAAGCTATATTTACTGTATGAGTATGTTCTTAAATTCTTAAATTAGTTTTTTATCAGATTTATTATTATGAATTGGTCAATACATACTTGAGCTATAGTTTTTAATTGATATTGAAAACAATGGAACACTAAGGATACATTATATTTGTTAATGTTCTCTCCCTTTCTCATTACATGGAAGTGTAATTACTAAGGCATTTTTCTTAAGGCTGTGTGTGCTTTGAAGTTAAAAATTCACCTGATACAGAATAAAAATATTTGTATTGGTTTTTTAGACTCATCAAGAGGAGGACATAAGCAACTTTTGCTTCCCGCTGAAATCAAATTAGCTCGACCCCTTTTGACGTTTTAGAAGTCCCTCAAGACCTGGTTATGTTATGAGGCCTGGGGCTCCCAGAAAATTGGAGACATGCTTAGATGGCTGGATTCTTGAGGTGGCCATTCTTATCATTTCTCTGCCCAGGATTTTTATATTTGTTTTTATAATATTTATTTTTAATGTAGATTTCTATTTTTATTATTTAATATCTATTGTTTATTTAATTGATGTACAACGTCCAGAATTGCTTTAGATGGGCAGCTATACAAATTTGAATTTTGATTAATAACACTGCTGTTTTACAACTCAAATTGGACATTTCACAAATGTCATTCTTGAGTTCATAGAGGTTAAGCACCAACTGCATCCAAATTTCCATGCATCTTAGGTACCAAAGGATTAGCACTTTATGAGCTTTTTGATTTGATAACTTACAGCGTAACAGCGTTTCTTTTTAGATTTTGTTCAGTGTAAACTGTTATTTAAAAATTGAGTATATATTATTAATAAAGATAGATGAGTTATTTATTTATTTATTTAGTGAGATTTATATACCGCCTCACAGTGCAAGCACTCTCTAAGCGGTTTACACCAGTAAGCAATGTATATTTATATTGCCCCCAACAATCTGGGTCCTCATTTTACCTACCTCGGAAGGATGGAAGGCTGAGTCAACCTTGAGCCGGTGAGATTTGAACCGCTGACCTGCGGATCAGTGTCAGCTAAAGTGGCCTGCAGTACCTGCCTCTAACCGCTGCGCCACCTCGGCTCTTTTGTTCAGAGTTCAGAGAAGCACACCAATATCTCCTTTACTCAATCATTACATATTCATTAAATAGATTATTTATCTGTTATCTATTTATAAATGAGTAATTTATTAGATTTACAGTATATTCCACCTTTCATTTATGAGCTTAAGTAAGCATATTAGTCCTTGGTTAACAACCGGTTTAGTGACCATATGAAATGTACCCCAAAAACGTACTTATGACCTGGATTCTAAGTTCTGAGTTCCGGTCACAAGATTGCATTTTGGGCACTTGGCAATTGGACTGCATTTATGGTTGTTTGCAGGATCCTGTGGGCACATGACTGGTTTAAATTTTTCACCAGAAATCAGTGTTTATTTCCAATTTCTGGCAAAAAACACCCATTGCAAACGGGTTCGCTTTCTGACTGCTGCAAATAATGCTGTGAAATCAATCTCATGACTCAATTTACCCACCATGATTCTCATCTAATCCTTATCTAATCTAATCCTCAGGACTGTAATTCGAGGACTACCTGTGCAGCTCTCCTTGCTCTCATTTTCCTTTACAACCCTATGAAGAACATTAGCCTGAACAATTATTTCTCTCAACAGTAATAGAGTCAACTAAACCAGTGTTGCATATGCACAAGTTAGTATAAAGAACTCCCACTAGCACTATCAGAGAAGCTTCTTCCTTTGATCCTTTACAAAACTGAGCTGCAGCAATACAAGTAGAATGGCAGTTTTTCTTCCTCAAAATAAACTACAGTGGCATAACCAACCTGGCCTCAGTAAGGTACATGCACACAGTAATTAGTAGCCCATACAGCTGGTATTGGTCTTTTTCGACACAGATTCTGTTCAAACAAAATATAATTATTTGCTTGTTGATTTATTTCAATTCAAAGGCTGCACATCTCAAATTCAGAATTCTCAGCAACTAATAGCTAAAATCGGCATAAAAACCATAAAAAACAAGAAATGACAACACACATGTAAGCCACAATAACCACTAGTCCAAATCAAAGTGCAAACTTTAGTCTAAATCCTGTATTAGTCAGAATCAACAGTATTGCAACATTTTTTTTCTCATTTAATTCAGTTGTTGTATAAGTATTGCCAAGAATTGAACAAGGAAGATGAACATGCATATCCATATACTCATTATCCACAATTCTTTGGATATTTGATAGAGTAAACATATAATATATAAAACCAAAAGAAAATAGCAGAACCTCTGAGGTAAAATCAGTAGGAGGAATAATATATTCAACACATGAAACCATAATGATACTTTATGACTTACACCTTCTTTGTTTACTATCTGGTGGGAGGTCAAAGTAAAGCCTCTTTTTGGGTTATAAAATTGTATTACAACTAGAATATTAAAATATTACAATCTTCCTTGTTTAAACTAAACAATCTCAGTATTTAAAAAAGGAGATTCACCTTTTTCCCCTTTTCCCTGGATTCAAAGAACAATAAATATTTGTAAAACCACAATTTATATAGATTCTAAGGCAAGGTGTC
Source organism: Diadophis punctatus similis (assembly GCA_023053685.1). Lineage (NCBI taxonomy): Eukaryota > Metazoa > Chordata > Lepidosauria > Squamata > Dipsadidae > Diadophis > Diadophis punctatus. Next base: position 5,301,321 of record JALIGW010000033.1, read on the forward strand.
AAGTATTTAAAAGTATCAAGAGTATTTGCTAATGCATGAATTTAAGCAATATTTACTTTATATTTTTCTCTTATTTTTATTAAGAAATCTGCCCTCAATTGTTGGGAGCAGAAAAAGATTGGGGAAGAAGAAGAGCTGGAGTGCAGAAGCAAGGAGACATTAAGCAACATAGACAGACTGAAGTATGAGTATGAGCTGACAAAATAACAATGTTTTGGGTCATTAACACTAACACAATCCTACTCATGAAACTAAATGTTACTGTGTTCAATGCAATTAACTGCCTAGAAATTCCTCAGCTTGTCAAGAATATAAAATTCAAGATCTAAACTGAGCTAAAGCAGTTATACAGAAATTTAAAAAACCCTTTTTTGGGGGTAAAAGTAATGTAGAAAGTTAGCACTTACCCCTCTCCTAGAAGAATGAAATATTTTAGGAAATATTAAAAAAGCAGAATATTATATTTGCCTGGGTGAGAAATGGAGAAACATGTTCATTTTGAGGCAGGAAGCAGACTCACTCTTAATAGCCCCCACCTTTCTTAATAGCCCACAGCAGATGTCAGCACTTAAGAGATAAAGAAATAGGTAGCTCTATTTATAAGCAAATTCCCTGCAGCAAGGTCTGAACAAAGGTAGGGTTAGGCCTCAGCCACAATAGGAATTGCCCAATAAGCCCCTTCACTGCATCAGCCCAAACTTCAACCAAACTTAGAATAGAATAGAATAGAATAGAATAGAATAGAATAGAATTCTTTATTGGCCAAGTGTGATTGGACACACAAGGAATTTGTCTTTGGTGCATATGCTCTCAGTGTACATAAAAGAAAAGATACATTTGTCAAGAATGGTTGTCATAGGGTTCAAGTAAGCAATCAGGAAACAATCAATATGAATATAAATCGTAAGGATACAAGCAACAAGTTACAGTCATACAGTCATAAGTGGGAGGAGATGGGTGATAGGAACGATGAGAAAAAGTAATAGTCTCGAATGAGGCCAATCACTGTTGTATCATCTGCAAACTTCAGTAGTTTAACAGATGAATCGTTTGAGATGCAGTCATTGGTATATAGAGAGAAGAGAAGTGGTGAGAGTACACAGCCTTGGGGGCCCCCTGTGCTAATTGTACAGGTATCTGATGTGATTTTGCCTAGCTTCACCTGCTGCTTCCTTTCTGTTAGGAAGCTTGTGATCCACTTACAAGTGTGTTCAGGTACCGCTAGCCGATTTAGTTTAGTTAGAAGAATGTCCGGTATGATGGTGTTGAATGCTGAACTAAAGTCTACAAAGAGGACCCTTGCGTAGGTATTTGGAGATTCAAGATGTTGTAGGATGTAGTGCAGAGCCATATTAACAGCATCATCTGTTGATCTATTTGCTCGGTATGCAAATTGCAGGGGGTCTAACAGTGGATCCGTGATGGTTTTCAAGTGGGACATCACTAGCCTTTCAAAGGTTTTCATAACTACAGATGTTAGAGCAACTGGTCTGTAGTCATTCAGTTCCTTGATGGAGGGCTTCTTCGGCACTGGGATGATAGTGGAGCGTTTGAAGCAAGAGGGAACATGGCATATCTCTAGTGATTTGTTGAAGATTTGGGTGAAGATGGGGGCCAATTGGTCAGCACAGACTTTTAAGCAAGAAGGAGTTATCTTGTCTGGACCTGGTGCTTTTCCCGGCTTCTGTCTGTGAAATAGATCTTGCACTTCCTTTTCTGTGATCACCAGGGGCTGTGAACCCAATGGGATGGGTTCAGTTGTAGGAGGTTTGGCTGTTGTTGGTGTGTCTGGGATGGAGATTGTGGAGATAGGTGGCTGTAGTTTCCTTTCAAACCTGCAGTAGAACACATTCAGGTCATCTGCCAGTTGCTGATTTCCTTCAGCTTGGGAAGGTGGTTTGCTGTAGCCGGTGATGTTTTTAAGAGTTTTCCACATGTTTGCTGGTTCATTTGTTGAGAACTGGTTCCTTAGCTTTTCAGAGTAGTTTCTTTTTGCTGCTCTGATCTCCCTTGTTAATAGCTCAGACAAACTCCTACGATTTGTACATGGGACCATGGGAGTCTGACAGCAGCCAATAGAATACATGTTCTTGAACAGGAAGCTCAAGTTCAAAGCCCAAGAAAAGGTATAAATACCCCCCACTCTCAACTCCATGTGCTCAGCTGCACCAGAATCCATGTGGTTCTGCTTCATCATTAAACCATCTTTCCAATCAGCCTCCATGTTTCCAGTGTCTTTCTCCCAGCTTGGAACTGAACCAGATAGATATTTCATTCAACAGTAGTATGGGATACAGCTTTTACATCTTAACTTTTTTCCAGGAATCATAAAACAGAAGACTCTAACCATCACTGCAAATAATTTAACCTAAGCACTGAATTCTACTGACTTTATGGGTTGTAGATCAGGCTGAATACAGTGTTGGTTAGAAAATTCATGACTTCAAATTGAAGTTTATATGGGCTAACATGCAAGCATGCAATTATAGGCAAATAAAGATTGTTCTAAAAAGACACTAAGAGTTTGGCTCCAGAACGAAAGGTGCTGCTTTCTAAAATCTGCTTTCTATATAAGGTTTCCTGGGAGTTGGGCGGCATATAAATCCATTTAAATAAATAAATAAATAAATAAATAAATAAATAAATAAATAAATAAATAAATAAATAAATAAATAAATAAATAAATAAATAAATAAATAAATAAATAAATAAATAGGTTATAAGAAAAGAATGTCAGGAACTACCATATGAAAAAAAAGCACATTAGGATTTTGGCTAGCTTGCTATCCTAAAAGCTACCTTTACAATACAAGATTTTTCTTGCCCTTTTACTATCATATCTGTTTAAGGTTTAAGGACATTCTATGAATAGAGACACCTGCTACAGCTAAAGTGGTATATGGAATGTGTTTTAAAAAATGAGTTAAAATTTTGTATAATCAATTTCTTAAACTGTCCAGGTTTGCAGAATACATTGACCCACAAACCAACCCCAAAAACAATTATGGGTACTAAAAGAAAAAAGAAAAGCAAATGAACAATTATTTATTTTATACAGTAAACCTCAGCTTAATGAACATTCAGGGAGATGGATGTAAGTAAATATTAATTCAGTCCAAAATATAGGTATTTGGATCAATTATACAAATAATAAAACTAATGCAAATGACCAATGACAGTTTATACAAACTGTCTGGATTATTTCATATACAACAAATGTTTTTATTTTGAGGTAATGCCCAAATGGAAATTTTATCCACTATATGAGAAATCTGCTTACTACCAGATCTGTTAAAATTGATGGTTTATTTCATTTATAACTAGTTTTAAAGGGGAATCTTATATTATTCTATTACAAGAGAGATTGGGAAAATCAAGACTAAGCAAAATTAAGGATCTCTACCAGAGATGCCAAGCAGCTATGAGGTACTTCTATAGTAATAAATACCTAGCTGTGACACTCAGATGCAAGCTTTAAAAAAAACAAACCAAAATAAAAGTTAAATTGTCCCTTTCAACGTAAGTGATAATTCTTTTAAAAACAGGTGATAGAAATGGAAAGTCCAATATATAAAAAAGCAATGCAAAACTTATATTATTTATGCATCCATCTATCCAGTTTATATATGGTAGCTGACCATCTCAAATATGTGACTCATACACTTAAAAACAGAATATAGTTAGAAATAAACCACCCAGATAAAACCCACTAAAAACCAATTAAAACTTAATTTGTAATAGAGTACAATCCATACAATGATTGACAATACAACCAACAGGCTCCATTCCATCACCACTTGATCTCCAGTCAGTATGACGAAGTATGTTTTGAGAGCCTTCTGAAAGGCCAGCAGGCTCAAGGCCACTATAGGTAGTCCTCGACTTATAACAATTGAGCCCAAAATTTCTTTTGCTAAACAAGAAGTTTTGTCCCATTTTACAACTTATAGTTGTTAAGTGAATCTCTGCCATTAAGTTAGTAACCCAGTTGTTAAGTGAATCTGGCTTCCCCATTGACTTTGTCAGGTCGCAAAATGTGATCACTTGACCCCGGAACATTGCAACCGTCATAAATATGAGTCAGTTGCCAAGCATCTGAATCTTAATTATGTGATCATGGGGATGTTGCAATGGTTGCAAGTGTGAAAAACAGTCATAAATCACTTTTTTAAAATGCCATTGTAACATTGGTCATTAAATGAATGGTAGTAAGTTGAGGACTACCTGTATAATCTGTGGGGGAGGGGGGAATGATGTTTCAAGCCATAGGTGCTGCAGTAGTAAAGCTCTTCTTCCAGCCCTGATGGATAAGTAGATGTAAGAGGGGAGAGGTGGTCTCTCAAGTAAACTGTCCTCTTACAGTGTAGAGCTTCAGAAGTCATTACCAGCACTTTGAATTCAACCTGAAAGCAAGCTATTTTGTATTTTACTTCAATAATTAATTCAAGTATTGCTAATTTTAAAATGCAATAGCCATGACACAAAATGACATATTAACATTAATTGAAGAAAATGTTACAACTTTTCACTGTTCAGTAGAATTTAATGTTTCCATTCTGCAAGTTGATTCAGATGACTACAATCTTTATAACAGTCTCAATACTATAAAATGTCTGTGTACGTTTTCTTTTCTTTTGCTATCTAAGTACTAAAATAAGCAGAGTGCATCAATATACTGGGGTGACCATATTCTTTTTTACACTATATATGTCCAAATATTATTCTATTCACTTACATAAAATTCCTTAAAAGTAACATGTAGTGTGTACAATTTTGTACACACTACAATTTTTGTTTACTGCCCAATCACGGGGATTCCAAGCAGCTTAAAGCAACAAATAAAGAAATACAGAAATGCCTTCAAGTTAGTCTTAACTCCTGGTGACTTGCTGGAAAAGTCCCTGAAGTTCTCTTGAAAACATTTTTGGATATAGTTTGCCACAGCTTTCCTCCTAGGACTCAGAAACAGAAAGACTGACCCATCCAGATGAACTTGTGCTTAAGGAAGCACTAGAACTCAATCTCCCAGATCTTAACCAACATGCCAAACTGATTCTCATATACAGATATGACTGGCCATAATGTTTTAATTCTTGAATTATGTTAAAAACAGGCACAAAAAATATTATGTGACACCTAAAAATATTACATGGGTTGGGGGACAGTGTGGATTCACATCTATTTCACAAAATTTATGAAGTGTTACTTTGTACACATGGCTTAGCCTTAGAAGCAATGAAGGCCAAAAAAAAATTATATGCAGGAAAAACACACAATGGCACTGATATTATCACAGACGCTTCATAAAGTTGCGATACTGACAGCACAAACTTGAAATTAATAAGCTTACATAAATAGTTTTAGTGATAGTGCAAATAATCTGCAGTTTAAATAAATTAAAGCTTCTACTATGAACAACATCTCATACTATAATTTCAAATCACCATATTTATTTAATGAATTTATGTAGGAATGTCTAACTCAAAGTTAATCTGGGCAGTATACAGGAAAAAGGCCAAAATATAATCATACAATATTAAACACCTTTCAATATATAAAATTAAGTACCAAAGGGTTACTGTGATTCACCCATTTGCATCATTCTTTCTGTTTGAAGTCAGATAACTGCCCCTTAAAATTCAGTGCAAATTGTCTTACAAAGTTGAAATAATTTTCTGAACATTACTGTTCCTAATCTGTTGTTCTACTTCATATTCTTGACTTAACATAATACATAGAAGTCACATACAACATTTATTTGTAATTAAGTAAAGATATGCACTTAATTTTTTTAAGATATTACAAATGCAAGGAAGGCTGCATCAAAAAATGCATTAAGGTAAGTTGTCTTGTAGAACAGCAATTTTGAAGGTTTATGAAAAGGTTAGCTACTCCGAATGATTTCAGAAATCAACCATACGAAGGATTTAAATAATAGCATTTCAGTTGTACATTTAAAAATTGTTGCTAGAATATTGCTTGTAGGTAATGGATGTATCCACGCATGTATATCCAGGGGTAAGTTAATCACAATTTATTCCATTAAACTATTTTTAGGCATTGACACGAAACACACTATAAGTACAAGGACTGAGTTTGCCTAGCACACAAATGCTAAGCATGTAGGTTGTTTTATCGCATCGTGAAAATCCAGACCAGTTTCCATTTACAAAATCTTCTCAAAAGGGCAAGCAAGTTCAGTTGCGAAGCAGTTTGTAAAACCCGACAAAAGAGAAGGCAACTTTCAAAACTCCCCAGAGGAAGAAGACCGGAGGACATGCGTCTCTCGGCTGGCGAGGTTTGCCCGAAAAGGCGGCGGCAGCAGCATTGCTCCCTGCCCATTTCAGTGGGTGTAACAGGGGAGGCGAGAGCAAGCTAGACGGACGGACTGACGGAGACAGGGAGGGAGGGAAGGAGGGCGAAGGAGGGTGCCGGCTCGCCCGCGGCCCAGAACAATAGAAAGCGCCTCACTCACCGCACACGCAGCAGGAGAGCGACTGCCGGAAGTAGGGCAGCAGCTTGCCGATCTCGGCCAGGCACTGCGGATCTTCCCCGGGGCCGTAGCTGAGTACCAGGCGACTGGCGGAGATGTACAAGGCTGTAGCATTCACCGGGTTCATCGCAGACGCTGAGGCCAACGGCTCCGGGCTGAGAAGAAAGCGCGGCTCCGAGCCCAGGCAGGGCAAGCCGAGGGGCGGCTGCGCTCCTAGCCCCGCATCGACGCGCCGTCACAGCCAGGGCCGGGCCTGCTTTTCTCCACTTGCCTGCTTTCCCCCCCCGCCCCCGCCACTGCCACCGCCGCAGCTCTTCCTTGCTACCAGCGGCGGCTCTCCACGATTACTCCAGGCGGCCGGCCATGCCGGCCTTGCTCCCTCGCCCTCCCCGGGCGCCTCAGGCGGAGGGGAGGCCCCGCATCGGGGGGCGGTGGCAGGATCCGCGAGCCCGGCGCAGGGAGACGGCCTGGGCCCGGCTCTGGTAGGGGCGGGGGAGGTTGCTCCGCCTAGAGTTTCAGCGCGTCCATATTACCACCGATTCCCTGCGTCTCTTCCGCAGAGCTAACGGCTTTGTCGCTCCTAGCCGCCCTCCGCGCAAGAGCCATCCACCACACGCCCAGCTCCAATGTCAATAGCAACCGTTAGATCCAACCGTCACTGCGCAGCCATCACCGCGGCCGCTTAGGTTCGGTACTGCGCATGCGCGGCCATTCTCTACCTCATCGCACCCACCCCCTTCGCGTCCTCTTGAACACTACGGCCGCCGAGAGAGCAAGCGGGGTGGGGTTCCGTCCTGGGTTGCGCCCTCTCGGGGCCTCCGCTGAGCTTTGCTCCGCTATTCGGAAAAACAAGCGAGGCCGCCTGGTTCTCCGATTCGCTCTTGCAAAAGAGCCTCAAAAGGCTGGTACTTGTCTGAGATCCAGAATTACGGCTTCAATCTGTATCTTGATTATTAAGGATGGAAGGTTTGAGTGCATGATAATACCTCTTTGAACATGGACAGAGTGCCCTTGCCTCTCAGTATGGAGGAATTCATGCATTCGGTGTTGATCCCAGGAACTCTTTACAACCAAGCATTGCCGAAAACAACTTGGTTTAAGATAACAAATGCAATCGACCATAGCACTGTGTCTATGATGGGTTTCCATAAATTACATAAAGGGAGCTAATTAATATAAAATGAATTAAATGTATGTACTTCTCATAAATAGTTGTCCTCTGCACAATGTTCATTGCAGGTTACCTGAAATCTGTATTAAGACAGATCAATTCTATTAATCTGATTATCACTCTTCAAAAGAATGAATTCTAGATCAGTGTATAACACCCAAATGTCTTCATCCTACATAACTTCAATGTCAGTGCATAGACAAGAGAGAATAAAAACAGGTTACATTTTGTCTGGAAATACTTGTATGTGTCCAAAGTGGCTTAAGATAAAAAGAATAAACCAAGTTACAAGAACAAATGCAATAAAATCTGAAAATACGTGTTATGTTTTCATTTGTGTCCAATCACATTTGGCCAATAAAGAATTCTATTTCCATAAAACATGTTAATCTTAAATCTGGCAGATGATTATAAATCACTGAAAAATACTACAGTTGTCATTAGAAGCAGTCATCTTGAATAAACCGAGCCTCCTTTGCAAGGTGCTTAGATTTATTATTAATGGAGTGGGGGGGGCATATCCTCACCCATTGCTTTTCTGCATGTTTCACCCCTTTTTGCATCTACCGTATAATGTCATGAAAAGAAAAACCCACAGAGGCTAGTTTGCACAACATACTAGTCTAGGCTAAAATATAATGTGGTAGGATGAGGATCAATCTTTTCTGTGACCCTTGAAATTGTTTTTGCATATTTGTGGGAACAAGGCTATCACATTAGAGCCAGTTTGGTAGTGTGTTTGAGGTGATAGCACATTCTGAGTTCTAGTCTCAGTCTAGGTATGAAAGCTGACTGGGTGACTTTGAGCCAGTCACTCTCTTAGCCCAACCCACCTCACACGGTGGTTGTGGGGGAAAAGGAAGAGGAAGGAATATTAAGTATGTTCTCTACCTTGAGTTACTTTTAAAACAATAAAAGATGGGATAAAAAATAATACATTGTTTTTGTATAACAGGTTGTGCTGTTATCACTTTTAAAAACATGTGGCATAAGATCAGATTACTTGTGGGACCACCTTTTCCCAAGAATATCTGCCTGCCCCACTCCCAAAAGAAGATCATGCTCCAAGTTCCCTCTTTTAGATCTTGTCACCTTATGGGACATGGGAAGTGTGCCTTTTCAGTGACTGTCTCTGTTCTCTGTTACAATATTCTCCAACTCTGCTCACCTTTAGGATAGCCATTGACACTTGGCTTTTCAACCAAGCATCTGGGGCCACTTGAATGGATCCGTGGTGGTGCAGTGGTTAGAATGCAGTACCGTAGGCTGCTTATACTGCCTGCCTGCAGTTCAATTGTCACTGGATCAAGGTTCACTCACCCTTATGAGGTCAGTAAAATGACCCAGATTGTTGGGGCAATATGCTGACTCTGTAAACTGCTTAGAGAGGGCTGTAAAGCACTGTGAAGTGGTATATAAGTGCTATTGTTAGTGCTATTGTAGCTATTTTTAGTATGGTCGCTATTTATATTCTGAATTTCATATTCATATTTATTGTGTTTTTTAACATTACATGGTTCTTTCCTAGTTAAAGCTTTTTTCTTTTATACTGCCCAGTTACATTATTGAGTTGGGGGGACTTATACATCCACTAATATACATATATGTTGTCAGTGCCATTGTTAGAAAAGGAGAAGCAGCAATCCAGCAAGTTTGCTCATATCCAGAAGAAATAATATTCCCGTCTTTTCCAGCTGCTAGGAATACTAATGCCATTCTTGTTCTTTCCTTGCTGCCATTAGTAGCAGGAAAACAGCCATTTGTTTCCCACCACCTTCTGGGAAAAGTAGGTGATGCTCCCAGAGTCTTTTCTGGTTGCAAACAGTTGTGCAGTTTGCAGGTATAGATTACAGTATCAGCTTAAAACATAGTATATTAGCAATAGTAATAGCACTTAGACATATACCGCTTCATAGTGCTTTACAGCCCTCTCTAAGCGGTTTACAGAGTCAGCATATTGCCCGCAACAATCTGGGTCCTCATTTTACCGACCTCGGAAGGATGGAAGGCTGAGTCAACCTTGAGCCTAGTGAGATTCGATCTGCCAAACTGCTGGCAGCCGGTGATCAGCAGAAGTAGCCTGTAGTACTGCAGTCTAACCACTGCTCCACCGCGGTTCATATTCATCGTCTGTAACATCTATTGACACTTTCATGTGTTTTCATGTAAAAAGAGAATACTGTAACGTGGTAAAAACATTTTCTAGTTTGCTTTCCCTGTTACATCATGTCGGTTTTAAATATACTGGATTTCTGTCATCAAGTTAAAATGCTAATGACCATCTTGGATTGGCAGAAAATAATACTAACAATAATTAAGTAATAATTTATTTTATTTATTTATATCCACCTTTATTATTTTTATAACTTACTCAAGGGAGCAAACATATCTAACACAACTTAGTCCTCCTGTTTTCCCGACAACAAGAACCCTGTGAGGTGGGTTGGGCTGAGAGAGTGACTGGCCCAAGGTTACCCAAGGTTAATTAGTGGTGGGATTCAAATTTTTTAACAACCGGTTCTGTGAGCGAGGCTTATTTGGGGGTGTGGCTTGGTGGTCAATGTGACTGGATAGGCATGGCTAGTTGGTCATGTGACCGGGTGGGCATGGCTACGTGCATAGGGACTACTCAGAGGGCTGAAAAATGAATTATGTCTGGTCCTCGCACTTACGACCTGTACTCACACTTACGACCATCCTCACATTTATTCCTGTTGCAACATTCTTAACAACCGTGTCACTCATTTCACAACTGTGGTGCTTCTCTTCACCACGGTGACAAGATAGGGCCTTCTTCAGGCCCCGTCAGCTAGACAATGTCGGCTGGCGGGCCCGCGGGGGAGGGGCTTCTCTGTAGCTGCTCCAACTCTTTGGAACCAACTACCTCCCGAGATCCATATTACCCCCACCTTACTGGCCTTCTAGAAAGCCATTAAGACCTGGCTTTTCCGGCAGGCCTGGGGCCAATGACCCTTCGACGAGGTCTTTTTAGATAGGCCCATGCATGCATGTGTGATTGAAAGATCTTTTTTAAATATGGATTGTATTTTAATATGTTTTTTTTTAATTTTTTTTATTTGATTATATGTTTTTTACTTGCTGTTAGCTGTCCAGAGTCCCCTGGGAGTTGGGCGGCATAGAAATTGTATTATTAAATTAAAAACGTAAAATGTGAGGACAGTCGTAAGTGCGAGGACGGTCAAAAATAACTTTTTCAGCCCTCTGAGTAGTCCCTATGTGCACCCGGCGTGGCTAGGTGGTCATGTGATTGGGTGGGCATGGCCAACTCGACGTCACTTATGTTGAGGGACGCTTCTCCTCGCCTGGCCTCATGACCGTGGGGATGCTGCAATGGTCGTAAGTGTGAAAAACAGTCATAAGTCACTTTTTTCAGTGCCACTGTAACTTTGAATGGTCACTAAATGAACTGTTGTAAGTCAAGGATTACCTGTACAAAAATACAAAAAGCTTCTTTGCTTGCAAAAAGCTGCCCTAAATACCAATCATTAGATTAGAAATAACTGCAAGCTGGAGTTACAAATCAGGCAGGGTGCCAGGGCACCTTGAGGAATTAAAATAGTTAAAATTCAATGATGCAATGATAACTATCAGCAGCCAACTCTTGCTCATAAAGTGAAACCCTTTAGCAGAGAGGTCATTTAAGCTCTCCAGAAAGAGCACACCCAGGAGAAGCAATCCTTAGATCCATTTGCACCACTTAAAGATACCAGCTGGTCTCACTTACCTCATAAGATATCCTAAGGAAATCATTCAGATTTAAGGAAAGATCACATGCCCCCGAGAAAGGCAGTAAAAAAATAAGTGCCAAGCTTGCATCCTGCCTCTTGAAAGTACACCCCAAAAGGACAGTGCCAAGAACCACTAAAGCAGTGAAGGAATACCCCCTCCCCCAGATCAGGGGTGGGTTTCACTTACCTTTGCTACCGGTTCGCGTCGTGACATGGCTGTGCAGAAGGCAGAGGAGAGCAGTGGAAAGCCGTGGGCCGATTCTGGGGAAGAAAGAGCCACCACTGCTAGCGAGGCTCCACCCTAGCTCTGGGGATAAAAGGCAGGGGGCAGAGATGAATAGGTGTGGCAGCAAACTATTCATCTTCTGGCCGGACAGACTTGTTAGCCTGCAAGAGAAACTTTTTGCCGGGGCTCCTGGCATTCCTAATAAAGGAATCTTTTGAGTTCACGTCAGGAGGGTTTGTCGTGTTTGGGGAGCTGGGTCAGAACATCACAATTGGGACAACCATGACCTGATAAATGAGAATCTCCATAGATCAGGGGTGTCAAACTGGCGGCCCGCGGGCCAGATGCATCATGCACAGGCCACGCCCACCCCAGCTCTGTAAAGGGGAAAAAAGCTTGAAATGTCACGTGATGGCAACATGACGCCGCAAGTTTGACACCTGTGCCATAGACATTCAGTACTATGAAATTATTGAAGAAAGCTACAGTAGACAGAATACCTGGTTAAGTTACAGAATGAAACTCTTAATCTGACATTAGAATTGGGAGACCATCTGACATAAGGAATTGCCTGCTTAATAGCAAAAGATCTGTAGCTCCAGAATCTATTTAAATCTTTTATACAATAAAAATATTTGTCAGTGATATTCACAACATATCAGTGATGCTAACATGATGTATTCAGTGACATCCTACATTCCACCATTTACATATCTGACATTACTTAAGTCATGTCACGTGCGATGACATCACACAATTGATGTTCTTGTGGTTTCCTGCAGACTGGAAATATTGTATATGTGACAGATACATTACATAAAGTGCTAAATTATTCTTAAGTAGATGCTGGAGCTATCTATATTTTGCCATTAAATAGGCCTTGATGAATTCACTAGATCATGGGTGTTTCTAATGCTGGGAAAGTACAGTGGCAATGAGTGTACCATTAGAAGACCTGAAGCAGCAGGTTAAGGACAGATCATGGAAAAAATGTATATACTCAGTTCGAATCAACAAACCATCAATAAAGCAACGAATCCAGATAGCCAGTCATAGTCTGTCCATTGCTACTAATACGTTACTTTCCAAGTGTTTGTCATATAATTTTGACTCTAAAGCAAAAGTCCTTGCAAATACCTCTCTATTGTTCTCTCAAGAAAAACACTTAAGTGTAGTTAACTGTTTTACTTTGCCTAATGATAAAGATAGCTCTGGAGTTGATTGTTAATATCATAAGTGATCCGCTCCAAATATTATCATCTGATATGTATATATTTTTTATTAAAATGTTTGAAGAATATAAAAACTGACAAGAACTAATGTAAAATAAGAAATAAAAAAGAAAAAGAAAAGAGAAGGCAAAAATGCAAGAAAAAAATGTTGAAGAGAAATAGAAAGAAAAAGGATATAAAGAAATGGCTTTTGATATTCTTCATAGCAATTATGTACATATTTATCAAATTTATATGAAAATTATATTTCAACTTCTCTTTCTAAAGTTATATTACTCTTCTTTCTATAATCTTATCTAATCATCAACACCATACAAGTCCTTTGTTTCATTTTTTGCAAAATGTTCTTAAGAGGCTTCTAGTCACCAATAAATGTATGATCTGACTATTATGGATAGTGATAACATACACTACCCATTTCTAAAGTTTCATCCTTAGAATTCCCATTTCTTAACTTTGTTTGTGTCTACACTAAATTTAACAATATACTGTAGGAAGTTAGCACCCACCCCTCTCCTAGAAAAATGAAAAATCCTAGGAAATATTAAAAGGCAGAATATATTCTATAGAATATCTCTGGAAACATGCTTTTAAGCAGACAAAAGACTCCTCTTAGAAACCCCCACCCTTTGCCAATGGACCATTAAGGACTGGGCCCAGCTCACATTCCTCTCACCTGGCCTGGAAGTCTTCTGCATAACAGAACCACAATAGGATTTGCCCAAGGCCCTTTCATTCAGCCAGAGCTGGGACACAAAAGCCTATAGAGTTGCCACTGCATGGCCTTCTGGGAGCCTGACCACCAATCAGTTGCATTATAACAAGAAACTAAGAGGTGGGACCCAACAGAGAGTATAAAACAAGGAACTCAGCATCTCTTCTGCCTCTTTTTCCTCTTCACCCACATCTGGAAACATGTAATCTACCTTTTCTGTACAGGGGCTCATGCCATGTGCTCCTGTCCACCATATTAAAACCTTCTTTCCAAGCAACTTCCATGAATCCAGTGTCTTTTTCCCCACTTGGAAATGAACCCAGAAGGATATTCCTTACAACAATACTGTTATGATAATTTAAATTGCTTTATTGAGCTTGTTATCTGAAAACTTTTAAATTACAGTTATCACCAGACACTTCTCCAAATACAGAATCAGTGTCAAAATATTAGTCTAGTTCTCCCCCTAGATTCAGGATGTAATATGCACTGTGGGACATGATATACAGTATCTTGGCTTGGATTCTTACATTTCTTAGGGCACTTTAAAAAATATTGACTCTGATGCATCATCATACATCTTACATAATCCCATTTTTAAAATTATTCAGCCTTTTGGCAATATCCAAAATGAAAAAGGTATGTTTCAGAAGTCCCTGGTTTTTTTGAATAATTTATTTCTGATCTCTTTCAAATGAAACTTTTACAACTATGTATAGTTTTCTTATTTTAATTGAAACGGGGCTTTGATTTTTGGAACAGTATTACATAGCTCTCCTCTTTGATTGATTTTGCATACTGCAATTGCTGTATTTTCCAGTTGTTATTTACATGTTTTTCATGGAGAGGCTATGCTGAAGTGGCTTTCAGATATTTTATTTTAAGTTGCCTTCAGAAGGCAGGTAAGATATACATTAGGAGTATAAAAATGTTTTTCATCACTAAATTTTACCTTTACTCAAAATGTATTGCTGGCATAATAGCGGTTCTTTAATAATTTTTATACGCAAACCATTGTGTTAAAAGCAAACTACTTTTTAAATAAGCACTTTGTATTCCTGAACTGAAAGTTACATTACAACGTTTAAAGTTATCTTCTGTTTTTGAGGTCATCAAGCTTATAGCTCCCTCTGCGGTTGACATAGTGAACGACAACGTAACATAAAAATTACAAGGGAAAGCTTTCACTCGCGCGTCATTTACCCAAAAGTCAACAACAACAGCAAAAATGGCGAAACAAAAAGCTTCCCCTGGAAGAACGGAAGTGTCACGTAAACCACTTCCGTCCAGAGGTCGAGTTGTTGCGCGCGCAGATAAAAGGTGTACGGCGAGTGCTTGGGGACAGAAAAGAATTGCGCTTGCGCGTCTATTTTCGCGCGAAAGCTGTTTTGGGCGCCTTTAGTGACGGGCGGGGCTCCGGTATGTAATAATTGGACGCGGTCGGCAGGAGGCGCGCTGGGTTTGGTTGGCGGTGGCGGCGGCTGCGCCATTGGCGGGTAGGAAATGCCGCCAGATGGCGGTTTAGGATTGCAGCTCTACTGAGGTGCGGCCCCCAGCACCACCGCCTGTTCGTTCCGGCCCGGCTTGGCCCCGGCCCGCCTGGACCCATCTCCCGTGGCACCGTAGGATTCCCGGGGGCGCTGCCTCAGCTGAGGTAAAAGAGTTAGCGCGGGCGGAGGGAGGGGGAGGGCTCCGAGGCTGAGATCCAAGATGGAGGCGTGAGGGGCGGGGGCAACGGGCCCCCTCTCTCGCTCGCTCCCTTGTTCACACACTCGAGCCGGGCCAGCGGGCGGGAGTCAGAGGTGGAGGGAGGGAATGGTCGGCCGGCCGTCTCTCGCCTGAGGAGACCGCTCATCGGCATCCCCGTTCCCTCCCTGGCCCTGCCCTTTTACTTCCCCGTGGACCCGGGCGACAATGGAAGGGCGGCGGCCCCACGGGCTGCTTCGCCTCGCTAGCCCTGGCGGCACCTCTTCTGGGCCGGGAGCCCGCTTCTATATGCCCGCCCCCATGCAGGGCCTGCCTTCGCCCGAGTGTTCATTTCTTGCTTAGTCTTGGCCGGACGGCGGCGCTGAGCAAAAGGGACTCCCGTGCCATCTTCGCTCCCTCCCCGCCTTATGTAGTGTTGGCGGTGGCGGGAAGGAGGACTCGGGAAGGAGGGGTTACCATATAGTGGGGTGCTCGGGGGCGACCAAATAAACCGGCGGCTCCATTTCTTATTGCCAGGAACGTGAAAGCATTACCGTGTTGGGGAAAAGGCGGAAAGTGGGAGGCCATTCGGGGGTGGCGGTGACCCTTTGGGGTGGGTGGGGGGCTGGCTGACGGAATTTAACGAGTTACCTAAAATGTTAAACTAGAGGTTTTGAGTTTGGAAGTAATAGCTCCCCGATGGGATTGTGGCTCCTAGGGTCTAGGGGGAAAGGTTGGAGGTATTAGTTTTTAAATGCTTTAAGGGACAAATCATTGTAGCAGGCAGTGGGGTTGATCCTAGCAAAGTTGGAGTTCCTGAATGTTTGAGAAATGAGTGCTTGCTCAGTGGCCATGAAAAAAAGTGTCAGAAGTTTTGTGCTTAGGGCTTTCATACGTATATACTGTGGCTCTTTTTGACTTGAGAATATTCTTAGATTCTCGTACAGGCACCGTAGCAAAGAGAGTAAATGAGTGATAATGAGATAGCGAGCAATAAATGAATCCTATCAAACAGCAACAGTACAAGTTATAGGAAGAAAAACAATTCTATCCCTTAACTTCAGTGATGACTACAGGATACCATTTTTAATATTACACAAGACTTGGAAAAGCTGATGAGACAAGAAGCTGATTGAAGAAACTTTTTTTCAAGGTCTTTGATATATACTCTAAAGAAACTTGTTTAAAAAAAACTTTCACATTAACAGCATGGCCCTGGCTGAGATTAAACAGGAATTATTCAAGAAACGTGTCAGAGATTTCTTATTCATGGTTTAATCAGATACATTATTGGTAGATAAATATATTGATATTGTCTGAAATTATTTTGATAAGCAATTTTTGGATTACCTTTATTGTAGTTTATGAGCTTAGAATATAGTGAAGTTATTTCCCTTGAGTTATTCACATCATCTGGCTAAGATTTCCAAAGTTTTGACAAAAAAAAGAGTTGATGTAAGTGATTTTTTTCCCAAAGACTACATTGTTAAATATTGTTAATAGCTCAGTATTTTTGAAGAACACATTGCTTGTGACAGTATTATTGTGAGTAGCAATTAGTGAGATTACACTGAAAAGCTTAAGAATTAATACATTTCTTCTTGTTCCATTAGAGTCACGTAACTAAGCTATTAAAACAAATACTATGTGCCTAAATAGTAATAAAATGCAAATTGTTTACATAATTTTGTTCAGGTTGACTTAATTTTCTTGGAAGAATAGCTTTTTACTTTGGAATAATAAATTCTAACTTCTCATGTTATGGTGTGATGACTTTTCAAGGATACAGGATGGATAATTTATATTATGGATGGATAATATGTTTGCAAAAACATATTTAGTGTTGCACCACTGTCTTAGGAAATAAGTCATTGAACTCAATATGATTGACTTAGTTATTATCTCAGTAGCATTGGAGATTTTGATTAATAAGACTAATTTGCAAGTAGGCAGGCAAAGGATTATGCTATAATGTGCTTGTTAAAATATCCTATTTGTGACAACAAAGTCCTCATAAGGTGGCTTACATTTGGTAATTTTAAAAACATTAAAATAGCTATACAAATTTGAAAAGCTGATAGGATCATTAGCTGTTAGCATAAAATCTTTTAGGAAAATTCTAAATAAAGCAAACAGGCTTTAGTGCTGAGTTTAAAATTGTCCTGTAAAGAATGGGTTTATTATAGATCCTTGGGAAAATAATTCTATGCCCTGGGAAAATATTCCAGGAATAAAGGAGCCACTATTAAAAGAGAGAAGGTTCTTTGAAATTGATTTTAAGGTCTAGACAGAATCCCTTAGATGCAGGCAATTCTTCAAATTACTTAATTGCAAACTGCTTTAAGCATTGAAGATTCTCTCTCTCTCTCTCTCTCTCTCTCTCTCTCTCTCTCTCTCTCTCTCTCTCTCTCTCTCTCTCTCACACACACACACACACACACACACACACACACACACACACACACACACACACACACTGTATTGGTAAATCACACCTGTCATAAATACATGCCAGTTGCCAAGCATCTGAATTTTGATCATATGGCCATGGGCAATGCTGCAATAATTGTAAGTGTGAAAAATAGTCATTCACTTTTTTCAGCGCCATTGTAACTGAACGGTCACTGAACAAAAAGTTGTAAGTCTCCTGTATTTTTAAACTACAAAAAATATATAGTAGTTTATAGCCATGGATGATGGGAGTTGACATGCAGCAAGGACTGGGAAGTCCAAGGGTATATATTACTGGCTTTACGTCTTCCTAGAAGTGTGGTACATATAGTATTGAGCTGAAGTTTCTGAATTGTTTGTAATATAGTGGTTGGCTGATTTTGAACTAGTTATTTAAGATTGGGACAACCAGGAATTCTAGGGCTGCATACTGGACAGTCAATACACATTTAAGAAAGAGTTGCAAAACCACTTCCAGGCTTAATATCAGTATTCTTTTGATATCAATAGAGGTGGCTAAGAAAGATTTATGGTGGTTACTAATTATTTGTCTTGAAGATGCAAAAATCATTACAATGCTAATTGAAATATATTCATTTAAAAAGAAATTTTGCATATGAAATGGAATGATTTTAAGTTTTTCTTGAGTTGTGTCAAAAAGTTGCACTTTGGTTTCATTGAATGTATTACACTTTCACTAATAGTGGATTCCACTTTTTTTCTCCTCACTTTCTGAACTAGAGAAATAGCAATTAAGGTCAGTTATTATACAATATATTCCTTTTGTAATTATTCCAATATTACCATTTTAAAATACATTATTTTAATATACAATTTAGATTTGCAGTTTTATATGTATCAATAACCCAGTCACTTATTTTGTTGGCCATTTCACTTTTTCCAGCCTCATCCAAGTATGCAGTTTTCAATTCCCAAAATTTTCAGCAGTGACTTTTGTACCCAGGAAATTCTGAAAGCAGAAGGAATTCAGGCTGAGAAAGTAACCAGCAGAAAGTGGGAAGGGTAAAGAGAGAAAAGAGATGTGACCATATAGCAAAACAATAGCATGAAACTGATAATTAAATGAAATATGTGTATAGACAAGTCTGTATGTAATATTAACCTTTAAAATTTTGCAGACAAGTCTTAGATTTCTACTGAATTCATAAAACATGAGAAGCTAAAAGGTTATAAAAATGCAGTTGGTTAGTGTTAGTGTTGTAGTTAACTTAAAGTTTAGTCTTGTGTGAACAGTTGTATTATTTGGTTCAGTTAAGGACAAGTTCTGACTTTTGTAATATAGAAAATTGGTATTACTCTTCTAGAACTGTAAAATATTTCCAAAATTCCTCTATGGAAATTAGTAGCTCAATATGTAAATTAAAATTTACAGAAAAATTAAAACTAAAAACTTTGTTCTTTGGGAAAATAAGTTATTTGTACTAAGTTTAAACATATGTGGATATTACATTGAGCAGGCATTTTTAAATGTTTTTAATAAAATCTTTTTAGCAGTAAATGAATTGCTGCCCACACTTCTAAAACACCTGATTCTTTAAAGTTTTGTTAGGCTCCTAGGAGAACTATAAGAATCATGAACAAACAAGGCATTAACATTTTCTTCCTCTTACACTATCTAAAAATGATAGTCCCCCACATTCTTGCAAAAATTGTACAGTATAAGAAATGAAATAAACTTGTGTAGCACATAATTTTTGAGATCATTTGTGTGTATGGAGTGTGTGGAAGCACAAATCACTTAGATTAACAATACAATAAAAGACTATAATTGCAATAAAGTGCCTGAGGGAAGTTCTAAAGATTGTAAATACATGCCTTGATCCAAAGGTTTTTTTTCCCCATAACTTTGAACAGTTGTTGTACAAGGCAGTCAGTATGTGAAGTCTACCTGTGTAGGGAGGGAAAAGTATAGGGTTTTTCAAACTATAAGGTTTGGAAATAGGTTAAAAATATTTTCCTAAATCTTTTCCCCCCCTCTAGATTTCTATATGTAAATGATTTCTCTAAGGCAGGATTAACATGAATGTAATTTTGGGCCAAAAGTTAAAAGAAAACAGCCACATTCCTTCCAGATGTTTTGGAGTGTGATGTCTATATGCATTATCAGCGGTCAGGCTTTCTGTGGTTTGCAGCTTATCTAATATATTCGAAGGACCTTAAGTTGCTTTTAGCCTCAAATGTTAAGTTGTTGAAAATTAAGTTCCATAAATATGTTTTGATTTCACATTGAATTCTCTGTTTCAGTGTACTCTGGCTTGGGATATAAGATTTTTTTAATACAAAAGAATTGTTATTTTATGAAAAGTATGTTTTTCTACAAGGTCCAAAATGATACCCAAGCTCAGCATACACAGTTGTGATAAACAGTATTTATAGGAGAATATAATTTAAGGTCTTGCATAAGAAAAGCAGAGGCAAGTTTTAGATATGAGAGAGAGAGAGAGAGAGAGAGAGAGAGAGAGAGAGAGAGAGAGAGATCATGTTTTGCACAAAATCATAGTATAATTTGTATGATTTTGTCTTAGGTGTGCTATATGAATTCGTTCATTGGAATTTATAAACTGGATTGTTTAATGTTATATTAATTGGGCTGCTGCATTTAAATTAAAAAATAGTTATGCATAAATAGAAATTCCTAATGATGGGAAGTCAACAGATATTCAGTTAATATCTGTTATTCTGGTCTGAAGATACTGCTTCTTATGGATTACAGGTACTCCTTAGTTAATGACCATTTATTCAGGAACTATTGAAAGTTATAATGGCATTGAACAAGGTGGCTGGTTCTCAAAGTTGTGCCTGTAGCAGCATCCCTGTGGTCTCATGATTACAACCATTGCAGTATCCCCATGGTCACAATTTGGGTGTTTGGCAACTAGCATGTATTTATGATGGTTGTAGTGTCCGGGGTATGTGATGGCTATTTGAAATCTTCCCAGCTGGCTTCTGACAAGCAAATTTAGTGGGGGAGCTTGAGAGAAATTTTCTGAGAATGAGCTCCAACACGAGCCTGAAAGCTTGGAAGACTAAACCTCTGGTCCTGATGACTGACCCAGATTGGAAATTGAATTTGCTTAACAACTGCAAGTGATAATGGAGATTCACAGTCATCCAGGTCATGGTTGTCTCAAAAGTCTTTTTCAAAAGGCAACCGGACTATGTCCCCCCCTTCACTTCTCATCCAAGAAATTTCATCAGTTCTGACTGGATGGGGAGGGGGGGAATGGAAGGATTAGTTCTGACATGATGGGGGGGGAGGAAGGAGTACATTTCTTTGCAGTGCAAGTTTTCTGGAAATCCGTTCATACTCCCACACCATTCGAAGGGTAGCCCAAAGTGTATGGCTAAGTGTCTATGCAGATTCTCAGTCATGCAGGTCATGGTTGCCTCAAAGTGCTTTTTCAAAAGGCAACTGGACTATATTTTTCCCTTGCAAGTTTCATTTAACAGCTACAGTGGTTCATTTAGTAGTTGTGGCAAAAGTCATAAAATCGGGAGTGACTCACTTTATAACCACCTTGCTTAGCAATGGAAATTCTGGTCCCAAATATGGTTGTAAGTTGAGGACAATTGTCATTTGTTGTTGCCATTCTGTTCTCAGCCATTTTTCCTTCACTGCTTTTAACTTCTGCAAGTTTCTATGGAATCTTTGCAATTAGTGTATGGTGATCATCCATGACAATCATTCTAGTAGTGTTTTCTATCTTTTCTATATTGTAGAACAAAGTAAATATGAATTCGTCTTTCTGGCAAATGTGTCATAAACATGTTGCATAGAAGGGGAGTTGGTCTTACCTGATATGCCTCTTCTCCGAGTAGTGGATATAGCATCCAGGAATGGGTTAAATCCATCTGCTCTCTGATTGGACTGAGTCTGTCAAAGCTGTTCAGGTCCCTTCCTTGTTACTATGCTTGACAGCTTGAAATGATGCGAAGCGACAGACTCCGTTGTGCCATAGTGAATTAAATATCTTCCTCCCACAGTCCGAAGCCAACAGTAGATTTTGACCACACTGGGTGGGGCTGGATGCTATATCCACTACTCGGAGAAGAGGCGTATTAGGTAAGACCAACGCCCCTTCTCCCTCATGGTGGATATAGCATCTAGGAATGGGACATACCAAAGCTGGCTGTCCAAACAGGCGGGTGACATTGGTAGCCCTATTGTTGCGGAGGAACTAGTCCTTAACGACCTGCTGCAACACTCTCCTCCCAAATGCGACCTCAGCTGACACATACACATCCACTTTATAGTGACGCACAAAGGGGGATGGCGTAGACCAAGTTGCAGCTCGGCAAACTTCTTCGAGGGACGCTTGAGTCGCATATGCTGCCGATGTAGCTGCACTCCTCGTAGAGTGGGCTGTTATACGTTGTGGCACCGGTTGTGATTGAAGTTCATACGCCCGGGAGATAGTCGATTGTATCCAATGTCCAACCATTGAAGGCGTCACTTTACGGCCCATTGAAGAAGGTTGGAAGGAGAGAAAAAGTGAGTCGGACTTGCAAAACCCTTCAGTCCGTTTGGTGTAAATGCGTAGCGCTCGCCCTATGTCAAGTTTATGCCACCGCTTCTCCAAATGGTGAACTGGACGTGGACAAAAGCTAGGGAGAACAATCTCCTGCGCACAATGAAACCATGTATTCACCTTCGGCAGAAAGGCCGGATCTAGCTGAAGAACTATCTTTTCTCCATCCTCTGAGGAGCCAGCAGTCAGGATGGGTTGTCTCCGCCTACCAGCAGTAGAGGACGAGTCACTAATTTTTCTTTAATTGCCTGGATCCGCCCCCTGGGGTCCCCGTTTCTGACTCGTCCTCAGCAGAACAGGACGTGGCGAAAACTCATCCCAACTGCTGGCCCCTCTTAGAGTCAGGTTGTATTCCAAAACCTTTTTTTTTATTTTTCCTTAGTCCTTTTCCCTTGTTTTTTCTTTGCAATTTTCTTAAATTGGTGAGCGAGGGAACGTGGTAGCATCTGGAGGCTTCTGCCTGAGCTGCCACGTGGGCCTGGGGCTTCGGCCTAGCCCACCGCACCCCCCCCGAACCCCCCCTCCCGATTGCTCGCTCCGCGGCCGCGGCCAGATTTAAACAGCCGTTCGACCCAGCTCCGGTTCTGGCTGTGAAGGGATTCCCGTCGCCGCGCCCTCGCTCACCACCACGTGGAAGGCTTCCGGAGCGAGTTTGCCGCTGCTGCCGCGGTCGCTTCTCGCAAAGGGAAAGCGAAACCGCCAGCGGCTCTTCTTCCTCGGCCAGCCGATTGCCGCCTGGGAGTCTGCTGCCGGAGCCTCGCTCGCGGACGGCTCCTAACTTTAAACTTGGCGCCAACTTGTAGCGGCTCAGGCCGAGAGGACGGATCGCGCTAGCTCTTTGTGAACGGGATCACTTGGGATCGCGGATCGCGGAGCCGCAGCGACCGTTGGCAGGGCAGGTCACCAGGGACCTAGCCTGCGAGGGAGGGGGACACAGGGGGGGGGAGGATCGGATTGGCACGCTAGCCGCAAACCTCCTTTGGCCCCAATCTAATTAGCCTTAACAAGAGGAATGGCGAAAGGCATGCCCCCCATTCCTTCCAAACCTGGGGGCAAAAGAAAGCAAAAGACGAACAGGCCTAATGATGATGAGGCTGCAGCCTCATCTTCTCAACCGACCAGGGCAGAGGCCACAAGGGCGGAGCAGCGTAGGGATCGCGCCCTACAGAAGATCCACAACAAGGCCGCTCAAACTAGAGCAGTTCCTCAGGCCTCCCCCAGCCAACCAGGAGGGGCTCCCTCGCTGGAGGCCTCAACTCTCCCCCAGATATCACCTAATCTGTGGGGCCCGGGGGGGATTGGGCGTGGCTGCCCCTGCTGACCATGGAACTCTCCAAGGCCCCCAACCTGAACCAGGTCTTGGGGCGGAGCAGGCCCATCCCCCGCCCCCTCCTTCATCTATCCAGGAGGTCAGGCCTGCCCCCGCCTCGGAACCAGCTCAACTGCCACCTGGATTGCCATTTGATCCAACTCTGATCCAACAATGGATTGCAATGGCGGTCCAGAGCAGCATTACTGCCAACCTCCAGAACTTGGCTTCCACCCTGCCCTCTGGGGGCTCGGGGGTATCTTCCCCCCATTTGGATCCTCAGCCGGGCACCAGTGCTGGATTCCTAGCTGCAGACCAGCTTTCAAATATTTCAGAGGAAGACAATCTTGATGATTTGCCTGACTTGCTAATGCAGCCCATGGGCGACCTTTCCGAGGATGAGGAACCTCCGCCAGGCAAGCCTCCTACTGCGGCCTTATTCCCGCCGGCCCTTTATAAGTCCCTCCTTAGCAAGGCCAGGGCTACCGCTGGGTTATCCTTACCCACCGCTCCAGCGCTCCTAAATACACCTCTGGGGCCTATCTTCTCTTCTATAACTCCCGAGCCGGAGTCAGTCCCGGCTCCTTCGCTCTTTCTTGACACAGT
Organism: Diadophis punctatus similis; assembly: GCA_023053685.1. NCBI lineage: Eukaryota > Metazoa > Chordata > Lepidosauria > Squamata > Dipsadidae > Diadophis > Diadophis punctatus. The sequence continues at coordinate 5,325,509 of JALIGW010000033.1, forward strand.
AAGAAACCAGTGGACAGCCCCAGCATCTGGACCAACTCCTTCATCTCTCGAACGCCAGTTTTTCAACGTGGCTTCTGATCTGAGTGATTTGCTCGAGGTCCCGACGGTGGATTCACCCGTTTTGGCTCTCCACGCCCAGACCAACCTCCCAAGCGAATCGGAAGAGAACCTCAAGCCTGAGGAGCGCAAGGTAGAACAGGTGCTGGTGCGCGCGCACCAGGCAGCAGCCTGGGCCATCAGAGCGACTTCTACATCCTCTTTCTTCGCTAGAGTAGCCCTCCTGTGGCTGAAACAGCTCCAGGAGTACATCCCTGAGACCAACCTACGGGCACATCAGGACCTGAATAAGATTTTTGCGACCTGCCAGTTCCTGGCTGATTCAACTTTGTACGCCTCCAAATTCACATCGAAGGCTATGGCTTCTGCCGTCGTGGCCCGACGCATGCTATGGCTCAAGCAGTGGCCGGTGGAGACGCGCCACAAGTGGCGCTTGGCTTCTAAGCCCCTCAAGGGCAAACAGCTCTTTGGGGACTCTCTCGACCCGTTCCTAATTGAATCTCGTGACAAGAGAAAGATTCTGCCTTCCCTATCCCGCAGGGGTCTCCCGCGACACACCCCGTACTCCAGGCGGTCCTTTCGCCAATCTGACCAGGGATCCAGTTTTCCCCGCACCCCAGGTCAGTATTCCGGTAGGTTTCGTCCCAATCAGGACAGAGCCGGGCGGGGGAGACAGTTTAGAAGGCAATCCCGCGGAGGGGCTGGTGGACGCTCCGCTAAACGGGGCAAGCAATAGATCCTCACCCCTCTCAGAGGTCCCCATAGGGGGTCGGTTAAGATACTTTGCTGACCAATGGGAGGCCACCACAGATGACGCATGGGTACTAGACACCATCAGACATGGTTTATCTCTAGAGTTTCTCTCCCCTCCTCCCGGAGCCTTCATTCGGTGCCCTACGGCCAGGAGCCTCGCTAAACGGGCCCTTATGGCCGAGGCTGTACAACATCTCCTGGATATCAGGGCGATTCAGCCGGTTCCTCCTGAGCAACGCTTCCAGGGGTTTTATTCCATTCTATTCGTGGTACCCAAGGCTTCGGGGGGCTGGAGAGCAATTCTAGATCTTAAACGGTTGAATCATTTTATATCTTACAGGAAATTCCGGATGCATTCACTTAAAACCATTCTCGCCTGCATCCATTGATGCGGTCATTGATTCCTCAGAGGGCAAGGTCTTCCTATCACAGGAAAGACAGGACAGTCTTAGGGAGTTGGCCTCTCAGGTCCAGGGGGCGGTTTCCTCCCCACTTCTTACCCTATCATCCCTTTTGGGCAAAATGGTCTCCTGCATTTCCATTGTGCCTTGGGCCAGGTTACATGCCCGGGAATTGCAGTGGTTCCTTCTTCCCTTTCAGAGGCAAAAGCGAGGATCATCTCTCCACAAGGTCAGACTTACCCCCGCAGGTCCGACGTTCCCTTACCTGGTGGCGCTCCGTCGCCCTAACCAAGGGCACCCTGTTCCTGCCTCAGTCACAAATCACCGTTACAACAGATGCCAGCCTCGCAGGATGGGGCGCTCACTGCGAAGGCGCCACGGCACAAGGCCTGTGGTCGGCACGACACGCCGGGTGCTCCATCAACTGGCTCGAGCTGCATGCGGCATTCCTCGCATTGAAGCATTTTCAGCACCTGCTGACGGGCTCGCACGTACGTCTGCTTACGGACAACATTACCACCAAGGCGCATATCAACCGCCAAGGGGGCACCCGTTCCAGGACACTGATGGACGAAGCAAGGAAGATCGGGTTATGGGCGGAACACCACCTCTTGTCCCTGGTGTCCGAACACATCTCCGGGGTGGACAACGTCCAGGCGGACTGGCTGAGCAGGTCTACAGTGGACCAAGCCGAATGGCGCCTGGATCCGGCGATCTTCCAGTCAGTCGTGAGGAAATTCGGCACCCCACTGGCGGATCTGTTTGCGACCCCGGAAAATGCACAGCTGAGTCGTTTTTACACCAGGTACCTGACTCCAGGGTCAGAGGGGACCAACGCCCTGATCTGCAGATGGCCCACGGGCCTTCTCTACGCTTTCCCGCCTCTTCCCATCTTACCGCTAGTGCTCAGGAAGTTGATCCAGGAGAGAGTAGAGCTGGTCCTAATTGCACCCTTTTGGCCCCGGCAACCCTGGTTTGCCGAGCTCGTAGCTCTCTCCGTGATGGACCACTGGATGCTACCTCCCGTCCCGCATCTCCTCAGTCAGGGGGCTCTCCTCCACCCAGACCCCCGGTGGTGCAAACTGACCGCTTGGCGCTTGAGCGGGGCAGCCTGAGCAGGCAGCTTTACGACCCTGACGTCATCTTCTACATTCAAGCTTCCCGCCGTCCATCTACTGACCGTATCTACTCCGCAACTTGGCGGGCTTTTTGTTCCTGGTGTTCATCTCAACAGATCTCTCCCCTCGATGTCCCTCTTCCGTTGGTCCTTCGCTTCCTCAAACAGGGTTTGGATAGGGGTCTCTCTCCCAACACCCTGCGCCGTCAACTCGCCGCGCTGTCCTCCGTCCTCTCATGCGGACATTGGGATTCCCTGTCACATATACCGACCGACCGTCGTTTTCTGAAAGGCGTGACAAACTGCCACCCCCCGGTTATTCACCGATACCCTTCCTGGGATCTGTCCAGGGTTCTGCAATCCCTGACGCAGCCCCCATACGAGCCGTTACGGGAAGCCTCTCTTCGACATCTATCCCTCAAGGTGGCCTTTCTTCTCGCCATCACCTCGGCTCGCCGTATTTCGGAACTCGGGGCCCTCTCTGTCCGTGAAGACCTCTGCATCTTCCATCCCGACAAGGTTGTACTCCGTCTGGATCCCGCGTTTATCCCAAAAGTAAATTCCTCCTTCCACCGTGCGCAGGAGCTCGTCCTGCCCTCCTTTTGTCCATCCCCGTCCCACCCTGCAGAAAGAACTTGGCACACCCTAGACGTTCGCAGGGCTCTGCGTGTCTACATCTCTCGCACACGGCCCTTCCGTAGGACAGAAGCACTCATGGTCACCTTCTTACCCCAGACGATGGGACTCAAGGCGTCACCCTCGACCATAGGCCGATGGATACGGGGGGCCATCGCCAAGGCATACGACATGGCTTCTCTCCAGCGGCCAGCGGGCATCACAGCTCACTCTACCCGGAGCGTGGCCACTTCCGCTGCCTGGGCCACTCAATGTTCTCTGGAAGACCTCTGCAGGGCAGCGACCTGGGCGTCGCCCACTCCTTTCATCAGGCACTATAGAATTGACAAGTACGCATCGGCCGATGCCGCCTTCGGGCGCCGGGTGCTACAGAGAGTGATACAGCACCACAACGTTTGATCACAATCCCTCCCATGGGTACTCCAGCTCTGGTATGTCCCATCCTGACTGCTGGCTCCTCAGAGGATGGAGAATGAGCGTTGACTTACCTGATACGCTCTTTCTCATCAGGAGGAGCCAGCAGTCAGTTCCCTCCCTAGTTTAGTTACGTTGTTTCGGTGCAGCATCTAGGTGGAGGGTTTGTTTTTCAGTCGGTCCACTACCTCGTTAGTCCCTAGTTTACTTGTCTCAGCACTTTCTAGTTCATTATATAGATATATATATATAAAAAATAAAAATAAAATAAAAAAAAAACAGATATTGCTTCCTTCACCTCGATGGGAGTTAGGGGCCAGCTACCTCAGTTGGGATGATAGTCTTTGACTTTCCGTTTTCGCCACATCGAGTCGCTTTCCTCGGATTCGTCAGAACTGGGACCCCAGGGGGCGGATCCAGGCAATTAAAGAAAAATTAGTGACTCGTCCTCTACTGCTGGTAGGCGGAGACAACCCATCCTGACTGCTGGCTCCTCCTGATGAGAAAGAGCGTATCAGGTAAGTCAACGCTCAGTCCGTATGGAATATGCACAGGTCGGGCCGGACCGACATGGCTGCCAGCTCGGACAACCGCCTGGCCGATGTAATAGCTACCAAAAATGCCACTTTATACATAAGATGATGTAAAGTCGCCTCCCGTAGCGGTTCATACGGCGACTCGGTCAGGGACCGCAAAACTTTTGGCAGGTCCCATGTAGGGTAGCGGTGAATGCCCGGCGATGCTATGTTAGGTGCAACCTGCAGGAAATGGCGGATCGTTGGGTGCTGGGTCAAAGAGTCAGCGTGCTCACTAGACAAAACAGATGACAAGGCCGCCACTTGGCGTCTCAACATTTTCGGGCTAAGACCCCTATCCAATCCATCTTGGAGAAATTCAAGAACGTCATTCACCGATGCCTCCGAGGGAACAATAGTAGCCTTCTCACACCACCCGCAGAAGATACGCCATGTAGCGTCGTAAATGCGGGTGATAGATGGCCTGCGAGAAGCTTGCATCGTGGCAATGGCCCTGGAGGAGAGATTGTCCTTCCTCAGAGCAACCCGCTCAAGTGCCAGGCGGTCAGTTTGAACCACTGAGGGTCCGGGTGTATCAAGGACCCCTGGCTGAGAGAGTCCGGGTGCTGAGGAAACCTCCAGGGCGGAGAGGTTGAAAGGCTCATTAGGTCCGCAAACCACGGCCTGCGAGGCCAATAAGGAGCGATGAGAATGACTTCCGCTTTCTCCTCCAAGATCTTCCGTACGACCCTCGGTATGAGGGGAAGCGGTGGAAAGGCGTTCAGAAGACCCCTGGGCCATGGTATCCGGAGACCGTTGGTCCCCACAGCTCCTGGGGTCGCGAACCTGGTCACGAATTGGGCGAGCTGGGCATTGCTCGGAGTCACAAAAAGGTCGACCTCCAGAAGACCAAAGACGTCCGACATCTCCCGGAACAGGACCGGGTGCAGGTGCCATTCGGCATGGTCCACTGAGGCTCGTCTGAGCCAGTCCGCCTGCACATTTGCTACACCGGATATGTGGTCCGCCCGAAGGGAGAGAAGGTGCCATTCTCCCCATAGAGAAATCTGACAAGCCTCCTCCATCTCAGACTTGGACCTGATGCCACCCTGTTGGTTGATGTGTGCTTTGGCGGCAATATTGTGTCATAATTAAGATGTGTTGTCCGGTAACAGCATGTGTGAAATGGTGTAGGGCAAGATGAATGGCCTGAAGCTCCAACCAATTTATGCTGCGCTCGCGTTCTTGAGTGTCCCACTGGGCCTGGACCATCTGAGTGGACATGTGCGCGCCCCAGCCTGTTAAGTTTGCGTATATTGTAAGGACTAATCGGTTGGGCTTCCGGAACAAGCTGCCCATTGATACCGCCGTGGAACTCCACCATGCCAGAGATGAGATGACATTCATCGGTAGCTGAGCCCTGATCGGAGAAGTGCCCCTGCCGGACCTCTGAAATGGCAAGAGAAACCATTGGAGGTCTCAGGAATGGACACGAGCCCATGGCACAATGGCAAACGTAGATACCATTTTCCCTAGGAGCTTGGCTAAGACTACTAAGGACGCAGACCTATCCCTCCGAATGGTAACTACCATTTCCTTAATACTAGCCTTACATTCTGGGGAGAGATACACCATACCCTGGACCGAATCAATAATGCCCCCCAAATGGAGCAGTCTAGTAGATGGCGTCAAGTGGCTTTTCTCCCGATTAATTGAGAACCCGTGGTGCTCCAGTACCTGAATGGTGGTCTGTAAGTCCCTCTGGGCCTGAATAAATGGACGAAGATTGAATTAATATATTGTCCAGGTAGCACTGGACACGCACAGGTAAAGCCCTCAGAGTGGCTGTAAGAGCCGCCATCAATTTCGTAAAGACCCTAGAGGCGGATGAGAGTCCAAAGGGCATGGCCCTATATCCGTGATGGCGAACCTATGGCATGCGTGCCACAGGTGGCACACGGAGCTATATCTGAGGGCACGCGAGGCTTTGCCCTATGTCAGCTCCAGCGCACATGTCCGTGTTAGCCAGCTGATTTTCAGCCTTCTGGAGGGTGGGGGGGCGTTTTCGCCCTCCCCATGCTTCAGGAAAGCCTCCTAAAGCCTGGGGACGGTGAAAAATGGCCCAACGTCTCAACCGAAAGTTCGTTTCTGAACTTCCCGTTGGGCCGTTTTTCACCGTCCACAGGCTTTGGAGGCTTTCCTGAAGCCTGGGGAGGGTGAAAAATGGCCCAACGGGCCTAGTGGAAGTCCAGAGGCTTTAGTGAGGCCTGCGTGCATGCGTGGGAGGGCAGTGGGGGGGTGTTGTGCATGCATGCGTGGGGGAGGGCATTACATTATGGGTATGTGCACGCACCCTTTTGGCGCCCAAGCAAAAAAAGGTTCGCCATCACTGCCCTATATTGATAATGAGCTCCATTGAACTGGGATCTCAAGTACTGCTTATTGGCACATGCAAATATGCCTCTGAGGTCAATAGAAGTGAGGAAGTCACCCTCCCTAACGACCTCCAAGATGGTCGACAGTGACTGCATTTTAAACTGTCTATAGATGATATAATGGTTAAGCTGTTTTAGATCTAGAACCGCTCTCCATCTCCCCGAGGCCTTGGGAACTACGAACAATATTGAGTAGAAGCCTTGTCCACGTTTAAAAATATACCTCTGGGAAATAACATTTAATTAATGGTTGGTTAATGGAGTAATTAAGTGACAGTAAATAAATAATCTAAAATAATCTCCAGTTTTATAAATATATTACCAAGTTTTCTTTCTAGTTTATAGGAGACCCATGTTCTAATTAGTGTTAAAATGTATCAATACTAGGTGACTTTTATATTGGTAGGAAAATTAGATAACTCTTCATTTCAGTATAGCTTCAGTATATTTTGAAGCCATAATGGAGCTTACTTTTAAATAAATTTGCACTGCTTCTCTACATTTATTTCATCATAATTCTTTTACAGATTGCAGACTAGGCTTTTCCACACCTGCCATTTCAAATAATATGTAAACATTCAGAAAACAGATTTATTAACTCTTAGGGGAAAATTTCTATTAGCAGCTGTGTACCATAGAATAGGATATAAATACATTGTTGTGCATAATAAGTGCTTCTCTATTCCTTCATTTTTAATGATTTTTTTGGGCGGGGGCTGTCATGGCTCAGTAGCGAAGCTATGATCTGCTCATAACAATCTCAAATTTAATCCCAGGTTCAGTTTTCCATTTCTAAAAAGGAAAAATCCTTGACTTACAACTATTTGTTTAGTGATTGTTAGAAGTTACAACAGCATTGAAAAAAAGTGATTTATGACTAGTCCTTGCACTTAAATTGTCTTAGCATTGCCATGGTCACATAATAAAAATGTGGGTGCTTGGCAACCAGCAAATATTTATTATGGTTGCAGTGTCCTGGAGTCATGTGATTTCCATTTGCTACCTACTTAACTGATTTGCAACAATTAAAGTCTGGTGAAAGCTGGGTTCTCTTAACGACAGCATGATTCACTAAACATCTGATTTGCTTAACATCCATGACAAAAAGGTTGTAAAATCAAGTATGACTCAACTGCTTTGCTTAGGGAAATTTTCCCTTGCTGAGGGAAAATTCTGATCCCAATTATGATTGTAAGTTGAGGACCAAATGTATTGAAAAGACCCATGTTGGAACTCATTTATATTCACTGCTTTATTTGGATTATGCAAGTAGTTCTTGATTTACACCCATAATTGAGATTGGGATATCCGTCACTAAAGCACAATGTCATGTGACCACATCACTGACAAACAGCAATTCTGCCACTCCTCATTGGGGTTAACCGAATTCTACTGATCGTTAGCTGGGAACCCCACCCCAAGCCATTCTGGGATTGGTACCTCCAAGCCCCACACTTACACACACTGTGTTTGCTTGCCACAAAGTGGCTGAGGTGCTTCTTGGCATATCTTGTCTCTGGAACTGCACAAAACCCCGGAGGTGCAAGCTCAGCATGAATATGCAGCCAGGTAGCATGGTGCAAAGCCGCAAGGGTAGAGGGAAGCCACAACCCCAGGCCACGTATAAAATATATAACATAGTTAGTGTATATTATATAACAACCTTTATTTTTTATATTTTTTATTATCTTGTGAGGCATTTTACTAGCTGTCTAGGGTCTTATTTGGCCTATGGGCTGCAGGTTGGATATGCCTAGTTTAGACAATACATAGACTAATTGCCTGGTTGATGTAATACTGATTTCTAAATGCTTCCTATTTTAATAAAGATATTAAATGCTACCATTAATGATAATTTTATCCCCCTATTTATATATAACTCAAGGAGGTGAACATTACCTAATATTTCTGCCTCCTATTTTCCCTGCAACAACCACCCTTTGAGTTGGGATTGACTGAGAGCTAGTGACTGATCAGTGTTGTCCAGCTGGCTCTCATGCTTAAGGCAGACCTAGAAATTATAGCTGACAGTTTCTTGGTTTCTAGACCAGCACCTTAACCAGTACTTCAAACTGACTGTCATTTATGGTTGTCCAGCATAGTTAATTTTGTCAGATAAGTATATTTCATTTTCAGAAGATAAATCATAAGTGTTCCTTGGCAGAGCTGTAAGGTTTACAGGATCTCTACCTGTAACAGAAATGTTCTATAGGAAATTCAAATAAATGACACTGAGCAACAGTTTTTAAGACCTAAAGTGGATGGGTCTTCGTAATACTTGACATCTGAGTGAAACGTGAAAAGAAGATCGCATCTGGTAAAAAGCCATCTGCATACTATGGTATATTTCTAACTAGTCAGCTTTTATAGATAGCTTGGTTCCTGCAGAGAAAGGGCTAATGAGAAGAAACTGATATTTTTAGCCATGACTGAATAGCAATTCAGAGTAGTTACAGAGTCAAAAGGCCCCAGCCTTAGAACAGAGGAAGGATATTTTTTTAAAGTGGCTTTCTTATAATAAGGAAAAGTTCTTATACAATGAAACAGCAGGGGAGACCTTTCTGGTTTCTACTTGTGGCTGAGAAAGATCACATGTTGCTCTTTAACTCTCTCACTATATAGATACCACAGTTGATGTAAATAATCCTACTTTTTTTGCATTTTTGACAGAATCATTGAGTCCCACTGTTCCTTAAACTCTGAGGAATCATTATAGAACCAAGAAGGTCTTAGTTTTGTGTGTGGAATATTACATTTTAACCATATGGGTCCTGTTACTATTCAAAATATTGAACCAAATTGGGGTCCACTTTTAAGAAAGGAGTTTTAAGGTTAATATTTATTTATTGAAAGTGTTGTTTTCTTTTATAGATTAAAATTTGGTAGAATAGAAGTTATAGCAAATCACTTAGATAAGTGTGGATGCATGTGCTACAATGAGAACATGATGAGTGAGAAGAAGGTGTGTCATATTTGAAACAGCATTTTGATTGCCTGTGTTTATTGCTGTAAGTCTTACTGAACAAGTAACTTGAAGAAGCAATGAAATACCAGTTAGGCTTTAGGTAGTTGGTGGGCACTGTATTATTGCATTCATATATTTCTTTTTATTTACAGAACTTATATGACCTTCTATTTTATATCATGATTCTAGGTAGTTCATCATAATTACCACCCTATCTAACCTTAATAGGACAAGCATATACCCTCAGAGTCCTGCAAGTACCCTGGCTCTGTACTATATAGAGCTTTAAATATGATAATCAGTGCCTTGAATAAATACTACACTAATCCATGTTGTGTAAACTCATAGATTGAGATTTATGGACCATAATTTTAACTATGTGAGCTCAGTTATATGTCCAGGGATTGTGTCTTACTTGGAAATTTTTTTGATATAAAGGCTTTTGTTAGGATGGGAATCCATCTTTCAAATTTAGTCAAGTATGAAAGAACTGCAAAATACAAAATAAATAGTGATATGAATATATGATTAGTGGTACAATTAGAATTGTATCTCTTATGTACTTCAAAAATGCATTGTAAAGAGATTTAAGTGCAAAAATAATGACAATCTAGTTGTGGAACAGAAATAAAATGTCTTTAAATTTTGGTATAGAATGCTACTAAAATGGAAGAGAAAGATTTACAAAAAAGGTACGGTATGTATATGAATGGTGGAGAAATAATTAAATGTTGGAATTGTTTTATGTATTTTGATAGGAAGGTTATATATGTTAAACTACTATGTTAGTAAGTGAAATGTTGAAATACTTAAATGGTGAACTTATTTTGTGGTATTTGAATTAAAAAAAACTTCCAGACCAAACAAAATCTTTTAATTGTGTACTTATAGGACGGGGTGGGCAATTAATTTTCCCAAGGGGCCACGTGAGAAACTAGGACTGTTGTGGAGGGCCAAACCAATGTAACCTGATTTGATGTCCTCAAACTATCACCTCAACTCCTCACGCTGCTCCAGGTGAGGGGCGAGTGCTGCGCAGGTACAATAAAGTGCTTTCTCTCCTGGCTCTCCTGCAGCTGCCAGCTGCCTGGTGACTGCAGATCCGGATCCATCTTGACTTCTTCTCTGAGCCATGTAAGAATTGTAGGTAATGTCTATCACCTTGAATTGCACTTGGAAAAAAACCTGGTAAACAGTGCAGCTCCTGCAGTAATGAAATTAGGTGACAGTTCCACGATTGTCTGGTGAGCACACAAGTGGTCATATTTTGTGCCAGCTGAAGTTTCTGGATATTGCGATAATCCAAGTACAAATGGATAAAGATATTAGTGACTGGCACATCCTGTTCTATAATAGGATATAATTTGTGCATTGAGTGAAGCTCTGCAAAGTTCTCTTGGATTCACGGATTGTTAGAGTTAAAGTTATAGTCACTGTAGAATTATTTAACCTCTGAAACAATAGCTGTTCCATCTTGATTGGTTTGTATATAAACTGCATCTCCTGTTTAGCCCTGGGCAGAGATATACAGCTGGGTGACATCAGCATATTGATAATACCAAATCCTGAACTAACTGTTGCTTTCTTTCATTGGGTTTAACTGGAAGAGAGAAATGGGAGAAAACAGAGCTTGGTGGTACCCCGTTCTCCATCGTGGGTGGAGCCAGCATTCAGCATGGGTTGTCCTCGTCCACTCAGAATGAGGACCGAGTCTGTCTTTTTTCCCCAGGATCCGCCCTGCTAAGACCCAGCTTCGACTCAGTCCTCAGCAGGACGGACGTGGCAAAACATTGCTCCCATCCTGATTGCTGGTTCCTATCGATTGGAAGTGACAAGGAAATCCGTTTGTGAGTTAGGGCTTCTCTCTTCTCATCAGGAGAACTGAAGATTCAGCAGAGCTTTGGCTTTGACCGCTTTGGCGGGTGTCGGGCTGTGCACGGTGGCATAGACCTTGAAGGGCTTTGGTCTGGCCTGCCACGGGGAGTGTTATTTCGTGCCCCATATTTCCTTTGGCGCACGAGCTTGAAGGGGCCCTGGGCTCCGCTCTAATAGCGGCAGCGACCACCTTTTGATCGGGCCGACAGTGCCGTTGACAGATTACGGGCAGTGAGAAGGACTGTATTATTTTGCTGCAACCGAGCGGCACACGAGCCTTGCGCTCTGGCGACGTGGTCGCGAGGGCTAGCCACCGTCCAACCGCTCCCCCCCGCCACACCGAGGGAGATTCAGGCCGGAGGCAGTCTTATTACCGCTGGAGCCTCGAGCTCGTGGATCTCCCACAAAGCAAGTTTTCCATTGCGCGCCTCTCCATGCCTATTGCCCAGGCCTTTCGTATTCTCGGCGGCTTATTATCAGTACTACCTGCATTTATTAGCGCCCCAATCCCTCTGAGTTTGCTCGGGTGGGCGTAAGAGTATCACTTCATCACTTGCCGCCAAAATCAGCCTTGTCAGTTGGGGCGGCCATTTTGATCACCCAATCGGCCCGACTTTCCAAGATGGCGGACGTGGCTCTTTCGAGTGGCAAACCAGGCAGCAAACAGATCAAAAAATCCAACAGGCCTATTCCGGAGGACGACCTACCCCTCTTCGGGGCAGAGGTCCTCATATCATTGCACCACCTCCAAGGCTGCGGAAAAGGCTGAGCAGTGCAGGGACAAGGCCCTGCAGAAGCTCTGCGATAGATCCTCCAGGGGATCGTCAGCTCACGAGAACGGCCAAAACCCACGGGGCCTAGACTCCGGCTCCACAGGCGAGGTGGCAGACGACCACTTAGCCCTAGATGCACCAGGGCTCCCCAGACCCAGCTCAGACCTTTGGGGCCCTTCTGGACTGGCCTCTTCCTCCAGGCAGCCCTCTGCATTGGTGGATCCGGCCCAAGCCAAACCTATCACCAGGCAGCCAGCCACCGCGCAGCCCCAGGCCCCGGGGCCCTCTACAGCCTTTGATCCGGCCAACCTACACCTGCTGATTGCGGCGGCGGTCCAACAGGGGCTTACAGCGAGCCTGCAATCATTTGGCGGATTCGCTCCGCTGAATCCCGGTCGCGCAACTGAGCTCCCGAGGCCCACAGCCCCTCCATGTCCTACCATGCGGCTCGGCCGCCCGGATCGCTTGTCTGACATCTCCGACGCTGGCAGCCAAGACTATTGCTAGGGGAGGAAAAGAGTGGAGCCTTTGAGCTTTCGGAAGATGAGGGAATGTACCCCGATCAGCCTCCCTCCTCTGGCCTCTTTCCACCCAACCTTTTTAAGTCCCTGCTATTTAAGTCCCGAGCTGCGGCAGGACTTGATGTTCCATCTTCAATGGCGGCCGCACCTCAAGGGTCTAATCCAGACCCGCTGTTTTCGGAAGTAACACCGGAGAGGGACTTCATTCCAACTCCCCAACTATTCCTGGACAAGGTTCGGTGGCAGTGGTTGGCTCCGGCGTTGGGTCCCCTACCATCCTCGACAGACCGAAAATTTTTCAACGTAGCTTCTGACCTTTCTGATATATCGGTCGATGCTCCCGTCTTGGCCTTGCATGCTCCTACCACCATGCCGGGTGAGTCGGAAGAATTCCTGAAACCGGAGGACAGAAGAATGGAACAGGCCCTGATGAAAGCTCACCAGGCGGCCGCCTGGGCGGTTAGGGCCTCTTCTACTTCCTCCTTCACCAGAACATGACTCATCTGGCTACGTCAGATATAAGACCACATCCCCGCCTCGAACCTGAGGGCCCATCAGGACTTGAATAAAGTGTTTGTGGCTATGCAGTTCCTGGTGGATGCCACCCTGCATGCTTCCCGCTTTGCCTCCAAGGCAGTGGCAGCCTCGGTGGTGGCCAGACGCATGCACTGGCTCCGCCAATGGCCCGTGGATACCCGCCATAAGTGGCGTCCGGCCTCAGGTCCTATAAAGGGGCAGAATCTGGGGAGTTTCTAGAGCCGATTCTGGTTGAGTCGCGCGACAGGAAGAAGGTCCTTCTGTCCCTGTCCAGGAAGGGCTACCCTTATCAGGCCCCTTACTACCGATGGCCCTTTCGGCCAGCTGACCAGGGCTCCAGCCTCTCCTGGGCCCCAGGTCAGTGCAGATCTAGGCAGCGCCAGCCTCAGGATAGATCCTGGAGGGGGAGACAGTTTAAACGTCAATTCCAGGGTGGTTCAGGATCCCGTCCCTTCAGAAGGTCCAAATGGTGAATGGCACGATGCTTCCATCGGAGGTCGTCTGGCCCAATTTTATTCCATTTGGGAAGAGACCACCCAGGACTCCTTGGTACGGAAACTATCCGTTTTGGTCTCTCTCTAGAGTTTCTCTCCCTTCCCCCGATATTTTTTGTCCGTTGTCCAGAGTGCCCTCAAAAAAGGCTCTCATGGATGAGGCAGTACAACACTTGCTGGACATTCGAGCCATCCAGCAGGTTCCCCTGGAACAACAAGGACGGGTTCTATTCTATCCTTTTTGTGGTCCCCAAAACCTCGGGGGGATGGAGGGCAATTCTAGACCTAAAGCGTCTGAACTTACACCTTAAGTATCGAAAGTTCAAGATGCATTCCCTTCTGTCTATCCTGGCCTGCATCCACCGTAACGACTAAATGGCTTTCCTAGACCTTACTGAAGCCTACCTGCACATCCTGATAAACCATCATTATCGGAAGTATCTTCGGTTCTGTTATGCAGGTAGGCACTTTCAGTATAGGACCCTTCCCTTCAGGCTGTCGTCTGCTCCCAGGGTATTCACCAAGATTCTGGCGGCCCTTGCGGTTCACCTCCGTTCCTTGCCCGTACATGTCCAGTGTTACCTGGATGATATCTTGGTGCATGCGCCCTCTAAAGACCTCGTGCTGCATCATCTCCAGGTAACCATCCTATCTCTGAGACAGCATGGGTTCTCCATCAATATGGACAAGAGCCATCTTTTACCCTTCCCCTTCTATTCTTCATTTGGGAACCATCATTAACTCTCTAGAGTGTAGGGTCTCACTTTCCCGGGAGAGGCAGGATAGTATTAGGGGACTTGCATCTCAGATCCAACAGGAATTCAGGGTTCCCCTGGCACTCCTGTCCACTCTCCTGGGGAAAATGATCTCATGTATCTCTATAACAGCTTGGGTGCGACTGCACTCTCGGGAGCTTCAATGGTTCCTTTTGCCATTCCAGAAGGCGGGCCACAGCACCTTGCTCCACAGGGTCTTGGTTCCACCAGAGGTACGCTGTTCTCTGACCTGGTGGCGAACAACAGCTATATCCAAGGGCTCCCTCTTCAGGGAACCTCACAGGACTATCATCACCACGGATGCCAGTCTCTCCGGTTGGGGGGGCCCACTCCCTGGGCCAGATCGCTCAGGGTCGTTGATTGGAGGAGGCGGCCAAGTGCTTGATCAATTGGCTGGAGTTTCGAGCAGTATCGTTAGCTCTCCGACATTTCCAATGCCAAGTGGCCGGCACACATGTCCTGGTATTAATGGACAACATTACGACCAAGGCTCATGTCAACCGGCAAGGGGGCATGCGCTCCAGGACTCTTATGAACAATGTACAGGTGGACTGGCTCAGCTGGACCACAGTGGACTAGTCAGAGTGGGGCCTGCACCCAGCATTGTTTCTGGAACTGACAGTTTGCTTCGGTTCTCCAGTTCTGGACATTTTTGCCCCCCCCCCCAGACAACCGCCAGCTGCCCAGGTTCCTTTCCAGGTACTCGGCACCAGGGGCGGAGGGAACAGATGCACTCCGCAGTCCATGGCCTCAAGGTCTCCTTTATGCCTGACTTCTTCCTCTAATTCCAGGGGTGGTCAGGAAGGTACTGGAGGAGAGGGCCCAAATAGTTTGGCTGGCCCCTTATTGGCCCAGGACCTGAACAACCTGTCGGTGGCACAACCCTGGAGGATACCTAAGGACAGAATCTCCCTCAGCCAGCGGGCCTTTGTCCACCCGAACTCGCAATGGTTCCAGCTGACCGCCTGTCATTTGAGTGGAGAGCTCTGAGTCAGGACAATTTCTCCTCCAGGGTGATCAGAACAATACAGGCTTCTAGGAGGCCTTCCATGGACAGGATATACAATGCAACCTGGACTTCATTTTGCAGCTGGTGGTCCCGAAAAGACATTGAACCCTATTCGGTGTCAGTGGCTCAAGTCCTGGAGTTCCTTCAGGATGGGTTCAACAAAGGCTGACACCTAACACTATCCGCAGACAGGTAGCAGCCCTGACTTCGTTCCTGTGAATGAAATGGGGGAATCCCTTTCCCAATATGCCATGGTCCGCCGATTCCTCAGGGACGCAACGAACTTAAAACCTCCAGTAGTACACAGGTACCCAACCTGCGACCTGTCCAGGGTGTTGTGCGCTCTCACAGGGAGTCCCTTTGAACCTTTAAGAAATATGAGCTTGCGCTTTCTGACATACAAGGTGGCATTTCTGGTGGCCATTACTTTGGCCAGGAGGATATCAGAGCTGGCTGCCCTCTCAGTGAGGGAAGACTTATGTATCTTTCACCCTGACAGGATGGTGTTAAGACTGGATCCCTCCTTCATTCACAAGGTAAATTCCTGGTTCCATCGGGCCCAGGAATTGATTCTGCCAAACTTCTGTCCAGGGCCTACTCATGCCCTTGAGCAGAGGTGGCATACCTTGGATGTCAGGAGGGCTCTCCGTGTTTACATCAAAAGGACTGCCTCCTTTCGGAGGACGGAGTCCCTTTTTATCTCCTTCCAGCCTTCCTCTATGGGCAACAAGGCCAGTCTGTCGACTGTGGGACGTTGGATCCAGGCGTGTATCGGCAAGGCCTATGAAGTCCAGGCTGTTCTGAGGCCTCAGAATATCACGTCCCACTCCACCAGAAGCGCGTGGGCGACACAGGCCTCTATAGAGGAGGTCTGTTATGCGGCGACCTGGTCCTCTCCGTCTCCATTCATTCATCATTACAAGTTGGACACCTACGCTTCAGTGGAGGCGGCCTTTGGCAAGCGAGTCCTTCAAAGGGTCCTCACAGAACAGGGGACTAGGGACCAAACTGCTCCCCACCTGTAAGACTGACCGGCTTTGGTAAGTCCCATTCCTGGATAATCTTCCGCTCCACTATGGAGAAGGGGCGTTGGTCCTGCCTGAGATGCTCCTTCTCATAATAGGGGAAGATTATCCAGCCCTACCCTAGTGACCGTCTGGTCCATAGTCCGGGAGGGGCTGCTGTTTTCACAGGACACAAGTCTCATCATCGCTACGTCCTCGTCGAACTGGGAAGGAACCAGACTGAGGAGGCGTGGCCAAAAAAGATGACTCAGTCTCCAGGCAGACCATTCCTGGATAATCTTCCCCTACTATGAGAAGGAGCATCTCAGATAGGACCAATGCCCCTTTTCTTGCAGATGTTTCATTACCCAAACTAGGTAACATCATATAGTGCTAGTAAGGAGTAGGGTTTGCTCTCAGTTTATATTCTAGTGGCTTGCCCTGTTAGAGTGGGTGAGGGTGGTCTTAGAGGTTCTTTGGGCTGTTTACTGTTGACTTGTTTCGCAGTTCCTTTATTGGGATATTGTTTACTTGATTGTTGGTTTGATGTTAATCTAATAAATCCCATGCACTTCAACTGCAACACACCTACCATGTTCATCTGTCAATAATTCAGTTTTTACTTTGGGATTAATATACAAAATGATTGACTTTTTATAAACCAGATGATATAAAGTCTTACAAATCAGATAATTCACATCTTTTTTCATTATATGTATTTCTTGCAAACAAAATATATCTTGTTTCAATTTTTTCAAATAATAAAAATATTTTTTTGTTTTGAGAAGCATTTGTTCTGTTTATATTTCTTGTTAGAATTTTGTAATCCATTTTCAAGTTCTTAGCTGTGGCTCTCAGAGTAAAGTCCTCTTTCTCAGTATCTTTGGTAAATAAGAGTCCTTGTGAATCTGTCAGCAGTCTGTTTGGTCTAATTCCTCCTTGATTTTTTTCAGAAAGTCTTTAGCTTTTTAGATAGTCAATTTCTTTGAGGTTCAAAAGTAAAAAATACTCCCTCCAGTTTATCCCAGTGAAATGGAATCCTTCCTTCAGAATATCTGTAAGAAAAAAGTAATCTTCTCTCTTGCGCAGGATCCTAATAGGAATCTCCTTTAAAACAATTACATCAGCATTATCAATCTTCAATCTTGCCTCAAAATAACATTGCAGAACCTGATCCCTTGTTCTTTTCCTTAGAAAATGTACCAAAATATATCTTGCTATTTTGTCTCATTGCAACAAAACTGTAATTTATGCAATAGACCTTTTCCAGATCTCCCTCCATCTGTTCCTCTTTCTAGCTCAATAAATCAGTTAATGCCTGAACAAGCTTTTCCCTTATAGTTTCAAAAGAGTCCTCTGGAATGGCCCTAAACCTCAAACAGAATTCCTTCTTTCTGAGTTCCAACATAGCCAGATTATCCAGCCCTCTCTTCATGCTACATTAACTTATTTAATTTTCCCTGAAATCTTGTCCAGTCTTTTATCATTTTTCCCCTCAAAGTTTCAAAGTTAACTTTTAAAGATTGTGTTAAAGTTTTACCTAAATCATCACACAACACTTTAATAAGGGAAAATATGCTGCTCATCTCCATATCTGGTACCTCTAAGTATAGCCATGGTGTCTAGCACTCTGTTAGTAAAAAAATATAATAGCAAGTCTTTGTTTATAAATCTAACCAATTGGTGGCAAGATTAATAAAAAAAAAACAGGGAAAGCCAGTATGAAGTTTCAGATTGTAATTCTGTAGTGTGACGTTTTCATTTTTCAATCTGTCTTTTATTCCCAAATTTTCGTGGATTAGGCAAATGCCTGTAAGAATTTCCAATGTCTTGAGCTCTTGAACACAGCTCAAGAAATAAAAAAAAACACCCTTCAAAGAGAGATACTTATCTGATTCAAAGAAAGATTTTCATTTACAGAAGAATAAATCCAAAAGGTGATTTAGAAATGAGGAATGCTGGTTCTAGTGTCCATAGTTTTGGTTATGTTGCAGCTGTGGGCTTGCTGAAGATCTCCAATCCCCATCCGCTTCAAGTCACAGGCTGATTGAGGAAACCTCAGTTTCCACAATCTACTCGCAAGGAGCTACAATCAGAGTCAGATGGGTTAATTCCTCCTTCAATCTGAAGGAAGAAAGAACTTCCCCTGTTGTGCAGGAAGGAAAAGGAACTGGGATGTCGTCTCCGAGATCATTAGAGGCATCTAAACTGCCATTTTCCACACTGGAAGTTTAATGCATAAACTTCTGTTAAACACGTTATATGATCATTATCACCATCATCGGCAGTAGGTTTGGGAGTTGATTTTGAATCCATCTTCAACCCAAAAAGTCTGCATCATTTTTAATAATAGCCCATACCAGTACCCCACCTACACCTTGCTGGAGTCTGAGTCAAAATGAAGCTCTCTGCCCATTACTGATCCAGCCACGGGCCCATCCATCTGGTCCGTCAAGAGTCTCTCTCATCTCATTAGTCTTTGAATCTGTCTTCAGATATTTCTTGGCCCAGTCTTGCTGTTCCAACTTATGTGTCTTGTTCACTAGTAGTTGGGCTTCAGCCTTCCTTACCTTGGCCACGTCTGACCACTGAACACCTTGTACTTCTAGGCACTCCAGGTAGCTTGCAGTTCTGGAATATGACATTACTGGAGGATAATCGACTCCTGGTAGCTTCACGTTTGAGTCTTTCTCAAATCTTTGGCTGTTACCGTATTTTTCGGTGTATGAGACGCACTCCCCCCAAAAAGTGGGTGGAAATGTCTGTGCGTCTTATACAGCAAATGTTGCTGAAGACCCGGCCCCCATCCTTTGGCCTCTGCCTCCCAGCAATTTGCCTCCTTGCAGCAAGCAGCAAACAGCTGGTCAGCTTCAGCACAGCCTGATTTAGCATGAGCAACTGATTGGCAGTTGGATCTGCCTCCCGGAATACCGCCTATCAGCTGTTCCAGACTGTGGGGATCGCCACCATTGCTCCTGCTGCCTATCGCCACCTCCGAACGCCCCATTTTCAGCCTCCACGTGTCCCATTTTCGGCCTGTTCCAGTTGGGGATAGGCGGGGCAATCCCTACCGCCTGGAATGAGCCAAAAATGGGGCGTGCGGAGGCCAAAAATGGAACGCACAGAGGCTGAAAGTGGGGCGAGGAGGCGGCGATAGGCAGCAGCAGTGATGGGCGATGGGCGGTGGCGATCCCCGCAGCCTGGAACAGCTGATAGACGGTATTCCAGGAGGCAGATCCAACTGCCAATCAGCTGCTTATGCTAAATCAGGCTGTGCTGAAGCTGACCAGGCTGTTTGCTGCTTGCTGCTTGCTGCAAGGAGGCAAATTGCTGGGAGGCAGAGGGAAAGGCAGATTTTTTTTTCTTGTTTTCCTCCCCAAAAGCTAGGTGCGTCTTATAGTCCGGAGCGTCCTATAGTCTGAAAAATACAGTAATATGCGTCTCTTTTTCTCAACACATTTATTGCGACTCTGTTGCCTATTTGCAACAAAATGTTTGATGGTTCTGTGATAATGCCCCAATATCTTAGCAATTTCAAGAGTGCTGCATCCCTCTAAAAGACTTTTTGAAATTTTTGACTTTTCAGAGTCAGTTAAATCTCTTTTTTGGCCCATTTTCCCTGAGGAAAAGAAGCTGCTTAATAATTATGCACACCTTGATAACGGGTGAAATCCAGCAGGTTCTGACAGGTTCTGGAGAAATGGTAGCGGAAATTTTGAGTAGTTCGGAGAACCAGTAACAGAAATTTTGAGTAGTTCGGAGAACCGGCAAATACCACATCTGGCTGGTCCCAGAATATGGTGGGAATGGAGATTTTGCAATATCCTTTCCTCAGGAGTGGGGAGGGAATGGGGATTTTGCAATATCCTTCCCCTGCCACGCCCACCAAGCCACACCCACAGAACTGGTAGTAAAAAATATTGGATTTCACCACTGCTTGATAGGGTGTTGATCTCCTTAGGCCACACACTCATTTCGCAAATACACTTCATCTGATCTGCTTATATCTACTAAGCATTCAAGTTTGTACAGCTTGGAGGTGGAAAATATGCATAAAAATGATATGGCCAAAATATTCACTTGCCTAATAATTGTGAATAATAATTCTCAGAAAACACTAGGCTTCAGCAGTACTGATATGCCATTAGTCGGTTTATAAACTCATTTTTGATTGCATTTATATTCCCCCTGTAAATAAAATCAAATGGCAAGGAACTAAGGATTGAATTTCTTTAATTTACGGAAAATAAATTTGTTCGCCACTGAAAGTCTACTTCTCTTTTTGGAAATACCAGTATGTGTACTGATTAGGAATATTGGAATTCTGGAAGTTAAAAATAGTTTTATTTGGGAAGGGAAGGGAAACATTTTGGAAGTTTTTAAGGCTAAAATGTCAATTTCTTGTGATATGGATCTTTTTTCAAAGACATTATTTATTAATATGTTGTAATTTAATATAACCTTTAAAATATTTTTAAAAATACCATTTTGGTGAATTATGAGAAGATGACATAGAAGTACAATAAATATATTGAAATAATCTTTTTTGTGTGTGTGCATTTCTTTTTTAAGCTGCAATAAAAATGTCATAGCTTGCAAACATGCATTTTTGATTTAAGACCCCAGGAAAATTATTATTTATTGCTACGTTTGCATGCTAGATCCTGCTTTCATATACTGGCCTGTATGTGATATTTGAACATCAGTTTTCCAATTTGTCACAGGCATTATTCTGATTTATCAAAGTGCGAAGAGGAAGGAAAGTGTGGAATGAATTTTATTAAGTTGAAATCCTGAACCAAGTCAGCATATATGTCAGTAGTTGAATAAAGTTGATAAAGTTCATAGCAGAGTAATTTCAAAATGTACAGGAACTTGGTAAGAATTGGAGATTAAAATTCTGGTAAAAAGAACTGAATAAGGTACAAGTGACTGCAAAGCATTGGTGCCTTTAAAAATTATCCTGTTTGGGTGCTGCTGCTTAGTTGATTAACTGTTTCCACAATTTACAACAGGATACCTGTTTCTCCTTTATTTTCTTCCCTGTCCAGCTGTGTTTTTCACTGTTCATTCTGTTTTTACTTTTTTCTTTCTAATTGAAGGAAGGGAGAAAGTTTCCTTATATACATACTTGTATACTTTAGCATGTGAAAGTAGTTTGCAAGCATGAGAAAAAATGATTGATTGCTATATGTAACTTAGGATCAATTATTTTTATTATATACAAGGTAACTTATTTAATTAAGCAATTTAATTTTACTCAAAAATTATTAATTTTTTTAATTCTGATCCTACCCATATATTTTTTTTAGTATTCCTGGCAGCTATGTGTATATACTTTCATTGGAGAGGAGCATTTGTTTAGATTGACAAGTAGAAAAAAGTGAGCATTTGAAGTGATTTTTGAATGGGTTTATTATTTTTAATAAAGAGCTGCGGTGACGCAGTGGTTAGAATGCAGTACTGCAGGCTACTTCTGCTGATCACCGGCTGCTGCAGTTTGGCAGTTTGGGTCTCACCGGCTCAAGGTGAGAGTCTCCAGGGAGTCCCCAGGGAGTAGGGCGGCATATAAGAACTCTAAAATTAAATAAATAAATAAATAAATAATAAGGTTGACTCAGCCTTCCATCCTTCCAAGGTCCGTAAAATGAGTACCCAGATTGTTGGGAACAATATGTTGACTCTAAACCGCTTAGAGAGGGCTGTAAAGCACTGTGAAGCGGTATATAAGTCTAAGTGCTATTGCTATTGCTATTTAATGTCTGAAATTCCCTTGAGCAGGAGAAAACACCTTATATTCATGGTTGTCTTTTGGGGAAATGCCAACTGAAGGAAAACATTCATTTGGAATTATGCAGAACACTTCTTTGTAGTTTGTGGAAGTTATACAGTAAAGTTGGGTTTATTATTCGACCGGTTAGGGCCCACAGAGTGGGTCTCCTCCAGGTGCTGTCAGCCAAACAATGTCGGCTGGCGGGCCCTAGGGGGAGGGCCTTCTCTGTGGGGGGCCCCGTGCTCTGGAACCAACTTCCCCCAGAGACCCAAACCATCCCCCACACTGCTGGCCTTCCGAAAAGCCGTCAAGACATGGCTCTTCCTGCAGGCAGGGGGAGGAGACTAGCTCCATCTGAGCTCCCCCCCCCCAGTATGACTGATGGTGAATCATTTTCTAACGTTTTGTATATGTTTTAACTGATGTTTTAATCGTGGTTTATTATTAGTGTTCTCATAAAATTGTTGTACGCCGCCCTGAGTCCCTCGGGAGTAGGGCGGCCTAGAAGAACCAATAATAAATAAATAAATAAATAAATAAATAAATTATAGATTTATGAATTCTATGCATTTACATTCCATTCTGTGTTATGTAAATTGTACTGCTTGAAAACTTGAAAAATGGAGCTGGTATTCATTATTTTCAGCAGATATTTAGTTCTTCTGTTCTGCTTTATTAAAGCATTTTCCCCTGTGACTAGTTTTGTATTGTGAAACCACACATAGTGTGTTGTTAACTTTGAGTATGATTTACATACAAGAAAATACCTACTTGTGTGTTTGTATACATATATGTATGTATACTGTATGTATATAGTTC
Source organism: Diadophis punctatus similis (assembly GCA_023053685.1). Lineage (NCBI taxonomy): Eukaryota > Metazoa > Chordata > Lepidosauria > Squamata > Dipsadidae > Diadophis > Diadophis punctatus. The sequence goes on from JALIGW010000033.1 coordinate 5,348,383, forward strand.
CATCTGCTTCATTGCCTTAATAGTGCCTAATGGTACATATTATTTTGGAAAACTAATCCAGAGAGCAAATTATTGGTGTGTTAACTTCATTTAAAACTAATGCATAGATCTGATTATATTATGTGCAGACCTTTGAGATACATTTATGTCAAATGTTCATTTACCAGAGTGCAGGGAAAAAGAACTTTAAATATTTTTTGTGTTTGAGTATATCAGATTAATATTTTTATTCATTTTTAAACCATTGCTGTGTGATGTGGGATTAATACTATGTTTTTGTTTTTTCTTAGCATAGTTACTTAAATATTACTGTTTGGGAGATGGGGAAAATGGTAATAGTTTATCTGCTGCACTGTATTTTTTTTTTCTTAGTATATATTCCAACTCTTTAAAATTCAAAACTTTAACAACATACTGTTCTCATTACAAAGAATTATGCAAATGAAAAATGCTGCTCATGGTCTTAGTTTAAAGTTCTTCTAATAATGTATCAAAATAATCCTTCCTCTTTATGCAGGTAATCCTCAATTTACAACCATTCATTCAGCGACTGTTATAGTTCTGCAAAAAAAATAGACCTACCACTTATGTCTGAAGTTATAGCCATTGTAGCATCCCTACTGTCAGGTGATTAAAATTCAGGCATTTGGCAGCCTGTCCACAGTTGGGATGGCAGGAATGCTGCAGCTCCCTACTGGGTTATCTTTTGCTTCCCCCCAATCTGTGGTGGTAGGGCTGGGGCTGAAGTAGTGGTCTTGGGCCTTCAGCAGTCTCAGCAGTTTCCATGACCCGTAGGATTTGAGCATCAGTGCTGCAGGTACCACCAAGAAATGCTGCCTCAAGCCCCTTGAAACCTACAGGTAGATTTAAAAAAAAAATTCAAAAAGTTTTATTAGTACAGAGTACAAACATTTTTCTCTTTTTCTCCCCCCCCCCCGACTTCCCAGAAAAAGCACAGGGTATAATATTCAATAAACATAAACATAAAATATACTAACAAGTTATAAATTCAAAGTTTCTCTAATTTTTAACCACATTATTTAAGACCTATTGAACCCATTCTAAAATTCTTAACATATATCATTATTACGCTATATATATCTTCTTAGTCTGATACTTTTTTTGAATATAATCAGTCCATCTACTCCATTCGAATATATATATATCTCATTTGAGTGATCTTTTAGATATTATGAATTTTTTGCCATTTCTGCCAGATGTGCAACTTTTATTGTCCATTCCTCAATGGTAGGTGTATCTTCTTTCTTCCAATACTGTGCTACCAGCAACCTGTCAGCCGTTATTAAGTTCAGAATCAATTTAGTCTCTGTTACAGTACAATCCTCAATTATTCCCAGCAAGAAAAACTGGTGTAAACTTAATTTTTTTCTTTAAAATATTTTGAATAATCCACCATATTTTAATCCAAAAAGCCTTAATTTTCTTACAAGTCCACCAAATATGGAAATAAGTAGCATCTACACATTCACATCTCCAACATTTAGGTTGTAAATTTGGATACATATGAGCTAGTTTTTTTGGATCCAAATGCCATCTATAAAACATTTTGTAAAAATTTTCTCTTAAATTTTGAGCTTGTGTAAATTTTACATTTCTAACCCATATGTTCTCCCATGTTTCCATCATTATAGGTTCTCCAATATTTTGCGCCCATTTTATCATACAATCCTTAACTAGCTCTGTTTCCGAGTCTAGTTCAACTAACACATTGTATAATCTCTTTATGTGCATTGGACCTTTATTCTTTATTTGAATTATCAAATTATCATCTTGCTGCAAGATACCAATTTTTAAATCGTCTTTCCATCTGGCCTGCAATTGCCCATATTGGAACCAAGTCTTAATTATTCCTTCTTCTCTTAATTGCTCCATTGGTTTTAATTGTAATCTAATTCCTTCTTCATAAAGAAGCTCTTTATATGTAATCTTATCTAGCTTTTGCTCTAAATTTATATTCTCTATCGCGTGTCTGGGCACTGTCCATATAGGTAACTTATCATTTAATTTACATTGGTACTTTTTCCAGACACGCAATAAAGCATTTCTTAATATATGACTCTTGAAAACTTTATCTACTTTTTTGTTATACACTAAATAGGCATGCCATCCATAAATCAAGCCATACCCTTCTATATTTAATATCCTATCTTCCGTCAAATTAATCTAATCGGTAATTACTGAGAGGGTAGCTGCTTCATAATACAGTCTTAGATTAGGTAGATTTTTAAAGAAGTAATACTTTCTAATTAAGTGTCAGTCTTTTCTATTGTACTATGTGGATCAAAACCTTGCTTCAACAAGGTTAACATTCTGAATCAGGAATAAGAAGTTTTCAGAGATGCCTTAGCAAAGAAAAAGAAGAGTATTGCTTCGGAAGTTGTACTGCAGCCGAACAGCTGTATAGGGAGAGTTGGTTTTCCACTTTTCATGGTTTGTGATTAAGGCGATTGTTTGTTTGTTTGTTTGTTTGTTTGTTTGTTTATTTATTTATTTATTTATTTATTTATTTATTTATTTATTTATTTATTTATTTATTTATTTATTTATTTATTTATTTATTAGATTTATATACCGCCTCACAGTGCAAGCACACTCTAAGCGGTTTACACCAGTAAGCAATGTATATTTATATTGCCCCCAACAATCTGGGTCCTCATTTTACCTACCTCGGAAGGATGGAAGGCTGAGTCAACCTTGAGCCGGTGAGATTTGAAACGCTGACCTGCGGATCACAGTCAGCTAAAGTGGCCTGCAATACTGCCTCTAACCGCTACGCCACCTCGGCTCTTATATAATCCATAGCAAATAAGAGCTAAATTAATTGTAACATATGTCTTTCTTGTACATCACTTTCTCTGGCCTTAAGCCAGAGACCTTAAGCAAGAAAGTTTAAAAAGATGTTGCTTACACATTTGTCAGAGGAATATTACATGATCATTGTCATGTAATTTTTGTGATGTTATCCTGTACTTGTATTTATGGTAACAATGCTGCAATAGAAAATTCTGGTTAAAGGAAAATATGAGTAGAAGAACACAAATTACATCAACATAGCCCATACTTCCCAATTTAGGCTATATGTTAAACAGAAATTATGAAGAGGGCTTTTGTTACAGTGCCTGTTTTATGAGAGATTACTATATATAGACAACAATGTTTTTGGCTACTTCTATAATTAATTCATATCTGACTCATCAGATTATGATCTCTTCCCTCCAGTCCATAATAGAACTCTGCATGCTTTGACAATTATTTGGAACAAGTGTTTGCTGCCTCATAGGAAGATTCCATTGCTTTAAGAGAAACAATAACAACACATTTATTTTGAGTTTTCAGTAGAATAAAACATCATTTTTCAGGTTTATATTGAAACCTGAAAAAAGGTTTCATACCTTAAGCAGAAATGCTATGCTTGTGTGAAGTTTAAAAAGTCTTATTCCAAATCATTTTCAAAATGTGCACAGCACTAATGCATATATGCACCTTTTTCCTAGAATAGTTTGTAAGGTGTTAAACAGATTCATTTTGCTAGCTACTGGAAAACCTTGAAGAATAATTGATAAAAATGAGTAGAAATTATTTTATTTTAAATCAGTCTTTGTTTCATTGTGATTTTACAGTAATATTTCTAATATTTTCTGTTGTTAGTTTTGCTACTTAATTTTAATTTTCCATTTTTAATTATTCATTCTGAGATAACCATTGTCACTGACTGCTGAATAAATAATATGGATGTAAGCATCTTTTTAAAACTATAAAGTCTCTAATCTATTCCAAGGTACCTGAATATTATGTGTGAAACAGACAAACATGAATCAGGAGCAGTAACATAGTATATTTTTCTAGGTTACTCATTGCACTGCAGAGTTGACTTATTTGATAAAGATAATTACAATACAGAGCTATATTAAGTTATTCTTTCACTTTATCTCTAAGTAAGTGTAGGATTCTAGCCCACATTTAAAGCTTACTTTTAAATCATTGTTTTAAAACCTTGGCTAATATATGATAACATTGTATTTTTTACATTTTCTTCAGATAATTTTTTCATAACTTGTCATCCAGCGGTGAAATGCTCCCGCTTCCCCCATCTGCTTCCCCCGCCCGCCTGGATGCCGCCATTTGAGTTCTTTTGCCCTCTGCGCATGCGCAAAGCGTTCTGCGCATGCGCAGAGGGCAAAAGAACTCAAATGGCGGCGTCCAAGCGAGCGGGGGAAGCCCCGTGCTGCGACCGCCACCGGCTCCATCGGCTCTGCGACGACTGACTGGCCCACCCGAACCGGGAGCATTTCACCCCTGTTGTCATCCCTCTTACAAGGCTAGTAGTAGTTTGTAGCAAACTAATTCATACTTCATGCTGAAGTATTTCATATGTGAAGCATATTGTACTGCATATGATGTTGTTTCCAGCATTGCATGTGTAAAAATTGCAAGGGAGGTGAACTGCTCAAATCTCCTCCATTCATACTCAACCATCCTTCCCAGCCTCAAAATTAACATATATCAATTGTTATTTTAAACATCATTCAAAGGAAATATTTATTCCTGTCTTCTTGTCTGGGGAGAATTAATTCATTCTCCAGTGTGCTGAGCAGAGAATCCAAAGAATGGGTTAACTCTGCCTTTCTGCCCAGAGATTCAGTCCTTTTAAACTTTGCAGCCACGCCTCTCTTGACTGTCCCCCAGTTTTGACTCAGTCTTAGCCCAAGAGAGACATGTTTAAGGGGAGCTCGTCAGAGCAAAAAAATGCAGTTAAATTCTTTGGATTCTCAGCGGTTTTTTCGGCAGCAACGAGGTTTTTGGGCGAGCAATACAGCCGCCACATCAATCAGCTGTTTGGTGAAAGAGCGGCACATATTTAGCTACAAATCAGCTGCTTTTTTGTGAACAGCGTGGCTTTCGGGCGAGCATTACAGCCGCTCAAGCAATCAGCTGGTGGGTGGGAGAACGGAGCACCTCCTGTCAGCTGTTTTTTGGCGAACGGAGCAGCTTTCCAGCGAGCGATAGTGCCGTAGAGATCAGCTGTTTTTGAGGAAACGAGCTGCCCCAATGACTCAGCTGGCTACCCCGTTTGATCAGCACAGCCGCTGCAATGGTCTGGCTGGCTTCCCGTTTGATCGGCACAGCCACTGCAACAACTAAGCTCCAACCAGCATAGCTGTAGAGCAACTTGGTTGGTGTATTTGTTCCACCCAGCGCCCCCGCCATCTTCCGGCTCATTCAAACAGCTGACGTTTGGCACGCTTTTCAGCGGCAGACGCCCTGGCGCCTCCTCAGCAGGGGACCGGAAAGCCTCCAGTACAGCAGAAGAAACAAAGGATGGAGGATACTGCTGCCTCAGAGAATCATGAGGTGGCTCACGTGAGTGGGGAAGAAAGGGGGGGGGCAATACAGCCCCATATTAAACAGAAAGGTCCCTCAGCATCAAGAGTGGGAAGTAGAAGAGTGGCTGCCTGAATAAGGGCAAAAGCCTTGCATCCCAGAAAAGCCTCTAAGGCTGAGGAAAGAGATGCCCAGAGATGCCAAAAAGCTCTGGAGAAAGAGATCTCCAAGGCTGAGAGGCAAGCTGAGTGACGAAGACAGACAGATCTTCCTGGGGGAGATTCCATCACTTCCCATTCATTTCCTGATCCAATCAGGAAACAAGAGACTCTGAGCTCCCATACTCGGTCGCCAGAGGGTGCCAGAGAACAATCTCCACAGCTACCTTTTATAAGAGGCAGCAAGGAGGATCCCTTTACGCCATAGTCAAACAGACTGCCAGCAGAGAGTCATTGGGAGCCTATTTTAAAACGCAATCTGCCCCAGAGGCAACATTTACCCCCACAGCCCAGGGCAGAACCAAGGACCGGAGATTTCTGAGCAAATGAAGCTCCTTATCTCCAAAATGCAGGGGTTCGCTGCAGCATTGCAGCAAGGAAACCAAGCTGATTCTGTGGCATTGGACTCATCCCTAGAACATAGTCAACACCTGACATCTCAGATTCATGCAGATTTGGCGAGCCTTAGGGAACCTCACTCTCCCACTTCATCCCTACAGAGTAAGGATTGGCTTTCAGGAGAGGAAGACCAGAGAGAGCTAATACTCTCGGAGGATGAAGGGTTAGTTCCTGAATCCCAGCTTTCACAGGGCTTTTTTGCCCAGCCCTCTTTAAACCCCTCCTGTTTAAAGCCAAGGCCACAGCCCACATGGGAGCTGAGCCAAGTACATCAGAACCAGCATTGGGTTTACCAGACCCAAATGACCTCTTTACAGAGCCAACAGCGGAGAGTGAGGAGATTCCTTCACCCCAATTGTTCCGTGACGTGGTCTGAAGGCAATGGGTTCACCCAAGAACCTACGCCAACCCAAGTGGGAATGACAATAAATTTTATAATGTAGCTCCAGAATTCGCTGAGGAGCTACAATTACCAATGGTAGACAGACCTGTGGCAGCCTTAACGTCCTCTACTCTCCTGTCTCAAGACACGGCAGACGCTCTGAAAACATTCCCTTCATGTGAGAGGCAGAGAAATTGGGTCTCTGGGCAGAGAAGCAACTTCTTTCCATCAGGGCGGAACACATCTCGGGACAACAAATGTACAGGCGGATTGGCTCAGCAGAACCACAGTCAACCACTCGGAGTGGCACCTGCATCCAGACCTGTTCAGGCAGCTGTCAGAACGGTTCGGGACTCTGATCCCAGACCTGTTCGCTACCCCATTAAACAGTCACTTGCCGAGGTTTTACTCCAGGTTCGCAATACTGGGGGCAGAGGAGACCAATGAACTCCACACTCCGTGGCCTCGAGGTCTCTTATATGCCTTTCCCCCTCTTCCCCTGATCCCAGGGGTAATCAGGAAGGTGTTGGCGGAGAAGGCAGAGGTATTGCTTCTGGCCCCACACTGACCCAGACGACCATGGTTTGCAGATCTGGTCAGTCTGTCCATATTCAGGCCATGGAGAATTCCTCAGGACAGATATCCCTCAGTCATGAACTCATAAATTAAGTCTAAGCAAATAGTCTTGGATATATCAAGAAGCTTACAAGGGTTGGCAAAATGCCTAGAAGCAGTCCGCAGGAAGAATGCCAAAACAGATAACAAGAGCTGAGCAGACGTTTTCAAAACACGAAGGCACATGAACGAACAAACGTTTCCTGCAAAGGTTTTGCTGTCGTCGTCATCCCTTAAATAGGCTAGGGGAGTGGCCAATTAGCCCCAAGCCTTACTCTGGAGGAGACCTCCTCCTGAGGAACCATTCCTGCCTTTTGGCAGCTCTGCGTGCCCGTGCATTAAGAAGAGACTCTTCCTCCTCTGCCTCATCACTGATGGGAGATGCTGGAGGTTCTGAAGGCCCTGGCTGAATCTCTGCCTCTGGCACCGAGTCCTCTCCAGCCTCTTCACTGTCCGACTCGGGTGCCAGCTGTACATGCCGCTGGCGCATCACCACATTGGCCTCTTCTCGGGCTGGATCTGCTACCAGCTGCACGGGCTGCTGGTGGCCACAGCATCAATATTCTTTTCTTTCCCTTCTCATCAGTTGATATTACTAAATTATTTGAATATAATTTCATTTGTATGCATGTGTACAATATTTAAATACTAAATACAATACTATATATATGAAATAAATATTTTACATTTATTTACCGTATTTTTCGGAGTATAAGACGCACCACAGTATAAGACGCCCCTTAGTTTTGGGGGAGGAAAACAAGGAAAAAAGGCCTCTGCCTCCCAGCAATTTGCCAAACAGCAAACAGCAAACGGCAAACAGTACAGATGATATACACTGTTTGCTGTGTATTTCTGTGCATGTGTGCCTGACCCATAGAAATAGCAAAGAATTGGAGAAATGTACATTATGGCAGTATATTAATCCCAGAAAGTTTTCTTAAATGTAATCACACTAACTCCTCCCAATTATTTAAATAGATCTACTCCAAACATGACTAAGTCAGGGTTTAATTCAGCTCCCTTATTTTAATACTAATTCTTAATACTAAAACAGGACATTTCAGATTATACTTTTACAGATCTTTAAAATTGATGTGGCTTTCTGGAAGTATTCTCTGCTATTTAAAAGAAGATACAATAGCACTGGGCCTCTTCAGAGCAAGCATTTATTTTAAAAAGCTTCTTCATTTTGTTAAGTTGTCTAGAACAATAATAAAGCAGTCTTTAAAAAATAAGTCTAATAATTTGAACACTCTACAAACATTTAACAAAATAACATATTAACACAATCTGCCTCTACCTAGGATAGAACTCACAACCTCCTGATTGTGAGGCAAGAGCTCTACCTCTAGGCCATAGCAACTATAGCTTACCTCCTTGCAATTTCAGCAGTCTAACATTGCCAGCAGTTTATCTCCCAGCAATTTGTCTCATTACAGCCACGGTAGTTAGTTTCATTTTATCACGTGGCTTGCAAGCCTCAGTCAGCTGTAGGTCGGGAGGCTGCTAATTAGTTTCTTGTGCAAATCAGGCTCTGCTGCTGTTTGCTGCAAAGAGGTAAATTGCTGGCAGCAGAGGCCAAAGGGTGGGGGATGGGGCTACATTCGGTGTATAAGACGCACCCAAATTTTTCACCCTCTTTTTGAGGGTAAAAAGGTGCGTCTTATACTCCGAAAAATACGGTAATTTATATAGTCGCTCATGACAGTTATAAAAACAAAACAGATTACAATGTAGTACAAAAATATATATGGCAGCTGAGAAAAATTCTATGAATTTTATTTATATTCAGAAGGCCTAAGAGCAAGTTACTAACATAATCTAACTTGACACTGGATAAAACATTTTAACAAGCAAATATTTAATAAATATTACATAATTGACTTAAAGCCCCAGCTCATTGATTTGTTATTAAAGCCCTCTTTTTATAGCTATAGTTAAAAATCTGGCTGTTGCACTGTAATCTTAGGATTTTTATGTGCGAGTAAAAATTCTATATGCTCAAAAATATCCTGGTTTAGATTTTAAAAAAGGTCAGATAACTTCCTGCTGAAGATTCTTACAAAATTCACAGTGCATTAAAATAGGATCCGTTTCAGGATTAGTACCATTATAAAGACAAATCTTTGAGATTACCATATAGCATATTCGATCAAAACACATTTAATCTGACTTTTGAAAAGGCTATTCTATATTTACTAAAATATAAGCTATTGAGATATTTAGGGAGTTGAAAAATACATCTATTTCCAGATGTTGCAGATGAACATGATACTTCAATTTTCACTATTAATTCCTGTACTGATTTGTTTTTTATACAATGAATTGCTAATGTCATATCCCTAGAGAATAAATAATCTTGATCAGTGCAATTTTGATTAATCTTAAGTTACTTATTTGAACCACATATCGACATAGGATTCATTTGGGATTTCCTTCCTTGTTTTAAAAAACATATGTAACGGAAACTTTATAGTGCTTAACCAAATTTTTGTTATCAAAGGGCATTACCCAGTTTCTAACAGAATAACAGAATTTGGAACATAGCTTAGGACTCTGGATAATTGATTTTCTCAGCAATACTTAGCTAGTACCTCAAGAAGGTATTTCAGGCCCAATCTAATAAATGAAAGAACAGCTTCATCTGCATATAACAAAGCAAAAACATTCTTTTTGCCCAGTGTTAGACAATGGCCTCAGCCTGAAGTAGTCTCATCTCTAGATCCCGAAGATAGATGTTAAATAATGTAGGGGCCAAGGTGCAATCTTGTTTCACTCCATTGTTCATTCTAATGCCATCCTAAGTGTCAATATGAGGAGAAAACGGGGCCCTTTGTACACTTGAGGCCCCAGGCATTTTGCACAAGTTGAGGCTTCCAAGTGCTTTTCAGGGGCAGCCTCATGTTTGTGGTGGAATGTAGTCTGAAACGGAAGGGTGTGTGTGTGCTTCCTGCAGATCCGTTGCCATTCTTAAACTTTTCCTCCTTACTGGGAAGATTGATAGCAAACTCCAAGGAGTAACACATGGAGTTACTCCTGTGTAAGTTTCTTCATTATTCTTCACCCACAGACAGAATCTTTCCAGACTAAAGCCAGTATTTGTGTAACTATAGGTATAATCTTACCAACTGCTAGTGAGAGGCCATCTTAACCCTCATCCTCCCTACTAGACTTTCCAAACTCCTCTACCTCTTTTCCCTCTGGGAAGCCTCTAGACTACAATCCACCACAGCATTGCAATAATCCAAATGAGAGGTCATGAGGGCATGATGACTGTGAGAAAAGCCTCCCAGTCCAGGAATGGATACAGCTGGTGCAACACCTGAAGCTGTACAAAGGCCCTCCTAACCAAGGCTTCCATCTGCTCTTCTAGCAAGAGTTGTGAAACCAAGAGAACTTGGTGGAGTGGCAAAAGGAAAGAACTCTTTCCCAGAGGGCTAAGAGACAGCACAGCTTGGAATGGAAGGAAAAAAATAAGATGGAACCCTCCCACACACACACCCAGTTTGCAAGAAATAACTATAGTCATGCGGATAATTGCTTTAGTCTTCTAAGATTCTTTTATAGGCAAACAACAAATTAAGAAGAGCTGAAGTGGTGCAGTGGTTAAATGCAGCCATTGCAGGCTGACTGCTAGTTCAACAGTTCAGCTGTTCAAATCTCACTAGGCTCAAGGTTGACTCAGCCTTCCATCCTTCCGAGGTCGGTAAAATGAGGACCCAGATTGTTGGGGGCAATATGCTGAACTCTGTAAACCGCTTAGAGAGTGCTGTAAAGCACTATGAAGCGGTATATAAGAAAAGTGCTATATTGCTATTAATCAGATGCAACTCCACGTGTTGTTCTTGGTTCTTTGGGCCTGATAAAGACCCCCAATTGTGCACCAGGTCCATCTTGGGACAGTACTAAAAGTTGAAGAACCTTGTCACCGGAAGGCCCAAATGCCTGAAGCCTTGGGAATGCATTAATGAGCATCAACTACCATGTTTCCTCGAAAATAAGACCCTGTTATATATTTTTTGAACCCTGAAATAAGCGCTTAGCCTTATTGCCATGCATTCAAAAGCCCGATTGGGCTTATTATCAGAGAATGTCTTATTTTGGGGGAAACAGGGTAGCTGTCAGAAAACATGATGAAAACACTTTATTTTACACAACATATGGACAGATCAACCATAGTTTCAACTGGGAAGCTGTGACATCCTAGACCAAATCAACTCCCAAAACACTAGAGAATTCCAAAAAGCCTGGCATTCTGACAAATTGGCCATTAGTAGTCACATAGACTTAAACATCTACATACTGTGCAAAACAATCAACAAACAAACAAGAGAACAGAAAGACCAAAACACCTACCCACCAGCAATCAACATCCTTATGGGCATAGAATAACACCAAGATTAACATCAGACCAACAATCAAGAAGTAAACAATACCCCAATCAAGGAACTGCCAAACAAGCTAAACAGTAAGTGGCCCAAACACCACTCCTATTGACACTGACAGGGCAAGCCACTATAAAAGGGCTATCAAACTCACAGCCTGTGTCACATGCTGGCCACACCCATGTCCGGTTTATTGAAGGGAAAAAAGTCCTGATAAGTCATGTGACACTGCGAGTTTGACACCCCTGCACTATAATGAAACATCTGTAAGAAAGCAACCAAACTCAGAGTAGTAAGGACCCTCATTCTTCCTAGACATGAAAAGATTAGGTGCATCAGTTTCTTTGGAGTTAAAGAGAGGGCTCAAGATTCATTTTGAGCAGTTGTCAAATGGCAACAATTTGACAGTTTTTAAATGTAATTGTGGCAGTAAAATGCCACTCCCAACTCCTATTATAGTACTAATTAATATGTTTATATTTTTAAATTATTGTTTATGATTATATATAGAAATGGTTCTATGTGAGATGTCAAGCTTGAGCACAGTTTCTTCCATCTACTTTCTCATGGCTAGCAAAAATATTACTACGTATGGCCAACTACAAATATTAGGTTGTTCTTGTAGTTTAATAAACTAGAGTTTTATTAAGGAAGCCTGGAATCTGCTAGAATGCACAAATGCCTAGTATTCTGTTTGCTGGTCACATGGGAAGAGTGAGCATGTAAGCCTAACAATTTGTAGAGGCTAATTCTTCCTTGTGTGTATTTACTGTTGTATATGAATGACCTTGCGTGAACTCATATTTGTCAATAAGTATTGCAATTTACTGTTATTTGTAATATACTACCATTGTAGTTATTTTCCTTTAAGAGTTCAAATTCAAGCTGTTTACCTGCCGTTTCTAATTTCACTACTAGATATTCAGTCACAAGTGGTTTTTATAGTCTATAAATTGTTTTATTTTTGATTCTAGGTTAGATATTCTTAAGATAATTTAATTTAGATATTAATTTAGATTTTTCTATCTGCAAACTATACTTCCTTTTGGTGAATATTTCATTTTGAGCTATTATAAGCTATGCTGGTTAATGACAGGCATGTTATACTCACTGATGGTACTTAAAATGCATAACATGTATTGCTGAAAGCAGTGGTTGCTATAGCAACTTTCTAGTAGGTCACAAGCAATGTTGTATATATATGATCTGGCTGTTAATGCACACTAATATGCCTGATGAAGAAAAGAGAAATATAGAAGCTATAAAATAGATGGTTAGTTCCAAGTAGAATTCATACTGCAAACAAAAGAAATTACTATAATTTCAGTGTGATAGCATTGGTTTCTGGTAAATTGTAGATTAGCAGAATTGTTCATTTAAACATAGAAATTCCCAAACCCTACATATGGTATATAGGTTGTAATTGGAAGGTCAGATAATAACAATTATACATATACCTAGTCTTTGAATATTTTATTAATAATTAAAAATCCATTTTATCTTCATTCAGCTTGCATATTCTGTTGATGCTTTTTTTTTCTTTAAAGAGTCCCCTTAAAGATCTCTTTTGAATTAGATTATCCATAATTCAAGAAGTTCTGGTTATGTTATGTTTGGAGGATGAGGACACTGACATTCCTTGTTCATTTCCAATAAGGCAGAAATTAGTTATGACACCTGCAATTAGATGTAACAGAGATCTCAGATTTATAGCCAGTGGGCTGCTTGCACCTTTAAAGCAATTTCTGCAGCCCACAAAAAAATACTTTGTAGGAACTGAGGTTGCTAGGTCACAGTTAGGCTGGAATATGTATAATTTGTCCCAGCTCAACAGGGCTTACTTGGTTATACCATGCAGTCACTTCTTGAGATCTCACATCAAACGGTGCTTACTTCCAGGTACAATCTCCCCTCCCCAAGGGTCTAGTGGGCATTGCATCTGAAGCGTCACTGTGATCCATGGACTGACAAAGCTTGGTTGAGGCTGGAGCGCCTAGAACAATCTATGACAGTGATGGCAAACTTTTTTGGCGCACGTGCCAGAAGGGTATGCGCGCTAACGTGCGCGCATGTACCCACACCCATACCCTTCCCCTGCGCACAACCCCCGTGCTGCCCCCACATGCATGCGCACAACCCCCACTGCCCCCCACGCATTTGCACAGGCCTCACAACTGACTCCTGAAGCCTGGGGACGGCGAAAAATGGCCAAATGGGAGAGCAAAAATGGCCCAACGGGCCAACCGGAAGTTCAGAAATGAACTTCCGGTTGGCCTGTTGGGCCATTTTTCACCGTCCCCAGGCTTCAGGAGGCTTCCTTAAAGCCTGGGGAGAGCGAAAATGGCCGAAAAGAAGGCCGAAAATCAGCTGGCCAGCGCGCACATGCGCACTGGAGCTGACATAGGGCAACACCTCGCGTTCCCTCTGATATGGCTCATCAGGTTTGCCATCGCGGACCTATGAGATGGAAAGCAGAAAAGCTGGGCAAATGTTTAGTTATCCTACTGTAAGAGAGATGTCTTTATTAGACGAGAAGAAAAAACGTCAAGCAAACAAATCCATCCTTTCTTTGTCCCTAACCCCACTGTTCTGGGGAGTACAATTGATTTATATTTGTGAACTTATTATAATTGTTTCAATGATATGAAGTGTTAGAATTATTTTATGAATACTATAGTGTTGAGTGTTCCTTTTTCAGAATTGCAGATAGATCATTCCATTCTCTTCCCTCATTAGTTCCCACCAGTAATTATCATTCTGTATACACCAACAGTACTCAATTATTACTGAGTGGATTTTTGCTATTCCTCCTAGATTTTTTCTCAAAATGTTTTGTTTCTGTCTTTAAAAAATATAGTTTCTTTCTATGTGTATATTATGCTTCTGGTCCTATTCTATATCCTAAAGTTCAGACATAACTAAATAATCAGTGCCTGAAGGCTGTAAGGGCCTGGATGGAGAGAAACCAGTTGTGAGTCAACCCTAGCAAGACAGAGCAATTCCCCGCCCCCGCCCCTGTTGTCAGAAGAGTTGACACCTCTTACTCTGGTTGGGTAATTCTTCTCTACAAATCTGGTGTGCAATTTGGGGGTCAATTTGGACTTACGGCTCCTGCTTAAAGAGCTGGTGATAGGGTTATCCTTGAACTGGGTGGCCTTAGTCACAGTCATGCATGCCTTAATTCAGGGAACTCCAAACCCCAGGCCGAAGCCCACTACCAGTCCTTGAGCAGTTTGGAACCGGACCACAGAAGTGGCTGAGCATGCGTCCACACCATCCCCATTTGCGCGAGCAGCAGCTGAACACATGTGCGCTGCATTTGTACGAGAGGTGGGTGTGCCTGCCCACAAACTCGCACAAATAGAGCTGTGCGCACATGTGTGCTTGCCTGCTGTCTCATGGAACCACCCCCCACCCCCACCAGACCGCAAAACCCAAAAGGTTGGGTAAGTCTGCCTTAGTTGCCTCTTGTTTGGATTATTGCAGTGTACGTTACATGGGTCTGCCTTTGAAGACCATCCAGAAACTGCAATGGAACCAGAATGCAACAACACAAATAATTTTAGGTATTCTGTGACTCACCTGCACTCTCTCGCTTCATATATACACATATCCTACTCCAAAACTGACTAGGGCAGTGATGGCGAACCCATGGCACGTGTGCCACCTGGAGCCATATCGGACGGCACGCGAGGCGTTGCCCTATGTCACTCCAGCGTGCCTGCGTGCGCTGGCCAGCTGATTTTCTACCTTGAGGAAGGCTGTTTCACCCTCCGGAGGCTTCAGAGAAGCTTCCCTGAATCCCGGAGTGCGAAAATTGGCTTAACGGGCAAACCGGAAGTTTGGAAAAACGGACTTCCGGTTTGCCCATTGTACTGTTTTTCGCACTCCGGAGGCTTCAGGGAAGCTTTTTAAAGCTCCGGAGTGTGAAAAGCAGCCCAATGGGCAAACTGGAAGTTTGGAAAAATGGACTTCCGGTTTGCCCGTTGTGCTGTTTTTTCACCGTCCCAGGCTTCAGTGAGGCCTGTGCGCATGTGCAGGGGGCATTGCGTGGGGGTGTTCATGCGTGGGGGGAGGGAATGGGTGTTGGCATGCGCGCCAGCACGCACACACCCCCTTTTGGCATGCAAACCAAAAAAGGTTCGCCATCACTGGACTAGGGCATTCTCTTGGGAGTTGTGTTTGACTCCAGTTGTGTTTTTTTTCCCTTTAGGACAGTGATGGCGAACCTTTTTGTTGCTGCGTGCCAAAAATGACAGCGCGCTCCCGCTATCGCGCTCCCGCGTGCCAGTACCCATAATGCAACACGCCCCCCCCCCCACATGCGCAAGCAACCCCCGCCACGCGTGCTGCACTGCGCATGCGCCTCGCCCTCCTCCCGGCGAATTCAAGCGAGAGGACTCACTTAGGTACGGTTGAGCGGTCTCCCGTCCTTGCCTCAATTCAAAGCTCGCCCCGGCCCCAGCAATAAATAGTCCCTCGGCCTGCGCAGTTCCGAGCCCACTAGACTGCGGCGCTGAATTCAAAGCGAGCGGACTCGCTTCTAAGCGGTAGAGCGTGCCTCCAGCTTCTATCTTACTCATAAAGCCGCTGTCAGCCTCGCCTCTTATCTTATCACTTCGCCCGTGCCCTACCTGCACACCGGAGGCTGCAAGCTTTGCTGTGTGTGTGTGTGTGTGTGTGTGTGTGTGTGTGTGTGTGTGTGTGTGTGTGAGAGAGAGAGAGAGAGAGAGAGAGAGAGAGAGAGAGAGAGAGAGAGAGAGAGAGAGAGAGAGAGAGAGAGACGAGGGAGGGAGCGTGGAGCTCCAGTCCCAGGCCCGCTGAAAGAGGTACAGCCGGCAGGCACAAATGGGAGGGGCGGGGTGAGACCAGGCTCCCCTAGTTGAGAAGCCCCGCGCGGCCCGGCTTCAGAAGGTTGCCAGGTAAGTTTTGCGGTGGAGTGGCTCTCCTCGGAGAACCGAGGACTTCAGCCCGCTCCTCCACCTGGACTCCCATTGCCCAAGGAGAGCCGCTCTGCCGCAAAACATTCCTGGCAGCCTTATGACGCCGGGCCGCGCGAGGCTTCTCAACTAGGGGAGCCTGATCTCTCCCCGCCCCTCCCCCTTCTGCCTGCCGGCTGTACCTCTTTTGGCAGGGCTTGCGCTTGCCGGTGCAGTCATCCTGGGACTTCTCATCCCCGCTCAAGCAGGCTTCTGCTGTGTCCCCAAGCCTCTTGTGGGGAGGGAGGGAGAAGCCCCAGCCTGCTGTTCCTGCCTCCCACCTCCTTGCGCTTGAGCGGGGATGGGAAGTCCCAGGATGACTGGCAGCTCTGCTCCTTTTCCTCTTGATGGGTTCCAATGTGCCATCTCGCCCCTCGCAGCCAGCAGAAGGAGAAGCTGCCGGGGGGGGGGGAATCCCCAGCCCGTTTTTCCTGCAACTGCCGTGGAAACGGCAGTATGTGAACAGCCACCGGGAAGTGCAAGGGGGTGGGAGGCAGGAACAGCAGGCTGGGGCTTCTCCCTCCCTCCCCACAAGAGGCTTGGGGACACAGCAGAAGCCCGCTTGAGCGAGGATGGGAAGTCCCAGGATGACTGGCAGCTCTGCTCCTTTTCCCCTTGATGGGTTCCAACATACCCTCTCGCCCCTCGCAGCCAGCAGAAGGAGAAACTGCCAGCGGGGGGGGGGGGGAGAGAAGCCCCAGCCCGCTTTTCCTGCAACTGCCGTGGAAACGGCAGTTGTCCCCAAGCCTCTTGTGGGGAGGGAGGGAGAAGCCCCAGCCTGCTGTTCCTGCCTCCCACCCCCTTGCGCTTGCCGGTGGCTGTTCACATACTGCCGTTTCCACGGCAGTTGCAGGAAAAGCGGGCTGGGGCTTCTCCCCCCCCGCTGGCAGCTTCTCCTTCTGCTGGCTGCGAGGGACGAGAGGGTACGTTGGAACCCATCAAGAGGAAAAGGAGCAGAGCTGCCAGTCATCCTGGGACTTCCCATCCCTGCTCAAGCGGGCTTCTGCTGTGTCCCCAAGCCTCTTGTGGGGAGGGAGGGAGAAGCCCCAGCCCGCTGTTCCTGCCCCCCCATCCCCTTGCGCTTGCCGGTGGCTGTTCTCACAGTGCCGTTTCCACGGCGGTTGCAGGAAAAGCGGGCTGGGGATTCTCCCTCCCTCCCCACAGGGGACGCAGTAGAAGCCTGCTCGGGCAGGGAGACAGGGAAGCCCCGGCCCGCCCGTCCTTGCCGCCGCCACCCCCCTCGCCCCTGGCGTCAGCGCTTCCCTGACAGTGGCAGGAGCAGCTGGCGGGGCCGAGGGGGCGATGGCAGGCTGTGGAAGCAGACCCTTAGCACTAGCTAAGAGGCAACAGCAGCTCCTCATCCTCCTGCTAGCGTCGCGCTCCAGGCCTCCCCCTGCAGCTAGTCTTCTGGTTACCGGCACGCATGCGTGTGCAACAATCAGCTGGCAGCTGTCCTTCCGGTTTCTCGCACTGCCGCACCTGTGAAGGCGAGTTGATTGTTGCGCACGCGCGCGCACCAGTAACCAGACTAGCTGGCCGGTGCGCATGCGTAAACTGGAAACCCGGAAGAGGAATGGACGATGCCGCGCGTGCCAGCCGACATGGCTCCGCGTGCCACCTGTGGCACGCGTGCCATAGGTTCGCCACCACGGCTTTAGGAGAACAAGCATGACTTATTTCCTTTGTCATGCTTTTAATTATTAATGTTTGCATAGCTTTTAACTTATTTCTTTGGCTGGTGGTGGTGCTGTAACTGAATAGATAGCTGGGGAATAATAAATGAATTAAATAGTTGCACATGAAATAATGTCTAAGTTATGCTGATGTAGAGTCATGTGAAAGAGAAAGTACACCCTCTTTGAGTTCTGTGGTTTTATGTATCAGGATATAATCATCTGGTCCTTAGCAGTTTTTAAAAGTAGGTAAATACAACCTCAGATGAACAACACATGACATATTGCACCATGTCATAATTTATTTTACAAAAAGAAAGCCAAAATGGAGAAGCCATGTGTGAAATACTAAATACACCTTATGATTCAATAGCTTGTAGAACCCCCTTTTAGCAGCAATAACTTAAAGTAATAGTTTTATGTATGACTTTATCAGTTTTTCACATCGTTGTAACGGAATTTTAGCCCATTCTTCTTTACAACATTGATTCGGTTTGTTGAGGTTTGTGGGCATTTGCACAGCGCTCTGGATATTGACTGGGCCAGTGCAACTCCTCTATTCTTTTCATTTTCAGCTATTGTGTTGTAGAATTGGTGGTGTGCTTGGGATCATTGTCCTGTTGCATGACCCATTGTTGGCAAAGCTTTAGCTGTCGGACAGATGGCGTCACATTTGACTCTAGAATACCTTGATATACAGAGGAGTTCATGGCTGACTCAATGAGTGCAAGATGCCTAGGTCCTGTGGCTGCAAAACAAGCCCAAATCATCACCCCCTCCACCACCGTGCTTGACAGTTGGTTTAAGATGTTTGTGCTGATATGCTGTGCTTGGTTTTCGTCAAATGTAGCACTGTGCATTATGGCCAAACTTCTCCACTTTGGTCTCATCGGTCCAAAGGACAGTTTTCCAGAAATCTTGTGATTTGTTCAGATGCAACCTTGCAAATCAAGCCGTGCTGCCATGTTCTTCTTAGAGAGATGAAGATTTCTCCTGGCAACTCTTCCAAACAAACCATACTTGTTTAGTCTTTTTCTGATTTACTGTCATGAACTTTGACATATAGCATGCTGACTCTGAGACCTGTAGAGTCTGAGAAGTAACTCTTAGATGTTATGCAATTTCTTTGAGCATTGCATGTGGTTTGAGCTTGGGGTGAATTTGCTGGGATGTACACTTCTGGAAAGATTGGCAACTGTCTTGAATGTTTTCCAGTTATGAATAATCTTCCTCATAATGGATTTTAAATTGGCCTATAACCCTTTCCAGATTGTTGGTCAGCAATAATTGCTTCTCCAAGTTCATTGCTGATGTCTTTACCCTTTGGCATTGTGTTAACACACACCTCAATGCTGCAGACCAGCAAACTTCAAAACTTCAACTTTTATAGAGGTAGTCACACTTGCTGATGATCAGCTGAACTTGATTATCAGTACCTGGCTGCTACTTAACCTCTTCATACCTATGGAAGCAGTAAGGGTATACTTAGTTTTTCACACATGGCTTTTCCATTTTGTCTTTCTTTTTGTAAAATAAATGTTGACATGGTGTAGCACATCATGTATTGTTCATCTGAGGTTGTATTTACCTGTTTTTAAGAACTGCTAAGGACCAGATGATTTTTACTATGTCCTGATATGTAAAACCATAGAACTCAAAGGGGGTGTATTTTCTTTTTCACATGACTGTAAATTACAATTACATTGTTTGACTGGAATGTAATCTATTGGCTTGAATGCTTCTTTTTGATTTTGAATATTCCAAACACTGTAATTCTGATTGAGAAACCTTTCTTCTCCAGATTTTTTAAATTTTGGTTGTTTTGGATTTTATCTTTAAATTCAGAACTGTGTTTAATTATTTTTTGTTTTATTTATAGGTTGGATTTGAAAACAATTACGAAGACATTGACAGATAGATACCTCTACAAGATATTTTTTGGTTACATTAGCAGGTCATAGTGCGCAACAAAATGATTACTTCAGAGTTACCAGTGTTACAGTGAGTATTAATTTTATAAGTAAATCACAGTAATCCATATGGTAAATGATTGGTAATCAAAGATATCCTTGTGAAAAAATAAGGGATTTGCAACAGCACATTTATATATTTGATTACAGTTTTATAAGCACTATGTAGCTGAAATTAATCTTGGGAAATGTAATGTAAAAATGATATTCAAATCTCACTTTAAATGTCCTTTTTCTTATTCCTGTAATGAATCTTTTTTAAAAAAAACTATTTTAATATGAGCACGATCTGCATGCTGATTTTTGAAATGAATGTTTTTGGTAATTGTATCACGTCATACAGATACAGGCAGAAATGTACACTATGATAAAATATATCCTGAACAACTGTTTTTAAGGAATCTCTTAAGTATACATTTAGAACAAAGTTCAAAGAATTGGCAGTATTTTATTGATTTAAGACAATTATGTTCTGAGGTCATATAGTAAAAATAAAAATATTATATGGTTATGTCTCAACATGAAACGTTATCATTGGGGAGAAAAAGGTAATGAATGCTTAATATATCACCAAATATAGATCTCAATTTTAATAAATATATTGCGAGTTTTTTCTAGTGTGAAATTAGCTGTTTAAACTTTGTTATTCTCCTGCGTGCTGCTTGGAGACTCCAAGCATGGGTTAACTTCTGTTCTGTCTGCCCAGAGACTGAGTTAAGAAAGATCTGGCCACGCCTCCTCTGCTCCACTGAGTCCAGTTTTTCAACTCAGTCGAGCCTAGAGACACGTGCTCTATCTTTCTTAGCTCAATCACTAGGAAAACAGAATTTTTGCTTGCACTCTTCCTTTTCGAATTCCCTACAGCAGCTTGAATTGCTTAAAGAGAAAGGAGTGGGCGATAGTGGGGAGGCTTCCTCGCCGCCAAGCGGCTAATTTACGTTTGCTGCAGGTGTGTGTGCTGGTTTCCCGGCCCGCTGGCAAGAACCGCCACCACCTCTTTCCAATCAGCTGAGGCAGCCTGGAGTCACTGCCCAATTCTCGGGTCATACTGCGAAGACTGCAGATCATTGTGTCAGTGCCGGGAGAGTTCACTCCTCCTTGCGGGTGCCATTTTAAGATCCTCAGCGCCGGCAGAGTTTAATTTTTCCCAGTGTTGTGTCTGATTTGTTCTTGTAGCTGTCAATATATAGCTTGGTGAACTGTGATTTTCTTCATTGATGTTTTCTGGAATTATTCCTAATAAAAACATTGTGGTTATTTCGTAAGTAGATTTAGGATTGTTAAATGGATGGAACTGGTTGTCAACTGGGTGAAGCAAAACAAGTTATTATAGACATTTGCTATACACCTGGAAATAAACCAAATGTGTTTTGAATTGCTCCATTTTTATTATGCTACATTACAAATATTCATATTCTTGTTTATATTGAACCTTTTACTATAAAGTATGAAATAATTCAAAATAAATTAAAAGTATCTTAGATATTTAGATACTCTTAATTTAAATAGATTATTATAGAGAGACTGAAACTTAAAATGTCAAAACTGTTGGCAGGATTATGAATCACACTAGACAAGTGAGTTGATTTTATAAAGCTTTATTAAAATGTAGCTATTAGTAAATATTGCTACTGCTCATGGCTTTTCTGTGAAGTTTTTTAAAAAAGTAAAAATTGGTATATTTATTTGTGATAAAGCAAATGTTATTAAGAGTTAATTCAACTTCAAATTAGTATCTGTAGGATACTGTGCTAAGTAATAGTATCTGATATTTAATACTACTAAGTAATAGTATCTGATATTTAATACTACTAAGTAATAGTATCTGATATTTAATACTACATGCACTACAATACTATATTTAATACTACACTTAATCTGAATATGTGTAACTTACTGAGAAGAATTTGGACAAATAGTAATAAATAGTAACATCTTTAATTTGCTTATCATTTCAGCTAAGAAGCATTTTTATTGAGGTGGTAAAATACATGGTTTGATGGGAATGCCTAAAATGATGATGATGATGATGATGATGATGATGATGATGATGATGATGATGATGATGATGATGATGATGATTTGCTGAGCTGTCCATTTCAAATGGACTCTGAGCAAAACCAAAAAAATCTTAATAAAATTAAT
The DNA here is from genome assembly GCA_023053685.1 of Diadophis punctatus similis. NCBI lineage: Eukaryota > Metazoa > Chordata > Lepidosauria > Squamata > Dipsadidae > Diadophis > Diadophis punctatus. The sequence goes on from JALIGW010000033.1 coordinate 5,370,495, forward strand.
ATATAAAACTAGATAGACAGCCTGGACTAAAACTGTCTTTAAAAAACAAATCTCACTTTGCTGTAGTTATGCGAATTGTGTGCTCTGAGGATGATGATATATATATATTGGACAGGTCTCATCAGAGGAGTCAGACAAAGAGTGTTTCTGCCATAAAAATATGGTGATATGTAAATTACAGAAACCCATACTGGCTCGGTTGTTATGAGCGTCATCAAGGACAGCAGTAGGTGTTGGAGTTCATAGGCATCTGGTGAAAAATGGGCTATAGGAGTTAAGACTGTTGGCTGACAACAATGGCATGATAAAGTAGCTCCAATGGTGCATTGGAAAATCTGCAAGAAATATCATTTGCTGGCAAGCAAGAACTGGTGAGTTCATTAAAATGGAGAAAGTGATAGAAAATGAAGAAGCTAAAGTGCTCTGGGACTTTAGAATTCAAACAGAATTTAAATCTGCCACATAATACCCGGGTTTAACAATTGTCAATAAGAAAGATAAAAATTCTAAATAATAGATGTGACAGTACCTGGAAAAAGCAGAATAGAAATAAAAGAACTGGAGAAGATAACAAAATACAAAGACCTGTAAATAGAAATAGAACAACTTTAGTAAAGGTAATATGAATATTAATAGGATCCTTGGATGCAATCCCCAAAAAACTGAAGCACCACTTGAACACCATTGGCATTAACAACTTCTCCCTCATGGTGGATATAGCATCCAGGCATGGGATATTTCTGTTTGCTCTCTGATTGGACTGAGTCTGTCAAAGCTGTTCAGGTCACGCCCTTGTTGCTATGCTTGACAGCTTTCTCACTCAGTCGCTCAGCGAGGATGGTTGTGCTTTTGCTTCCTCCTGTAGCAATTAACCGGTGACTGGAAGCTATAACACCTGTGCAGCTTTAAATTTCTATAAAACCATCATTACACTCTGCAGACTACAAACTGTAAGTCTTGCGATTTAATTAGAAGCTTGAAGGGTGGCTCTTGCCCCCTCAGGCAGCCTGTCATCACTGCTGGCCTCGGTGAGCCGTTCCCGGCTTGGATTCAAGCAGTTTGAATTTCGTGGATTGTAATTTTGCTCTGTATTGACGATTACCATCGCGGCTTGTTTTATCGCTTCAGATACCTTAATTGCAGTTTAAAGCTCAACGGAGGGCTTCGGCCCATCTAACAGCTGTTCGGGCTGTTTTTCCCTCATGTTCGTGCTGTGGATGACATCGGCAATTGCGGCAGCCATTTTAAAATTGCCGTCCGCCATTTTGGAAGACTGAAAAATCTCCACACAAGCCGTTTCGCCCGCACTTTCCCTGCAGTTACTTACAAAGCCTGACAGTGGATTAATAAACACTCCGGGAGTGATTTATCACTCCAAAGCTCATAAATCGCTGTGCCTCAGGGAGTGGGGGTTTTCCCTCACCCCAAGACCACCCTAGTTTAGCAGCCAATTTAAATAAAAGGACTCAGTGGAGCTATTATGCCCCCAAAGTTGGCAGCTTGTCACGCCCCACCAGGGCATGGCATACAGGGTGCAGGCTCCGCCAAGCTCCTGCATAGGACAAGGCGAAATGGGGCCATGCCCCACCAGGGCACGGCTACAGGGCAAGTTTCATAAACAGCAGCCAGTGCCACACTCCTGGAAGGAGCACGGCAATAATTACTGGCAGAGCCACGCCCCACAAGGGCACGGCAAGGCAACAGCAGGCCACGGTCCACCAGACCACAGCCATACGACAATGGAGCCAATACATATAATCAGGCCACGCCCTACAAGGGCACGGCTCATTCCAACCCAGAGATCTAGTCACTTGAGACAGTTAATCTGTCAGAATAGCGACAGTCAGTAACTGAATCCTTTGACCAGTTGGCTCTTATCATTACACAATTTTGCAGCAAATTGCTCTGCAGTGTGTCAAATTATCATGGATTCCAGGGGTTCCAACTTGGCCACCACTGACCACTGTATGGGTCACAAGGGCCGCCATAGGTCAGATGATCAAGAACGCCCCTCAAAGTCATCCAAAGGGGAGACTTCTTCAGCTAAGGCTTCAAAGGCACCTAGTGCTGATGAGAAACGCCGTCACAATGCGTTAGATAAAATATTTGATAAACCGGGGGACAGACTCAGACGACAACATCGTCGGTGCTGGAAGACCAAGCACTGGTACAGATGCCTGGTTCATCAGGTAGCACCATTTCAACCCTGGATTCCATTGTACCTAATTGCCAACTCTGCGGCTCTGAGGCAAATTTTCTGCCTCTCTCTGAGGTGTCACCTGTGGATAGGCCACATCGCACTGCACAGCCAGAGGCCACCTTCACTCCTATGGCTGCCGACCTTAGGACCCTGGAAGATCCCAGATCACTTATATCAGACCATATGCAGGCCATAATGATGGAGGCTATTTGCCAGGGCATTGCAGCAGGCCTCCAGCAGTCGCAACATCAAGGCCAAGGGGCCTCTGGGGGTATGCGTGACACTAGAGGCTGTACCGAGTATCTTCCCACTCGGGAATGGGATATGGACCAGGGGTCGGACTGGCCTTATCGAGACGATCGGTCTCAGCCGTCGGGAGCAGAGGAAAACCGCAACCTGCAGCTGTTGGAGGATGAAAACATTTTCCCCGAACAAACTTCGGTAACAGCCCTGTTTCCCATTCATCTGTTCAGGCCCTTACTACACAAAGCAAAGATAGCCGCTGGTTTGACACCACTACCTTCTGAGCCTGACCAACAGTCGGTTCAAGACTTGATAGATCCCCTGTTTTTGGAACACACGTCGGAAGCAGCGGTGGTTCCTTTGCCTAAGATGTTTGTTGAGCTTATTAACCATCAATGGGCATCTCTAGGGGCTGGTCCCAACAACCTCCGCGGAGAAGACAATATATAATGTGGCCCAGATCTAGCCAAATCTATTCAGGTGCCTTCCATTGCCGCGCAAATAGCAGCACTTCATTCACCTCCAGCTTGCCCGGGGATCTGGCTGAATCTTTGCGCCCGGAGGATCGCCGATCTGAGCAATCACTACAACCAGGCGGCAGCATGGGCGATTCACGCTTCAACCACGGCATCTTTTTTCTCCAGAATATCACTCATCTGGCTTCGCCAGCTGCAGGAGAGAAAGCCACCGGAAGATGCATGACTCTGACAGGACATAAATAAGTTGATTGCCGCAGCCCAATTAACGGCAGACGCCACCTTGAACTCCTCAAGGTTTTCAGCCAAATCCATTGGCGCATTGGTAGCCGCTCACCGTCTCTTATGGCTCAAAAATTGGCAGGCAGATGCCTGTCACAAGTGGCGGTTCGCTACGTCTGCCTTTGCGGAACATCATCTCTTTGGAGAATGTTTGGAACCTCTTCTGACTGAGACTAAGGACCATAGAAAAATCCTCCCTTCTTTTTTTAATTTTTTTTATTAAGCACACAAAACAAAACCAACAATAAACATTAAAAAAACAAAACATATAACAAACAAGTGGGGCATTTATAGCCCCCTAACCTCCAGAAGCTATATCGGATATATTCATATTACACACCATTTCCTTAAATATTCATGTTGCTCTCAAACAAGTTATCCTAATTCAAATATTACTGGTTTTTTTATACAATATACCTTCTAAAACCTTTACATAACTACTTGAGAATACACCATTATGCTTTTCTTTTATTTATTGCTTCTCTCTTTCAACCAGTTATATAATTTATTCCATACTTTGTAAAAGTTAGAGTCCTCTTTTTCTTTTAATTCTCTAGTTAACATATCCATTTCCGCGCAGTCCATTATTTTTTATCTTCCTCTTTAGGTATCTCATTTTTCCAAAACTGCGTATGTAATTCTTGCTGCGGTTAAAATATGGATGATAAGGTATTGTATTTCTTTCTTGTATTCCTTGTTGAAGATACCTAATAAAAACAATTCTGGTTTTTTTTCTATTTCCATTTTAGTTATTTCTTTTAACCAGGTGGCTTTCTTATTCCAGTAATTTTTTGCCTCTGTGCAAGTCCACCAGAGATGGTAGTATGAGCCTGTTTCTTTTTTACATTTCCAATAGCCTGGAGATGAGTTTGGAAACCTCTTCAATATCCTAGCAGGTGGCAAGTGCCAACGATAAAACATTTTGCACTAGTTTTCCTTGAATGCAGCAGATTTTGTAATTTGCCAGTTTATTGTCCATATTTTCCCCCATTTATCCAATTCTATCGGATAGCCAAAGTTTCTTGCCCATCTAATCATGGGTTCTTTCACTATCTCCTCTTCTGTTTTATATCTAATTAAAAATTTATAAATTTTCCCAATTAGTTTTTCCTCTGTACCCAAGAGTATCCTGTCAAAGTCGCCAATTCCCATTTGAAAACCATATGTTTTGTTATCCCTTTGAAATTTGACTTGTATCTGCGAATAGGTCCACCAATCAACTTCTATACCATTTTCGGCCAGTTCTGGGCAAAGAACTGGGCAAAATGGTATCCACCTTTGCCATAGTTCCCTGGCCCCGAATTCACTCACGAGACTTTCAATGGTTTCTGTTGCCATTTCGGAAGTCCGGCTGGGGCACCTCTGGCCAGGGTGCATCTTCCACCAACGATCATCGCCTTGCTCACATGGTGGGGATCTCTGGCTCTATCCCAGGGCAACCAGTTTTGGGAGTCAAAATGCATGACCATGACAACAGATGCCAGTTTGTCGGGCTGAGGCTCCCACACATCTTCCAGCATTGTTCAAGGTCAGTGGAATCGCCAAGACTGCAAACACAGTATAAATTGGCTGGAGCTGCGGGCAATACACCCAGCCCTTTGCCACTTCCATTCGATACTGGCAGGCCATCACGTATTGGTGATGACAGACAATATCGCTGCCAAGGAGCATGTGAACCGCCAGGGTGGAACAAGATCAAAACCTTGATGCTGGAGGCTCATCAACTTATACTTTGGGCAGAGCAACATCTTCTGCTTATTCGAGCAGATCACATTTCGGGTGCCGCTAATGTTCAAGCAGATTGGCTCAGCCGGACATCGGTGGATCAGGCCGAATGGAGCCTTCACCCGGATCTATTCTGGGAACTGACGAATATCGTTGGTATGCCGCTGGTGGATCTTTTTGCAACGGCGCACAATGCACAGCTCGAACAATATATCACTCGATTCGCGACACTGGGCTCTCTGGCAACCAATGTGCTCCGGATTTTATGGCCCAAGGGACTGTTATGCATTTCCTCCACTTCCGTTAATCCCTCGAGTGATCAGGAAGTTATTGGAGGAGAAGGCAGAAGTAATACTTATTGCACCGTACTCGCCACGCAGGCAATGGTTTGCAGATCTCCTGGGTCTCTCAGTGGAGACACCCTGGAGAATACCGCTGAGCAAAGTATCCCTCAGCCAGGGGTCATTACTACATCCGGACCCGTAGTGGTTCAAACTGACCGCCTGGCGCTTGAGCGGATCGCTCTAAGGCAGGTCAATTTACCATCCAATGTCATTGGCATGATACAAGCATCTCATAGACATTCCACCACACACATCTATGACGCCACTTGGTGCATGTTTTGTGGTTGCTGTGAGAAGGCAAACATCGTACCATCACAGGCTTCAACGACTCACGTTCTTATTTTCCTCCAAGCGGGTTTGGACAGAGGGCTCAGACCAAACACTTTCTGCCATCAGGTGGCGGCATTGTCGTCTGTCTTTATCTTGCGGACGTAACGACTCTTTGACGACTCAGCCCAATATACGCAATTTCTTGCGGCGGGGCTTCTAACATAGCAGCACCCGTCGTCCACCATTACCTGACATGGGATCTTCCTAAGGTCTTACAATCACTCATGGAAACTCTGTATGAACCTCTGAGGGAGGCTGCTTTGAGTCACCTTACATATAAGGTGGCGTTTTTGGTTGCCATCACATCGGCCAGGAGAGTGTCCGAATTAGCGGCATTATCCGTCAGGTCAGACTTGTGCATATTCCATACAGACAGAGTGGTTCTTAGATTGGATTCGGCATTTTTGCCGAAAGTGAATACATGGTTTCATCGTATGCAGGACATTATTCTCCCTAATTTTTGCCCACGTCCCATTCATCCGTCGGAGAAACGCTGGCATATGCTTGATGTAAGGCATGCATTGTGGATTTATGTTGTGTCCCAGCACCACAACCCACAGAAAAAAACACACACAACTGTTTGCTACAAAAGGGGCCCTTTTACTAATGAAGGTGCTTAGTAAAAGCGCAGGGGTTTAAAGTCCATAAACAAACATAAGGAGAGTCTCGGGGAATAAAGTTCCTTCGTCTCTTCGTGAGTTATTATCCAAAGTTCAAATGTTCAAAAACAAATACCAATTAAGTCTCTTCTTATCTCTTCCACTCACTCGAGTTGGCTGGCATCCCAGAAAAGCATTCCAGAAGCTGCTATTTCCAAACACAGGATTCAAAACAGGAACTCCGATGCAAAAGGACTCTGAAGTGCTCGCAGAACACAGGTATGTTGCTTCCAGCACCAAGTGCTGAGTGCACCAGTCCTAAATAGCCTGAGGGCGTTGCCCATTAGCCCTCAGCTTTACCTGTGAGGAGACCTCCGGCTGTAAAGCCAATCCCTTCTGCTGGCTGCTCTGCGAGCCCTAGCATCCAGCAGAGGCTCCTCCTCCTCTGAGGACTCACTCTGCACCAACTGAGAATGTACAGAAGGCCCTGGCCGGTCTTGCTCCTCTGGCACTGAGTCCTCGTCGCTGTCAGACTCAGGTGCCAGGTACACAGGGTAATAGTGCCGTGCCACAGGCGGCTCTAGGTCCTCCGGATCCTCGACCAGCTGCACGGGACGCGGGCAAGCCACAACAGATTTATATCAAAAGAACGGCAGTTTTCCATAAGTCTGAGTCACTGTTTTTGTCATTTCATCCATCTTCGATGTGCCGCAAAGTTACACCTTCCACAGTTGGCTGCTGGATCCAATCTACCATAACCAGAGCATATGAACTTGAATTAAGGTAGGCACCCATCAATATTACCACACATTCCACAAGGAGTGCTGCCACCTCAACTGCATGGGCGACACAAGCGTCCACTGAGGAAGTTTGTCGCGCTGCGACATGGTCGTCACCATCTCCATTTGTGCGACACTATAAACTAGATGTGCATGCTTCCACTGAAGCATCCTTTGGTCGCAGAGTGCTGCAACAGGTGATTCAGGAATAAAATCTCAGCTCCAGTCTACCTAATATTGTCACTGCCCGGTTGGACAGCCAGCTTTGGTATGTCCGATGCCTGGATTCTATATCCATCATGAGGGAGAAGGAGCGTTGGTCTTACCTGATATGCTTCTTCTCCGAAAGGTGGATATAGCATCCAGCCCACCCATTATAGTCAACGTAGACTGTTGGCTTCGGTCAGGAGGAAAATATATATATTAATTGTATATGGCACCACGGAGTCTGTCGCTTCGCTTCTTCGTTTCAAGCTGTCAAGCATAGCAACAAGGGCGTGACCTGAACAGCTTTGACAGACTCAGTCCAATCAGAGAGCAGACAGAAATATCCTATGCCTGGATGCTATATCCACCTTTCAGAGAAGAAGCGTATCAGGTAAGACTAACACTCCATCATCAGTGAATTGCAGAAGGCAGCTTTACTTGGAACAGCTTACATCTTGCAATGATATCTGTAACATCATCAAACATCCACATTTGCCTATCCCAAATCCAGATTTCCCAGATTTATAGAAAATATGTATAAAAACTCTCAGAAATATTCTGCTTCCAGTTATATGATTTACTGAAGCTGGATTCAGTAGTTTGTTTGTGCCTTTATATGATTAAGAATGTATTGCATGAAAGTGTTTTTTTTTAACAACAAAACTATAGTTAAGTGAGTAATGAATTGTGACTTATTTCAACTGTTTTAATATTTTTAAAACCAGTATCCTGGTTTATTCCTTTCTTGCTTGTCTGCTTTCCCATTTCATCTGAGCACTTGGAGAAAACTAATATTAAAACTAATCACAACTACTTTCCCTTCTACAATATTGATTAGACTTTGTTCCTGGCTTTTATAAAAAAATTATTGAAAGAAATCCTGATTTGGCATTGCAAATTTAGAACTCTTACGTAAGTTGGTTTGAAAGTAATTTGCTTTCAGTTTCAGCAGCATGAACCACAGTAGTATACTCAGTACATACTGTCTATGTGGATACTGCAAGGAACCCTGGAAACAGGAATCTGAAATGCTGAAAAATAAGAGAGAGGATCTATAATCACTTCCATTGTTTACAGATAAAAACGTAGGAAATAATAGATGTCACTAGCACATCACACAGTCAATGCCATATTAGGAGAAAATAGGCATGTAAAACTGATAATATCCTATAGTAAAGGAGTCTATTCTGTTGAGAAAAATAAGTATTTTGTAATTGAGAAATATATAAAAACTTGACAAGCAAAAAAAATACCAACCCAAGCCAAAACTATCCTCCCCAAATGGAATAATAGAAAAATTGCTAAGATGGAAAATGGGAGGTGGGGGGTTGAATCCTAAATGTAGAGTGTTGATTAAACTAATATCAACAGCAAAAGTAACAAAAAAAGCAAAGAAGAGAAGTAGTATTAGAATTTTTGCCTCATAATCCAGATAGCAGTTCTCTAATCATACAGTCATTGCACATGTATAATCCCCAGTGGATTCAGACCACAGAACCAGCCATCTGTTCCAGGACTGAAAAACCTGCAGGGCAAACTTACTTATGAATCATCTCTATATCAGTTGGTAAATAAATAAATATTTAGTAGTTAAAAGTATATTTCTACATAAGACTATGCAGCAACATAAAGGAACAGATTAACGCCTACAGGGACAATTTAAAGAATTACAGCCAGACATAATTAGACCAAATAGTATCTAAATCTGCTTACACCATAAATATCATTATGTGGCATTGGCATTTTCTGTCTGGCACATAAGACGGGGTTCACACATGAAGATCTAATTAAACTGATTTATTGTTAAAGCCTATGCACAGGAATCTTCTCAACTAAGTGTCAGCACCTGCTTGGAGTTAGGTAAGGGTCAATGGAATTCTGGGTGTGTGTGTGTGGCTACATAGGGATTGTATGCTGATCCCTCTTAACTCTGTCCCCGGGTTCTGCCATTCCTTCTATGTCTTGATTCCTTTCAGCTATGTTTCCCAGACTTCTCTAGGAGTTTTACAAAGTAAAACAATCAAATAAAATAGTCAAACAATTTAAAAGTCAAACAGGACACTGGATGCCAAACCTTCTTATTCCCCACTATATATTTCAAGTAGATCCTGTTCCAGGAAGGAAATTGAATGAACTTGAGCCATATAATATTGTAAACTGCTCAGTTGCTGTTGATAAGAGGGGCAGCTGATAAATTTTACAAATAAATAAAAGGTGATGAGGGAAGAAATGGTAGGCCTTATAGACAAATTGGACATAAACAAATCATCTAGTTTTTGGGGGTGGGGTGGGTTTGTTTTGTCTTTGTCTTTTTGACTCAGTGTTGATTCTTGGTGACTATCTGAGCAAGTTCCCCATTTTTCTTGGAAGCATTTTCAGAAGTGGTTTGCCATTGCCTTCTTTCCTGAGCTGAGAAAGAGTGACCATCACAGAATCATCCAGCTAACCTGATGCCTAAGGGAGGACTAGAATTCACCAGTTTAAATATACAATACATCAGCTGGATAATGACTAGTTACATTATGCTAATTTTGAATTCTGTCAAGTTGACATTTTCATAATTAGATTCATATTCAGTTAGTTGAATTTTAATGAAATTCAGTGCTAGACAGATGCATACTTTCCCATCTTCTGAAGTACAGATTTCCATAAAATTTAATACAAAAACTGGTATAAGATTAGTAAAGTAATTGCTAAGGGCAAAAAAAGCAGGTACTAAGAACTAGTTAGCGAAAAAAGCTGATGAATCTAATCTGTATTGGTATTCTGTTTAATGTGATTGTCAATTACCTTGCTGTTAGAACATATAATGTATATTCCAATCCTGCCCTGGCATTTTTTTTGAAGATCACTTTTTCATCTGTGTCTTTTTTTCCAGGCAAGCAGAAATTTATTACATTGTATATACAGTGTATTTCAAATTTCTGGTAGTGTAAATTTCAGTTGTGGGATATGACTTGGAAAGTTCATACTACAAGGAAAATCAAACAGTAGTTTTCTATTGACATAAAATAAGCAAAGGTGATAAAGGAGTTGATTTGCTGCTAAAATAGGAAGACCTCTATTTTGCCAAGAGTTGATGGCAGGAACTTGTTACTGAAAGAACATTATGTTATTTTTTATTTGTACTTTTGCAAAGCCAAACTATCCATGACCCGAAACTTGTGCCTTTTTTCTCAATTTTTTCCTCCTATGATACAAGACTTTACATTACTCATTAAATTTGTTAAATCATATTTGTAATATCTCTAATCTTTTAGCCTCTGAACATTAATTAGCCACTGGGGTTTATATTTCTATCATCTAAAAAATTGATAATCGTATCTTCAACCCCTTCATCTATTAAAATGTTGAACAATACATTGCTCAAGACAAAGTCCTGTGGCATTCCACTCAATTTTTTCTCCAAATTCTCTTAAGCCATTTATGAATATAATTTGAGGTGATAATTCAGTTAATGTTAAGTTATCTAGCAGTTGTATCATCTAGATCCATGATGGCGAACCTATGGCATGCGTGCCAGAAGTGGCACCATCTCTCCGGGCACGCGAGCCATCACCCGTTGCTCTTCCAGGTTCCAGCGTGCCAGCCAGCTGGTCTTCACGTGTGCGGGAGCACTGGAAACTGGAAGAGTGCACGCTGGGAAGATCTTCCAGTTTCTGGCATGCACATGCATGCCAGAAACCGGACGACCAAGTGGTGCGCTGGAAACCAGAAAATCATCTTCCCGGCACACGCATGCGCTCTGGGCGGCTGCTCTTCCGGTTTCCGGCACGCACACGCTCTCGTTTCAGCACTTGGTGCCGAAAAGGTTTGCCAATACTGATCTAGATCAATGGCCCCCAACAATTTGGGCCCCAGAGACCAGTTCTGTGGACAGGTTTTTCTGTGGATCGGAGGGGGTGTGGTTTTGCATGCTGCCCCCTGGGGCTTCGCTTGTTTGCGTGGACCAGTTTCCTGCATGTGCCGGTCCATGGACTGGAGGTTGGGGACACCTGACTTAATATTTTATCATTTTATGAATGAGGATATTAAGAGACTTTGTCAGATGGTTTGCTGAAGGCAAGATACAGTATGCTCACAGCATTACCCCTGTCTATTAAGCTTTTCACTCTTATAAAAAAAAGGAGATAAGATTAGTCTCAGATGATGTATGCTGGTTCTTGTTAATTGCTACATTCCTATCCAAGTGCTAAGAAACACATGTTCAATAATCTTCTTGAGGATGATTATTTGCCCAATAATGTCAAGGTGACAAATCTGTAGTTTCTTGAATCCTTGCAGTTTTCAGGAATCTTACCACTTCTCCAGAAATTCTGAAAGATTACTGTTCTGCATTAGTTTTCATTATTTTCTTCAGTGTGCTGGATGTCATTCATCTGACCCCTGAGACTTGAACTCGTTGAAATTAACTCTGTTCTTTTACCCTCTCATTGTTTATCCTGAACTACAGCTCCCTCCTTCCACTACTGGCACAATGATGGCTAGCTAAGGTTTTGTTTTCTTTCTGAGAAGAGACAGACATAAAATACAAGTTAAGATGTTCATCCTTCTCTCCATTGTAGTTCACATTTTTTCCTCACAAAAGAGATGAAAGTCTTTTTGCCTTTTCTTTTGTTTCTAATACACCCCCAAAATGCCTTTTTCTTGTATTGAGCATTATTACAAGATTCCGTTCATTCTGAGTTTTAGCACTCCCTACAGTTTCTGTTTCTGATTACTACTACCCCTTTTTTCTTTGCTTAAATGCCTCTCTGTCTCTTTTCTTTTTCCAACAATTGACTACATTTATGTCTCCCATTTTTTTGTTCTATTAGGAATTGTTTGCAATTGAACCTTTAGTTGTTCTCCCCCCCCCCCCAGGATTTTCCATCTTTCCTAGATAATTACCACTTTCAGATTTCAAGACATTGCCTCTGACATGCCTTTCATTAAAATATGCTCCTATGAAATCTAGTATACAAGCCAGATATTCTTTATTTATTTTTCCCTTTCTCCTGTGCGCTGCTTGGAGAGTCCAAGCATGGGTTAATTCTGTCTGATTGGCCAGAGACTGAGTTTCAATTTCTTTGGTCACGCCTCTTCCGCCTGGCTGAGCTCCAGTTTTTCAACTCAATCGGCCTAGAGAGACACAAAATTTAGTTATCCACGTTGGGATTTTACTAAGCACCAGAGGCTTGTTTTTTTCCGGCAGTTTTGCCACTGGAGCACAGCGATTCAGCGCTGCCTCGCAGGAGCTCCACAGCGAGCGTGGCTTGGAATTCGTGCCGGCGTCTACCAGGTAGTGTTGAGGCTCCATTTCCGTGTCACAAGGGAGCGACAGCAGAGCCAGCAGCAGGGCCGCTCAATTCTTAGCTCTTGCAGTCTGAAGCGCGACGGCTCCGCTCCCTTTGCAACTGTGCTGAGACAGACCAAGGCTTCTGTTCTGCAGCGAGCAGAGGCTGCCTAGCTTGGTGCTTGGAAACTGTGTTGCCGGTTTCGCACTAATACTGGATTGAGGCGCTTGCAACTGTGTTGTCAGTTTCGCACCCTTTTTCTTCTGCTGACGCTGCGCTCACAAACTGTGTTGTCGGTTTGGCGCCAATTTCCCTGACTGGCATTTGCAATGAATATCGCGGATTCCCTCAGTTCAGCTTGCAGGGCCCTACCTTTCGGCCTTTCATCGGCTCCCAGAAACTTCACCAATGTGGCGGCTCATCTTCGGGCGAGACCTGTCAGACTGCAATGTTACCTAGATGACATTTTAATCCAGTCGTCGTCACTGCTTCAGGTGAGACAGGACCTTCAGATCACTGTCCAAACCCTTCAGAACCATGATTTTTCTGTGAACCTGGAAAAGAGTCACATTGTGCCCTCTACCAGTTTGACCCATTTGGGGGCTGTGATAAATACTGAGACCTGTCAAGTTTACCTCTCCCAAGAGTGACGATCCAGCATAAAGGCCATGGTGGATCAAGTCAGATCACGGCGACTAATGCCATTGATTCTTCTTTCCCAGTTGTTAAGGAAGATGATCTCCTGTCTGGCGATCATTCCTTGGGCGCGGTTGCATGCCCGGGCCCTGCAATGGCTCCTGCTGCCAAGTCAAAGATCAGGAAAAAGCAATTCCAACACACAAAAACCGGGTACTCTGATCCCTAGACTGGTGGACCTCAGCAGCCACACAAAAAGGCTGCCTATTCAAAGAGCCCACCCGTTTGATCATAACCTCAGATGCCAGCCTTTTCAGCTGGGGCGCCCACCTGCAATCCTGAGTGACCCAAGGTTGATGGTCCCCAGAAGAGCTTCAAAACAACATCAATTGTTTGGAGCTAAGAGCGGTGCGTCTGGCGCTACGCCATTTTCAAGAGACGTCAGGTCATCATGTTTTATTGTTGACAGACAATGTGGCAACCAAAGCACATGTAAACCAACAGGGAAGCACACGTTCCAAGGCCCTGATGCGTGAAGCGAGGTCCTTGGGCCTTTGGGCGGAGAGGCAACTTACTCTACTTACGAGCAAAGCACATCTCCGGAGTCTCCAACACACAGGCGGACTGGTTGAGCAGGACAACCATTGACCAGTCCAAATGGTGCCTGCACCCAGAGCTGTTTTGGCAACTATCAGAGAAATTCAGCCATCCAAGTGTGGACTTATTTGCCAGTCCAATGAACACTCAACTTCCAATGTTCTTTTCCAGGTTCCAGATATATGGGGCCGAGGGGACCAGCACCCTCCGCTGCCCATGGCCTCCCGGCCTTTTATACGCCTTCCCTCTGATCCCTCTCATTCCGAGGATTATCAGAAAGATCTTGGTGGTGGAGGAGGAGGTTTTTCTCGTGGCGTCCCACTGGCCCAGGCGCCCATGGTTTGCAGACCTGGTGAGCCTATCCATCTCTTGTCCCTGGAAGTTACCCCCGGAGAGGATCTCCCTCAGCCAGGGATCCATGAACCACCTGGATCCTCAGTGGCTCCAGTTGACCGTCTGACACTTGAAAGGGAAATCCTGAAGAGAGACCATTTCCCTGGGAGAGTAATTTTGACTATTCAGGCTTCTCGACGACCTTCAACAAACAGGATATACGAAGCCACCTGGACAGCCTTTTGCCGCTGGTGCGCTAAGGAGAAGTTAGTTCCCACATTGGTGTCAGTTTCAAATGTTTTAGATTTCCTTCAGGAGGGACTTGATAAAGGGTTGTCTACTAACAACCTCTGCAGGCAGGTGGCCGCTTTAGCCACAATTCTGAACTGCGATGGGATGCACTCCCTCTCCCAAAACCCGTGAGTGTGTAGTTTTTTGAAAGGGGTGTCCAACCTACAACCCCCAACAGTACATAGATGTCCTACTTGGGACCTGTCATTAGTTCTACAGGCCCTCACATTTCCTCTGTTGAGCCATTAGGGTCTGCCAGCCTCAAACTGCTGACCTTTAAGGTTGCCTTTCTCATAGCTATCACATTTGCTAGGCAAATTTCCGAGCTGGCAGCCCTTTCTGTGCGAAAAGATTTGTGTGTTTTCCACCCAAATAGGGTTATTCTAAGATTGGATCCAACATTTGTTCCCAAAATTAAATCCTGGTTTCACAAGGCCCAGGAGGTCATCTTGCTGTATTTTTGCCCAAATCCCAGCCATCCTTGAGAACGGCGGTGGCATACCTTGGATGGTGGCATACCTTTCAGGAGGACAGAATCCTTATTTGTATCATTTCAATCCACGTCCATGGGCAAGAAGGTGACTCCATCCACCATTGGGCGCTGGTTAAAAGCGTGCATTTCGTTGGCCTACGAACCTCAGGCCAGGCCTGCACCAGACCGCTCATAGCCCATTCAAGCAGAAGCGCAGCCACTACGGCTGCTTGCGCTACGCAAGCTTCGATTCAGGAGATTTGCAGGGCAGTGACTTGGGCCTCTCCTTCGCCATTTATGAAGAATTACAAATTGGACATGTTTGCCCTAGCTAAGGCGGCGTTTGGAAGACGAGTGCTATAGAGAGTTCTTCCTGTCGATGGGACCCTGGACCAGCCTGTTTCCTGCCCTATGGATATTTAGCTTGGGTATATCCCATGCTTGGACTCTCCAAGCTGTGCACAGGAGAAAGAACGTTGGAGTTACCTGAACGTTCGTTCTATGTGCGCTGCAGGAGAGTCCAATCCCACCCGGGTTCCTTAATGGTCCAGTGTTCAGGAGTGGTCAGTTTCATCATACTGGCTACGTCCTCTCCAGATCCAAGTCTTGTGTAATGTGAGCATATGCTGGGTAAAACTGGGCTTTGGTTGCACATATGGCATACTGATGAAAATATACCAAAGTGATTAGAATTTGTCCTTATTTTTTACGAAGAGTCTTCATATGCACAGGTACAATTAAAGCTAATCATCTAGTCACTTTAATATTTTCCCCAAAAAAAGTATTATGCAAAGGCTTGATTAACTAAAACCAGAAAGGGAAGTATTAGGCATTTTTCTGTCATTTACTCAGTTTCCTCTCAGCAAAAGCCATAGTCTGCAAAGATTACAAAACTCGCAGTCCAACTCACTTCACAGGGTTGTTGTTGTGGAGAAAATAGGAGGAAAGTGTGTTGAATATGTTCACTGCCTGCAGTTATGTGTAAAAAATAATAAAGGTGAAATATAAATAAAATAAAATGTTATTAGTTAATTGTTATTGCTAGTATTGTTTTCTGCCAGCTCAAAATGGTCAATAGCATTTTAACTTGATGGTGGAAAAGGGTCCTGGAATCTAGTATTAATTAATTAAAGGGATCTCATTGTTGGAAGTTATCAGTAAGGAGAATGATACAAAAAAATCTTCCAAGGCATTGGATATACCATAGAACACAGTGAAGACAGTCAGCAACAAATGAACAACAGCACAACAGTGACATTGCCAAGAACTGAATATCCCTCAAAATTGGTGAAAAAAACAAGAAGAAAACTGAGAAGTCACCAAGAGGCATACAGCAACATTAAAGGATTTGCCGAAAGCTATGGTCATGTACTACTGTGTTTCCCCGAAAATAAGACAAGGCCTTATATTTTTTGACACCCCCCCCAAAATATGGCCTTGGCCTTATTATGGGGGGCTTATTATTTTCGGGGTGCAGGAGGTGGGGCAGGCTACGAGACATGCGTCTTACTAGAATCTGGCAGCTCCGTGGCTTATCTCGGCCATTCTGTTTGGTTCCAGCTCCAGCCGTCACCATAGAGCGGAAAGCGCATTTGCAGAGCGGCCGCTGCCCTGCCTGGGGTTTGAAGCTGGAGAGCTGGAGTTTGGTGGAGAGAAAGAAAGACTTCTGCTGCTTCTGCTGTTGGCTGCACGCAAAGAAAGCAGCAGAAGTCTTTCTTTCTCTCCTCCAAACTCCGGCTTTGCGGCTTCCAAACCCCAGCCAGGGCAGCGGCTGCTCTGCGATTACGCTTCCCGCTCTATGGTGATGGTCATTGGAGGCCTCCCCTTCCCCCCTGCTCCTCTCCGCTCCAATCTCCCTGCGGTCCCCCCACCTGAGCGCTGACTGACCGGAGCGCCCGCCGGTATGCCCGGGAAGCCCCTCCACCTTGGGAGTCACCAGACGGGACGGCAATTGAGCCGGACTCCTCTTGGGGAGGGGAGTCTCGCAGGACCCTTGCCTGCACTCCCTTCCTTCCGCAGGCCCCGCTTACTGTTCCCAGGTGCCCGGTAGTGAGACACAGGGCAGCCACGCCCGAGGGCAGCCCCAACAGACGCAGCTCAGCCGGCCCGGCCACGGCCAGTGTTCCCTGCCCACAGCTGAGCTTGGTCTGCAGGGGGCCGGCTGGGCCTCTGTAGGCGGTGGCAGCGAGGGCAGCAGCCGGTGACCAAACGTGACAGAGCTACAAGTGTCAGGTAGGACATGCGTTTCACGGTGGGGCGCAATTTGGGGGTGGCAGGTGAGGCGGGGTGGGGTGGGCCGCAAGACGCGCGTCCTACCTGGGACTTGTAGCTTCGTCGCGTTCCTCGGAGAGAGCAAGCGAGAGGCGGGTGCACCATCTGTTACCTCTCGCTTGCTCTCTCTCTCCCAGCCAAAAGAGTGCCCGCCGCAAAAAGAGCGGCTCCCGGCATGTCCCCCCCTTTCCCCGGAAAGTAGTTGGGGGGCCTTATGTTTTTTGGGGTGGGGCTTATTTCAGCTCATGCACTGAAAAGCCTGATTGACCTTATTATGGGGACATGTATTATTTTCGGGGAAACACAGTATATGTGATAACAATCTCCTGTATTCTTCATATGTCTGGGCTGTGAGGTAGGATGGCAAGACAGAATCCTTTTCTTATAAAGAAAAACTTCCAAGCCCGGTTTCATTTTGCAAAAACCTGCATCCAGTCTGACAAAAGCACTGGGAAAATGTATTATTATCTGATGAGAGCAAGGTGGAACGTTTTGGCCATAGTTCCAGAAAGTATGGTGCAAAAATGACACCACACATCACGAAAAGTGCACCATACCCACAGTGTAGCATGCATTGTGCTTTGGGGCTGCTTTTCTGCAGCTGGAACTGATGCGTTAGTCAAGGTGGAGGGAATTAGAAACAGTTCCAAATATCAGTCAGTTTTGGCACAAAACTTTCAAGCTTCTGCTAAAATGCTGAAGATGGATTTTCACCTTTCAACGCGACAACCGAAAGCATACCTCCAAATCAACAAAAGAATGGTTTCACCAGAAAAAGATCAAAGTTTTGGAGTGGCCCAGCCAGAGCCTGGATCTGAATCCAATTGAAAATCTGTGGGATGACCTAAAGCAGGCTGTGTACAGGAGGTGCCCTCTCAGTCTGACAGATTTGGAGCACTTATGCAAGGAAGAGTGGGCAAAGATTCCCAAGGCAAGATGTGCCATGCTGAGAGGCTTCTACCCCAAACGACTGAATGCTATCCTAAAATCAAAAGGTGCTTCAACAAAGTATTAGTTTAAGGGTGTGTATTCTTACATAACCACATTATTGTATGTTTTATTGCTATTTTCCCCTTAAAATATTTCAGTTTATTTTCAAAGAATTGTAGTACAACTTATGTGATAAAGATGAGAGGAATTTTGAAGTGATTTATCTTGGTTTGATTTTTTCCCCCTCTCAGAAACCTGGCATTTTGACAGGGTTGCGTAGACTTTTTATATCCACTGTACATAAAAAAGATAAATCAGAAAGGAAAACCAGAAATGTGCTCTTGTGAATCCGATTTTCAGTTGTCAGCCTCCCCTCCTCCTGTGCTAGACAGAACAGATGGGTTTGACAGCTTTCCTAAAGCCCAGAAATGTTGAGGCTGACTACATCTCTATGGGAAGGGAGTTCCAAAGTGTGGGAGAAGCTATTGGAAATAGCCCCGTTCCGAAGCCCCATCAAATGGCAATCATATAATATTGTAGGCATGGAACCTGGAAGGAGAGCACCATGTTTGATCTGCTGAAAAAGGCAGAGGAATACAGGAGATTGCAATAAATGATGTAAATGGGGGGGGGGGGAGAACGAGAATTAACAAATACATTGACATTAAAATACATATGTTCCATATTTGTGAAATTAAGAGAAAGGAAAGGGAGGTAAATAGATTGGAATAAATGCTGAATGAAGGCAGAAAAATAAACATGTAGGTTTTAATTATGAACAGAAAGCTAAAGTTTATGGTTGCAGTATCAACTGGCATCATTACATTGTTGTGAGTGTCTATAAAAGTAGAAATTCATAGGTTTGTGATAGTTGCATGTTATGCTTCAGTGAAGCATGATAGTGAAAGAAGCATTAATGAGTTATGGGGGAAATTATGCAACATTCTGAACATATGTGACATGTAGGAAAAGTTATTCTGTCAAGCAATAGGAATGGATGGATGAAAATGAGAGACTGAAGAAACGATCTGGAGACCCAAGTGAGTGAGAATGTTGATGGTTTGGTGAATATCTGCTTAGAAAAATGCCTGTTTCTTCCTGTTTACATATTGTAAATGTAAGTCCGTGTGTGTGTGTGTGTGGCAAGGGAATATAAAAACATAATTGATTTGATTGTTTAAGTTGAAAAGCATTAGTGAAAAATACAAGCAAAATAGGTTCTGAATGTAAGGCAGGTAATGTCAAGAGTGAATCTTACCAAAAATGGACATGAGAGAAGTACAAAATAAAGCAAAAGTGAAAAAGGAATAATAGCAAGAAGAAAAGATATATGTTACATTTAAATTAATAGAAAATAAATTTTCAGCCAGATGACTAAAGGGATGGACATAAGGAAAAAGGATGTTGCAATCTCTTGGAACAGCGTGGAATAGCATGAAAAGAATTAGGTTACAGAGTACCACTGAAATGTGTGGATTTATGCTAATATGAAGCATTGAAAAGATACCTGGTGGAATGATAAATTAAAAGGGGTTGTGATGGAGAGGAAAGAGAACATAGAATGATTGTTTCAAAAAAATGGGGATGAAATAATGGTTTAGAGGGAGGAAAACAGAGCAAGAAATGGCTGCAATTAAAAGAGAGAAAATGTAAAATTAATTACTGTATTTTTCAGATTATAAAACGCACTTTTTCCCCTCCTAAAAGAGGGTGGAAATGTTGGTGCTTCTTATACACCGAATACAGCCATTTTTGGCCTCCCGAAGCCCCATCCCACACAAAAACAGGTCCACAGAGTGTTTGGAAGATCTGCAGAGTGCTCCTGGGGGCTGGGGGAGGCAAAATGCCCCCGTTTTTGAAAAGGGCCGTTTTTCACAAAAGCGGGGTGCGCAGAGGGTTTGGGAGGTCTGCAGAGTGCTCCTGGGGGCTGGGGGAGGGCAAAAACTTTTTTTTCTTACCTCTTCGAAATCTTGGTGGGTCTTATACACCGGTGCGTCTTATAGTCTGAAAAATACGGTAGATTAAAAGGGAAATGGATGAAAAGGTGTAAAGAAGCCTACTCTAGCAGAGTAAAGTGAGTACTGGAAGAAGTACTTTAGACACTTTTATCAGTATTATAACAGTAAAGAGGTGCAATTCAAAGTAAATGTTATAAATGTTAATTTTCAGGTAAAATTGATCGAAGAAAACTCATAAGTGCAAAGACACTTATGGTGAAGCTGTTTGAGTATCCAATTCAGTGTACAGTTGTAAAAATAGTTATTTTATTATACAGAGTGGTTATAATGAATTATTTAATGTATTGCATTTTTTCATGACTGGAAAGCTGTTACTGTTATTGTGTTGTACAAACAAAATGCTAACGAGATAATTGCTGCTAAATGTGTTTGGGATTGTTAAAATATATTCTGGAGGCTGTTTGGTAGAATTCTAATTGAAAGATACAAGAGGTTATATAAATTTGGAAAATATATTGTGGCTTTAATCTGGATAGGAAATCTATAGGCCAAAATTGGTTTTTCAGCAGATCATTAAGAAATCTACAAATGTAAACTTTTTGTGTTAGTGTGACTACGTGACTAGGTTTGAATTATGAAATATCTTATGTAAATATGGAGTTTCATGTGGAAAAATAAATGTATACATTGATTGTTATAAATTATTACAAATGATATCATAGAAATGATTATAGAAATCTAGTGAGCAGTACATGGTCTGTTGTGATTATTGAGTACCGTATATACTCGAGTATAAGCCGAGTTTTTCAGCCCACTTTTTGGGCTGAAAAAAGCCGCCTCGGCTTATACTCGAGTCAGTTAAAAATTTCACTTGGAAATTTTGCTGCTGCTGCCTCCTCCTTTCCTCAGCGAAAAGCAGTGGGAGCCGAAGGGGAGGCTCCGTCGCCGCAACAGCCCCAGACCTCCGATCCTGAAGCTCTGCCGGCCGCCTCCTTTTCTCGCCTCCCTCCTCCCCTTCGGCTCTGCCGGCAGAGCTTCAGGGCTCCTGAACAGTGAGGAAAGGAGGAGGCAGTGGCGACGGCAGAGCCAAAAAGCGGCGGGAGGCAAGGAAAGGAGGTGGCGAGCAGAGCCTCCCCTTCGGCTCTGCCAGCCGCTTCCTTTCCTCGCCTCCCACCGCCCCTTCGGCTCTGCCGGCAGAGCTTCAGGGCTCCTGAACGGTGAGGAAAGGAGGAGGCAGTGGCGGCGGCAGAGCCAAAAAGCGGCGGGAGGCAAGGAAAGGAGGCGGCGAGCAGAGCCTCCCCTTCGGCTCTGCCAGCCGCTTCCTTTCCTCGCCTCCCACCGCCCCTTCGGCTCTGCGCGCGGCGGGGAGAGCTGCGAGACGCGCCTTAAGAAAAAAAAGCTAGGATGATCATGATGAGACTGACAGCACCCAATCATGGACAAACCCAGGAGGGTTCAACGCAGCCTGGATTGTTTCCTATTCCTGCTTGTAACAACGATATGTATAATGACATCATGTCTATTTTAAAATGGAACGTCCTAGATACATTCATATATAACAGGAACTGAAAAGGAAACCAAATCATTTAGAGGAAAAGGATTGAATAAAGCAAGGACTTCAACTTGCTTATTGAGAACCCCTGGACTATTACAATAAACACACTGTTCATTTGCCAAAACTCATTTAAGCTTCCCCACACCCAACCACGTTTTCCTGCCAACCCTATGTCAGCTTGGATCATTAGCCATTATTAGCCTGAGACAAATACTATCTACAGAGTACAGATAATAATCTCATTCATGAAGTCTACATAACTAAAGCACAGCCTCCCCCAAGTCCTCTTGTGTTTTCCACTGACTTAAATAGGACTTAAACCTTCTAAATCCCCAGTATAAAATGGGATATTCTTTACTGTTACACAAAATTTTATTGCTTGTGAATTCCTACACAAAAGTAACAATATACTGTAAGTCAAGTTTTTTTCCTAGAGAAAGGGAGAAGACTACCTTCAATAACATGATTTAGCATTGTAAGGTTCTACAATATGATTAGTGTTTACTGTACTGTTTTCAAATACCTTGATTCTAAAATCATACAGACCAACAACAGTTCAATGCCATCACTTCTAAATCATCCTAACGTGAAGGTTATTTATTTATTTATTTATTTATTTATTTATTTATTTATTTATTTATTTATTTATTTATTTCAAATTATATGACTGCCCATCTCATCTGCAAATCTGAGTGGCTAAGAATTAAAACATCAATATAAAAAATAATTTAATAACACCTAAAAAAAATCGATCAAGACACTACAAGTAAGATTGCAAAAAATTAAGGCATTTGGATTTATTGTTTTGCTAGGGCAAATTAACAGAACTCACAAAGAAAAGATTCAGTCCAGAGATAAACAAAACATAGACTTGCAAAAGAAATCCTATCTGACTGATCCCAAAAGAGACACTTCTGTCAGATTCCTTAAAAGAGACAGCTTAATTGATCTCTATTAAAAATAATGTAGAACATATAGACCACTATTAGATTAATCAGAACAGATTAATGAAAATAAAAGTCATTTCAGAATATTTCAATTACTTAAGATAGTTTAAACCTGAATTTACGATGAAATAAATGCCTCTCTTCAATTCAAATTGAATAAAACTCCATGGACATATCTAAATAATTTCCTTGGCAACAACACAGCAGTGGCTTGTCATTGCCTTCTTCTGGGATATTTTTTTAAAAAATTAATATTTACTGTTTTTCTTTGAAATAAATATTCAAAAACATTATTGGTATCTATTTTTATTTTTGAAATTTACCGGTAGCTGCTGCATTTCCCACCCTAGGCTTATACTCGAGTCAATAACTTTTCCAGTTTTTTGTGGTAAAATTAGGTGCCTCGGCTTATATTCGGGTCGGCCTATACTCGAGTATATACGGTATTTGTTTAAAGAATAAAAAATCGCTATGTACTGTATAATAGTTTGCTTCTGCCCAAATTGTTATATAAAAGTGAGAGTTAAGTATATAAGAAGTAATGTATAATTAAGTTTAATACACTGAGAATGGGTAGAAATGAATCTGGTAAAACAAGGATAGAGTCAAGAAAAAATGTATAATGAATTAATATAGATTTGAAAGAAGAGCGAGTGATTACTATAGGTAGTTTTTTTGTTAATGACTGCTCATTCAGCAAGCATTTGGAATTATGATGGTGCTGAACAAGTGATTAACCAATCCTCAAAGTTCTGACTATCTTAGCATCCCCTTGGTCACATGATCTTGATCTAGGTGCTTGGCAATCAACTTGCACTTATAACAGCTGTGTCCCATGGTCAGGTAATCACAAATTGCAATCTTCCTTGCTAGCTTCCCAGAAACAAAATCAGTAGGAAAGCTAGCAGGGAAGTTCACAAGTTGTTCCCACTCCAACCACTTTTTCTCCCAAGAACACTGACTTTGGAGTACAGGTTGTCACAGCACCCACAATTTCCCAGCAGTTCTTAATAGAGTGCTGTAGCAGTTTCTAGTGTACCCTCCTGAACCCGGTAGCAGCCAGACTCTGGCTATGTTTGTGGAGGGCCATGGCAGCCATCCCGCACTGAACAGCAGCGAACCTCTGCCTGGCCATGCTCATGTTGTGCTGCAGAAACTGCTTACCCACTAACTGGCTTGCTTGCAACTGCCCAGGACCTGTGACTTCCTACTGGCTTCCCCATTGACTTTGCTTATTGAATGACATCCTCATGTAACAATCCATGAGCCTCACTTAACAGTAGCAACAAGGACTGCTGGGAATGCTGTCACTAAGCAATGCAGTCACATGACATCATGATTTATCACCACGTTGCTTAGTAATAGAAATTCCAGTCCTAATTACTATTGTTAAGTGAAGAATACCTGTACAAAAGAAGTACAATGAGATGGTTTGGTCATATGGAGGCAATGAGTTAATACCAAATTTCTTTTTTCTTTCTTTCTTTCCTTTTTTTGTTAACAATTTTTTTATTTTATTTCCAAAGTTAAAATACAAAATTCAAAAAAGAAATGAAAGAAAAAAGACAAAAACAAAACAACATAAAGCCAGAAAAATGTGCATAAAAACAAAGTAACAAAGATAACACATAAATTCCCCTTCCCCAATTATTACTGATAATTATATTTCAACAGTCAGTTCCCCCCTTGCAAAACAGGACCACAATTCATGAACTTCTACATCTCTAGTTGCGAAATTATTATATGACATGAAAAACATTACAAATACTAAAATCTATTATCAATCAATCGATTTGACCTACCATCTATCTACTACAAAAGAAAACCGTTAACAGGTAACCCCAACAACAAGGTAAACTTCAAAGCCCTCTGTTAACAATCTGTTATGTTTCACTCACAGATGGCTTCTAATCTACCATGAACCCATTGCAATCATGATCTCTGATCTGTCCAGGATCAAATATCATTGATTGATTCTTGATAATAAAACTTTCCCTTGAAATTATAACTGGGTTGTTTCCAAATAGTTGCATCTCACTCCTCAAAGTCATAGGTCTCAGTGAGAGTTCTTTGCATCACTTGTTCAATAGGTTTTCTCAAGAATCAAATCACAGTATCCCTTAACAGTTGTTTTCTGGTTGCATATAATAGGTCTATCTCACAATTTCCTTCAGCTTTCCTAAGAAGATTCAGAACATCAATCATCAATTCCACTGTGATTAAATCTTTTATATTGATGCCCCTTTCAGTCTCCTCTAAGAACTCTACAATTCTCAAACAAAACTTCTCTTTCACATCTATTAATGACAAATTAAATTCCGGTCCACCCAATTGCAAATCTGATTTGTAAATTAAAAAACATGGGATTTTTTGTATTTGGGGGGGGGGACATTATAAAGAATGTATAGTGTTCAGAGTTTCATTTATTACTGTTGTAATTTTAATATAGTCCCAATTCCTTTTATGACCAAACTTCCTCAGCAAAACATAAGCAATTTCATCTCAAGGACAAAGAGAATAAATGTTCCGTAACAGAGTAAGCACAGAAGAAACAGATAATAATTCCCACAGTGGACAATAAATAAAAAAGGGGGGGGGGAATTCCTGTTTCTTTTAAAAGGATATTATATATTATATATATATGACCAGAGATATATACCAAAATAGAGTAAAACAACAAAATTATTTTAAGAATAAATGAAATGCCAAATCCATAAATAGAAATTGGTAGAAATGTAAATAAAATCCAATCACTTTCACTACCAAACGGAAAGTGTTCATGGTGGCGTTCCATGCAGCAAAAGAGAATATTATTTAAATCCAAAATGAAATGATATGAAAAATTCACTTCCATAATCCAACAAGGGGCTATGAGATAAATCAGCATTCAGCCACATGTTTAATAGTTAAAAATGTAGATCAAGACAAAAGTAAGCTTCAAAACATGATGTTAAAACCAGGGTGTGCCTAAAGAAATGACGACTGGAAAAGGTGAAAACCAGACCCTCTGACTGGGTTTACCAAGAATTGC
The DNA here is from genome assembly GCA_023053685.1 of Diadophis punctatus similis. Classification (NCBI taxonomy): domain Eukaryota; kingdom Metazoa; phylum Chordata; class Lepidosauria; order Squamata; family Dipsadidae; genus Diadophis; species Diadophis punctatus. The sequence continues at coordinate 5,395,977 of JALIGW010000033.1, forward strand.
AATCCGCTGGATTCTATTCCCAGGCAAGTACACAGACATCTGAGGGTCATTGTGGGTTATTCCAAGTTACTCCGGTTAAAAGACCCGAAGAGCATGCTGCCAAAGAACCGGCTTTGACAACAAAGTCATCTGTTTGTCAGTCAGCAGGAGAAAAAAATAACCCCATCTCTCAGTGTGCCATTTTTTGGATACCCCAAATTTCACTGTAAATATATGAAGAATACTGAATAGGTTCAGAAGTAGGGAAAGGCCAACAAAGTTAGATGGAGCTGATAATCCTGAAAAAGTAAGAGGAGAGAAATTCAAAAATTAAAACTAGTGCAATATGTACGTATCATTGTATGAGCATGGTGAAAGCAAGTACAGGTTTACAAAGATTGAAAAATATGGAGAGGTATAGATACTGATATAAACAAGATTAGTTATATTTTATTTTTCCATGACTTATTTTTTCTTACCACTATTTACTGTTTAGCTATGCTTTCCAAAATATTGCTCACATTGAAAATAGCATGAAGGATATTAGATATGAACATATGCAGAACCATTTGAAGTTATGTTGAATCGGAAATTCCCAGAGCTACTTGCAAATTTCTTTGGAGTTTCGATGCCCTCACTACACACACGCACACACGCGCACACACGCGCACACACACGATCATAAGTGACACATCTTTTTCTCCATTGTGCTCGGCAGAGAATCCAAGTTATGGGTTTCTCTGCTCTTCTGATCATGGGCTGAGTCAATCAGCTCTTTGGCCACACATCCTTAGGCTGCGCATGCCCAGTTTTTGACTCGGCCTTCGATCAGGAAAGACACACACAAGAGGAAAAAAACCAGCAAAAAGAACAAGCAAGATCTTCAAAAAAAGTAAGGTCTTGGCTCCGCATTCAGCCTTCGCAACAAGTGAGAGGCAGCTTCAGCTTTTGTTACAGCGCGGCATCGGCTTTGAAGTGGGAGCAATCTACAGCTGATTGGCACGCCTCAGGGATTCCCAGCGAAGCCACCGTCAATTAAAGCAGGCTCAGCGCCTTTTCAGTCGGCCAGTACAGGGTGGTGAGACAAAGAATCAGCAGACCTGGCATAACAGCTATCCAGGGGTAAATTTCCACCCCCCTGGCGCATAGAGGCGCTCTGTCTGACTCCCCAGTTTAGCCCGGTATAGCAGCCTCCCAGGGGTGTACAGACATCCCAGCTGACTCCCTGGCTTAGCCCGGCATAGTAGCCTTTCTCCCGGCCACAGATCAGGGTCGTCGGCCCCAGCAAGAACCCCAGGACAGCAGTGGGGAGCAGAGTCACTGCCCAGAAGAGATCTGGACACACTATCATACGACTGGGCCAAAGCAGCAGAGTTCCTTAGTGAACGAGTCTGCCCAGTCCGGCAAGACAAAGGGAGAAAGATGGCGGATCACGTGGGTCCAGCAACATCTGGGGCAAGTGGAAAAGGTCAGGGACTTCCTGCCCAGACCCCAGATCGACTAAAGACCTCCAAAAGACAGAGATCGATCGCTAAGGGAGCAGCTGACAAACTAAAAGCAAAAGCCATTTCCTCTCGAAGGATCACAAAGGCAGAGGAAAAAGATGCCTGAAGGCACCAGAGGACTATTGACAAGACAATAGCCAGGGTCGAGAGGGAGGCAGAGAAAAGGGGGGGGGAAGAACCCCCTGGAGTGAAGGAGATAGGAATTCCCCACGTCAGCAACTAAATCTGCCTATGGCCGTGATGGCGAACCTATGGCATGCGTGCCACAGGTGGCACGCGGAGCCATATCTGAGGGTACGTAAGGCATTGCCCTATATCAGCTCCAGCATCCATGTGCGTGCTAGCCAGCTGATTTTCAACCTTCTGGAGGGGTGGGGAGGCAGTTTTCACCCTCCCCAGGCTTCAAGAAAGCCTCTGGAGCCTGTGGGTGGTGAAAAACGGACCGAACGGGCCTACTGGAAGTTCAGAAACGAACTTCCGGTAGAGCCATTTTTCACCTTCCCCAGGCTTCAGGAGGGCAGCACGGGGGGATTGTGCTCGCATGCGTGGGGGGAAGGCATTGCATTATGGGTGTGGGCACGCAAGCGCACCGTTTTGCCACCCGAGCAAATAAAAAGGTTCGCCATCACGCCTATGGCGATTGAGCAGCATGGCCCCTGTTCTCAAGCAGAACCACTAGATGGCTCAGGTGACCAATTTCAACAGTTAGCATCTTATGCTGAAGAGAATGACCTTTTTGCAATTACACAGACAAACCCCGTGTCAGTTCAGGGAAGTAGTTGATGTAATGTGCCGCTGCCTGGACGATGTTAGGGTCTGGATGGGAATGAATAGGCTCAAACTCAATCCTGATAAGACTGAATGGCTGTGGATATTGCCCCCCAGGGATTATGTTGACTTCCCCTCCTTGGTTCTCGGGGGAGAAAAATTGACTCCCTCGGAACGGGTTCGCAATTTGGGTATTCTCCTAGACCCACAGCTAAAATTAGAGCAACATCTTTCAGCTGTGGCTAGGGGGACCTTTGCACAGGTTCATCTCGTGCACCAATTGCGACCCTACTTGGAGAGGGAGGCTTTACTCACAGTCACTCATGCCCTTGTCACCTCACGGCTGGACTACTGTAATGCGCTCTACATGGGGCTACCCTCAAAGAGTATCCGGAGACTGCAATTGGTACAGAATGCAGCTGCGCGAGCTGTGGTGGGTGTTTCGAGATACACCCACGTAACACCTATTCTCCGCCAGCTGCATTGGTTGCCCATTAGTCTCTGGATGCAATTTAAGGTGTTGGTTTTAACCTTTAAAGCCCTACATGGCTCAGGGCCAGGTTACCTCCGGGACCGCATCCTACCACATACCTCCCTACAACTGGTTAGGTCCCACAGAGTTGGCCTCCTCCAGGTCCCATCAGCCAAACAATGTCGGTTGGTGGGTCCATGGGGGAGAGCCTTCTCTGGGAGCCCCAGCTCTCTGGAACCAACTCCCACCAGAGATCCGGACTATCCCCACTCTACTGGTCTTCCGCAAAGCCGTAAAAACATGGCTCTTCCGGCAGGCGAGGTGAAGAAGATCTGATTCCCCCATGAATGAATGGTTTTTAAAATTATGTAATGTTTTAAATTTATTATGTACTATTTGTATTGTTCTTATTCCTGTTGTACGCCACCCTGAGTCCTATGGGATTGGCGACCTATAAGAACTTTTAATTAAATTAAATTAAAATAAACCTCTTGCAAACAGACAAGCAAGGGGAATCACAGGCAAAGAGAATAAGGCTGGCACCAGAAGCTACTTTTACTCCCACAGGAGCTGGGCTGTGCCCATGCGAGAATCAGGGACCAGAAATGATGGACCAGATGAGGCTTATGATATCAGATGCCCTAACACAGATCATCACGGTTGGCCTACAACAGGGGCGTCAGGTGGGTCAACTTAGGACACCACAACAACAAGGAAAATTGCAAACTCTGCAGAGATCAGATTCTAATTTCTCATCCACGCAGAGCGAAGCATCAATCTCATGGGATGAGGATCAGAATGAAGTGGAGCTTTTGGACGATGAGGGTTTAAATCCGGTGGCAACTTGAAAGCTTCACACCTAGATCCTCCAGTTTTTGCAGGCCTTTTTAGACCAGCTCTTTTTAAATCCTTGCTATTTAAGCCCAAAGCAGCCACACGTTTAGGAACTGATACTTCAACAACAGAGTCAGCATTGGACCTGATGGCTCCAAATGAACTGCTCTTTATGATAACAACCAAGGAAAGTGAGGAAATTCCCTCACCCGAACTATTCCGAGAAGTGGTGCATGGCCAGTGGGCCCAACCTGTAGTATTCACTACACCAGGTGGAAACGAAAAGAGATTCTATAACGTGCCCCCTGACTTCTCGGAAGTACTGCAACCACCAACTATAGATGCTCCAGTGGCAGCCCTGACATCCACATCCATCATGTCTAATGATGCAGAGGACGCCCTGAAGGCAGAAGATAAGGCAGAACTGACATTTCGCAAGATGTATCAGGCAGCTGCCTGGGTGGTCAAGGCATTTACAGCTGCCTCGTTCTTTAACAGAGCATCAATGATATGGCTACGATAGATGCAAGAAAGAGTTACTCCCTGGGACCTCCGCTCACAACAGGACATCAACAAGCTGATAGCAGCATTAGAATTCTCGGGGGATGCCACTTTGAATGCTACCAAGTACGCCTCCAAGGCCATTGCCTCAGCGGTTGCGGCCCGCTGCTTAATATGGCTTCGCCTTTGGCAAGCGGATTTAAAATATAAATTGAAGCTAGCCTTGGCTCCCTTCAAGGAGAGCAAACTGTTTGGAGAGGCCTTAGATCCCATATTGGTGGAAACTAAGGACAGAGGCAAGATTCTACCTTTGGAGTTCAAAAGGATGAGCCGACGTCATTCATCCTATTTCCAGAAGCTGTCCTTTTGGTCTACAGATGTGGGATTCAGCTCCCTGCAATTCCAGGGAGCGCACAACCACAGGCCACCGGACAAATCCAGATCAGAGGCGGGAATAATCAACAGTTCCAGGGCAAGCGCCCATATCTGGGCTCAGGCATTTGCCCTTTTCGTCGCACAAAGTGACAACAGGTCCAGTCCTCCCATTGGCGGATGACTGGGCCTATTCGCCAATCAATGGGAGTCTACCATCACAGACACCTGGGTCCTGAACACGATGAGACTAGGTCTCGCCCTCGAATTTCTTTCTACTCCTCTGAGGTTCTTCATAAGTTGTCTCATTTCAAGGGACAAGGTGAAAAGAGGCCTTATGGAATCAGCAGTGCAGCACTTGCTACACATTCAGGCTATTCAACCGGTCCCAAAGAACCAACAGGGACAAGGGTTCTACTCCATCCTATTCATAGTCCCAAAGACCTCCGGGGTGGAAAGCAATATTAGATTTGAAGAGATTAAAAAATATCTGATGTACAAAAAATTCAAGATGCAATCCCTCCAGTCAATACTGGACCGTTCGCTTAAGGAGGGTTTTAACAGTACTTAAAAGGATGCGGCTTCTCTCCTGCCATCGCTTTGCCATGTCGTCCCTCCCCCCTCTGCAGCTCTTCGGCCGAATGAGGAGGAGGTTCACTGGAGCATTAGTGCAGGAGAGAAGCCACGTCTTTTTGCATCCTGTTAAAATAGCGTAAGACACCATTCCCTTTCAGCCTCTTCGGGCTGGAGCTGCCTTCCGGCATATTCAGCATGCCCAATGGAGGCAGCAATCGGCTGTGAAGGACCCTCACCACCCGCCCTCCCGGAGCACCACTGCTGTGTCTCCCCCAAGGGCCGCCCTCCCACTCACTGGCTGGGCCAGGCCAGAAGCGACGCGTCTCCCGTCACAGGCTAGATGCCGACCTCGGAAGGCAAGTGGGGTTGGGGGACCGCCGGGAAAACCACGTTGAAGGCCGCCAAGCATGGCAGGGGTGCGGGGAGGGAGTAGACTGCTACCTCCCTTCTCCGCTGCCCCGATATGCTTTCTTGCCTTCCACGTGGCCTTCTGCTTGCCTGCCTTCGCAAGTTGGCCATGCCCCCGAGCTCCGTTTTTGCTGGTAGAGTGCTTGGGCCACCACAGGCACCCCCAACACAAGTGACATCAAGCTGGCCATGCCCACCCTGGTCCCCCATCCTGATGCGGCCCTCAGTGAAATCAAGTTTGACACCCCTGATCTAGTTGATGGACTCTGTCTCCATTTGTGGCCAATTGACAAAACCATGATTTTAGGGCCTTTTGGAAAAGCAACAGGATAGCAGGCAAGATAAAAAATTTTTACAAGAAATATTTCTTTGGATGGTTTGATCCAGCTATTATGGTACTACTACCCTTAGCAGATCCATTTTAGCATGTTCCATAGAATTGTGAGAATTAGATGCCTTATACAGCAGCTTGCAGATCAATATACTAATTTTGTGATGCAGTATTAATTTTATATGCAAAGACATTTACACTCTTCCTTACCATTTTCCCTGTTAATTAAAAAAAAAAGGAATTGGTTTTATATACAGGAAGTCCTTGCTTATGACTAGTCACTTAGCAATTTTTTTAGGTTCCCCCAAAACTACTTACAACCCAGCTCCAATGCATATCATAGAGAGTGTGGGAAAATTGTCTTCCATGAAACTGGTCCCTGGTGCCAAAAAGGTTTGGGGACCACTGCCATAAACTACTACTAATAAACTACTTGCAAAAAGTAGCAAGTGGAATCCCTGGAAACATTAGTTAAAGAGCACTTAAAGGAAATATATATCTGTAATCCTGGATAGCTGCTGTCAGATTAAAGAATTTTTAGTTAAGTGACCTCATAGGATGAAAGTAAGCTTTCTCATTTCTTTATATATTTGCAGTACCATTAATAGAAGGCTGTAGACTTAAAGGACTTTCCCTAACCCACTTTCCATAAGAAACAAAAATAATACACATTACATATTTCTTAATGAACTTTTGATTGGGACTTCTATACATATATACAAAATCTGTCAAGTCTCAGCAAGAAAAGTGTGTGCATGGATGGATGTATAGATGGAGTTTGCTTTTGCTTTGAATCTTTTCACATTTTTATTCTTGGTTCTTATTTTCTTGCTAAAAGGCTTGTTACCTTTTGAATGTTATTTTAACTGAATGTAACTATTGGCTTGTGACAAGTTGTAGATGCCATCCCCATCTCTAAAAGAACCGCATTGTTATGATGATTTGAAAATGAAATCCGTACTGAACTACTACATATATTATTTTTGAGAGACTCATATATATGATAGGAATGAAACCCCAAACAGGAAGTCTAGCATATATTGTATATGGCATAGGGCCAGAATATCTGAGGAACCTAAGGCCATCTACTGCAACCTATCAAATCTCATTGGGTGGACACTGTCCTTAGCACTGGGATAGCGCTGAGATGGATGAAAGGATTTAACAAAGATGTTAAAAGCTTAATTTTGGTTTTTAATATTAATGATTTTAATAGACATATATATTATGCTTTTTAATTGATGTTGTTTAATTATTGATGGGGGCCTCTGAGAGTTTGTTATAAGATGGCCAGCTACATAAATGTCTTAAAAATAAATAAATACCTCAAGGATGATAGTCAAATCATTATTAATCTAATAATTAAATCAATTAATAAATAATCCATTTACAGATCTTTTATTTGCTTAGATTCAGGTCTTGGAAATTTATAGTTCTCTCGATGTTGGATTCCAGTTACCTTGAAGTCAAGGCATTATGATCAGTGGTGATGGTTACTGGATATTATAATTCAGCAAGATAATGTAACAGAACTGCTGACGATATGGTCTTCATATTAGTAATTTTATGAGTGGAGAGAATTTGAGTGCATATAGTGGATAGTCTCAATTTGCTGAATTAGTTTCAATTTATAGTCTCTCATTTGTATTAGCACTAAATATTACTGATTTTATTTTGTTTATGTACTTACGCTTACTAATTTATTTTTAATTGACATTTTCTTTCAGGGATTCTACAAATGAAACTACTGCACATTCAGATGTTGGTAGTGAATTGGAAGAAACACAACTAAAGGGGAAAAGAAAACGTGGTCGTCCTGGTAGACCTCCAGTATGCTATTTTTTCTCTCTGAATACCTGTTAAAATTGTATCATTTCATTTTCTTAATTTTCACATTAGCAATTGTTGATGCTGATACCTATTTGAAGATTTGCACTGTGTATTGTAGAAGTGGCATGCCGGCATCATTTATTATTATTTATTATTAAAACAGTTAATGAACTTGTAAGAAGAATTGACTTTTCATATTCCATTAAAAAAAATTATATACTGGTTATTATTTTTGCCCAGTAGTGAGCAACCTCATAAGCCCCATGTATATAAGATGGCCAGGGCTAAAATATCAATATATAACTCATCCACGTCTTGGGAGTTGTAAAGAAAAACAGTATGGAGAAAGATCAATCTCTGTTCCAGCCCCTTGCTACCTCTCCTGTAACTGATTTGTGAAGACTGGTTCTTTTTTAAAAAAAATCTATATCAAATTAATATGTTTGCATGAAATTGTGTTAATGATCTGATACAATATGCAATTTAAAAAAACGAGGAAAAGAGCATAAATAAGATCTGGACATTTTTTATCATTAAAAAAAGACAAGTTTGATGAAATTGCTTAAAAGCCGTCTTCTTTAACTCTTTATTAAATAAACAAACCCGAAACAAAATATAGCAGCTCCTCTGTTCATATGTTAATAAGCAACACATTATCAGTGCTCCAAATCAGGTTGTTTCTTGTTCTGCCAATGTTACACTGTAATTCTTCTGTAAAGTGTTATATAATAATAACAAAAACCATCGTCTATATGTAAAGCCAAGAAGGATATGTATGTCCATATTACTTAGTAATCTAAATTCATAGTAACTGGTTTATGGAGGTTAATCCAAATGTGGGAACAGCAGGGAAAGGCAAGGCCAAATCATCTGAGTGAATGTTTCTATTCTTGAATTGCATTTCTGACAGGAAATCAATTATAACCAACTCTTACTAAGCACTTTTTAAGGTGTTATTCATGTTAAGATAATAAGTTACATTTTAAAAACAATTTTCTACTGCTTATCAAAAATAGGACATTCAGGCTATAAATTTTATCAAATTTCTTCAGCATCTTATAAAAAACAAATTACAGGTTTGGAACTCTACTTATTTTTCCAAAATCTCTTCCAAATATGGAATATCATAGCATCATTAAGTAACTGAACTTTCATTAAAAGTAATGTCAAGAAATATGTTGGATAAATGAGACATTGTTTTAATTCTTCATAAGTTATAACCATTGTTTTATCAGAACTATGTTAGCCCAAAGTAACAATACATGGAATAATACATTTCCCCCCGAACAGATTCTCCCACTGCTATATTTTAAATAAATTATTCCATGATATGAGCTATTCATAGTCTAAAGGTCAAATTATATCTATGACCAAGTAATTTCCATATTTATTTTATAACATTGCAGGAATTGATACTGCTTCCTGAAGAAAGAACATATATGCTAGTGGGGCTGTGCATGCTTTGAAAATTATTTGTAAAAAGGGATTCAGATCTTAGACAAGCATAGCACCTGCTATTCTTTAAAATATGCATAGCTTTCTTTTCAAGCTTTAGGTAAGTACTATGCTTTTGCAAGTTCCATTACACTTCTTCCAAATAATTTCTCATATGTGCAAGCAGTCCTGCTTGTTAGAATTTCAATGAATCAATTTGAACTTTTCTGAAAGTTCTGGTTCCTGCAACTACCTGTAAAACAAAATCTATGACTTAGAAGTACAACTAAAGTAATGTGAAGGAATAAAAATTAGAACAACTCATTAAATATATGTATCAAGTTCAGAGTTAAATTTATCTGTAATATTTGTTTTATTATAACTGCTCAAGGAAATTATAGACACCTGTCCAGGCTTTTTTTTATTTGAATTGAAATTGGGGATTCATTAGTTGAGAAAACTTAAGTTATTTATAAAAACTTTATAAATAAAAGAGAACATAATCTAAAATACCAATTTCTAAACATGTCAAAATTATTATTCATAATAAACTAATTCATCCCATTATATAGAATGATCACCAAGCTTGAGAAAAAAAATTAAGAATATAAATTTCTATTTTATTTCTAAAGCAGAAATGTATACTTTGCCTCACACCTTCATAGTTTCAAACTTTCAAACGGATTGGGACTATAAATTTATAGAATTAGGATTTCCCCCCTCCAAATTTAAAAGAAGAAATCATCCTTGACATTTACTGCTACATACATACTACAAAATCACTGTTAGTTTTCAGGATAAGCAATTTCTGCAAAGCAGACTAAAACAGTAAGTTGTAATTAAGCTAAGAAATAAAAAGCAGGATATAAGAGTAAAGAAAAGGAAATCTGACTAAATCTATAGTAGTACACTCTACATTACTTCTATATCATTGCAAACCATTTGTTTATCTTACTTCCATCATGTCCATATGCCTTATGTCCATCATGTATAACCTTATGCCTTATGTCCATCTACAGTATAACTATTTAAAAGGAGAAAGAACGCTCATTGGTAATTTGTTTTGAGATCCAAGATTTAATAGAACATGTCTAACTACAGCATAATAAGAAAACCCCAAAGAGATAACAGTTTCTCATCAATACTGGCTGCTAGGTTGTCTCTTTCTGGGTTCAAATAGTTAGATCTATTAGAAATGTAATATTACTTTTTTTTGCAGTAACACTTCATTTTCTCCATTGGGTCAACGGGAGAATCCAGGTTGGGTTATTCTAGTCTTGTTATACACTGTATATAAGCCTGTTTTAGCTGCCACTCGGAGCCTTCATCTAGGTGCCTGTGTCCTTCAGAAGCCCAAGCGGTTCTTTTTCTTTTATTGAGCCATTTCTGCTTCTGGAAGAAATACATTCTTTGCCTGTTTGTTGTGTGACAGTAATTTGAGTTTAATTTAATTTAATTTAATTAAATGGATTTGTATGCCGCCCAACTCCCTAGGGACTCTGGGCGGCTCACAACATATTCGGATCCATTTCGACAATACAATGCAATAAATACAATAATTAAAAAACATATAACATATAAAAATTAAAAGAGTATCGTCACACTTTCACCCCGCCTGCCGGAAGAGCCAAGTTTTTATTGCTTTCCGGAAGGCCAGCAGGGTGGGGATAGTCCTGATCTCCGGGGGGAGCTGGTTCCACAGGGAGGGAGCTCCCACAGAGAAGGCCCTCCCCCTCGGCCCCGCCAACCGACATTGTTTGGTCGACGGGACCTGGAGGAGGCCGACTCTGTGGGCCCTGACCGGTCGTAGGGAGGTATGCGGCAGGATGCGGTCCCGAAGGTAACCTGGCCCTGAGCCATGTAGGGCTTTAAAGGTAACGACCAACACCTTGAATTGGATCCGGAGACTAATGGGCAACCAATGCAGCTGGCGGAGAATTGGTGTTACGTGGGTGCATCTAGGAGCACCCACCACAGCTCGCGCAGCTGCATTTTGCACCAGTTGCAGTCGCCGGACACTCTTCAAGGGTAGCCCCATGTAGAGCGCATTGCAGTAATCCAGCCGTGAGGTGATGAGGGCATGAGTGACTGTGAGAAGTGCCTCCCTCTCCAAGTAGGGTCGCAATTGGTGCACAAGACGTACTTGTGCAAAGGTCCCCCTAGCCACAGCTGAAAGATGTTGTTCCAATTTAAGCTGTGGATCTAGGAGGACACCCAAATTGCGGACCCGTTCTGAGGGAGCTAATTTCTCTCCCCCAAGAACCAAGGAGGGACAGTTGGTCACGTCCTTAGGAGGCAATATCCATAACCACTGAAAGAATGGGTGTTATAGGCAGAGATCAGTTTAATTTAGAAATGAGATATATTAGTTTACAGGCAATTACCGTGTTTTCCAGAAAATACGACCTATTTAAAAAGTAAGGCCTAGCCCGATTTTTTGGGGGTAGGCCTAATATAAGCCCTACCCCCAAAATAAGCCCTATTGAAGTGGGTGAGTGTGGCCAGCATAGGAGACAGCCCTTCCCTTCCCTGGTCCCCTCAGAGCTGCTCGGCCCCTTAATTGGGGCCCGCGGATCAGCTGAGCTGCTCCGGCCGCTACCTCCTATAAGTGTGGCCACTTTTGCAGCCAATTGTGGCCGCAAAAGAATCTGGAGGCCAAGCGACGCACCCCACATGCCTCACGCCCTCCTTACCTAATGGTGACAGTCACAGCAGGCAATTCCATCCATGGAACAGCTGCCTCGTGGGTGCTGCTCAGGCCGCCGCCTCCAGCAAGTGTGGCCAGGCAAGAAAAGGAATACAGGCAGGAAAATCCCTGTTGCAATTTTCCTGCTGATCGCTGAAAAGCCCCCCCCCCCAAAGCCTTCAGCGTATCCCAGGATTGCAATGCTAGAGGCTCGGCAGGAAAATTGCAACAGGGATTTTCCTGCCTGTATTCCTTTTCCTGCCTGTACTCCTGAAGCCTCCCCGCTTTTTGGTTTGGGGCGGACAGCTGTGCGGCTCGCTTGAGTTGCAAAAAAGGCTCCATCCCGAGCTTTCAGCGTTGCAATCCTGGGATACCCTCAGCTTCCCGGTGTTAATCCAGGGCTTGCATAGCGCTGGGGATGGGGAGGCCATCGGAGGAGCCCCGCGCAGCCCCTGCCTGCTTCTGCTTCACCTTTGCCAGGGTGGCAGGCACTAGAAGGATGCTGTCCTCGGCTGGGCAGTCCTGAGTGTCGTCCCAAAGCCTCCCCGCCGCTTGGTTTGGGGTGGACGGCTGTGCGGCTCACTCGAGTTGCAAATAACCCGGGGATTTGGGCGGCCTTTACGTGGCCAGTATGCCTGCAAGATCCCTGGTTTTCAAGGCTGGCAACGCTAAGCTTTTGGACTCCGATGCACTCTTCTCCTCCTGGGAGAAGCTCACTGCACACCCAGCTCACCGAGTGTGGCTTGCTGATCTTGGCTGGCGGCGCCTCTGACCCGATCCTGGCCACCAACGCTGCGGGCAAGAACCGGCCATGCTGATCCTGCTTCATGGCCGTGCAGATGGAGCCTGCACCAGCTGCTGCTTCACATGGGAGAGGAAACAGTACAAGGGAGCCCATTTGTTGCATTGGCCGGGTAGGGGGCCGCCCACACAGGTGCCGGGCCTCGGGGCGCCACCCTGAGCAGGTGCCGAGCAGGAGGCGGAGGGGGGTCAATCCCCTTACCCGGTTGCCCGCCCTCCGCCGTTTCTCAAGTGTGTGTGTGTGTGTGTGTGTGTGTGTGTGTGTGTGTGTGTGTGTGTGTGTAAGAGTGTGTGTGTGTGTGTGTGTGTGAGAGAGAGAGGGAGAGAGAGAGAGAGAGAGAGAGAGAGAGAGAGAGAGAGAGACTGCGGAGAGGAAATCCTTTCAAACAGCGTTGCCTGCAATTCTTGTTACTCCCCTCCATCATTTCTCTTTGTCTGTCTCTCTTTCACACACAGACATTTGATTGCTTGAAAGGGACAGGCTGCACTTTGCTTCTACCGTAAGGCTCCCCCCCCCAAGCATTTAGCGTATCCCAGGATTGCAATGCTAAAGGCTCAGCAGGAAAATGGGTAGGCATGACGTTTCACGAAGCTCCTTAATCCGCGGCTGCTGGCTCTCTCGTTTTGTGCTTTTTATACACATACCGACATACCCTGCCTGGGGTACCGTTTCCCCCTCCCAAGACCATTTCTGAGGAAAGAAGAGCTCTGAGGTGGCACTGGACTTTCCCCCTGCCCTGGCTCCTGTCAGCCTCAACTTTACTCCTGAAAGACTGTGGGCCACTTCTCTGGTTGAGCTCCATCAGAGCTTGGTTCTGGGAGAGACCCTTGGAGAGCCGAAGGGGGGATGAGGGCAAGGGGCGAGGCAAAGCTGATCTTTGCCTTCTCTCCCAAAAGCACTCTTCGGGTGTAGCCACTTCTGCAGCAGGAGACGCGCCCCACGCGCTTTTCGCTGACCACCTAAAGGGTACTGTAGCAGCAGGTATCCACAATTTGTTTACCATTATTTTGTCACGACCCACGTGGCCCAATATGGTGTTAAAAGTTAATATTTCTGAAATGTTACTGTAGCTATGGAGGAAAGGACGATCTGCAGGAAAATCTCCCCCCCCCTACAGATCGTTCTTTCAAAGAGGAGCCCTGCATAGATGCACATCCCACCATGGCTTCGGAGCCTCCAGTCTTGCAATCCTGTGCAGGGAAGGCAGAGGTTTGTTCCGAAGCTGTGGCGGCAGAGCGTTGCAGAAGGAGACCTCTGCAGCTACGGTAACATTTCTGAATGTTAACTTTTAACACGTGGGTCGGGATGAAATAACGGTAAAAAAAATTGTGGATAGCTGCTGCTACAGTACCCTCCGGAAGGCCGGTGCTAGGTGCATGGGGCGTACGCTTGGCCTGCTGCTTTTGCGGCCGCAGTCGATGGCAAAAGCGGCCACACTTGCTGGAGGCAGTGGCCGGAACGGCACCCACGAGGCAGCTGTTCCATGGACGGAATTGCCTGCTGTGACCGTCACCATTAGGTAAGGAGGGCGTGAGGCATGGCCGTGTCGCTTGGTCTCGGGCTTTTTTTGCTGCCACAATTGGCTGCAAAAGCGGCCACGCTTGCTGGAGGTGGCGGCCCGAGTGGCACCCGCGAATCAGCTCTTTGGTGAATGGTGGGATGGCCTGCTGCAACCTTTCGGGAAGCTGGCACGAGGGGCCGCTCGCCCCACCCCATCCTCATACCGGTACATGGGGGGGAAATAAGACCCCCCAAAAAGAAGCCCTAGCCAGTTTTTCGGGGGTGAAAAGAAAATAAGACCAGGTCTTATTTTTGGGAAAACACGGTAATTTTCATGAGTTCTTAAATTATTGCTTTCTCTTTAAATATGTAAAGAAATATTTAAACATTTAAATAGTTATTTGGAGTTGTGTGTGGAATATGGCATACAGATATATACAAGAGGTGCATGTATTTATTGGGGGGTGGGACAGACAATTACATGGACTTTTTATGCCCCCACCCACCCTGGGACGGTTCCTTTTACATAAATAGCAATTGTTAAACAATGCATTTCTTGGAAATATTATCTAAAAGCAGTTTCAATTTCAGATGTACTTGAATGATACTGAATATCGGGACTGATTTCAAATAGGTTTTCAGCCAGGATGTCATACTCAGACTACTATAGTTGCTTGGGTAGTTGATAATTTGGAACAAAGGAATATACAGTAGCTTTTAAGTTTCTGGTCCCCTGAAGAGCTTTTAATACCATTGGCTAGTGGCATCATTTGACTTCTCTTGTGTGATCCACCCTGCAAGGTCATATTAACAATGTGCTGGAGGATTACTGTTTGGATACTACGGGATATAATGAAACTAATGATGTTCCTCCTTGTCCATTATGTCATTTGGCACATATATAAAATTGCTGGCAAATATGAAACCTCATATAATTATAATATAAGGCATAATGAGAACATTATGCAATAGAGAAAAGTATATTTAATGCTAGAGGTAAAAACATAACTTGAAAAACTATAAATGTGGATCCTCAGGCAAGCTTATAGCCTAGCAGTTAAGATGGACTCTCTTTAAGCTTTTCCTTTATGGCCTCTTCTTGCATTCACTGAATTCATTGTCTTCTGTCATCTGGTTCCTACACAGAGGAATATCATTTGCAATTTTGTGGAGGATGTCATCTGTTACTTTTTATCATGCTTGGGAGCAATCAGTATCATTGAAGAATGCGTCAGTTTAATAATGGGCTGGATGGAGAAAAATATCTAAAATTAAATCCAGATAAGCAGAGATATTATGGCATGTAGAAAAGTAAATTTGGAAAATTTATTTATTTGAGTGGGGTTGTACTTCTCCTAAAATAGCAAGTTCACTATATGGAAATCATCCTTGATCTTCAACTCTTATTGGGTTCACAGGTGGTGGCTTTGGCAGGCACTGTATGAATGGCTAGTGTGCCAATATGTGACAGTTTAGGGCTTGTGAAAATTATTCATAAGTTTTGCAAAGCACTATACATGGAATTCCCCTTGGAAAATGTCTAGAAGTTACAGTTTGTGTATATGCAACAACTAGATTACCATTCAGGGAAAGTTCCAGGTGATGAAGTGTCAAAAAAGCCTAGAAAACGGTGAAGAAAGTCCAAAAGTGAATCTGACTGACCATGTACACAAGGATATGTTCCAAAACTGAGTTTATGCTGTGGCAATAAGGAAGGCAAAATGTCATTATTTCTCTTCCCAGTTACGTTGATGGCTTGTTGACAGATGATTGTTTAGGCTAGTAAATTATTTCCTTGGAGACATGGACCAAGACCACATGTTTAGCCTCTGTGATTGTACTTGGATTTGCAGAGTTTTGACTCTTCCTAGAAAGACTCAGATGTGACTAGAGAGTTGTCAAACTTTGTTATCTGGAGTTCGTTTTGTCCTGTAAATTGAAGAATTAGGTAGGATTTTTCTGTGGCATAACCCCTGTCACTTATGTATTTGAGCTGTGCTCCCCCTGGCTCTTGGATGAGTTTGTGTGACCTACTGAATTTGCTTAATGCTTCTCTGTAGATCAGTTTCATCTTCTTAAAAGTCAACAAAATTGTCAGCTATCACCTACTCCTTTTTGGGGGGGAAATTTGGGGGGAAAGCATAGCAAAACACTCTAAAGGAAATGGATTATCTGTAAAGTCAGGATTTAGGTATCAAACTGTCTCAGAAGATCCATCTAGCAGGAGCTCCTGGTAGTGCCCAGAAGGCTGAAATTAGAAAGCCTTACTTTTTTTATCATCTTTGGAACAGTGACAATAATGGTCTTCTCGGAGCTAATGAAGTCAGAACTTTTCCACTGAGCTTTTGGAATGTAATTTTTTGTCATTGTTATAGTGCAGTGATGGCAAACCTATGGCACAGGTGCCATGTGGAGCCATATCTGAGGGCACACGAGGCGTTGCCCTATGTCAACTCCACCACGCATGCGCATGCTGGCCAACTGATTTTTGGCCTTCTTTTTGGCCGTTTTCGCTCTCCCCATGCTTCAGGAAAGCTTCCTGAAAGTTCGGAAAGTTTGTTTCCGAACATCCGTTTGGCCCATTTGGCCGTTTTTTGCCGCCCCCAGGCTTCAGGAGGCTTTCCTGAACCCTGGGGATGGCGAAAAACGGCCCAACAGGCCTACCGGAAGTCCGGAGGCTTCAGTGACATCTGTGTGCATGCGCGGGGGGGGGGGGGGGGGCAGTGCGGGAGGTTGTGTGCATGCACGGTGGCAGTGCGGGGGGGTTCTGCACAGGGGCAGCGGGGGGATTGTGCGCATGCGCGGGGGAGGGCATTGCATTGTGGGTGTGGGAATGCGCGCACACTCTATTGCACGCACGTGCAGCCTTTTGGCACCCGAGCCAAAAAAGGTTCGCCATCACTGTTATAACGTTTAATTTTTGGTTTGCTTTTTGTAACTGCTATTCTTAATAGATTCAACGAGTTTGGGGGTTTTGTGGTGTTATAGTGATTGTTTATTTCTTATCATGATTGTGTACTATAATCATTTTTGTTTAGTATGGATTTTGTACTATATTTTATCATTTTGTAAACCATCAGGATTCTGAGTGCTTTGCCAGATTATGATAATGGTGATGATTATGATGTGATGTCTGAAAGCTCTGCACTTAATTGACTTGTTTACCAGGCATAATTTAATGTTGATCTTTAGGATAAGCTAAGAAATATAAGCCTATTATTCTGAGGAATTCTTTCCTGTTACAAACTGGCTCAAGATCTGTAAGAGATGCCTTTCTGAAAATACCTTCACTGCCAGAGGTTTATTTATCTGACATGCACGAGAGGATCTTCTGCCTAATTCCAGTGCTGCTGAATTCATTCCCAGAGGAGCTGTATTTGGCCCTAACTCTAAGTTTTAAAAAGAACCATTGGGTAATCAATCTGTAGAGTGTGCAGAATCTGACACTCCAGTAAAACAGCTAAGTCTTTAATTTTATTCTTCCCTTGCTGCTTTAAATTTTTGCCCTAAGATATTTTTCCGTTTCTTTAGCTTTCATCATTCGCTTCCTTTTTTTCTACATTTTTGGCAGGTTTCCCAGTATGATAATTCCCCCCTCCCCCCAGCATCTTCATGGGCAAACAGATACTGATATGCTTATTAATGTTTTACTGCTACACAGTTTATGGGCATATGAAACCTAGTGGATTTTTCCTGCAGATATAATCTCCTTACCTGACAGGAACATTAGATTCTTCAGAAACAAAATTGTGTGTTTGTGTGTATATGGCTACACACACACACACGTATGTATGTATGTATGTATGTATGCATGTATGTGTATATATATATACATACATACATATGTCTACACACATACACACACACACAGTATGTCTCAGAAGTGAGTACACCTCACATTTTTTAAATATTTAAGTATATCTTTTCATGTGACAACACTGAAGAAATGACACTTGGCTACAATGTAAAGTAGTGAGTATACAGCTTGTATAACAGTGTAAATGTGCTGTCCCCTCAAAACAACTCAACACACAGCCATTAATGTCTAAACTGCTGGCAACAAAAGTGAGTACACTAAGTAATAATGTCTAAATGGGGCCCAAGTAGCCGTTTTCCCTCCCTTGTGTCCTGTGACTCATTAGTGGTTCAAGGTCTCAGATGTGAAGGGGGAGCAGGTGAGTTAAATTTGGTGTTATTGCTCTCACTCTCTCATACTGGTCACGGGAAGTTCAACATGGCACCTCATGGCCATGAACTCCCTGAGGATCTGAAAAAACGAATTGTTGCTCTACATAAAGATGGCCTAGGCTAGAAGAAGATTGTCAAGACCCTGAAACTGAGCTGCAGCATGATGGCCAAGACCATACAGCGGTTTAACAGGACAGGTCCCACTCAGAACAGGCCTCGCCATGGTCAACCAAAGAAGTTGAGTGCCCGTGCTCAGTGTCATATCCAGAGGTTGGCTTTGGAAAATAGACGTATGAATGCTGCCAGCATTGCTTCAGAGGTTAAAGGGGTGGGAGGTCAGCCTGTCAGTGCTCAGACCATATGCCGCATGCTGCATCAAATTGGTCTGCAGGGCTGTCGGCCCAGAAGGAAGCCTCTTCTAAAGATGATGCACAAGAAAGCCCGCAAACGGTGTGCTGCAGACAAGCAGACTAAGGACATGGATTTCTGGAACCATGTTCTGTGGTCCGATGAGACCAAGATAAACTTATTTGGTTCAGATGGTGTCAAGCATGTGTGGCGGCAACCAGGTGAGGAGTACAAAGACAAGTGTGTCTTGCTTACAGTCAAGCATGGTGGTGGGAATGTCATGGTCTGGGGCTGCATGAGTGCTGCCGGCACTGAGGAACTACAGTTCATTGAGGGAACCATGAATGCCAACATGTACTGTGACGTAATGAAGCAGAGCATGATCCCCTCCCTTCAGAGACTGGGCCGCAGGGCAGTATTCCAACATGATAACGACCCCAAACACACCTCCAAAACGACCACTGCCTTGCTAAAAGAAGCTGAGGGTAAAGGTGATGGACTGGCCAAGCATGTCTCCAGACCTAAACCCTATTGAGCATATGTGGGGTATCCTGAAACGGAAGGTGGAGGTGAGCAAGGTCTCTAACATCCACCAGCTCCGTGATGTCGTCATGGAGGAGTGGAAGAGGACTCCAGTGGCAACCTGTGAAGCTCTGGTGAACTCTATGCCCAAGAGGGTTAAGGCAGCACTGGAAAATAATGGTGGCCACACAAAATATTGACACTTTGGGCCCCATTTGGACATTCTCTACAACATTTTGTGGAATTTCCCATCTGGACTTGAAAGGGTGATGCATATTGGCGATTTGAGGAAAATCTAGCTTGCTTAGCTGTTGGGATGAAGGACATATTCTCTTTCAAAGATTTTGTTATACTATTGGCATATTCTATTTGCCAATGAGTCATACTATTTTTATTATGCTTTTATTATATTTTGTACACTATGTTAACAGTACTGTTCATTTTCATTGAAATATGAGGGTGAAAATCAATTTGCTGCAAATCAATCCTCTTCTTTCCATTCAAGGTCTAAGAATCCTATAACCCAGTGATGGTGAACCTATGACACACGTGCCACAGGTGGCACCCGGAGCCATATCTGAAGGCACGCGAGGCGTTGCCCTATGTCAGCTCCAGCGCACATGCGCGTGCTGGCCAACTGATTTTTGGGCTTCTTTTTGGCTGTTTTTCGGCGTCCCCAGGGTTTAGGAAAGCCTCCTGAAGCCTGGGGATGGTGAAAAACGGCCCAACGGCTCAACCGGAAGTTCATTTCCAAACTTCTGGTTGGCCCGTTTGGCCATTTTTTACTCTCCCCAGGCTTCAGGAGGCTTTCCTGAACCCTGGGGAGAGCGAAAAACAGCCCAACGGGCCTACCGGAAGTCCGGAGGCTTCAGTGAGGCCTGTGCGCATGCGCAGAAGGGAGCGCGGGAGGATTGTGCACATGCAGGGGGCAGCACATATGCACAGGGGGGAGGGCATTGCATTATGGGTGTGGGAACACGCGCACACGCTATCTCACATGCACGCACCCTTTTGGCACCCGAGCAAAAAAAGGTTCGCCATCACTGCTATAACCTATAATTTGTAATATCAACCTTTGTATGTTGCTTGTATTTTATTAAATTCTGTCAGCATTTCAGAAGATGGTAAGATAAGCAATGTATGGTGACTTCAGAATTGGTGCTTTGCTTTTACTATTTTTACTACAGTATTTTCCATAGTCATGCTTGCAAAGGATTCAGCATGAATTACTTGTTTCAGGTACCAGTTTATTACTTGTTGGCTCATTTAAGTTGGCAGCAGTTTAATTTTTACATTACTACTTAAGATAGGAGTATACAGCTACTATTTCATTAATAAAATACAACAGGATATGCTATTTGAATGTTAATTTCTTCAAGTTCTTGTTTAGAGAACAAATTCTGTTTATACGTTGCCAGCTTTTCAAAAATGTACACAACCATCATGTTTATTTAGGATTATTTTGCAGCTAAAATTGCAAACATTAAGTGATTTTAAGCACCTCTTAGGTAAAATTAAATGAGTAATTACTCTTTGGGAATGAGATTGGAACTAAGATTGTAGTTACAGGTGCTAATGTGGAAGTAATTATGCATAGGAACAGGTAGAAAATGTTTTCAATTATTTTAAATTTGAGCTTTAATGTAATCCAGGGCTGTCACACTCCCGGCCCATGGGCTGGATGCATCGCTCGCTGTGAAACAAAAAAAACCCGATACGTAATGTGACCCCGCCGTGACAACATGAGTTTGATACCTGGATGTAAGCTGTCAATAGATACCCTGTTTCCCCCAAAATAAGACATCCCCTGATAATAACCCCAATCGGGCTTTTGAGTGCATGGCAATAAGGCCAAGCGCTTATTTCAGGGTTCAAAAAATATAAGACAGGGTCTTATTTTTGGGGAAACGCTGTATCTATTGTTTTACACATTTGTAAAGATCTATAAACACCATGATTTTTCATATCTATTAAGATAGCCTGGAATGGTATAGTGGTATTAACTGGTAGTTTTTGCTGCCACTTTTTTGCCTCCATAGAAGAAAGGAAAAAATAATAAAGATGCCTTTATAAAGCATCCCCAAGAAAGGCTTTAAGATATCAGCAAAAACATATGTTTCTAATAGTCTTTAGAATTTATGAAATACACAATAGCCAACACATTATGCTTTAAGAAAAATAGTAAATTTCAATAAAATGGGAATAAAGAAAAAATGGGTTGGACTATTTAAAAGGAGATTTAGGCCTCAAAGACATACTGTTTTGAAAGAAATTGGAGTACTTTTAACTTCAACACCTACAAAATAAAAGTGATGCAATTTTCTCTGCTTTCTACATGTAGATGTTCATCCCGTTTGTAGGAGATACAATGGAAACTTGAGTTTCACAGGATGTATATTTGGTAAACAAACTATCCAGCACCAAGCCTGAGAAATGCAAGGCAAGGTTTCTGTTAAACTGTGGGAAAGATGGGGAAAGTGCTGGATTTAAAGTTGATATGAGAAGAGATTGCATGTTTCTACTAAAAGAGGACAGTCAACTGCATTAAGTGGCTTCATTCTAACTTGCTACAAATATTGTGGCAATATTTACTGTGTTGAATGTCTGAGTAGTCTGTGCTATGGTTTTTTGCATGCTGCATAAGATTCAAAATAATGTCAACCAACCGCCAATGAATTCTGCTGTCCTTTGACCAATACCTTGCACCAATATCACCATCAGGTAGTTATCTGGATGGACCAGTTTCCCCAGTCTCCATTAATCAGTCCTCATCCTGTTGGATATCAAGCAGCAGAACTCTCAGCAACAGCTTCCATCTGAGATTGGTTTTGGCTGGAGGAAGATGGAGGTTTGGCACCCGTACCTTAGTCTTAGTCCTGTTATATGGGACGAGTTTGAACCGGTCACTCCTGAGGATGTGGACAAGGCCATAGGAGCGATGAGCGCCTCCACCTGTTTATTGGACCCGTGCCCCTCCTGGCTGGTCTCTGCCAGCAGGGAGGTGACACGCGGCTGGCTCCAGGCGGTTGTGATCGCTTCTCTGAGAGAGGGATCCATCCCACAGCCTTTAAAAGCTGCGGTGGTGAGGCCCCTCCTCAAGAAGCCTTCCCTGGACCCAGCGGATTTAAAGAACTTCCGTCCAGTCTCCAACTTACCCTTTTTGGGTAAAGTTGTTCAGAAGGTGGTGTCGCTCCAACTCCTGCGGCTATTGGAGGATACTGATTATCTGGATCCCTTTCAATCGGGTTTCAGGCGCGGCTACAGTACGGAGACTGCTTTGGTCGCGCTGATGGATGATCTCTGGCGAGCCCGGGATGGGGGTCACTCCTCCATCCTGGTGCTACTTGACCTCTCAGCGGCTTTCGATACCATTGACCATGGTATCCTCCTGCGTCGTCTTGGGGAGATGGGAGTGGGAGGCACTGTTTTACGGTGGTTCTCCTCCTACCTCTCTGACAGGACGCAGTCGGTGTTGACAGGAGGACAGAGGTCGGCCCCTAGGCCCCTGGTTTGCGGGGTGCCACAG
Organism: Diadophis punctatus similis; assembly: GCA_023053685.1. NCBI lineage: Eukaryota > Metazoa > Chordata > Lepidosauria > Squamata > Dipsadidae > Diadophis > Diadophis punctatus. Next base: position 5,418,559 of record JALIGW010000033.1, read on the forward strand.
GGCTCGGTCCTCTCGCCCATCCTGTTTAACATTTACATGAAACCGCTGGGTGAGATCATCCGACGACATGGGGTGAGGTATCAGCAGTATGCTGACGATACCCAGTTGTACATCTCCACCCCGTGTCAGTTCAGTGAAGCAGTTGATGTAATGTGCCGCTGCCTGGACGATGTGAGGGTCTGGATGGGAGTGAACAAACTCAGGCTCAACCCAGACAAGACTGAGTGGCTCTGGATATTGCCTCCCAAGGACTATGTCGACTGTCCCTCCTTGGTTCTCGGGGGAGAAAAATTGACTCCCTCAGAACAGGTTCGCAATTTGGGTGTCCTCCTAGATCCACAGCTAAAATTGGAGCAACATCTTTCAGCTGTGGCTAGGGGGACCTTTGCACAAATCCGTCTTGTGCACCAATTGCGACCTTACTTGGAGAGGGAGGCCTTGCTCACAGTCACTCATGCCCTTGTCACCTCACGGCTAGACTACTGTAACGCGCTCTACATGGGGCTACCCTCGAAGAGCATCCGGAGACTCCAACTGGTACAGAATGCAGCTGCGCGAGCGGTAGTGGGTGTGCCGAGATACACCCACGTAACACCTATCCTTCGCCAGCTGCATTGGCTACCAATTAGTCTCCGGTCGCAATTCAAGGTGTTGGTCGTTACCTTTAAAGCCCTACATGGCTCAGGGCCAGGTTACCTGCGGGACCGCATCCTACCACATATCTCCCTAAGACCGGTTAGGTCCCACAGAGAGGGCCTCCTCCGGGTCCCGTCGGCTAAACAATGTCGATTGGCGGGGCCGCGGGGGAGGGCCTTCTCTATGGGAGCCCCGTCCCTCTGGAACCAACTACCACCAGAGATCCGGACCATCCCCACCCTGCTGGCCTTCCGTAAAGCCTTAAAAACATGGCTCTTCCGGCAGATGGGGTGAATAGGACAATCAGATTCCCCCTGAATGTTGCGCTTACAATGTCTTCTTTTTAATTATATTTTTAATGTAAACTTATGACTATTGTTTTTAAATGTACGCTTCTTATTCATGCTGTACGCCGCCCTGAGTCCCACGGGATTGGGCGGCCTATAAGAGCGTCTAAATAAATAAATAAATAAATACCTTGCCAATTGGCATGGAGAGATGGAGAACTTGGTGCACTAGCTGCTCCATGCCCCTTGCTTGCTGGGCATCACTAGAGAGTGCGTCCCGGGCTCCAGCACCCAGGACACTGCAGGAGGAAGATAAGTGCAGACAGTGCGGGGCTCCCAGGTGCAGCACTTGGTGGCTGTGCTGATCTGGTTTGCTGTGAGGAGCTCAGGTGTCCCCAGCAATGGCACCACTGCTCTGGCTCAGCTCTCTCGCTGCCATTCTGGCTGGTCACCCAACAGCCCTGCAATCCTGCCTCCTCCTCCCACCAAAACCAGCACGTAAAATGCCCTGCATTGATTGGCTGTTGCTGCCGCCTTTGCGTCGTAATCCCTGAAGCAGCTCATTAGAACCAGCCACTCAGCAGTATGCATAGTGCCCCTGAGGCACTGCTCAGGCCGGGACCAGATGAGACCTGCAGGGACATGATCAATCTTACATTCTTACAGACGGTTTTGTCCTCTGTGCAAAAAAAAAACATGTGTAAGAATGTGAGATCTAAGAAAAAAAGTTTGCCAGCATCTAAGAAAAAGATGGCCACTTTCCGCCATGTGGCCCAGCCTGTTCTGAATCTCTGGAGATCTTTGAAAGGTAAGTGAGCAATCAATGACAGGGTGGGGATGAGCAAGTGGAACCTGGTGAGTTAGCAAAGAAGGCCCAATACATGTGGAGACGTGGCAGGGCAGAATGGGGGTGGTGGTGGAATAGGCAGGGGATCTGTTGTAGTGTCTTTTTGGTCAGTGGCAAGGACAAATGACTGCTGTGGTGCTGTAACATAAATTTCGGGACCGGGTCATAAGCACTTTATGCTTATGTTGTAAGCATAACTGTAAGAGGAGTTGTAATTTTGAATAGTTGCTAAGTGAACTGTCGTAACTCAAGGACTACCTGAATTACAGAATTCAACTGTTGGCATAAGGTGTGAACTGGAATCAGACAGCTTGACTGACTTGTTTACAGAGGCCTTGTCTGGTTAAATAAAAGATTAACTACTTTGTCAAAACATCCCAGACATAATGATTGTATTTATCTTCTTTGGCATAAATGGAAGGCTTGAAGAGCTGCAAACAAGTGTAGACAGAAAGGGAAATATTTGGTTTCACTTTTATATTTATTTATTTTATTTTATTTATTTATTTATCAAACATGTATAGTAGTAATTTGTATAAACATAAGTAAAAAGTAACGATAAAAGAGGACAATTGGACAGTAGGACAGGGACGGTAGGCACGCTGTTGCGCTTATGCATGCCCCTTCACCTTTTCCCATACATTGTATTTATGCAGCTGGGAAATAGAAGAATCTGTTTATTGCCTAAGAGATGTTAAACCAGAATGCATAGAGTTTGTTTGTATTATGCAGAATTTGGCTGAGGTACTGATGAGTGAGCCCCATCCTCCCAGAACCAGCAATCTACCATCATTGTAAAGAGGCATTTTCCCAATCAGGTATGGCAGTAAATAATGCAGCTTCATCTCCCAGGGCAACTGGGAAAAATAAGCAGAGCCCAAACTAATACTCATTAACATTTAAGTATTCCAGTGACATTGCCTATGCAAGCAGCAAAATCCAAGTATAGTCACTAATGCTACTGGAAACTGAATTGAATCCTGTATTGTTTACAGATATGCCTTATTTCTGCTAAGACTTTCTGCCTTGGAACAACTGTACTGATGGCTAGCTCTTATGCTCCAGGAGTACAGTGAATCAGTACCATTCACCATGGTCTAACCACCAAGAATTCCTTCAACTACTGTATTTGGTCTCCCCTTCCATTTTTCAGTTATACTGGAAATGAACTGGTTTCAGGATCACATCCACATGTTCACTAGAGGTAGAATTTGAGATGGAGCACACTCTGGGGTTTTGGTACAAGAGGAGTTGGTTTGAGGAGTTAGTACCCTTACATTGGTAAACAGCAATCAATTGCTTCAAGTAGCTAAACTGTAATAAAGATTTTTCCCTAGTTGTGCCACATTGTGTGTTTTGGTAGCTTTTGCTGCATATAGCCATATCCTAGAACAGTGATGGCAACCTTTAGGGCTTGGCATGTTAAAAATTTGGAAATTGCCTTGACTCTGCTTGCATGTCACACATACCTAAACAAAAGAGAAAACAATCCTTCCCCCATATCTGGTGCAATGTGTTCTTCTGAAAACCACTGTGTTTGAAGACCACTGAGAAATTTCAGTTGGCCCAGAATACAGCAATCCAACTAGTAGCTGGCACTCATTTCTCTGAAGACATTACACCTGTAGTCCAAGTCTTCCATTGGCTACTTGTTGGCTTCCAGCTGCAATAAAATACTGGTTGTTTTGTTATAAATCCCTGCATCATTTGACACTGAGATACTTGCAGGACCAATTTGGCTGTGCATGTCAGGAGAAATTGTTGACAATCTGTCACCTCTGCAAGGTATTGGGTTGGGGCTCAGATGGAAGCTCATAGGTCCTTTCCATAAAAGAGATGCTTGTCAGTAACAACACCTGTTTTATGGAAGAATTTCTTCTTACAAATTAAATTATGCCCCTGTGTCCTAGCCTTCCAGAAACACTCAAAAGTGAATAATCCCAGATGGCCTATTGAGACAGGACAACACAGTTGATTGTTGTTTTTAATTATTCATTTGTTTTATGGTTGTAGTTCATGGCATGGATATTTTATTTAAATGCTTGGGTCACTTGCAATTTTTGTAAGCGTAAGAGTTATGTGGTTGTACAGAGTATGAATGTGATAAATTAAGGAGAATGTTATTGCCCCATCTGAACTATTTTGGATACAGTAGACTTCTCTTATTCCAAGAGGAATTGTGGACAGCTTTTTATTGCATTCACAGTCTGCTGCATCGGAGTCTTTTAAATCAAATTGTTGCTGTATTGTAATCAGAATAGCAATATGTTACTTGTCACTTTAGTTGAAAGTGGTCTGATCAAATGCATACATGGTCCAAAGGTCAGACATCCAATTGTCAATGAGCAGTTTCAAAGGCATTGCTTCCCCATCTTGCTCCTTAATCTTTAAATCACATATGGATTTATCTTTAGAAAAAAATAATTTATCATGCTCTTCTTTCCTATGATAGCACACAGTACTCATTGTTGTCAAATCAAATGCATACAACCACCTTACTAGATAAATATTTGTACTTCATATGTACAGAAACTCAACAGTATTTGCTAGATATATTAAAATGTGAGATGTTTTCCTGTATTAAAGTAAAAATTTAAACAGTGGAAGAATAGGTACATAGAGATAAACCACATTTGCACACCATTCAAAAAGAGACAATAAAAAACTTAGGAAGGAAATAAAAAGACTAGAATAAATTCATTCCACCAGCCAACACTAATAAACAGGGTTCAAAATGAGGCAGTCAGGCAGAAAATAATATTCCAATCAAGGAACCATTAGGAGGAAACCGCACTGCCACTAAACTGGCAGGGCAAGCTACTATAAATAAACGGGCAGCAAGCTTCATTCACTTGCACTGACAATGTTACCCAATTGGGTAATAAAATCAAAGAACCAAACTCTGCACCAAGAACTCTATAATTTTAACAGCTTCCTGGGAAATGTCTTCCATCTAAATCCATGCACTTATAATAATTATTCTTAATGACTCTAATGTTTACCTTTGTACAGAAAAAGTTATTGTTTGTACAGGTAGTTTTCACATGTCAATCACTATTAGAACCAGCAACCCCATCACTAAGTGAATGAATGAAATGTCATCTGACCACACCTGACTTATAACATCAGTTTTGCTGTAATCATTAAGGAATTCACAGGTCATTAAATGCAACATCAATCAGGTGATTTGCAGTTTCCTGCCAGCTTCCCCATTGACTTTGCTTGTTGGAAGTCAGCTATGAAGATTGCAAATGGTGATCACATTACTTTGGGGACACTGGGGTGGTTGCTAGTCCAGCCATACGCCTACTATTTCAGAACTATCATAATTTTAAATAGTTGCTGAATGAGGCAGTTGATAAGTGAGTATCTTCTGTCTCTTGCAAATAATGTTTTAGTTTTTTATCTGGTTTTCATAAATTATACATCTCTCCATGTTTAGAAGTCTGTTACATCAGATTTCCATAGTCCAATACATCATTTGTGACCCAACTAAATAAAAGAAGTTTATCAGTAGTGTATTATGTCAGATAATTGATAAAATCCATGATTTTGCAGTCTTTGACAAATAACGTGCAGAAGATTTAGCATGTCATTGGTAGGCTGTGCTTCATGATTGGTAGCTATTCCTTAGTGGGGTGCAGTTAAGTAAACCATTAAAGTGCAGCATTTTTTCCTAGGTTAATTTAATTAGGGTTAATTCTAATGGGAGAATGTGATCCTGCAAGATAACTGTGTACCAACCAAGGCAAAACTCATATTCCTGTGTAATATGCTTCTAGTAGTACTAATAAAGGAGAATATTTGTAGCTCAGGGTTGATATGAGGGGTCCTTGGTGCTCTCAGCTTGCTCATTTTCTTGCAGATGTTTCATTACCCAAACTACCATATTTTTCGGAGTATAAGACGCACCTTTTTACTCCCCAAAAGAGGGTGAAAATCTGGGTGCATCTTTTGCACCAAATGTAAAATCAGCCATACCTGGGGGGAGGGGGAGGGAGTTGGTGCAGCGGCGACAACGGGTAGCAATGGCGGCAACAGGCAGCTGATTGGCGGTATTCTGGGAGGCTGATCCAACTGCCAATCAGAGAGGTGAAATTCAAACGGTTCTGGCAAACCGTTTGCTATAAATTGAGGAGTTGAGCCATTAGCTGAGGACCTGCTCCTGACCTGCTGCTAGACCTGCCTCCCCCACCTGAGCCGTTGCCCCTTTACTGCTGCCTGAGCCATTGCCCCATCACTGCCTGCTGCCGCCTGAGCCATTGCTCCATCGCTGGCCGCTGCCGCCTGAGCCGCCACCTCATCTCCACCGCTCGCTGAAGCCTCACCTTCTCCCGGACCACCGCTGCCTGCTCCCTCCTGAGCTGCCATCTCATCTCCGCCGCTCGCCGAAGCCTCACCTTCTCCCGGACTGCCGCTGCCCGCTCCCACCTGAGCCACCGCCCCATCGCTGCCGCTCACTGAATCCTCACCTTCTCCCGAACCGCCGCTGCCAGGTTAGCACCTGTTTGTTACAAGAGTCTTCAAACTTGGCAAGTTTAAGACTTGTGGACTTCAACTCCCAGACTTCCTAAGGTACCATAACATGACTGGAGGAGGAGTTCTGGGAGTTGAAGTCCACAAGTCTTAAAGCTGTCAAGTTTGAGTTGACAGCTTGGATTACGCTTAAGGTTAGCACAATGTACCAGTTGCCTCTTCCTCACAATGTTTATAAATGAGATGATGCAGACTGGTGTAGAAGAGAAGAAGCAGAGAATAGCCCTTGTCCCAAGTCAGATGAGTCTGTATGTCCATCCAGCAGGTTTGAAAGGTTTAAGAGGAAGCTGTAGATGAAATGGATGGAAATTTAGAATGCTTGGATTTACAGTAAGCAGCAACTTCCCAGGAACAGTTAGAATAGCCTTTCCAATGAATCCAATATTCTATTTTTCCTCTCTTGTGTCTGCAATTCCACCTCATATAGGAACAGGCATTGATAGACAGAGAGTTTGTGGATCTTGCTTATAATCGGGCTTAGCTTAGTGCCTCTTTGTCTTTGTAAAAGGTTAGGGTTAGGGAAGAAATGTTTCACCAATGCCTTAAAATTATCAGCTTGCTATTGTTACCGTTGTTTAGGGCAAGGGCATAATGAGCTAGTGTGTGCGTATGAATGTATGAACATGGTTTCAGCTACAGTGCTCTGCATTGTTATAAAGGACACATTATTATTCTTTCTTGCAGAAAAATGTCAAAGCCAAAAAGGCAAGCATACAAAATCTCTTTCAAGCTGCAAGTCGTGAAATATACTGAGGAACAGGGGAACAGAGCAGCATAGAAACATTTTGGACTACCTCCAACTGAAAAAATGATAAGAGAGTGGAGGAAACAGGTGGATCAGCTGCAAAATGTAAAGGATAAAAGCAAGCACAACTTTCGTGGGCTTCCTGCAAAGTGGCCACAGTTAGAGGAGGACATGAGAGACTGGATCACACGTCACCGGAACAGTGACTTCGCAGTCACCACAAAAATGGTGGTGTATGAAGCCAAACGCATTGCTACACAGAAAGGCATTCAGGATTTTACTGGATCACCATCATGGTGCTTCAGATTTATGAGGCGATATGGCCTTGCTATGTGCACCAAAACTAGAATTGCGCAAAGAATGCCAAAAGAGTATGAATCTAAGATGCTGTCTTTTCATACTTTTGTGATAGACTCCAGGAAGAAAAATAATTTTGAAATTGGCCAGATTGGGAATATGGATGAAGTCCCTCTAACTTTTGATGTGCCATCAAATAGTACTGTTGATGTGAAAGGTGCCAAAAGCATAACAGTGAAAACCTCAGGACATGAGAAAACACATTACATGGTTATGTTGTCCTGCTGTGCAGACAGCACCAAATTGCCACCAATGTTAATATTTAAAAGGAAAACCTTCCCAAAAGAAGTTATTCCAAGAGGTGTTGTTGTTCATGTCCATGAGAAAGGATGGATGGACGAACATGGCATGAAAGTATGGATTGAAAAAGTGTTGTCCAAACGTCCTGGAGGGCTTCTGAAAAAACCAGCTGTATTAGTGCTTGACCAGTTTAGAGCACATATTAGTGAAACCACAAAGAAAATATTCAAAGAAGTGAAGACTCATCTAGCTGTCATTCCTGGGGGTCTTTCGTGCCAGTTGCAACCTCTTTTCCATCAACAAGCCATTCAAAGGCTACATGCGAGAAGAGTGGAACAAATGGATGGCTGCTGGTAATCATGACCTGACACCCACTGGACTAAGGAGGAGGCCCACTATCACTCAAGTTTGTGAATGGGTGAAAACATCATGGAACTCAGTGAAGGAAGAAATTGTTACACGGTCCTTCAAAAAACGTGGCATTAGCAATGCCTTAGATGGAACTGAAGATATCATTTATGAAGGTAGCGAAGAAAGTGATATCAGTGATTGTGAGCAACTGAGCTTCCTAAACTCTGACACCAGCGACGATGATGAGTTCTTGGGGTTTCCAAAAAATTAGAGGAGTGCTTGAACCTTAAAGTCTCTCCTCATTTGTTAATGATAGTGATGATGGTTCTTAATACCGCTGTTGACTTTACATGGTTGTAAAAAGTATACATGGTTGTAAGAAGTATACATGGTTGTAAAAAGTATACATGGTTATAAAAATTATTCTGCTATACTGGTATTTTATTAAATATATTACTACACTATTTGGTTCAGAATACTTTTTTCCTTGTTTTCCTCCTCCAAAATCTAGGTGCGTCTTATACTCCAGTGCGTCTTATACTCCGAAAAATACGGTAAGTAACATCATGAGTGCTAGTAAGGAGTGTAGTTTGCTGTCAATTTATATTCTGGTGGCTTGTCTGTCAATATTGATAGGGTGGTCTTTTGTGCAATCAGCTTATTTTCATTAAGGCTTTCATTGAAGACATTGAGAAAGTATTTTGCTTTTGTACATTGAGTCATACAGTACTTTAAAGCAGAGCACTCCAGCAAACAGAATGGGAATGGTTGCATGAAGCAATAATACTTTGCAGTACTTTTTGCTAGTCTGCTTGAGACTACCTTATTTCTGTGAACATATGTGATTGGTTAGTATTATGTGCCTTGAATTATGACTGCTTAACAGGATTACCTGGTGTGGAAATTACTTGATAGGATCAAAACCCTGATCTTTGCTCTCTTGTCTAGCACTGATTTGGCTGTAGGTTTCTGATGGAACTTGCTGGCTATTCACTGGTTACTTTGGAGGCATGATCACAGTAGCCCTTTTACAATATTTGTACTGTATATTAACTGTGCTTATGATGCTCACAATCTTTAACTTAATGCAGGTCAGAATATTCCTTTATTCAACCCTGAATCAGGGAGATTATAGTTGGCAGTGATATAGTGTAATAACAGGGAACATACTTTAGTTGCATTTCATACATGAAGTTGCTTTTGAAGAATGTTTGAAAACTTCACTGATTCAGAATGAAGTCCATGCCTGGTTATACAGAGTATGCATAAGAGGAAGCTACTCAATAGCTATTCCCATTTTTCATTTGGTATATGCAGGTAAATAGGTTTTTAGTAAAACCTATTACTAATATTTGGTTTAAATAAGTTATTTCTCTTCTGTCATGATATTTTTTTAAAATTTTAATGTTACATTACAACTGTACATTACATCTACAAATTACAACTGTTATTTTATATGTGTTGTATTTTTTCTGCTGCTACAGGTGCAGGAAATGTGAGACATACAGTAATTAAGTAGCTGACTCGGGACCAATCATATATACATGTTATTATTGATTTTACTAGACAGTTAATTATTTGTTTATAGTATTTGTAAATCTCCTTAATTAAGATTGGTTGGAGATCAAAGCATGAACACAAACACAAAATAAAAAAAATAAAAATGATAACTTTGATACATATCCAGCATGAACAAATACAGGCAGGACAGAAGAAATTGTAAAATGATATTGTTTATACTGTTGTGTGAAATATAAAGAAGGAGAGGGCTGCCATGCTCTGAAGCACACTACCTCAAATGTAACTTTTGAGATAGTGTGCTCCAGAGCATGGCAGTTATTGTAGAAAATTCCTCAAATCTCTATATCTTGGTGATTGCCATCTTTGGTCTTGGATGGGATTGCACAACCCCAGGTGAATCAGATGTGTGATTTGGGACTTCTCCTGGACCATGACTCCTGCTGTAGGAGCAGGTGGCAGCCATGCCTAGGAAGGCCTTTGTTGAACTTTCCTGGTTTGGGAATCCTTTCTCAGTCATTTATGTCTTGGTTATCTCTCATTTGGGTTACTGCAACATGCTGTACATGGGGCTACCTTTGAAAAGTATCTGGAGGCTGCTGCCTTTGTTCCCCACAGCAACAAACATGAGGTGGCCTGGAAGATGAGAATTGGCCCAAAGTCACCCAGCTGGCTTTCATGGCTTAAAGCAGGACTTGAACTCAGTCTCGCACTTTCTATCCTAGTGCCTTAACCACTAGACCAAACTGGCTCTCAATTTCATACAATCATCTTTGGCTCATCTGTTTCTCCACAGTTTCTTAATAATGACTTCCGGTCTAACAAGAAGTAAGCAATAGTAGGCGTTTCTCAAACAGCATATCATGCTCTCTGCTTTGTCACAGTCAACAAATTCCTGCCTTCTCTTCAGCCACAACTGGCCAAAGTCCTGAAATTCAGCAGCAATTCCAACTAGCTTTGTTACTGTGCTCTTTCCATTGCCACTTGAATGTTTAGTAGTGGTTATGACCCATTTTCCTGACTTTCCCTGACTGCTTTTGCAATCCGCATACAATTCACCTCTGAATTGGTCACCGTTTGGGGATACCATGCTCTCAATGGCTCACATTGAGTGCACAGATGAGTCAGAGCTTTCAAACTTCTCTCAGTATCTTTAATTTCTCAATTTTCCCAGCACTTTCTGCTTTGTTTCCTCTCAATCTCTATTACAGTCATCATTTACCAAGTAAAGAAACACATTACAATGAAAGGTATGTTTATTACATAAACCATCACTTAACTATTCACAGTAACAGTATCACATCCATGTATATTTAGGCATGTAAGCAAGGTGAATCATAAACTAACATTGTCTCAATCCCGCCACTTTTCCTGGAAATTTCCCACTTGGCATCAGAATATTACGCATCTCTACTTAACCTGCCAGATTGGACTGAATCAACATTTTTGATTTTGAGAACAAGGAGAAGCTGATAGATAAAATTATTTCATTTTTTTCAGAATCCCATATGCAGTTTTACCTTTGTAGTTGTCTACTTGCTATCCATTTGTTAGTGTGATTTGTTGTTCTGGATATGAGTCGGCAGTTGATTTACAGAGCTTAGAACTAATTTTACCTACCTGCTCACTTGAACTAGGCATGACTATGAGGTTTTCTTCTTTAAAGAATGTTGGAGTTGCAGTATGGAGTTGTGTGTGTGTGCGCATACATGTGTGTATGTATACGAGCTAACATTAGAGCCTTTTAACGAAATGTTAAGTAAATCTTGTAAACTGTAATTCCCCCCCCCACAAAAATGTTATCCCTCTGCATTACTAGTTTAGTGCCTCTGTTAAATTTTGGATTACACCATTTTGTTCAATGCTTTGGATTTCTTTTTTAAAACTATTTTTTATATTTTAAGAAATAAAATATAAAATACATTGAAAATTTATTGAAGTCTTCTGCACTTTAGATAAGACTAGTGTTACTGTAAAATTGTATTGAAATCTGTTGACTTATATTTGAGACTTGAAACAGAACTTTTTACTGTTCTTTAAAACTAGCATTTGTAAAAGCATAATATATTAAGTATGATGTAAGGGTCTCAAGGCTGTCTCTCCTGATCTTCTATCTCCCAGTCTGCCAATAAGAAGCCTCGAAAGACTCCAGGAGAGAAGTTTCGCTCTGAAACTGGAATTAGAGGAACAGGTCGAGGAAGAGCTAATGGCCATCCTCAGCAGAATGGAGAAGGGGATCCCGTTACTTTGTTTGATGTTGTGAAGATGGGCAAAAGTGCTATGCAGGTAAAATCATTGTTTCCTCTGGGAACTTGTGTTAACTGTATTTTATATTCTACCACTTTAATGCTAAGTTGTATGCAAAAGATTTCTTGGTGGGATGCCACAGAAATCCAACAAATGAACAAGCTATAAATGTCAAATGAAAATTTGAATGGCATGATAAAACTCAGCATCTGTATGTGTGTGTGCATGCATACACACACACACATTTGTGTGTTATCTTAGACAAAGTGATCTGCTGGAAGATTAAAGGATTGAAATGGCTTTCATTCTTTTCAGTTTTTTTCCTTGTCATCTTGATGGTGATTTCTTTGAATATGTTTTGTTCCTGCATGGAAAAATTGGCTGGATAGTTGATAGAAATGCTTCTTAGTATTATTTTTTGTTTTAGCAGAATGAAACCAGCACTCCTGTTTTACCAAAAGCTTGGGTGATGAAATGAGTGCGATGATGAATGAAACAAATGTGATAGCAACAGGTCTGACTGAATAGAGAGAGAGAGAGAGCCTATTTGCAATCCTACTCTGGGATGTTAATGGTGGCAAAGAGGATTCTTTATCACTATATCTGCAGTGTCATCCAACTGAGCTTTTTATATTTTCAAAAGTATGTTATTTTCTGATTCCAAGAAAATGTGAACCACTCAATAGCCAGCTACGATTGATTTGTAGGTTTTATCTATTCAATAATTAATTCCCCTGTGTATCATACCGTATTTTTCGGAGTATAAGACGCACCGGAGTATAAGACACACCTTAGTTTTGGGGGGGGAAAACAAGGAAAAAAGGCCTCTGCCTCCAAGCAATTTGCCAAACAGCAAACAGCAAACAACACAGATGATATACACTGTTTGCTGTGTATTTCTGTGCATGTGTGCCTGACCCATAGAAATAGCAAAGAATTGGAGAAATGTACATTATGCCAGAAAGTTTTCTTAAATGTAGTCACACTAACTCCTCCCAATTATTTAAATAGATCTACTCCAAGGTAAGTGAGGATTTAACTCTAATACTAAACAGGACACTGTTACATTTCATACTATACTTGTACAGAGCTGTTAAAATTAATTAAAATCTCTGGAAGTATACATTATTCTCTATTATTTAAAAGAAGATACAATAGCACTGGGCCTCTTCAGAGCAAGCATTTATTTTAAAAAGCTTCTTTATTATGTTAAGTTGTCTAGATTTACAGGGGTCTCCAACCTTGGCAACTTTAAGACTTGTGGACTTCAACTCCCAGAATTCCACAGCCAGCAAGGCTAACAAAGCTGGCTGTGGAATTCTGGGAGTTGAAGTCCACAAGTCTTAAAATTGCCAAGGTTGGAGACCCCTGGCTCTAGAACAATAATAAAGCAGTCTTTAAAAAATAAGTCTAATAATTTGAACATTCTACAGACATTTATAGTTATTCACTTACCCCTTGCATCCAGTTCAGCAGAAAATAAAAATCTGTGTGTCTCTCCCAGCTATTTGTCTCTTTGCAAGTTAGTTTCACTTTCATTTTAGCACATGGCAAATCAGCTGTAGGTCGGGAAGCTGCTAATGACTTGCTTGGCTTTACAGGCTCTTCCCTCTTTGCTGCAAACAGGTAAATTGCTGGAAGACAGAGGCCAAAGGGTGGAGGTGGCTGGGTGGGTGGGGCTACATTCGGTGTATAAGACGCACCCAAGTTTTCACCCTCTTTTTGGGGTAAAAAGGTGCGTCTTATACTCCAAAAAATACGGTAATTAATTCACTTTCTGTAAAAGTCCTTTTAACTGAAAGCATGGTCTAAAATAAAGTTGCAGTTACCTGAGGCAAAGGAAGGCCTATATCAGTGATGGTTCGCGGGCCAAAAGGGGGCCATGGGGGATGTGCCTACATCCATAATTCCATGTGGCCCCCTGCGCATGTGCGTGTGACCCCCCTGCTGGCACGCGATGTCACACCCGTTTTTCGGTCTCCCCAGGCTTTAGAGCCTTTCTTGGAGCCTGGGGAGGACGAAAACGGCCTCCCCCCCTAGAGGCCCTCCGGAGGCAGAAAATGGCCCATTTGCCAACTTCCGGTTGAACCGGAAGTTCCGTTTTTTTGCTCTCCCCAGGCTTAGAGCCTTTCTAGGAGCCTGGGGAGGGTGAAAACGGCCTTCACCACCACCCCGGAGGCGTTCCAGAGGCCAGAAATGGCCCATTTCAAGTTGGGAAATGGCCCATTTCTGGCCTCCAAGGGGGGGTGGGGAAGGCCGTTTTTGCCCTCCCAAGGCTCCTAGAAAGTCTCTGGAACTTGGGTAGAGCAAAAAAATGGGCCTTCCCCACCCCCTCCAGAGACTGAAAACAGCTGTTTCCCGACTCCCAGTGGGCCCAGAAGGCCCAAAAATCAGCTGGCCGGTGCATGCATGCGCGCCGGACCTGAGCTCACGTGCCCACCAATATGGCATCCATGTGCCATAGGTTTGCCTATATGGAATGAAATGAGACATTTAGTATAATAAATCCACTACCACAAAATGGATGTAAATCCCTGAAAATGGGAAACAAGGGTGATAAAATCTAGTGAAATGGAATCCCATGGTACAATTGGAGAAGCAAACCAATCAGTTTTCCCTGAACAATGTTTACCTGGCAACATATATGACAACATGAAACATCCTTCATGACATAGATACAATACGTCTCCCCTTAAAGAAAAGGGAATAGATAAATGTTCATTATGGAACAACCACCCATCATTTATATAGAAAGGTGAAGACTTGGTGATCTCACTGAAGGTCATCTATCTAAGCCTTGACATAGGCTTCCTGGTCTTGCACTCTAATTCAATATAACAGATCTACAACCTGTCTCCCCGTCCTTAAGTCTTTTGGAGAATGTAATTCTGGGGAGGGCACGGTTGCTTGGCTGCAGGATTTTTTAGGGAGGGATAAGTATGGAAATTGATGTTCAGCTTATATTATAGTGCACCTGGTAATTTATTTGGTGAGGCATGCATATAAATGATCTAAAAACTGAAATGGAAGACCAATTGTGCCAACCTGATCTGATGAGATATTTTGCAAAGAGTATGCCTTTTGCAAAATTTCCAATTTCTTGTAATCTCTGCTGCCACAGCTAGAACACAATTTTTATTGCAAGCAACTCTTTATTATCTTAGTTCTGTTCAGCTGGGAGAAGCAATTAGGAATACAATACACGCAGCAGGAGATCTCTTTTGCTGCAAGGAGAACAGTTCCTAATGCAAAATCTGAAGCATCTGTTTGCATCACAAAAGGATGGGAGTGATCTCGATGTTTAAGCAACAACTGTGAATAGAAAAGGACTTTCACTTTCTGAAACTGCTTGCTCTTCATTAGACCATTTGAACATGTGTTCTTTCTTTGAGACAAAAATCCTTGTGCCCTGTACAAGGGCACTTCAGTAAGAATGAAAATTAGGGATGAGCTTTTTATAAGAATTTGTGAAGCTCAGAAATGCTAGACAGCCTTAATTTATAGGTGCTTTCAATTAAATCAATTTGTATTCCTTCTGTAGAAAACCAGTAAAAGAGACAAAATAATCTCACTTTTCCAACTTAGCAAAAATTCTATGTTTACAGAGTCACTGTAACACATATTTGACAAGAGTCTTGTGCTGACATGGACCTTCTGAAAAAGATCAGTATGTGCACAAATATTTACACATATCAGAAAATATTTCATACTTGAATCTGAAAAGGATTTCCCCACAATTAAGCAAAAAGGTATAACTTTGTATTAAAAATTTCCATATCTCATATCAAATGAAATTAAATATGCATGGTCTTCTTCCATTCTGATTTAATTGTAAGCAACTCCAATTTTGAAAATGAGTGTCTCCTGAAGCCAGCCAGCAGATCTGAAAAGAAAGGCAATGGGGAGTGACATTATAGGAACCTATAAGCATACACATTCCTCAAAGAATTATCCCCTAGTTTTGAACAATATAGTTGCAAAGGCTGGGGATTTAGAAGGGCAAATAAATCCTTTCCTCAAATTATCATCATAAATTCCTATAAAGTACCAAATTTTCAAGTAGACATGGATATTGTCACTTATTGGAGTCAGGACTCCTGGCTTCAAGTTGATTGTAGAGTTATACTGACAATGAGCCAATGTGGTTGCTTCTTCCCCTCTCCTTTTTGAGTCCCACCATGCCTCCCTCATAGTCACATACCTCTGCACATTCTTCGATCCTCACCTTGCTTCTCCAGCACTGGTCTACCTGGAAGGACTAATACCTAGCAGCAAGATATTGCCAACAATATTTATTTGAAGCCTTTGATTAATTCAAGGGAGAATCTAGTATAGGTAGTTGTTCATTTATGACCACAATTGGTACTCATCTCTAAATGATGCAGTTGTAAAACAAAATGTCTTGTCACTGTGTCACTTAATAACCTCCATCCTTCCACACTCAGCTACCATTGTTAACCGAGATTTGTGTGTTGTTAAGCAGAAGGAGCCCCAGGTAAGGAGCATTAGGTGCCAGAAGAAGATGAAAGAAGCCATGGGAGGCCCAGTGCAGGCCGCGTGCAGATTAGCATAAACCCACAGCTGCCCATAGAAGCCTCAGCTGTACACAGCTGATCTTAATTGTTTTTCTTCTGCCGCTCGAGAAACGCATCTGGCTATATGCAAGGCATCTGCTAGCTACACAAGGCCACCTTGCACCATTCTCTAAGCTGCGTGTCCCATTCATTGTCCAAATTAACATGTCCCATTCTCAAGTTCTTACCAGAAACGCCTGATTTTCCTAAGGTCTTGTGAGAACAGGTGCACTATTTGAGAAGTAATGGGGCATGCATAGATTGGAGGATTGAAGGGGAGATAGGAGGGTGGGGAGAGTTGCAATGCCCCTTATAGTCATTTATGTGGGTGGGCTGCCAAGGGCCTGAATTTTGATCATGTGTGAGTGGGGTGCTGCAGTGGCTTTAGGTATGGGTCAGAAGTCCATTTTTAAGCACTATCATAAATATCAATTGTTGCTGAATGAATGGTTGTAAGTAGAGGACTGCCTTATTGTAAAGCACATAAAATCTAGTACAGCTTAGGTACAGATAGTCCTTGACTTAACAACCACAGTTGAACCCCAAATTATGGTTGAAAGTCAAGTTACCACGTGACCTGACTTGACTTTACAACAGCATCCTGGCTTTCTGAAGTGTTATTGTTAAGTGACTGCACAGGTCATTAATCAGAATACAAAGTGCTTGGGTGGAGAGACCTGGGAGGCCTACGACCCAGCTGGGTCTGAAAAGAAGGCAGGCAAGCAGCAAAAAGTTTTGCAAAGCCAAAAACAGCTTAGCATGGGAAGAGTCCAGCTAGTTCTCCTGTGCGCTGCTTGGAGAGTCCAAGCATGGGTTAACTTCTTGTCTGTTAGCCAGGGACTGAATAAGAAATATCCGGCCATGCCTCCCCCTTGGCCCCCACTGAGCCAGTTGTTTTACTCCGTCGAGCCTAGAGGGACGCAAAATATATTTCTCTACTCGATTTTTGGACAACAGACAGGAAATTTCCTTGGACTGCCAATATTTTCAGGTTTTATTATTTATATTTATCTGAGGAATGGGTGTGTGCATGGGAAGCCTCCCTGCCGCCCTGAAGCTTGTGTTGCTGCAGACAGGAGGACAAGTTTTTAAAATTGATTTTAGACTGCTTCCGTCTTGTTGGGTTTGTTTGGACGCTTTATTGTGTACGGGAGTGCTTGTCCGGGGTTCCGGCGAGGCCTCGTTTCTGTTTAGAGTGTTGGCCAGCGGTGAGTCAGGGTTCCCGCTCACGTGGCCTTGTCAGTTCAGTGCTAATTTCGAATTAACAGAAGTGCTTCTCTGGAGATCCGGCGAGGCTCCGGTGGCTTTGAAGACCCGATCGTGACCGATCAGCTGTGCGTTGGTCTTCCACTCAATGGTAATTTGAAATCAGACCGCATCAGTACATCCTTGTAGGGTATGCTTGTCCAGAACTCCGGCAAGCCTCCAGGATTAATTGCAAGAGCCGATCAGATGTGAGTTGGGTCTCCCGCTCACTTGGCTTCAGCACCTTTTTTGCTTTGCTGATTAGCGAGGAGGCTACATGAGTTCTTGTCCGGTTTCCTGGCGAGACTCTGGAGTAAAGTGGTGAGCTGTTTGTTCGTAAGTCGGGGCTCCCGCTCACGTGGTTCTCTTTCGGCCTCTTGAAGATTCCGCTGACAAGGGGAAAGCTGCGGGGGGGACTCCCCTAGCCTCCACCTTCTGTGAGAATAACGGCCTCTGCCGGGGATCTGGCAGGGCTTGTTAAGCCGCAGCGCAGCACTTAGCGAAGGTTCAGGAATCAATCCCTCACGTGATTGGGCTAAGAGTTGGCAGCAAGGGACTTGGCGCCGGGAGAGCTCGCTCCCCAGGAGGGCGTTCTTGGGCCACCTGTTGCAAGGATCCCAGTGAGTCGGCGCAGTGGGGATTTACTCCATGGTCGCCATTTTCTGGAGCCGAATCGCATGTGCTCCTGGTTCCCTAGCCGCTGGGGGTTGGATCGGAATAGCAGGGAATTTCTACCTTGTTCAATTAGAGCCAAGTGCTCCATTCCAGTGTTGAAGAGGCTCCAAGGCTTCCAAACAAGCCATGAGAAGCCTTGATTGCTTCTTAAGTAAATTTAACTTAATTTGTTAAATTTACTATGCACGCTGGAAAGAGGGTGACACAATCTGTGAGTGACTTGATGAGTGACTGGCAGGCTGAAGAGTAGAGAAAGAGTAGAGAAAAAGAATATCCTGGGAATTTAATTTAAAAAGGAGGAGAATGAAGAAAGCAAAATCCTTCAGACGGTGGTTTTTGTGGATAGCTGAACAAAATGCTTGGCAATGGCTGTGGGAGCTCAACTTTTTGTTGCCTATATGACTCCCTTTAGGACTCAGCATCTGCCATGTCTACACATGCTGAGCCCTTGCTGCCTTTGCAAAGTTTTTTTTTTCCTTTTGGCTTCCTTCATTTCCAAAGTCAAGCAAGAACTAGGAGAGGCCTGCAGTCTCTTGACTGCCAGATGGCTTCATTCTTTTGCAAACACCATCAGTGGATAGAAAACTAAGCTTCCCCCCGGTCAGTGCTAGTTGTCTCCCCATCTTCCGGTTGCAAGGGTTTAGGAAGGTAGGTCGGCTACCAACCCCAGTAAGCCAGCTTCTCCCTTTTGCTCCTTTGCCGTTTGTCTGACTCCTTTTAGGACCCAGCTTCTCTTGCAACACATGAGTAAAGTTTTGAGTTTGTTTGCCGCCCAGCATGGCAGGATGGTAAGGCCCAAATAGGCACAGATCGGGGAGGGAGACAGCCAGATGGGGGAGTATATAAGTCATAAGTGTGAGCAGGTTACCAAGCATCCAAATTTTTATCATATGTCTGCAGGGGGGCATAACCTGCATAAACTGCAACAGCCATAACCTGAGGCATAGGTCATACGTCCTTTTGTTCTGCACTATAATTTCAAACGATCACTGAACAAATGATTGTAAGTTGAGGACTATCTGTGCACTGATTTTAAAAGAACAATTCACCTCAGTTAATTATGTCATCTTTTTGAAACACATTGCTACAGAAGAGTGTTGAAGGTACTATTTTATGGCATTTATTTTCCTACTCAGGATTTTTCAGAAATTGTGGTAATAAACTCCTGTTTTACTCTTGGCTGTTTGTCTATGCTATATTTAATAAATCACAGGATGAGATTTAACACATAGTTGAAATCACTGGTGAAAATTGAGTGTTATTTTATATGTAGTATGATGGAGCGTTGAATTCTGTCTTGCATATTTGACTGTTCTTTCTCTTTTATTGACAGTCCGTGGTAGATGACTGGATTGAATTGTATAAGCAAGACAGGGATATAGCACTGCTGGATTTAATCAACTTCTTCATCCACTGTTCAGGATGCCGAGGTAAAAGGCATAAAAGTATTATAAAACTACTTTGGTTCTATGTATTCCTTACATGTATAATGTGAATTAGAAAACTTGTTTACAATTAAAAAATGACTGCTTCAAAAGTCTAAAAATTATATGTGCAATAAAATAAATAAAATGACAGTATTTGAAGAACATTAGGGAAAATAAACACTTCTGTGATGTCATTCCTACTTTCTAAAATGAAAGACTTTTAAAAAAGTAACATACTATTATTGTTGCAGGAATTATGGACTAGTAATTTCTAATATAACATCCAACATATCCTTTCACATTGTATTCTGGAATCATATTATTTATCCTGATATGAAGGATACATTTGTTAGAACTAAGATCAGGACACTTTTTAAATGTAAGAAAAGATCATTGTGCTGCTATAGCTTTGAAATGCAGATAATCTTTGTTAAAATATGTTGCAGCCTTTGACTCTAAATAATGAACCTGGATTAATCTAAATATGTTGATATTCAGTATTTGAAATGATAATTATCAAAAGTTCTTCGGTTAATTCTGGAGATAGGATTTTATAAACAAAGTAGGTATAAACATGGCAAGATCAAAATAAGACCAAATATAGAAAATCTGTATTTATTTATTTTTACAAATTTTTGGATAAATTCATCTTAACCTCTTTACAGTGCCTTTTGCCATTTCTGCTTTGTCATTTAAACTTGATCTTTAGTCTTTTCTGTTAGAAACAAATCAATGTAATTTTAGTTTCGTGGTCCCTTTCTTCACTTTTCCTTATTTCTGGTTTGTCTTGCTTCCTACAGTATCTTAACAACTGCCATAATATTACCTAATATAATATACAACAAAAGTCATTTCACTGAACTAAATTAGCCTCACAAGTAGCTCAGTAAACCTACTCAGAAATTAATATTAATATTAATTAATATTGTCTCTGGAAATGAGAAGTTGCAAAGAATATAGCCTTTTGTCACAATTATGTTGATATACATCTCAGCCTATGTTCCAAGCAAGTTTGTTTAGAGTAACTTTTTATCCAAATGCAAATCTAAGTGCAAAGAAAATAACTTAGAAAAAGTTTCATTCACCAGTTCCAATCTAATATATAGGAGAATATTGAAATTAAATAAATCTAATTTTTGAATATATAAAAGCAAAAAAACCAAAACCAAAAAACTAGTTGTCATATAATCATATACCCAGTAACTCTTATCTGTACAAGAGAATTTTTGGGGTTCTCCTCTCTGGCTTAGTGGTTTTGGTATGGTTCTTAAAGAAATCAGGAACAAGCCAATAAACAACTACTACTACTTCTCCTTTTTGCCACTTGTGTATCCATTGCATTCAGTGAGCTAGTGGTATCTGTGATTTCAATTATAATATACTACCTTAAAATAAACTATGATTTACTCATTTACCCTATATGTGTATTGACTAAGCCACAAAGTTAGTTATGTACAAAGAAATCTAAAATATTTCTGAATTAGGAAAATGGGAGAAGATTCCAAAAGCAAGAATTAAAAGATTATTGATGGCTCAGCAGTTAAGATGCTGGGCTTTCAGTTAGTCAGCTGGAAAGCCAACAGCCAACTCGGAGTCGAGACCAGAGTGCCGTACGACAAGGTGAGCTCCCGTTACTTGCCCCAGCTCCTGCTAACTAGCAGTTCAAAAGCATGCAAATGAAGTAGATAAATAGGCACTGCTTCGGCAGGAAGGTTACTGTGGTCTGTATTTTAAGGCTGGCCACATGATGACGAAAGTGTCTCTCTGACACTCTAGGCTACTGGAATGTATGAAAGTGTCTCTCAGACACTTTGGCTGAGAATCGGAAATGAGCAGCACTCCCTAGAGTCAGTCACGACTAGACTTTATAGGCAATACTTGGAAACTGTTATTTCTGCCAAAGGTATGTTAAAAAGACTGACAGAAAGTGTATCTAATTTTTTGTACCTATCATTTTGCTATTTTCCCTTTTTTGAATCTCCAGAAAATTATGTAATATATATTCTAATTTGCAGAAAGATGTCATGCTTAACTTTTACTATGTAGAGACTGTACCTGTAATAATTGAAAATGAAATGGACCTGGGGAGGGGAAGAGTTGGGAAATCATAATGCAAATAGATTTTTTTTAAAAAAAATCACATAAAATGTTACTTAAAAGCTTTCTTGCCACTTTTATGCAACCCTTGCCTCTGGTTGCTCCTACTGAATGTCAGGTTGGTTTGTAATTAGGCTCCCCTCATCTGTGATTTGATTGTGGACGAAGGCTGACCTAGCATGTGTTACCAAGACCTGGCTGAGTTCTGAAAGCGGGGGTTGCCCTTTCCGAAATCTGCCCAGCTGAGTTTCAACCAGATTCCAGGGCAGGAGTCAGGGTATGTTGTTTGTTATTAAGGAAATTCTTAAGGCGTTCCAGAGCCCTGCTTTGCAGGACCCCAGTTGTGAGATCCTGTTTCTTAAGTTGGGCTGTAGGGATCAGTGGAGATAGTTGCTCTTGTACCAACCTCCATGTTGCATAGCAATCTCCCTGCCTGAGTTCCTTGACACCATTTCCGGATTGGCAGTGGAGTTCCCCAGGCTTATAGTTCTGGGGGGCTGCCTTCCTTCTGAGTGGGATCTGAGGTGGCTTGGGAGTTTATGGTCCTATCTTAGCCATGGTCCTGTCTTAGGTCATTCAAGCTCGATTCAAGATACTATTCACCCTCCAGATTTAATGTTCCTTTTGAATTATTGGCAATGTGATTTGAAACTGGGGGATCTTTTGGTGTTTCTTTTGTCATGGTCAGTTCTCTCCTTGATTGCCATGGGTTCCTCTTGTGTCACCTACTATTGCACAGAAGTTGGATCATTACATTGGTCCACGTCCAGCAACTGATGGACCCTGAGCCGCTTCAGAGGGAGTTGGGGGTTATCCATTTTTGGTTTGCTGTATGGTACATCTGAGGCTCTGGTTGCCACTTGGAATAATGGGGCAGCTGAGACCTTAGATTGGATTGTACCTGTGTAAATTCTCTCCTCTTGAGGATCCTGTCACCTTCTGTGGTTTACAGAGGAGGGAGATGAAATGGGAGAAGAGACCTCTTGAGTGCCATTGGTGCTCAACAAACTCAACTAAGTGCAGATTAGTGCTGCTATTAAGGCCTATCTTGTGGCAGCAAGGGCGATGGAACACCAGTATTTCATCCTTAATGCATCCATAGTCCTGTTTTGGGTGACGTAGGCCCTCTGGGTAAGGGACATAGAGATTCTCTTACAGGGGTATGCAGAAGAATTTGCATAACATCTGTCAGATAATGTCACTCAGTTTCATTCCCAGTTGGACACTGGCTTTGTCGCAGGTCCAGAGGAGATGCCTAGGGAAGCATCTTGCCTGGTTATCTGATTTGAACCTGTTGGACCTGAGGAAGTGAACAGGGTTCTTAGGACTGTGACTGCAACCACCTGCTTTTTAGATCCATGTCCCTCCTGGCTAGTAAAGTAGCATGAGGAATGTTAGTGGGTTCTGGTACTGTTAATTCTTCTTTGAGTGAGTGGGTTATTCCTTTGCCTCTTAAAGAGACTGTGATTTGCCTTCTTAAAAAGCTTTCACTGGTCCCTACTATATTGGACAAAGCTAAACTTGCCCTTTTGGTGACTTTCAATACCATTGACTTCTTCAGGGTCGACATTGACTATGGTATCCTTCTGGATCCGCT
This sequence comes from Diadophis punctatus similis, assembly GCA_023053685.1. Classification (NCBI taxonomy): domain Eukaryota; kingdom Metazoa; phylum Chordata; class Lepidosauria; order Squamata; family Dipsadidae; genus Diadophis; species Diadophis punctatus. The sequence goes on from JALIGW010000033.1 coordinate 5,441,938, forward strand.
CAGAGGACTGGAGGTGGGTGGCACAGTATTCAGCTGATTCACCTCTTTCCCTCAGGGTCGATTCCAGTCAAGGATGATTGGGTAGGAGAGATCCCGCCCTCAGCCTCTACTACTAGGTAGGGTGCTACGGAGTTTGGTGCTTTCTCCTTTCCTTTTTAACATCTACATGAGTCTATGGGATAAACACTTTTGTTTCCTTGGGGTGAAACATGCTGATGATATCCAGTTGTAAATCTCTACCATTGCAAATTAAGCAATGCTATGACCATCTTATCCTGGTACCTGGAGGCTATGTCATCTGTTCTTTTAGGTGTCTGCTATTCCCCTACCACTCTGTCATCTACAAATTATATAATCCTATTTTATTACCCCTCACTCAGTTCATGTAAAAATACGTTTAACAGCATATTGCCTAAAATGGAACCATGCAATACATCCAATTTCCCATTGGATGCTGAAGAGCCATTGATGGACAGTCATTTGATGGTATAATTGTTCAGCCACCTCTGCATCCATCTAATGGTAGTATGATCCAGCCTACTAAACTTTCATGAAAACTGTCAAACACTTATACTGAAATCAGGATATGTTATGTCTCTTACATTTTCATAGTCAACTAAATTGGTCATTCCATAAAAACAATGATCTGGCATGACTAATTTTTCATAAATTAGAAATTTTGTTCACAAAACTATTTTTTTAAATAATTTGTTACAGAATTTTGACACTTAATACTGTCTCCTTTTATCAGCTGTTTCAATCCTACCAGGATTATCCTACCTCTGTTAGCGGTTAAACTATATCACTTTTCATATATTTCCCTCCTGGTGATATAGCCAAAAAAAGGTTAACCCCAACTTTTGGTTTTCCAAAGCTTTAGTTTGTTTTCCACATTTATTTACAAAATCTCCACTGTTATGTAAGAGAGTTAAGTGAATTTTGCCCCATTTTACAGCCTTTCTTGCCACAGTTGCTAAGTGAATCACTGCAGTTGTTAAGTTAGTAATATGGTTGTTAAGTGAGTCTGGCTTCCTCATTGACTTCGCTTGTCAGAAGGTTGAAAAAGGTGATCACATGACTCTAGGACACTGCAACTGTCATAAATTCGTGACCATGAGGATGCTATAATGATCACAAGTGTAAAAAAATAGTCATAAGTCACTTTTTCCAGTGCCGTGGTAACTTCAAGTAGTCATTAAACAAATAAGTCGAGGATGACTTGTAGTACCATTTATTCCTAACTATAGCTTTGATTTTGTTATTAAATATTTCTTAAGCAATTTATTCTCACTGCACTTTTGTTTCTCCTGACATTCTTATCTTTCACATCAATATGACAGATTGGCTGGAATCACATGCAGTTATTTTTGCTTCTCTTGACAAATGGAACAGATTTACCACCTTTCTGCCAGTATTTTCACATCTTAATATTCATTCATTTTCCTGTCATTGGTAAACGTTGTACCAGCAACATATATTTGTCTTCTTGTTCTAATTTCCCATAATTTGCAATCATGTTTGATAGAGAAAATAAAATGGAAAATAACCACTCCTTTTTGCAGTGCATACATATTCAATCCACATCATTGTGTAAAGCACACAAAAATTCCCTACAATTAATTCTTAGTCAAAAACACAGCATCCTCTGCATACCAGGGTTATCAATATTCAATAAGAAAGTTCTTACATTATAATAAACAGTGCTTATAAACAATAATTTCATTCCTATATTTTTGTAGCTATCTTACATACTCATATCACATTCATTTTTATCCATTTAATACATTTTTATACATTTTACACATTTTTTCTCATCCACAGTGTCTTGCATTTCATCATTGCACCAAAATTCCTTTTTTCTACTTATCATTTACATAATTTTACTCATTTTTATTTTTTTATCATGTTTTTATTTTTATCCGTTTTAGCCACAAGAGTTACGTGATTAAGATGGGCAATGATCCATTTGCTAAATAAAACAAATAATTCCATAATATAATTTATTGCACTCTGTAACAAAAGTGTTTTCACTTAACTCAAGCAATTCTTGTCATATCCACATTGCTACATTCTGGATCAAATAAAGTTTGCAGGTAGTCTTCAAGGGCAGTGTTATTAAGGCATGGTTCAGAAATGAATGCGATTGGCACACAAAAATAGATTTATAAAGGCCTCCTGGCCACAGCTGCCATCTACTCTTTGGTCAGGAGCTATCAGTCTGTTCTAGAAAAACAGAGTAATAACATCAAATTTTATAATCGACTGCTAAATGTAAATAGAGAAAGAAAATCCTATATGTTTACTCATTTGCCATTATGTTCTTTAACATATTTGTGTGTGTTCAAAATAAAGATATATTTAAATATTATAAAATATGTTTATACTTACTTTATTTCAGGAACTGTGCGGATTGAAATGTTTAGAAACATGCAAAATGCAGAAATTATCAGGAAAATGACTGAAGAATTCGATGAGGTACAGTACTGGACATACACAAAATATGTTTCAAGCTTCACTAAAATTGGACACATAGAGAATGTTACTGTGTGATCAAATTATTTAAGGAGGTATATTGTATGAAAACATAATTATACATCCTTGTAAGTAAAAAAAGAAAAAGGAACAAATTCCTAAAGAGAAGTGAGCAGTTGTTATCCAGATATGGATAACATATCTGGCACAGAACTTTAAAGTCAGACTGATTTCAGTGACAAATATTTAAACTTAAATTTCAGTAGTTTTTTTGAAATTGCTTGAAATTAAACTAGTTTCATTCTAACATAACCCTGTATTGCACCCCACAATACAAATACTTTTTTGTAGAATATTAAAAGAGGAACAAAATTTAGGAGTGGGAAAAGAAATTCAAGCATTATTTTGAAGAAATAAAGACTTTTGAGAGCTGTATGCAACGAAATTTCATTTTAATGTATGCCGATCAGTGTACGTTCAAAGTGACAAAGTTATTATTCTGTTCTATTCTGACAGCAATTAAAGACTATATTAACAAGTTCTGTAATTAAAATTGCACGCTATGTATTTGGTATATAAAATATGCATTTATTGTATCATATTTTCTTATATAATATACTGAAAGATGTGAACACAAATTAATTCAAATATTTTGAAAATAACTTTAATGATGTAATGTGTAAGATTTAGTATAGTCTCATTAATTTCTATATAGTTAGCATTTATTTTTCAGTAAACATACATAGATTGCATAAAGGCCCCTATATTTTGTTTGATAGAGGCACTCTGTGACATTTCTATACCACTGCCACCACTCATCAAAGTTGCTTATCTTGTCTTATCTTAAAGAAGCCCCTGCCGCTGTTTTAAAATTTGTTTTTAAAGCAACCCATTGAGGTACTATCCATATCCACTGAGACCAAAGTGTATATTTTTGTAGGATAACACATCAAATACTCCCACTTTGTTCTATTACAGAAGTGGGCAAGTTTTGTTCTAGCAAGGATTTTATTTCAAAAGTGATCTGTCAGATGACATATGCCAGTGGTGAAGAGGGCTAAAAGCACATGGTGGGCCAACTATCCATTCTCTCTCTTATTGCTATCTTCTTTTTACTTTTCTGACACAGATTTCTCTCATTTTCAAGCAGTAATCTTAAGGAAAAGGCTAGCCCTTTATTATTTATTTATTTATTGTTTATTTATTTATTTATTTGTGGGATTTATATACCGCCTCATAGTGCAAGCACTCTCTAAGCGGTTTACACCATTAAGCAATATATATATTTACATTGCCCCCAACAATCTGGGTCCTCATTTTACCTACCTCGGAAGGATGGAAGGCTGAGTCAACCCTGAGCCGGTGAGATTTGAACAGCTGAACTCAAATAATCATAGTCAGCTAAAGTAGCCTGCAGTACTGCTCTCTAACCGCGGCTCATTTTCTTATCGGGAAGTTGATTTGCTTGCTTGCAGAGGACTTGGGAAAGCTGGCAAAAAAACAAGTTAAGCACTCTAGGCAGTATACCCATAGTAAGCTGTTTGGTAGATCCCAATTTGGCATCTTACTGGAACTATTAGGATGCAGTTTATTCCTATCAGTTATCATTCTTCTTTCAATATCCCACTGAAAATAATTCTCTTCTGTCTATTGGTGCCTGTTTTATCTGGTCATCTACTGTTATTCCTTTATCTGTGTTGAAGATTTTTTTCTTTGAGTTGATGAAGTATTGGTTTTATTTATGAATATATTTTATTATTGTTGTTTCAACATTAATATCACAGTTCTGAAATATTTGAAGGGTACCCACATCCAGACAGATTATTCCTGGATAACCTAATTTTTTAAAATAAAAATAAAAATAAATGCTGATATATTCAATTCTACCTCTCACTCAGGCAGTGTCTTACGTTCAAGTGCTTCTCTGATAAATTTGCTTGAAAATTTCAGAGTTGTCTGAAGCTCCCATGTCCAAAATCAAACATCACAGATCACTCTCCTTATGTACTGTTCTTCGACACAGATTATTGCTTATTTGTCATTGTCAACTATTTAATCAGACATGAATTTTTTGTCTCTTTTTCCTTCGAGATTCAGAATATTCAGCTAATCATCAAACATTTTTCTCACTTGACAATATTTCTAAATGTAGGGTATATTTTCTCTCTTTCTTTCCCAAACCTTTCCACGGCCTTCCTTTCTCTGTTTCCTTTGCTGTTGTTGATTGCAGTGCCATTTTCTGTTTTTCCCATACTGGAATACTTCTACTTGAAATACAAATTTCACACCCAGAGAAGCATGTTATGTTTTGGACACAGACCACCAGTTTTTTCATATATAATATTTTGCACATCTCTCCATTTGTCTCTGTGTTTTTAAAAAAATAAGCCTCGTGTTCATCACTTTTATTTTCCTGATTATCGGCACAATGTAGCTTTATTTGAAATTACCATGTTTTTGATCATTCAGATAAAATTTAAGCTGCACTAAAACTTCATATTTTAATTAAAAAAGAAGTTGACAGAACTTTGAGCATGTTTTTTTTAAAGATAGGATGTGCTTGGTCTTCCTGCAGGACAGTGGCGATTATCCACTTACAATGCCTGGGCCACAATGGAAAAAATTCCGATCAAATTTTTGTGAATTCATAGGAGTACTAATACGACAATGTCAATATAGCATCATCTATGATGAATATATGATGGACACAGTGATCTCATTGCTGACTGGTTTGTCAGATTCGCAGGTTCGAGCTTTCAGACATACCAGTACACTTGCTGGTAGGTATATTTTAAAGACAAAGCATGCAAAATAATCATTACATTATGATAAATCTGTGTGTTATTGATATTTTATTATCTTTGGAACAATTTAGTCAGAGGATATGAATATATTTTTGTCACGATGTGAATATTGTCAGTTGTGAGTCTATGCAGGGTGATGCACCCCTATTATAAATACTATGGTACTTCCCAATACAAGCAGAACACGTGATATGATGTTCTGCGCATGTCTACATTCCTATCCACCATTAATCACTTCTGTTATGCCTTCCAACCTGGAAGGACGTGTTGCATAGCAAAGATGTAGTTTATTCAGGATTTATTGTTTTATATTGTTTTGTACTGAAATAAATATTTTCTATTAGACATTTTAATCTCGGCTTTATTTCTGATTATTTGAATTCCAAGCAAAAGATCCAATGTCGCCTCTACGGGGGAATATTTCCCTTAAGAATTTTCATAAGTGAATTGTTCAGAAAGAATGTATAATTGTTCTGGTTTGAAACAGTACGCTTGCAGAAATGCTTGGATCAACTGGTTTTGGGGAAAACAAAGTGTTGTAAAAAAATTGCATATAATTTATTTTTAATCCATTTTCCTACAAAAGAATTTAAAAAGCCATAAAACATAAATATATATATTTATAAATATGTCCTGTATTACATTTTTTGATATGAAATTGTACAAATAAACTGAGGAAACTTTTTAATATACAAACATATTTTGTTTTAATTTGGTAGAGGACTAGTCTGTTACTGATGTAGCACTTGTGGAGATGGTTTGTCTGTTATTTCTTAATGTCTATTGAATATAAATATATTTTGTGTAATGCAAATTATATAAATTACTACAAATGACAACACCCCGCAAATAAGGTAAATTGGATTGGATCTCATGAAATTAATGTAAAATGTAAAGTAATGTAAATTTAATTAAATTTTAAATTTAAATAGTTTGGATGAAGTCCTTTATTTTGTGAGGAAGTCCAAATGAAAATTTGCTCCATTGTATTCAAAGAAATATATTTCTTTTTTTTCCTCCATTCTCACTTTTTTTCAGAAATGAAATAATTGCTCTGTGAGGAATAAATTTTCCTAATCTTAGTAATATCCATTAAAATTAATGGTTAGATTTATTCTGGAAAAGAATTGCTGATAATCAGAATGTAAAATAACAATAGTCATATTTAGTTAGGGAGATAGAATAGAGAAGAAAGTTGTACATGCAGCCCTATTCCCTTTCTTTCTCTCTCATCCATGCATGGCAATCAGAGGCTTTAGAATGTTGTACAGTACTCATATTTCCTTGAATTTGAGTATAGCTCTCTGTCAAAACCTAGGATAAAGCAGAAATGCAGGTTGTGTAGATGCAATTAGGACTGGCGTAAACTAAAGCTCTGCAAGGATTCTGATGAATCCTGAACAGTACTGATAACTTTATTATTTGTTACTAATGACTGCATTTTTAATGGGATCCATATTAGAAAATTCTGTGGGGGTTTTGCCATCAGAACTATTGGATATAAGCTTTCAGGATTACATACTGAACTACTTCGCAGACAATAATAAGCCATCTCTGATTTCCATAATGGATCTGTGGAAAACTGCAACGCTTCTAATATTATACATAGGATTTGCCAAGAGGTTTTCTCTTGATTTTAATTTAATTTAATTTAATTTAATGGATTTGTATGCCGCCCAACTCCCTAGGGACTCTGGGCGGCTCACAACATATTCGGATCCATTTCGACAATACAATGCAATAAATACAATAGTTAAAAAACATATAACATATAAAAATTAAAAGAGTATCGTCACGCTTTCACCCCGCCTGCCGGAAGAGCCAAGTTTTTATTGCTTTCCGGAAGGCCAGCAGGGTGGGGATAGTCCTGATCTCCGGGGGGAGCTGGTTCCACAGGGAGGGAGCTCCCACAGAGAAGGCCCTCCCCCTCGGCCCCGCCAACCGACATTGTTTGGTCGACGGGACCTGGAGGAGGCCGACTCTGTGGGCCCTAACCGGTCGTAGGGAGGTATGCGGCAGGATGCGGTCCCGAAGGTAACCTGGCCCTGAGCCATGTAGGGCTTTAAAGGTAACGACCAACACCTTGAATTGGATCCTTTTTAAGTTAATTGATATACTTAAGTTAATTGATAATTTTAAGTTCATTGATATACTGTTATGAGTAAGGCATAATTACAGATTCTGAAAGTAACATCCGTATTTTACCTCAACACAAATAGATCAGAATCTTCGGCTTCTAGTTAGTATTAAGCAGATAATTATTTCAAAAATGCATTTGAGCATGGAAAAGAAGAACTGATTTTTGTTTGTATTTTTCCTAGCTATGAAGCTTATGACTGCTCTTGTGAATGTTGCCTTAAACCTGAGTATTCATCAGGATAATACACAAAGACAGTATGAAGCTGAAAGAAACAAAATGATTGGTAAAAGAGCTAATGAAAGACTAGAGCTGCTTCTTCAAAAACGGAAAGAGGTAAATGACTGTTCAGAGTGACTGCCATAGTTTTTCACCTTTAAAAAGCAATTCAGAAAAGATACAATTCACGGTATCTTTACAGTTCAGACTAGCAGGCCCCAAACTATGAAACTGCAATTGATTTTTCCATATAAACTGTCCTTTTAATATAAATGAAATTTGATCAGTTTTCAAGCATCATTAAAATAAATGATTCTTGTATCGTTCCATATTGGTTAATATTTAACAGAAATACTGCAGTCTTTTTGTAGCGAATAAGAATTAAAACAATCCTTGTAATTAGATGGTATAAAGCTGCATGATATGTAGTTTAAGTTATAATATATTAATAATTTAGATTTTCAAGATTTTTGATATTGACATAACACTTCAGATAGGTAAACACTCATCTATACAGTTCAGTGTTACCATTTTTTTAAAAAAATCTTGTTATTCACTCAGCATAATTACAGTGAACATTGTATTTTTTTTCTTTTATTTTGACTAGTTGAGGGAGAAATTTATGTATTTAATTGGACTTGGGCAGTGCCCAATTCCAAACCATCCCTAGATAGTGAGCAATATAAAAACGTGCATACAATAAGATAAATAAAAAGTGCAGCAAGGAAAATAAACAAATAGCAAATCTAGAGAACTAACATCAAAACATATGCTGCATGTGACAAATATATCTAACAAAGGATTCCATCCATGCAATCTCAAGGCCTAGGAGAACTGCCAGGTCTTTAAGGATAAGACAGTAATTAATCATAGTCAATGTCTGGGTTACCAAAATATTATCCTTTACCCATTTACATTTTTGTTAAATATTTTACATGAGAAGTACACAAATATGTGTGCGTAGATCAGGCAAGAGGGGAGGAGGATGCAGGGATATTGGAGAGTGTTAAGAACCATTCACGACCTGTCCACCTTCCGCCGTGCCCTCAAGATGTATTATTTTTATCAAGCCGGGCTGGCGTGAAAAAGTTTTTGGGGTTTTTAAAATTTTAAGATTTTACTAAATTTTAATTGTATTAAATTAGGGCCACATTGAATATTTTCTTTTAAATGTATTTTAATGTTTATATTGTGTTTTTTACTTGGCTGTTCACCGCCCTGAGTCCCCTGGAGAAGGGCGGTATATAAATTTAATTAAACTAAACTAAACTCTCCACAGCAGCCTGTTCTGAAAGAGAGCGTCTCGCGAGTTCAAACTCGAACTCGCGCGGTGTTCTCTTTCAGAATGGGCTGCCATGGAGAGAAGACGGTGAGAATGCCACGGAGGTCCTAGGACAAGTCGCAGGTAGGAGGGGCGTGTCGCGCTAGGTTTTGGCGGGGTTAGGCGGGCCTCCTACCTGCGACTTGTCCCGGGACCTCCATGGCATTCTCACCGTCTTCTCTCCACGGCAGCCCGTTCTGAAAGAGAACGTCTCGCGAGTTCGAGAAGTTTGAACTCGCGAGACGTTCTCTTTCAGAACGGGCTGCTTTGGAGAGAAGACGGTGAGAAGGCGACGGAGGTCCTGGGACAAGCCGCAGGTAGGACGCCCGCCTGGCCCCGCCAAGAGAGACGCACCACTTACTGGAGTTTTGCAGCTCCGTGGTCTCTTGGCTTGTCTGTTTGCAAGTTTTTTTCCCTAAAGAGACTAGCCGAGAGACCATGGAGCTGGCAAACTCCAGTAAGTGGTGCGTCTCGTGCCCCGCCCGCCTGCACCCCGAAAATTATAAGCCACCCCCCGAAAATAAGGCCAGGGGCATTTTTGGGGGGTCAAAAAAATATAAGCCCCTGTCTTATTTTCGGGGAAACACGGTAAGTATCTCTTTTTCCATTTTGAGATATTGCCCCAATTATTAATCAGTTGTTTAATTCTACCCAATATTGTCTTTAGTTTCTAGCCAAAAATTGAAAGAAGAGCAAGTTGCCATTGGTAATTTTCTGTTAAATTTCAATGTCCCCACTGGGAGTTTCACTGAAAAGGGGCCACACACACAAAAGTTTGGTTTCCATGAAAATGGAGTGTTTTCTGTCATATACGGAAGAAACTTTTTTTTGTAATCTGGAATAAAGAATGTTATGAAATGGAAGATATAATCTTTAATCTGCAAATTTAACAGAAAAAGCATTGTATCTATCATCTAAAAAATTCCATTTCAGAAATTCAATAGAAGGCAGGTTCAACAGCCATAAAATAAAATCCATTAACATTTCAGATAACACTTGACTTTTAGTGTGGCAATATTATAAAATGCCATATACAAAATAATGCATATTAACTTTTTCCAATTTTGATAGATTAAACTAAAGCTGTTTATCTTTTTGTAGTGAAATATACCTTTTCTTTAAAATAATATTTAATTAAAATTTTTGTTTGAAGTTTTATACTCTCTTGAATCTTAAAAATTTATTTTAATATTTAAAATTGTTTTATAAATAAGCTATAGAGGTCATTATTTCAAAATTATTGATTTGGTTCGCTGATTATTTTTTACTGGGAGGGGTGGGGAAGAGGGCAAGTGATGGATGCAGACAGAAAAAAAGATGTAAGTAGCCAAAATACCGTATATAATTCAGAGCTGGGCATGATGATTTATAGACTTTCATATGGATAAAATATGGGTCACGGGAAAAATATATACTTTATAGGGGAGTGATGAATTATCAAGTTTGTACTTACGATGAAAATTGGAAATTACTTTTTTAAATATTTCTTTTTTCTTTTCTTTTTCTTTCTACATAACTTTTCTCCTTTTTCCTTTACTCTCTCTTCTTTTTGAGGTTAGCTCATATTTTCTTTTACAATTTTAATTAACATTTTCAATAAAATATTTTTAAAAGTGAATTTAATCTACTGTAGCCGTGATATTTAGGTGGTGAATAATAATAAGTATTGCATGTTTATAGTCAGTCTTAATTATGAAAAAATGTTATTAACTGTGTTGATATGCCCCACGGCACTAATTTATTTATGTGTTTAAATAAAAGAATTAAAGTAAGCATATTTAATTGTATTTCAGTTGCAAGAAAATCAGGATGAAATAGAAAATATGATGAATTCCATTTTCAAAGGAATATTTGTCCATAGATATCGGTAAGTGAGTAAAAAGACATTGTGAATCCTTATTAGCAGTCAAAAATAATATTTTCCCCTGTCCTGCTTAAAATTTATCAAATACATGGAATAAAAATAAAAACTCCAGGAATTGACATTTTATGAGACTTTGTGTAGTAAAATAGTTTAAACTATGTATTTTAAATTGTTGGATTACAGTCAGAGAGGCCCAGGTTCAAATCCACCCATTGTCACCCACATCATGATGGCTTTGGGCCAATCATTTCCTCTTAACCCAGCACACACCCCACACACACCCCAAGTTGCTATTGTGAAGAAAGTTTGAGCAGGGAATGTTATCTATGCGGCTCCTGCAACAGCAGGATATGGAGTCTAAGGGATATGCTTAAAACTTCATGGAAAAGATGGATTGGGGGGGGGGGGAATGGGTCTGACATGGGACTTATGGATTGCCTGCTGTGCATTCGAGGAAAGGGTGCAAGTACTTTATAGAACTGTAAATTCTTCATTCTTGTATGCTTTAAATCACCTATGTGAAATAACTGATTTTAAACCATCCTTGCTGATTAGCATTAGAGACAATAACGGACAAATGCCAGTATCATTTAAAGGAGAAAAATGCTAAGAAAAAAATAAGCACGCCATTATTGTAATTCTATGCACAAAATTAAACAATACATTTTCACCATTGTTTTTTTATAGTGATGCTATTGCTGAGATTAGAGCTGTTTGTATTGAAGAAATTGGGGTGTGGATGAAAATGTACAGTGATGCCTTCCTAAATGATAGTTATTTAAAATATGTTGGTTGGACACTTCATGACAGAGTAAGTGCTGCATTGCTGTAAATATGCTATTTTCATTTTTGATGCAAAAGAGAATATTGATTTCTCACAATTTTTCAACAAGATATATATCAAATCCATTTTTGGTTCATTTATATATAACCATTATTGATAAGCTTATGTCTGCTGCTAATACTTCCGTCTGCTTTTTTTTTCCTTATTCAATATATGGAAACATATCTTCATACATCTGAAGTAATGCATTTTGTGTATATCTATTCATCTTATTTAAATAAAATACCGATGTTGCTACATTAAAAGGAATTAGATTATTCCTGTCTGTAGTTAGCGGTGTGCTACAACTAACTAAAATTTGTACTTGTTTATAATTTGTTCTCTATAAAAGGTGTAATACTTTTTCAAAGAACTTAAATAATATTTTTCTTTTAGATTATAGTACTGATCTGAAAACCTAACAATGTTGCTTCCTGCTGAGGTTATTTATAGTCAAATTAAATTTGGACAGTACTATTTTTGTGTGTCAAATAACTTTTCCTAGAGGATTCAGATCTTTTGTGTATGTGGGGATCTCGTTGAAGATTTTGTCTCCTTTTTAAATCCAAAATCAGAAAGAGGACTTTATTTCTATTCATCCAAAATAAGTAGCTTATCATACTATATACCAAATCAGCTATTTGGAAAGTAATATTGCTGCCTTTTTATCCCTATTACTTATCCTTGTCGTTTTTAAATTATGACTTTAGCAACTGAGAGAAGTATGCAAGGAAAATTTTGTTCAAAGGTTTACTTCTTTATACTAAAATATAAAAATTGGAAAGCCAGTGTAGTGAGAACAAAATCTTTTCTGAATCCAAGCCAAAATTGTTATTGGTGATGTTGTTATTTTCAGACACATACTGTCACTGTAAAGGCTTGTTATGTTCTATTGTTGCAAATCATTCCAAATATTTAATAAAAAGACAACTAATAAATATAAAAGATAATTTTGTGTTACAAAATATTACTGAAAATGATTTATTAAAATGCTGATACATGCTTTTCTTCTGTATTTTATTATACAAAGTAAATTTTAATATATATTTTTAATTTAGCAAGGTGAAGTGAGGTTGAAATGTCTGAAAGCTTTGCAGAGTTTGTATACCAACAGAGAATTGTTCCCCAAATTGGAGCTATTTACAAATAGATTTAAGGTAAGGGTAAGAGATAAAATGCTAAAAAGTTAACTTAAATGTAAGTGATAATTCTGGTTGCTGAAAATAACATTTTATGGCAGTAAATTTTTTAAAATGTAACCAATATTTTTTGACAAATACATGGCATAATGTGCTATGCTGCAAATGTGGAATATGTTTTCTTTGAGAAAATTTATTTGATATATTGATACATTTCTAAAGCTTATGAACCATATGCACAATAATTATCAGTAATCAAATGTATAGATGTGAATTGCTCTAGTGTCTGGCTTTGCTGGGAGTATACAGGCACAAGTCTGAAAAATAAATTAGTAGAAGATGTGATCAATTGAGATTGTGCTTTCTTGTGCTTTCTTTAAATGTTTTTGGCCTGTCATTTCCTACCCTTTCCTTTATTTGTTTGTTTTTGTCATTAACTCTAACAAGAAACTATCTACAGCAGAGGTCCCCAACCTGTGGGCCGCAGCCCACTACTGGGCCGTGGCCTATTCACAACCGGGCGAGATGAGTGGCCGGCTGGTGCATGTGGATGCGGAAGCTCGCATGCGCATTGCAGGGCTTGCAGTCCCACTCGCATGAGTGTCACAAGCACTCACAGTGCCTCTCACATGAGCATTTGTGGCCCCACTTGCACGAGCATTACGGGGGCTCACTGATGCGAGCATCGTGGGGGCTCACAGCCCACTTGTGCGAACATTGTGGGGGCTTGCAGCCCCACTTGCACGAGCACCGCAGGCGCTTGCAACAGTTGCTCATGCACACGCACGCACCTGTCCCTCCCACAAAACTATCCCCTCTTTCCTCCCTCCCTCCCCCCCCCCCCGCTCTGGGCTGCCAATCCAGAAAGGTTGGGGAACTCTGATTTACAGCATGTGAAGTTACCTTCAGAACACTTCACCTTTTCACCTATAATCTTAGCACAACAGTTTTTATTACCACATTCTCAAAATTGAACTGTAACATTCCTAGCTGCATGACAGCTTCTTTTCTCTGAATGGCTGAATGGCAGCTAGGCATATAATTTAAATGACCCAACCAGATATGCAGAGATTGACTTTTCACTGAATCATTGGACACTGAATATGCATCCTGCATGGAATTGCTGTTCCTTAATCACTCTCTGTACAATCAGAAATCACCTGTTTAGATGATCATTTATTGAGTAATCCTATTTATGTCTAATATTCTATATCCCATTTGTGTGTGTACTTCCCACTATATAATGATCCAGAATACCAGGGTGCTTTTCATTTCATCCAATAGGAACAAGTCTCTTTATTGGGAGAATTAGTTGGTTTAGACAATGGGATTGGACTGGGAGAAATCTCCAGCTTCTGTCATGTCAATATTTCTCCTGTTCCTTTACTATATAGATGGGGATTTCTAGGTTTTCTTCATTTTTCAGGTTAGACCATAGTTTTAAATGTAAACATTACCCACACCATATAAACCTCTTCTATGAGTTGTTTCCACATAACTGGGTGTAACAACATTTAAATGAGTCAGCCATCTGCAAAAGGGTTCATTTGCATTGAGCTACTAAATCAACCCCTTATCTGAAATTGTGCAGATTCTTTTATTTGAACTTGTGGAGACAGGAGCCTCTTCATAAGTAATTTTATGGATCCTATGTAAGCATTTGTATTTGTTTTCCACCGATTTATGAATTTCTGTCCTCTATAATGATTCATGACCATGACAATTTATAAAATTTAAAAACTCATACTTGCATTGAGTATGTGAAAACCATTGTTCCATAGAGAAAGGGTTCATTTTAGTAAGTTTTGGAAGAGTCCTGATATAACCTAACATTTCCATAGTAGGGCTAAAATTAGCATTACTATAGACATATTCCACACTATAATTTGTTTCAAGAGGCAACTAGTCTTTCTGGTTTTTCTTTGAAGACTTTTCGTTTCTCATCTATGAAGCTTCTTCAGCTCTGACTGGATGGTAAGGAATGGAAGGATTCGTCTTCAAAGAAAAACCAGAAAGTCCAGTTGCTTCTTGAAAAAAGCACCTTTGGGACAACCATGACCTGGATAACTGAGAATCTCCACAGAAATTTTCTTACATTTTTCCAACTTTTTTTAAACTATATTGTCTTATTTTAAAAAATCTTTGCAACTCGAAAGCTTGTAGAAAATTTTGTAAACTTATGATACCCTACTAAAAGTACCGGTATAGTCTTTTTTTGTAGTTAATATGCCACATGCACATGCGAATATAAATATATACATACAGAATATACCTATATCTACTTATGCTTCCTTAATAATGCTTTTTTGTATTAATTCTGAAGAGGAAATATTAGTTATATGTTTTATAACCATGAATAGTTTAGATTACCAGCTCTTTAATGTAGTTTGTGTAATTTCATTTGAAATAAAAAGAGCTTAGTATTGATTCAGGTAAGATGGATATGCTTCATGTGGCACAACCTATGATTCTAAAAAAGAAACATTTGTGTGGAATTGCATTCATGTTACCCTGAATTATGGAAACAAACATTTTTCTTGCTTCCCAAAAGTGCTTGGTTGGTTCATTAGTTATGTTCCACATTAGATTGTACTTCTGTCCTAACCTTTTTATACCTATTTACCATATTTTTCAGAGTATAAGATGCACCCTTTTGCCCCCCAAAAAGAGGGTGGAAATGTTGGTGCGTCTTATACACCGTATACAGCCATTTTTGGCCTCCCGAAGCCCCGCCCCTGCTTCCCATTTTTGCAAAAAAACGAGCCATTTTTTGCAAAAACCGGGGCGTTTTTGCCTTCCCCCACCCCCTAGGAGCACTCTGCAGGCTTCCCAAACCCTCTGCATGCTCCGTTTTTGCAAAAAAATGGGTGAAAAACGGGGGCGTTTTTGCCTTCCCCCACCCCCTAGGAGTGCTCTATAGGCTTCCCAAACCCTCTGCATGCCCCGTTTTTGCAAAAAAAATTGGTGAAAAATGGGCCAATTTTTGCAAAAATGAGGTAGTTTTTGCCTTCCCCCACCCCCCAGGAGCACTCTGTAGGCTTCCCAAACCCTCTGCATGCCCTATTTTTGCAAAAAAAGGGTGAAAAATGGGCCGTTTTTTGCAAAAATTGGGGTGTTTTTTCCTTCTAATTACCCCATGTAGCATGACTGGAGGAGGAATTCTGGGAGTTTATCCACTAGTCTTAAAGCTGGGTTAGGGGTGCAAGGGTCTTCAAACTTGGCAAGTTTAAGACTTGTGGACTTCAACTCCCATTCCTGAGCTAGCATGATTGGAGAAGGAATTCTGGGAGTTGAAGTCCACTAGTCTTAAAGCTGTAAAGTTTGAAGTTTGTAAAAAGTATACGTGGTTGTAAAAAGTATACATGGTTGTAAAAAGTATACATGGTTGTAGAAAGTATTCTGCTATACTGATATTTTATTAAATAATATATTACTACACCATTTGGTTCAGAATACTTTTTTCCTTGTTTTCCTCCTCTAAAATCTAGGTGCGTCTTATACTCCGGTGCGTCTTATACTCTGAAAAATACGATATATCTATAGTACTGTGGCATAAAGCAAATGGCTACCTTGTTCAAAAACACAGCTCATTACTTTTAAAGAACTATGTTAATTTAAATTTCTCTTTCACTATAACTAAAACTGTTTAGCTCAAAGAGATCTTGTTCATATATTTGGCAAGGAAATCTGTGAAATGTCCAGTTTTAAGGGGGAGAGCAATAACTACAAAATCCTTGTTATCTGTTTTTACATTGAGTTAAAAGACAAATAAATTCTAATTAACTTTTGATTAATGTGGGATTATATTCTAAATTTACATAGAGAAATCTTAACTGCTCACTTTATTTGTATTAGAAAACTTTTAATGTTAAATTTATAATGTATATGTTATCTTTTAAAACATTCTGTTTTTTTAAAAGTGATATAAAATTATAATATTGGTACTACCATGTGTATCTTACATCCCCAGATGAGAGGGACACTCATTATAGTGACAACAGCAGTATATATAAGAATTAATTAAAAATCAACACAATAAAAAGTAGGGATCTGAAATCTAGAAAAATACATTTTTTAGTTAAGTACACATTGACATACAATAAGGGTGTTTTGTAGCATACATTGGTGCATTGATGGAACCAATTTATATATTTATTTTCCTGGAATTGAGTGGCAATTATGTAAAACCAAGAAATGGTGAAGTTTATATAGGGAGGTGCCCACAAGTCAGCCAGGTACATACATGCAATAGCCTCTAAGCATTCTTTCAGGCTTGGAGCTAAAGCATAATACATTGCAAATTAAAATCTAATGTAATGTAATATAATTAAAACAAATCTGTATTAATTTAATTATTAAAATTAAAAGAATTTAAAAACAGAGACCTGACTATTTGTGAAATATATCTGTAGAGAAAATATATTCCATGTGATTATTAGACAAGGGGTTCTTCACCATTTGCTAAGATCATTATGTAAAATCTACACAGAAAGTTTATAGGATATATTGTAAGGTATTTATTTTTGAATAATATCATACTGAATATTGAGTAACATGCACCTTTGGTTATGTGGATATCACCTATAAAGTTTTTTATTTCTTCTGCCGTATATAAGGGTTTGTTGTTTTTTTTTGCATTACCGGTATTTCATGTAATACATTATATAGAAATATTTCATGCATTATTTTGGAAGAAGTAACGTCACATGCAATAAATAGATGGGTTGCTTATTAAATGTGTATATTATGATTCCAGTTTCTTCTGGAAACATGTTACATTCTATCATTTCAGGATCGCATTGTATCAATGACACTTGATAAAGAATATGATGTTGCAGTAGAAGCCATTCGATTAGTCACACTTATACTTCAGTAAGTATGTTTTAAGGTAGTAGAATTTCCATTCAGCACCAATATTTTATGCTAACAGTAATTCTCCATCATGTGACCAAAGATGGTTCATTGCTTTATTTACACATTGATGCACTTCTTGAATTATATTTGTACTACACTAATTTTTCAATTCTATTTGCTCATTTAGCCTTTGGATACTTCTTTTTAGCATAACTAAGGATCACTGAGAACAAGTTCTTCCTGTTGGAGGGCTCCGAAAGGAGCTAAAGCCACCCTGTAGGTGGTGAGGAAAAGAGGGTGGTGAGGAAAAGAGGGACACCATGTAGTTCGGGGAGAGCATCAACTCTCCTGCTGGACTCAAGGCTTCTTCCCTCTCCCTCGATGAGGAGAAGAGGCAGCCATCATGGCTGCCATGAATCTGGGACAGCCAAGGCAACAAAGAAACGTGCAGTAGCAGTGCAGATGAATAGTGATTGGAGCTGGGTGAGAAGATTCCTTTTTATTTAGACCCTAACTTTTAAGAAAAAAAGAAAGAAGAAAATCCAGAAAAAGAACTCTTAGAACTATTTTTTAAAGAAGTGAACTACCAGAGAGAGAAAAATCCTAGACCAGAAAGAAAGGAACTAAATTTGGATAAAAGCTAAAGACCTTTTAAAACATAGAAAATTGGACTTTTAAATTGGGCAGGCGTTGTTTTGGAAAGGCATTAAAAATGCTGGACTATCTACTTGAATTTACTTGAATAGTTGACTTTGCTTCCATAAACTGAACTAAATTTGGATTAATTTAATCTATAAGACTTGAAACAACGCTGAAACCTAAGCTAAGGGCATCATCTCATATTCCATGAATGGAGTATACCAGACCTCTACAAGTTTAGAGAAACTTTTTGATGAGAGAAATAAATAACATTCATCTGGAGGATTTTGGTGACACTTACTGTTCTATAACTAATTACTTTATGATTACTGGAGACTCTATTATGAGAATAAGGAAGACTTTTAAGTAAAGCAAAGTGATTTTGACCTGCGGAAGCTTCCTGGACTACTTAATGAAATTGATTAATAATCCTGAGATGTAAAGGACTATGATTACTGAACTTTCTGAGGAGTAACATTGGACTGGAATATATTGCTTTTGGACTTGAGTAAGAGCAGGACTTATTAAATTAAGACAAGATGCTCCATCAGGGGGAAAGGAATGAGATTTCAAGAGAAATAGCATTGATGTTTCAAAGCATTAGGGGTACTATGGAAAAGAATCACAGAGAGATAAAGTACCTAATGCAAGGCATATATGGGAAAATAGAAAATATGCTACAACTGATGACGAATAAAGATCAAAGAGTCCAGGAAAGAGAGGAGATAGGAGAAAGAATGGAAGAAAAGACAGAACGGATAAACCAGCAAACAAAGCAAGAAGATGGGAAGAAGATGATAAAGTTAATAATGACTGATGAAATATACCAAGGGAAAAACACTTTAAGAGATTTAAAAATGGAATCGGATAACTGGGAAGATACTTTTGAAAGGGAGATAGGGGCTTGGATGGATATTCTGGAGAATTGGAAGCTTAGGAGGATAGAGATGGAAGAAATATTCAGTCTGAATGGTGAAGATACAGATGTTGATAGAAATAAAGATCCAAGAGAGGAGTATGGGAGGCAAGCCAAAAAACAAATAAGAATTGAAGTATTAAAATGGGTGAGAGATAATGAATAGAAAGGAATTGTTTATATATATATATATATATATATATATATATATATATATATATATATATATATATATATATATATATATATATATATATATATATATTCCTTTCTATTCATTATCTCTATATATGAGATAGATAGATAGATAGATAGATAGATAGATAGATAGATAGATAGATAGATAGATAGATAGATAGATAGATAGATAGATAGATAGATAGATATTCCTTTTTTCTAATATAATATAATGATGGTCTGATTAGAAATTTGAATAGAGGTAGAAATAAGAATACACACCTTCATATGAAGCAATAGATGGAAAGATTGGAGGTTGAAAAAGGGTATTATAAGGTATGTTTAAATAATAGGAAGACTGGTACTTGAATGGCGTATTGTGACTTTGAACAACTAAATGAAGGGCTGTGCCTTATATAAATGTGTATTAATATTAGGATTAGCAATAGTGATCTGATTAGAAGTTAGAATAGAGGTAGAAATAAGAAATAGGGGGAATATTAGCAGATATAATTTTTTTCCTTTTTATATAATAAAATATAAGTAATAATTTGATGGAAAATATTAGAGCGGGAAAGGTGGTATTACCATATATTCTTACAACATTATTGGCATTAAAATGAAATATTGAATAACTACTTTTTAAAAAAACCATGTATATTAATACTAGGATTATATAAGTTTGATTAATATAATAATTATGATTATCATTATTGATATTTGTATCTAAATGAATTATATCCAGGGGCCACACTGTTCATGTATTGATATTGATATATATTTAAAAATTAAAAAACTAATAAAACATTTTTTAAAAAGGAATATATATATATATATATATATATATATATATATTCCTGACACTTTCCTTACTCTATTCTGTGATGCCATATGATTTGCTTTAGTGAGAATGCAAATTTAATTCTTCCTGACACCTGTATATTATACAAATGTATGATGTGCCTGCAGAGAAGCATTAGCAAAATACTCTAAAGCTGAGTGTGGGGAGAGGTCAAGTGCATCATCTGTTAGAGTCTCTTCGTGCCCATAGGAGATCTACGTCCAGCCCTCCTTGAATTCCATTGACTCTTATATACTGCCAATTTGCCTTGCCCAATAGTAGTTCAGATTATTGTTTAGAGGTAGCATGAAATAAACTTGTATTCATTTTGGACCTAACCCTGACTTCCAATTTCTAACCCTGACGTTAAGATGGATTGGGGAATGAGGATGTGAGGAACCATTTGTTAAGTATCTATGCTTAATGGGGGGGGGGTCTATTGTTCTCCTTAGATCCCTTTAAGCTACCACTGCGGCACATCTACATTTAGCTCTATTAAACATGTGCAATGATAAGCTTTTCTTCATTTTTTTATGAGGTTAAAAAAAAGTAAGACACCATATCATATCCTCTGACCTGGAACACAATGGAAGACCCATTTGCTGGTCAATGGTGATAACTGGAGGTTAAAATTAAATCACCACTACTACAGTATTTGTCATTGCATTGATTCATTTGTTACATTCCTGTTCAAGAATACTGAATAGGTCAGGCCATGGCAAATATCAAATATCAAAAATATCTGCCAGACTATCCTATGACTTTTACATGAACAAATTTGAAGCTGAATGGAAAAAACACCATTGAAATTGAATCACTTCTCAACAGTGTCCAAATATGCAGCCAAGATGTTGAAATGGAGTTTAGATTAAACATAGACAACTTGCCGTGGCCAACTTGCTGCTGCCAGCTTACTGTCCCCAACTTGCCACAGGATTGCTGCAGGACAACTTGGCACACCAATTTGCTGCGGGGACAGCTTGCAGCAGGTGGCCAGAGGGAGAGCTGGAAGAGCAAGCAGGTGACAACATGTACAGGGTGCAGCAGGCAAGTGGGTGGGCAAAGCGCAAGGAGGTGTGGTGAGAAGATGGACTGCTTAGAGGACTGGACGCAGAGCTGAGCAAGCGGGTGGGCAGAGGTGCAGAGAGAGGATGGACCACTTGGGTGGCTGGAGGGAGAGCCGAGTGAGTGGATGGGCAGAACACATGGGATATTGTGAGCAAGCGGGTGAGCAGAGCGTGCAGAGTGCAGGAAGTGGGTGGGCAGAATGCATCTTCACCACACCAGGCTCCAGCTGGAAGAGGCTGCCCTGCTCTACCTGGCCTCTTCCTTCCAGAGTGGCCTCTTCTGCCTGGAACACTGGAGCTGCGGGGAATCTCTACCATCACCCACCCCAACCGCCGCTACCCTCGCCATGATATGATTTAACCACCCTGAAGGAGGACAGCCTTTTGCTAAAAGGGGCTGGGAGGTGATGTCCCAATTGTGTGTTGGAGGAGCAGCCATCCTGAAATGCTGGAGCTGAACGTGAGAACAGCTACTGACCTTCAAGTGTGCTAAGAGGACCCCCAGGTTTTAACAGTGTTCCAGCTCCTATTTCAATACAAAGGGAGGTGCGCGCCTCAGCAATGGTGAAGGAACACTGGCCCCATCATGCTGCCCCAGGGTCTAGGTCTGAAGTTGGCCCAGTGATACAGACGCATTTCGGGGAGCAGGCCCAGTGGCTCGATGGCTGGAGACTGACAGAGGGTGACCTGGGCCAACAAGACAGCTGCTCTTTGCTCCCCACTCCCCTTCTCAGAGTGATTCACTCGGCTTTGCCAAGTTTCTTCACCAGCCTGAGAGCCAAACCAACCATAGCCAGGCTGCCCAGCCACAGGAACAGGCAAAACACATCTCGCTGACTTCTGGCTTAGGTGTTTGCCAGAAGGGAATCATGATGCCATATAAACATAACATAAATCTGAATGAAGAATATTATTACAAATACCTGGGCATCCTTCAAGCTGACAACATAAAGCATACTTTAAGAAGAAGGTAAGTAGTGAATACATAGAAGAGTGAAAAAGATCTGAACCCAATGACAGAAATACCATCAAGGCGATTAACACCTGAGCAATTCCAATCCTTAGATATACATCTGGAATAGTGGACTGGACTGAAGCAGAACTGAAAGTCCTGGATAGGAAAACCAGAAAAATGACAATGAATCATTCCTTTCGTCCTTGCAGCAATATTGACAGACTCTATTTATCAAGGAAAATAGATGGGCATGTAATGTTTCAAGAACACCAAACAGTTGAAGAAAAAAGGCAATTGGAAGAATATACAAAAGATACAGTAAAGAAGACGCACTGAAGCTAGTAATGATGAAAACTTACTGAATACCAGAGAGTATTCCATACCAAGCTAGCTGACAAGAAAGACCAAACGAAGACTAGAAAAGAATAAAAATGCCTGCTCTGCAACAAAGCTAAATAAACAGTGGACCACCTACATATCTGCTGCAATAAGATCATACAGACTGAATATAAACAACAGTATAACAAAGTAGCAACAGTGGTGCATTGGATATCTGCAAGAAACGCCACTTCCTTCAAGCAAGAACTCTGGGACCACAAAATAGAGCAATAGAAAATGAAGACAGTAAAGTGCTCTGGGACTTTTGAATAGAACAGAATAGAATAGACAGGCACCTGACACTTAACACCCTACACTTAACAATTATTGATAAGAAAGACAAAAAATCTGGATAGTAGACATAGCAGTATCTGGTGACCCCAGAGTAGGAGAAAGAACTGGAGAAGACAATAGAATGCAAAGACCTGCAAATAGAAATAGAATGACTGTAGCAAAAGAAAGCAAAGGTAGTACCAATAAGAATAGGCACCTTGAGTGCAATCCCAAAACAACTGGAGCACCTCTTGAACACCATTGACACTGACAAAATCACTATAAATCAATTGTAAAAGCCAACTTGGTACAGCTTACATCCTGAAACAATACCTTTATTGTTAAACAATAAGTTCTGCTTATCCCAGTTCTTTGGGGAGGACTCAATAGGTAGATAAAAATGCCAAATCCAGTCTGTAAACATCTGGCTGAGTATGCATCCAACCATAATAATAAAACTTGTACACTAACTAACTCTCATTGATTCACAACAATCAAAGAAATTATAGTTCCATTAAGAATAAAATGAAAGGTAAAGAAAAAAGATAAAATATGGCCAAGTATGACATACAGCTGGAATTGAGAGAAGGGTCTCACTTTCTCACCAAAGGCCTGGTCTGTCCTTCAATTTTGAAAGATCAGAGCTTGATTATTCAATCTTGATCATGATATAGATTGAATTGTATTGCCACCAAGATGCATCCTTGCCTGACATATATGCTGTAATTTGTATCTAAAAGAAAAAGTCAAAAGCAAATCTGAAATCAATAAAAGCACAGATCCTGGCCTAAAAGTATATTTTTTATCAGATGCTAAAAAGTAAGAGTGTGATCTAAGACTGGGCACTAGAACCTGCTTGCCTGTTTTCTGATTCAACACAATCTGAGAGTTTATTATGAAAATGCTTAGCATGCAATTTGCTTATTATGCTTATTATGCTACCTTTTTTAAATATTGGAACTCTCCTTTGGAATCCGTCCCTTATTGTCTGTAAATGTAAGTAAGGAGATAGGACAAAAGTCCATCAATCTAGGTTACCCCAAATAATTTCAATATTGATAAAGTAATTGCCTTGAGCTTTGCCATGCCTAAGTTGTTTAACATATTTTTAAGTCGGTTGCAAGATCCACTGTGAAAACAATCTCATATTAAACTCTCGATCAGGCTTATCTAGATCTTCCTGCAAATATAATGCTCTAAGATTATCCTTCCACATTGAAGTGGTTGTAAAAAAAGAAGAGAGAGAAAGGCTGGTGGAGGACAGGGGATGGAGGAGTTGTGTTTTCAAATGTGAAAACAAACCTGTATTCTTACACCAAGAAGGCAAAATTACGTGATACTGACTTTATATTTTTTAAAGCAGTGACTAATTCCTTCTTAGCCTCATCATTCATAATCAAAGCAAGGTTGGGCAAAGCCTGTAGTATTTAATTTTTTACATTCATTTAGTTGAGTAATACTGACTGGAAAAGTTAAATCAATTTATGGTACTCGACATAATTGTGTCTACAGGCCACCCTTCAAATATGGTAAATCAAATTTGGGAGGCTACCCCAGACATAAAAGTTTTTGTACCTCTGCTGTACTGTACTCCCATCAGCTTTTTAAAACTTCATACTTTAGAGAAAGGTGTTAAGATAAAATTAGTTTTTCATTAGTTTTCAAAATTATTTGCTATTATCATAACAATTTTTCCCTTGTTGAAGCTTGACATTAGAATAATATACCCCAGGTTCTATGAGCTTTGTTCATTCATGGATGTTCATCACTATACAGGTTTAAGGAGTGTTTTATATTGGTAACATACATCACAGGTATATATTTTATATGATCTTAATTTAAAACTAAAATGAAATGTTAGTTACAGCATATATTTTGATGTAATTTAAAATTTTAGTCTTCATGTCAGACAGATTTATTTTCTGAATTCATTGGATACTTCCAGTTAGCTTGCATATAAATGGCATACAAAATGTTCTCTTCATAGAACAATATTTATTTAGGAAAGCAAACTCGGGTTCATTTTGTAAAAATATACTCTGGAATACTTTGGATCCAGACAATGCTTGAACAGAGCTCAGTCATGGAAATGATGTTCCCTAATGCCTGCTTCAGGGAAGAACAATTTTAGATGGACATGCGTCCTATAACAGCCCTAAAAATCTCTCGCAAACTAAGTAATATGGGAAATAGTTTGAAGGACTCTGGAAGTAGTATAAAATTGATGAAAATCAGCTCTTTTCTTTCCAGTAATGAGAACCTGCACAGGCTTCAATGTTCTTTCATTAATAGAAGAGCATCTTCCATGACCATTTTGGATTAATGAGTATCTTTGATTGTATACTTGGATTTACATATGCATAAATAAAGTGTTATGGTCTCATTTATAATAAGTTTTGCTTGGAATATACTTTTAGTGTAATATGCGTGGCATATTTCAATGCCTGCTGTCCATATAAAATCTTGGACTAAAGCCAGTTAATTTTTCATGAGGCCTACTTTAATTTTGTAGATACTATTTATTCTAAGGGTAACTTGACAAGGATGGTAACATTGAGTAGTTTTCTTGAACTTAATGTGTTATTTCTTCATTCAGTGGAAGTGAAGAAGCTTTGTCCAATGAAGACTGTGAGAATGTTTATCATTTGGTATATTCAGCACATCGGCCTGTTGCTGTAGCAGCAGGGGAATTCCTTCACAAAAAGTAAGCCTGTATTCACTGTCCGAATGTTAATGTTTCAGTAACTAACCATTTTTTAAAGCTATTTGTTTTCAGGTTAGTTTTTGTTTGACGTGTCACCTTAGAGATGCAATTTATAGTGAGATGTTGCTTCGTATTAAATACTTAGTTTTGAGTGAGACCCTTTATGTGCACAGTTGAACTCCCTTGACTCATTAACAGTCCCAGTGATAGCCCTGGATAGGATTGCTCTCTTTCTGGAAAGCAGATCTAGAACTTGAGAGTTGTCCTGGACTCATCCCAAAATGGATTAATTCAGGTTATTTACCCTAACTAGGATGCAGCACCAGTTGTGGTGATATCCAGACTATGAGACTCTGTTAAGAGCGACTTATGCCATATCAATAAATGCTGAGATGATTGTAACTTGCTTCACATATGGCTGGCTGGAAATTGCAATTGATACACAATGTGGTTTCCACTACTGTAATAATAAAGATATTCCAGTCTCTGAATTGGTTACAGATTTCCAAGAGCAATTAATAGAGTGGGGTGGGATGGGATGGGATGGGATGGGATGGGATGGGATAGGATAGGATAGGATAGGATAGGATAGGATAGGATAGAGCTGGAAGGGACTTGGAGGTCTTCTAGTCCAGCCCCCTGCTCAGGAGGAGAACCTATACTATTTCAGATAAGTGACTATCTAGTTTCTTCTTAAAAACCTCCAGTGATGGAGTTCCCACGGTTTCTGAAGGCAAGCTATTCCACTTCTTAATTGTCCTCACTGTTAGGAAGTTTCTCCTTAAGTGCAGGTTGCTTCGGTCTTTGGTTAGTTTCCAACCGTTGTTTCTTGCCTGCCCTCTGGTGCTTTGTAGAATAATTTGACCCCTTCTTCTTCTTTGTGGCAGCCCCTCAAATACTAGAATACTGCTATCATGTTGCCCCTAATTCTTCTTTTCTTTAACTAGCTAAACCCAAATCCTGCAGCCATTCTTCATATGTTTTAGTCTCCAGGCCTTTGATTATCTTAGTTGCTCTTCTCTGAACTTTTTCCAAGGTCTCAACATCTTTTTTTAGTATGGTGACTTCAGAATGTTGGGCTTTTTTTAAAGTAGTCTTTGATCTGTGACAACATATCCAGTCAACAAAACATTTGTTTGTAGTTATCATTTATAAATTGGGAAATTAGAGTCACAATTTGCAATACTTTCCCCATATAAACAAAACATAAGAAAGCAAAGATATAAAATATATCATTTTGTTATTTATTTATTGTTGGTTTAAAAAAGCATTATTAACTACTAACAGTTCCACAGCATTTTTAATGTTGCACCTTTATACTACAGATTATGACAAGTGGAATGTTTGCTATTTGAAATGCTAGTTATGAGTCCCAGAATAAAAAAAAAACATTACAGTTAATCCTCTTTTAGCAACTATTCGCAGTTATGTGATTTAAAAAGTAACTTTGTGACTAATCCTTAGCATCTACAACCCTGGAAAGTTTATAAAACCAAAAAGATGAAGAAAGATCATAAGCACAGTCAGTTCAATTAGTGCCCATTTGGTGAACAGCCAAGTTGCCTGCCCCAATTGTGATCACCAAACAAGGATTACTTATAATCCTCATTAATCATATCTGTAACTGCTCTGTGATGATGTAGTAGTGATGTGGATGATGGTGATTATCATGATCATATATTTTTCACTGGCAGATTTGAGTCATTGAATGCTGATTTTCTGTACTCTTCATTATGGATCTACAAATTGTTCATCTTTGTTAGTTTATAGAATAAGGACCCCCTTAATTCAACCAATGATGAATGACTAAACACCGCCTTGCATTCTGCCTTCTGATGGCTGATTTGTGTTGCACATACAATATGTTTCTGCAAATTTGTCATATTTTATTCACGGATTTACCTTGTTTTAATCTATAGGAACAGCATTCTAAATAAAGGACTCTAATAGTTTGGAATGTGATCTGCAAATTACTCTTTACCATTGTGAATTATTTCATTATCCAGGGTTTCTGAGTGGGAATATGGTATTATATGGTTCCAGATGTGGTGGTGGTTCAGAAAGAATGTCTAGATCACTACAAACCACTTCCAGTTCAGAGGACTAAGTCCAGAAAATACCTCAATGACCCAAGAATAATGAAATAAAGAATAATGAGGCGTAGTTCTGGGAAGAACCAGAATGTTCAGTTTTAGTATTTTACATTTATAGTCTTTACCCTTCACATTTGTATCATTACAATCCCACATTTGATAAGATAAACATACATCTAATCTGTTTGCCATAAGATGAACCCAAGAATGCCCATTAATGTTAGACAGGATGTATTAGAACACTACTTTTCAAAAGGTAAAAAAGCCACACACAGAAAACACCAACTAATCCCAAAGAGTTCGTTAATTTCCCTTGTGTTTTACTTTGAATTTTCTCCCAAAGGAAGACTCTGAGATTGCTTATAGCCTATAAGTGATATGAATCACATTTTATATTCCGTAAACTTAACATTCTGATAGACCAAGAAATATTAAGTCTATCTTCATCTTGATCTTCACATTTTGTTTTATATTTCCTTCTGTAAGATATCATTAAAATATTTACAATTTCAAACTGGACCACCATTTTAATATTCCAGATGGAGTATTTATAAATTATTTTTCACCAAGCCTTTCTTTCTCCTCTTTGCACATCTCTTTTATATTACTTTTATAAAGCGTCTTTTATGGGGAATTAGCAGAGCAGTATTAAGATTCTCATCATTTGTAATTTTAACCATGAATAGTGTTCCACAGTTAAGTTCCATAAACCAAAAAAAGTGTGGTTTGGTTTGGGTGATATTTGCATATTATCTTTATTTGACTGAAGAAAAATCTTTATCTGTTAGTAAATACCTCCCTTTGTTGACTCAAATGAAGAAATACATTTGTTGCTAGAGCATTGCATTAAAAATGGACAAGAAATTATTAAAATAAAAGGTGTTATCTTTTTATAGACTATTTAGTCGGCACGATCCTCAAGCAGAGGAAGCACTAGCCAAGAGGAGAGGACGGAATAGTCCAAACGGGAATCTTATTAGGATGCTGGTTCTTTTCTTTCTTGAAAGCGAGGTAAAATTAATTTATATTCAATTTTATTTAAACTGATCAGTTTTAACAACTTTTTTCAATTAGCATTATTTTAGACAAATTCCTTGTCTGTCCCATCACACTTGGCCAGTATCTTCTCTTCCCTTCCCTTCCCTTCCCTTCCCTTCCCTTCCCTTCCCTTCCCTTCCCTTCTCTTTCCCATTCCCATTCCTATTCCCATCTATTTCTAGTTCTATTTATATCTATTTATTGTGGCTAAAAATCTGTTATGAGAGAATAAGCCTTACTGTAAAATCTGAGTATATTTTGATCTCCAGAATTACTACAAGTATTGGAGGTCACCAGTTTAATTTCATTATTATAAAATAACATCCTATTGTATGTTGAAGAAAATGCTCAAAACTACAAGTGAAAATGTTTAAATAAAACCTTTTCTTTGCAACTTGGTTCTAAATCTTAAATAATCTTAAGATTTTTAATACTTTGTAACTTTAAATAAACAAGTTTTTTTTAATAATGAACATGTTACAAACTTGAACAGACCACTGAAATATAGTAAGTCACCTTATTAATTATAATGCTATTGAAAAAAATTATAAATTAGAACTGTGCATGTGTGTTAACAGGGTTATGCAAGATCATGTTAAATAGTATAAAAAGCAAGAGAGGAAATGATCTTGTCTTAGACTTTTACAATTAAATCTGTATTTTTTTCTAATATAATGCACGTCCTACTAATTAAAAAACTACTTTAAAACTGAATATGTTTTTCTGTTACTTTTTACAGCCTTTTATTATATGGCAATAAGATGAATTCACTTTCTGGTATTACATTACCCACAAATGTATTCTTTAGTGCAGCATCAAATGTATTTTCAGATATCTGACTTAAATTTATGCGGTTACAAAATATGACAAGGTGCTAAATCACAAAAGTAGCAGATATGAATATTTTTAAAAATTATCTTAGGATAGTATTTCAGTACTGTAATGCAACTGCTAAACTATTCAAAAATATAATATTTAATTTGTATTGTAATGACTGTTGAAAACAATTACCACATTTTTTAAAGAAAAAAAAACCTCTTCATGGATTGAAAACTAAGTAGACTAGCATTTCATCTTAAAGTGGAGTATTGTATGTTTTGCAAAACCGAGACAAACTGAAATAAAAATTGTACTATTAGTCTACAAAGAGATGAAGATCAAACTGAACTTGTCAGTTAGCATGAGAATGATGCTTGAAATGTATTTTAATGTGGTTAGGGAACAATAATAGAATCTTGAAAAGATGCCAGAGCCTCTCTCCATTTTAACTTACAACTAATCCAACCAAGGCAGAGTCGCTTTGACTTCGTTTTTAATGTTTTGTACCTTCCCAAGGCTCAAATATCTTTTCTGTAACAGCTCAACATTTTACCTTCTCTGAATAAGATTCAATTTCCTTCCCTTTTTTTACATATTCTTACATAATGCTGCAAATAATACTACAAGTAGTGTCTGTGAAAATGTCTATAAAGAGTTTTGCTTGTTTTAATTTTTAGTTACATGAACATGCTGCTTATTTGGTGGACAGTTTATGGGAAAGCTCTCAAGAATTGTTAAAAGACTGGGAATGCATGACAGAATTGTTACTAGAAGAACCTGTCCAAGGTGAAGAAGGTACTCATCAGGTTTACTTATTTGATTAAAACAACATAACACTGTCTAGTCTCTTCCATTTAAAGCAGTGAAATGTAGTGGGCTGCTTATTTAATCTCTGCTTTCAGTTTATAATGTTTTGGTCCCATTAAAATCAACGATGCATAGTAATTGTAATTAACTTAAGAGTCTTAGTCAGAATTTAGCTTTTTACTTATATCCAAACCCACAATCATGTATTTATTGCATTTAATGGCATCCATCCAAATCAATCAATGTGACTCTGGACAGCTTACAACAACAAAAATAAACATTAGCAAAAAATAACCATACATTATCTTTAAAAAAACCCTCTTCTAATGTATAAAATGGTAAACCAAAATTTAATAAATTATATAATTAATTAAAACAACCACTCAACTAAACCCAAATGCCGGAAGGAAAAGCCAAATCTTAATGGGTTTTCTAAAGGCAAGCAGCATTGAGACCATCATATAATTGGAACGAGTGGGACCGAGAATAGAGGCAACTATCAAAAAGAAACACCTTGAAAGTCAGTAATATAAGATTCTTTCCCTCACATTGCAAAGCTTTTACATTCCTGGCTGCTTATATTTTGTATTTTATCAGTATCAAACTTCAACGGAAATCCATTTACATCAGGTTTCAAATATTGTAAATATTTATATCTTAAAAGTTTACACTAAGCTGCCTTAGCATTTAATTTAGCATTTAACTTAAACAGGTGCTTAAAGCATTTTGCCATTGTTTATGTTTATATTATAGAAAAGGGAAATCTTGTTATATCTTGGGCAGCTAAAACTGCAGTCAACTTACAAACTTTTTATCAGCATATTCTGAAATATGACAGTTTATTACTTATAATGTCACCAGAATCTCTATACTTTCATATCTCACACAATGACGTACGGAATTTCAGAATATGAAAGCCCTTGTTATGTATTTCATATTTAAATTTGAGTTTCAGCCAATAATATCTATACCTGAAAAGTATCCCCACTCTAAACCTCAGATAGAACTCTCTAGAGTAGCTTTACCAGAAGCTGAGCCAAGAATGAAAGTTTGACATCTGAGGGGGGAGTGTGATCGATTGAAGGAGAAAAAGAAAAAGGGAGATACTGCTTTGTAGGATTGCACGACATCTTAGCACATTGTCGTCTTATCAGAATTGAAGAATGATATAAGTTCAAATTATTTAAAATCAAAGGAACCACTTCAATATTATATATGCAGCTAGAGTTATCTTGCAGTAGATATGATCCATTGTACTTTGATTTGTAATGCTATTTTTTTTTGTATTTAGAAATATTTATCTTTTAAGGTTTTATTGATTTTAATGTTGTAAGCCTTTCAGAGTCATTTCAAAGCGAGATGGGCCGCAAACAAATTTAATTATAAATAAAATAAATATAAAACTCATAAAAATTTTGCACATATTACATAGAGATTTAAATAAAGCCAAATAAAATAGGCTCTTTTAAAAATCTTTAAAATATTGGAAAAGGACTTGAGATTTCAATTTAATGAAGTCAGCTTGGAACTGACTTAAAGTATTTAAAAAAAACCCTGTAGTGGTAAGCCATTGATAAATTAACTGCAAAATGTATTCAGTTTACTTAGCTCAATTAGTCATTCCTAAGCAATGGAAATACATGGATAACATTTCAGTGGCTAGATGGCATGTTAAGATCATGTTATCTGATCAGTGGCATGTTATCTGCAGCTTTATTGAAAAGTCTCTGATAAATTCCATTGGATGATAAGTTAAAGTTAAAGGAAAGAATCGTTGTTTTACAAAGAATTTTATTATTTACATAAGATATAAGCATTTTGGAAACAACTTCTGTCAAACATTATGGGCATAATGTTAAAAAATATATCAGCAATATGTAAATTTTGTGTAACTCAGATAAAATTAATTAATTAACAAAACAAGTCATAGATAACATTTTACCCTGTAAAGTCATCACATGACCATGTGCAAATCTTAAGCCTTTTGTCATGGATAAGCGAATCACAGGGTTGTTAAGTGAAATCTGGCTTCCCCCATTGAGTTTCCTTGTGGGAAGCTGGTTGAGAAGGTTGCAAATGGTGATCACATGTCTCATGGATGCTGCAACCATTGTAAATACATCCAGTTGCCAAGCACCCAAATCATGATGAAATCATGACAGTCATAAATGTGAGGTCAATGTATTCAGTGCTTTAGTGACTTGGAACAATCACTTTTTTTAAAAAAATTGTGGTTTTCTTATTTTCAGTGATATGGCTGCTACTATTACTGCTACAGGTTTTAGAAGATAAAAAGATTTGTTGTTTAGGATATTGAGCCAAAAATTGTAGTATTATTTGCATAGATTAGTTGCCACATTTCATTAGTCCATCTATATTCTTTATCTCTGTAGCGATGTCTGATCGTCAGGAAAGTGCACTTATAGAGTTAATGGTATGTACAATTCGACAAGCTGCAGAAGCACACCCTCCAGTGGGCAGAGGAACTGGCAAGAGAGTAAGTTTTTTTTTTTTGGTTACTTGTCTTTGGGACTTTTTGTACGCATGTTTTTTCAGTGATTTTTAATAATACCTCAATAGGGAAAAAGTGATTGGAAAACATAACAAATGATATTTGAGTTCAATATTCTATTTTTTAAGGACTTTTTTTATAAAATGCAAATTATTGGGATTGTTTTCTAGAACAGTGACAATTCAGATGTTTTTTGTAATCATGTCCAGAACATAAAATATTTGCCTTGATGAGCATTCATAATGAGAATGTGGAAGTGCACATCTCAAACATTTGGAGATATACTCAAAGGACTTTTGGGAGGCACACCTTTGTAACAAAATATCTTAAGATGCTAGACAATGTGTCAAAAATGTTAAATACTTTGTATTTAAATAACTGTACATATAGTCCTTGGCTAATAACCATTCATTCAATGACTGTTCAAAGTAACAACAATGTTAAATAAGGAGGCTTATGACTAGTTCTCAAAGTTGCAGCTATAGCAGAATCCCAAGCCATGCTACCACAATTTGGGAGCTTGGCAATTGGCTCACAATTATGATAGTTGTAGTGTCCCCATGGGTCGTGTGATCGCCATTTGTAAACTTCACTGCTGGATTCCAGCAAGTAAAGTCAATGGCGAAGCTGGCAGAAGGTCACAAATGGCGATAACCTGACATCACACTTAACAGATGCATAGGATTTGCTTAATAACTGCCAACAGAACTGCCATCATAACACAGTGTGGTCATGTGATGTCACATTTTATGATGTCACTTGGTGATGGAGTTGCCATTCCAATTATTGTCATTAACTGAGAACTACTTATATTCTTTCTTATTGCAGCATTCTCTGTGAGAAAATTTTTCTTTCAATTTGGATTATAATAGTAGTGTCTTATTAAAAACCAGCATATTAATTTGCAGATTAATTAGGCTGCTGTGTAAGGAAGCCACAATTTATATTTTGATTGTTAGTATTTATATTACAATTGTTTATGATGTGATAGTCCCCCTATCTTTCAGGTTTTAACAGCAAAAGAAAGAAAAACTCAGATAGATGACCGGAACAAGCTAACAGAACACTATATTATTGCACTTCCCATGCTCCTATCAAAGGTATGTCAATAGAATGTGATTCAGTAATAATAATTGTATGATTCTTTTTCTAATTTGTGTATTAATTTTCATTTTTTTTCTATTGCTAGTATTCTGCTGATGCAGAGAAGGTGGCAAATCTTCTTCAAATTCCTCAATATTTTGACTTAGAAATTTACAGTACAGGAAGAATGGAGAAGGTATAGTACACCAAAATGGAAAAGTAATCTGAGTAATACTAATTTATGTTGAAGGTTTTGTAATTATTTGGAATTTTATATTTCTGTGCTCTGTTGTCATGTTTAAGTTAGAGCAGTGGTTCCCAACCTTTTTTTTGGCCATGCCCCACCAAAGCATCTCTGAAATCCTGACACCCCCCCCCCCCCGTGACATATAATTCTGACTATTCAAAAAGTGAACTCCTGCTCACGTGGAGGAAACCTAAAAGGCCATTAACTTGGTTTAAACAAAGGTTCCAATTGGCCCCATTACAAATCAAATTGCCCCCCTGTGGGGCGTGGGTCCCACGTTGGGAACTACTTAGTTAGAGTAATTGCTTCAAGAAATGACCAAAATTTCTCTTTGTTCCACAGCATTTGGATGGTTTGTTGAAACAGATTAAATTTGTTGTAGAGAAGCATGTGGAATCAGATGTTCTTGAAGCCTGCAGTAAAACATACAGCATTCTGTGCAGTGAAGAATATACCATTCAGAACAGGGTTGACATCGCTCACAGCCAGCTCATTGATGAATTTGTGGATCGATTCAACCATTCTGTGGAGGATCTGTTAAATGAGGTTTGCTTGTATCCTGTTTTCCGTGGAATAAAATATCTGCCTACACATTAGTACCAGAACATTATTTTAATTATTTAATTTTTTTGTTTGCATCCCAGAACATCAAATGAGAACTAAATTTCTATTGTATTGGTGGTATATAAGAGGCCGAGACAGAGATGAGTGGAAAAGCACATGAATATGTTTACCACAGAGAACAATAGAAATATCTTTTTCTGTTTAAAGATACTGTGATTATAAAGTGAAGTGATGCAAGGAAATTAGTTCCTGACAGTTGGCCGTGATGGCACAGTGATTAGAATGCAGTATTGCAGGCTAATTCTGCCCACTGCCAGGAGTTCGATCCTTACCAGCTCAAGGTTGACTCAGTCTTCCATCCTTCCAAAGTCAGTAAAACGAGGACCCAAATTGTTGGAGGCAATATACGTACTCTGTAAACTGTTCAGAGTGTTGTAAAGCACTGTGAAGTGATATATAAGTCTAAGTGCTATTGCTATTCCTATTAATGATATTTTGATTCTAAAGTGAAGTGATATAAGGAAATTAGTTCCTCACACCATTATTGCTTCCATTAAGTTTGAAAGTGGAAGAGAAGCCATCTGTATAGTCAAGAACTCTGACCATACTTCTAATAGATGCATTGTTTCAAATTTGGATAGTTTCCATTATTTTCAACTTATGACCATAAGAGGGACAGGAAAAATTGTCATTAAGCAGTGATATGAGCCATGGTGGTACAGTGGTTAGAGTGCAGTACTGCAGGCTACTTCTGCTGACTGCCGGCTGCCTGCAATTTGGCAGTTCAAATCTCACCAGGCTCAAGGTTGACTCAGCTTTCCATCCTTCCGAGGTGGGTAAAATGAGGACCCAAATTGTTGGGGGCAATATGCTGACTCTGTAACCTACTTAGAGAGGCCTGTAAAGCACTGTGAAGTGGTATATAAGTCTAAATACTATTGCTATTGCTAAGTGTGGCATCACAGACTGCACCTGATTATAAAACCTTTTTTTGCTGCAGTCGTTAAGCGAATCACCCATGTTATAAGAGACATTATATGACCACTACTTGCAATCATTAGGCTTCCCTGTTTACTTCGCTTCTCAGAAGTCAGCTGGGAAGGTTGCAAATGGCAGTCACATGACTGTAGGATGCTGTGACTATCATAAATGTATAATGGTTGCCAAGTGCCCAAATCACAATCATGTAACTGTGGGGATGTGCAACAGTCATTCAGTGTGAAGTCCAGTCATAACGCATTTTTTTCAGCACCATTGCAACTTTGAACAGTTGCTAAATGAATGGTCATTAAATGAAGGCTACCAGTACATAGAACCCCTTTATTTGGAGAGAGAAAGATTCATGTAACATGAACTTTTATTTCAGAATTAGAATTCAATTAACTGATAAATGCATTTTGTAATTTTCTACTCGTGAAATAGGAATAATACCATATCTAATTTAAATCATATACTAAATTGTTTATATAATTTAGCCCTTCATACATCAGCTCAATTTTATAAGTGAACAAAGAATATAAAAGTATTATGTTAAAATTGTAATTTATCTCCAACAATATACATAATCTTCCAAACAAGCCCATATTCCATTTTTTAAGTCAATTTTAATCAGTAATCCTCCATTTTAGAACAATTAATCAGTGGAACAACTTGCCTCGAGAGGTTGTGAATGCTCCAACACTGGACGTTTTTAAGAAGAGATTGGATAACCATTTGTCTGAAGTGGTGTAGGGTTTTCTGCCTAAGCAGGGGGTTGGACTAGAAGACCTCCAAGGTCTCTTCCAACTCTGTTATTCTATTCTATTCTATTCTATTCTATTCTATTCTATTCTATTCTATTCTATTCTATTCTATTCTATTCTATTCTAGTATTAATATTCAACTTATTATTTTCTTCAATATTTCAATAATTCCTGAGGTTACTCCACACTTGATACAAATTATTTTCTTTTCTTTTTCAAAATCAGAAAGAGTTAATTTGTTTACCTCAGAATTAAAATGAGAATTTATTTTCTAGGAGCATTTCTATGAGCCACGGTGGCGCAGTGGTTAGAGTGCAGTACTGCAGGCTACTTCTGCTGATCACACGCTGCCAGCAGTTTGGCAGATCGAATCTCACCAGGCTCAAGGTTGACTCAGCCTTCCGTCCTTCTGAGGTCGGTAAAATGAGGACCCAGATTGTTGGGGGCAATATGCTGACTCTGTAAACCGCTTAGAGAGGGCTGTAAAGCACTATGAAGCGGTATATAAGTCTAAGTGCTATTGCTATTGCTATTAGCTAGTGATACATGTATTGTCATATATAATCTGATTCCTTAATTCCTGTCAAGCATATATACCGTTTTTTCATGCATACTTGTATTAGGCAGATCAAATCTATATTTAAATTGGTCAGTCATGTAACAATACATAGGAGAACCTTACTTGGGGTTCAGTGCTGAATCCTGAAAGTATGTGTATATGACACGTGTAGTTCAAAAATCCTGTTAGGATCTGTGTAATATTAGGATATTGGAATATTTGGAAATGGTAACTTGGTGAAATTTTAAAAAATGGCAAGGTGTCATGCTAGGCAACTTCTCCAGCAAGGCCTGGATTTGAGAATCAGTTTGAGATTTTGTAAACTCTTTTGAGTTTAGTTTCTGAAATACAAATTGATACAAATTCTCAACAGCCATTGCTATACATAGGTAGGAATCTACACTCTTAAACATAAGTGTAATATATAAATTGCTCAGCCCATGATCCAGTTTGTTCTGTTTCCAGGGAGAAGAAGCTGATGATGATGATGTATACAATGTTCTTTCTACTTTAAAGAGATTAACATCATTTCACAAGTATGTGGCTCTATGAAGTTTTATAGTTATTTTAAAATGGTCAGTCATTTATACTGCCATGAAAAAATAAGCAAAAAATTAAGCAAGATTGGAAGGTTTCTATTGTTAGAATAGATAGAGAGACAGAGATAAACTTAAAATGTGTGTATGTGTGTGTACTGTATGTATGTATGTGTGTGTGTTTGTGTGTGTGTGTATATATATATGTATGTATGTGTGTGTGTGTATGTATGTATGTAAACAGCTACTTTATACAAGATGTAGGAAAGAGACTCCATAGTTTAAGAAATCATATAGTTTATACGTTGTACTTAAACTCCAAATTATAACAGTGATTTTATTACTGCATTTGTTCAATCTTTCCATGTTTGTTTATTTAATGCATTTTTAATTTCTCTCGAAGCGCTCATGACCTTACAAAATGGGATTTGTTCAGTAACTGCTACAGGTTATTGAGGACTGGAATTGAACATGGAGCTATGCCAGAACAGGTAAATAATAAGTAATGTGTGCTGCTGTATTCATATAATACAATATGAAATGGATTTGGCTGTTCCCCAGTAAAGCTGTATATGTTATTTTTTTATATTGCTGCTTTTCCTCTTTTTAATGTTATTTTAATAGTACTACAATACTATTAAAATTGCTTTGACAAGTGGGATGGCTAGGCAGATGAATGAATGAATGAATGAATGAATGAATGAATGAATGAATGAATGAATGAATGAATTTCGTGGTTACCAAAAGTCCATTAAATTGAGTTGGGCTTAAGCGATTAAGGTACCAGGCTAGAAACCAGGAGTCTGTGCATTCTAGTCCTACGTTAGGGATAAAAGCCAGCTGGGTGACTTTGAGCCACCCACTCTCTCTCTCTCTCTCTGTCTCAGCCCAAACCACTTCACAGGGTTATTGTGAGGAAAATAGGAGGAGGAAGGAGTATTAGGTATGTTCACTGCTTTGAGTTATTTATAAAAATAATAAAGGCGAGATGTTTTTAATTAATATTTTTTACATTCATATCCTATCTTCATTTGAGGACTGCAAAAGTATAAAGTTCTTTATCTCTCCCATAATTTTACCTTCACAACAGTTGTATGAGTGGGTTAGGCTAAATGATAAAATGTGGCCCATAGTCCTTCAAATTAGCTTTATTGCTAAATAGAAATGTGACTACTTTAATCCATGGAAAACAGTGTAATTTTCATTAGCAACTTGGTGCTTACATACAGTTCCCTTGGCACCTGATAAGATTTCTTGTCTCCTTTTATTTATTTATTTTAAAATTTTATGTTTGAAAAATAAGGAGAAAAATAAAAGTAAAGAGAAATGGTCATGCTGTTAATCAAAACATCCGTTTCATATGTTTCATTTTAATGTGCTGTAACAAATTAGATGCATGCTATCGAAATAAATAGTTTCAAGTTTGGAACGAGCTACTTTAAACCATACCATACATTTTTAATTTGAGATGCTCAGGCTGTATTTGAGCTTTCCTGGCTTTAAACTATGCAATTGAAATTTCAGTTGATTGTAGCTATTATTTGTCCTCCATGTCAAGAATTAATAAACTGGTGCTTTGCATAGTCTTAAAAATCCTCTAAATACGTGGTTTGCAAACAATAGTTCATAATTGCTGCAAACTGTACAAACTTCATACTTATTTGTCTGCTGTGAATTTTGTTTCAGATAGTGGTTCAGGCTCTTCAGTGTTCCCATTATTCTATTCTCTGGCAGCTGGTAAAAATTACAGAAGGATCTCCTTCAAAAGTAAGATACTATGGATCATAGTACTTCTAACACTGGGAGATAGTTGAATTGATTGTCCTACATTCTTTCATAAATGCCCTACTTCTGGCATCAAGACAATATTTACTGTATACAGGTAATGCTCAATTTGCAGTCAACTGTTCAAAGTTACAGCAGCACTGAAAAAAGTGACTTACGACCAGTTCTTGCACTTGGAACTGTCGCAGCATTCCTATGGTCACATGATCAAATTTGGGGTGCTTGGCAACCAGCATGTATTTTACAACAGTTGCAGCATTCCGGGATCACGTAGCCATTTGCAACCTTCCAAGCCAGCTTCCAAAAAGCAAAGTGAATGAGGGAAGTTGGATTCACTTAACGACTGCATGATTCACTTAATAACTGCAGTGATTCATTTAACAACCATGTTGCTTAGCAATAGAAACATTGGTCTCAAATGTCATAAGTCAAAGACTACCTGTAATATATTTTGCTTTTCAGTGACCCTCTAAGCATATGTTACATGTTTTTCAGTAGAGCTTTCAAGGGTCATATGGCTCCAGTTGAGAATTACTATTCTATATAATTTGAGCTGGGATTTTTCTTCACTTTAACTGAAGTATTAATACATATCCACTTAAGTCTGCTGTAAGATTACAGCCCTCATGTCTAGCTTCTTATCTGAATATCATGGTTCTTCTCACTTACATACAATGGGAAAAGTTATTTATTTTTCTTCATCCAACCTGCATATATACATTTGTATATCCGCTCTTAGGTATTGCACAAATATATAATTAACATAACTAAAATAGAAGAATAATCATTTGAAAAACATTTTATTGTGAAACCTTAATAATATGTACATGATTCATTAGCTGAAGTTCTTATATCACATGAAGTTTCCTCATGTTTCCTCTGGAAATGAAAAACAATTGCCATGGCAGAATCACAATTTTAGTGTATAGATTTTGAAATTACATCTTCATGTGAATAAAAATATGTAGAAAAATGCTTGACTCCCACAAATTATGGAAAACTTTTTTTCCAGATATATTGTTTTTCCCTATTATTTTATACTCACAAAATCCATTCTGTTTTCTCAAATGCTATTACTGCTTTCCTAGATATTGTTGAAAAGATGTGTGACCACAATTGGGACCAGAGAATTTGTTAAGTGGTGCAGTCATTGACCATACCTGATTTTATGACCTTTTTAGCCACAGTTGTCATTAAATGAGACATCACATAATCATGATTTGTGATCTTCCCTGCTGGCTTCCCTATTGACTTAGCTTGTCAAAAGCCAGCTGAGAAGATTGAAAATTGCAGTCATGTGACCCTAGGATTCTGCTACTGAGAGCCAGTTTCCAACCACCCAGATCATGTGATTGGAGGATCACTACAATGACTGTAGTTGTGAACACTGGTTTTAAGTCACTTTTTTTCAATGCTGTTGCAACTTTAAACAGTCAATAAATGAATGGCTGTAAGTTGAGGGCTACCTGTATGTTTACTTTCTCCCCCCTCCCCCCCTTTTGATGTTTTCTGGTAGGGCACCAGAAAGAGCAGAGGTGGGGGAAGATAGTATAGGCAGGCTGCCAAGTGCCCAAGTTTTGATTACATGACTATGGGGGCACTGTAATGGCCATAACTTTGGGGATCAGTCATAAGTCCATTTTTTCAGCACCATCGTAACTTTGAACAATTACTAACAATATTAGTCGAGGACTACCTGTTCATTGAATAATATGATTTGGTCGTGTCTGGTTTTGGATTCATTTTGGAATTATATTGTAAGATATATTGATAAATATATAAGTAGACTTTTCAAGTTGTTAATGGCTGTTTTTGAGGAAGGTTTTTTTATAATGGGTATGTAGATTCGCCAAGGGAGTTATATTGAGAGGTTGAAAAAGTACTGTTAACCAGATATGATTCAGTCTTGATTCAGAAATATTTAATGTTTCTACTTTTGAAATTATTTTCTACTAATTAAAAATGAGCATAATACATTTCTTTTTGGGCATGGTATCTCTTTTATTTCTTATAATAATAGACATTTTATGTATATTTTGATAAATTGTAATTGATTATATGAATAAGTAATTTATTGGGGTGATTTATATTAATAGTATATTGTTTAGGTTTATGTGTTTATTTTATTTCTTCTTATTTCATATCTTTTGCCTGGTATTATCATTTCATAATAGGAAAAAATTATCTTAAATATTCCCTTGTTAGGCACCGAAACACAACTTTAAAACTATATATTGCAGTAACTCTGTCCCATCACTTTCCAAATCTGCTTACTACGGGTCTATTTTTTTCTTGGATTTTATTATTTAAATTGTGATATTGTGTGCCAATTTAGAGGCGCCATCTGCAGCTATTATTCCACAGTACTTTTTCTCTCTGTCTATTCTGAATATTTTTTTTCCTGAAAATGTTGACTGATACTGAAAATTGGATAATTGTTCATATGTTTCCTCTAGGAAGATTTATTGGTATTAAGGAAAACAGTCAAATCATTTCTGGCTGTCTGCCAACAGTGTCTGTCAAATGTCAACACTCCAGTAAAAGAGCAGGTAACAGAAATCAGTTAAATACATAAAACATGACAACAGTATTTTACAAACTGTTATATATCTTATTTCCTACAAAAATTAAATACTAAGCCTTCTTGATCAATTTGAATAATTTGTAAACTTTTAATATTTCTTCTAATTTAATTTTGCCTACTCTGGGAGCCTTTTATAAAGGCTAGATGTAATTAGCTACACAATTAATATGGCTTCATTCTGAATTAAAATTGAAGTCTGGATAGATATTGGAAGTCAATAGAGTTTCAGAGTTTATTTCTAATTATGTTTTCATATTAGTTTTCCTATATTTTACTTCTGGTTTCTATTACTAATGAAACATGCAAACAAAAATTTAATTGAAACTTTTTGCTAATAACTACTAATGCTATATCTCTTTCTAATTGCAGGGTAGCGATCATTTACTTTCCCCTTAACTTCCATAAGCACTCTTTTGAGTATATAATATAATGTTTGTGTATATACTTTGCTGGATGAGATTTGTGATTTTAAACATTTCTGATATTAAAACTTGAGTAATTTGCTCACCATACTTTTTAAAGCTTATATTTTTTATAAATCTACCCCTACAAGTATACTTTCGGAAGTATTTCCCTTAGTTATAAAAGTGTTCTTCATTAATAATAATAATAAACTGGTTTTGAAATACTATTGCATGAGTGCTGCCATAGTGGTTGTAATAACTGCTTAAGATATCTATTTGAAAAGACATGGAGAAAAAATTATGAGGAAGAAAAGATGCAAATGCTTTTGTTTTTGTATTCATCTTTATTACAATTAGGAGCTAAGATAGAAATGAACTCTTTAAAGAGATACAGATTCATTTCCAGAATATACTGCATTGCTTTTTTGTTGTTGTTGTCATTGAATGATGGTATGAAAAGTGTAAAAAAGCAAATAGACTTGCTGCTTTTCCTAGACATTTCTTGGTCCCAGTGACCTTTCTGGGAAAGGAAGAGGAATCCCAAGAAGCTGATTAGAATGTAATGAATTCAGTAATTTATCTTTTACTGTTTTTAATTTTGGTCCAGACTACTTCAAGAATTATTCCTGGAAATACTACTGCAGGATGTAACATACAGGTCAAGATCCTTTAATTTAATAATTGCACCATCAGTATCTCTATTTTTTAAAATTATGTTTTTATTAAGCATTTTTGAGGGGGGAAACATGAACAAAAAGGTCTGTAGAGATTCTCAGTCATCCAGGTCATAGTTGTCCCAAAGGTGCTTTTTCAGGAGGCAACGGGACTTTCTTGTTTTTTCTTTTGAAGATGTTTTGCTTCTCATCCAAAAGCTTCTTCAGGTTGTGCATAGTTGAACTCTCACTCTGATAGGATAGTGGGGAATGGAAGGATTTATATTCCTTCCAGACATCTGGTAATCTTCATCCTTTTAGAGGGTTGTTGAAGCACTTGGAGGTTTATCTGTGTTCTCAGGGTCACCTGAGTAGTGCTCCTGGTTCTTGTAGTCTGCAATTTTTCCTCTGGAAATCCATTCCTACTCCCACACCATTCAAAGGGTGTTCATCCCAAATTGTATAGTTAAAAGTCTGTAGAGATTCTCAGTCATCCATCATCGGAACAACCATGACCTGGATGACTGAGAATCTCTACAGATGTTTAGCTATACATAATATTAATATTATATAATAACAACCCAGAAGTGCAGTCATAGCCCAGTCCTCCCTATCATTGTCACTGTAATTGCTGCCTAGGAGAAACAGGCCAGAATTGCTGCTGGTGCATTGCAAAAGAACCCTCAGCAGATGACAGGCAGAGTTGCGGCCATCACCAAACAGCCTATAAGCCACTTACAAGGCTGCCTCACCCAAAGCTGCTGCTGCTCCAACAAAAGCAGCAGCTTCCAATTCATAGATCAAACCAGCTCTCACCTCCTCCAAACCAACCAATAGCTTTGCCTCTCTGACATTTCCAGCCTCACCAGTCCAGCTGTCTGCACCTAACAGAGGAGAGTTCAACTATGCACAACCTATTACAAATTATCCATAATTTCCTAAAAAATTTAAATTCTAAAAACATAAACACATACTGGTTTACATTAGAATGTTATATACCTGAGCCTTTTTGAAATCTGTAACATAATTGATTAAATTGTTTTTGTATTTCAGGCTTTTATGCTGCTCTGTGATCTCTTGATGATTTTTAGCCATCAGCTGATGAGTGGAGGCAGAGAGGGTCTTCAACCTTTGGTGTTTAATCCAGATTCGGGTCTCCAGAC
The DNA here is from genome assembly GCA_023053685.1 of Diadophis punctatus similis. Classification (NCBI taxonomy): domain Eukaryota; kingdom Metazoa; phylum Chordata; class Lepidosauria; order Squamata; family Dipsadidae; genus Diadophis; species Diadophis punctatus. The sequence continues at coordinate 5,486,110 of JALIGW010000033.1, forward strand.
TGAACTCCTTAACTTTGTAATGGACCATGTCTTCATTGACCAGGATGATGAGAACCAGAGCATGGGCAAGTATTAGTTATCTTGATGTGTACTTATAAATAGTCCCAAATGGTTAGGAAAACCCCCCAGCTTTTTAAATAAGTTGAAAAACTAGAGAAAATCACAAAATACAAACACCTGCAAATAGAAATAGAATGACTGTGGCAAAAGAAAGCAAAGATAGTACCAATAAAATAGGTGCTTTGGGTGCAATCCTAAAGAACTGGAGCACCACTTGACAAAAATCTCCATTAATTGCAGAAGGCAGCTTTCCTTGGAACAGTTTACGGTCCTGTGACTATACCTGTAACGCCTTCAGACAACATTTGCCTAACCCAGGTCCTTAGGAAGGAGACTTGATAGGTGGATAAAAATGCCAAACATCTGGCTGACACTGTGACCAACCATAATACAAATAGCAATAATAAGCTGATCTCTTCAAATGATACTATCTCATGCACAAAAGAGAAACAGTAACAAAATTAAAGTAAGTTCATAGCATTTCTGAAAGATAATAAATGTTTAGGAGAAAAAAATAACAATCAATGGTAACATCTCTCTTCTCCCTCCCCAACACACTGTGAAACCCAAGTATAGCTAGTAACTCTAGAAGACTAGTTGGTACAGATAATCCCCCAGGTACGAACATTTTATTTTGTGAATTTTCACAACAAGAAGTTTGTTCAGAAAGGGTACTTAAATTTGCAATCAAAGAAGAGCCTCTGTAGCCATGTGACTTGGATTCAGTCATTACTGCAATGATGGCAATTTTATCTCTGTGACTCAGCGGTGGGTTGCTCCCGGTTCAGACCGGTTCTTAGAACCGGTAGTGGTGGTAGCGGGAGGCTCCGCCCACCCGCCTGGGACACTTCTGTGCAGAAGCGTCACGTGCGCAAGCGCGCGTGCGATCCGGTAGCAAACTAATTCAGAACCCACTACTGCTGTGACTTGGAGATTAGTGTATATTATTGTAATTTGTAGGTTTTAAATTTAAATTGCCTCCAGAAGCAATTAAGCTGGAGGCACTGGAAGCTTTTAAGAAGAGACTGGATAGGCATTTATCAGAAATACTCTCTTGTGAGAGCAGTGGGTTAGACCAGATGACCTCAAGGTCTCTTGCATCTCTGTTACTGTTGCAAGCCTAGAGTTCTGTAAATCCTTCCCCCATCTCCCTCTGGGTGCCCGGCTAGAGACTCTTAAGCTAATTAGTGGCAAATGTTTTTTTTTTAAGCAACTGCAATCGGAGAGTTGGGTAAATTACCGCCTCACCCACCTCTGGACAGCTGTCTAAAGAAGTTTGAGCTGACTAGCAGCAAATGGTTTTTTAAAAAACAACTGCAAACAGAGAGCTCTGAGAGCCTACTTGGAGGCAATTTAGTTCCTCCACGGAACCGGAAACAGCTGATCGGTGGTGGCAGGAAAGCCTCTCAGTTCAGTTAACGATGGCAGTGATCAATTAATGAATCAGAGGAAATAGTAATTCAGATCTTCATTCATTTAACGAGCCATTTGATTCAATTAATGAATTTAATTTTAAACATTTGTAAAATTGAGTCTGATTCATTTAACGAAATTTTTTACTTACGAACCTAATGGGCAGGCTCCATTAGGTTTGTACCTCGAGAACTACCTGTAGTTTCAGGAGCAGAGGGGGAAAGGGGGCAGGGAGACTAAATGTAATTGAGTATCTAGAAAGAATTCTGCCAATCAAATCTTGGCCAGGAACACAGTACCAGTATGGTATTTTTAGCAACTTTCTCTTGTTGCTAGTTAACAACTATCACAACATAACTATCCCATCATATTTTAGAGAACTGTAGAATGTATCAATTAGTATGTATTAAATGAGAAATAATGACATTAAAAAGCAACTGTATTTTATTTTATTTCATTTATTGTTTAGAGGGAGATGAAGAAGATGAAGCTAATAAAATTGAAGCTTTACACAAGAGAAGGAATCTTTTGGCTGCCTTTAGCAAACTTATAATTTATGATATTGTAGATATGCATGCGGCAGCTGATATCTTCAAGCATTACATGAAGGTATGATTCTGTGCTCTATTACTTTGTCCTAATAAATCATATTTGCCAAAATATATGGATATTTCTAAGGCTAACTTCATTTTGGTGAAAAGCCAGGCATACGTTTTTAAATGATCCTCCATCTACTTAAGTCTGCTGGGAGTTGAAGAGATCCTCTCGAACAAAATAAGATAAAGTATTCAAGGCTGCACTAAGTAGGAAGGAATCATTGAAAAGTTTCCAATGCAAAACCTCCATTATAAATATGTCTATAATTTTAACTTTTTCCCAGTGAATAATGTTTTCCCTATTAAATGTTGTTGAGTACTTTGTCCAAAATATTTACAATTGAATTATTTTCGTAATACTACAAATGAAAAATATTATTCTTGTTTTTGTGCCTTGGAGTCAATCCTTACTCCTGAAAACTGCCTAAACAATCCTTTTCTGGAAAGATCTTCAGAAATTATTTGCCATTGCCTTCTTCTTAGGGTTGAAAAAGAATAATTGGTCCAAAGTTGCCCAGCTGGCTTTGTGCCAAAGGTGGTTTCAAACCTGGGGCCTTAACTACGGTACTACTGGGTATAACTGGATTTATTTCTTTATGTTAGGGATCATTATTTTTTAACACTAGAATTCCACCATATTATTTCTGCATGGCAGTTATCTTGACTTTGGGTTGGATCCTAGGTCTTTGCATGGAAGTATAATGAAATAGATGTTTTTTTCTATACACAAAATCATCTCCTTATGCACAAAGAGAAATTCAGTTGGCAGTATAAAACTATTCAGCTTAACACTATTTGAAATTAGCATTTATTAATTAATTCTAGTGTAGGAGGGATGGTTTATTAGATAAGACAATCTAAAACCCCACATCAACGGTTGATTAAAATAAGATCGTCAATAAAAATTAAATGCATTGTTAATTAAAACGTGCCCTTTTCTTGCTTTTAGTACTACAATGACTATGGCGATATCATTAAGGAGACATTGAGTAAAACAAGACAAATCGATAAAATTCAATGTGCAAAAACTCTCATTCTCAGTTTACAACAGGTAAAAATCTTTAGCCCCCACTAATTCTTAAATGTGTCTTGTGTACAAATAACTTCCTTCATATATTTGAATATTCTGTTGCTACCATATCATGTGACCATAGGATAGAGTTTAATATGAATATTTATAAACTATTACAGAATTTCTGATTTGGATAATCTGGAACAGTTAAAAATTGTCATCTATGATCAGTTCAGGACTACATCATAAAATTATTTTATTTATTTGTTAATTTATAGCACCCCCTTCCTTATAGGAGCTCAAGGCAACATTCTGCTATTTTTCTCCATAACAACCACCCTATGAGGTAGGCTGGACTAAGAATGACTGGCCCAGTATCACCTAGAACCAAACTATAACCTGCATCTCTCCAATGCTAGCCCGGCATCTTAATCACTTTATTCTGCTCATTCGGAATACATTAATTTAATTAATGATAGATTAATTTTGACAAAATATATGTGAATAAAAAGGCTGTACAATTCATACAATACAGTTAAAATAGAAAAACAGTGTGCTCCAACTATTATCTTCAGTATGCATATTTAATATCAAATTTCAATAATTTTATTACATAGTACTTGGGTCAGCATTATGAGTTAAAAACTTGTTGCATTGCAAGCTTAGATAAAGATCCCCCAATTTTTTTTCCTTTTTTTAAAAAGAAGATTGAGAAAAACGATATTACAAGTAGTGTTATTACTACTCTTTCACATAGGGGAGAAAGACGGAAATACTTCTGTAACTGTTACTTGATAGTATGACAGAATCCCATTGCTGAAATTGAATCAGATAAAAAAGGTGGAGAGGCTCCTTTAACAAAACAAAGGCAATCCAAGTCTTCTTAATAAACATTTACTGAAATGTATGTCCATATTTTACAAACGATGTTTTGAGAATATCTGAAAGCCTCCTAATTTAGAGAAATCTAAGAATCACACATTATTATTAATGCAATGAAACATTATAATGGTCTGCCCTGCATACTAATCTCCACATAAAAGGGTAGACTATAACATACATATATACATACATACATACATACATACATACATACATACATACATACATAGTAAGTTTATCAGATAGTTTATATTATTCATTTGTTTCTTTTCTGAGATCTGTTGGAAACCACAGCTCTACGCCCTAAATATTGATATACAATGTGCCACTATATCTGTAAAGATTTGAACTTTCAGTTCTTTCTGCAGCTATTTAATGAGCTTGTTCAAGAGCAAGGTCCTAACTTGGACAGGACATCTGCCCATGTCAGTGGTATTAAGGAGCTGGCCCGTCGTTTTGCTCTTACCTTTGGTCTGGACCAGATAAAGACAAGAGAAGCCGTAGCCACGTTACACAAGTGAGTGGCAAGGAATGTGTTGAAGTCAAGTAATGCCTTTTTTTAAATAGGGTGTAAATATTTCCAGTAGCACTACACATTGTTTTATTGAGTGTGTGTGTGTGAGGGGGGGTTGCATTGGTGCTTAAGAGAATAATAAGGCTTTTGTAATAAATAGTTATAGGTGTTGATTAAATATTAGTCACATTTTCTAAACCGCATTCTATATTGTATTATATTTGTTCTAAGCAATTTGAAGAAATGATTCATAAATAGCAATCACTGCATATTATTTATCACTATGTGTATGACCTCTAGTGTAAGTAATAAATGCTTTAAAATTGTTTTAATGTATAAAAAGAAAAGTTGTAAACAACAAGTTTAAAAAGAAAAAACCAAAAACAGGAAGAGGATACAATGAAAATATATATTACATTTAATGAAAATAATTTCCCCCTTGATATTTAAACATGTAATTTAACCATGATTACAATAAAATATTGTTGAATAGTCTGTCCATTTATATCTAAGGAAAACCAGTCCATCAAGCGAAACCTAGCACAGATACTTAATCCAGGATTGTAAATGTGTGGTCACGCCACATTTCTAATATTGAAGACAACCATTTGTTTGTTTGCTTGCTGATAAATCCATAATTTTTCATAAAATCTTAACTTTTTGACATATAATTTAAAAATCCATTCGGATCTTGAAACTCTCCTGATCTTTGTAGTAGCATGTTAAGAAACGTAAAGATGTTATATTGAATATGGATAGTGATGCATTGAATCATCCTTTCTTTTTCACTGCACCTAGTATTTTATTGGAAGTTTGTATACAGTTCATAACATTTGACAAAGTTATTTAGTTCTTAATATCTTATTGCAGAGATGGCATAGAATTTGCATTTAAATATCAAAATCAAAAAGGACAGGAATATCCACCTCCTAACCTTGCTTTCCTGGAAGTACTTAGTGAATTTTCATCTAAATTATTACGACAGGACAAGAAAACTGTGTAAGTAATACATTTTGCTGATTGTAAGCAACTTTATTGATAAGTGATATGAAGTAAAAAGTCTGGTTTAATTGTACATCTAATAACAATTTTTATAAATTTATTTAAGAAAGTGTTGGCATCGAGGCATTAAATTGAGAGATTTCTGATATTTTCAGAGCAAAATCTCACTGTTTTACCATATTCTAACCTCCAATTTTCATTCGCTGAACATTTATATATCTTTTGCCACTAGAGAGGCGGTAGACTTTATTGTAGTCTAGCACAGTGATGGCGAACCTATGGCACGCGTGCCACAGGTGGCACGCAGAGCCAAATCTGCCGGCACGCAAGCCGTTGCCCTAGCTCATCTGCACGCCGGCCAGCTGGGCATCTGCATGCCGGCCAGCTGATTTTTGGCTGGCGCGGAGGCTTTGGGAGGGCATTTTAGGTTTCCGGAGGACCTCCGGGGGGGGGCATTTTCATCCTACCCAGGCTCCAGGGAAGCCTCTGGAACATGGGGAGGGCGAAAAACAAGCCTACCGGGCCCACCAGAAGTCAGGAAACGGGCCGTTTCTGGCCTCCAGAGGGCCTCTGCGGGGGAGGCCGTTTTTGTCCTCCCTAGGCATTGAATTATGGGTGTGGGCACTCGCACATGCGTGATAGCGCGCGCGCACGCGCTTTCGGCACCCGAGGGAAAAAAGGTTCGCCAACACTGGTCTAGCATATACATTCAGACAGGAAACTTTAACATTTCTGAAATAGATATTTGTAATGAGAAATAGAATCAAATTGAGTTAATTTAAGGGTAGGACTGCTTCCTTCAGCAGTATCTCTTCCCCACTGTAATAATCACATTCTCAGTGTAGAGGAAAAGAATTTAAGCTCTACAGAGTTGGGTTAAGGGAAATGGGGTGGAAATTATATTACATGAATAGACTTCAGCATTCCTTCAAGCTTTTGGTTTGAATCAATGTTATTTTGCTTAATTTCCTTGACCAGACTGAGAAAACCAATCTGTTTATGGAAGTGCGTAATATTTTATTTAATCCACCATCATCCTAAAACTTCTCAGTAATATGCAGTAATAAATCTCATATAAATGAGTAAATCTCAGTAATAGTCAATTTAAAATTGGAAACATGTTCAAACAAAACAAAGCATAAAAATATCAGGACTACATGTCTTTTAACATGTCTTGGAAATTTTAAAATATTTATCCTAGCACTGAAGTTATTGCATCAGAGCCAATAAATATGTTAACATAGAGGGCATTTGAGAGATAGCACACCACCATTGAGAAAAGCCGCCTTTCCAACAAATGTCTATTGGCAAGAAAAAAAACATTTTGCTAAAGAACTTAAGACAAGGGGTTATTAGCATAAGAAAAAAATGCCATCTTTTCCCCTCCACGACTCTGTCCTTGTAGATCAAATTTTACATTATGAATTTTGCGTATATTTAGCCTGTTATGTGTGCTGTATATTTTCTGTTAAAAATAGTTGCTACAAAAAAAAATCTTACAGAAAAAACAAAATCATTTGTAGCTGCTTAGACAGAAAATGTATTTTTTTAAAAAAAACATTTTCACATATGGGTTTGTCAAGCCTTGTAGCATTCAATAAATCTGTTGTGAGATGGGCAGCCATATAAATATAATAAATAAATAAATAAATCTAGAGACATATAAAACAATAATTATTAGAAGAAAATAATTATGCTTGTTATAATTTCTATTGTTATAATTTCTCCAGACGTATCGGAAAAGAAAGTGTATAAAGTCACTCTGTGACTGCTGAGAAGAATGTACTTTCCAAAGCATTTTTCATGTTAGTCTGAATATAGTTGTAAAATTTCTGCAATTTCTTTTTCATTCCCTCCCCTCCCAAAAAAATAGAAATATATGTGATATTCCTTGTTATATCGTACCACTATTTACTGATCTAAATTCATTTTATGTTATGAGAGCATACAGTGCAATATGTGTGACGTTATTTTCTCATACAGTTATCTTGTTTTAATTTGTTGAGTTAAAAAAAGACCTGCAGGACTTTTTTTAAAAAATCTGAGCTTTCACTTCTGTGGTCTTGAAATAGAGTCATTTGCAATTGTGTTCTGAAGGCTTTAGAGTGTTTTTCTGGAATACATCTTTTAATACGCACATGTCCATTTAATTTCATATTCCTTGATCATTTAGATTATTTAATAGCTTTATTCAATCAATTCTTATATAAGTTAATATGTTTCGCTAAGCTGCTATTGTATTAGCTCTGAAAATAAATGCCATATATGTAATGTCTGATATATTTTTATCCACAAATAATTGAGTTATATTTCTAGCCCCCTAGAAAATCAGAGCAGATCTAACTCTTAAATCAGGAGTATAGATTATAGATAATCCTAATGCAAGGAACTAATAACTATTTAAAATAGAAGTTACATTGTAGCTATAGCTAGCTATTTTAGTCATTTGTTTATACTCTTCTCTCTTTCTCTTCTCCAACCCAGTCACACATATTTGGAGAAATTCCTAACAGAACAAATGATGGAAAGGAGGGAAGATGTATGGCTTCCATTGATTTCCTATAGAAATTCATTAGTGACAGGTGGTGAGGACGATAGGATGTCTGTGAACAGTGGAAGCAGCAGTAGCAAAACTTCTTCTGTGCGAAATAAGAAAGGTCGACCTCCACTTCATAAGAAAAGAGTTGAAGGTAAATGTGGCTTTAAAGATTATGTATTGTAGTCAATGTTAAATAAAAATATGATTTATTCATGATTTTATTTGGTTTAAATGGTTTCTGAAAATTAAGGTAACATTTTTTTGAACCAGTATATCTTAACAACAGAGTGAAATATTATTTCATTAATGCTTTCCTCAGACAGAAATAAAGCAATACAGGTAGTCCTTGACTTATGACCACAATCGAGCCCAAAATTTCTGTTGCTAAGTGAGATGGTTGTTAAATGAGTTTTGCACCAATTTACAACCTTTCTTGCCACAGTTGTTAAGTGAATCATTGCAGCTGTTAAGCTAGTAACATCGTTGTAAAGTGAATCTGGCTTCCCCATTGACTTTGCTTGTTAGAAGGTTGCATCATCATAAATATGAGCCAGTTGCCAAGCGTCTGAATTTTCATCATGCCGCATCATGGAGATGCTGCGACAGTCGTAAATGTCTCACAAATCATTTTTTTCAGTGCGGTTGTAGTCAATAAACAAATGGTTGCAAGTCAAGGACTATAGACAGGTTTGTGATCTTAGGAGTCCTTTGCACTTAATTTATGCAGAAGATACATTAGGATATTGCCTTTCAGCATAAACTCTGTAATGCAGAATATGGAAAAGGAATAAGAAGTAAAAACAATTAAAATTGGAAAAGAAAAGAAAACCTAAGTGCAAGTAATTTACTACCAGTAATGTTTATTCTTCATTCTTTTCTAGCCTTGAAAACCACCTTTGTTTCTACCACATGCATACACAGACTCATATATTGCTTTCTGTTCTTAAAACATTTCACTTTTTTCTCTTTGAGTATCTTATAAATTCTATCTAGCCATGTCTGGAATTTTTGGATTTCCCAATTTGATCTTAATCTCTTCAACCCATGTAACCAAACCCATCTCATTTTCAATCCACATTGATTCATCACCTGGTTTATTTATTTTTTTGAGATCTTATCTCTTCTTGACCTCACATAGTTTTTAATTAACCCATTTAATAACCCAGTTATTTTTCTCTTATAATACCAATTCTTCTTTCAGCATTCCAAGGTGGGCAGAAATATGCTTTTTTATCCAGCAGTGTGTATTTCTTTTAAATAATATTTATTCTTCACAATAGACGATATGCTACATACTCCCATCCACACAGCTTATTGCACAACATTTCTGAATATATTTCCCCATGCTTTATAAATTTTTTACAAAGGTACACAAATTAATCTACTTACACCAATTATTCACTCTTTAGGTAAAATATGTTTTAACATTCAATACAAACCATTCAGATTCTCATACAACAAGGGAGCAGCATCTGCATGCAGAAATGCACCCATATTCACATCTCCAACTAAGATGGTCTGATGTCATCACAAGCATTTCTTAAATATTTATTCAAAAAAATACTGTATTAAACAGCTCAAGGTGTAACATCCCAGATCTTTCTCTTAATGCTCTCTGCTGAACTATTCATTAAGCATTATATTTACTTTAAAGCATGATTTATTTCCATGATACCCTGCATTTTTACACAAGCAACCAACTTCAATTCCATATTCATGCAAAACATTGCATAATTCAGATCTTTTCACTTTTTCATATTTTGTAAAATGAAGAAATATAAAATAAACTTTGCTTCTCACATTGATACATTTCTCAATTACTTGTGGCACTTGCTATGTATCTTCAACATGCTTTCATTCAGAATTCTGATAAATATTTTCCCAGGCATGCGTAATAAACTAATTCTTCCATAGTTTTATTTTTAATTCTTTTTCATTTGCTGGAACTCTTCTTCAGCCTTCTTCATCCATTTCCAATAAAATCATTCCACATTTTTGTATCTCTTTTAATATTAATTGTTCTTTAATGCCTTCTTTTATATTCTTGAAACTTATTTTTCTTTTGCTGTATAATATCATTCTCTCATTATCTTTGCAGCTGTCATCCTGTTGTATACATTTATTTATTTATTTATTTATTTATTTGGTAGCTTTTCTATGCCGCCCTACTCCCGCAGGACTCACATGGATATTATTCACATCCACATTCTCTAATATTCCATCAAGCACCGTACTTCCCTCTAGTGCAACTCCACATACTTCCACTTTCTCTTTCCTCACATTAACTCTCATTTATTTTGTTGGGGGATTATTTTCTAATTAGGGTTTTAGGCATATTTAGGCACACACACTTATATATACACACATACATATATACATACATACCAGAGGTGGGATCCTACCTCTGATTGCCGGTGCGGTTAATCGCTGAGTTCGCCGCAGAGCCGAAGACGCTGCTCGAGCCTGCTCCTGTTCGCGGAGCGGGAGCTTTCCCCGGGCGCTTTCCCCGCCCGCATGGATGCCGCCAATTGCGTTCTTTTGCCCTCTGAATTGTGTGTGTGTGTGTGTGTGTGTGTGTTGCATTATATTTAATAAACCTTCAAAGAGATGATGATTTAACTACTTTTTCCTGTTGGGATTGCATTTCATTAGTTGCTTGCTTTATTACCGTAATTAGCCAATAATAATTTAAGGTTGATGTGTTTATTGGAATAAAATCTGGAAAAGTTGCTACATAAATTCATCTTAATGTTAAATAAAATAGAAAATTAGATTTTGACTTTTTTTAAAAAAAAATATCTGTTCCAATCTGTATACTGTTATTAGCCACATAATTGCACAAAATCACTGCTTACTATAATAGTTAATTGTTATGTATCAGATGAGAATATTGAAGGCTCGTGGCTGAATAGAAATGACAGCATCCAGACCCCAGGTGCTCTACAGACACCTCAGCTCACATCAACAGTGTTGAGAGAAAACACTCGACAAATTGGGGAGCAAATACCAGAGCATGAGTCAGAACCTGGATCTGAACAAGATTTTTTAAACACGTATGTACCAATGAAATATTTCTGCAATAATAGGAAATTAATGTTAAAATACTGCTGAAATTAAGATTTCAACAAAACTATCTTAGATTTAGAAAAGTGTAATTATTCGAATGCAGTCATTCTGTGAAGCTCAGAAAGTTTTAAACTGGATCCCCAGGCCGCAGCCCACAAATGTTGGGGATTCCTATTTTAAAACATAAAACTAGAGTATATGATTTAGGTTAATGAGATCCTCTGAAGCAATTAGATATCACTTCATTTTCCAGAGACACCCATAGTTGAAAGCATCCCTTCTAGCTATTGGTACCTACTATCACCTTTAAGACCACTAAAAGAAAAGAAACAACCTTTCTTTCCATTGTAATTAATTCCAGGAGACGGGAGGACACGGGAGCCTAGTGTGCTATGGTCTATGAGGTTGAGGTCCGAAGAGTTGGATACAACTTAACAACAACAACCAATAAGTGCTATCTGTTGATATCATGGTTGCCATATTTCTTTCTCCCACTACATTAGTCTCCCACCCAACAGAGGAGGCCCAGACTAGGATAAGACCATATCTCTTCCATATGTCACCTATATTCTAGAATGCATGCTAAAGGTGAACCAAAGACAGATTTTTCCATACATGCTCACAACTATCTTAATTCCCTGTCCCCATAAGGATATTTCTCACCTAACTACTGGTATCAATTCCTAGAAATTCTTCAGTGAGAGGGATTATGAATCTGACATCTCATACTTTGTTTCAAAAGGTTTTTACAGCTTCTCTAGTAAGTGAAGATAGGAGTTCAACTAGCTAATATGCATGGCTATAGGTAATCAGGAACTGCAGGATCTTGCTTTATATGTTTATCATGCCTGCACTTTTAAGTTGGTTAATGTTTAATGAACCATCTCTGTGTCATTGAAACTTTTCATCATGTTAGGGATCAGTATAAATAGTTGGTCCCCCATCTGGTAGCAAATTCCAGTATTATGGAGCTAGCAAAATCCCAAGAAAATCTCACACTTAGTGTCTGTAAATAAGGAGGAGATAGAATGGGCATAATGAGATTGACATATTGCACAGATAAAAATTACTAATTGTAATTGGCTGAGTACCACCACTTCGCCAGGAAAAAAATGATTAATTTTTTTTGTAGTTGCTAGATGATAGCACATAAATTGTCCATATATTTTTGCCTTAGGCCTGCAGTGGCCAAGCAACAAACTAATACATACAGACATGAAAGTCAGAGTGAGGATATCAGTAAACATAACTCTTTGGAGTCGTGTAGTTCCAATCTTCATGATTAAATCAAGAGGCTAAGCTCTTCCATTTGAGGTTGAGGATTTCTTTAATGAAAACACAGATCATCCTCTGCATAAAGTACAAAAGTTTAAACCACTGTTATATAGGTAGATTTGTATCATTAGAAGCAGAATATTTAGTGCAGCAGCCTCCAACGTTTTGGGCAGCAGGGATCGGAGAGAGGTTTTTCTGTGGACCAGAGGGTGCATTGTTTCACATGCTGCCTGCATCCCACGGATCGGGCTTCACTTGTTTGCACGGCCCGGTTTCTGGCATGCTGCAGCCCGGTGTCAGTCCATATCCCCAGGAATTCCTGGATCATAACTACCCCACTAAATTCACCAAAATGTTCCCTCCTAATCAGCCAGACATTCCACACAGCCTCTTTCATCAGCTATATTCTAAAGGAACTCTAGTATAACCTTTATACTCCTATCCTCTTGTGTTGTCCTTCCATTAAATGCCTCCCATTCTAATTTGAGAGTCCATTGTGGATGCCTATAATAGCAATAGCACTTAGACTTAGCTACCGCTTCACAGTGCTTTACAGCCATCTCTAAGCAGTTTACAGAGTCACTATATTGCCCCCAACAACCTGGGTCCTCATTTTACCTACCTTGGAAGGATGGAAGGCTGAATCAACCTTGAGCCGGTAAGAATCAAACTGCTGGCAGTCAGCAGAAGTAGCAGTTGAAGAGGTCATCTCATAGTGTCACCCCATGGTTCATGTTTTTAATTTAAACACAATCACCATTGCATGAAGTACTGCAGTAGAGATGTTTATGGTATACATTCTCTACCAGATGAATTTCTGTAGAAGTGGAAAGGGAAGCTATTCCAACTGCTTCCATTTTTTCTCCTCCAAACTGATTGAAGTGCATATCCTCATTCTTCACAGTGACCATGCCTACTCTGGTTTACTTCCATAGTAGGTCTGTCTCAACATCATTACCAGCATCTCCCAGTTATTCCCAAACTCTTATCGAGCCAAATTTTATTCTAATTTTGTTATCCAGATCTCCACATTCAAGCTATCTGCCAGGAAAATCTAATGGATAAAATAGAACAAATGTTGATTTTGATCAGGAGGCCATCCACACAGAATACTTACATGGAAACAGTTCTTATTTGCTGTGCTTCCTCATGTGGGATTCATATGTTTTTTCATTCTGCATCTCCATAAGCATTATGAAAACTTTATTTCAACATTATCAGGACTAACGTTATAAGAATAGTGCTATTTTTATGCACCAGTTAATAAGTTTTTTTGGGGGGGTTGCATCCTACAGTTAAGCATTTGGACAGCCAGTGCTTTTATGGACCTCATTTCTAGTACTTTCAGTGCCAATTAAAAAGCCCCTCAATTTTGAGTCACATTTATTTATTTCAAAGACTGTATGCTTGGGAATCATAACTTCCAACAAGAAACAAAGAGAGAGAACTTGCAACATTCAGATTTGGTTTTCCCTATTTGACATTTCAGGGGATAAGATTACTCCTCCTCTTAACCCATCCTTCTCACCCATGATAATTTCTTTTGAATGAGGAGTTTATACTTCAGATACTCTTTTCCTAAGTCATTTATTATTTTGGAATAGGTCTTGCATAACCCAAATGTCTTTTGAATATAGGGACAGATTTATATTGTATGAAAAGCTTCACAAAGACTGGTTTTCTTCCAAAGATTTTCTAAGTGGGTAATTAATGCAATTGTCTTATGTTGCCAGCTAGCATGTGCATTCTGATTTTGAAATATGCAAGGGCATGCTATTAAGAGATATATATCCATTTGGGTTGCAGTTCTTAAGCACATTACCTTAAGGAAATCTTTATAGCAGCAACCTGGGTCAAAGTAAGATGTTTATTAAATGTTATCAATTGGACATACAATCTAAAACCAATGGTCTCTTGCTTTCTTGATTTTATCATAACCTGAATCCACTTTCAAAGTAATAACCTTGTTATTCACTCGTATAAATGATTCACAAGGTTTATTATGAAGAAGAGTTGGTTATATATCTCTAATTCCTACCTTGGAATGGTCACTTGTGAACTGCCTCCCTTAATCCCTCCCCCCAATTCATGTGATTTCTTATTTGTGGAATCACCTTGGTGATTGTGCTGCCCCACTCCAACACACGTATGGCAAGAGTTTTACAGATGTTTATTTAAACCCCGCAAACAGGTCCTTGGAAAGCATCCCTGTTGTGGAGGTCTGAATTTCAAGCTTTGTACAACAGGAGTTACTGGGTAACCTAGTCCAAGGGGCACACACAAAGTCCAGGAAAGCAGTCCAGGAGTCAGAGAGACCAAGATACACAGCACAAGCACACAAGGCACAGAACTGGGCACATTGCTCCAGCAACACTGAAGTCCTCAGGGCGGGGTTGAGTAGGCAATGCCAGTGCAGCCCTTCATGAAGGGGTGAGGTTGTCTCCTCATGAATAGTCTAGTTGACCGGTGTTGTGCCTGTCTCCTCTCTGCTGTAAGTGTCCTTGGATCAGGAGGAGGTGTGGAGCTTCCTGGCCAACTTGCTGCAGCTGTGGCTCACCTCTCTCAGCCTCTGCCTGTTGCTCGTCTGATCGACCCAGCTGAGGCTGCTTTAGCAGGGTAGCATTCTCTGAACCTCGATCCTGACCAATACTCGGCTCTACAATTTCCTCTGCGGACTGAAACTCGCCCTTTTCCTCTGAACTCAATCTGGAGAGAGGTCCGGGGGCAGATCCATGACAGTGGTCAAAGGAACCATCACCAAAGATGGTCAAAGACATGAGGAGTATATCTTTATGTATATTACATGGCAGCAGAAGTCCTGCCAAAACAGTCCTTAAACTCTAGAATTTTCCAAAGAAGATATTGCACAGGTGCAAATACTGTATATCTGTATATTCACAGATGATCTTTCAAAAAACTATAAGCAATTCTCAGATGACAGATTCAGACAAATTGTTTAATATTTAGTGATGATAAAAATTAGCAGATTTTAGTATTTACACTTAGCTCATTACATTACTATATCCAGTCTGTTATCCCAAAGGAGCACTTACATGTGGTTCTCCTCCCTACTTACTCTTAAATAAATTAAAACAATATAGTGATTTGTTTAGTTTAAAAGATGTTAACATTATTCAGTGAGTTACAAGTGTAAGGATTTAAGTATAAGATCCATGATCCTATTCTGAAACAACTGAAAAGTTTTTCATTGTGAGGTAACATTAAAATAATGTTAAAATTAAATATTCATATTATGATTTTCTAAATTCACTCTTAAGTCCTCAGATGCAAATATCTTGGTTGGGTCAGCAGAAATTGGAAGATTTAAGTCGAAAGGACAGGACGGGAATGAACTACATGAAAGGAAGAAGTGGTGTGAGACATACAGTGTAAGTATTCAGTAGGAGCTAGGAATACATTTAAGTGTCTAATTATTTTAACAATTAGTGGATAAAAGTTTCTCTAATTTGTACTGTATGAAACAACATATATTTTGGATTGTCTATAATACCTTGATGCTGGAGCACTCTAGCCAAAATTATGAAATAATTTATAATCTATTTATAAATATAAAGTTTTAAATATAAAAATACAAAGTATTTGTAATATAAAGTATTTATTTAAAACAAAGTTTTAAAATATCAAAGCAAGTCTCTAAATTGCACTGAAAATAGAACTTCTAAGTTAGGATGTGCATATAATGGGAACTGTGTTCTGAGTTCAGAAGAAGACAAACACACCCCAACCAAATTTTAAAAAAATCCCCTAAGTGTTTTGAATGTGATATAAGCGGAATGAAGAATAAGCCTTTACGGCTCCAAGAATCTGAACAATTCTAACTCTCATTAGAAATTTGTAGCTCAGAACTTCATGAAGCTAAATAACTAATTTCCCTAGGAATTTAGATATTATATTTAAAGGGCAAGTGGGGGAGTCTGTTTTTGATCTTTCATACAAGTAAAACTTTTGGGGTCCATTATTTCCTCCACAGTAAGAGGCCATTCTGGGAGAAAATAGAGTATCTTGTCCACTTGGGTAGAGAAAAGAACTTCTCCAGCACTGGGCACTTTGTTAATTCATTCTTCACGGGGCCAGCTGATGTCACTACTCTTACCTCAAGAGGGGCAAGCATAATACTAAAATCTTTCCTTCGACTAGCAAATACTAGTCAAGGGGAATATCGTTTTGATAATATGCTTACCTAGCTTTTAGCTGGGCAATGCAGGAGGAGCAGGAAACTTTAAGCAGAAAAAGAAAGGCTCTGTTTAACGTAATTGTGTCTGTATATAGCAACTTTAGTGCCACCATAATATACCTCTGAAACTGCTTGAATGAGTGAATTATTAATTAATTTTAGCTACCGTAAGCAATTATACCTTATTTGATAAGAGGGAGTTGTAGTTTTTTTAGGGTTAAAAATGGGGCTGATTTTAAAAACGAGGATGAAAGAGATGAGGGAATCCTTATCTCTGCCTTGGTAATTAAATTATTATCAAACTGAAATGAATGTAAATGAACAAACAAAATGGGATTGAGGCTACTGAGGCTGCCTTAGAGTCAGATAGACCCTCCAGCAGGTAGTCAAGTTCTTTTAGATGGTCACTACTACACTAGTCTAGCATAAAGGCCAGAGGTTCCTCTCAGCAACTTCCTCTCCATAGCTGTTTCTCCAATCAGTCCTTTTCTAACATCTTTTGCAAAGAATGGCTTCTTCTCTCTGCTACTGTGTTCTTTAAATGCCTATTGCTTTGTGCCAAAACTCTCCTCAGATCCCTAGTGTAGCAGTTCCTTCTACACTAACTGTGATAGGATAAATTTAAAAATATTATCCCATTCACAAGACATAAGACAGTTTCTAATCCCATCACCCAAAATGGAATGGAACATTCAAAACACTTATGTCTAGAACAACAATATTCTAGATTGTGTATATAATAAAACAACTGAAATATATTTGTGTTTTTTAAAACAAAACAAAAACCATAGTTTTATGGATCCATTTTCAGAAATACATTAAAAATGCAAAATAAAAATATTTAATTTATCATATACAAAAACAATAATTTTACACAATGAGAAAGTATATATAAAGAACAAACAAAAAACCTGTAACTATAAGTTCATCTCAAATTCATCTGATATTGTAAGTCTTTAAAGTAAGCTTTCAGTGTGGACTAAATTTGTTCAGAATTTCTTCCAAAAAGGAGAAGTAATAGAACATTTTTTTCATTAACCAGATATATGCTTTTCTGGGGAAAAATGCTAAAACACACATCTCTAAAATCCATTCCTTTATATCGGGAATTACAGTATTTTCCCATTTCCTAAGGATTATTTTTTTTGCTATTGTTAGAGCATGAAAAATTCATCTTTGTTCTGAACATGTTACATTTCAAATAGTTGGTATGTAATTCTATACAATACACATGTCTTTAAAAACTAATTTTCTCATTAATTCTGTCAACATACTGTGTAACATTACTCAAAAAGGGTGTAAAGAACAACATGACCACAAAAAATTGAATTACAATGACCTCAAATTTCTTTCAGTGCTAACACAAATCATTATTAGTCCATCCTTTAAGAATAATTCTAGATGTTTCCACTAGATACAAAAAACAATGTTTTGATGGATTAATTTCAGTTTTAAATCACAGACATAAAATTAGCACTGTTCAAAACTTAAATCCATTGGTTGAAAAAAAAAACAGTTTTCAATTCTTTATTCCAAAATTCTTGTATATTGATTATAGATATTTTAAAATTCCTTTTTGTTTTTAACAGAAAAAAGTAGGTTTGGGTTCTGATACTGAATTCTTCAGTAACAACAACGTGACAGTTATTTTAGAAGCTGCTAAAGTATTAGGTCCATAGTGAGCTATCCAAACCTGTTTTAGTTGGATTTATCTCAATTTTTTGTATTAGCGGTAAAGAAAATTCTGTTTGCAGTTGCTGAAAATATTTAAAGTAATCATTAAACATGTGTTATAATCAAGCACAAGCCATTCAAAACCAGTTCTTCTTTGTGCAGAACAATACATATTAAGAATATTTTGTAGAGTCCTACTTTAAACGAAAAAACACCCCAAATACATACAGGAATTTTTGAGAACAAGAATTTATTTTGTGCTCATGGCTGCATATAATGCACCCCATTTAACAATTGGATTGGGCTGAGAATGTGACTGGCACAAATCATCCTCTTTCATATATAATGGACGACTAGAACCTACAGTTTCCCAGTTTACAATCCAGAACCTTGACCACTAAACTAAAAGTAGCTTATGGGGACAGTGACAGTAACAAGCTTTCTAATATTGTCCTTCAGTCAATATCTACTCATATATTTAAAAGTATTCAAGAGTATTATGTTCAGTAGTTTCTCAGCAGAATAAACATGGCTGATGGATGAGCTGTCTATTTTCCTTCTACACATCTTCCCATGCTAGATCTTTTTCAGGGAGTCAAAGACCCTCTATAGCAGATTTGAAGACCAGCATAAAAGGAAGGAGAGAAAGGAATTTCCCTTTGCATAAGTAAATGAACACAGTCTGGTATGTCAGATTTTGTTATTCATTATTGATATTTTTGTATTTCTCCTGTCTCCCAACAAGGCGGGGTCTCATGGAGGATGATGCTGAGCCCATCTTTGAAGATGTAATGATGTCTTCCCGAGGTCAGCTTGAGGATATGAATGAAGAATTCGAAGATACCATGGTTATTGATTTGGTCAGTAATTTTATCATTACAAAAAAATTTTTGTTAAAAATGTGGCTACCACTAAAATTAAACAACTTGAAGTCATATAAAGTCATATAAACAGCACTGCCTAAGTATCCTGCTATAATGGAAAGTGGGTGAGAAATAATTATTGAAACAATTATTTTTCTTATGGGCCTGTTAACCAATATATAGATAGGTGTTTTTCATGTTGTTACTTCAGCCTTGAAATCGCTAAAGCTTAATAATATTAAATCATGGGTTTGAAGAGTCACAACTTCTTTCATCTTTTTTAGTTTAAAATGATCTGTATAAAGGATTGGTACAAATATAAATGTATATGTCTAAACTCAGCTGACAAAAGACTTTCTTTACAGCCTCCTTCAAGGAACCGACGGGAAAGAGCTGAATTGAGGCCAGATTTTTTTGATTCTGCAGCTATCATTGAAGATGATTCAGTAAGCTTTTGAACAATATTATTTGTGATTTAACGAATAATTTTCTACAGCCTAACTTTATTTTCCATTGTATTTTCCAGGGATTTGGAATGCCAATGTTCTAAAATCTGGTGAAGACATTATACAAATTTGGAACTCTGTTCTTTAGAGCTCAAGGCCTATATACTGTGATAGCTAATATTAAAACCACATTTTGATGTGATTTGGTTTGATTTTTAACCAAATGATTACGGTCATTTCCTTTTTGTAATGACAGAGAAGAGGAGCTTCTGGATGAAACAAATATTGGCCAATCAGTCAACTCAGAAAGACTGACCTACAAATCATTTATTTTCTCTGTCCTTGACAGTCCTAATACAGGTTTTTTTCTTGGATAGGGAGAAGCTTTTAAATTAAGACTATACAGTTCTACATATGTTTTCAGAAAACGTTGAATGAAAACAAAACTTTTTAACTTTATTTTTCTGCTGTACAACTTCAAAATGTTTTAACATTTGCCTTTTTATGTTTTAGAAGCTAGCCATTTTTATTAAATTTATGCCTGTCAGCCATTGACCAGCAGCGATGCTAATCAGCAAGCCCTCCTGGTTGGAGAAATGTTGTTAAACACACTGAATATGACTAGCAGTATGGTACACTTCTAGGTCTTCTCTGACCATTGAGAGCGGAACAGTCTTACAAAAGATGTTAGAAGTCAGATTTGTTCATCTCTGCCAAAAAGTCAGATTCTGAAAAGAAAAAAAAAACAGATTTTATACTTCTGAGAAGATTTATTTTTATTTATAATGGGGCATAAGAATAAGAGATGTCCATGAAGCCACTTTTCCAACAGATACTGTGTAACATTCATTTTATATAGCACTAGGGGAACACACAAACAGCACATTTTCTATTGGTACTTGTTCTGTGCGTTTTTAGCAACTTATACCAGCAAATAAAATATTCTCAGTAAAATAAACCAGTGGTTCTACAGTAATCTATTTGCTGTTTCTACTACCTATTTCACTCCCCATCAGACCTGAGGTACAAAAGCAGCAACTTTCTTATGAAGCATAAACCACAAAGGGAAAAAGGGGGGTGCGGGTGGGACAAGAGCGGGACAAGACACTTACATTTTCAAAGCAATTTTAACTGTACCATAGAGAAGTGTTTATCTTTCCATGCCGTAAATATCCTTTTGTGCTATTTTTGTAAATTAATTTTGCCAATTAGATTTATTGTATGTGCTGCATAGAAATTGTATTTAGATGGTGACGTTTTAAGCTTACAATGGAATACAGCTACAGTCTCAGTGTTAACTGTGCATTATTAAGAGTAATTACTATATGATCTTTAAGCAGTTCAATCCAAAAAGTAATAAGCTGAATCATTGTTCTAAGAAATTTTCCATGGTGTTCAGTGATCTGGTCTTTTATTCTGCTTAAATATTACAATTCTTCCTGGTAGCTGCTAATGTAGTTAAAGGATTTTTTCTTCACTTGTTGTGAGCGTAGCTCCAGCTAATAAGAACATCTGTTAAAATGAGGCCAAACTAATAATCTCTTTTTTCCTCTTTTTGGGGAATTTGAATGTAAGAAACTCAGAAGCCGACTAACTCATATTTGATACATCCACTGTAGAAGTGCTTTTATATAACAAGTGCAAAACGACTGTAGTCTTCTCTCTTTTTAAAAGGTCCTTTAATGAATTTAAATTATATTTAATGCATATCTGTTGAAACTTAAAATTTTAAGATCAAATAATGCTACTTTAATTTAGCAGTTGAGACTTTTACCTCTAATATTTGTACTTGTCTCAAAATTATGATTACCAAAAACATTTGACCCACTAATTCAGCCATTCCTTTAACGTAGCTGTTTAGAAATTTTAAAGTTGCTAAAGTCACTGGGCTGGTGCTTCAGGACAAAGTGCAAGTTCTCTTGAAAAAGTGGTAAAAATTATTGCAAGTAGCCCTTCAATTTGATGAGTAGAATCATACTGTCCTTGGTTTGAACCCAACATAGGCAAGTCTTGCGCCCCATCACCCTTCAGATGAAAAACTGAAATGTCATTGATCATTACAGAATTCTGTGAAACAAAAGCTGTTTGCAAGCAAGTTACCTCCAATGGGTTTTCAGTTTAGTTTTCAGTCAGTAGGGTTTTTTTAAATGTGTCTCCTTGATTGGTTTTGCTAGTAATTCTGTAAATTGTACATTTACAACATGAGGTTTTTTTTCCTTTTGTACAATTTAAAACTGATGCTTCACTTTTCCTTTAATAAACTCCTCAAAATCATATGTCCAGTAGAGTCCTTTCCACAAAAGCATTTCAAACTAGTGCTTTCTCTTCCGTTTGCCTTCCATTAAAAAAAATCTTATAGTGAAAGCTGGATTCATTGCACTTGTCATGATTACTTAACTTACTGCATGCCCATTTTTAGGAAAATATAATATTTTCTTTCTCAGTGAAAACAAAAAATGTTTATGATCCCTCTGTATCACAGATGTGGAATTTGGGCATAGTATTGCTCTGGAACATTCTGTAGTTCAGTTTTCACAGGAAGTCTTCCCTTATTAAAAGCCAGATCACATAGTAACATTGTAAGAAACCTCTTTTAGGTAATAAGTAGACCATTGTTCTTCCAGAGTTTTCCATATTTATTCCATCTTTTAAGTATTTGGTTCATTCCCTTCATTAGTTTTTGATTGAATTATTGACTACATTTTTATCTTTTGGTCTTTAACTTTTGACCTCCCTCAGAGTTAGGTTATAATAATTATTTTCCTCTAAAGGTACTGTGGCTTGTTTATGGACTTTATGGTGCCCCAAACTGGATACAATGTTCTTGGAAGATTCTGATGCAGCATATAGAAGAATGATTTTCATGCTCTTCATTATATTTTTGTTGATAGTGCCTGGGGTTGCATTTCCTTTTTTGAGGGAGTGGGAGAAGAATAGCAGGAGTGGCATCACAACGTTGGATCACGTTCAGCTGATTTTCCACTATCTGTAGATATTCTTCATGCATACTGCTGCCAAGTATAATTCCTCCCATCCCATATTTATACCTTGATTCAGCCAGCATTGTATCTATTCAATCCATTTTTTGTACAGCAAATGGCCTCTCTGCCATTAAAAGAAAAGTACCAGTCTCATCAGTCAATTGATTTGATTTTAGAATTGTCATCTTTTTTAAAAATGGATTTTTTCTATAAATGATTGTGTGTATAATTGAACAAAAGTTGCTGCTCAGTGGAACCTTTCTGTAGTGCTAATGCCACATCTTTCAAATCCTCAGGTAATGTTTCATTTTTTTATCTTCGAAAGTGGTAATTTTAACACCTATATATTTATATGATGTAATAGTGAATTATGTATCTTTAGAAATGGCTCACTCTATATCATGGCATGAAGACAAAGTTATCTTACAGCCACGTCCTTACTTTTGTATTCTAGTTTGTACTAACATAGCCTAGTTTCCGGTTTTCATGTTAGCCAGGACAGGACTTTTTATCTTAATAGGCATTATTGTGGACTCCTGGTTACCATGTTTCTCAATAGATTGTTGTTACTGTTACTATTGTTACATTGTCTTATCAGCATAGTTCCCAGTATCACCCATGTTCATGCCTGTTCCAGTAGAGCAGTAGTTCTCTACTTTCCTAATGCCGCAACCCCCGCCACGACCCACCCAGCCACCGCCATTTGGGTTCTTTTACCATCTGCGCATGTGCAGAGGGTAAAAGAACCCAAATGGCGGCGTCCGGGCGAAGTCTCCCGACCCCTGTGAAAGGGTCATTTGACCCCCCAAAGGGGTTGTGACCCCCAGGTTGAGAACCGCTGCACTAAAGCAACAGTTATGATGACTGCATTCATTGGGGGTATCCCCTATCCTGATACCTGCCATTTTGTGAACTAAAACCAACTAGATGTTCAAACTAAGTGTAGAGTTTAGGAATGCTGCCTTATTGTTCATGATATCTTAATTGAACTTCTCCTTTTCCTTACTCTTATTTACTCTCCCATATTTCTGATGCAGAGAAATAATGCTGAAAATAATAAATTGCTTACCTGTAACCTGGCTATCTGTACATCCATATGAATCACCAACTTTCCAGCTCTTGGTTTTGGTTTCCTAGGACCACAGTGATAGTCCAAGAATTGAGACATCAGTGTGATCTATCTTTTCAGGAAATTCTGTAGCATTAGTTTGCATACACACATTTAGTACAGTATCAATTCACAGAGAGCTGTTCAGTAACTAGTTACAAATAAGCAATTTCTTGTTCTGTTCATTGGTTACCCTTTTGAAAAATAAGATTTCCCATTGCTCACATGTTCAAATAAGTAGCATTTCAAGGACTATGAAAGTGAAATCAAGTGGAATTATGATCTGAAATGTGTCCAAACTACACATTTCATGAGCTGGTAGAAAACAATGATTGTTTTCACTAGAGGAGCAAACCTCTGGCTTTTATGGTGTAAGATTCATGTGTTTTTACAAAAGGGTTCCAGTATTCTGTAATTATTCTTTAGTTCTGCCCAGTGTCCTAAAGATCTGACATTCCACTGCCCTAGTTCAGGAGTTTTGCCAAAATTGCAAATTCTATAACTTTACAGAAAAATTGCTTGAATGGAAAGTATATCATGCTGGTTGGAAATTCTATTTTTGTCCATATCGGGAGGATACCAGGTTAGAAAAATTATTGTTCAATAAATATTCATTGCCAGTGCCAACTGTTAATTTAGAATCTTAAGAAACTACAACAGTTTAATTATATTTTTGTCTGTAAGAGAAATAAGAAACTTAATTAGATTCTCTCTTTCATATGAACATGTTCAAATTGGACTATAAAAATATAACTTACAAGGCTCAGCAAGAATTTAGAGTTTAAAGGCTGAAAATGATGCTCTCAGCAATGATGAAAGGTAGATAATAGGTAAATAACAGAAAGAATATATTTTGTTTTATCTGTTTTTAATGGTATGTGTCAGATGGTTCTGCACTAACTGCACAAAAGATTTAAAATCATATGGATAGTGCGCTTTAATTGTATTCAATTTTTGGTATGTTAATATATATAATGGCAAAAAGTAATGACAATTTCAAATTCTGCAAAAGTACAAATCAGTGAGAATAAGTAGAATTTGCTGGGTGGGGATTCTTGGTTTTAGTCCAATGTCTCTGGAAGTTATCAGTATAGGGAAGAGTGAATAAACAAAGCATAACAGATTTATTTTGAGAAGGTGGTGTAATACATTTTCTATTACTAATACCTTAAGTCTGATTCAGGGCAGAAAAGTAGAATATGAATTGAATAAAGAAGTATACAATTTGGACAATTGCATGAGCAAAAAATTCAGACTTTCATGACAGTTCTGCTGTCTGCCAATTATGCAAATCTCTTCCAGCTGATTAAAACTGGAGCAATTTGTATTAGATTTCAGAAAGGCCTTGTGAGTTCTTACATCACTTTTGTAGCAGTTCTGTCCTATACACTAATAAGATTTAATCTGTGTTCACAGCATATACTGAACCGTAACTTAACCTGGCATATTTTAGCCTGGCCTATTATGTGAGCCTTGAAATCTGGTGCAGCAATGGCTAGGTGTATCATGAGAATGTAATCTTTGATATTTTGATGAGTGAATCTCAGTTGATTCAGTAAGTCTTAGTCAAGTACAAAGTTGCTATTTTTTGTCCTGGAATTATAATTTTGATCTAGTTGGAATGACTACCTGCATCAGCCTGAATTGTTCTGTTCTTTTAATATTGTTTTGGCATCAGAGCTGTTGATTTTTTCTAAGATTAGTTTAATGCATCTTGAATATCGCTATACTGGCAGATGGTTTATTTAATTATCCTGTTTTCAACAAAACATCTGTGGCAATACTAGTATTTTTTTCATATTCTGGAATACATTTTTCATCTGCATAAAATGCAGACATTTTAACAGACTTGTTGGCTTTGGGATATTGTGTTCTCAATTATTTGTGAGAATTCCTCACAAATGATTGTGTTTTAATTGGTCCCTAAATTCCTTCTCTGATCTACAATAGCAATGAAGACATTGATAAGCTGGGCCTTAAAAATGCCAGTTACATACATACATACTGATGTACTACGTTACATCACGTAGAAGCAAAATTGTTGCACATTCACACCATATGTGGAAGTGGTCAGTAGCATTAAAATATTAATGCTATATTAAAATATTCACACACACCTTGGATTAATTCAGAGATTGTTTTTTTACACTATGTGTAAAAAACCCTCTGAAACCCTTTAGCTCTTCTCTAAAATGTTTCTAATGGACTTTTACTGTAGTTCTTCTAACGGTTAAAGAAAAATGTTGGAAGTGATTACTGTAATAGTGGGCTTTATCTTTTGTGTGTGCAAAGCACTTTGCTCGGTATTATTCTTTTTTTGAACAGATTTTGTTGCCGTAAGAGGCAACTCTTAACTGCCTCTGTTCTATCCATTCTTGAACATAATTTTAACATCTGAGATGGTGGCTTCCAGGGATGACACACAATTTGTAAAATTGTGCCATTGGAATCTGATGAGATAGTCACTTGTGTACCAGCCTTGTTATGCAGCAGCTTCCCTGTCTGAACTGCTTGACTCTGGCAGGCTTGTTAGTGGTGTCCTTCAGGCTTATGGGGAACTTCACCCTGCCTTTGCTTTGCCTGGAGTTGAGGGTAGTTAGGGAGTTCATGGCAACCATAGACCTGTCCCAGGTTATTGACAGCCTGACTCACAAAAAGGTTAGCCCTGGTTTTTGTCTCCATACAGTGGTGACGCAATTTGGACTTGGGAGATGTTGTCATTAGTCTCTGTCACAGACAGCTCAAAATCTGTTAGCTTTGGTGTTTTCTGGTATGTTTTTGGACTAGCTGAGGAGGTTGGGAGCAAGAGGGACAGGACTTACAGTGTTTCTAGTGTTTAGTGTTTCTCTTCCTCCATGTTCGGTTTCCTTTGTTGTTGAGAAAGCAAGTAGAGATTCAGCTTTAGGCTTTTGTTTTGCAGGCTGCCGCAAGCTTCAGCTTTTTCCTTGCTCTCATTTAACAACATGTATAATCACTGAGTGAGGTCATCTGTCGGCATTTTTTCAAAGTTTTTTCAAAACATTTTGCTTTTTGAAAAACGTTCGGTGAATATGATAGACCCCTTCAAACTGAACACACATATAATTTTAGAATGACTGTATTGCATAGGAATCTTGAGAAATGTGAAATTAACTATAATGTAATCACGTTTGCGACTCACTACATTCAGCAGGGCTAAGTGTTTTACTACTAATTTTCATTTGTACTCTGTGTCAGATGCATCTCACTGCAGTGTCCAACAATAGCCAGCACTGATTGATTCCAGTTGTCCTGATACCATTTTTCTATTGTGGCAATGTCCTGGTGAAACCTTTCACCATGTTCGTCACTGACCGCACCTAGATTTGTGGGAAAGAAGTCCAAGTGTGAATGCAGAAAATTAATCTTCAGTGACATGTTGCACTTCATGGTCTTGTATGCTTTAAAAAGTTTGTCAACCAGCTGAATGTATTTTGGTGCTCAGCAGTTGCCAAGAATACTCTCTATTTTTGTGATTAGCAGCCCAAAACCTGTAAGATACACCCTGAAGTGTTCAGGGAACAAAATCTTAGTTGTCCAATGTTATTAGTTATACAGTTGTGCTCATAAGTTTATATACCCTGGCAGAATTTATGATTTCCTGGCCATTTTTCAGAGAATATGAATGATAACACAAAAACCTTTTTGTCACTCATAGCTAGTGTTTGGCTGAAGCCATTATCAATCAACTGTGTTTACTCTGTTGCAATCATAATGACAACAGAAACTACCCAAATGACCCTGATCAAAAGTTTACATACCCCAGTTCTTAACACGGTGTGTTGCCCCCTTTAACATCAATGACAGCTTGAAGTCCTTTGTGGTATGTGTGGATGAAGCTCTTTGTCTTTTCAGATGGTAAAGCTGTCCATTCTTCCTGGCAAAAAGCCTCCCTGTAAAGTCTTGGGCTGTCTTGCATGAACTGCATATTTAAGATCTCCCCAGAGTGGCTCAATGATGTTGAGGTCAGGAGATTGAGATGGCCACTCCAGAACCTAAGAACTAAGAGCGGAGGTGGTGCAGTGGTTAAAATGCAGCACTGCAGTTCAGCAGTTCAAATCTCACCGGCTCAAAGTTGACTCAGCCTTCCATCCTTCCGAGGTGGGTAAAATGAGAACCCAGATTGTTGGGGGCAATATGCTGAACTCTGTAAAACCGCTTAGAGAGGGCTGTAAAGCACTATGAAGCGGTATATAAGTCTAAGTGCTATTGCTATTGCTAACCTTCACTTTATTCTGCTGTAGCCATTGACAGGTTGACCTGGCCTTGTGTTTAGGATCATTATCATGTTGGAATGTCCAAGTACGTCCCATGCGCAGCTTCCAGGCTGATGAATGCAAATTGTCCTCCAGTATCTTTTGATAACATACTGCATTCATCATGCCATCAATTCTGACCAAATGTCCTGTGCCTTTGTAGCTCACACATCCCCAAAACATCAGCGATCCACCTCTGTGTTTCACAGTAGGAATGGTGCACTTTTCATCATAGGCCTTGTTGACTCCTCTCCAAATGTAGCGTTTATGGTTGTGGCTGAAAAGCTCAATTTTGGTCTCATCACTCCAAATGACTTTGTGCCAGGTTTGAGGCTTGTCTCTGTGCTGTTTGGCATATTGTAAGCGGGATACTTTGTGGCATTTGTGTAGTAATGGCTTTCTTTTGGCAACACGACCATGCAGCCCATCTTTCTTCAAGTGCCTCCTTATTGTGCATCTTGCAACAGCCATACCACATGTTTTCAGAGTGTCCTGTATTTCACCTGAAGGTATTTGTGGGTTTTTCTTTGCATCCCGAACCATTTTCCTGGCAGTTGTGGCTGAAAGTTTAGTTGGTCTACCTGACCGTGGTTTGGTTTCAACAGAACCCCTCATTTTCCACTTCTTGATTAGAGTTTGAACACTGCTGATTGGCATTATCAATTCCTTGGATATCTTTTTATATCCCTTTCCTGTTTTATACAGTTCAACTACCTTTTCCCGCAGATCCTTTGACAATTCTTTTGCTTTCCCCATGACTCAGAATCCAGACACGTCAGTGCAGCACTGGATGAAGGATGCAAGGGTCTGTCAGGCGGCCAGAAACTCATTGGCCTCTGATTACATGCAAACAGATCACAGGTGAGGATGGTTACCTTTAATAGCTATTTACACCCCTTGGTGTCAACCTGTGTGCATGTTATCAGGCCAAAAGCACCAGGGTATGTAAACTTTTGATCAGGGTCATTTGGGTAGTTTCTGTTGTCATTATGATTGAAAAAGAGTAAACACGGTTGATTGATAATAAATGGCTTCAGCCAAACACTAACCACGAGGGACAGAAAGGTTTTCGTGTTATCATTCATATTCTCTGAAAAAGGGCCAGGAAATCATAAATTCTGCCAGGGTATGTAAACTTATGAGCACAACTGTAAATCTCTGTCCTGTGTCATCCTCTGTCCAGAGGGCCCATCCAAGTAATGAGATTGTAGTGTTTTTCTAATGCATGGAGAGTATCCAGGTATGGATGGGGAAGAACCAGCTGTGCCTTTCCCCTGAAAAGAATGAGTGACTGAGTTTTAGGTACTCCTATTATCTAGTGATTTGCCATCTTTCATGCTAGTTGATGTTATATTCCCCTCAGTATGTATTGGGTACACAATCGGGAGGCTGTCCTGGAGGACATGTCTCCTATTCAAGGAACAGGTTGCAGCTGTGATCATGAGAGACTTCACAAATATAATTTTATCAGCTGTGTCCATTCCTAGGTCAGTAAGCACTGCTCACCATCACACATGCCTTACTTATCTCCCAATTGTACAGCTGCAACACACTGTTCATGGGACTGCCCTTAAAGTGCTCCAAAATGCAGTGGCACCATAGTACACTCACATAACACTGCTGTTACATGATCCACACTGGCTCCCATTAAGCCTCGGAGTGCAATTCAGTGTGTCGATTTTCACCTTTAAAGTCCTATAAATGCAGGCCAGGCTTGTGGACTGCCTGTCCTCATTGGTTTCTACCCATCCTTCCAGATATAGCAGAGTGGGCATCTTACAGGTCTGTGATGAAGCAGTGTCACAAGGTGGGGCCTACTGTCCTCAATAACTTTCTTGAGAGCAAGAAGAAAGCAGATTGGCAGTACATTTAGGCGGCTTAAACTGGTAAGAATCCAATCTGAGGCTGTAGAAAATTACGAGCTATTTCTATTTACTAGCTAACAGCACAGTAAAATTGTATATTGTCTGTTCTCTCAGCTGAGAACTATCTTGACCTGTGATGTATCAGATTTTTCAGGCATAAGCGTATTCTAGAGAAGCAAAGAATCTTCATCAGACTTCTAAACTGAAATCTGAATTACAGACATATTTGGAGATTTATGTCGAGTCGCACCATATACTTTAAAAGCCTGTGATGAATGCAAGACCGGTGTTTTTTTTCTAATTCATATCCTGCTTTTCACAATTATTTTTTTCAATCAGCCTTAGAATAATTCCTGATATTTTGCTTAAAGTATTATGTTTTATTTCACAACATACTTCTGTGTTAGTGAATTTGTGAATGCGTGTTCAACCTTAATCATGTCAACTTAAATATAAGCCCTTTTAATGGACTAAAATCTTATAGCACCTCATTCTCAATAGATTTTTGCCCATAGAAATATCCTAAAATATCACAGAATTTGAATCAATAAATATGGCAGGAGTGCACTGATTTCCTTCCATCGGTTTTAGGTTAACTTGAAGCAGATTCAGAGAGGCATGTTCGCATGCTTTTTCCAAGGATTGGATTGTCGTTTGCTTGCCAGCACTTCCAAATCACGGCAAATGCGAAGTCGGGTTGTTGAAGGTTGAATTATGTCATCTACAAATCCTGTTAACACATTTCAGAATAGTTTATTTCAGTTGCAGTTTTAAGTATATATGTCTACAGGTTTTTGATCTTAATCTACAGGGATCAATCCTTCGTAATTATGGATTAATAAATATAAAGAATATCTTTATAACGGGGGGGAGAAAAAAGAGGTTATTCATCGATCATTTGGTACTGCGTGTCATAAGAATAGATAAGAAAATGGTTTAATGTGCCTGGAATTTTAACTTTTAATTTAAAAAATATTTAATTTTAATTAAATAACATGCAGGCATAGGACTTATCATTTCCTCCCTAAAAGTATAATTGGATAATTACTTTCTGTAACTGGAAGAGAGATCGTTTAAACTATTCAGTTTCTTTTCTCTCTATATCTGAAAGAGCAACACTGAAAAAAGTTTTTTCTTTATAAATACGTACAACTTTTTCAAACCTCTAAAAAGGACATCATGAATCCCAATTCAATTTGGGCTGTATCGTCTGTTTTACTGACAGATCCGTTTAAGCAGACTCTGGAGTCAGGAACCATTATTCCTTATAAGTGCATAATTGTTATGGTACTTATGATCTCTGAACACATTTACTAAATCAAATTTCTGAATATCCTCTAGTCATATGGGTTTTAGGAAAGTCTGTTCCTCTCCATATTCTAATTTATACATCCAAATATTGAAGCAGCATATAAACCAGAGTATTAATTAACACTGTTCTCCCTACAACAGCTTTTGGAGGTGTAAAAATCATGGGCTAAGATTATGCTTCTGGGGAGGAGGGTCTGTTGAATACATAGCCCATGACTGGTCATATTACATTTTTTTTGAAAGCCTAAGGTTCTTATTTAACAACTACCAAGGCAATATTGACTGACTATATTCAGCTGCTATTATCAGACCAGTATGGTCTGTCTCTATTCACTCTGATTGCATTACCAAACTAATTTGTTTCATATAATGTTAACTTGTTGAATTCTGGTCTGTGTCTGTAATAAAGCAAGTAAGCATTAATTAAGAGTTCCAATTAATTAGGCAGTATCAGGAGTTCATTTGGCACATTCTAGAAAAATGTCTGAATTCAGTGAACATTTGGAGGTGCCCAGTATTCTCCAGAGTTAGAACTCAAAAGCAATATCAGCATTATTTAACTTAAGTACAATGTTACTTGATAATCAGCAAAATAAATTTGAGATATGTGTCATTCTGAAGCAGAGGTTTTTGGGTCATATTTTGTTTTCTGCATATTAAGGCTGCCAAGGCAGACATAATTAGAGTTCGGCAAAAGCATAGTGGATATTATAGATACTCAACATCCTGTGACACATGGAATAACTAACATAGGTCAATCCCAGAATGAAATATTGCTGGTAGTTAAGTTCCCTGGGATTTCTGCATCCAGATGTAATACTCAAAGGATTATTATTAAGAAAGAAGAAACCATCACAAGCCTTCAATAGAGGATTGTCAAATGATAAATGTTAAGCTAAGAAAAGGTAGTTGAAAAGCAGCCATTATAAGAATCAGATCTTGTTCACTAAAGAAAAAGATGGTTAATAAATTTGAGTGCAAAATCAACTTCAAATTTTCAGTAAAATTCTTAAAGACGCATACCTCTGATTGCAGCAGGAAACGGATTTGCAAACTTTTCTACATATTCTGCTTCTGCATGTGCCCCCTTTCCTCTAAAAATGATCTGGACAGCTCCCTAAGGTAACAGACAATAATATAAAATTACTAAAATTCAGCTTCTTGAAGTCTTCAGCGGGAACAATTAATTCCCACATGCAAAGTAGCTAAGTCGTCTAAGTGGGAAAGGGAAGAGAGACAATTTGCTGTAAGACTGGAGGAAAACATATCTACCTTAGCGCCCATTACTGCTACCTCTGCTGTTAGCCAAGCATAATTTGCATCTCCTCGTAGATGCTTTGAACTCATGACATCATAGGCCCCACCATAAGCCTAGAACAAAAAATAGGGTAACAGTCACAAGCTGCCATGATTCAACCCTTATGTTTTATGGCAGGTACAAATAAATAATGAACACATATACATAAATAATATGAGACTATTTTAACTAATATCTATTCAAATATTACTTAAGTTAATCTCTCTCATTTACCCCGATTTTCTGAAATGCATTCATCTTCTCATACCTCTATTCACAAAGGAGAAATTTCACGTACAAGGTACCTGATACATTTGACATACTGTAGGTATGAAGCAAGGAAGCAGTATACAGAACAATACTCGGAACAATGGCTACACTAGTCATAAAATAAGTCAATAGTAAAATATTTAGTAGGTTTAAGATCCTGTTGCATGAAACCCTTGAATTATAACTAGGAAGCAGAAGTTTTGTATCCCAATGCACTATTTGACACAATAGAACCTTGAAATAGAAAGGCCACAAGGAACATTTTTTTTCTAATGCTCCCACATACCGTATTTTTCGGAGTATAAGACGCACCTTTTTACACCCCAAAAGAGGGTGAAAACTTGGGTGCGTCTTATACACCGAATGCAGCCCCAGCCACCCCTACCCTTTGGCCTCTGTCTTCCAGCAATTTACCTGCTTGCAGGAAAGAGGGAAGAGCCTGTAAAGCAAAGCAAGTCAGTAGGAGTTTCCCGATCGACAGCTGATTAGGTTTGCCACGTGGGAAAATGAAAGTGAAACAAACTACAAAGGCAAATAGTTGGGAGAGACAGGCAGATTTTTATTTTTTGCTGAACTGGATGGAAGGGGGTAAGTGAATAACTATAAATGTCTGTAGAATGTTCAAATTATTAGACTTATTTTTTAAAGACTGCTTTATTATTCTAGAGCCAGGGGCAATTTTAAGACTTGTGGACTTCAACTCCCAGAATTCCACAGCCAGCTTTGTTAGCTTTGCTGGCTGTGGAATTCTGGGAGTTGATGTTCACAAGTCTTAAAGTTGCCAAAGTTGGAGATCCCTGTAAATCTAGACAACTTAACAAAATAAAGAAGCTTTTTAAAATAAATGCTTGCTCTGAAGAGGCCCAATGCTATTGTATCTTCTTTTAAATAGAGAATAATGTATACTTCCAGAAATTGTAATTAATTTTAACAGCTCTGTACAAGTATAGTATGAAATGTAACAGTGTCCTGTTTAGTATTAGAGTTTAGTTACCGTGGAGTAGATCTATTTAAATAATTGGGAAGAGTTAATGTGACTACATTTAAGAAAACTTTCTGGCATAATGTACATTTGCTATTTCTTTGCTATTTCTATGGGTCAGGCACACATGCACAGAAATACACAGCAAACAGTGTATATCATCTGTGCTGTTTGCTGTTTGGCAAATTGCTTGGAGGCAGAGGCCTTTTTCCCTTGTTTTCTCCCCTAAAATTAAGGTGCATCTTATACTTCGGTGCGTCTTATACTCCGAAAAATACGGTAACAGTAAATAATATTTTTGAGATAGGTTAAGTACTTTTATTACAGTAGAATATATATACTGGTTTCTGTACATAACAGATATGAATAAGTAAATGCTGGTTTTACAGTCAAATATTTCGATAGTCTTATTTTGTCAATCTTTTATTCCTTGCAGCATATATCCCTGAGCCAGCTTTTTATTTATTCTTATTTTTACCATTGTAGCATTAGAATTTAAATGAATGTGTTCAACAACTACCAGACACTTCTCAGTTTATTCACCTCTGATCTCTCTCTTCATACCACAAAAGTTCCCAATAGCCTTTTGTAAGATCTTAATTTTTCTGTCATACTTCCAGAAATTATCTGTTCATTCACAAGTTCTTATTCCCCATACAGGCCTAGTATACTGTCTTGGAGATGGACCATGGTGTCATGTGAAAGAACTGAAGTACCTGTAGATTTCAGAATGGGCAATGAGGGGGTGACTATTCCAGATCCTACCTAAGAAGTCACTTCTAGAATGTTCTAATAAAACTCTACTGGGCACAACAATAATATACCGTATTTTTCGGAGTATAAGATGCACCTTTTTACCCCCCAAAAGAGGGTGAAAATTTGGGTGTGTCTTATACACTGAATGTAGCCCCACCCAGCCACCCCCACCCTTTCGCCTCTGCCTCCCAGCAATTTACCTCCTTGCAGCAAACAGAACAGAGCCTGTTAAGCCAAGCAACTGATTATCAGCTTCCCGACTCTCAGCTGAGTGAGGCAGCAGGCCCGCAGGCCACGTGCTAAACTGAAAGTGAAACTAGCTGCAAGGAGGCAAATTGCTGGGAGGTAGAGGCAGAATTTTATTTTCTTGTGCTAATCAGACTGCTGAAACTGGATGCAAGGAGGTAAGTCAATAACTATAAATGTCTATAGAATATTCAAATTATTAGACTTATTTTTTAAAGACTGCTTTATTACTGTTCTAGACAACTTAACAAAATGAAGAAGCTTTTTAAAATAAATGCTTGCTCTGAAGAGGCCCAGTGCTTTTGTATCTTTTTTTAAATAGCAGAGAATAATGTATTCTTCCAGAAAGCCACATCAATTTTAACAGAATCTGTACAAGTATAGTCTGAAATGTAACAGTGTCCTGTTTTAGTATTAAGATAAGGCAGCTGAGTTAAACCCTGACTTAGTCATGTTTGGAGTAAATCTATTTAAATAATTGGGAGGAGTTAGTGTGACAACATTTAAGAAAACTTTCTCGCATTAATATACTGCCATAATTCTTTGCTATTTCTATGGGTCAGGCACACATGCACAGAAATTCACAGCAAACAGTGTATATCATCTGTGCTGTTTGCTGGGAGGGCAAATTTCTGGGAGGCAGAGGCAGAATTTTTTCCCCTTGTTTTCCTCCCCCAAAACTAAGATCTTATACTCAGGTGCATTTTATACTCCGAAAAATATGGTATGCAAGTAGACAAATAACCAAAAAACAACCCGCCGTGATTATGTTAACAGATTCTCAGAAAGATACAGCAGATAGTAATAAATAAAATACAACTTTAAATCACATTTTATTGGATGCTTTTAACCTCTGTAACACACAGCCTTCTAGTGAGTTGAGCAGTCAAATATATAACCTACCTTTCTCGTGATAACAGTGATTTTTGGCACAGTTGCTTCTGCAAAAGCAAAAAGCAACTTTGCACCATGACGTATAATTCCCCCATATTCTTGAGCAGTCCCTAGAAACAACAGGAGTTGAAGTCACAGCTATTATTAAAGTTACTATAACATAAATTGAATGCATAATTGCATTTCTACACTTTTACATAAGATTAACAGATCTAAAAAGGAAAGTTTTTTGGGCAGCTCTTTTAATCTAGGATTAGATTAAACTATTAAATGTATTGAACATGTTTGTTCAATAAATGTTGTTATTAAAATTCTGGGATGGGCGACCTGCTACCCTCCTGAATTATTTTTTGCAGCTTTAGTATTTCAGTGTCCTACTTTTTTGAATTAGAAAACATGGAAAATTAACATAACTCTAAAATCAGTTAATATAGTAAAATACCCTACCAGAAATTCTTAGTGTTGCTGGTTACAATATAGATTAGGATTCTGGTGAAGAACTGAATGAGAGACAAAAATAAAAGCAATTAGCAAGGCTTTATTAAATAATTCTGGATATTTACATAGCAGAGTTCCTCCCTGTACACTGGTGAGGAAGGGAACTCTCCCATGTAAGTATCCAGAATTATTTTAAGAGCTTTCTTAATTGTTTTTATTCTGGTCTTTCTTGCCCAATCCCTCTCCAGTATTCAAACTTCCAGCCACTACAGTCAGCAACATTTGACCTTAGCTATGGGTATGTGTTTGTTCCACCCACCTTAGTCCTTCTCCACATCCCCTGGGGCCTTTTCCTCTGCCAAAATTCATTAAATAAAGGCCCTTGTCACCTAACTCCCCATGACAAAAATACCTATTTCCACTACCTCATAAAAAGAGATGGAAGCATGGAGTCCAGTCTCTTTTCTTCTGCCTTAGTAAAAATATGCCAATAATAAAATGAAAAGTTATATGCAGGTGCTCATTCTTTACTAGTTTATAAAGTTAGAACAGAATTCTGCATATAAGGCCTTCATAGAAATACAGTATACAGATAATCTTTGACATACAAATATTAAATTCTTTCCTTATGGAATAGTGAAAAATGGCAGTTCAGAAGAATGAAGAGGCAAATCATTTTGTATTATGAATGTAGAAAATTTCACATTTTTCCAGCAAAGAATCAATATGCTTCTTATAAATTTTAAAATATGTGTTTATCTCCGTAATTACAAGAAAAGGTAAATCTTAAATACAAGACTCTTTCAATTAAATCAATTAGATAAGGGGATGCAGAACAATTTACCTGGTAAAAATCCAGGCACATCTACAAATGTGATTATAGGAATATTGAAAGCATCACAGAAGCGAACAAAACGGGCTCCTTTCACAGAAGAATTTATGTCCAAGCAGCCTAATTTTCAAAAAAGAAGGGAAATGTTGTAAAATATCATTTCAGAGTATTTTTAAAATGTCATATGTTAGTGATCATGGCACAAAATTGCTTGTTTACAAAAATGCTTAAGCAATGAGCTTGATGAGTAGCATACACATTGTTTACCAACAACTATTTGAATAAACAAACTTCTACACACAGCCTGTTAAATTTTAGGTGTATAACATGTAAACAAATATCCTCTATTTCAGTACCAAACACTAAGTAGTATTGATCTTTGAGCCGCGGTGGCGCAGTGGTTAGAATGCAGTACTGCAGGCTACTGCTGACTGCCGGTTGCCTGCAATTTGGCAATTCAAATCTCACCAGGCTCAAGGTTGACTCAGCCTTCCATCGTTCTGAGTTGATAAAATGAGGACCCAGGTTGTTGAGGCAATATGCTGACTCTAAACTGCTTACAGAGGGCTGTAAAGCACTGTGAAGCGGTATATAAGTCTAAGTGCTATTGCTATCTTTTATCCAGGAATTTTAATTATACATTCATTTATTCAAATTTGTTATAGCTGCCCAACTTCAGTGGACAGTATTATCAATATTTCCTGCTATCAGATATGTTGTCAGCTTTCTGGCTCTAGTTCAGCGTTGTAAGTTTATTCATATGTTTTTGTTGGCAGTTTTAGCCATTACTATGTATTCAGATGAAATGACTGAAATGTTGACCCTAATATAATTGGGTTGATTCATTTCCAAATAATTAGGTTTATCAATGTCTGGGTTCTGAACACACATTCTTTGCTACCAAAGTTAAACCAATAAAATATATTTGGCAGAAGAAGCAGCTAGCTATTACTATTCATAGTATATGAATAAAATTATTTGTTAGGAAACTCAAACGTTCTAAACATTTGTACCAAAGTGTCACTGTTTGTCTGCTTCAGTTATTAATATATTGGTAGTCCTCATTTAGCATCTGCCTTTTTAGCAATGTTCACAGTTATGACAGTAATGAAAAAGTAACTTTAGGACTATTAGGCCACATTTACAACCTTCACATGCAAAGAAAGCTGGAGTAAGATCATAAGCACAGTTGCTATTTCACTAAATCACTGAGTTGCTGGTCTCAACTGTAATCACTAAATCAGGACTACCTATAATTCAATATTATATTAATATAAATATCAAATATCAAGAGTATTTAGAAAAGATCATTAAATGAAGATATAAAGCAATTTCTGTATGCTAAACAACCATATGGAAAATATTGAACCAACTGTGAGCTATGGCAAAAAAACTTTGGGTGAGGATTATTTTAAGGATAATTCCTGTTAGAAGAAATTCAAGACAGCTAAAACACAACTAATGAAAATCTGACAGAAGTTAACATTATCAATTTTTTAAAAAGACCTGGTTAAAGAAGATCCCATCTTGACTCCTTGCCTATATGAAGAAAGAATAGGGGCTGAGCACAACTCCCAACATATTTTGGGAGCAATTTCCCATCCAGCTTGCAGAAATTTTTTAACTTCATTTCTTAGAAACACAGAGCTGCCAGAATCATACCTGAAGCTACTTTAGGCTGGTTACCAACTATTCCAACAGTTCTTCCATTCATTCTAGCAAATCCAACAATCAGGTTTCTGGCATATGAAGGCATGATTTCAAAGAATTCCCTCTCATCAACAACCTGCATAAATTAGATTCAAATATTCAGCAAAATAATGAAATGTGCTTTTCTTGATCTCAGAATCAAGAAAAATAAGATTTTAAAAATATTTTTCAACATACTGTTCTCAGTGTTTCTCTACACATTACAAGCAAACATTTATAAAGACCAATCCTTAAATTTCTGGCAGCTATTACTTTGATAATTATTTCAAAATGTATTTAATCATCTCTATTTTAAAATATTTCTAGCAATTTAAAATTCCTGTAATTTTTAAAATACTGAAAAACAGCAGTGGGTTAAAATTACCTTATTCCTCCATACTAACAGAGTTCTATTTTGAGAGATATGATAGATGATTAAGTGTTATCAAAACAGTGTCAGCTCTTAGCAACCGCTAATTCGTCTTCAACTAGTCTTTTAGATTTTCCACTGTCACTATGATTGAGTTCATTCACCTTACTGCTGGTGATCCTTTTTTCCTTTTCTTTCCACCTTCCCCAGTATTATAGACTTCTCAAGAGAGCTAAGTCTTCACATAATGTGTCCCAAATGCAATAATTTGATCCTTGTGACTTGCAACCTTGAGAATTCTGGACTGATTTTTCTAGGATCCATTTGTTTGCTTTCTTGACCATTCCATGATATTCTCAGGAGTCTTCTCCAACACCAAATTTCATGAATTTTTGAGAGAGTATTCAAGGAATAAAAGTGAGCTTTAGCAAATCTGAATAGGAAGCAGAGGGAAAAAATGCGGGAATTGCAGAGTTGTTAAATTTAAATTTTGTGGCGATCATTATGCTTCCTTTTTTTTACACTGAGTAATGCTTTAAATATATAGTGAAATTACTCAGCTAGAAATATGTCATCTATAGCCCACATTTCTTGGACAAAAAAAAACCTACAATGCTAATATATTCAAAAATGGACACAATTAAATTCTTCATTTTACAGCCAAGATTATTGCAAGAATGGACACTGAATTATCTTAGAAGATACAGATGATACCTAGAACGCCAACTAGGTCATCAGGCCTTGGGGTCTCAGGGAACTGGAGACATTCATACATAGCTCCATTGTAGTAGATATTTACATTATCTGTGTAGTTTGTATATTTTAGATTTTAATAGTTTTATTTTTAATGATGATTTTTAAAATATTTTATAATGATTTATATATTTATTGGTTTTTACATGTGAGAAATAAACTAATAATCTGGTTAAACCTCTGGAATATCCAATTATGGCAGGTAATGCTATATCGGGAATTTCCTTTGCAGCAACAGAGACCTGAAAGAAGCATGAGATTACAAATGGAACTGTCTCAATTATTGTAGAGTTTGACGCCCTTTGAATTTGGAAAATAGCCCAATGTATTTCTATAGGAACATCCAAAATTGAAGAATAAGGCACAGTACAGGTGGGTCCAACAAGATTTAAGAGATTCCATAACATGGATTATTCCATTCAACTCATCTCATGAGAAAAGATGACACAAAGTTTTAGGTGATACAAGATCAAAGTGGTTCAGTTGTGCCAACAACTGCTAGCAAAGTTCCCATAAGTCTATATAGCTTTTGTAAAATAACCTGTTTCTCACACTTGGGCAGAGATCCAAAGACATTGATAAATACAGTTTCACTGGTATCAAACTTCTACCTATCAGTTCACTGATATAAGAGCCTGGATCAGTCAAGGACTCAGGGAAGGCAGTTTTTAGCAACAGGCTTATTATTTGGATGTTTATGCAGTCCAGAAGTAACAAACAAAGGGGAATAATTTCAAAGAGAGCAAATTATGAGGTACAGTTGACTGACTGAAAGTCAACAGGATTCACTTACTGCCAAGCAAACTTGAAAGCCACTCTATGCTGTGTCGGGCAGTATTTTGTCTGTTGTAAATTTCTCTCGAATCAGCATTAAAGGATGATTCCTAGTCTAATTGTTCTAAGAGAGAAACGAAAAGTTCTCCCATCCCTTTCTCAATAACCATGCCTCAAGCATGTTCTCTTCAGTTACATTTACATAAAAATGTTTTAATTTTAAAAAAATGTTGAAGAAAGATCAACACACAGCCCTAGATTCCATCCCTCAAAAGGGGTATGTTCATTTAATATGTTATCATTTAAATAACATGGAATTTACTAAATCTTCATATGCACTTTAATATAGCCTTTGCTATATATTATACATGCAGTAAAATCAAGAGAGAAACATAATTTATTTATATCACACAGTACAACTATGATTTATACTACCAGATCATTTGAAAAGGCAAAAAAAAAGCTATATCCCTTTTCCACACTACTGTCACATTATGGTGCACAAATCTTACCGCATGTACAATATCCAACATGTCATAAGCTTTGGTTGATTCCATTGGGACAATTGTATCCAACTCATGTACCAAGCGGTTACTTTAAAGAAATGGAATGAAAAGCAAGACATTTATAATATACCATGAGAAAAAAGTATTCCTGTAATTCGTAAGTATAATCAAGGATAATTTCAATAAATTTAATCATTGATTCAGACTATTGAGAGGATGAAGTAACTAACTATTCATCTATCATTCCACAAAACTGAATGTGGAATATTAAATTAGTACATACTCATCCTCCCAATATTACTGAGAATCTGGATATTTATATTTCCAACCATTATCTAACAATAACTCTCCAACAAAATCAACTAAAAAAACAACTATCAATAAAAGCCTAGAATTAAGAGGAAAAAATAAAGTAGTTAGGCACTATCAGCAACAATGTGATAAACACACTGTTCTATTACTGTAAAAATTTGAGTTTTTACTTTTTAGCTTTATGGCCATCATCCCTTTGGAACAGTCCCTACAATATCTGGTAGTTACCCATCCCACCACTTAAGATAATGGAGCTGCCAAAGAAACAACACTTCACTAAGTGTCAGAATATTTTTACATATGCAAAATGTACTTACCTAGGGTCATGGCATTCTCTGACAGGAGCTGGCTCCTTGTTACTAAGTGGTAGGAAATTAAAAAATTCCCTAAGGTTGAGCAAAGCATCTATGTCATTTTCAAAAGCACAATGTGCAACCCCTGTAACAAAGAAAAAACAAAATTCAAATTTAACAAATCAATTACAATACTATTTTAAAAATACCTCTAATGACCAAAGAGCAATGTGCAACCAAAATTAAATCTAAAACATGAAACACGATTTCTTTTG
Organism: Diadophis punctatus similis; assembly: GCA_023053685.1. Taxonomy (NCBI): domain Eukaryota; kingdom Metazoa; phylum Chordata; class Lepidosauria; order Squamata; family Dipsadidae; genus Diadophis; species Diadophis punctatus. The sequence continues at coordinate 5,527,873 of JALIGW010000033.1, forward strand.
AAATTTTTTGAAAGCAAATTACTTCAAAGGTTCTTCAACTGCTCCAAAGAAATTTGAGTATGTTTTCTAGAATTCCAACCAAATGACATTTGCCAGAACCTAGAGGGCACGGGTTGGATGTTGTAGCATGAATTGCATGATAAATGGATATTATTATTGTCTAATAAAAGGATACCTTCAGGAATATTCTAAATGCCTCAAATGGATTCTCCAACACAGAGAAAAAACTTTTTCCTATGCTTTGAATTCTTCAATTTTAATTACTCTCTGTTCATAAAAAACAAACATGAAAATAATATTTATCATTATTGAAGAACAGGAATCCTCTCCCTCATGGAAAATGGGAAATTTGAAAACTACTTTTTAACTAGTAAAAGATGCCTTTCAATGGTATGAGATAAATAGCTAAAAAATTACGAATGTAGCCATGGTACAGAGAAAAAAAGTGGACTTCCCTTCCATATAAGGCTGCAATTCATGAATACATAATCAAAGCAAAATTCATACAGTGGCCCAAATAAAAAAATAAGCAAACAATCTGAAGAATCTTCACTTAATCTTAGTTTATCCTGACTAATTTATTTTTCCAGAACTCATGAATTTATAATGTCATAACATCATAGAATTAGTAATGGTAAATAAATTAGCCAGTTCTGACCTGATACTGCAGTATGTGTCTTCGCACCCCCAAGTTGTTCCTGAGTTACATCTTCATTGGTAACTGATTTGACTACATCAGGACCAGTTATAAATAGATAGGATGTATCCTAGAAAAAACAAATGGAAAAGAATGAGGTGCAAAATCCAATATTCCAAGTATCTACAAAAAAGGAAAACTAAATGGAAAAAATAATGTGTATTCAAATAACATAAGTTTACATTATCTCTAATTTTTAACAAATATTTCTCAAAATATTTGAAAACTACAAAAAAGTATAAAACAAATTTTAGGTAAGATATGTTACTTCTGAATGCTTCCTATTCTGAACATCCTTCCTATAATTTCTAATCAATGGCAATTTATAGCTCCAAGCAAATGCATCATAGCACAAAAAAAGAAAAATTGCAGTAAGAATACAGTCTGTGAAGCTGAATACCTTACAGTTGCATCCTAAAATGTCATATTTTGTTTATGCTGGGTATTTTAGAGGCACTAGTGAGAACTGATAGCTTTTGAAAAAATTAGGCCCATTCAATCTGCAGCCTCATCTTTTTTCTGTTCCGTTCCCTAGGAAACGACTCAGGGAACACTGGTACCCTTTTCATGCCACACAATATAGGTGGGTAATCTGTGCCCCACCTCTGTGCTACTGACTTTTGTTTCCGTTCATTTTATAAATAATAGTTTTGGTGTAAGTGAACATTTAAGTTAAATCAATGAAATAAGATAGTATTTCTGCAGCAAGAATCCTGGCCCCAGCTATTTGTAGGTCATGGAGCACTGGACTACATCATTCTGCACACTGCAACCCTCAGCCAGTAAAATATCGTTAAGTATGGCTCCCAATTACCAAAAGACTATCTCTCACTGCTTACAGTGAAAAGGGAAACCACTTCATTAATGGGCAGCACAGGAAGAGAGAGAGAGGGCTCTGTTTCTTCCCAAGCAACTTTATGAAATTTCTGGACTTAACTCTTCCTCCCTTTTGCACTAACATCCTTACAAGGAACAATAATTAAGTAAGCGGGGGAGAGCTGGAGACAGGACTCTTGTTACAAGAGTACTATCCTTTTTCATTTATTTAGCTACATTAAGCTTGTGTTCACTTACATCACAGCTGCTATGTATTTCTTGCCTACAATGAAGGGAAACAAAATTCAGTTACCTAACTACTATAGCTTATAATCTTTAGATTTGATTAATGCAGCAAAAGGTTTGTGTGTTTATGGGACACACCAGACAATGTTTAATACAAGTTGACTGTCATCTTCACTATGTTGGGAATGTAATATCACTGATACACATTGCAGACCTCTTCTAAGAATCCCAGAATTTGTTTCAGAGTACTGCAATATGTTTATAAAATGATACTGGAAAGAGAAATAGGGTTTAAAGATGTTAATGTGATATTGAACTATACAGCTAAAGTCCATGAAGCAGTCTAGCCTTATCATTCATGAGGTTCTGCCAGAATCTGCTACAGAATCTGCTAAATTCAGAAAGAATTTAAAAAAAAAGATTTCTGGCTTCAACAAAAGGCTTCTTTTAAACTTGGATTCTATGTGGAGATCAAAATGTGGATCAGTCATCAGAAACAAGTTTAAACAAGCTTGGGATAAATATGTGACTATCATCCGACAAAAAATAAAAAAAGAAAATTAAAATTAAAATTAAAAAATAATAAATTAAAAAGAAAACAAAAAAATTCAAAGGGCAGATTCAATGGACCACTAGGTCTTTTTCTGCCATCAGTTTTTTATGTTTCTATGTTTCTAAAATATAGGAGGGCAAGCAGTAACACAATTTGGAAATTTTGAACTTTTCTTTATTTTTTTTAGATTTTTTAAAGATTTTTTCTTCTCCCACTATTTTTACTTTATAAGCAACTCAAGGTGACAATCATACATAATACTCCTTCCTTCTCCCATTTTTCCCTTAACAGCCGTGTTTCCAGGGTTGTTAAAGGAAATTGGAGAAGGAAGATTATATGGTTTAGGCTGAGAGTAAATGACTCAAGTCACTCACCTACTTTCATTTTAATATGGGACTAAAATTCAGTCTCCTGTTTCTACTTGTCGTTGATTTTAAAATGTAAAAAGCCAAGCTTGTTTCATTTTATAGTTCTCCTATTCATTCATATTCAGCATGATTTGCCTAGAAGTCTCCATCAGCCAACTTGAACAGCAGAATCCTGATTATATCTGTTAAGAAGCAAGCTTCAATATGTTTGCTGAAGCTCATGGCTTAATATGTTTTAGAATACAGCTAATGGCAATTAACATTGCATCCTTACCTTTACCATAAATGTGAAATCTGTTAAAGCAGGAGAGTAGACCGCGCCTCCTGCACAAGGACCCATAATAAGAGAAATCTGTGGCACTACTCCAGAACATAAAACATTTCTCTGTAAAAGAAAATAAATTGTCTTTTATATCTTCATGTTACAAAGCTTCCAAGCATCTTTTATATTTGCCAACCATCTTTCTAAAATTCATAGTGCAGAAAATCACATTATTAGATTTTAACAATATTACAATAAACAAGTAGAGATAAAAGAGTGAGCATAAAGGAAGACAAATTCTATAGAAAGAAAATAAACCAGATCTACCTGGACTTTTGATTCAATCACTAAGCATGATCATAAATTCTCATCCCGTTTTAAGAATCCACACATGAGCCAGTTTATATAGTTGCCACTCAACAAGCTTCTATATATCCTGACTGCTTCATGCATAACAGATGCTACATCTAACAGCTGCTATAGACAGATGCAAATGAAAAGCCTTGTAGCTTTCCTGCCCCTTTGCCTCCTGATAGTTTTCCCAGCAAGGAGAAGAATGCATCTGTCACTAATATTTGATTCAGTCATTCATTCATCCTTTTTCCTTTCTCCTGGCCTGGCTTATATATGAATGATGGTGGCTATAGCCATTTCCTTCTTGCTGGGCACTTAATTATAAGGAGAAGAATACAAATAAAAGGAAACAGTGAAAATGCATTAAGTATCAATCCATATTCACCAAATATTGACCAAAGAACTAAAACAAAAAAAGGTTTATAAATATTGTACAACAGACGGAATACAACAAAGGGGAAATTAGAAACGAAATATTTTCCTGTTTTTATAGTTTTTCTTCATTCTACTTTTTTTGTACTCTTAATAAAACAGTGAAGAATAACAAAATAACAAGAGTTGACTTTGGCACTCAACCCAGAGATTCAAAAATCCTTTTTCTTATTGTAAAAATAAATTAATGTACCCTGCATTATGGTTAATTTTCCATCAACAATATATTGAGCACTAACTATATAATTTCAATAATTTCTTTGTCCACTTGATACTGTATTTCTATATTATTATTGTTTTTTGTTTTCTTTCTGTCTTTTAAAAATGATAAAGAAAAAATAAATGTAAATATATTCTCACAAAAAAATAAAATATTGATGAAGGGGGAGGGATTTTTTTAACAGTATTATCAAAAACAACTGAGTGAGACAATATCACCAAGAACACTTTATAACTTTCTCTTTCTCAAAACTAGATGTAACGTAGTTATTTGAGGAGACCTCTTTTGTCACTTCTAACAATGCCACTTGAAAGTTTGTAACATAAAGATAGGCAGCTTGATGCCTGCAGATGTTTTGAACCACCATAAGTGCCAAGTGCTACAGGCAACAGAAAATTATTATGGGAGTTGAAGCACAAAACATTTGGAGGACATTAAGCTGCTTACCTTTCCCTAATAGTAAATCACGAAGAGAAAGAAGATATACATCTTGTCCCTGGACCATGACATCAACCCTTCATCTTTGCATAAAATCTGAAAACAGCGGAAAGGAAAGAGTGAATCAATGATGCTTCCTTTAAGTGCCTTTTTTCTGAATATTTAAAGTGGTTACTAAACTCAGTAGTGGGTTCTAAATCCCGTTGTTACTGGTTTGCGCGTGCGCAATGCTTCTGCGCATGCACAGAAGCGTCCCGGGCGGGTGGGCAGAGCCTCCACCGCCGTCGCTACCGGTTCACAGAACCGGGCCAAACCGGGAGCAACCCACCGCTGACTAAACTATAAGGTGAAAATGCTATACATGTAATGATTTGTTGGGTCATCACATATTTAACTGAAAGATTTCTCACTAGAAAAATGTCAGCATAACCAGCCAAGGATTCCACTCCTTCTTGAATACGGGCCCCTCCTGAATCATTCAGCCCAATAACAGGGGCACCAACCATAACAGCCTGATCCATAATCTGGGAAAACAGAAGCATGAGAGATACATCACTACAGACAATGTAGATAAATCATCCACATTGCTTATCTAATTAGACAGTCAATCTTTGTGTAAAATAACCGTTTGTTTATAATCAGAATCTAAATTGAGTCTCTCTTTCCTATTAACTACTGGTTTGTCCATCTTTCATGAGCACCTGGTAACATGACTATTATTGTCCTCACAGCACTCATATAAAATAGGCTGCACTGAGACATAGCCACTTGCCTTGCTCAAAGTCATTCAGTGAATTTCATGGTTGAACATGAACTTGTCCAACTTCTAAATTACTAAACTATGCTACTGCATCTATGTTGCCAAGAATATTATGTGGATATATTCAAGATTGAATCAAAAGAGATTCATAATTTTTAAAATATTCAGTTAGCTTTTGACATGTAATACATATATTTCTATATATCTGAATACTTACTAGGTATTGGGAGTTCTATAATGTAAGCAATCAAGACAGTTATAATTAATATGTATTAACTAATATTAGAAATAAACAATATCTATATCTATGATTCATTATTACAGGAATTTTTTCTTCTTCAATATTACTCTCTGCAGAGTTTATAAGAAAAAATAATTTTGACATCATAGTTTAATCTAGTACATCTGCATTGAGCAACTTTCCACCCCATTACTCTTAAACAATGGGGCAAGCAGCAAACCCCACCACAACAAAAAGTACAAAAAATGTGTTAAAAAGTAATTTTAACAAATTTAAGCACTTATTTTACCAGGGATGGGACAGAAATAACTCTAGAGATGATTTCCCCATGTAAAAACCTAAACTGCTAAATTTGGATGAAAAAGGGGTTAGATCAACCCAATTAATTCAATAGTGATATTTTTGCATTGTGTTTTAATGTTATGTTTTGCTAAGCTATTAATAAGCACTACATAGTATAGTAAAATAAAAGATCACAAGATCACAACCATACATAAATTAAAATGATATTTTCAAATCTTAAAAAAATCCCAAAAGGTCTTTGATTCATCACTCCCACCCAATAAAAGAGCTACTCAGCAAACATCCCATAAGTGGAACACCCACAGTTTTAACAACTGAATTACTGTAATCTGCGAAAGATGACCAAGATATTTATGTAATGATATTAGAATGCTTATATATTTAAACTATATAGCAACTGACTGAGATCTTTGACAGGCCACCTGCACTGCCTATAAACTTACCTTGCAGATCTTTTGAGCATGTGCTCCAGATAAACTTCCTCCAAACACAGTAAAGTCCTAAAAAATTAAGATCAAAGTAAAATGTTTTAAAATACAAATATCAAAATAGCCTATATGTAAATATGTTTAGACAGAAGAGATATGCTAATTCCATTAGACAGAGCTAGCTCAAAACCTAAATAGTTGAAATTGTAAGATTATTCCTTCTTATAGCATTCTGCATAAGATGTGGGAGCAAAAGCAGTACATTTGGTGCAAAAGCAATACTCTACTAGTCAAAATGGAGAAATCACAAAAACAACACTTCAATATATTCATAATTCAGAAATCAAACAATAATACCTGACTGAAGACATAAGTCAGTCTGCCATTTATTCTACCCTGGCCAGTAACCACACTGTCCCCAGGATACTGCAAAACAAACAAAGTATAATTCATAAACTGACATAACTTATGTAAACCAAAGTAAGCAACTATATAATGTATATACTACACCTTGATGCTTTAACAGTTCTATTTTATTATAAACCCAGCAAATTATGAAATGAGTAAAACAGAATGTTTAGTGGTGGGGAAAATTATTCTTCTAAATATCTCTCATTAAATCTATGAAATACAGTATCTAGAGAATTATTTCAAATGCATAGAGAGGAGATAGCTCCATTTGCAAAGGGATCAGAATCAGGGCACTAAATCAGCCATTGTTTCCCACTCACAAAGAGTCCTGGAATTTAAACAAACAAACAAAATATTCAATACCTTGTTTTTCTCAGACTCCATCCCAAAATCTGCACATCTGTGTTCCACAAACATGTCATATTCTACAAAACTGTCAGGGTCCAATAACAATAGCACACGTTCTCTGGCTGTCAACTTTCCCTAAAAAACAAGAAAAAACTTTAAACAGCCTTGTTCTTAACATAATAGCATATTTATATAAATGTTTTCCAGATTGAAACTCAAAGCTAAGCATAGTAACAAATATGCACTCAATTTAAGGTCTCATTCAATTTGCTCTGTAAAAAACATGATAGTTAGACCTTTTCTCACACGATGCAATAGAATGGTTAAGTACAAAAAGCCAGCCAAAATAAGAAATCTCACTAATTTTAAGAGCTGTAAAGCACTATGAAGTAGTATATAAGTCTAAGTGCTATTGCTATATCACATAATGCATTATGTGGCAGACTAAATCTAAGGAATACAGAAAGAATGTGTGCAAAATATTTTAATGTTCTTGTGCTGATCCATTCATGACATACTAGACACATGGCAAAGTATTGGCTGCCCTCCACATTGGTTAATATCCAGTCAGACAACTCATATAGTTTCTTTAAAAATGCTGGAAAAAAAGAAAACAGATGGGTCAAAGTTAAAATTAATGCAAAGACTATACCTTCACATCTTCCCATCCTCTTGCAAGCTCCATGTTACAGTGGATGGTGGCACCTAACCAACTCTGACTAATCTTGAAAATCCAAACAGGGTTGGATTGGGATAGCAATCCATCAAGAAATCCCAGTTATAGGCCTAATTTAAAAGGTTTAAAGAAGCATCCCAGAAGGTGGAATACAAAGTCAGTTTGTTATTCCCAAGATATAACATTGATGTGTCTATGTAGTCTCTTAAAGTTAAAAGTAATTCAAAGAAAAATTGACTTAATCTTTCTGAACAATAAAAAAAAATCCAGCACAGTAGAGGTACCAAGAACAGCAATTATTGGCAACATCCTAGACTCCTTTGCCATATCTTGAAGATAGTCACTTCCTTCCCCCACTTTTCTCAGGTAAGAACTTTTTTTAAAAAAAATCAATATTTTAAAGGACATTTTTTAAAATCAATATTTGGCCTCATCAGCATTGGAAACACTAGACTAATTTGCACAACCAAGTTGCCCCACTCATTTCTCAAAGCCAGAAATGCATTGTGTCATTCTCTAATCATCCCAAATCCACTTAAAAGGCAACTTCCGTCTGTCTTTTCCTGGTACACACAGTTTGTACCTCCCCAAGATTGCTGTACATTTCATACATTGCACTTCATTTCCCTGTAGGCAAGCACTTTCACTCTAACTGGCTACTGAATGCTATTAGCAGGAATGACTCCTCCCCTCCAATCACTGGTCAGTGCCTTTCACTGCAATTTTTCACAGGCTGCTGTGCCCTTCTGAGGAGACCTTGACTAGTAACCTGATTTCTTTTTCTTCATGTAATAGGTGGAGTGGTTAAAGTGAACCTTTCAAGTTTTTCCCCACTCACTTCTCCCCTTCATCTTTGCTCCCAGTTGTGTTTTGTTATTTTCATTCCCATCGGCTAATTATTAGTTTGGTAGAAAAAGAATAAAAGTCTGTAAGAATAAAAGGCCAGATTTATTTATTACATGTTCACTGATGGAACAGTGAAATCAAGGTTTTTTTTTATTTTGACCAGGTGAAACTAACACAATTTTTGCTTGTTTTCTTTCTAGCTAAAATGACAATAGTAAAATTATTGGGGGGGGGTGTTTTTTGGTTTACCTATCAATGGATACATCAGACAGAAAGATGTGAACCCACAACAGCAATTAAAGAGCCTGTACAAAATGTCTATAAATGAGTACCACATCTCCTCAAAGAACCTCCCGCACAAAGAAAAGCAATTGGTGTGTGTTCTTCCAGCACAAATGACAAAAATAAAGAAGCAGGAAATCTATTGATCTGGGGACATAGTAAAGATAACCCAGACAGAAAGTTACAAGGTTATTATGGTCAAAGAAGAGGAAGAAGTTAACATTTGGAAAGGCATTTTTTTTTAACCAGCTTCATTTGCAATAAGTTTACATAAAGGAGTCACATAGGCCAGTACGGAAAACCCTACAGCTTCTGTCCTTTTGCATCCCTCACAGGAGAAAGAGGGAAGAAAAGAGATGACAAATTAAATAAGGTAACCTTGTGCACTAAGAGTAGTAAACACACTTTGCCTTACTCAGGTATTTCTCATTCACGTTCAAAAGAGGGGACACCAGGAGTTGAGGAAACAGGTAGGCCCAAAAGGTGTTTATGTAGGTAGGGGCGAGTTTAGTGTTACATACATCCATTCTATCTCAAAGAATGATCTGCCAGACACATCTGATCACAATAGCCAGTCTGTGACCAGCACTGCTAATCAGAAAGAAATTTGTCTTCAATCAACAAGATTTTGTTTGGCTAAAATGATTAAATAATCTTATGTGTCTTGCATGAAAAACTGTTAAAAGGCAATAATGTTAGTAGCCATTATAATATTTAATTAATTTAATTAAATTTTTATTGCATTTCCAACATTCTGTATCTCCTGTTCCAAAGTAAACTGGAGGCATAATACCGGGTGTTCAGAAGATTCTGCAAGACTCTCTATCCTTACCAAGCAAGCTATTGGTTGTCTGCATTGCATTAATTCTGAGAAAGGAAGGATGAAGTCTGATGGATAACTGAAGCTCTGTTCAGTTAAGATTACAAACACCTCAATAACTGCTAGATTTAGAGATCAGAACTTTGCAAACAAAGCATGAGAAAGGTGGAAAGTGGCCTCTTTAGACCTCTTCCTGACCTCCCCACACTAGCTCCACAAACTGCTAACTGCAGCGAAGGAATAGACGGGGGCTTTCTCGCATCTGTAGTTTTCATTAAATAGGGGAAAAAACATGAGAGACGACCCTGACACCGCGGTGGAGAAGTCCGCGGCTGCGGCGATCGAAGGTGGCGGATTCTTTTCTACCTCGGCTGGATGGCAGGAGGAATTGCAGCGGGGGACTATGGGTCATGACTTTTCAATGGTCCCCCAAGTGGCATCCTCTTAGTCCTGGCCAGCCGTTGTCTCGGAAATCGCTGCCACGACACGCCAGGGAGCAGCCAGCTGCCACTGGCCACGCAAGGGCTTCGCTCGCCGGCAGCGAGAGGAAAGGAGGCGCGCGCTCGCTCACCCGCTTGTGCTGCGCGTCTATGCGAGCTTGGCCGCCTCCGAGCAACGCAGCGCGACGCTTCTCTTCGATACGCTCGGGAACGGTGACGGCCCGGGTCCGGGGGCCGCTGCCGCTAAATGAGCGGCAACCTCTCCGCAGAACTCTCGAGAGGAGGAAGGCAGGAACCGCCCGCAAAGCAGCCATGACTGAGGGGACTGGGAAGACGCATGCGCTGTTTCACTCCAGACGACGGCCGCCTCCTCGACCCCGCCTCGCTCCCTTACGGTGTGGCCGGCAATTGGTTTGCTTCGCGCCCTTCGGGCTCTGAATTTGGAAATTAGCTATAAAAGATGACGGATTAACACCTCAGAAGATCCTAGTTTTTCCAACGAGTGGGCTTATTCTCATATTCTTCCCAACCTGACCTTTTCCAGATATATCGGGCTTCCCCTCCCTCCACTGCCCTGAGGCTGTGGCAGAGTTTTGTGCTGTGCAGTGAGCATTGCTGCCGTCTCTGTGGTTGTGATTAGCAATTGACAATTGACAGGGCAACCGTAATTGCACGCTCGGAGGGACCGTTTGTCTGCAGAAAGGACGGCCTGATTCATTTTGAATCCACATTGTGTGTGTTGGGAGAAATATTGTGTATTAACTTGTAAAAAAAAGAAAAGCTACTGAGACACCGTATTGGTAGAAGTATAGCAGTTCCTAGTCCAGGGTTGCTCTCTAGTCTTGTTACATTCGTGACTTTAGATGTTGTGGGCTAGAGGTTTAAAAGAAGGAAGAATAAATAATAATTAAGCTGTTAGTGTTTTCTTGAAAAAGGCCCTGTTTTCACTCATCCTGAGATACAGCTTATTTATTGAACAGATGACAGTTTCTGGGTTTGCATAGCATATGTAAAGCAATCAGAGTCGGGCATGTGTGCAGCAAGTCACTGATGGGAAGATGTGAACATGACGTCACTGTGTACTTTGCCCATGTTGTACTCGAGCTCTAATATCTGAATGTAAGTACTTAAATTGCAGGATTTGTGTTGTGATCGCTTTGTGTTCCCATCCTATTGTGCCCTAATGGCTTTGGACCACAGTCTTGGAAGGAAAGCTGTGTTTTGTTTTCTTGCTATATTTTCGAATTCATAATTTAAGGTCATCTTCAGAGAACATGCAGTTAGTGGCTATTCGGAATCAGGCTTTTTCATGGGTGGTACCACCCCAACTTTGAAATCCCTTCCCAATAAGTTTGGAGCCATTCTTGCTGTCTTACAATGCCAGATCTTGAATTCTTGTTCTTCAAGGCCACCTAATAATGTACTAATTGCCATTGTGACTTTTTTTTTACAATTTTTACATTTTTCTATTATGTTACTGGTTATTAGTGTTTATTTAATAAAATGTTTTACTGTATGTTTTTACTGCTTTGTTTTAGTTTATTGTTATATTTGTAATTTTTAATAGTAAACCATTCTGATATTTATTTCAACAAAAAGTAGTATAGAAATGTTTTCAACAAATAATTCTAAAAACAATGTTTGATTTTACCAGTTTCTAAATCACTGGTTTGCATTGTACTGAGAGGTTAAAATCTATATATGTGGAAGAGTAAACCCATTGAATTCAATGGTACTTTTGCATAGACTTATATGGATAAGACTGTTAATAATTGATGAATAATTGTATATGAATGAAGCAAATGAAAATCAAGGGTAGGTGGTTTTTCATGTACAATATTTTGAAGGTTATGTCAATCTTTAAGATTATGCTTTTTCGCAGGGATTCAGATTAATTGCCTCATAGCACTTTGATATAATCCTGTTGCTTTTGGTGACTCTAGCAAGAGAAAAGACTATTTAATAATCCTATTCACTTATTAACCAACTGACCAGGAGGGATAAATCAGTAACTCTCTTAAGCACTTTTGTTTTCAATCTCAACAATGTTTAATTCAAGAAAGTCCTGCTATTGATGAATAGGTAATATCTCAGCTAAACATGTGTTTCACTGCCGGAATAACTAGTAAAAGCAATACTGACTCCACTCCGCAGTCCAAAATGAAGGTGTTGTCAAATGCCCTTGAGCTCTGCTGAGCATGCTCACTTTCCTCTAATGTCTTCAGTGCATTTGATTCTTTAGTTGTATTCTCCTCTTTTTCTGTGAAGGCAGATGAGAGAGTAGCAAAAAGATCTGCACTACAGCTTCAACATATATCCAGAACGGACACCATTTGCTCTATTTTTGACTTTCCAGTTCAAAGGCAACAATATCCAGGTATTTTCTATGAATTTAGAAGGCAGAAATGGATACACGGCTGAACGTTGCAGAGCAGCTTCTTATCCTTAATATACTTGGCCTTTGATTATTTTGTTATACAACGCCCTCTAACAAAAGGTAAAGGACTATTTTTCCAATTTTGATTGTATTCTCCTTTCTCTTCTTGCATTACAGATTTAATTCCTAGATGTCACTGCATGTTTATTTAAGCAAAATCTTTCTGTTTTTATTAATGTGCATGCAATTTTAAAGTGATATCTTTCAAATTAGAAGGATTTCACAGAGAATTATCATAATTTAAATAAATTGCAGTAATCAGCTAATATAGCCTAGAATTATGTTCCATACGATACAAGGAACAACATGTTTCTGTTATTTGAAGAAGCAATGATACGTAAATCAGCATAGCTTAGAGTGTATCTTTTTCCCTTCATTTTCAGTTGATAGAGAGGTTAGCATATTTTTTCTTCCCAATTCTTACTTCTTTAGCATTTCATAATATTCTAATAACATTATTTTTTGTAAATGTTTCATAATTATAAACAGTCATGCTTGAGTTTGAATAGATTGAAAGGAATTCATTTAAATCACAATTTGTTATTTATATTAGCATTTCAAACTGATAGTATAGTAGTTGAAAGCACAGATCAGGACCACAAATATTGGAAAAGCTACCACTGCTAAAGCTATAGCCTGGTGTGAAAACAAGTGGAGAAGGAATGGAACCTACTGACTTATATATTTCACATTTTTAGAAGCTAAAGAGATTACTGTATTAACATAGCGGCAACAACATAATATAATATTTCAAATAACCTAGGATATTGGAGCACAATGGACATTTTTACATGTATCCCACTTATCAATGACTATTAGCTTATATATGCTGCCTCCTAGAATATAAAACAGCATGCTTTTGAACATCCTATCTTGGAAAAACAATGAAAAGGATTTGTTTTATGTTTACCACGGGCCTCTGATGGGAAACAAGATCCAGCATTGATTAGTGCTTTAGTTGATCCAACTCTTTCATGTTTAAATGTAAAGAATAATGTCTATGGAGAGTCTATGGAAATGTAAAGAATAATCTACATTCTTTCAAGAAGCTATTGTAAATATACAATATTGTTTGCTACTTGCCCTCAATGCAGTTACACATATTTAGCAATCCTAACTATGTCAAAATATGTTTAGTGGCACCCAGTAGTGGGTTGTAAATCCCGTCGCTACCGGTTCGCTTATGTGCGCGGACACACTTGCGTGCGCGTGACACTTCTGCGCATGTACAGAAGCATCCCGGGTGGTTGGGCAGAGCCTCCCGCCCCCGCCGCTACCGGTTCACAGAACCGGGCCAAACTGGGAGCAACCCACCGCTGGTGGCACCAACTGAGCTGTTATATACAGGTATAAAAACTGATTTGTATGCAGATTCAAAGCAAAACTAATTCTAATTAGATTTTAAAAACTCATCAGATTCAATCATTTCCTAAAAATATTTGGAAGCATAAAAGTAAATGTAGATGCAGCAAGAAAGAAAAATATCAAGCATATGTTTTAAATTGTCTAAATTAGCAGTTTGGTGAAGTGGTTAAGGCACCAGGGTAGAAATTGGGAGATCATGAGTTCTAGTTGACCTTGGGCCAATCACTCTCTCTCAGCCCTATGAAGCAAGCAATAGCAAGCCACTCCTGAAATCTGCAGAAAACTGCAGAAACTTTTTCAGACAGTTACCACAAGTCAATACTGACATGAAGGGAGCCCCCTTCCCCCCCCCAAAAAAAAATAGCAAATGCATTTATTATGATGAGACAGACTCTTCCCTTACAATTGATTTACTATATTGGGTTTTATAACGAGACATTTCATTTCTTTTGAAAATACTTCAATTTATCTAATATGGTAATAGAACACTAATGAATTAGGATTATTCTAAATAGTCAAGATATGCAACAATTTTATCAAATATATAAATATGTATTTGATTTTCTTTGCAATCAGTCCTTCTTATCTGATGAAATGGATTCTTCCAAGCAATATCCAGTGAAAAAACGAGTGAAAATTCATCCCAACACTGTGACAGTGAAATATAGTTCTTATTATCCACAGCCTGGAGAAGAAGGGTATGAGGAACCTAGTGAAGATATTGCAAGTTTTACAGAAGATAATCCAAAAAGAAGATTGTTGAGTGATGGACAACGAACAGGAAAGTCTTTCTTTGGAACAATTGACATTCCATTGCAGACAGGGCAGAAGCTAGAAGTCAACAAGAATGAACAAGGCCATATAGAGGGAAGCATTTTTCAGTCCAGAAAAACTTGGGCTGTTCTTTTTGGATCTGCTTTGGCCCATGGTTGTGTAGCTGTTATAACCAGACTTGCTGCCGATCGTTCCAAAGTGCCATCTCTTGAATTGATTTTCATTCGTTCTGTTTTACAAGTGTTTTCTGTTTTAGTAGTATGCTATTACCATGAAGACCCTTTTGGACCAAAAGGCCATAGATTGCGGCTATTCTTCTATGGAGTATGTAATGTTATTTCTATTACCTGTGCTTATACTTCCTTTGCAATTGTTCCCCCAAGTAATGGGACTATTATGTGGAGAGCTACCACCACTGTTTTCAGTGCCATTTTAGCATTTTTACTAGTGGATGAGCGCATGGCTTATATTGATGTAATTACTGTAGTGAGTAGTATCTTTGGTGTTTGTTTGGTCATGATCCCAAACATTGTTGATGAAGAAAATTCTCTGTTGAATATCTGGAAGGAAGTCTTTGGATATACAATGACAGTTATGGCAGGCTTAACCACAGCTCTGTCCATGATAGTATATAGGTCTCTTAAGGATAATGTCAGCATGTGGACAGCATTATTTACTTTTGGTTGGACTGGAACAATATGGGGAGCCTCAACTATGTTTTTCCTTCAAGAGCCAATAATTCCATTGAATGGAGAAAGCTGGAGCTATCTCATTGGCATCTGTATATGTTCCACCGTGGCTTTTCTTGGCGTCTACTATGCCTTGAGCAAATTCCATCCAGCCTTGGTTAGCACAGTGCAACATTTGGAGATTGTGATAGCCATGATTCTTCAGCTTCTTATACTACACATCTTCCCCAGCGTTTATGATATAATTGGAGGAGCTGTTATCATTATTAGCATAATTTTCCTTGCGTGTTATAAGCTATCTTGGAAAAACTTTAAAAAACAAGATTACCAGGAAATATTAGATTCTTCTATTAAATGAATACAAAATTATTGTATTTTTATGTAGTGCAGTGTGCAATTAACATGACTCTGTGTGTGTTTGTGTATAGTGCTATTAACAGCATACCATGATTTGTTGTTCCGGTACATGACATCAAGTCAGCCCTAATACAGTTCAGTAGAGTTGTATGAAAATGTCTTTTTCAGATATGTGAAAAATGTTTAAAAATGTGAAAATTATTAAAATCATATTCTTAGATAGTATACAGAAAGTGCCAAAGATTAATATAGACAGTTTTTGCTATGAAAATGGTATGTCTATGTAATCATCAATAACTAATCTCAGTTCAATGGAGTTCTTTATTTTTTTATCCTTGGAATCTAGAAAATAATTTTATTCTGTGTTTAAAATAACACATTAACCTTGGTGTGGAATAGAAGTAAATCATAACAATCTTATTCCTTTACTGGTTACAGAAACAATTGTATAGAATTTGTCTTTGATCTTTGGCATGTGGTTCATTGTTAAAAATAACATCTGAATTGTGTACTGCAGTTCTTCTTTTAAATAAAATGTAGTAATAATGAGCAATTTAGTATTTGAACTGATAAACTTAAGTTACCATTTTAGGACTCGATTCAAGACCAGAAAAATTATAACTGGAAAGGAAAAAATGAATATGTAGTCCAAAGACAATTGATGTTGTTAATGAAAACCATGTAAACTTTGTAACATGTAATATTTTATTTAAAAAATGTTTGTGTGTTTAGAATTACAAATACATACAAAAGAATGATCAAATATTTGACATAATTATGTGTTATGAATAATTCAAACACTTGGATTATTCTGATTGTGATTATATGATTCACCAGTGACATCACATGGCTGATCTTATCTATGCTCAGAACCTAGGTTAGACTTGGCCCAATTAGTTTTGATGGAGACGATCAGCAAATACCAGGGCTATAGACTGAGAAGTCAAAAACTATCCCTGAAAGCATTTCCATACTATTGCCAAGAAGTCATTAGCAGTTGAGCTCGACTGGAAGAAAACTTTTACTTTACCTAATACTTATATGTTATTGTAATTGCAATATTTCAAGTCTCTATTTTACCCCATCTGAATGTTTTTGTTTGTATGTATGTGTATATTTACAATAGATAAAAATATCAGCCACATACAGTACTCTCTCACAAAAATACACAATGATCCAGAAATATGGGAATTAATACTGAGACCAAGTTACCTGAGGTACCTGAAACAAATTTCCACTGAAATGCCAATTCTAAAAGTATCAAAATGGAGTATCCAGCAAATGATATGAATCTGGTTTTATTTTTTTTAAATAAAGGATTATTTTTTAAAAAATAATTTCTAGCCGTTTATAAAACTTATGAAGCTTTAATCAATTTATACAGTATTTTAAGAGTTTGTATCGGATCTGTTTATTTTGTTTTATAATAAATACTAACAAGGATGTCTTTTTTTTCTTAGTACAGCCCATCACAAATAGCAGCCTTATCTAGACTGAATTTAACTGCATCACTGTCATAAAATCCATTTTCAATCTTTAAAAAGAACCTTGGAAAGATTTTCTCACAGGCTTCAGATGGAAAAAGCAGAAATATATATCTAATGATGAGAAATTGCTCCAAAATTCTAAAAATTGTAAATCATATGTTCAGAAGGTATGGCAACCAGGCCTTTAAACACTTTTATTTAGTTTTCATGTTTTATATTTTAAGTTAAGACTTAACGTGAAATATCAGACATATTTGTAACTTAACTGTATGAAGTTCAATAGTGCAAGAACACAGGATAAAAACTGGAATAGTCCAGTAATTAAATAATTTCTTTTTTGCAGGATACAATATCCATCAAGGGAATTAAAACAGTTTGACATGGATTATCACCAGTTCAAAAGGATTAGACATTCCTTTGGTAATGTTCCAAACACCACAGGTATTATTAAATGAATACAAAAAGATACAAAGATCATTGTCAATTTCAGAAATGGCAGGCACAGTCATACCTCTCTGTGTAGTAACAATTCAACTGTGGAGGTGGTTAGTAGTATCAAGTTTTTGGGTGTGCAGCTGATGAGCAGGTTAGCTTAGTTGTGAGACTGGTGAAGCGGGGACAGCAGGCAGGGCCTTCATTTTTTACATTGTATGAGAAGAGCACATCTTCCTTTCCTTATCCTTACCACTTTCTATAGATGGACAATTGAAAGCATCCTGCCGTATTGTATTACTGTGTGGTTTGGAAGTATTACTGTTTTGGACAGGAAGGCTGCGAAGAAAGTGGTGAGGGTGGCAGAAAAGATGATTGGAAGTTCACTTTCTTCTATCCAGGACATCGCATATAAGCAATTCTTTACCAGGGTCCATAGTATTGTCAGGGACATTGCACATTCTCTCCATGACCAGTTTTCTTAACATCTGGGAGGAGGCTTCATGGTATCCGAAGCAGAACAACTAGATTCTGTAATAGCTTTATACCATATGGTATCGACCTTGTGAACTTTCAAAACTCTCTTTCTGCTATGTATTCAAAATAGACTGTGATTAATGTGTGTGTGCGCATGTGTATATATATATATGTATGTATGTATGTATGTATGTATGTATGTATGTATGTATGTATGTATGTATATATTCTTTTGAGATTGGGCATCAAAATTTCATTTTTAATGTGTGCCAGTATGTTCACAGACAAAAGTGACAATAAAGGTTATCTTATATATTATTATGATAATGATAATTCACTAGTGGTATTATAATTATCATCTTTAAATAAGTTGAAACAACACTGCTATCAGAAGAAGGTAAGTCTCTAATAAACTAGGCTAAACTAGGAGCTGAGAGCATATTATTCTATTTGTAGTTCCCAAAATCAATTATCAGCTAGGAATGGAACATGACAGGGAGTGTATTGTGTTCCTGCCTTGTATGTGATCTTCCCACAAGCCTCTCTTAGCTCTGTAAAATCATAATTCTGGTCTAGGTGAGCCTTTGGCCTACCCAGCACAATTCATACATATTTATGAAGGATCCAGTAAAATCTGTAGAGGTGAATTTGGACACCATATGTGTTTTATACACCAACAGAATCAAAATTCAAGTGCATGTGGCATTTTTGATTGCCAATAATTTGATCTGAAATTCATAGATTGAGTGTTCATTTCCATTGGTGGACTATTAACAGAGTTGCATGGTGTACTATATTAAAAATGCTTAGGTTCTTCTCTCCTGCATGACCTATTTATACCACAATCCTATGTACATACAGTCTAATAAATTGTAATATACTTCCTCCTTGGTAAAAGTATAATTAACAATGTTAATTATAAACTGACAAATAATGATAGATTACAGGATTCTTATCTTCTTACCATTATATTTTAAATGCTCTGGGCATTAATTAATTTCCAAAATCAAATAAGACCTCAGACATTTAGCAAATTTCAAAGGATAATCCTTGAACAATAATGATCTAAAACAGAGAAGCAATCAATGTCCAAAGGGATCAATCACCTTACCCTTCTTGATGCAGGTAAACTGGAAAATGTGAGGACCACTGATCAATTTCATTATCTTCACCAGTCCTGCCATTTTAGAAAGCACACATTTAATCTGGCCAAGCTTGTACTCCCAAAATGTAGTTCAGTTGTAAGATTTGTTCCTGATCTTCAGTTCTTCCATCCAGTTGAGGAACGGAGGACAGCATGTTATCTGACTGCACAAAAAGGGGAAATGATAGTGATAGCAGGTAGGGGAAAGAGTTGACATGTTTGTCAGAGCTGATTTTCCTCTGTCTCCCTTGTTGCTATGGTGACAAGAGACGCTGTTGTTTGCCTGGGAGCTGTTGCCGAACCCTTGAACAGGTACATTATGCTGAATTCTTGCCATTCTAAGAACTGATATTTCAAATCCATCTTTCCTTTTTATGCTTTTGCTTCTTAATCGTCTGTGCCTTTTTTTTTCTTAGTATAGTTAGCATTGGAAAAACAGAACACTTCATAGCTACTTATTCTGCAAAACCACACAATCTCTGCTTTCAGTTATGTTTTAGAGCTAGGTTTTCACCAGTAACATTTTATATCAAAATGAGCCTGATCACCCTTGATCAGGGATAATTAGCCCTGTCTCATTTCTCGCCCATGTTTTAAGCGATCTATATAAATCTGCCCCATTCTGGAAAATACTTTTTTTAGTAGATTTTTCTACTGAAGTTGATGCTTTACAAAGTAACTTTATTAAGCTTCCTCTATTGCATTTATTTGATCAGTTCAACCTTGGTCAATTATTGGTGCCTTATATCTTAAGGTAGAGGGTGGGAAATATATTCCAGGAGCTACTCATTGGTCTGTCAGAACCCCACAATATTCTCTTCCTAACAAACACAAATTAATGAGGCCAGAGCATTTTTGCTAGCATCCATATTAGAGTAAGAGGAAACAATAAAGGCTGAGTTATATTATTGCTAGGGAGGAAAGCTCTTTTTAAACCTCCACTTTATGTTCTCTGTTAATTCTTCACATTTACCGATGATCAACATATCCACAATTTGTTCAACCCAATTTTCTGATTTTCTGTAATATATTCGGATAATGTGCTAGGCATAAAGTGGCTAGCCAGTCTATTTAGTCAGTATGTCAAATCAATCCAGGCTTAATCTGTTCTTCCTGCAATTATATGAATTTCTTCCACTTTTCATTTCAACCTAATTTCCGCCTATGCTTTATGGTCCACTTACTCACCTAATATATTTATTCACCTACAGAAGAGGAGTGACATCACGGGTGTCAAACTCGCGGCGTCACGTTGCCGTCACGTGATGTTTCGTGATGTTTTCCCCCTTTGCGGAGCTGGGGTGGGCGTGGTCTGCATGTGATGCATCCAGCCCGCGGGCCACCAGTTTGACACCGCTGGTTTATATCCTCACCTTTTAAAACTATAGAAAAGAGGGAGATGAAATTTATTGAGGATATCTCCAGTCATTATCTGCAAAGATCCATTTCTGTCTCTCTAGGCATTCACTTTGCTTCTCAATTCTTCCGAGATGTGTATTCACATGACAGTTATCCATAGTTTGCTTGATTCATCTACCTTTTAAGTTTGTGCAGCACACAGAATGGTCAGCTAGTTGATGGTTCATCATATCATGTAGACACAGCAATTCTTGGGTGGGGGGGGTAGTTGGGTTCAGCTAATGCGATTGCTTATTTTGATTTAGTATGGAGATTAAATTCAACCCTCGTGGTTGGAAAATCATTATTTATGGCTCAGCATATTGTATAAACTTAGCCAATTGTAGTTTCTTCCATAAACTGTTAAGCCAACTATGGCTTAGTGTATGCTGTGAAATAAAATAAAATTAATTGTGAGTAAATATATCATACAAACAAAGCCATTGAAAAATAGCAGTAACAGTTGCTGCAGTATTATAAAACTGGCAGCTTAGTGCCTGTACAGTTTCTCACATATCTCTAATTTTATAATGGCTAGAGATATGCTATTTTTATTTGAAATTTGGGGATCTGAATTAATTATAGTAGTGGAGTCTTAAGCAGGTGAATAGGGCTAAAATGCATTTAATCCAGTGGTTACTATAGGATTTAATCCAGTGGTTACTATAGCCCAATTCTACACACCATCTCATACAAGAAAATGAGACAGCAGGCAACAATGGCACCTGTTAAAAATAGTTCCCTTTTTTTTCTTGCTCACTCCCTCTGGATGATCCAGCCCACTCATTTATCCTGGGTCAGTCAATAAACTAAAATTGTGGTAAGCAACTGATAAGCAGTTGAATGAGCAGTAAGCATCAAAAAATAATACAGAACTCACAAAATTTCAGTAGCTTTTGGTATCTTAACAGATGTTTCAGGATACTTTTTTCATACTAACAAAAAATAGATAACCACATAAAACTCAGTCTGTTTATAAATTGATGGGAACAGTTCCACTATTAAAACCACATTTGGCTATCTTAAAAGAGACTGTGAATAAATGAGTTTTCTATTATGGCAATATTTTCTTAGAGATTTTACAGATTTTACAATCAAAAATAAATACTTAAGGAAAATCCACAACTTGGTTAATAGAGGAAAACTTTTTAAACTGGTTAAAGGAATTTTCACTAATTCATTAAAGCGGCAATCTAATGGATACATATTTGTGTGTAAGTTCTAATATATTTGGTGCCACTCTCCCTTCAGTCATACACAATTGATTTGGATATTATCAAGATAGAATCTACCTCACCAATGTCTGAAAAGAAAGCTCCAACTGAAGGCCCCCACCTCTGAGGAATTCTGGCGGGATGGAGCATAGGCCTTCTCATCCTCCTGTAGAACAAGTTGCCCAGAGGCAAATGTAGTCCCTTTGATTATGCTCTTCTGACTATTTCAAAAGCCCTTCAGGGATAAAGAGGGCTTATTGTTGTTGCCTGGGTAAAAAAGCAACATGCTCTGAGGTTTGTAGCGATATTCTGATATTGTTATTATGCTATTTTATAGTTATTGTTTATTGTATTTTAACTTGTAAACTGCCTAGATTTGATCAGACTGAAAGGGATAACTGTCATAAGAAACACATAAGAAATATATTTGTTACTTCCAGAGAACACTGAATACTCCTTTCAGGTTGGAAACAAGTGTTAAGATAAGAATTACTCTCATCAGAGGCGAAATGAATCTTTTCCTGAAACTCTGACATTATCAAAATAAACCGCAGTGTAAATGCTAAGGTATAAAATATTTATTTCGGTACAAAAATAATAAATCACATCCTGGCTATAAACATAGGTGTTGCTTCGTGCAGAAGCTGAAGACAAAAGGAAAGAATCAAAATAAAGGAATGTACACATGCGTACTAGGAACATATTAATCACGTGCTCAGGAATAAACCACTATATTTGATAGGGATGCATCTCCCTGCATATACATGTAACAGGCAACATAAAATCACTGCCTGACAACAAGAATAACTAAAATTGAGGTTAGGGCATCAAGAGTGATGCTAAACTCCAAGCTAAAGCTCCAGTTCTTTCCTCCCAGGTTTACTTCTTCTAATAATGGCTGATGGTTTTTCAGCAAGTTACTGTATAATAATGTCGTAGAACAAAAATTAGTGAAATATGAGCTGCCAGAAGGTTCACACAATTCTTTGATAGCATCATGCTAAACATAGATTTCTGCAAAAATTAGGTGATTATGAGGTCTCCAGATGGAAGTGAACACTTAATCCAGGGAAGCAGGATCACTCAACAAATGATAAATCGAGAACTACCTGTAATAAACTATATATTTTTATAAGTGATTACATGTATTAGTAGTGAATATTAATGATATTTTAGATTGGAAAGTAGTATTACATAATGTAATGCCTGTTCTTTGTTTGGTTGTTTCACAGCATAATGGCCAGCAGAAAAAGAGAATTAGCCTTGCAGGTTAGTATGAGATATTAGTCACCCAGTGCGATTGTTCTGTATTTTCTGCTTGTATGGAGAGGACAAAAATGCCCCAGTACTTCTATATTTTGTCAGTGAAACTTACATATAAAACAGTAGTTGTAAAACAGAAAGCTATAGATTTCTAAGTCACCAGTCTCCCAAACATGAAGTTTTTATTTTTAATCTAATGTGATGATTCAGAAAAGAAATGCAAGAACTAGCGTTAATCATGGCAGTGCAGAAATTGCTGACAAACTTCTGTTTAATTTTCAGATCAAAAGTAAATATTATTCTAAACAGGGTATTGTAGTTTAACCAATGTTCTCATTTCAATGCAGGCATAATCTCTTGCTCAGTTTAATCTTCATGAAAAAGAAATTGTCCTTTAATCTCCTCTGTCATTGAAGGGGATAGTTGTAGACTCTTATTTAGAGAGTTTTGTCTGCTATATGCAGCTTGTTAAGCCATGGCTGGCTTAGCCATGATGATGCACCGAATAAACCATACTGGCCTGGGTTCACACAACTTGCTAAACCAAACCCCAACAAGCCATATTGTGTTTTAGCACATATGGTTGAACCTGGGCCACGTGTCAATCATTCAGGATCAGTGCAATATACATGCATTCTGACATTCATCTAAGCTATTCATGAAAATAATGTCAGCCAAAATATTATAGCTACTTTTGAAGAAAATTCTGCTGGTTTGTTTTAGTTATTGCAAACCCTTTAAGTAAGATGCCCTTAGTATGGGTCTGATTATGCCTCCTTCCTCCTACCCACAAATATTGTGAGTTTTTCCAAGCCCAGTCCTCAAAATGGACGATGTTAGGGTCTGGATGGGGATGAACCGGCTAAAACTTAACCCTGACAAGACTGAGTGGCTGTGGATATTGCCTCCTAAGGACTTGACCAATTGTCCCTCCTTGGTTCTTGGGGGGGAGAAATTAGCTCCCTCAGAACGAGTTCTCAATTTGGGTGTCCTCCTAGACCCACAGCTAAAATTGGAGCAACATCTTTCAGCTGTGGCTAGGGGGACCTTTGCACAGGTACGTCTTGTGCACCAATTGCGACCCTACTTGGAGAAGGAGGCACTTCTCACAGTCACTCACGCCCTTATCACCTCACGGCTGGATTACTGCAATGCGCTCTACATGGGGCTACCCTTGAAGAGTGTCCGGTGACTGCAATTGGTGCAAAATGCAGCTGCACGAGCTGTGGTGGGTGTACCCAGATACACCCACGTAACACCAATCCTCCGCCAGCTGCATTGGCTGCCCATTAGTCTCCGGATCCAATTTAAGGTGTTGGTTTTAACCTTTAAAGCCCTACATGGCTCAGGGCCAGGTTACCTTCGGGACCGCATCCTGCCGCATACCTCCCTATGACCGGTCAGGGCCCACAGAATCGGCCTCCTCCAAGTCCCATCGACCAAACAATGTCAGTTGGCGGGGCCGAGGGGGAGGGCCTTCTCTGTGGGAGCTCCCTCCCTGTGGAACCAGCTTCCCCCGGAGATCAGGACCATCCCCACCCTGCTGGCCTTCTGGAAAGCAATAAAAACTTGGCTCTTCCGGCAGGCGGGGTGAAAGTGAAACCAACTAGATTAGATATGGGTCTCCCCCCTTGATTGTGAATGTGAGATACTCTTTTTAACTTTTGTAGTTTTTAATTATTGTATTTTTATATTTTGTAATGGATTCTAATATGTTGTGAGCCGCCCAGAGTCCCCTGGGAGTTGGGCGGCATAGAAATCCATTTAAATAAATAAATAAATAAAATCCTCTCCAAAGAGAAATCAGATGCATTTGCTTTGCCACCTGCTAATATCTTATGTTATCAAGTCCAGAGCAGATGAACAATAAGAGAAGGCTAAGAAGATGAACAAACCTTTCAGAGCTAGTAGTGTGATGGTGCCAACAGTGACTTTTAGAGAACGTTGTGAAATAATGCAAAAACGGTTTGTAACTCTAAATGCTTGTTTCCACATGTAGCATGTAGCGAATGTAGTTTCCACATTCCACATGTAGCAAATATACTGTATATTTGAAACATGCTGGTGGCATTTAGTACATTTGTATCCGGAGTGATATACACATCAAGGTTGACCTTAATGCATCAAGCAAAAGATGCATTAGAATGAGTGGAAGCCCTCTCCTTGCATCAGTCAGCAGCTCCTTGAAGCTTCCACGGCTTTCCCCACGGTTGTTCAACTGCTTAAAAACTGATTTTAAACAGCATCTTTAAATTGTGACACAGAATCTTGAAAATTAATTCTTGAAAATTAAAAGTTGACCGTGGCATAAACATCCATACACTACAGTCCTCTTATTCTGATAAATTATGGTCAATACAAGTTATGATACAATGTACAGATTTTTTACGGTGCACATGTCTCTTTGTTGGCTTTGCTTCAACAGAGTTAAGAGGGCTACTCTTCTGGAAATATTTAAGTATGGAATTATAGGAATATATTTGGGGTTTCTTTATTTATATAAATAATCCCATAAGGGATATAATCTCTATAAATCCTGCCATCATGTGGCCAGAAGAAGAAATTGATTATTTTTCAACTCTGCCAACTATTTCTATCCAAGAAGACCTGTTGGCTTTGGTGGAATTTTTCCAGGTGACTCTGAGCCAGCTACTTAGAAAGTGACCTTAAAGTGATCTGCCCTATACAGAATGCAATATTCAGATTGTTAAAGCTTTGAGATTTGATGTTCTGAGACTGAACCTTTTTTATTCAGAACAAAATTAATTGAACAAAAAAGTTCCTTCCTAGTGAGAAATATAGCAATGTCTACACCTACATCATCCAATAATATAGCTATGCAAATAGTCTCTACCTTTGATGCTTTACAAATTATTTTGCCATACTATATCCAGATTGCTCAAATCTTAGTTGTTTTTATTGTGTTTATTCTATGGGTCAGTTTGTAAGTAACATGTTTCCATAATGTGCTTAACCCATTTCCTTAGTGATATTTGGCAGCATAAAACAATAATAACTTGCTCAAAACTCTCCATTTTATTGGAACATAGAAGCACGGCTCATTTTCTACTTTTTATGTGCCTTCTATTCTATCACATAATTCCTGCTGACAGACTTGCCAAACAGTTAGTCAGGCAACAGGGGGAGATGGTTAGCTGTTGGATGGAAAGCAGTGCTTTTGGGTAGGGGAAGTGTATTCTACACTTTCAGTCACTCTTCCTGTTCTGTTTTTCTTGGAGGATAGGTTATTGAAAACTGGTTGAACTGCTTTGCTCTTTTCATGACATGCTTAGCTTAATCTTGTCAATGACAAAAAAAAGTTGAGAAAAAGTAAAAATCTTTTGGAATAGGATTAAATTCCCAAGACAGTGAGAATTCTGCACAACTCTATCATATATGTTGTGTTTCCGATAGCAATATAAGTTAATGCATAATTTGGTTTTGATAATTTAATGTATGATATAAATTTCAGTATCATATAATTTCATTAGCATGTTTTGATTTTGATTTTTTTCTATTATATGAGTTTCTTAGTAATATTTATACTTCAGAGATAGATACTATTTCATCAGTTTAGTGTTCATTGAAAAACAAGCATTTACTAAAAGTTCCATAGGCAGAGTCATGCATCTGACTGTGCAATGTAAACTTTGTAACACAATACATGTTTAATTATTATTTATGATGAATTCCATTACATTCCATGTGATATTTCTGAAATATTTTGTTCTTTTACAGATTAAAATATATATTTTATATTTTAATTGTCAATGTTGCTGCCTTAATGCAACAGAAATACTTGTTCCGTAAATAACATTTTATAAAGTCAAATGTAATATTTGCTAGTTTAGATTTGGATTGATTCAGCGCTAATCTTTTGTTTTTACAATAGAGACATGGCTATTGCTAATCTTTCATCAGCCTATCAGCAGCCTAACAGTAGGCTTCACTTTCCAATAACACTCCTGCACTCAGCAAGAAAAATGTTCACAAATATTCTTGCTTTGTATCCTAACATTTCCAATGATTTTTTCCTTCATTACTAGTTTACATTTTTGTCCAAAGAATTTTTTTTAATCTAATGTTACTAAATTATTACTTTATCTTCTACAAGTACTTTTTAGTAACACAAACATGCTGTCAATACATTTTTTTCATGTATTAGTCCATCAAATTTCTTCAGGAAGCTATGCTTTAAAAAGCTATTTTGCTTTATTGCCATGTTTCTCAATAATATGATTTAATTTTCGCACAGATAGTTGTCAATAATCAAGAACATTGGGAAGAATTTCTGGGGTCCAAGGGATTGATTGGTAAGATTTTGAATTACAGTTATTTTATGGGGTTAATTTTCTCTGTTGTTGTTTAGTAATATTAATGTTCAGATCATTACAGTAGTATGAACCATGCCTCTGCTAAATCATGCTACACGATAATATCTCTGAACGAACATGCTAACAAATGGAAGAATTTCCTTGGCAACAGCAAGTTATAGTTAAGCCTGAATGGCAACTCTCCAATTCTATTAGTACTTTAGGGACACCCATTTGTAGGCAGGAACAACAACAAAAAATTCTTCTTTCGGTTGATACGGAATTTATTGGTATTTTATGTGGTATCTTGCAAACCATTAAAGCAACTTCCTATCTAAACTTGTAACAAATAGAAAAGGGTGTCTGTAGGCATTTATTAGTTCTGTCAGACTATTGTAATAATTAACTCTTTTCATTTCTAGATATATGATTGATTTCTGGAATTATTCTGACATGCCACAGTTCTGCTGACACAGGTTAATTTCTTTGCAGTAGTAGATGCTTATCAAGGCTGGTGTGGACCATGTAAAACAGTTGTTAATCTCTTCAAGAAAATAAGAAATGAAGTTGGCAGTGATCTGCTGCATTTTGCTGTGGTAAGAAAAAGCTTCAGATCTATTTAAACAGTTAGCAAAGCCCAATTCTCAGAAGGGATCAAAAAAAGTTAAGACAGTAAGTGTAACTAACCATGTGAGCAAATCTCCACCCCCTTTTTAATATGGGCCACACGTATGTGAAAAGAGCCAGAGGATCAGTTATGCAATCATACACCCACCATCTTGATTTCTTCATCTCCTGAACAGATGTTCTGTTCCAATCTATAACAGACATGTAAATATAATATGCAACATGCTGTAGTTTACTTTATGGGGTGGCTATCTTTTAAGAAGCCAGCATCAGAACAGAAGAACAGAAGCAGTGCCTTGCTGGATTGGACTCCTGGCCCATTTAGTCCAGCAGGCTATTCTCACAGTGACCAACAAACGGCACAAGGAAGCCCATTAGTGTCCCAGTGGAGGGTCTTTAGAGGCAGCCGCCCTGTTATCAAGGTTATTAGTCCGTTGTCCACAACTCTATTATGTAATGTATTATCTTATGTGATAGTACAAATACTAAAGAAATAAACAAATAATAGGACTACCAGTTGTGGACTGCAGAAAGATTGGATCAAAGAATTAGGATTTTGGTATCCTTTTTCTCAAAACTAGTTTTATCTAGTTTTAGATCCAAGTTTATGTCTATGTCTATATGTATATAAAAATTGTAACCCTAGGATTTCAAGCAACCTCAAATTAAAATACAAAAATCACCAATAATTAATCACAGCCTAGTTATAATCTTATGCTTATGCAATAAGATTACCATAATTTTATTTTTATTTCCAAGGCTACCCATTCACCAATTACTCTAGTCCATTTATAGAGGATAAGTCAACAGGTGAAGCAAGCAAAAAGAATAATAGTTAAAAGCAACTATTACTATGGAGACGAAACAACCTGTACAATATCAGAATTTGCAGGTTGACATATTATCCCTAATTCAGTGCCTGTGGAAGAGCCAGGGCTTGATGATCTCTTAAAAATCAGCAGTCATACAAACTTTGTGGGCCAACTGTTCCAAAGGACAAGTCTGGCTACAGAAAAAGCATTTCTCCTAGGTCCAATAAGGTAAAATTACATTATACATGGGCCTTGCCATTTCTTTGTACAGTATCATACAGGTAGTCCTTGACTTACAACAGTTCATACAGTGATCATTTGAAGTTATAATGGTACTGAAAAAGTGACTTAGGGATCGTTTTGCACACTTAAGGCCATTGCAGCATCCCTAAGGTCATGTGATCAAATTTCGGGTGTTTGGCAACTGACTCATATTTAGGATGGTTGCAGGGTCCTGGGGTAATGGGATCACCTCTTGAGACCTTCTGACAAGCAAAGTCAATGGGGAAGCCAGATTCATTTACCAATCATGTTACTAACGTAACAATTGAACTGATTCACTTAACTGTAGCAAGAAAAGTTGTAAAATGAGGCAAAATTCACTTAACAACTCTCTTGCTTAATAACAGGCTCAGTTGTGGTCGTAAGTTGAGGGCTACTTGTGTTGTGTTGCGTTGCGTTGCGTTGCGTTGCGTTGCGTTGCGTTGCGTTGCATTGTATTGTAGATTGTCTAGAACATAGAGAAAGGTGCTACTAAAAACTTTAAGGTCCTATGCCAGGAAGGCTTTATAGATGAACACCTGCACTTTGAATTACATTCAGAAGCCCACTGATAATTGAGCCATTTGGCTATCTGAATGGCATACTTTATTAATTTAAATAATCAAATTTTCTGGGTCCACAAATTACAGTGCATCATAAATTAAACAAATACTGTGGTTTAAATATGGTTAGCTTACTTGTGTTCAATATGTTGTGCAAACATCATCAACATATTGGTAGAACAGTATACTTAGCAGAAGAGCATTGAAAAGTGCTTTCATGGCACACCGATACATTGGTAGCATGCTAGGCAACCATGCTCTGACTTATTAAGAAATATGTGCTTGCTTGCAGTGGATGTCAAATTTTGGATGCCATGAAGATACGAACATTTATTTTATTCTGTTTTCTTGTTTAGGCTGAGGTAGATTCAATTGATGCTCTAGAGAAATATCGTGGAAAATGTGAGCCAACGTTTCTGTTTTATGGTGTAAGTTAATGTGAAAGGCCGATTTCATTAGACAATATTTCCATCAGTATTATTTTGGACAGATTTGGACAGTACGTATGTTTCCAGAAATATCTATGTAAATAATAATAATAATATTTATTATATATATAAATAATCCTGATAAGCAACTTGTATATATCATAGAGCTCCCAGAACCAGAAATATTGCATTATTTGTACATTATGTTTTATAGGATAGGATAGGATAGGATAGGATAGGATGGGATGGGATGGGATGGGATGGGATGGGATATGATATATACAGTATGATAGGATAGGATATTAATATACTTTACAGTTATTGCACTGGCTTTTGCTGTTGCTTTTGTATACCACCTGGAGTTGTGTTGATTAAAGTGGTTAATAAATTCATAAATATAAAAAATAAAATATGTGAATATTATGTACGTAGGTAACGACAATAACACTTTGAAATGTTATGGGCTATAATTATATATTATTTTTATTATAATACTGAACAAGACAAACATTCGGATGCTTACAAGATTTGAAAGGATTGCATTTGTTATATAATGTTTTCTTAAAGTAATTTAGCTAAAATCAATGAGGGAAATAAACCTTGTGTTAAGGTTCCAAATAGCATCCAAACTTAAATTAGAGTCCAAGGCAAAGTATTCCTCAAAGTCCCAATTTATTAATGGAGCCATGTTGGCACAGATGTGGGAAACCCGAATCTGAAGTTACCAAGGATTCCCCACCCAGTTTAAAGTTCATTCCCCTTGTCCCACACCCCCAAGTCCATCACATTACCCACTCATCTTCTGCCAGCGTGTCCGATATTCCCATCCGGTTCCGGGCAGGTGCAGAACAAAGGATGACCTTGAGAGTCTAAAAAGAATTTGTTATGACTGCACCTTAAACATAGACTAGCAAGCCTATGATTAGCACATCTAGACTAGGGTCATATAACACAGTAACTCATGGCATTTAAATATTTTTTTAATAAAATGACAATTGGCTGAGTTTGCACAACACGCAACTTAGCTACTGTTATTTAAATAACAAGTTCTGCAGAAGTAAAATATTATATTCATCAATACTTAGTGCTTATGCAACTGTTTCTAACTACCCAATATGACTCATAAATATTCTTAGAATAGAGTGTCATATACCACAGCTAGATTCAGCCATTATGTTGCCAACCCATGCTTTGTTGAATAAAGTACAGTTGGTTTGATTTGCACCTATGGTTGCCAAACACCACAGGCTGGTTCACAAAATGGTTTAGGTCACACACTAAACTAAAACAAATCATATTATAACTTAGTATGGCATAAGAACTCAGTCTATATGTTAAGTGTCGTGAACACCAGCAGATAATGCCTCCTTTGCATCATTTATGTTTCCTACAATATAAATATAAAATTCTATCTAAAGAGCGTTCAGTTAAATATGTCCTGGAAAGTTAAGGGAACATACCGAAATATTACTGATTGCTTCGTATAGGGCAGAATATGTGAAAATAGAATAATTTATTTTTTTATTGAGTGATGCTGGGTAATAAATTATAAAAATATGTGATGAAGTGTTCAGTTTTTCTGGGATAAATACAGTCTAGGTCAGTGTTTCCCAACCTTGGCCACTTGAAGATGTCTGGACCAACTCCCAGAATTCCCCAGCCAGCATTCGCTGGCTGGGGAATTCTGGGAGTTGAAGTCCAGACATCTTCAAGTAGCCAAGGTTGGGAAACACTGGTCTAGGTATGAAAGATGAGGTAAAAAAAACATTCAAAGAAACTCCACCTTAACTCATTTTATATGACTGGGAATTTTATTCCTACAGTTTTGAAGATTCTCTTTTTACCCCAGGCTTTCCTGAAAAACATTTCACTCTTCCTTTCTTGATTTTGTCAACTACATGGGGCTTGTCAAGGATTTCTTATGCAGAATTACTTCCCTATTTATTTATTTGATTTATATCCACTTTTAGTTTTGTACAACTCCACTTGATATACATACTATTCCCACATGTTTTTTGCTCTACAACAGCAATTTTGTGACTCGGATTGGACTGTGTGTGTGTGTGTGTGTGTGTGTGTGTGTGTGTGTGTGAGAGAGAGAGAGAGAGAGAGAGAGAGAGAGAGAGAGAGAGAGAGAGAGAGAGAGAGAGAGAGAGAGAGAGAGAGAGAGAGAGAGAGAGAGAGAGTGACTGGCCCAAAGTTACCCAGCTGGTTTCCATGCCCAAAGGAGGTTTAGAACTCCCTGTGGGCTCACAATTTCTAGTCCAGCCATTATACCTAACTGGTTCAAATAAATTTGCTTAATTTATTATGAGATTATCAATTAATTTATCACCAGTTAAATTTGCAGACATTTATATATTAGCCATTTTTTTAAAAAGTTAGGAAAAAGATTTACATCTTCAGTTTTCTTTCCATGCCTTATTTTCTCAATCTTTTGCTAAATTTTATTTTTTTTCCTTTTGATATAAGTACATATTGAGAATGCAACTCTTTCAATGTTTATAATACCACATTTTCAATGGTAAAATATAATCAGAAGTCTTCTATTTACAATAACAGTGTCTGCGTGTTGACATGAACTGTGTTTGTAAAATAAAGTCATCTCTTTCTGTTTGAATTCAGGGGGGAGAATTGGTAGCTGTTATAAGAGGAGCAAACGCACCATTGTTACAGAAAACCATTCTGGAGCAGCTACAAGCAGAAAAGAAAGTGTTGGACCATGGAGCAGAGAGAGTGGTGGTAATTACAAGTCTTGCCATTTAATTACCATTAGAATGATAGAGTTGGGAGAGTCCTTAGCCCCTCAAGTCCCGCTCTACTGCTACATCATGGTGGTGTGATGTTCCTAGAAGGGCAAAAAATGCCAGAAGTATATGCCAAGAGTGTGTATACCCAGCAAGATCACTCAAGTCTGAAGGTTATCTCAGCTGCCCAAGATAAAGTAAACACATACTGAAACTGGGCAACAGTGATATAGGAAGCTACTGGAGGGGGGGGGGTAATTACTTCAGTGACAACAGCAAAATAATTATGGTGGGCAGTTCTGCTAAGACCTTAGTCACCTTCTGGAATATGGAAGCAACTTCTCAATTACTGCCTTCCTACTATGGAATAGTATCTTGCTGGGGAGCATATTGTCCCCTATGTTTCAACAAGCCATTGGAGGCTGAAGAATTGATGTTTACATCCCTTAGGTAAAAGCTTGTTGACTAAATTATTTCTTGGGTATAGGTTCTTCTTTTTAATTATTTAATTAAACTTAGTATAGTTGGGGATGGCGCTATTGACCCAATGAGATCTCTAAGTCACTGCTGCTATTTGAGGTTAGGTTTGTGGCCCTACCTAGTGAGGTAATTACTTAACCTTGTCACTAAACTCAGTACATTTTACAGTAAATATATGGTATATATGGGGAAAAGTCACCAACTATTATTAAAAATAGCTGCTACTGATTGCTGAGAAAATAATGGTTGCTTTCTAATATAGTCTATAATTTGCATTATTTTACATTTTGAGGCTAGATTCATGATGAAGCCCTCCCTAAACAAGAAGAAAGTGCTACTGTTGGAGAAGGGATGGAAGAAGACAGTGAGAACGAAGAAGCAGGTATGTTGGTCTAACTTATACAGAGACATAATCACCATTGTCATTAAAATGCTGCCTAGTTAAGCAGAATTTTAGATACTTCAGGTTCCATCAATGTTCAAGCTATTCTCCAAAGCACCTGAGGGTAGAAAAAGAAGCAATGGGTGGAAACCAGTGGTGGGTTCCTACTGGTGCGGCCACTCTACAGTACCGGTAGCGGCCAGCAGATGGTGCTATTTGAGCGCGGCCGCACCGGTGCCGAATTTTTGGGCTTTTTTGCTTCTGCACATGTGTAGCGAGGGGGCGCGCACACCAAACGTGGCGATGTGTGCGCAGAGCTCTGGTAGTGAGGTAAGAGAGCAACCCGCCCCTGGTGGAAACTAATCAAGGAGAGAAGCAACTTACAACTAAGGAAAAATTTCCTGAGAGTTAGAACAATTACTCAATGGAACAACCTGCCTCCAGAGGTTGTGAATGCTCCAACACTGGAAGTTTTAAAGAAGGGATTGGATAACCATTTGTCTGAAGTGGTGTAGGGTTTTCTGCCTAAGCAGGGGGTTGGACTAGAAGACCTCCAAGATCCCTTCCAACTATTCTATTTCTATTTCTATTTCTATTTCTATTTCTTTTTCTATTTCTATTTCCTATTCTATTCTATTCTATTATTTATTTATGTATTTATTTATTTATTTTGTGAGATTTATATACCGCCTCACAGTGCAAGCACTCTCTAAGCGGTTTACACCAGTAAGCAATGTATATTTATATTGCCCCCAACAATCTGGGTCCTCATTTTACCTACCTCGGAAGGATGGAAGGCTGAGTCAACCTTGAGCCGGTGAGATTTGAACTGCTGACCTGCGGATCAGTGTCAGCTAAAGTGGCCTGCAGTACCTGCCTCTAACCGCTGCGCCACCTCAGCTCTTAATATTCTTGCCCCCGCACAGTATCCTCCGGATGTATGTTACATGCTGGCTGGAAACCATGAATGTTGCAGTCTAGGATGCTTAGAAAATACAAAAAAGTCGCTTTTACATAGCATTATTATTTATCTTAGGGATCATACATGCAAAAAAAAAGTTTTGCATTGTCAGATAAGTAGTTCTCTCATCTGAACTTTGAATGCTTTCTACAAGTTTTTCATTCAATTGTGTATCTTGACTGAAAAGCTAAAAATTAGTTTCATAGCAAGAAAATATCTTGTATTTGTTATTATCTTATTGTCTATATTGTGCAACTCTCTTACAGACAACCTGGATCAGAGATTTTCAGCAGAAGTGAACTGATGGTGCAGTTTTGCAGATCTAATAGAATCCAGTAATGAATCAAATTTGCTTTGTAGAACATAATTGTTAGAACTAATCTCATAGCAACTTGGCTTTATCAGTGGAACTAAATTTCAAACTAGCATTATTCTCACAGCGTCTAAAATATTGGTCAAAATATAAATTTATAATATTTAACTATCATAATAGTTGTGAAGTCCTTAGTGCTCTCTGAACTTGGTTGTTTGCCTGTAGACATTTTATTACCCAATTAAGTAATATCATCAATACTAGTAAGTATGGAATTTGATCCCAGTTTATATACAATAGCTTGCCCTGCCAATGTTGGTAGTGGGTACCTTGATGGTTTCTTGATTAAGGTATTGTTTTTCAACTCAAAGTTGGTCAACTGAGGCTGTCACAGTCCTGTCCCAGTACCTGAAGGCAGTGGTGGGCTGCTGCATGGTTGCAAGGGTTTGGGCGAACCCTTAGCTCTGATCATTGTTGGGCCCGCCTACCCGGCCCTGTTTTATGTTATCCATTTATAACTTACTTTCTAGCTCGTTGGCTGGCCCAGCTGTGTTCCACGCTGCCCCTGCTGTTCTCATTGGAGCTGCCTGAGCTGATTAGGAGCCTGTTTGAAACTCTGTTTCTCTCCCAAAGGGGCGCGTGCGAGTGAAGTGAGCGCGCGTATGCGCAATCTCACAACCAGAGAACCAGAGGTGAAATTTGACCGGCTCAAGCGAGCCAGTAGGGACAATTTGAATCGGTTCGCCGAGCCGGTAGAAACCACCCCTGGTTGGCCCTGCCCACGCCCGCCCCCTCACCCGGTCACCACTCATCTTCTCCGGCAGCTCGCTGCCAGGGTTGGGACCCAGCGTGATCTGCCGTGAGAGGGTGTGTGTGTGTGGGAGATTGTGGCGGCAACCTTGGCTGGAAGTGGGGTGACCGATGGGGGAGATGGAGGTTGGGTCACTTTCAGGTGGTCTCGGTCGGTGCGTGGGGATGGGTGCGCAGGCGGATGCCGCTGAAGCAAAAGGTTTTAACCGAGTGTTTTTACATCATTAGATCTTTTTGTTTCCGGACTAGGTTATCTTTCTCGCCGGCTTGATTTGGTTTGATTCGGAAAAGGGGAGTCTCTCTCCCGCACCGCCATCCCAGCTCTTTCTCTGACAGAGGGGATCTCAGCGCGTTCTCCTTAGCCATGGGGAGGGGAAGGAAAAAGGAGGGAAGGTGTCTCTTTCATATTTTGCTCGCCATCACATCCGAGCTTTGTGAGGGGGGCGTGCCTTGACCATGTGGGGCAGGCAGCGCCACAGTTCGCTTTACAGTCTGCCAAAGCCGTCGCCTCAGGAACACGCAGCAGACGAGCCGAGGGAAAGGAACTGAATGAGGAGAGGGTGTGTGTGTGTGCGCGTGTACAGCCATTATTTTCAACCACAATATTACTAAAGGGGGGAGAACCAACAAGCTTGACGTGAATAAAATGTGGCCGAAGACAAGCCGCTGTGTTTGTTTGTGTGTCTGTGTGTGTGTGCACACGGGCGCACGGTGTTTTCATATTCTTTGCAAAGGCGAGAGAGGGCCTGTTTTCTCTCGATGCGAGTCCTTGAGCCGCGGCATCAATAACCATTGGCTCTCCGTTTGTGGCAAGCCTGGGCTCTTTTCTCTCTCTTTTTTTCCATCTCTACTTCAAGCAAAACGTTGAAAAAAAACCATGCGGCACCCAGAGTGCGCACCCGCGCTAGAGAGGCGTGTGCGTTTGCCCGCATGCCAGTGTGTGGTTGAGTGAGTGAATGAGTGAGTGAGCGAGTGAGTGAGTCAAGTATGCACACGCAGAGGCTTCTATAGGTTAAGGGAGAGGGCCGTGCGAGCATCCCCCTCTCCTCCCCACCTCTGTGTGAAGGGAGGTACCTTCTCAGTGGGAGGAGGAGGAGGAGGGTGGCTGATGGCTATTCTTATTTTTCATAGAGGCAGCTTTCTGTCTCCTCCCTTCCCCCACCTACGTTTTAGCCAGGAGTCTTTGCATTTATTTCTTTTTTTCCCCCCCACAGAACAGACTGGGGAGAAAAGGCGTTACATATATATATATATATATATATATATATATATATATATATATATATATATATATATATATATATATATATATATATATATATATATATATATATATATATATATATATATATATATATATATTTGTTTTCTGAGGTTTTCGCGGGTGTTTGTTATGTAGGTCTTTGGGTATTCGGGTTTTCTCCCGCGTGAAATTGGAAGTGTCTTGGCGACGTTTCGATGAAGTCTCATTCATCATCTTCAGGCTGGTGTCTTCTGCTTCCTGCTTGGTAGAAGCAGGAAGCAGAAGACACCAGCCTGAAGATGATGAATGAGACTTCTTCGAAACGTCGCCAAGACACTTCCAATTTCACGCGGGAGAAAACCCGAATACCCAAAGACCTACATATATATGTATGTATATATATATATATATATATATATATATATATATATATATATATATATATATATATATATATATATATATATATATATATATATATATATATATATATATATATATATATATATATATATATATATATATCATTGCAGCCCGAGAGCATTAGGGACTGTTCATTTTTGGGGTGCAGTTCTTTCCATTCCTGGGACTCTTGTTTTATTTCCTCAACTGAGCAAGAAAACTCTCTGTAATTACAAAAGATATATAGATATATATGTAACTCTGATGTACTGCTTTTCTTCATCCCATCTCAGCCACTGCCTTATTTTCTTCTTAAGATGGGGTTTTCATTGCGCCCCGAGAGCATTAGGGACCGTTCATTTTTGGGGTGCAGTTGTTTCCATTCCAGGGACTCTTGTTTTATTTCCTCAACTGAGCAAGAAAACTCTCTGTAATTACAAAAGATGCTCTGCACAGGGGAAAGCGGCATCTTACTCTGTCCCAGATTAAGTACTCTTCCTTGTAATTGCACATAAGCATTTAGGCAGACTTTTATAAAATAGATTTACCATATTTTTTGGAGTATAAGACACACCTGAGTATAAGACCTTAGTTTTGGGGGAGGAAAACAAAGGGAAAAAATTCTGCCTCTGCCTCCCAGCAATTTGTCCTCTCAGCAAACAGCATAGATGATATACACTGTTTGCTGTGAATTTCTGTGCATGTGTGCCTGACCCATAGAAATAGCAAAGAATTGGAGAAATGTACATTATGGCAGTATATTCATACCAGAAAGTTTTCTTAAATGTAGTCACACTAACTCCTCCCAATTATTTAAATAGATCTACTCCAAACATGACTAAGTCAGGGTTTAACTCAGCTGCCTTATCTTAATACTAAAACAGGACACTGTTACATTTCAGACTATACTTGTACAGATATTGTTAAAATTGATGTGACTTGTTGTGAAGTATACTGTACATTATTCTCTGCTATTTAAAAGAAGATACAAAAACACTGGGCCTCTTCAGAGCATGCATTTATTTTAAAAAGCTTCTTCATTTTGTTAAGTTGTCTAGAACAATAATAAAGCAGTCTTTAAAAAATAAGTAATTTGAACATTCTACAGACATTTATAGTTATTGACTTACCTCCTTGCATCCAGTTTCAGCAGTCTGATTAGCACAAGAAAATAAAATTCTGCCTCTACCTCCCAGCAATTTGCCTCCTTGCAGCTTTAGTTTCACTTTCAGTTTAGCACGCCGGGATCCTGAAGCCTCACTCAGCTGAGAGTCAGGAAGCTGATAATCAGTTGCTTGGCTTAACAGGCTCTGTTCTGTTTGCTGCAAGGAGATAAATTGCTGGGAGACAGAGGCCAAAGGGTGGGGGTGGCTGGGTGGGGCTACATTCGGTGTATAAGACGCACCCAAGTTTTCACCCTCTTTTTAGGGGTAAAAAGGTGCGTCTTATACTCCGGAAAATACGAGTATTTTCATCTCCTTGGGTGAGGAGATGCATTGTTCAAGGGCATAAGGAAATGTTTTAAAGATTGTCAGCTTTTAATATATGAAAATATCCTAATCCATATAGAAAAAATTTCAAAAAGCAACCTAAGATTTTTTAAAGACACTTTAAAAAGTTCATGCCCACCCAGTCACATGACCACCAACCCATAACCACCAAGCCACTGCAGTTCACCCCTGCAGTGAACCCTTTGTTAAAGAAAGTGCAGCCCACCTCTGCCTGGAGGCAGTGTGGGTCTGGATGGGGGTAAAAACATCTTCAACTCAATCCCACCAGACTGTGTGGCTGCAGGTATTGAAGCCACCTAATTCCAGGATATTCCATCTTTGATCATTCAAAGGTGATGCACTGCCTGGGGCAGTAGTGGGTTCTAAAACCTGTTGCTACCGGTTCGCGTGTGCGCTTGAACGCGCTACGCTTTTGCACATGTGCAGAAGCGTCCTGGTTGGGTGGGTGGGCGGAGCCTCCTGCCGCCGCTGCTACTGGTTCACAGAACAGGGCCGAACCGGGAGCAACCACCGCTGGCCTGGGGGTGTTCATGAACTCACAGCTCCTGTTCAGTGAGAAGTTGGCAACTGTGGAAAGGAAGGCCTTTGTACTGCTTCATCTTGTGTGCCAGTTATACTTTTTCTGGATCAAGAGCCCAATCAAATAATCAATCATGCCCTAATCACCTCATGGCTCAACTACAATAATGTGTTCTACATGGGGCTGCCCTTGAAGACTACTCAGAAGCTTCAATAAT
The DNA here is from genome assembly GCA_023053685.1 of Diadophis punctatus similis. Lineage (NCBI taxonomy): Eukaryota > Metazoa > Chordata > Lepidosauria > Squamata > Dipsadidae > Diadophis > Diadophis punctatus. The sequence goes on from JALIGW010000033.1 coordinate 5,567,441, forward strand.
GGTCCAGAATGCTCTCCTGTGCGCAGAGATGGGAATGCCTTGGTTTGCTCATGTGACACCTCTGCTCTGCAAACTAGTGGCCAGTTTACTTTCACTGCAATTCAAGATGCTGGTTATGACTTATAAAGCCTTACCTAGAATGGGGCCTGGTTACCACTGCTTATTTTCCATGGTGTCTAGCTAGCCAAATTGACCTGACTGGGTTAGCATGCTTCAGGTTTCTTTGAAGAAACAATGCAATATATCAGGATCCAGGAAATGTAACTTCTCTGTCACAGCTTCTGTGCCTTCCATCCTGCTGGCATTCCAGAAGACCATGCACTTTGTAGGTTTTCTAGGCTATGGAGTAGAGTGGTTAGAGCTTGCTCCACTGGATATTAGATATTGGTGGAAAGTTTTGGAGTGACTGTCAGATTTGCCATCTTGTTCTTCTTTTTTAAAAATATAGAATAGTTTGGTTTTGTTGTACAGGACTTACGACCACAATTGATCTCAAAATTTCTGTTGCTAAGCAAAGCAGTTGTTAAGTGAGTTTTGCCCCATTGTATGACCTTTTTTGCCACAGTTGTTAAGAGAATCACTGCTGGCATTTCAGAAGACTTTGTTTCTCGGAAATTGGCAGGAAGGTTAAAAAATTGTGTTCCCATGACCCCGAAACAGGGCAACTGTCATAAATATATGCCAGTTGCCAAGAGCCCAAATTTTGGTCACATGACCAGGGAAATGCTGCAACAGTCGTAAGCGTGAAAACCAGTCATAAGTCACTTTTTTCAGTGCTGTTGTAACTTCAGTGGCCACTAAATAAATGGTTTTTAATCAACCACTACCTGTATATGATTTCTTGCTATTTTGTTATATAATACAATAACAATTAAACAATAAACAAGTGCAAATGATTTATGCATGTGTTTTTCTTTTCAACATTTTTCATTTATTGTTATATTATGCTATATATTATGCTATATTACATCAACAACCAGAGAGAATACAAATGATCATTTTATTAATTCCAAAGCCAGCAGATTACAGTGAGTTACCGGTCTCCTACATCCAGAATGCCTAGTATAAAAGCTACAAGATTACATTGCTCTTATACAGAATTTTAATTAAATATAGTTTCAGTATGCCTATATATCAGTAGAAGATCCTAACTATGGATATGGGTATGCCAGGAGAAAGATAAAAGGGGAATGCAGTGGAATGAGGTATTTAAGTAGTGTGTGTGAGAGAAAACAAGAGCTGAGATCAAGAATAACCAAGAATGATTGGGTGAATGTGGATTAATTCCCAAAGCGAGTGACCAGTACAAAAGAAAATATTAAGGTGGGTTGGGTAAGATCTGAATCATAAAATAAAACATATGAAACAGGAGTGAATCTGTTGAGAGAGAGATCCTCAAGTGATAGCAATATGAAATATAAAAAACAAGTACCGGTAGTCGTATATAGATACCATTTTGGATTCATACCAAGGATTCGTAAAGCAGTATATATACTGAAAAAGACAATTGAATAGACTACAAGGAAAAAGAATACTATTTTTAAAAGGTTCATTGCTTACTGAATTTATTATAAATATTTGCATAAATAGTGATTTATGTTTATGTACATGTATATAAATTTAAAATGTGCCAATATATTAATTATGGCATTGTTTCAGTCCATTCCAATTCTGAGAAATAACAAATTGAAATTCGTTGAAAGCAATGGAATATATTTTGAGGCAATTTTAAATACAGGATGGCATCATGAAATGGTTTTACGTTATCACTCAGGGAGACAGACTAGGCTTTGAAGCCCAAGATGCGCTCCTTCTATTGCATACCTCTTTAAGGTACCATACTACTGCACTGCAAAAGCGGTCTTTCAAAATGCCTTATGGATTATGCTGGATGAACGACGGTAAATTTCACGCAATCACTTGCATCTTTCGTTGCTGCCAGAAGAGGGTGCTATATAAACAAGGCTCGGTTGATATGAGTCAGGGCGGACGCTTTAAGAAAGCGCCGGGGAAACAGTTTCTTCGACTTCGGGCGGAAGTGAAGCCTGGAAAGGGGCCGGGGGTGTGGCAGCCGCTATCACAACAACCGAGTGTCAAAAAGGGTTTCCTGGGAAAGCGGTTTGGTGAGTCCGCTTTCTTCTCTGCGCGTTAAAGGACAGGGAACCGGACGGCTCGCTGTCGCGGCAGGGAGCTTTGGCTGGAGGGAACCCCGAGTCTTTCTCCCGAGAACTCGCGAGCAGTAGCTGTCTGTCGGTAGCCGGGGCACCCCAGGAAACCGAGCCTTCCACATAAAGCAGCGGACCTTCCTTTAAAGCGGCTGGAAGTGCCACGGTCTGTGTCGCTCTTTGTTATGTATCGCATGTATTCTTTCTTTCCTTGCAGCCTTTTCATCCTTCCTTGCCTTGGATGCTTCAAGCTGGTTGATGCTGTAATCGTGGATTCCTTCACTCGGCGGGTGATTAGATTTGAATGGCCTCTAAAGTCCATGCCGAGCCCTTATGCTCTGTAATGAAACGGTTCTGTAAAATCTGCTGTGCTTGTAAAACACGGTGAAGGAATATCCATTCACTTGAGCCTGTTTAAATCTCTTAAGTATCGGAAGGAGGCAATTATAGCCAACCGCTTCCGGAAAACAAAATCTTGCCAAGTAAACTGCAGGGGCTTGTAAACTTGACAGTCTCTGAGAATCTGGCAAGATTGAATGGAAAACTATAAAAAAATAAAGAGTACTTATCCTAAAGTACTGAAAAACCTGCTAATGATCTGGCTGAACTTTTATCTTTGGATAAGTATCTTTGAGAAATCCTGGAGAACAGAAGAAGTGTCAGACAAATTGATGGGAGGGAGGAATTTTTGTATCTTTAGAAAAAGAGGGAAAAAGAAGGATCCTGGGGAACTACAGATCTGTAGATTATCCTTACCTTTTTTTTTTTTTAATATGGCAGCTTCCTACATAGATTGTGCAGATGCTGTAGGCATAGTATATATTGATTTCATCAGAATATTTAACGAAGTATCTATGGCATTCGAGAGTCCTTTGGGAGTTGGGCGGCATACAAATACAATAAATAATAAAATAATAAATAATAATAATTCTGATTTGTAAGCAGTTGAAATTTAGACCTGCTGGTAGTAGGTAGTAGGTTTACAATAGTGCTCAAAGAGTAGTCATTAATGGTTCTTTATCAAAGTGGAATGAATTATGGAGTGCAAACCTCTGTTTTGTTGAGTTTTAGCCATTGGAGTCACTATTTTGTAGTGGTTCAATTCCTTTGGAATAAAACCTGGTTTTAATCAGCCATGGATGGGAGTTCATCCCAGTAGTGCTCTGTTGTATTGTGTCTCAGGGTTAGCTTCTCTTTCTCCTGGTTTTCAATTACATTGGTAGAGACCATCAGTTCAGGGCGTAATATTAATACATCAATGATATCCAGTGTTATAGTGCTACCTCAGACTATGCTGGAGATGCTGTTGATGTTGTGCTGGTGTCCCTGGTGCCTGTTAAGATCTGTGTCAGTCCTTCAAGATAGGCCAGGTCAAGAAACGGACATCACAAGGATTTCAGGAAAGTGATCTTTTTTTATAGGATATAGTAATAGGTCCTTGAAAGCCTCTCTTTCTCCCATCTACCACCAAACAAAATCAATATGGTATTATTTTGAATTACTTTCTCTCACTAGCTTCACTGCAACTCTCTTTTCTTTAATTATTCCTTTTGTCTCCTCGAAATGACTTTCATATTGTCCCCAAAGCCATTTCTAAATTCCTTTAAAGACTGTTCTCTTGATGGGGAAGTACTATTCTTCAAGAAACAAGTTTGTGACTTAATTCTCCTGGACTCATTACTTTTGTTAATGACCCATTCTTTAAGTTGCTTTTGTTGTAGACAGACTAGGACCCACTTTGATTTTACTATGGAGGATGCTCAAAACAATGTTCTTTCCCATTGATTGGTTGATTGCTCAGATGCCATTTGGGTTTGAAGGCATCAGTGAATAAAGATTTTCTTATACTCTTTACTTTATTTTTACTGTGGATGTTTTATTGTTATTTTGCTTTTCATGGATATTTTATTGTTTATGTGTTTTATATACTACAACATTGCTAATTACTAAAAATCTTATGATTTGGCGATATAAAAGTTGAAAGAATGAATGAAGCACTCCACTTTTGCCCAGGTGCACTGGTAATTCATCTGAAACCACTGCTCTGGATGTAGTGTCACAGCTGACTTCTGGATATTAGTGCACATCTGATTCATAATAATATGTATGGACTTTACTATTACTGTACTATTCTACAATTTGCATTTTGTAGAAGTACTGACTTTTCTGTTAATTAGAGGTGCCATAAATGATCAATTGTTTCTATATTGTTAATTGCAGACTATGTCAATTAAAGATTGTTGGGCAGAATAAACTTTCTATCAACTGGCTGATTAATATTGCTGGAAATAGGAAACATGGAAGAAGCTTTCAAAACTGGGACTCAAAGCCTTGATCCAGATCAAGGCTGTTTCTCTATGATGGATGAATCCAGTCAACAAGAAGCCCCTTCTCCCAAATTATCTATTACTGAATTGAGCAAAGAGTTAGAATCAAAGATGGTAAGATGTAGCTATCTATTACTATTTGCAGAACAGATCTTATTTGAAGACCACTCTGCATTTCTCTGGGTTTTTTTTGGGGGGGGAGGGGGTATTTGTTATGTTGTCTGCTTTTATATTACAATATGTAATATGCTCGTACTTGGTTCATAAGTGTTCATAATAATCAGAATAATTTTTATTTGTTTGAGTAACTCATTTCACGTTTTTGTTATTAATTGCTTTTTAATGCTTCTGGTTCTTTAAACATTTGGATCAAACCATAAATACACAGAAACACAGGTACAGACATACATACACACATATACACACACATAATGCTATGCATGTAACTGAGCTTTCTTGCCATGGCTGTTTGAAATGTGATATTGCATATACATACTGCTCATATGTGTTTCGTATAACAGAGGATAAAGAAGCAATCAGTAGCCATACATGCGACAGGTAGTCTTGGTTCATAACCTGAGAATTTTTTGAAAAAATATTAGTCTGTGTTCATATGACAGCACCATGGTTTGTTTAAGCATAATTTGTTGCCTAAATTGTCATCCTTTCAGATACGATTTTCCTTTCCTTTCCTTTTCCTTTTGACTTTTTTTGACTGTTTTCCACACAGTTGACTGCTGGCAATGGCCTGGACTCTTCCGTACTGTTTTCTGGAAGTGATTTATTTATTTATTTATTTATTTATTTGTGAGATTTATATACCGCCTCACAGTGCAAGCACTCTCTAAGCGGTTTACACCAGTAAGCAATGTATATTTACATTGCCCCCAACAATCTGGGTCCTCATTTTACCTACCTCGGAAGGATGGAAGGCTGAGTCAACCTTGAGCCGGTGAGATTTGAACCGCTGACCTGCGGATCAGTGTCAGCTAAAGTGGCCTGCAGTACCTGCCTCTAACCGCTGCGCCACCTCGGTTCTTTCCCATTGCTTTGTTCCTAGGACTGAGAAAGAGTGACTGGCTCAAAGTCAATCAGCTAACTTCATGCCTAAGGCAGGAATAGAATTCATGGTCTCCCAATATCTAGCCTGGTACCTTAACCACTGCATCATATGGCTCTCTTAGAGAATATCTTGAACCCTAATTCATTCACAGTGCTGAATTCACACAAGACATGTCCAAAGCAAGCAGCAAAATGACTTTGAATGATGTGTAAACCCACCTTTAAAAAGGCGAGCCAACAGGGTTTCAGAGTGCTTATGCAGCCAGTCCTCAACTTATATATATATATTATACAGCCAGTCCTCAACTTACAACCGTCCATGTAGTAACTTTGAAGTTAACTGACGGTTTTTCATACATATGATCATTGTGGCATCCCTATGGTCACATGGTCAAAATTCCGTAAAGCAATAAAAACTTGGCTCTTCCGGGAGGCGGGGTGAAAGTGAGACCAATCAGACTATATATGGGTCTCCCCCCTGGTTATGAATGCTAGATTTTTTTTAACTTTTGTAGTTTTTAACTGTTATGATTTTTATATTGATAAATGGATTTGACATGGTGTGAGCCGCCCAGAGTCCCCTGGGAGTTGGGCGGCATACAAATCTATTTAAATAAATAAATAAATAAAATTCAGACGCTTGGAAACTGACTCATATTTATGATAATCGCAGAGTCCTAGGATCATGTGATCACCTTTTGTGACCTTCTGATAAACCAAGTCAATGGGGAAGCCAGATTGACTTAACAACGGTGTTACTAACTTAACAGCTGTAGTGATTAACTTAACAATTGTAACAAAAAAGGTTGTAAAATGGGGCAAAATTCATTTAACAAATATCTCACTTAGCAACAGAAATTCTGGGCTCAATTTTAGTCAACCGAGGGACTACCTGTAAAATTCAGAAGTTGCCTATACCATTCCCTGAATTAGATTTCTTATTCATGTGTTTTTGAAAACTTTCTTTAGAAAGTGTCAGTTTTAGAATGAGAACACTATTTAGGAGTATGATGAATTGTGTTATGAAAAGCTGACAGCTTACATCCTGATAGTAAAGTTTAAAGATTTTTTTTTCATTTCTTCATCTAGATTGATGATAAAGAATTTGATATTCCTCAAGTTGATACTCCACCAACATTAGAAAGTATTTTAAATGAAGTAAGTTGCCCGGTGTGGTATCCATTTCACTTTCACTTTTTCTGCCACAAAAATAGAAAACAGATAGGCAAGCTTCTCCAACGTCTACTTTTTTACTTCCTAGAATGCTGTGACCAAACTATTTTAGTAAATGAAAACAGGACCCCCTTAAAAGATGCACACTAATTTAATAAGGATTGCATTTATTTATGGTTTTTGTCTTGTCTTTTTTCCTTCCAAAATGTACTGTTTCATAAGCAAGTCCTGTATTTATGCCCTATCTTCAGCAAGGTGCTTTATGTGTGCCTGGGAAATACAAACATTCCCAAACCTGATACAATCAATACTAGCTTAAATGACACTATTACTGTACTGGAGTATAGATATAGATTTAAAGAAAATTTATATATGATTTCTTTTAGACTGATGATGAAGAAGAGCCATTTGTTCTTGAGGATCCTTCTCTTCTGAACATTGATAACATTGATACTCATTCATATGATACTTCTTCAGTAGCAAGCTCTGATAGTGGAGATAAATCACACCTAAAAAGGTAACTGTTGGCAGATTAATTCAGTTAGATACTTTGAGAATCAGAATAGTGGAAATTATGAATACTGACTTGGATTCCAGGTTAGATTATGAGCAACTATTGCATCATAATTATTCTTTTAAAGACACATAGAAGTGCCTGAATATTTTCACCCTCGTGTTTGTCACTGTGATTATGTAGGTGTAATTTCAGAGGTATTGCAGAGATTCTGTTGTTTCAGCATGATTCTTTTAAAAGAAAAAAACAGACTCTGTCAAACTGTTGTAGACTATAGTATTGGTTCATTTTGCAAATAAAGTAAAATACTGTTCTGATTTTATTGTTTATATAGAAAGAAGAAACTCCGCGATTCTTTCTCCATCCATGGTTCAGTTATACGGCTGTCACTTTTGAAGGGTATTTCTACCCAAATAGTATCTGCAGCAGTAAGTTCCTTTTGACTCTTTCTTTATGCTTGCTCTTTGTGGCAAATAAACATCAATAATACACTAACTTAAGAGTAAAATAATTTCCTTTTTACTGCAAGTCTTGGGATTTTATAGTCTTACTGTTGTGGCAAAATTGAGCTACTATCAATGGAATAAGCAACACTTTACAAAAATAAAATGCAGTTTCATTTACATCCTTATTTTTTATTTGAATGCTTTCCAAAACAGAAGTTATTCCTACAGATTTTGGCAGAGATACTTTACTGCTACACAACATTCTAGGTAATCTATGCTCAGATAAAATTATTTCTTCTGCACACTCTATTGTCCTCCTGAAATTGATGGGACTTGAGAGGAGGATTAACTGAAAAGTGTAGTTCAAAGAAGCAACATATTTTAATTGGGAGGACAGTAATTTACTTCTTTCTAGAATAGCTATGATTAGATCATGATTCTTGGAAAAGAGGCTGATCTTCCACCTGCTAATTGCATGACTAAAGCAATATTTTTGACATCTATAAAACCTTCTGTAATCATTGAAGATGGTTCATCCTGCAGGTTTAGCTCTAAAGGAAAAAATTGAACAGTTATTTGGTCACAGAGACTGAGAAGGCAAATTGGTAAACCTCTGATAAATTACTTGATATGAAGATATTTTATTTTCATTGTAAACCTCAGGATCCTCTAATCCATGAACAATCCAGAAAATTATTTGGGTGTGTTGATTAATATCTCAATAGTTAATAATTTTTTATTTCTAATTAGACAACTGCATGAAATACCTTGTCCTCATTTTATGTTGCTAAAATAAAGGCTGGTACCAGGGATGATTTTAATGTGAGAGACTTGTTCAGTTTTTTTTTCCAGCCTCAGGATTCTTCAGGTATGTATAATTTGTTCCAGACTGGTTGATAGATTTGGGAATTTAGATTTAAAAAACAAAGTGGATCCTGCAAGTGTAAAGTTATATCATTTTAGGTATTCTGTATCGGGGCGGGTTCCTAATTTTTTTACTACCACTCTGTGGGCGTGGCTTATTTTGTGGGTGTGGCTTGCTAGCCATGTGACCGGGTGGGCGTGGCTTGCCGGTCATATATTAGTTATTTCAGAGAGATGTTGCTACTATTTTTGCTATTTTATACCTTACATGAAAAGCTTTGCATACAAAGTGCGTGTTACACCATGGCAACACAGCAACCTTTATATGCAGAAAATGCTATAGTTAAAAGACAAGCAAGTCTCATACAGCATTTTTGGTTTCAGTCATGGATTCCTTAGATGAAAATATTGAGGACTGTTAAAAGAACAGTATCTTTTAACAGTCCTCATTGTTTTCGTCTAAAGAATAACAGTATAAAACTGTATAAAATTAACAGTATAAAAGGTTAAGCTTTCGGAAAACGCCCACTTTGGGAAGCTTTAGGCAAAAGCGAAGGAAAAGTGTCAAATGCGAGCTTCTTATTATTTTCAAGCGAAGGGACGGGGAAAGACTTAATTGTCAGGTTTCTGGGCATGCGCAGAAGAAATTTTTTAAAAAAAAATTAAAAAAAATTTTTTTTAATGGCGGCGGCGAGGCACCGGCAACCAACCGCACCGGTATTGTGACATCACCAGCAGGCTGCTACCGGTGCTATAGAGTGGACCGCATCGGTAGGAACCCACCACTGTTCTGTATTTAAAAAACAATTGCTAATCTCACTCTCTGTTTTTTGTTATTGTTATAGGCCAAAGTGGATGCAGGTTTACCCACTGCAATTGTAAGTTTGAAAAGAATTTTAGAATTCTTTATGCTTCATATTTATTTAATTTTTTTCTTTTAATTAATCATTTCTTGGAGACTGCCTGGATCAGTTCCTGCAGTTTTCTTGGCAAAGTTTTCAGAAGTGGTTTGCCATTGCCTCCTCTTCAGAATTGAAAGAAAGTGACTGGCTCAAGGTGACCAAAACTGGCTTTGTGCATAAGACAGGACTGGAACTCAGTCTCCAAGTTTCTAGCCTGATACCTTAACCACTACATCGAACTGGCTCTTATTTTGGTATGCCTAATGTAAAGTATCTTTGATTTAGCTGATGTTGAATCTTTGCCCTCCCCCACCCCACCCCAAGATTTGTTGCTTCTAGAATCAGTTCCTTCCTACTTATGGTTTTTAATATTCATGAATTGTTTGAACTATATCAAGTATATATTGCTTCTCAATCTAATTGTTTTTGCTTGGTTTAGGCAGCATCAAGTCTGATAGCAGTAGGGACATCCCATGGTCTGGCTTTGATATTTGGTAAGTAAGAGTGCCTGCTACGGTAATACTTGAAGCTTACTCTGGTTTTGTTTACACATCACACTGAAGCACAGATAAAATCCTTGAGTATGGTTTGCACTGTCTTTAAGGTTAATTTATTGAGTGGTATATCATGCAAGTGCAGACATTTGAGATAAATGAGTGAAGTATGCTACAGTTAACTATGGGTAACCATGTCATGGGAACAGAACGTGTGTGTGTGTGTGTGTGTGTGTGTGTGTGTGTGTGTATGAATTGTGTGTGTGTGTGTATAAATTAGTATCTGGATCTTGAATTTAATAGAAAATGCTACATGTAAGTAATATCTTATTAAAAGATTTCTTGGTAACCAGGATTTTTAAAAAAGCGTATGTTGAAATAAGAGGTGGTTTTGAGCCATTGCTTCCATTAGTGACCCTGAAAATGTCTTGTTTGGATGCATTATTTTTGTTATCTTACGAAATACATTGAAGTCTCCATGCCTCACAGAAACTGGTTTCAACAGATCTGTTAGTGTCCAGAGATATTTTACTGGAAATAACAGGATATGGTTACTGTCTTTTTTTTCATAATTTTTTTTTGGCATTTCTCTTTCAACCTTTATCCTTATGGACTGAGAAGGCAAAGGTATAGTATGATGCATTTTGCATGTAGTCTGCATGATTAAGCAGCAATACAGTAGTGCTCTGAAATTAAGATATCGTAACAGGCTATAAAAGGATGTTATAGATATATGTGTCGTCCTATTTTTTTTTCTTCCAGCAATTTGTAGTGAAGCTATTCTAACCATTGACTGAGTTCTGCATTTTTAAACAATTCAAATTCTTTTAGGAATACCTGGTGTAAAATATTCATTAGCAATAAGATGATCTCAAATATTACATCCTCTAATAGCCCATGTACTTAAAAAAAAGGATTTACTTAGAATTTTCCATCTGTGCCATCCCCAGAGTGTAATTTTTTCATAAGAATAAGGAACAAATTATACTTTTCTCCCAGCATCTTTCAAATACGTTTTGCAGCCTTCAAATTTGAAATCATAATAGTTTTTAAACTGTATTTCTAAATTATTGGCTAGTAATCTGATATCCAAAGTTTGTTGCATTTTTATAAAAGCCACTAGTAAATATTTAGCAACATATTTAAAAAACATATCAAGGCATAGTATATAAATGGAAAAAAAACTTTTAGTATTGTGTCTTCCACAACAAATATCCTGGAAGGGATATATTATAGAAACTCATAGTGGCCTATCACCCTCTCACGTATATGAAAAGTACCCTCTTTAAGAAAAAAGAAGTCCCAGTCCAATCCACGTTTCTTCAGCCTCTGAATCAAAACTTTTCTTCACACCTGGAATCCAGGGACAAACTATTCAAAAAAGAAAATAAAAATTACCGTATTTTTCGGAGTATAAGATGCACCTTCCCCCTTTAAAAGAGGCTGAAAATTTGGGTGTGTCTTATACTCTGAATGTAGCTTTTTCGAAGCTTTTTTTCCAGCCCTAACGAGGTGCTAAAGATCTTCCTGGCTTGCAGGCTTGTTTTCATTGCTACTCCCTCCGAAAAAGGTTTTTTCAGCCCTAACGAGGTGCTAACGATCTTCCCAGCTTGCAGGATTTTTTCCGAAGAAGGTTTTTTCCAGCCCTAAGTCTTTGCAGTCTTGTTTTCATTGCTACTCCCTTCTAAGAAGATTTTTTTCAGCCCTAACCAGGGGATAAAATAATGTGCTGAAGCTGACCAAACTAAGGACGCTAGCCAAATGAATACCGGGTAGGTAGATTCCCCCCCCCCTATTTTCCTCCCCCAAAACTAAGGTGCGTCTTATACTCCGGTGCGTCTTATACTCTGAAAGATACGGTAATTGCAGTCAAATGAGCCCTATTATTTATGCACACAGTACTCATTTCATTCTGAATATATTTCCTTTCAATATTATTTCAATGCCTGCACTGCATTATTGATCAGAATCTGCAAATTGGATAATTGTTCTTTTTCATAAGAAGAGATGACTAAAGTCCAAGGCGTTTAACATTTTCTGATTCAGAGAATCAAATATTTTGTTCTTTCCTATCAAGTCTGTTTCACTTGATCTACTGCAGTCTTCATCTGCTGAGATTCAGTTCTAAAAGGCAAGATCAGAAAAGCAAGATCTTTTAAAGTAAGAAGCAATTCTACAGAATTTTCTTTCTTTCCCAGTGGCTCTCTTATAGACCAGAAATGCATTTAGATTTTTCTATAGCAGCTTCTGTGGCTTCTGGAGCAGCTATTATCTCTTGGACATAAAAAAAGGAGTAAGAATTCCTACTTTGCCTGCCCACTCACCTTTGCATCTGTAATTTATCACTACAGAACAATAATTTAAACCAAGAAAAATGAGATAAATTAAAGGGAATCAAAAGTTGAGGAAATAACTTCTTGTAGAGAATCTAGAACTATAAATGAAAATAAATTTGTTCTTTGTAGCCTTTTTATTGTAACGTACCCACAGAACTTCCATCATGTAGATATCAATACTGGCATTTTTATATCTTTTTTCTGGAAACCCTAAAAAAAGTTCTGATGTATATTTTACATCCCCACCCTGCTGGCCTTCCGCAAAGCAATAAAAACCTGGCTCTTCCGGCAGGCGGGGTGAAAGTGAGACCAAGTGGACTATATTTGGGTCTCCCCCCGGTTATGAATGTTGGATTTTTTTAAATTTTTATATCTTTTTAATTGCTATATGTTTTTATACCTGTAATAGATTTGACATGTTGTGAGCCGCCCAGAGTCCCCCGGGAGTTGGGCGGCATACAAATCTATTTAATTTAATTTAATTTAATTTAATTAAAGCAGGTAGAGACTAAAATGTATGTCTTGTGTGATGGTTGTGAGCATGTAAGACTAGTGTGTTGCGTATTTCATTTCTAATGGTTGAAGTGTTTTGTCTTTTAACAGTGTAAATTGCCCTCAGTTCTTTTAATTACATTTTGGTGTTAGTAATTACAGCAAAATAAAACTTAGCTTTGCATTTGAGGTTCTATATACTTGCAGAGGAGCTGACTGTAAGGTAACACCTGCAGTGTTCCTGTTCAATCAACTTGTATTCTGCTGTGGATTTATTTTTGTCTGATGATGGTGTCATTTTGAATTTAAATATTAAGCCCTGTATATGCATGCCTGATCTTTTACTGAGTCTGTAGTACATAGTGTTGCACATAAATAATACATTACTAAATCTTTTTATGATACTTCATCTTTCATGCAATTTCATTGATAAAGTTGGATACCTCTAATATGGTTTCTAGGTCAATGGCAAGTTTAGAAAGATACAGTCACTTTAAGTTTGAAAGAGATTAGGCATTAGAACAACATATCTGATGGGCACTATAATTAATGGTTTTTAAAAAATAGGCAGCAGATCCAGGAAAAACAAGTCACTCTCTACCTCCCACCCCATCTGTCTCCCTACTGGGTGTGTCTCACAAGATGACTGGAGCAGTTGTTATCCAATATTGCTCTTGAAGCTCAATTGAAATGTATTTAAAAACAATGTCATGCAAAACTGTCTAGAACTGATCATCTACTGTTGGCTTCTGACCTATAGCTGTTAATTAATCTCATATCAAAAGATGGGTTTTTCAAAAGTGTTTCAATTACTGCACTTATTAAAAGGCTAGAATTATTTTCTCTGTCACTGATTTATATATTCTTGTTATAGCTGGATAGCTTTCATCTTTACAGTGTATAATGGGGGTGAAGGTTCGTTCTCTGAGCTTCTGGATTGGTTTCCTAATGTTTCATTACCAGGCTAGATAACATCTTCAGTGGTGTTTAGGGGATGTCAGTATCAGTGTTCTTCTGTTTACCTAGCCTGGTAACAAAATGTTCGGAAACCAACCCACAAGCTCAGAGAACGAACCTTCACCCTCATCCTACGCCCGAGCTACAGATATTCGCCACTATTACAAACAGTGTACAATATTTCCTCTCACTTTTTACCTTCTGCAAAAGCATTTTTCACCTTAAAATTCATGCCCAGTTTAGACATCTCTAGAAACTATGATTATGCAAGCCAGAAAAGTAAAGAGAAATTGTGAAAGCTTATAGCGTATTGTCAAAATGTTGAAGGTTGCTTCATCACTTTGCCCCTAGGAGCCTATTTGACCAATAGAGCAAAGGGTGAAAGACAGATTAAAGGAAGATCTTCACATGCTGGCCCTATGCCTGTTTCTAACCTGGCCTATTGTTCATGAAATTGGCTTCTGTTTTCACAAGGCAGACTCTTGCTTCCCTTTCTTCAAGATGCAGTTTAGACAAGTCGATCCCGTCTACTCTCTACCAATCAAGACATTTATGTTATAAGCATTTTTTAATATAGTTGCCTTGGATGGAGAATCTTAGCTTAGCCCTGTTATCAGTGGGACTCTCTGCTACTTAGTTTCTTAGTATTCTTAGTATTCTTCCAGCACCTTGCTTATGTTTAACAGCACATCCTGTTATTCCTGGTGAATTCAAATTTGCAACAACAACCATAACAGAGCATGTCTTTAAACTGAGCCAATTAAATTTGTGTGGATTTACTCTTTTCTAAGTTTGAAATGTTAATTGATTACATGGTTTGTGATTCTTTCCCTCTTGTTAAATAAATTTATGTTCTGTTTAGATCCTAACCAGGCTCTTCGGCTTTGCTTGGGCAATACTGCTGTTGGTGCACAGTATGGGGCTATATCTGCTCTTAGCATCAACAATGATTGTTCGAGACTTCTGTGTGGCTTTGCAAAAGGACAGGTAATAATTTATATGCAATACACTTAAACAGATACACATAGTCCTAGATAAACGTGCAAAGGGTTACAGAGTCAATTTGATTGTAGAGAAGGATGATTTCCAATACATAGTTTGTCATTCATCAACATTTGAAAAATGCTTCCCAGCGTTCTTTCTATTGTATCTATCATATGCTTTATTATAGAATTCTCTGAAAAGAAATAAAAGGGATGATTTCATTCAGTAATCTTTAGTTTCATAAGTTTCATCCATAGATGGCTTGGAAGATGTCTTATAGTTTTCGTATTTTAATAATAATTAGTTGTATTACAGAAAGTTAATATTTTGCTTACAGATTACAATGTGGGATCTGGCCAGTGGAAAACTGTTACGATCAATAATAGATGCACATCCTCCAGGAACTGCAATTTTGCACATTAAGGTAATTGTTCTGTCTTGTAAACTATATATATATATAGCATTAAAAAGGTTATGGAGATTAGACTTTTTTGACTAAAATAAGTTGTGCTCAGTTACAAGAGCTGATATAGTTCTAATTTTAGGATGAATTCTATCATTGTAGTTGGCATCACAGTACATGTTTAGTATAAGGCAGGGGTCTCCAATCTTGGCAACTTTAAGACTTGTGGACTTCAACTCCCAGAATTCCTCAGCCAGCAAAGCTGCCTGAGGAATTTTGGAAGTTGAAGTCCACAAGTCTTAAAGTTGCCAAGATTGGAGACCCCTGGTATAAGGGAAAAGTCACATTGGGAGAAATGGAAAGAAAATAAGTAGGCTTTATAAAGAATTGTGGAAAATAATATTTTCTTTAGTTTACAGATGATCCAACTCTTGCAATCTGCAATGACAGTGGTGGTTCAGTATTTGAACTGTCATTCAAGTAAGAATCTCTGATTTCATTATAACATTATTTATTAGATTTAGCCATCTAACTCAACAGTGACTATTAGCAATGTACATAACCATGGTACTTAAAAGTGAAACAAAAATGGAAATGATCAGAACAGAAGAGAACAAATACAGGGTTATTCAAAAAGAATGAACTGATTTCATGACGCAATATTTTATTAAGGAAAAGTAATACAAAACTCCAGCCAAGTCACAAGTATTCTACTCACAATCAACTTTTATTTCCTATTGTACAAGTGTTCAATGTGGCCTTCACAACTTAGATAACTCCTCTTTCAAATGGTCACTGACTCATTACATGACGATGCTTGAGAACTAAAGCAATGCATCATGAAATCGGTTCATTCTTTTTAAATAACCTTGTATATTCCATAGCAAAGTGATGTAATACAATCTGGGTGGACATACCTCAACTTATTTCAGACATTGAGGAAGAAGCTAGATTTTTAAAGTTCACTTAAGGGTCAAAACAATTCAAATCTATTTGGAGATGGTTGTTCCAGTGGTGCTGTTAGAGAGAAGGCATGCTCCCTGGGTCCCATCAGATGACATTCTCTTGGTGCCCCTGAGACTGATGTACAGGGAGAGGCTGCACAGGGGCAATCTGATCCAAGGCACTTGCAAAAACCCTTTCTAGGCAGAAATTAAAAGTCTCACTCAGACTGCTTGTCAAGCCTTTAGGAAAATCCCAAAACTTCCTCTGAAATCTTCAGGTCTTGGGATGGATTGATTTAGAGGTGGGATTCAGCAGGTTCTGACAAGTTCTGGAGAACCGGTAGCGGAAATTTTGGGTAGTTCGGAGAACTAGTAAATACTACCTCTGACTGGCCCTGCCCCCATCTATTCTCTGCCTCCGGAGTCCCAGCTGATCGGGAGGAAATGGGGATTTTGCAGTAACCTTTCCCTGGAGTGGGGTGGGAAAAGAGATTTTGCAATATCCTTTCCCCAGGAGTGGGGAAGGAATGTGGATTTTGCAGTATCCTTCTCCTGGAATGGGGAGGGAATGGAGATTTTACATATTCTTCCCCTGCCACACCCACCAAGCCACACCCACAGAACCGGCAGTAAAAAAAATTGAATCCCGCCACTGGACTGATCTAATAGATCTCTGGAGGGTACCAGTACCTGTGTATAAAAAGTAGTCTGAAAAGCAAGCAGAGAATATTTATTTATTTATTTATTTATTTTGTTGGATTTCTATGCCGCCCAATCCCTAGGGACTCAGGGTGGCTCACAGCATGTAGATCCAATACAAAATAAGAAATTCATTAAAATATATAACAATACACAATATAATAATTAAATACAGAAAATACAAAAGTTAAAAAGTTAAAAAGAGTATCTCATTCACCCCGCCTGCCGGAAGAGCCAGGTCTTTATTGCTTTCCGGAAGGCCAGTAGGGTGGGGATGGTCCTGATCTCCGGAAGAAGTTGGTTCCACAGGGAGGGAGCTCCCACAGAGAAGGCCCTCCCCCTAGGTCCCGCCAGCCGACATTGTTTGGTCGGCGGGACCTGGAGGAGGCCAACTCTGTGGGTCCTAACCGGTCGTAGGGAGGTATGCGGCAGGATGCGGTCCCAAAGGTAACCTGGCCCTGAGCCATGTAGGGCTTTAAAGGTAACGACCAACACCTTGAATTGGATCCGGAGACTAATGGGCAACCAATGCAGCTGGCGGAGAATAGGTGTTACGTGGGTGCATCTAGGTACACCCACCACAGCTCGCGCAGCTGCATTTTGCACCAATTGTAGTCGCCGGACACTCTTCAAGGGTAGCCCCATGTAGAGCGCATTGCAGTAATCCAGCCGTGAGGTGATAAGGGCATGAGTGACTGTAAGAAGTGCCTCCTTCTCCAAGTAGGGTCGCAATTGGTGCACAAGACGTACTTGTGCAAAGGTCCCCCTAGCCACAGCTGAAAGATGTTGTTCCAATTTTAGCTGTGGATCTAGGAGGACACCCAAATTGCGAACCCGTTCTGAGGGGGCTAATTTCTCCCCCCCAAGAACCAAGGAGGGACAGTTGGTCGAGTCCTTAGGAGGCAATATCCACAGCCACTCAGTCTTGTCAGGGTTAAGCTTTAGCCGGTTCTTCCCCATCCAGACCCTAACATCGGCCAGGCAGCTGTCCATTACGTCTACGGCTTCCCTAAATTGAGACGGGGTGGAGATGTACAACTGGGTATCATCAGCATATTGCTGATACCTCACCCCGTGTCGTCGGATGATCTCACCCAGCGGCTTCATGTAGATATTAAACAGGATGGGCGAGAGGACCGAGCCCTGTGGCACCCCACATAGTAGGGGCCTAGGGCTCGACCTCTGCCCCCCTGTCAACACCGACTGCGTCCTGTCAGAGAGGAAGGAGGAGAACCACTGCAAAACAGTGCCGCCCACCCCCACCTCTCCGAGACGACGCAGAAGGATACCATGGTCAATGGTATCGAAGGCCGCTGAGAGGTCAAGTAGCACCAGGATAGAGGAGTGACCCCCATCCCGGGCTCGCCAGAGATCATCCATCAGGGTGACCAAAGCCGTTTCCGTACTGTAACCGCGCCTGAAGCCAGATTGAAAGGGATCCAGAAAATCAGTGTCATCCAACAGTCGTAGGAGCTGGAGTGCCACCACTTTCTCAACAACCTTCCCCGCGAAGGGAATGTTGGAGACTGGACGGAAGTTCTTTAAATCCGCCGGGTCCAGGGAAGGCTTCTTGAGGAGGGGCCTCACCACCGCAGCTTTTAAGGGCTGCGGGACGGACCCCTCTCTCAAAGAAGCGTTGACCAACGCCTGGAGCCAGCCGCGTGAAACCTCCCTGGTGGCCGAAACCAGCCAGGAAGGGCACGGGTCCAATAAACAAGTGGCGGAACTCATAGCTCCTATGGCCTTGTCCACATCCTCAGGAGTCACCGGTTCAAACCTTTCCCATATAACCGGACTAAGACCTGCCCCAGTCATCTCGGCCTGTACTGCCCAATCGGAGTCCAGGTCTGTCTGAATCTGAGTGACTTTATCCGCCAGAAACCGAGAAAATTCCTCAGCTCTACCCTGCAAGGGGTCTCCGCCTTCCTCCTTAGCCAGAAGGGTGCGGGTCACCCTAAACAGGGCGGCTGGGCGGGAGTCAGCGGACGCAATAAGAGCGGAAAAATGCGAACATTTTGCCGCCCTTATCGCCACTAAGTAAGACTTAATGAAAGTTCTTAAAAGTGTCCGGTCAGACTCAGCTTTACTAGATCTCCATCGTCGCTCTAGGCGTCTCTTGTGGCGCTTCATCTCCCGGAGTTCCTCGGTAAACCAAGGAGCCCTCCTGGATCCACTTCCACGGAGAGGCCGCAAAGGCGCAATCCGATCCAGAGCCCCCGCCGCCGCCTGATTCCAGGCGGCAACCAGGGATTCGGACGAACTGTGTACCAGGGATTCAGGTATCTCCCCAAGTTCCCTCTGGAATCCATCGGGTTCCATTAGGTGCCTGGGGCGGAACCACTTAATCGGTCCCGCCTCCTTGCGGTGGAGGCGTGGTGCCATGAAATCCAACCTCAGAAGGAAATGATCTGACCACGACAAGGGTACTGTGACTAAACCCCTTAACCCCAGATCACCTCTCCACTGCCCCGAGAGAAACACAAGGTCAAGCGTGTGACCACCCTCATGAGTCAGACCCTGAACTACTTGGGTCAGGTCCATGGTTGTCATGGAAGCCATGAACTCCTGGACTGCCCCCGAGGCTTCGCCGGGCGATGGCAGATTGAAATCCCCCAGCACCATCAACCTGGGGAACTCAACCGCCAGCCCTGCAACCGCCTCGAGCAGAACAGGCAGGGCCTTTGTAACGCAGCTAGGAGGCAGGTACTTTAACAAAAGGCCCACCTGAACCCCCAAGTCCAACTTCAGAAGGAGTGTCTCACACCCAACAATCTCTGGGGCAGGGCTCCTTCGAGGACACAGATTCTGGCGAGCTATAATAGCCACTCCTCCACCCCTTCCCTGGGGTCGCGAATAACCATGACCAAAGACTGATGACCTTCACCTTCAAATTGTGTCACAATTGCTCTAAGACCAAAAAAAGACCACAAAACCCCCAGATCTAATCTGTGATTGCTTCTGTGAGTCAGGCCCTTGACAACTTGGCTCAGATCCATGGTTGCCATGGCAGCCACAGACTCCTGAGCCACTCCAGCTTGTATGTCACATGAGGGCAAGTTAAAATCTCCAGAACTATTAGACTCCATTGCCAACCCAGTGACAGCCAAGCATCACAGGCAGGCAAGGCAGGGTGCAAAAGGAAGGCTGGTACAACAGCAACAAAACCAGCTGCTTCCTACAGCCCAACTTTAGCCATTGGGTCTCACATCTGGCTGTCCAGTTGCTTTTTGAAATAGCACCTTTGGTACAACCATGACCTGGATGACTGAGAATCTCCACAGACATTTAAATTTTGATTGCAGTTTGTATATTATTTGACAAAACAATGTTGCCTTTTCTACTTTTATTTTTCTCAATAATTATCTACTGTATCATTGTTCATAGGATCATATGTAGTGCTATCAGAACCATATAAAAAAATAACCGCAGAAGGAAAAATTATCATATTAATTGCAGGACTCTGACACAATTTTCCTATCACTCCTGGGATCATATCTACCCTATTTAAATTGTATGGCTTATATATTTTTTTAAAAAAATGCTACATTTAAATAAGTTGCTGTATGACATGTACCTAAATTGTCCCATTTTTTTGTGATTCAGGAGAGTCATGGGTGTGAGAACATGTGAATCTCGCTGTTTGTTCAGTGGTTCGAAGGGAGAGGTTTGCTGCATTGAGCCTTTACATGCAAAGGCTGAGCTGAGAGACCATCCTATCACTCAATATTCTCTGCTAGCTATGGCTTCCTTAACAAAGGTAACCTACCTTCCATAAACACCCCATTTAAAAACTAATATTTGAAAAAGATTGTAAAATGCAGACGTTAAGGATGATTTTTATATTAACTTCAGATTCTTGTGATTGGATTGAAGCCATCTTTGAAAGTGTGGATGACATTCCCTTATGGTCGTGTGAGTAATTCTGTTAATTTTTTTGCTTATTTTTAAATATTTATACTCCTCCTATTCTCCCAAGAATTATATATATTTAGTTACAAATACTGATAGTTCTCAACTTGCAACAGTTCATTTAGTGACTGTTCAAAGTTACAACACCACTGGAAAGAGTGACTTATGACCGTTTGAGACACAACCATTGCAGATTCCCTGTGGTCATGTGATCAAATTCAGACTTGACAACTGACTCATATTTCTGACAGTTGTAATGTCTCAGGATCATGTGATCACCTTTTGTGATCACCTGATGAGCAAAGTCAATGGGGAAACCAGATTCACTTAACAACTGTGTTACTAACTTAACAACTGCAGTGATTCACTTAACAACTGTGGCAGGAAAAGTTGTAAAATGGGGCAAATTCACTTAACAACTGTCTCACTTAGCAACAGAAATGTTGGTTTGTAAGTCAAGGGCTACCTGTTAAACATTTAAAGAGTGAAAGCTTCCATTAATATGAAGCATAAAATCCAGCAACGATAAAATGATTTTTAATGATTATGCAGCGATAAAAATGATTTAAAAATAGCAAGTAATTAGATCAGATCAGATCTTTAAAAGAAATACTGAAAGTGAAATGGGCCTCTGAAAAGGGAATTTCAGCACTTAAGTGAAGTCATTATTATTTCAGGAAAAAGTAGCTTGGAAATCTATCTGCTTTCTGAAGGTTTAATAGAATAATATTGTTATAGAACTGGCATATATAAAGAACAGAACTTGCAGGCTTGGGAAATGAATGGAGCATAAAGTTTCTAAACATTAAAAAAAACCTGTCTATATTAAATTGTACTGATCCTTCCACTACAAGATTCTTTTTCTAGTGTGTGTTTGATTTATATTGTACTCTAAGCTGATCTTCATTATTTGATTTATATGAACATCATTTATGTGTCTGTTCTGTCCTGAGACTCCTGTAGATATCTTGATCATGTGCTAGATCGAATCTGAGTCAGTCACTGAGGCCAACTCAGATTGGATCCTGCAACATTATTTTAGAACATGTATATTTGTCTTTATTCGTGATCATGTGCTGCTAAGCATGCCTAAATTAATTGAAATTCATGGGATTAGAGCATCTTCTGATGTGTTTGAGTTAATAATGTTTTAAATTGCTAACTAAGCATATCTCTATAAAAGTTAAAATCTCAGATATGATATACTTTACTCTTACATTTTACTTTCAAGAAGATCTTACATTTTACTCATGTGGCATTTTTTATTTCTTCTGTGGTGCTAACAATTGAATCTCTCCTTTCCTCCTGCCTTTTTTTTTTTAAGATGGAACCATCTAGTGTTCCACTGCTTGCCTGGTATTTTGTTGCTGCCCAAACATCTGTGAATCCAGTGCTTGCTTTCTGTCGAGGAGATGTGGTCCATTTCCTTCTGGTAAGGTTCAGGCTATCCCTAAAGTTTGACATTTGCTTTTGTAAATGTCTTCTCTTAAAATGAATGGAAAATAATTTTTGCACTTGGCTCCTGAGTTAGAAATTGCTGAATTTTTAAATGAGTGTTCATATCAGGGGCGGGTTGCTCACTTACCTTGCTACCGGTGCGCTGCACGTGCATTACCACGTTTTGTGCATGTGCATGCTGCGCATGCGTGCCCCCTCATGCAATTTTGCTTCCACGCATGTGCGGAAGCAAAATCGCACCAAAATCTTGCGAGGGGACGTGTGCACTCGTGCGATTTTGGCAGACTTTTTGCTTCTGCGCATGCAGATTTTTTGCAGAAGAAAATTCACAAAAAAAGATGGCGGCTCCTAGGCACCGGCAACCAACCACACCGGGTCGGTAGCCTCTTGGTGATGTCACCAGCCCGCCGCTACCGGTGCGGTAGAGTGGACCGCACCAGTAGGAACCCACCAGTGGTTCATATGTGCTAGTTTCGTTGCAAATTTGAATGATCGTGTTATTAACAAAAGTTATTGCAAACCGTAAGATTGGACTGTTGTGATATTCATGCCAAAAATGCCTGGAACAATTGTTTTCTAGATCATTCAGAGTTTGCACTACAATTCATATTTTGCATTTGTCTTTTTATTCCATTATGTAAATGTACTAAGTACAGTATAGATATCTTCAAATATACTGTAACTTCTAAGTATTGCTTGCAAAGTTAATACCAAAGAATCTTTATTTGTGAGGGAGATGTCAAAGAATAATGGGATAAACTTCTCCATTAGGTAAAAAGAGATGAATCTGGAGCAATACATGTTACAAAGCAGAAGCAGCTACACTTGCATTATGATTTAATCAATTTTACAGTAAGTATTCATATTTTATACTTAAGTAGAAAATGCTAGTATTTTCTAGCTTGAAAGAAGATCTGTACAGTATATCTCAAATTAAATCGACTTGAGATGTCTGTAAAAATCAGACTGAGGTCTTTTATTTGTTTCCTGAATAAATTGCATTTATTTAATAATAAATGCAATTTTTGGATACATTTTTGCCACATACGCCATTTTTCCTGTGTTTCCAAACTCTACTTGGCAGCAATATAACAACTTCTTATGTTCTTTATAGTAATAGAAAAGGGGGAAATATTTGTACAAAGTCTAGAAAGAATATGTAAAAATGCACATAATAAGCAAGGTAGCTATGTCAGCTGATAAGAATAATAAGCAAGATTGCTATGTCAACTATTAAGAATGTTCAGAACCTATATTAGTGCAATACCTTTAGAAGGCGCCTTCAGTCACAAAACTGAGTGTAAACTTTTATGCTTTCAAGAATTAAATGCTGTATAAGTTGATCTTAACTTGAGGTGGCTGATAAGTCATACATCTATATTTAGTCATATTTTTGTAGGAGCCTGAGTGTAGCTTCTTCAGTTTCTCTCATAGGAATTAACTTCCAGTTCCCTGATCATCTTCATTGTCACTCTTTACATCCTTTCCAGTTTGTCTGAACAGTGTTGGAGGCGGGGTCTTACTTCTGTTCTTCTCTTGATGCACCTTTTTTGAATCGTTTTGTTGTGACATTACTGTACAACTTTCAGACATAATTGTATAGTGCTTCTAACTTGACTTCTTGAATATTATGGTTTGGAAGTCTTTTTTTAATATATCACATCACTGTTCTGATACCAATTTCTTGTTTTTGCTTTCCTCTAGTGGATAAACTCCCATACAATTGTGCTTCTAGACAGTGTGGAAAAATTGCATGTGATAGATCGTCATACACAGGAGGAACTTGAGACTCTGGAGATATCAGAAGTTCAGCTAGTATACAATAGCAGCCACTTCAAATCATTGGCAACAGGAGGCAATGTTAGCCAAGCACTGGTATGGCTCTATTTTGTTTCCGTAGTATTCTATTCTGTTTTGTTTTTGTAGTATTCTTTTCTGAAATTTGAGGTGTCTTGAAATGTTACAGATATAATTTTCTTTCTTTTTACTCTATATATATCATGGCTGCTGTATCTGCTATGTAGTACACTGTTATTACTGGTTGTAATAATAAAGGCATTACTTTATCAAAGCATTTTATAGGAAATGGTTTTAATACAATTTTGCATGGTAGCTGCATTTATATATTTTACAATGTATTGCTGATGTATAGCCATTGTACCCATTATGACAAACACAACTTTTGAAAGCCCTTCACCATAAAGATTAGCCCAGTTTTATTGAGCCTTGTTGCTTGCACTGGCATAAAATTCTCTATGCTGCTGGGAACATCCAGTCTGTAAAGTGACTTTCAGATGTTAATGTAGATATAATATTTATTGGAATTATAAAGTTGCAGGAATATGACATGTACAACCTGACCAAAGAAATCAAACTCCACTTTATATTTCTGAAATATAGCTTTGTTTTTCAGTGGATTAAGATATAGGTAGTTTATAGCTGCTACATATTAAAAGAGGATAAGAGTTCCCCCTCCTTTTTTTCTGTTCAAGTATAGACTTTTGAAACTATTTAAAGCAGGGGTCTCCAACCTTGGCAACTTTAAGACTTGTGGACTTCAACTCCCAGAATTCCTCAGCCAGCAAAGCTGGCTGAGGAATTCTAGGAGTTGAAATCCACAAGACTTAAAGTTGCCAAGGTTGGAGACCCCTGGTTTAAAGGGTCTTTAAAGTTAGAGCAAATCTAATGTCTGGGGAATGATGTTCCAAAGGGTACGTGTCACAACAGAAAAGGGCCTCTTCCTGGGCTGCGCCAGATGTCGCTCTACAATAGATAGGATCCAGAGCGCACATCTCCTGCCAGAACTGGAGAGATGAGTAGATATGATCAGAGAGAGGCAGGCCCTCAAATAACCTAGACCAGTGATGGCGAACCTTTTTTGGTTCGCGTGCCAAAAGGGGGGGGGGAATGCGGGGATCATATGTGTGCGTGCCCACACTCATAATTCCATGCACCCCCGCACATGCATGCATGACCCCCCTGCTCCCAGCATGCAATGGCACGCCCATTTTTCACTCTCCCCAGGCTCCAGAGCCTTTCTAGGAGCCTGGGGAGGGCGAAAACGGCCTTCCCCACCCCCTCTGGAGGCTGGAAACAGCCTGTTTCCCGACTCCCAGTGGGCCCAGAAGGCCCGAAAATCAGCCGGCTGGTGCACACATGCATGCCGGACCTGAGCTCGCGTGCCCACCGATATGGCTCCGCGTGTCACTTGTGGCACCCGTGCCATAGGTTCGCCATCACAGACCTAGACCCTTGTCATGTTTATGGCATAATTCAGTATAGAAGCAATTTTCTAGTGTAGTGTGTAAATTGATGTTAAACAGTTAAAGCTCTTATGGTTTTATGAACTATTTAAGTGGCAAATTCAAAGATACTATACTATACTATACTATACTATACTATACTATACTATACTATACTATACTATACTATACTATACTATACTGCTAAAATATTTTACTTGTCTTGCTTCATTTATATTTTAAATGACTTGATATTTATTGTACCTGGCTTTTATCCAATAACAATGTAAACTATATACTCCGGCATTAAATAAAAAATGTTCTATGTTTTTTAGGCACTGGTGGGTGAGAAGGCTTGTTACCAGTCAATCAGCAACTGTGGTGGTCAGATTTTTTATTTGGGTACAAAAGTAAGTTTGTCTAGGTTAATAGCAATAGCACTTAGACTTATATACCACTTCACAGTGCTTTTACAACACTCTCTATGTGGTTTACAGAGTCAGCATATTGTCCCCAACAATCTGGGCCCTCATTTTACTGACCTCGGAAGGATGGAAGTCTGAGTCAACCTTATTCTCCTTTATCATTTCTCTTATTACTTATCAGACCTGTTAGCTGTGTAAATCACCCGTCCTTTAATCAGATGATTTAATTCAAATACATTGTCATTGTCATATACATGAACATTTATACATAGATTTGTTCAGTTCAGGTAACACAGCAAGCTTGAATTAAGCAAAATTAATAACGACGGCATTTGAACTTTTTATTGCAGTTGCTCTAGAGAAGGAAAGGGAAAGACCAATATATAATTATGAGACTTTGGGGTATTGCTATTGTCAGCAAAATTGTTTTTGCCAACAACTGAAAAATAGTTCAGCATAGTCTTCTTTGACATGGGCACCTTTGAGATACATTGATTTCAACTTCAGTAATTCCCCTGCCAAAGTCAAAGAAAGCTATTTAGCATGTGTGTGAAAAGTTGATTCATCATCCTTATACTACTTAAGATGCCCTAATTATTGCTAATATACTCTTAAATAAATATCTGTTACTCACCTGTTTTCCCCTCATCTGCTTTCAGTCTGTTCATGTTTTAACACTGAGGACCTGGAGGGAGGTAAGTGAGGAGAGAAGGAACAAGTTACTTTTTTTCATGGCTTGATAAATAGAGGTGTCTGTGGGAAACATTTTCAGATTAAATGTACGAATTGTTGAATTTGTCAGTATCCATACTTCAGTATATCACTTTTATTAATATAATATTTTTAAACTAATATTTCTCAAAATTGCCAATTTTAAGAGGTTAATTTCAACTCCCAGCATTCCCCAGCCAGCCATTATCTGCCACTGATAACCTGTCAATTTAATTCCACTTGGAATTTGTCTTGTAAATTTTATTTTAGATTGAAAAATAATACATATATAATTATTTTAGTGGCTGTATTGAACATCTGGATTTTAGGTTATATTACTTTTAGTTTAAAATGGCTCTTAAACATTGTTTAAATTTCAGTTTGACTGAGAAAAGAGGAATTTTTAAAGAATAATCTATACTTAGATAAAGGATATAATCAAATAATGATTGTTAAAACTGATTAATTTGAATCAATACCAACAAACAGCAAAACAAACATGTGATTTTATCATTTAAATCTATCCAGATTAGTAATTGTTTTTAAA
Source organism: Diadophis punctatus similis (assembly GCA_023053685.1). NCBI lineage: Eukaryota > Metazoa > Chordata > Lepidosauria > Squamata > Dipsadidae > Diadophis > Diadophis punctatus. The sequence continues at coordinate 5,594,495 of JALIGW010000033.1, forward strand.
ACAGAATTAGCTACATGGTTTTCATATGAATCTTAAAGAAAACACTATTTTCTTCAGAACAAGCCTTTAGCATGTTGAAGACAAAAATAGGATCACTGCAAGTTTGTGTTAAGTTTATAATATCCATGTTTCACTGAATTTTATTTATCTATATTTTTGATGTAATTTTTGTACTTTTTACCTTAGAGGATCGATCACCTTCTGAAACAAGAATGTCTTAATGAAGCATTGGCTTTGTCGTGGTCCTTTCATGAAGGGAAAGCCAAAGCTGTTGTGGGTAAGTGTATTTACCTCAAGTAACAGCATTTTTTTCTGTTCCTGGCTGCCATCATTTCTTCCTGTCATTTTTTACTTCATATATTGTACCATTTACTCATCTTGCCTACGAAGTCACAATCTTCCCAATGCCATGGGTGTTATTATAAGGCTTTGGACAATCAAGGTTTTGCATATCACTTTTGAAAGGACATACAGTAAGTTACAGTATGTGAATAGCTAGAGGTGATCAAAATGGTTGATATCTTATGTGAAAGTTGTAAAAACTGGGAAGTTCAAGTTGTATGCCACTGCTTCTGAATTTAGCATGCATTATGTAAATAGACGTTATACTGTCTTTGATCATTTATCATAATATTAAAATTTCCACCACCTGAGTTCAGTATGATTGTAAGACTGAAAACATTAAACATAAGAAATAGCATATAAATTCACCTCTACCATAGTAATCCAATTATACCTGGATAGTTTGTGTAAATTATAAAACATTAAACATTTGTTATTACACTTAAAACTTTATATGAGATAATAAGAAAATTGCTTCTGTTTGTATCCTGAGTTTGTACCCTGAAAATTAAAAGACTTTTGTTTTTTAAACAGGCTTATCTGGGGATGAACAAAAACGGAAGGTTGTTGTTGCAGACAGAGTGAGTTTTTCTTTTGTTTCATCTAAACTTGTGTTCAGCTTTAGAATTAAATTCCTTTTGCATATTTTATTTTCCTACAAGAAATACGTATGTGTGGGTTTCATTGCGAAAAGGTTGATTTTTAGCCATGCAGTTTCATATAACTGATCCTTGTTTGTATACCTACATCTTTATACATGATATTTAAGGTATATTTTAATAGAATTTTAGGTCAAACTACTCACATTATAGATGGTTATTAATTTTCTACATTTTTAAACAGTAAAGAAGAGGATAAAACTGAGGTAATAGAGCTTCAATAATATTTAATCCTGTATTTCTCCTCTCTGAACTTGGTGTCTAATTCCCTGAACTAGAAAGGAAGATTTCTATGTCCAAATAATTTACTTTTCAAAATGAGAGGATTGTTTTACTCTAATAGTATTATAAAGGAGAAATGTGAGGAGTGTGGTTTTTTTTTACTGTTTTTGATCTAATCTTCCTTTTATAAGTGAAAAGATTATCTTAAATTCAGGATTGTTTTACTTTGAGTAATGTTAGTGTACAGTTGTTACAGGAATCCTGTATGCAGTCACTTAGAAGTTTAATATTGGATTAAGTGTAAAAGTTTTACCACTTCAGTATTACTGCAGAATTAAAAACTGAAATAAATATTTTTTCCTGTAGAAGCATATGAATACAGTACCATAATGCAGTTTCCTTTATTTATGATTTTATGATTGAATATGCTCACATTCTGCTCAAAATTCTATTACTGGAAAGTAGATTGGGACAATTTCTCTCAAACTCCACAGAAATTATGAAATGATTTCAAAATTGTTTTTTTCTAAAACCAGTAAGAAAAATTCCAAGTCAATATAAAATTTGCTTTTGTCAGATGGATTTTGGTCTTTGATTTTGCTCTGTCTGAACTACATGCAGTTGTCTTATGCCTTAAAAAATAGGACAAAGTGTAGGGAATCCAGCCCTCCCGTGCCACATGGCCGTGCCTTGTGGGCGCGCGTGCATGCGCAGTAGCAAATTTTTTTTAAAAATCCAAAAAAAAATCCAAAAACAAAATGGCGAGGCATGTGCAGTACCAAAAACCTGGCTTCTGCACATGCGCAGAAGAAAAAAAAACCAGAAAAATTGGAAAAAAAATTGAAAAAAAATCCCGATTTTTTTTTTAAAAAAAGATGGCGGTGCCCACGGACCGGCACCGACCGAACCTGTTCCGTGACATCATCGTGACATCACCAGCGGGTTGCTACCAGTTCGGGCGAACCGGTCCAAACCGGGAGGAACCCACTTCTGTAATAGACATACTGTAATCTTTTGTGTTTATAGATGGTTGAAATACTTATTCATTGTGCTGATCGAACCATGAAGAAATGTCCCGAGCAGGGTAAAATCCAAGTTATGGAGCAACATTTTCAGGTATGCTACTTTAGACTTACTACGAAAGGGGGTATTAAAAAAGAAGCAGAAGCAATAATTTTTCCTCTTGAATTATCTTCAAGAGGAAAAAGAAATTGTGGTCTTAGGCACTAACATTATCACATATTTCGGTTCATTTCCAATTTATCATATAAATGGAAAATTGATATTGAAGAGACTTCACAAGTATATATAGTTGTAGGAAGATGTAAAATAAACAGAAAAAAATAAAGGGATGGTAAGAACAGATGTAATTGCTTAAGGAACAAGAAGGAAAATACATTGTTTAGATAATGGAAAAGAATAAAACTACCATGACGTGTGTCTTCTTAGTCTAATGCAGCAAAATTAGCAAAGAATCCTGTGGTCTTTCAAAGACAAGGAGTTTCTGGAGAACATTATAGATTGTACAGTCAAACATTGACTGTAATTTGAAGGAAAAGGATGAAGATAAAAAGCGAGATGAGTACAAGTTGCCTTAGAGATGACTAAATGTGAAATACCCATATCATTTTACATAGATGTTTTAATGGTGTATAATGAGGTAACACATATCAAGAAGCCTTGTTTTCAGGCCATTCAGGCCATCAGCCTTAAGTAGTTTAATATAATTTTGTTCTTTGGCAATTATTGGTGGTATTCACACAATGCAGTAAACAAAAAAATTAGCCTGTATTTAATGTGTTCTTGAAAAGTATTCATAAATTGCTATTGGTGCAAAATACAGCATCTGCATTGTAAAATACAGTACTGCACTGCAAGATCTGCACTAGTTGCTACTTTCTTATTAAGCATAATCTAAGATTTGGGTATAGGACTTGACTGTCTAAGAATCCATCTCTCCCATTAAGAACCTTTTGGTCTACTAAGAGGCCCTTGCTATATGCAAATAGTTAGATTTTCCATGTTTCTTTTTGCAGACTATGGTCCCTGTCATTGTTGACTATTGTCTTCTGCTTCAGCGAATGTAAGTAAAAGCATGCCTCATGAATTATGGCAATTTTTCCAGTAGACTGCATCCTGATTGCAGTTTGTGCTAGTCTTCTAGGTTGTTTTGATAAGAGTGGGATCTAATCTACTTGTGCCATAGCAATTGGAGAAGTGCTTCATGCAATACTTGAAGTATTCCTCTGAATCTTCTATGTATTTTCAGAGAACCTAGGGAGGGAGGGTGTTAAGAGTGAGTAGGGAAGTCTTCAAGAGGATGTGGTGCTTCAAAGGCACTTTGTCAATGGACTTGCATAATCTTAATGGATAATCGTTCTATAGCTAGCTTTAAGGTAAACATATATGTATGTGTATGTTCTGCCTGCATAATTTTGAATAATGTTTAGAAAATGTTTTTGTATAAAATAGCAGATGATTAAAACAGATGTATTGCTAAAAATCCAGCTTACATAAACTATAAACTTTCAGAATAATCTCTGTCAAATACTTGCCATGTCTTTTCCTCCACAGAGATATATTATTCGGTCAAATGTATGACAAGATGAGTGAAAATTCGGTAGCAAAGGGAGTGTTTTTAGAATGTCTTGAGCCATACATTTTAAGTGATAAATTGGTTGGAATCACAGCTCAGATTATGAAGGATTTGCTACTTCATTTCCAAGATAAGAACTTAATGGCAAATATGGAAGCCTGCATTGTACATATGGATATCACCAGCCTTGATATACAACAGGTGATAATTTTTAATAGCTTATAACATATTCTTAATGAATAAGAGGAATATTCAAAAAGTTCTGTATTATGTGTTTTCCTTAGTGCTATAAAGTACAGTGGTACCTTGGTATTCATCATTAATTGGTTCCAGGAGGTGCGATGTGTACCAAACAAATAATGAATATTGGGACAAAATGTTTGTGTCAAAATGGTTGAGTACCAAATTTGATGAGTTTCAAAGCAGTTAAGTACCAAGGTACCACTGTATTTGGTACCAGATGTGTTTTAATCTGTCACTTGATTAATCCCAAATCTTATTTTAGGATGATTTGTGGTTATAACAAGAGGAAGCTTGTTATAATAATTCCTTAGTCATAGGAACTTTGGTAACGAAGGCCCAAATAATGCCAGCTGCTCTTCAGGCCTACTTTGATGAATGCATTGGACCAAATACTGAAATGTATCTATAGATAGATGATAGATAGATAGATAGATAGATAGATAGATAGATAGATAGATAGATAGATAGATAGATAGATAGATAGATAGATAGATAGATAGATAGATCTGATGAAGGCAGATTATCCATAAGGAAAGGAGATTCAGAGAAGTCATAGGTTGAAGGCCTCCTTAAAAAGGCTGATGTTTCTGACGAGACTTGAGAAACGGATGATTCACAAGCTATGAATTTTCTACTCATGGGTAAAGGAAGGCCTTTTATCTCTTGTATCTATATAAATATTGCTAACAAATTTCATACCTTGAAGTGAAGTATGTTCTGAGACTAATCTGCATGTGGTTTTTAGCACATTTAAAAATCTGAAACTTTGTTTTGCTTCTAGGTTGTCCTTATGTGTTGGGAAAACCACCTGTATGATGCCATGATATATGTCTATAACAGTGGAATGAATGACTACATTACTCCAATGGAGGTAGGAAGATGTATCTTCCTTCCTGCCTAATTGATGGCTTTGAATTAGGATTATTCTTTTAATAATTCCTGTTCTTCCTAATGCAATTAGCTACAATAGCTTATAGATCTTGAGAAACACAGAGACAGAGAAAATCAAATACAATCAAATAAACCAATTTACTAAATATCATACAAATCTTCAAAATTAAAATCTCCCATTAAATGCAGATTCAGTTTGGATAAATGAGCAGTTTTAAAACTTTCTTTAAAAAATATGAAAGTCACTTGCTGAGATCATGGGAATAACTGTTGTGCCTTTGACTATAAGCAAGTGTTGAGAGCTCAAAATAGCAAAATGATTATAAGAGATTATGTCCATTGAGGAGGAGATGGGGTGATGAACTACAAGAAACGTCAGTTTCCCAGGAAGGAGAGAGTACATTCCAGAAAGGTGAAGGAGACGAGGCAGCACAGCCTAGCCCTAGAGTAAATAGAGGAAAAGAGCAAGGATAGCCACTGCCTAGAATCTTTCAGGGTATATCCTTGTTTAATCTGGCAAGATTCTGTCTGCTATGTGTAAGCAAATAAAGAACTGAACTCTGACTGAATTGTTTCATGTTGTTCTTGAGTTTAATCTGACATCAATCTTTCCAGACTAAACTCCTCCTTCTACTCTTCCTTCTTTTCTTGCATTGTTAAAAAAACATTTTTCTATGCAGTAAAAATGAATTTTGCGTAAAATGTTCTTAATCATTTAAAGAAAATTATGATGTTTGAACACCTCTTTCCATCCTTACAGAATCCTTGATACAATACTTGTTTAAGTTACTTGGTACGCTTTTTCTTTTGCAAAGTTTTCTATGTTACTGTCAAGTCCACTAATATCTCTACGTGACAATGTGTGAAAATGTTTAGGATGTAATAATTTTCAAGAACGGAAAACCAAAATCACAAAGAAACCATTGATGTGCTAATTTTTTCTCCTCCTCTTTATTTTTTTAGAAATTGTTCAAAGCCATTGCTCATCCACTTAGTGCTGGAAAATCTCTCTCAGGTATACCATGCCTTATCAGCACTTTTTGTGGAAGGTTTTTTTCTTATATTGTGGGTTCCTGTTTTCCTCCAATAACGCTTATGAAGAATATTAGTCATTACTATTTTTTACTCACTATATTCTCAGCCTGACAGTTTTCATTTATTGATAATTGGCTTGTGTGTGAGAACTACTTCACTGAATAGTCCTGACAATAACATTTATCTGAAAAAATGACTTTTATATGTAGTCTTGTATGAGTGCCTAATCTTAGACATACAAAAATTAAATAACTTGCTAATCCTTCATGAGGGTCACTGTTATTAATTGGAAAACATGCTGAGGTAGATGTGCCAATATATTACAGTTTTGTATAATACTTGTTTTTGAAACAATGAATAGGATTGTACTTTCAAGACTGAAAGTAATGTGTCTTTTTATACAGTGATAGCTATAATACTACATGTAAGAGTAGAATTTATTTTTTTACTTTATCAGTCAGGTTTAGAAAGTTGTATTTGGCTTGAACCTTTGGGAATATTTAAATATCTGCATACATTGAATTTGACACAGACATCTCTCAATTTATCAACTTAAAGAAGTAATAGGATCTTGATTTTGGTATATGGCTTTATTAACTCTGCCTACATTAGACCTTTTAGTAAATGTGTTCAGTTTTCAAGATTATGTATATATTTTTTGCTGTTTTTTAGATGAGCAAGTCATTATGGGCAACAAACTGCTTGTCTACATAAGGTATGCTTTTTTCAACACCATAAATTAAATATGCTACATAGCCACATGAAATAGAAAAATCCTGCTGTGCAATTTATGCTGATGCAATATTTCAATAGTTTAACTGGGGTTGTATGTGTGTGTACTCCTAACAGAGTTATCATTGTGATTGTTTTAGACTGGGCTGCCCATGGTATTGTATGGTTTAAAGGCTTCTGTTGTTTTTATATCTGTAAGACATCCAGAATCTAATGGAGTGGGAGCATATAATTAATTTAAATAGTAATGAATTTACAATTAAAAAACAACACTGAAAAAACCCAATAGTGTATAATAAAAATGACACACTTACTACAGGAAAACTTAATCAGAAAATGAATAGGAAAACAAAACTCATCAATTTTATTTCAATGATACATCATATCATTTTCAATGATACCTCATAAGTGATACTCATGTCTGAATGGAGAGCAGAAAGGGTGTCTGCAAAGATTCTGAGAGAAAAATCTCTTTTTCCTATAATTATTCCAGGTTAGACTGTTCAGCATATTCTATTTTTTGAGTGAAGAGACCTTTTGTTGTAGGTCTTATCACTAAAATCATAGCCTATATGTTCTGATGTGCATGACAGAAAGCTAAGGGGAGCAAGAACATTGTCCTGTAAGCCTTTATTAAGTAATCGATTGCTTGATAAGTTCGGATATTGTGACAGATGTACTATGGGTGGGAGCTCCATCTTTCACTGGCTTGTTTCTCAGTACACTATAGAACTGCCGATTGGGTCTGAGATTGACTGAGGTTCCAGTCCAAGTATCTGTCCTCCTTTTGCTGATTATTTCTGTACCTTTGCTGGCTCAACTGGGCAAACAAAAAGTTACATTAACAGAATATACTGGTGTGTTTCTGATGACTTGCAGCCTACAATCCTGGAAATGATATTTTACCATATATACAGTATGTCTTGGTTGAAAGGTTAAATCTCAGTCAGCCTAGGTAGGACACCAGAGGGCGCTATTAATTTGCTTATATACTAACAATTGCTATTAGCCTTTAAAAGTATTGATTTGATTCATTAGTAAATAATGAATGAATCAGTAAAAGCTGCTGAACCAGTCTCTGCATATATTAGTCTAATAATAGGATTAGAGAAAACAAGGGATTCTGTATGGGTTCAAAGAAAATAGCTAAAATTAAAATACATTATCACCCAAAACTGATAAATATTGTTGCTATGATCCAACTGCCTCTGTACCTGAACACTTTTGAGTGAACTACAGTTTGTTCACTGAAACTGTAAAATGTTTCTTTGATTTTATTCGTAAAATATGTGGGAGGAGTAATCTGTGAAGTAGCTGATTTTCTTGCAAACTACTACTCTCCCTTCTACTTCTTGTGCTAAAATAACAAAATTGTAAATGAATCTAGCAGCAGCTTAAAGGCAAAATATTTACTGTACTGAAGGATTTTGTGTTTGGATGCATGTCATGTTCTAATGGTAAAAAGTAATTCCAGTAATATTTAGATTGCTCATTGAAATTTATTTTACATATTAAAATAAATAGGTAGATGGGTAGAAAGTGTACATGAACAAGAACTATTAAAAAAAGACTCTTATTTTTCTCTGTTTGCTTTTTTTCTGTGGGAATATACTTCTGATGCTACTTTGTGAAACTAGAGACTATAAAATTTATTTTGTATTTATTTATTCATTTATTTATATCCCGCCTTTATTATTTTCACAAACAACTCAAGGCGGCGAACATATCCAATGCACCTTCCTCCTCCTATTTTCCCCAAACAACAACGCTGTGAGGTGAATTGGACTGAGAGACAATGAGGTCACCCAGCTGGCTTTCATGGCTAAGGCGGAACTTGAAATCACACTCTCTTGCTTTATAGCCTGGTGCCTTAACCACACTCCACTTAAAGCCATGTGTTTAGGGACCATTTAAAGTTACAGTGGCAATGAAAAAAATGACTTACGACTGGCCCTCACACAACCATTGCAGCATCCCCACGGTCACATGATCAAAATTCAGTCACTTGGCAACCAGCTTGTATTTACGACATTTGCAGCGTCCCAGGGTCACGTTACTCCCATTACCACCTTCCCAGCTAGCTTCCAATAAAAAAAGTCAATGGGGAAAGCCAGATTCTCTTTAACGGCTGCATGATTCACTTAACAACTATGGCAAAAAAAGGTTGGTCATGACTCACTTAATAACCAACCTTATTTAGCAATGGAAATTCTACTCCCAATGGTGGTCATATGTTAAAGATTACCTGTATAAACTAATAGCAGACAATTCTTGCATGCCTATAATATACTATGGCTATAAACACTATTAGCAGTCCTGAAGATACTGAGAATCTGTAGAAATAATTTAACAAAACCTTTGTGGGCAAAGTTCTCTCAGAGTAAATTAAGTTAGGGCTGCCTATATTTAGTGAACTAAGAATATAGCATTGAATGGGGTGGAGGAAGCTGTGAGAATCGGAGTGCCTGGGACTCTGAATAAGAATGTTTCAAATATGAATAGCCAGAGAAGTAGTAAAACCAATTGTTTTTTTTTTAACACAGAGTTGTAGTTCTTATTATCTGTATTTCCTTACAGCTGCTGTTTGGCAGGCCGAGCTTACCCATTGGGCAATATTCCTGAAGACCTGGTACCATTGATTAAAAACCAAGTGAGTTTTTTTAAATACTTCTATAAAAATTATGAGAAAAAATGTACTTTAAGAAAAGAAAAAGTTATGCAAGTTGCTATCTTTGATAAGAAATTAACATTTTCTTAGAGGTGTAATTTTGTGGTAGATCTCCTTTAACATTAAGTGGTATTCTTTTTTGGCCCCAATTATCATAGAATTAACAGCCTTCTAAGGTTAACTCCTAATCTGTGGTTTCATGTTTAGAATTGTATTCATTTATGAGCAAGATGCTCTGAAACTGTAATGCAGGTGAACAGTACTGCATAAATTGTGAGCAGGGATATAGCAGATTTTTAAAAATTCATGTTTCACCTGAACATTCCATTTATATATTTTTATTATCTTTTCTCCCTTTTTATTATATTGTTGTAAATTTTAAAATGGATTGTTTTGATACAATGTTACTTGTACAGTATTAGTTAAAATTATTGACAGTCTATCATTTTGATAAGTTAGAGTATTAAAATATTTATCAGTATTAAGTACAATTTAGAATATTTTTACTACAAGCATAAAATTATTTGAATTTTGAAATGAAATTGATTATAACAGTAGAAACATCCTCTTTATACTTACTAGAGCATATGAATGTAGGAAATGCTTTATTAAAAATATATCTGCTATAAACATACTAAGCTTGAATTTTGGAATGTTTTGTATGAATATAAAATTGAAGTTTGGTTTAATGAATGTGCAGAGCAGTGTATGGTACAACTAAAGCACATGAGAAAATAAATTGACTGGTTAGCAAATGTTTCAGCATTGAATTGTTTAAATATATTTATGGATAACACATAAATAATTCTTTTCATAATGTTAGAGATGTGTTGTTTTGGACATGATTGTATGTAATTTTGTATGTCCATCCAATGTTGATAATGTGTTATACAGATATAAATATATGAATGAATGAGTGGTAGTTAATATTGGATATGATAGAGGAGGGAGTATGTATCAAAGAATGTATCTAAGTCTAAGGTGGTTATGAATATGAAATGAAAAATTGCAAGTTATATTTAAATAGCATAATAACTACAGGAAGTGGATGAATCTGTGTATCACAATTGAATGTTGAATGAATGAACGAATACCTCTTCAGAATATTATATCTTGGAATGTCCATGTGATATGGTCAAAAAAGTCAAAATGGTGACTGCAATAGTGTAATGGAAGCCTTGCCCATTTTTATGTGCATTGCACATAAGACACCCTTATCTTATACTTTACTGTTACAAACTGATATATAACCTTGTATTTAATCAGTTGGAACTCTCTACTGTAAAAAAAAAAACCCTTTGACATAAAGTCATACTGCTATGATATTTTAGTCTGTATTGTCTGTAGTCATAAACATAGTCCATGTTGGTATGTCTCAAGCCCACGATGGGTTTCTGTTCTTAGCATACAATCTAGGATACAATCTAGGACTAGAGAGGTACTATTCTATAAAGCCTTAGTCAGACCACACCTAGAGTACTGCATCCAGTTTTGGTCACTACACTACAAAAAAGACATTGAAACTCTAGAGAAAGTGCAGAAGAGAGCAACCAGGATGATACAGGGATTGGAAACTAAAATATACCAAGAGCGGTTGCAGGAACTGAGCTTGGCCAGTCTGGCAAAGAGAAGGACCAAGGGTGAAATTATAACCGTATTCCAATACTTGAGGGGCTGCCACAGAGAGGAGGGGATCAGGCTGTTTTCCAAGGCACCAGAAGGCCAGACAAGGAATAATGGATGGAAGCTGATCAAGGAGAGATTCAACCTGGAAGTAAGGAGAAACTTTCTGACGGTGAGAGCGATCAACCAGTGGAACAGCTTGCCAGCGGAGGTTGTGAGAGCCCCAGCACTTGAGACTTTCAAAGGGAGATTAGATTGCCATCTGTCTGAAATGGTGTAGGGACTCCTGCTTGAGTGGGGGGGGTTGGACTAGATGACCTACAAGGTCCCTTCCAACTCTAATAATAATCTAATAGCCCAGATAACCTTGGAGATGAGGCAAATGGGTGTTCTCAATCCATGCTTCTAAAACTATAGCATTTCTCTAAAACTTCAGCTTATAAGGAAACTGCCTTTGTTTTGAGGCTCTTTGAAGTGCTGTATCATCTTAAACACAATGCTGTCAATTTCACTCAAAAACTTCAGCATACATTTCAGAGCATTTGTAAATTAGCATCAGGTAGTGAATTGATGGGCCCTTTGTTACCCAAGGTCTTGCACTATAAAGTTTAGAGGGACATACCCCAGTGATTTTTTTCATCAGTTCCAACTGGAAGAAAATTCCTAATTCCTGGGTATTTGATAACGTAGAGTAGTAGTAGATCAAGTAGAGTCTTGGAATATTCTTTTTGGAGATCTATCACAGCAGGAGTCTCAAGCTGTGAAAGTTTGATCAAATACAAGTGGAGCATCAAAGGTAAATTAATGTAAGTATGATGTTGAAATTTTCCTACAGGCTTGACATTTTCTTTTTGTAATGTTTGACCTGTATTTCAGCAAATTCTTCTTTTTCTTTCTGTTCTAAATCCTGCTAGCAATGATTTATCTTAATTTCTTGTTTATCCCAATGAACTAATTCATGTAGTTAATCTGGAAAATAAACTGAAAGGAAAACGCAGTTATACGTTTAATCAGAATTCATTATTTAGAAAGTCAGTAGTAATAATCTTTCAAATACCAATGTGAAGCAGTTAAGTACTAGTGATTGTGAATACTAATGCAAGTAACCATAAAACATCTTGACTATTCTTTTGTTTTAAATCACTAATGTTGGAAAATTCCTGGGAAAAATTCCTGGAATTGATATACTTCGAAGTGTTAATTCTGGCATTTAGATTGAGCAAAATCTATACTCATTTTACATTGCAGGTCTTTGAATTCCTCATCCGTTTGCATTCAGCTGAGGCCCCTACAGATGAAGAAGTGTATCCCTACGTTCGTACACTTTTGCACTTTGATACACGAGAGTTCCTTAATGTTCTTGCACTGGTAAGTGGAAACACTAATTACAAAGATATAAAGTCTCATTATCTCTTGCATGAGCTTAAACAATGGTGGATAATGTTTTGGCAACTAAAGAGCAATTATTACTTTTTAAGACTGAGGATCATGGTAGGCATAGTATCATAGCGTTGTCCAAATGGTACTTGGTTAATTTTTAGAGTGGGTTTATACAAAGTTTGTGGGAAGTGGAGACTCTAATGCCTTGTGCACTTATTTTTTATTGTTCCTTCTGAAAATAGTGAGAAATTATGCCTCTTTAATGATTTGTAGTATTTTGGGGGAAATATAAATGAGAGTGGATGGTTGCTTTGTCTTAAGCATATGTGTTGGATCCAGATTAGATATATAGAGTTGACTTGCAGAAGTTCTTCATCACTGTTCTCACTCTTTCTCACAATTGCCCTGTCTTCCAAAAATGCTATACAACCTAACTAGAACTTCACTGAGTAGAATGGAATAGGTGTGGTTTAAGAAGAGTAAAAGCAATCTGTCCTAAATGTAACAAGGATACCTATGTAGGATGCACTGATAATTCTGGAGATTCTCCTTTCCCACCAGCACATCACCTACCCCACTTAGCAAGATACCCTGACTTTTGAAGTAATCTTTTCTGTGGGTTGTAAAGGCTATCAAGGAAGGAGCATATAGTATATTTTTATCTGCCTAGTTGCACATGGCTGGGGATTCTAGGAATAGAAGCGCAAACATGTCTGTAGAACACTGAGTTGGGAAAAGCTAATTATAATTATTTCTTCCTTTAGGAATCAATGATTTATTTATTTATTAAAATGTATTTAATTTTAAATGTTTCTATGACACCTATCATAGAAAGCATCTCCAGGCAGTGTACAATTCTCAAAATAAATTAATTATGGTATTAAAAGTTATAAACTTAAAAATAACCAATGGACATTAATAATAGAGTAATACCAGCATAAGCCATCAGATGTGGATTTTAATAAAAAGCTTTTCAGCTTGCACCTGAATTATAGTCACATTAGTTTCTTATGGTATTGAAAACCATTATAAAAACATTAAATTTATTCAACTTAATCAGTTTACCTATATTGAATGAATGTGATTCATTTATATTTTAGTAGAAATATTGTTCAAATAGTAATGTGTTAAATATGTGTCTTCACAGATTGCCATTGTTATATCGGTTCTATTATATCGGTGACCATTTTACCAGTGTTATGAATTACTTTATTCCTTGCTTGAATTAAAAAAAACACATTATAGCAATAGCAATAGCATTTAGACTTACAGTATATACTGCTTCACAGAGCTTTAGAGCCCTCTCTAAGTAGTTTACAGAGTCGGCATATTGCCCCCAACAATATGGGTCCTCATTTTACCACTCTCAGAAGGATAGAAAGTTGAGTCAACCTTGAGCCAGTGTAAATTGAAGCAAACGAACTCCTGGCAGTCAGCAGAATTAGCTTGCAAATACTGCATTCTAACCACTGTGCCACCATGGTTCCTAACAATATAGCTTCTCTAATCTGGATATTTTCCAAATGTGTTGAAGAGCACATTAAAACAGCATCACCAAATTCTGGGACTTCCATCTTTATCATACCTGGAGGTTGGAGAGATTGATTTTAACACATGATAGATTGCAGTTGGTGTCCTTCGGCTATCCTATCACTATATACAAGAACAGAAAAGAAACAGTCATGTTCATTTAATTACTCTTTTTGATATTCAAGAAGAATTGGAGATATATGATTAAGGCTTAGTGATTAGAGTCTCTAAGCGCTTGAAGGGATGGAACAGAAGGATAGCATTTTTTTTGTTTCTTTCATGTTAATATTCTAAATTCATTCATGAATGAACATTTTCTGTTTGATTTCCTCTCCTCTGGTCAGTATTGTCCTTTACCATGATTCCCCTTCCTGCAAGGAACTTACAGGCCAACAGACAACATTACTGTTTGCAAAATGTATATGGGTCCTTAATAGGGACAAGATAGGAAAGTCTGAAGCAGAGTTATGATGAGTAGCATTGCATGAGGCACAGTGGGATGGGTCCTAATCTCCCTTGCTTACAGCTGTGACTTGCTTTGCCTCTCCCCCCCACAAGAAAGAGGGAAGATAACATAATAGTTACATTATTTTTTAGTCATCATCGTCCCCCTGATTTGCTGCCTTTTCCAACCTCAGTAAAGGTTCTGAAAATACATAAATATTGTTTTTGATACCTACCTTGGGAGTAGATTCATCTATACAAGCGGTCTCACTGTTCTCATGAACAGTTTTGCAATAGTTTTGACCAACATACCATGACTAGTATAACATTGTATGCAACCCTTTGAATGGAATGGAGAAATGAGAAAACTAGAGTTAATCATTGCTCTTGTTAATAGTTTCCAACGTTGAATAGTCTCTGAGATAACTTCAGCTTCTCTTATAAGTTTTTTCTTAGTTGGGGACTATCCATTGTCACCTTGATTCAGACATAATTGTAGGTTCTTCACAAAACATATGAGCAGTATATTGTAACTTTTCTAGCCAAGTTTTTATTTTGAATGCTGGAATATATACAAAATATTGCATGTGAAGTTTTGCTTTTTTCTTCCAATATTATTCTCTGATAAAGACATTTGAAGATTTTAAGAATGACAAGCAAGCTGTGGAATACCAACAGAGAATTGTGGACATATTACTCAAGGTAGATTTCCTTTGTTTTAGTGGTAAATATAGTAAAATATGTAATTATTGTTACTATATGGTAAAATATAGCAAAATACTACTTTGAAGTACTAAAATGAAAACTTTTTCTACACCTTATTTATTCATTGTTACCTCATTATTTCTTTTCATTGAATTATTGTTTTGATTGATGAAACATGAATAAACTACATTCACTAATATCTTATTCTTATAAATGCACAATATTTAGATCAGGTGCCTCAGATCTTGCTGATCCTTACTATTAGAACTGGCATTTCCTTAAAAGAGCCATGCCTTTTTCTGCTTGATTTCAAATTCATATCATGGTATCAATTATAGGTAAGCTGTGGAAAAAATTGGGAGATGAAGAGCTACATATGTCACCTTGAGTTCCTGAATGATAGGTGGGATAAAACTTTAATAAATATAATTTTTCAGAATTTGCACAATCTAGAAAAAGGTGAGACCCTTTTAAGGAGCTGATATCAAGTACAATGAGAATGGCTATATAAGATCTGATGCAACTTTGCATAATTTGGGTCAAAATATTTTACACCTCTATAGGTAAGTCCTTGAGATATGACTGGTTAGTTAACACCACCTGGAAGTTATGACAGATTCCCCCTCGCCATGGCTACTTACGACCCGGTTTTTAAAGTTACAGCCGCTGCAGCTCCCCTGCAGTCATTTACCCTTACAACCACCTGCAGGGATGCTGTAATGGCCCCCCTGCTTGTCTTTCCTGTCATCCCATCCTCTGGGACCCTACACGCCTAGGATCTACTCCCTCCATAGCATCACCTATAGCACATTTAGCTTTTGAAGCTGTCTGGACCTCGTGTTGGGGAAGGAGGTCAGGCTACATGTCTGTCTTCTTTGTCCCCTTTATGTTTATGTTACCCAAAATCTCATGTTCATATTATTTCTACTCTTTCCAAGATATAGCTATTTAATATCAATATATACTTGTATATATTGATATATATTTGTTTTTGCCATAACATGCTGGTTACCATTTAGAATGCAAGTTGACCATAATATCTGTATCTTGGAGTACGGATGGTAACTGTATGACCATTCCATGTAATTATGTCTATATTGCCAATCTGTCATCATTTATAAATTAAAATATACAAAACATAAAAGATGTATTGCGGTTTTCATGAAATATGTTATTAAATTCTACAACATCCTATGATGTTTATAATTATAATTCCTTTATTATGCAAAATATATTTTGATATTATTTACATTTTATCATCATTATTACTTATACAATACGTATATACTTATTTATTTATTTTATTTATTTATTTCTGAGATTTATATACCACCTCACTGTGCAAGCACTCTCTAAGCGGTTTACACCAGTAAGCAATACGGTATATATTTATATTGCCCCCAACACTCTGGGTCCTCATTTTACCTACCTCAGAAGGATGGAAGGCTGAGTCAACCTTGAGCCGGTGAGATTTGAACCGCTGACCTGCGGATCACAGTCAAGTGGTCTGCAGTACTGGCTCTAACCGCTGCGCCACCTTGGCTCTTTTTATATACTTATATACTTATCTAAGTAATAATAATGTTTGTAAAATGTAAATTTCAAAATATATTCTGCATAATAAAGGAATAGGTATCAGAAACATATAAACTTTGATTTGTTGTAAGAATTAAGGAAATGTTGTGTTCTATAAGATAAAATGTTTCATTGCTCCTTAGTGAGAAAAGATGAGATTTCCTCCCTATTATTCATTTCCATCTCCTGCCTGCCTCTACCCACTCTTCAGTTATTTATGGTGGTTGAATTGTTTTGTAGATCATTCAAGCAATGCCCAGTGTTATCCCACTGATAAGTTCAGAACAATGTCACTGTGACCTAGAAGATAGAAAAACACTGCTTCCTTTTAGTGATGTAGCTGTATCTGTCTACAGCGATAAGCTTGGGGAACATTGTCTTAGAAACCTTACATGAATTAAAATTTCCCTTTAAAAATTTTGACTTGGTGTGTCTCGGAAGACATGTTTACAGTAATTAAATTCTGTAAAATTTAAATTATTTTTTGTACCACTTTATTAAGTACAGTGTTTGGTTTTGTTGTTCTTTCCAACTCAAGAGAAGATATGTGCTAACTAAATAGTTATGGTTAATAAGTGTATCTATTTTTCTCCCTTCTAGGTTATGGTGGAGAACTCTGATTTTACCCCATCACAAGTTGGATGCCTTTTTACTTTCCTTGCTCAACAGCTTGCTAAGCCAAACAACACATTGTTTGTGAATAGGATGCTATTTGACCAGGTAATATGAAGAATCATAATTGGATGGAATTTTTATTCTAAAATGGACAAAGTCTATGTTGAATTATAAAATGATTGCATGAGTGTGATGCCATCTAGTTTTTAATTATTCTTCTACTGTTTCAGAAAGTTTGAGATAAATTATGAAATTGGAATGCAATGATTTTATAAAGGATATGTGGGAAACTACGGATAGGAAATTCTTAAAAAGAGTAAACACATGTTGTATTGGGTTTTTGATGTTGCATTTGCATTTCATAGCATTAAGGTATTTTAGAAGCTGGGCTCCTATTCCCAAATATTGTCTTGATTTCTATGTTCTTTTCTTTAGTGGAAAATGTTACAGTAGATAAATTTGTAAAATGTGATGAGAAATGGAGCAGAAATATGTATATAATAACATTTTCTTTTTTGCTCAGGTCCTTGAATTTCTCTGCAGTCCTGATGATGATTCACGACATTCTGAAAGACAGCAGGTATGAATCGTTAGGATAATATTATTCATGCTGTGAAAATGATTCATGGTTAAGGAAGAAAGATCATTACTAAAAATGACCATACTATAGAGCAGAAATGCTAAAACTAGAACTCCACACTGAGAAACGATCAGCTTCTAGAAAACTGTTAAGAGCTTATATATTTAATCAAGGCATATTAATAGTTTTCAGAATCACATAAATTGTAGCAGTTCAGTCCAAAACTACAGAGATTCAGTATGATCAAATATAGCCCAGAATAATACAGTCTGGTGTTACATTATGATATAATTTACATAGTTTGGTTGCCACTGTCATAGTTAATACTTAGAGAGTGATTGAAGAAGTAGGTTACATTTATCAAGAGGTGTATATTTCTATGTATATAATGTCATTTTTCACTTCAGTTTTTCCAAATCCCCTTTAGTGGAGATAACAGTGCTGTATTATATCAGAAAAGTAGTGAATTTGGACTCAATTACTCCTTTTCTAGATTTGATTATTCAATTGAGGTTCAGGAAGTAAAAGAGGAGACATGCAGTTGTAAGAGACTAGAGGGCTAAAGCATGGAAATGAGATTGTGACAGTCTATAAGTACAGAATGTGGTTGAGAGGAAAATTATCTCACTTCATATAATATGAAGCACGTAAATACTCTGATCATGCTTGGGAAGATGATAATGTTTAATCAACTACTCCAAAATTATAGCTTCTCCTTGATTTCATCCTTGATCAAGATACATACTAAGAACAAGGAAATTATATGTTGTCCTCAGGCAGTAACTGAAAAATTCCAAAATTAAATTTCATGTCAGAAAGAATGTCTCTACTTAAGTAAATATGTATATTGCAATGAACAAGCAGAGCTTGGAAGAACATAATTTACTCCTTGATGTCTGATGTTTGTTTCATATGTAGACGTAATCTCTTATTGTAGAGGATAAATGTTGTGGGGTCTCTGAAGGATTTTAACACAATATTTATAATTATATTGTGCTAATAGGTTCTTTTAGAATTGCTTCAGGCTGGAGGTATAGTGCAGTTTGAAGAAAGCAGACTCATTCAAATGGCAGAAAAAGCTGAATTGTAAGTTTCTGTATACCTTTTCTAATTTGTTTTATTCCTTTACAACCACTCTGATAAATTCAGGATTTTCTAAAATAAAAATTTCATTGTATTATTATAAAATACAAATAGTATTATTTTAAAACACAAATGATACATTGTATTATTGAGTATAATGATATTTATGTTGACTGGATATTATTAATGCTTTAATAAATTGGATAACCTAAACCTTTAAAAATTAAGGAAAAAGCTTTATATCAACTATGAACTCCAAAATATTAATGTTAATAAACTTAGATAAGTTGCTTAGATTTTACATTAAAAACCAAATATGGCATTGACTGGGATTGTGCCACCAACATTGGCAGTAAAATGACAGTTTTTTTCCCTGAGAATTAAGAATAAGAATTGAAGTTAGAGGCTGCTTGGAAGCAGGTTACAGTTTTGGAGAGTTAAGGGTAGAAATGGGATGTTTTGTCTTCCACTCCTATTCCCAGTTTTTATACACCTTAAAAAGCTCAAAGTATTAATCCCATTTATCTCCTGATACCATCATGTCACTTGAAGGTATTCTGTAACAGTCAAATTGGCTAAGAGAGCATGTTTTAGACTTGGTCAATAAATCAATGTCTGCCTTTATAACTATGTCTGAAGCCACTTTTTATGGATGCTTACAATTATATTATTATATTAATCAACAGCTGAATACATATGATTTGCTATCTATCTGGTTTTTATGTCAGCATTTTAACCAAAAGAATCATGCGTCTCTGGATTTCTAAAAGATATATCTGTGAGGATTATCCGTGAGGATGTTACCATATATCATATTCTTCTTATAATTTCATTTTCTTCTTGTTGGGATGGAATCTTTTGCTTCTTTAACTTGATCCAAATTGAGGCTGAAATCCTTTATCTGCAGAAGATAAATAGAACCAGAAGGGGAAAAAAAATACATGAGGTGGTTGCTTGGCAACTGCTTTCAGCTGTGAAATCTGTGTTCATCCTCATTGCCTTGTCACTGCAGATGCACTTCAGTACTTAACACACTATATTGTATAAAATTGTGGCCATGAGATTAAATTTCTGGTGATTACAACTTGACCTACATCCTACTTCTCCAGATGTTGAAACAGTCTCGGTCTGTTAGCTTTAAGATTTGTTTTTATAACTGTCTGATTCTATTATCAGGCTGCTGGGAAATCACAGCAACATTTATACTGTAAGAAATTAAAATATCTGAACAAGTTTGTCTGATTAACTCCCTACCCAGGTGCTCTTTTACAATAGTAAATAGCTTAATATAAACTGGAAAATGACATGGGTTCAGCTCTATATTCACAAAGAAATTGGACTTTCCAATTATCCTTTCCGTAGTATTTCATTGTATAAACTAACAAGAGTTATTTTACCTATGTCCATTTAACAATTCTATTTATAATCAGTTTTAATATTTTTACATGGTACATTTTATGTATTTGATTTTTATCCTGCCATATCTTTTTAAATAACTCAAGGAGGCCAATATACCTAATTCTCCTTCCTCTTCCTATTTTCCCCACAACAACAACCCTGTGAGGTGAGTTGACTGAGAGAGAAACTAGCCCAAGATCACCCACCTGACTTTCATGCCTAAGGCAGGACTAGAACTCAGTTTCCTGGTTTCTAGGCGAGCCCCTTATTCACTACACCAAACTTGCCTGTTATTTATATCATATTTATGGTATTTTGATTATATTGCATTAGCCAATCTATCAGTAAAATTAATGGATGTTTATGTTAAAATTAATATAAGCAGTTAAATTTTCTAAACCTTTATATATCTCCAAAATAAATATAAACTGTAAACTAAAAGTGCTCTTAAACCCTTACAAGAGTGCTGGAATTCCATCAGTAATCTTGACCATAAATTTCCATTATCAGTGAAGTTAAAGAGCATTTGTAACTCTTTTGCCCATTAAAAACCCCAATCTCACTGAAGCAATGCCTTTATTACGGTAAGCAAACTTTTACAAAATCTCTGCTTTGGAGTTTCAGGCAATTCAAGTCAGGAAAACAAAAGGGGAAGAATGATTATTTATAAATCTATTTGTCCTGTATTATTTTACAAGGGTTACTTCCACTCATAGCTGACTGAGCAGTTTGTATAACTCATTCAGTAATTATATTAAAAATGGTATAACAACCATAAAAAAGACACACGCCCCATCAAATTTTTAGCGCCAGTCAGAATACTTAACCAAACATTCTCTTCCCTCAAAGAATGATCCATTTCATCCTTCGCATACTGTAACTGCCAAGTTTTAATGGCTTTACAGAAATGAAACCCAAAGGATAGTATGATCGCTGGGAAGATGCTACATCAGAGACAGGAAGCTGCAACAGTGAAAGCCAGCTCCCACAGGGACATCATCTTTTAGATGTTAATGAGAGGCAGAATCCACTAGAAATTGGCAGTTCTGAAGATACTGATTACATTATCAGATAGCATTAGAGAACCTCTAGGAAAGCGTGTGCATTTTATCAAGTACAGAATATTGTCAGATTAAAGTAAAAGTTCTTCCAAAATTTACTGTTAAAAAAAAAGCAAGCAAATACTTGATCCTCCTCCACTGTTTAAAAATAGAAATTCCAGTTGTTAAATGAATTCTGTAGAGAGGCATACAGTGATGAGAGACAATTTCTGGACCCTTTGAAACTATTTTTAATCCTGCAGTACTGTGACCTCTAGTGTGATCTGAGCTTCATTTAAATCCTATTAATTCCTATTTTGGTTGAACAAACAATGCAAAAAATTGTATGGTCTCATGTTTTTAGCAGGGATTTGAGTTGCTAATATAAAACATTTGTTGTTGTTCTCTTTAGATAAAGCTTGTCTCCTCTTTTTTATTTATTTTTATAGTTTTGGTACTAGTGTTACTTTAAATATGCCTGGCTTGAGTGTTGCTAATTTTAAATTAAAAAAGAAAGAATGTAAATACTGAATGTAATTCATGTAATAAAATTCTAGTGCTAGTTGAACTCTCTTTAATTTTCTCTAGTGTTAAGTAACTAAGCTCCTTCAGGTCACAAAGACAATTAACTGATATTTCTTGTAAAAAAAAAGAGGCAGGTAGAATAGATACTGCAGTTAACTTCTAAAAAAAATAAGTGAAGATAGGAACAGCAACCCCATATATGAAGCAGCTTAGATTAGGTAAAGGAAACACATGTGACTCCCTTCCTCCCCTTTCGCTGTCATGTTAGATGTCACTGATTTAGAAGGCTTTGTCTTTTTTCATGAGGTAATTTTTTGAGTTTTTTTAAAAAATGACAGGTGATACATTTATCAAGTATGATATTAAAAATTGCTGACAGAGCTCAAGGTAATCTATTTATTAGTTTGTCTAATATCACTTGTGCCTTCATGTCAGTGTTGACATTTGGGGACTGCTTGGATACGTTTTCTTGGCAAGGTTTTTCTGAAGTGGCTTGCTTGCTAGGGCTGAGAGAGAGTAACTGCCCCAAGGTTACCCAGCTGCCTGTGCCTAAGGTGGGACTAGAATTCATATCTCCAGTTTATAGTCTACCTAGTACCTTAACCACTACACCAAATTGGTTCTCTTATGTTTAATAAGCAGTGTTATGTTATGTTATGTTCAATAACATCAAATATTAAGATAGGAAAAACAGGACATGTTTTATAAAACTGCTCTTTTTTAAGGATGCTTATGTCTAAAAAGCACTTAGCTATAATTCTTTTATTTCAGTTACCAAATCTGTGAATTTATGTATGAACGGGAACATCACTATGATAAGATAATTGATTGCTACTTGCATGATCCCTTGAGAAAGGTAAACATGACACGATACAAGTTATAGAAGAAAATTCAGATGAAATCTATTTAATTTGTCAGCAGCTTTTCTGTATTTTGGGGGGGATGGAGAAACTTGCTTTTTAAAAATAGATTTGTTTATAGAAATATGCTAAAATGCAATAGTGGCGAATGTTGAAATGGTACATAAATGATATATTTTCAGCGCCTTGTTGCTTTATTAATGATACATTTTCAGTGCCATGTTTCAGCATGTAATATATGAGGATCAATCATTTAATTTGAAAGAATGTTTCTGTAATGTATTTTTCTTGTTTGTAACCTTTCCCATATATTTCTTAAAGGAAGAAGTTTTCTCCTATATCCACAATATTCTTTCCATTCCTGGGTATAGTACAGAAGAAAAGCAATCTGTGTGGCAGAAAACTATGAAACATATTGAGGTATGTTTTAAATAAGGTGATTATACATCTTAAATTCTATATGTAGTAGTATAGCTGATATATCCTAATAAATTAATATAAGTAAAAACAGAATATGACAATGTTTCTAATATTTAAATTAATTTTGTCTCTAAATGGAATTGATCTGATTAAGAATAATTACTTTTGAGGATAGAAAACTTCATGCATTACCTGACATAAAGTTGGTTCTTTGGATCAGTCACTATACAGAATAGTTTAAAAGCATTTGTAATCAAATATCCACAGATGAACAAGACTATTCTTAATGGAATTTCAAGATTCACTATAAAAAGCCATGATTCCTCTTTCTCTGTTGTTTTTTATTCTCTGAAAGTCTCCTCAATATCCACATTTAGTGTTACTATGAAGACACTGAATGAGTGTTGGTTACAACTAGTCTTCAAAGCTCCGACTGTTCCAGCACCCTTGCAATCACATGGTTATTATCTGGGTGCTTGGCAACCAGCTCACATGACAGTTGCAGCATCAAGGTCACTCGATCAGAATTTGTGACCTTCACTGCCAGCTTCTTATAAGCAAAGTCAGTGGGAAAACCAGCAGGGAAAGTTGCAAGTCACCCCAACCAGCTTCTCTGCACATGCACCATGCCTCTCCTGCCACACCTTAGACATCCTCCCTTCTGCACCAGCCACTCCTCATGCCTTGCTGTATTCGTGTTGTACCTCCCTCACCACTTGAATACCCTCACACATCTTCATTCACCCAGGAGCAGCAACCCCAAACTATGCTAAGTGCTCCATCTCCTCTACCATTCACAAACCTTCTCCCACCTAGCAGTTGCTACCCAAGTTCCACCGTGCTCACAGCACATGACCCCATCACTCACGTACCCTCAGATATTTTCCCCAAGCCTCACTGCACTTGTGCTGTACCTCCCCTGCCATTCTCATACCTTCACACAGCCTCTTCCACCCAGCAGCAGCTACCCAACTCCTGCCATACTCATGACATGCCACCACTCAGACGCCCTCTCCCATCCAGCAGCAGCTACTCAAGCCTCACTGTGCTTGCTCTGTGCATTCTTGGTCACCCACACACCCTTTGCTCCTTTTCCCATCCAGCAGCACTGCTTGGCCTGCTTGCAAGCCTTTGGGAGTAGCAACCTCCTGTTGGCTTCCCTGTTGATTTTGTCTGTTGGAAGCTGACGAGAAGTTGTGAGGAGATGTTCACTGGACGAACCCCGTTCTTTGCTTAGCAACGGCAACATGGGCTGCAGGAATTGGTATTGATAAGCGACGCAGTGGTGTGATGTTGTGCTTTATGACCGCAATGCTTAATGATACAAATTCCTGTCCCAGTTGCTGTCCTAGTTCAAGGACTATCTCCAGCTATAGACCTCAAGGCTTATAAGATGCATAGTTTTCCATTTCCCTAGTGGTATGTTTTCTAAAGAAGAAAGCCTTTCATACATTGAAGAGATCATGCTGGATAAGGAAGGATGATGACTTCAAAGTGTTTGTTCAAACTGAAAGTCTCACAAGTCTGGGATACCATTGCAGCCCTGCTACATAAATATGACTCCAGATTTGGCGTATGGATGCCCCTGAAGGATTATGCTGCACAATGACAAAGAAAACTCCCAAAACCTAAAGTTAGTATGTATAAACATAAACATAATAAGGAGTGATACAGTTGTTCTAAAAACTGTAGTATGACTTTTTCAACTTGGGAGTTATAATAGGAGAAAAAACTAATAAATAGTTCAGCTGACTACAGCTAGAGAAAAGCATTAGCAGTAAATAGGATGTATGAATGTGAGAAGGAAGAAAAATACTGATTCCTTTTTAGCCTCTAGGACGCTTCTGAAAATATGAAAATAGCTACGAGATTTCTTGGTTTGCCTAATTATTATGCATGTAATCATTCTTATTTTAGGTAGTAAATATGTAAGCATGAATTACTATTTAAGTTGTTAGCCACATAAATTGAATAGAAACTATATATGCAGATTGCAGATACATACTTAAAAACTGGTTCTGCAAATTAGTAAAGTGTTAAAATGTTCACCCTTGGCAATGGCTTTCCAATGTAAATATCCTTCATGTATATCTAAATCACAATATTTCTAAAAGATTTTTTTATGGAAATATGCATAAAATAGCAATACTAACCAATTATGTATCCAGTGCTTTAATCTTAATTGCACTATAGTCTTTCATTGAAATTTAATATAAAAATGCATATGAAAACTAGTTAATTGTGATAAAATTCATGGCTTCTGAAAACACTTTCCTACTGAATACTTATTAAGTATAAAGCTAGAAGAAACTGCTTGAATGTACATAGAAGCCAATGAGACTCTTATGGAATAGAATTCAGAGTAAATTCTGAAATATCACAAACTAAATTAAAATTTCATGTATTTAATCCTGAAATTCATGGATCTGTAAAACATTTTTTTCCTTTTGCTTAGGAGCTGACATCTGTGAGTCCTTTTAAAACAGCAGATCTTATTTCTATTCATTTCAGTGACGAGATTGAACAAATAATTCAGATTCTACAGGTAAAGATTTATTAAGCATCTAAATTGATGTGTAGTGTTTCATCACAAAAAATAATTTTTCACTTTCCTAAACTTAGAAGAGCCTATTTTTCAAAAGTCTAGTTGTGTACAAATCCTTATGATAAATAAAACCAGAGGAATTTTTTTCTAAATTAAAAAGGGGTAATATATGTCCAGTCAGCAAGCACAGTTTTCCCAAGTACTTGGTAGAGATGCCCCATGATGAAAGTATTCCTGAATTAAGGCATACAAGACCTTAAATTCCATATACTGCTGAAATATTATGAACTAATTTCACTGTTCTTCTTTTTTAAATCAACATACTATGTCTCTGAGTAGAACAATACAAGATCCCACAGAACACAATGAGCTTTGCTTACAAAAAGCCAGGTATTCAAAAGTAACCTTTGCTTACTGCCACACATTTGTATGAATGGGATTAGATCTCATTGAACTGAAATAGATCATTTTTCAAACTATTTTGTAACAATGTTTCAAAGGTGGAGATTGACTGATTTAAAATACATTTCCCTCTCCATTGTCATATATACATATGCACACATACAAATCAGGGGCGGGTTGCTCACTTACCTTGCTACCAGTGCGCTGCGCATGCATCACCACGTTTCGTGTGTGCGCACGCGCTACCCATGCGCCCCCCCATGTGTGGAAGCAAAATCTCACTGAAATCTCACACACACACGCGTCCCCGCGCGCGCACACAAAATGTGTTGATGCACACGCAGCACACCGGTAGCAAGGTAAGTGAGCAACCCGCCCCTGATTTGTATGTGCAGAAGCAAAAAATTGCCGAAAAATTCGTGAAAAAAGATGGCGGCTCCTAGGCACCAACAACCGACCGCACCGGGCCGGTAGCCTGTTGATGATGTCACCAGCCCGCTGCTACCGGTGCGATAGAGTGGACTGCACCGGTAGGAACCCACCACTGTTACAAATGTAATAACTGATGTACTTTTGTTATCTTGGCATCAAAGACTGGTAGATTAGAAAGAAGCAGAATTTTTAGGAGAAAAATTTGGGACTGTGAAAGTGTTCTACTCCAACCCCCTGCTCAAGCAGGAAACCCTATACCATTTCAGACAAATGGTTGTTCAAACTCTTAAAAACTTCCAGTGTGGGAGCATCCACAACTTTTGGAGACAAGTTGTTCCACTGATTCATTGTTTTAACTGTCAGGAAATTTCTCCTTAGTTCAGGTGTCGGTAACCCACGGCTCCAGAGCCGCATGTGGCTCTTTCGTCCCCCTGCTGTGGCTCCCTGTCAGCTGAACCCACCACTGGCTGCCCCCCCCTTGCCCTCCCATTCCAGTCACTCCTTGCCTTCCCTGAGAAGGTTGCAATGGCGGGGGATGGAGACTCGCTCCACATTCCAGAGCGGGAGTGAAATGCCCCTGTACTTACCTCATCTCGCGGGCGCTTCTTCCAGCCCTTGTTGGTGCTGCGTGCACCTCAGTCACTCGGGGAGACATGCAACTTGCTCTCTGCCCCGAGACACTGGCCCAGCCCAGCTGCAGCCAATGCCGCTGCTCTTGCCACCTCCATAGCCTGCCCACTGCTCTTGCAGTACAGTTAAATTTAATGCGTTTCACAATGGGGGTGACGGTGTCCCCTCCTCCTCCTGGAGCCCATTACGATGCGAAGCATTGGCCGCAGACCGGCCTGGCCAGTGTCTCGGGGCGGAGAGTGACTGGGAGGGGAGGGTGATGGGCGCGGCCAGCCAGTGGTGGGTTCAGCTGACAGGGAGCTGCAGCAGGGGGACGAAAGAGTTTCATTTATCTGGGAACCTGAAATGACTCTTGATTTAAATCATATGGTATAAAGCACCCAAAGAAGAAGAAAGAACATCAGCAAAAAAACCCTCAACCTTTGCCTGTTTTTGGAAATGGTTCAAGAGGGAACACACACACACACACACACACACACACACACACACACACACACACACACACGAGAAAGAGAGAGACAGAGACAGAGGGAGAAAGAGAGAGATGAGAGAGAGAGAGAAAGAAAGATGAGAGAGAGAAATGGTTTGAGGGAACACACACACACACACACGAGAGAGAGACAGAGAGACAGAGAGGGAGAAAGAGAGATGAGAGAGAGAAACAAAGAGATGAGAGAGAGAGAAAGAGGGAGAGAGGGAGGGAGAGAAAGAGAAACAGAGAAAGAGAGAGATGAGAGAGAGAGAGACAGAGGGAGAAAGAGATGAGAGAAAGAGAGAGAGGGAGAAAGAGAGATGAGAAAGAGACAGAGAGACAGAGAGGAAGAAAGAGAGAGAAAGAGAGACAGAGAGGGAGAAAGAGAAGGAGAAGGAGAGAGACAGACAGACACACAGAGAAAGAGAGACACACAGAGAGATACCTGTTTCCCCACAGAAAAGAAAACACCAGGAGCCACAAAACCTGGGTAGGCGTGGCTGGGGGGTGTAATGTGACTGGGTGGGAGAGTGATGTCGAGTTAGCCACGCCCACCCAAGTTTTGCGTCTCCCGGTGTTTTCTTTTCTGTGGGAAACGGATCTAAATGGCTCTTTGATTGTTTAAGGTTGCAGACCCCTGCCTTAGTCCTAGGTTGCTTCTCTCCTTGATTAGTTTCCATCCATTGCTTCTTGTCCTGCCTTCAGGTGCTTTGGAGAATAGGTTGACCCTCTCTTTTTTGTGGCAGCCCCTTAGATATTGGAATATGTGATTATGTCACCCATAAACCTTCTTTTTATTAAACTAGACATACCCAATCCCTACAACCGTTCTCCAGTCCCTTAATCATCTTTGCTGCTCTTCTGTGCACTCTAGAGTCTCAACATCTTTTTTATATCAGGGGAACCAAACTGGTCCAAGTGTGTTGTTACCAAGGCATTATAAAGTGGTACTAACCCTTCACGTGATCTTGATTCTATCCCTCTGTTGATGCAGTCTAGGACTGCGCTGGCTTTTTTGGCATCTGAGCACACTGCTGGCTCATATTTAAGTGATTGTCCAAGATCCCTCATAGTTACTAGGTCTTTTGAGGCAACAATCTGATACAAATATAACAGATTAAACAGACCTGCTCTCCATATCCCAACCAGTCTCACATTTCTGTCCCTCCCTCCCTCCTCTTTTCATTCTAAAGAAAGGCAGGGAATCCTAAGTCCTTTTATTGGCTAACCGACAAGATTTTTTCCCACCTGCTTCTGTATTAACCATAATTTCAGCTCCTTCCATTCCATAAAACACTTACAGAGCAGTTCATAAAATGAGCTCAGATGTAGTACAATATTGCTAAAATCTATAGCATCATAAAATGCCTTTAGGAGAACTGTGTTTGAAGCTAACTTCAAGTGATATTTATGTCTTGTGTATTGATCTTTTTACTTCCCTTGGAACTTGTTAAATGTTCCTTCCTGACTTTTTTCAACTTTATGTGTGTGTGTGTGTGTGTGTGTGTTTTAAATTGCAACAGGACAAGCCTGGAAAATGCCCAGAACTTTTAACAGCATAAAATATGCATTTAAATAACATTAAAGGTACATTTCCCATTTTAAAGAAAAATTGTTAACAACCTAGGAAACATATTGTTATATGCCAAATCTCATCCAGTCTTATGGTTTCTTTTCTTTGTATGAAATTTCACAGTGCAAAAATATACGTATTGTCTATATTTTAAAACAGTAGATTTTTTAAACCAATAAATAGAATACAGTGCTATTCTAAAAAAACTTTTTCACATTATAAGAACTCACCCATGCTACCATTATAAGGTACACATCCATGTCTATATACAAAAGCTCTTGGATGCATAGTTATTAAGAGTAATACTGTTATCTAGATTTCTTTTTATAACTATTCTTCTGACTTCATCTTAGATTTGTTGTGTAAACAGAAACGTTTAGCCATGACAATATAGCTAATTAATTCATTAACAATTCCTAGATTTATCTATTTCTATACATATTTCTGTTCTATGAAATCTGCAACACTTACCAAAGGTCAGGTTTTTAAATTTTGATTTACTGTGCCAGTTTCAACAAATCCAGATTCATCTATTTCTGTTAAAATCAAGCAGATTACCTATCAAAATCTTCCTACAGCTCTTTTAAAGAAGTTGCAATAATTTGTTTGCAAACATGTCAGAGGAATTAAAATCCCTTGTTTGGTTTTCCCACTCACCCTTTTCTGTGCTTCTGTAATGCTACTGATTTTCAACAATCAAAATTCATTCTTGGTCAAACTCTAAACCAAGATGAATTCCACCAGTAACATAAAATACCACTTTCTAAAGAAATGCATGCAAATTTCCTACACTTTGGATTATATATTTCAGTTATTGCAGAATAAAATTAATAGTGTAGCCTCTGTGTAGTGACATTGCATGAAATTTACTTTGGTAAATCATAACTATAGTGCCAGTTAAATAAATGGAATGTATTTGTGCTTAGTGCTTCTCTTCAGTTTGAAATCGACAGAATATGCCAGCAAGATGGGCTTCTTTTTTTTTTTTTTCCAAAAAGTTTTATTAGTACAAAATTACATAGATAATAGCTAAACATTAAATAGAAAGTACAAACATTTTTTTTAATTTTTCTCCCCCCTAACCCACCCCTTTCCCTCCCCCCCTCCCCCCCGGACTTCCCAGAGAGAGTACAGGGCATAATATCAATAAAATAAATTTAAATTAAATTAAAAAATTTTGACTTCCACCTTATTTTTTTAAAACTTCAACTCCAAATTGTACACTAATAAAAATTCCTTCCTCCTCCTTTCAATCATCTACCCTTCACAACATTTCTTCACTGTTAACTAAGAATTAAATGATTATTACATAAATGATGACTAAGTATTAAATACAAAAACCTTAAACTTCATCATAAAATCAATCAGTATATAAATAACATACTATTACTATATATCAGATTATAAGCACTAATTCAAACTTTAAATAACCTTCCTCCCAAAAAAAAAAATGTTAAATCTAATTGTAATATTTTATAACTGGATAGATAACAATTCCAAATCTTTCTCACAATTAAATAAAACTTAAATTGATATTACACAAAAAATAACTAAATAATAATACAAAAACCTTAAACTTCATCATAAATTCTACCACTCTATTAGTAACATAATGTTACTATGTATTAAATTATTAGGTTCAAAAAAGTTCTAAATCTTTAAAAAGAATTAATAATACTTTGAATAAGCCCCCCAAAAAAAACAAAAGAAAAAAAAAGAATGCAAGAAGTAAAGAAAAGAAAAGAAAATTAAGGAAAGAAGGGAAAAAGAAAAGTACAGTCATAATGGCAACCATCTGTCCAATAAACTTCAACACTGCATCTTGTTGTATCTTGATGATGGTTGCATCTTTTTGTAACTTGATAATTTTGTAGTTGTCAGCTCGCCTCCCATCTGACCCCGATCTTCCATCTCCTTTTCCACACTGTAGACATCTGTCTGGCTCTGCCAATCATTTAAATTTTGTAAATCTGTTTCGATTTGAAGAGGAAGGGATGGCTTTCCCTCCTCCTCCTCTTTTGTTTTCATACATCTTTCCTCTGGAATCTTGGATATATCAGCCTTTAAGACGTTGACATAAAATTCAGTAGCTTTCTTTGTTGTATTAAGCCGATATCTTTTTCCCAGAAATTTCACTGCAACTCCTGTTGGTGCTTCCCATTTGTAATGTAAATTTAACCTTTTAAATTCATCAATCAGAAAGGTATAATCTTTTCTGGCTTTGAGCATTTTAGAGGGAATTTCTTTCCATATCATCAGTTCCTGGCCATTCACCTGCAGGTTATTCTTAAACGTCGCCTGTATAATCCTATTCCGTAAGGCTCTTGTAGTAAAGTATATTACAATATCCCTTGGTAGGTGTTTTTGTTTTGCATACCAGGAGTTGATTCTATATATTTTATCAATTTGCCTGGCTAGTTCTTCTTTAGACAGTCCAGACACCTGCTCCAAAGCTTCCACCATCCTTCCTTTCAAATCTTCATATAATCCTTCTTTCAACCCCCTGACCCTTATGGCAAATTCCATGGATCTGAATTGCGTCATTAACACCTCTGTTTCAAAATTTGCAATGTCATTTTGTATTTTATCTATGTATTCTACTGAAGTTGTCAAAACTTGTTTGTTTTCTTCAATGCGGTTTGCCAAAACTTCAATATTTGTTGCTAGACCTTTACATACCTCCAACACATCATTTCTAATTTGTTGGTCAATATTCTTTAAAGCAGCCTGCATTTTATTATCTATTTCACTAATTTTTTGGTTAAATTCAACAATAAGTTCATCTTTCATAATCTTTAAGGTACTTATTAAATTTTCAGGTGTTAAAGACTTTGGGGGTGTTAACTCAGTGGTAAGTTGCATTTTAGAAATATAACCAGATGAATAATCCATTCTTTTATTCAAAACAATCTTTCCAGATTTTGAAGCCATTTTAGTATTTCCAGTGGTGAACAAAGAAAAAGCCAAGCCTCTAGTTAAAGTTCTTTTAAATTTCTTTTAAAATTCTTTCAAATTCCAAAGCCAGATAGAATTTTATTTTTAAAAAATTGTCAGTTATTATTTAATCCAGAATCGGGAGACAGAGAGAGTAAAGCCAACTTTCAAAATCAAAAATTTCCATAAGAAAAAAAGCTGCTAGGGAAACGAAAGTTACTTTCACTTCTCCTCCCACTTTCTCCGATCGCCATGTTGTAGCCTAATAACTGTTACTTAGTTTCTTCCGAAGTGAAAATCAGCAGTGGAGTTGAAAGAAAAAAAAAAATCTGTACTTGCCCTTTAAAATCCTGTCTCTCTCTGTCTGCTTGTTTAAACAATTAAGTAGTTGTAATCCCATTCACGAAGCAGCGGGTGGTCACGGCATCTTGCTCCGCAAAAGCGGAGGTTTCCAAGTCCCCGGAGCAAGAGACAGGCTGGCTGGGGAGCCCTCACCTTTCGCGCCCCTGGCTGACACTTGGGGCACTAGGGGGGGCTCTACCCCACCTGTCCGGCTCTCATCTCTCCCCTTTGCCCGGGGCAGAGACTTTCAAGCCGCCAGACAGCTGTTCTGGCGGCTTTAACGGGGAAAAGGAAAGGCGCTCAACGAGGAGCGTCCGCGATGCAGCGATCTGGAACCGGAAGTCAAGATGGGCTTCTTATGACTGGAGACTGAAATACCAAAGTTGGAAATATTGGGAGAAAAATGTAGATGGATTGTATGGCTTAGAAAACCAAAATGAAGCAGGAGAACAACTTGCTAATTTCTACAATTCCAAAAATTCTTCCATAGCTAATACAGCCCTCAAATAACCAAAGCAAATGCCCGTATATATGTACATCACCACCTAAGATACATAAAAATTAAATTAAGCATATTATTGCTAAATGGAGATGGAAAAGCTCTGATATAGCATCACACATAGCCAGGTGCTGACTGCAGAACAGATCATAAACTACTTATGTAAATTCAGAGATAAGCTAAAGAAGAAGAAAGCCAGTCCACAATATGATGTTGAGCATGTATCCGCTATTTTAAAGAGTACATCTGGAGTTGTTTTGAAGTCCTAAACTACATTGATTGAGAACAAGAAAAACTGTGCAATGAACTTAAAAAAGTTGTAAAGATAAGTGTGAAAAGAGACTGTCAACGATAAAAAAAAATTAAAAAGCAAAGTGGTTGCCAGAACAAACCAAAGATATTGTTAAGAAGAGATGACGAAGCTAAGAAAGAAAAATATCTCAGGGAGGAACTTAAGACAGAATTTCAGAGAGCTGTTAGAAGATACAAAAACAATATTACAATAATATATGTAAAGGCATTGAAGATGGAAACAGACATGGAAAAACTAAGTCTTTCAACAGATTTGTGAATGCAAAAGGAGGTTTCAATCTTGTATTGGTATGCTAAAGGACACCAGTAGTAACATAGTAACCAAAGCAAAGAATATCAAAGAAAAATAGAAAGAGGACATAGAAATATAGCATGGTACAGGAAAGTTTCAGACCAAAGATATATGGACTGTACAGATGGAGAATGAACTGAGCTGATCACTTATGTCTCTTTGAAGTTCAAGCCTACATTATTTTACAACATGAGAAGCCAGACTGAATAGAGAAGTGACCAACTGTTTTTTCCTAAGGGGACGGAGGGAGATTGGAGAATGGATTTATTATACTTAACTGGAAACCATTTCTATCTGGACTTTTGTTGGGAAGATAGACCGATTGTGGAGATGGAATTTATTATTTTTACTCAGACAATAGTTGATAAGAAATGGCATTAAGAAACAAATATGGATATTTGATCCAGGACAAATTACTCTGAACTCTTAGGATGATTTGGGATAGAAAAGATGCCATGGTAAATTTTCTAAGTTGACTACAATAACAGTTTGTTAACAGAGGGCTTTAAAACTTTAGCCTTTCTTTTTATTATTATTATTATTGTTCTTCCTGTTTACTATTTTGCCATTAATATAGTATATGGATGATAGGCCTGTATATAATCCATTGATGGTAATTGCTACTCTACTTAACATCTTTGAAATCAACATCATTTGAAAATAGATTTACTAGTTTAAAAATTTTGGAGGTCTATTTTGCAAGAGGTGGGAACCAATATTCTAGTAATGTATTAATCAGTATTTACTGTAACTAGGAAGGATAATATGTGTATATGGGTGGTTGTTTTTCAATGCACCTTTTTTAATGTCTTGTTTGTTTTGTGGGGGGGGGGTTGGTTTGTTTCAAATTTTTGGGAGCTTTGTATTTTAACTTTCTTTTGAATAAATTAAAAATAGAGATTTAAAAAAAGAGAAAGCCAAAGAATATTAAAAAGAAGTCTCTTTGTGCTTCATTGATTATAAAAAGCATGTCAAAGCATGGAATCTGATTAGAAAAATGGGAAACCCAGAAGATTTCTTTATCCCCATAAGAAACATATATACAGGTCAGGAAGCCTCAATAGAGATAGAACATAATGAAGCAGACTGGCTCCAGGTTGGAAAATAAATGAAACAAGGCTGTATGCTCTTCACCTTATTCATTCAACCTATACAGTAAATATATAATAAGGGGTTGGGAGAAAAATGAGTGTGGTTTTGAAACTGGAGGAAAAAACTTCAGTTATCTGTGCTATGCTGATGACTCTATTCTGACAGTCAAAAATGCAAATTAAATATGAATACCAACCAATGGCAACAGGTACAGCAACCAGCATTAGAAGTGACTGAAGATATAGGAAGTGTGGATCGTTTCAGTCTTTTAGGATCAGTCATTAACAATAAAGGAACAAGTCTGCAGAGCAGAGCTGTCAAACTTGTGGCCCGCGGGCCGAATGCGTCACACGCTGGCCACGCCCACACCCAGTTTAGCAAAGGGGGGGAAGTCCCGATACATCACGTGACGTCACCATGACGACACGAGTTTGACACCGCTGCTGTAGAGATTCTCAGTCATCCAGGTCATGGTTGTCCCAAAGGTGCTTTCTCAAGAGGCAACTGGACTTTCTTGTTTTTTCGTTTGAAGACGTTTCTTTTGAAGACCTGACAGGATAGTGGAGAATGGAAGGATTTATTTATTTTGCAAGGAATATAAATTCTTCCATTCCCCACTATCCTGTCAGAGCTGAAGAAGCTTCTTGGATGAGAAGCGAAACGTCTTCAAAAAACAACAAGAAAGTCCAGTTGCCTCCTGAAAAAAAAAGCTCTTTTGGGACAATAAAGGAACAAGCAGTCAAGAAACATGCCACAAATTAAACCCAAAGACCTGTGACACCAAAAATAGCAATCATTGCAAGAGAGAACATGTAAACAACAGAGTCAAATAATAGAATTCAAGGATAAGTTAAAATAATACAGGTTGTTCAGTCAACTGGGCACTACATGGGGTTAATAAACATAATTTAGCCGCGGTGGCGCAGTGGTTAGAATGCAGTACTGCTGATCACAGACTGCCAGCAGTTTGGCAGTTCGGGTCTCACCGGCTCAAGGTTGACTCAGCCTTCCATCCTTCCAAGGTCCGTAAAATGAGGACCCAGATTGTTGGGGGCAATATGCTGACTCTGTAAACCGCTGTAAAGCACTGTGAAGCGGTATAAAAGTCTAAGTGCTATTGCTATTGCTATAATTTCTGAGGAGAGTTGTCACAAAGGATAAGAAATCAAATTTTGCAAAAATTGTCAGTATGTAAGATCGTGCTGCTTTCTTAAAAATTTCATTCTCAGCAACAAGATTTTGTATTTAGAATTTGGCAGGAAGATATTTAAAAGAAGTCTGCCCTTGATTTATTAAAAAGAATGTTTTTTTTTAAATGGACTGATAGATTGAAGCTTATTGGTCTTCCTCCAATGAGAACATTGGCAGTAGCAAACAAGTTGCATTAAAATAGGTCTGCTTTCTTCTGATACATAATGTAATCTTTAGGGAAGATTAAACACATTGTAGAGGACACACAGAGGGCGAGGTAGAACATCAGTTGAGAAGATATTCTTGCATATATTCCAGAATTCCCAGCAGAATTCAGGTGTTCTGTGACAGACAGTGGCTGTAATAGGAAGCCTGAGTTATGCTGCCATATATTTGAATACCTGCTGTTTGTACCAATTTAAAATAGCTTGAGGATGTTGAATAATGTAATGTGCTTGTAGAAGCAGCTGTTTTTGAATCTAGACATTTATTATCTTTAGCCAGTGAATATTAAATGGATTTAATGCTTTGGAATATTCTGTTCTATAACTGCTGAATGTCATTCATATTCATAATAGATCAAGTACAGGTAGTCCTCGATGTACGACCACAATTGAGCCCAAAATTTCTGTTG
The DNA here is from genome assembly GCA_023053685.1 of Diadophis punctatus similis. Taxonomy (NCBI): domain Eukaryota; kingdom Metazoa; phylum Chordata; class Lepidosauria; order Squamata; family Dipsadidae; genus Diadophis; species Diadophis punctatus. Next base: position 5,631,011 of record JALIGW010000033.1, read on the forward strand.
CTAAGTGAAACATTTTTTAAGTGAGTTTTGCCCTTTCTTGTTAAATTTCTTTCTTTCTTACAACCTTTCTTGTTAAATGAGTCACTGCATTTGTTAGTAACACGGTCGTTAAGTGAATCTAGCTTCCCCTTGACTTTGCTTGTCGGAAGGTCACAAAAGGTGATCACATGACCCGAGGACACGGCAGCCATCATAAACACGAGTCAGTTGCCAAGCATCTGGATTTTGATCACGTGACGATGGGGGTGTTTCAAAGGTTGTAATTGTGAAAAAAGGTCAAAGGTCACTTTTTTTCAGTGCTGTTGCAACTTTGAAAGGTCACTAAAGGAATTGTCGTAAGTTGAGGATTACCTGTATACCAAATTTATAGGGAAATCATAAACAGACTGAATCACTAAATCTGTTAAAATATTAAGAATAGTTGAATCTTAATCATTCTGTTCACTTTGCTTCCCTACCTTTTCTTGTCAGGATGAACATCTGCTTTTCCAATTTTTGAAGAGTCTCCTTGATCCAAGGTATGTATGCATTTTAACTCCTGAAATCTCATTATTTATATTAGTATTTGGCTGTAACTTATATACTTGCTTTTTAAAAAAATAAAAAATCCTATGGTGAAGAAACAAATTTGTGGCTTAGAATGGTATTTTATCAAATAGATTGGACTTTTGTGGTATCTGATGATGATTGTCATTAATTAATATTCCGTCTACAAGGAATCTTTCAACAGATCTGCCATCCAGTTTCTCTGATCCTTGGACCCACTTTAATAGTGAAATCAATTGATTTTTCTTGTGAATCTCAATAGTAACAAATGCTTCCATACTGCTACAATGGAGTATAGAAGCAATTTCATTTTTGATAAAGCAAGTATAAATATCACATCGTACCACTAGGAAAGAAAAATCAGTCATATATCACTTTCTTCATATATAGTTTTACCATAAATGGCTGTTCTATAAGATATCACAACTATTGCAGAGTTAGTTTCATCTCACTTTGCAGTGGAACTTGATTTTAACCTACAAGGCACTATAAAAATTTGATAAGTAACAGAAAATATCTCATAAAGCCACTTGTAATCATTTCTGTGTCAAGGGTGCTGTTGGCTCTCAGTTTTGTATGCTCTTTGTTACAGGGATCCTAAATACTGTGAGAGATACCTGTAAGAGATTATATAACCACTCATTTGGTCATGGGCAAAAATGTTCTTGGCTTTTTTTATATAAAGTACCAAAGCAATCCTATAGATCCACATTTCTCCCTTGCCCATTTCAATTTATGTCTAGTTTAAAACAGATTTTCAGTTAAATTAAATCTTGCAAACTAATCTCCTTGTAATTCCATTCCTTTCAATATAGTTACATCACAAGAGGCTTTTTTTTGTCTGTCATTAGATTTTCTGCTACAAAGACTACAGGCTGTTAGAATGAAATCTGTTTTAATAAAATAATGTATACACTGAAGTAAAGGCAGATTTTTTTCTTGGGAATATCTTCTGTTCTTAATATCTTCATTATTAAGTTTTTCTCAAACAATAGCAAAGAGTATGTCTCTTGCTAGGAATTTTAGGTATTGTAATTATAACATATCTGGAAGATGTCAAATTACTGAAGTCTATAGTAACTTAAAAATCAATCTATATTACTTCCTCACTTCGTTAAAATACAGCTATTATGTTTGCCTGAACGAAATTACAATTAAGTCACAATTTGCTTCAATTTCTTATTATTTGGCTGTCTTTTTTCTTTTTTGTACGGTACATCATTTAACAATCCAAATTCTTTGGTTTCTCACAGTTTTAGAGAAATCAGTAGAAGCCAGTCATACTATTTTCTCAATCCTACAGACTTTCAGAAACCATGCACTCCAAATTAAATTCCATATAGCAAGTCCTCTCCTTTCTTCTTCTGCACCTATGTTTTTGTGCATTTTTAAAGAGTGGCCAAGCCCTTATTTAGCCATCTATCTGTTGTTTTTTGGTTGGATGTTGCTGCTATCCATTGTGCTAATTTCAGCTCAGTTTCTGAGACAGGCAACTGAGCAGGGATATATTGGAGAAGGTAAGGTTGTAAGTAAGAAAAATGCTACAGATCCATGCTATCAACTAGTATGCCCTGCCAGTCATCAGATACCTGCCAGTATAGTGAGCTGGTCAAAGGAGAAAAGGGAGGCTACCAATGTGAAGATCTGGAAGCTCCTCACAATGTATGGAGGCTTCCATACTGAGTCCAACATATATAACCAGAGGTTATATACCATCCACAGAGAGAGCAAGTGGGGTCTGATGAGTGTCAAAGCTGTTGTCCGCAGAGCATTCAGGAGTACATCAGTAAGACAGGACCCAAACATGAATGTTGAAAGAATGCCTGGGACAACAGCAGATGTGGGATGAAGACCAAGCAGAGTAAGTGCCCTAGCAAGACAAGATTTTGCATGGGATGTACTCTTGGCAGATAACTGAGTGTCTGACATTGGGAAATCCTTCCAATGGTTGGAAAGGGCTGGACTAAAAGCCAGCACTGAAGCACAGATCCTAACAGCACAAGAACAGGCACTAAGCACCACATCTACAGGAGCAGTAATTCATTCATTCATTCATTCATTCATTCATTCATTCATTCATTCATTCATTCATTCATTATTTTATGTATTTTATTTTATTTTATTTTATTTTATTTATTTATTTTTATTTTATTTTTATTTATTTATTTATTTATTTATTTATTTATTTATTTATTTATTTATTTATTTATTTATTTATTTATTTATTTATTTATTTATTTATTTTAGTGTTCTTATATGCTGCCCTACTCCCTGGGGACTCAGGGCAGCGTATAACATTTACCACACCAGACAAGATCTGGAGTGCAGGCTATGCAGTGAGGCCTTGGAAACAACCCAAAACATAGTGTGGTAGACCCATGCTTCTTACGCTGCTATGCTGAGTGCTTCAGTGGCAGATGTACAATGCAGACAGGAATAGCATATATTGAATGGTATAACCAAATCACTGGCATTGCGTATAGATATACTGTATCTGTAAGTGTATGGATTAGACCCTCCCAAGTCCAGATTGGGGGGGAGGTTTCCACAGAAGGTCATGGATAATAATAGGGCTAATATATTTTGTGACTTTCTGATCCAAATGGACAGGAAGGTACTTCATGGTAATAGACAACACCAGGAGTAGTGACAGATGTAGTGGTATCATTAGTCTCCGGATCCAATTTAAGGTGTTGGTCGTTACCTTTAAAGCACTACATGGCTCAGGGCCAGGTTACCTTCGGGACCGCATCCTGCCACATACCTCCCTACGACCGGTTAGGGCCCACAGAGTCGGCCTCCTCCAGGTCCCATCGACCAAACAATGTTGGTTGGCGGGGCCGAGGGGGAGGGCCTTCTCTGTGGGAGCTCCCTCCCTGTGGAACCAGCTTCCCCCGGAGATCAGGACCATCCCCACCCTACTGGCCTTCCGGAAAGCAATAAAAACTTGGCTCTTCCGGCAGGCAGGGTGAAAGTGAGACCAGTTAGATTAGATATGGGTCTCCTCCCTTGTTTATGAATACATGATTTTCTTTTTAACTTTTGTATTTTTTTAATTACTATATTTTATACTTGTAATGATTTCTAGCGTGTTGTGAGCCGCCCAGAGTCCTCTGGGAGTTGGGCGGCATAGAAATCCATTCAAATAAATAAATAAATAAATAAAATCAGCAGTATCAGGAAAGACACTGTAGAAGTACCAGGGCCCAAAGGTAGAACTAGAGTGGGTATGGAAAGTAAAGGCCAAAGTGGCCCCAGTAGTGATAGCAGCTCTCAAAGCTGTTATTCCTAAACAAGAAGAGTAGCTCCAACAGACCCCAGGAACGGCATCAAGGCTCTCTGTCCAGAAGCGTGCAGAGCTAGGAAAAATTGAAATACTGCACAGAACCCATGGTAGTTGACAAAGAATGAGTAAGACACATACCATCCATAGGGACGAGAAAGAAATTTTATATATATTTTCCATAGAGTTCTCATATGAAAAATTATGGACACTCTATGAATTCTAATAAATACTTTCTCTGCATATGAATATGTTTCAATGTGGTTTTATGTATTACAATATGAAATGTCTGTATCTGAAGTGTTTAGGATATGTTAGTAACTAATATTAAGAAATATTTGTTATTTCAGGGAAGGTATCAATCAAGATTTGCTTCAGCTTTCTCCCTCTATTACCGAACAGTTTATTGATTTGCTGTGTCGGTTTGATGCTGACCAGGTCTTAGAGACTTTGAAGTTCCTGGAGTCCTACAGATTGGAAGAGACAATTCAGGTAGCGTGTGTGAACAGGTTGAAACTAGATTCCATTTTGTAAGATCTACTACTAAAATCAATTATATTATTTTACACTGTTACACAATTATCTTTCTTTATGCAGTTAATGCAGTATTGTAGGCCCCATCTCCACCACATCGTACAGTTCTCTCAAACCTATTCTGTTGTCTACTGTATGTGTGAAGCATGGGCTTATCTAAGCTTTTGTCTATGGAAGTTGGAACTCAACATTATCAAGCTCCTATAGCAGCGGTTCTCAACCTGGGGGTCGTGATCCCTTTGGGGGTTGAATGACCCTTTCATAGGGGTTGGGAGACTTCGCCCGGACGCCACCATTTGGGTTCTTTTACTCTCTGCGCATGCGCAGAACACTTTGCGCATGCGCAAAGGGTAAAAGAACTCAAATGGCGGCGGGGGGCGCAGCGGGCTGGCACGGCGGTGGGGTGGGTCAGGGCCTGGGGCGGGGCATTAGGAAGGTTGAGAACCACTGTCTTATAGAAATCCTATGTACTAGCCTTTCTGGAAACTAAACTTGTTTGCATTAGTGTACATATATAGACTTGCAAAATTCAGATATTCATCTTTAATAGGTGGATGTCTAGCACTAGGCAAAAGGAAACTGTGCAACCTTTGAGATGAGGCCTACTCCCTCACTATGCTAATTTGAACTAGTTTACGGCTAAATGTTTTTAAGTAGGAAATTTCCAAGCCAATGTAACTTGAACATGATCTGACAATCTACGTTGTCAAAAATTCTATACAGGCACTTGTTAGATTACCATCGTTTAGCTTGGTATAATTTTAGCAAGACCTTTGTCCATTCAAGATGTGATCCCTTTTTTGCTTCAAAATTTTGTTCTGTTTCTATGGCAGTGAAATGTTGAACTGTTACAATTCAGGAAACAGCAACTACTGAATCATGAAGATAGGCATCTGAAATTATAAGGGGGAAGACAACGGAGATTGTTGGTACATATTACAGAGTTCTGTGTAACACACACACACACACTTTATTTATTTATTTATTTATTTATTTATTTATTTATTTATTTATTTATTTATTTATTTATTTATTTATTTATTTATTTATTTATTTATTTATTTATTTATTTATTTATTTATTTATTTATTTATTTATTTATTTATTTATTTATTTATAAACAATCTGGTTCAGTCAGTGAGACCAGAGGTTTTGTCTTTCAAGCTGTCAGATTCATGTTGGAGCCCATCCTGCCAGAGAGAAGTTCCCTGAGGATGGGCTCCAGCATGAGTCCGAAAGCTTGGAAGACAAAACCTCTGGTCTCGGTGACTGACCCAGATTGGATCATGCAACACTATCGTGGGACATGTATATTCGCCTTCATTCATGAAAAATGAAAAAAGCAATTGAAAAGGGATCAGGATGATGCCAGGGAACTAAGCTTTTGCAAATTGTTACCTTGCATCTGAAATTCCTTCTCTTTAATTCGCTTCTCTTTCTTTTACTGTAATGAAAAATAAAGAAGTTTAATTGTGCAGGAAATTTTTAGCCTAGCAACATGAGAGAGACGAGGTTGTATCCCCCCAGAGGTGATCCAGGATATCCAAATAATGAATGTTTTCTGCATACAAATAGCTAAAATTAATGTTTGGCATTTTATGCAGGTCACCCAAAAGTATCAGCTCCATGAGGCTTCTTCTTACTTGCTTGAAAAGAAAGATGACATTCCTGGTGCCTTCTTAATTATGCTTGAGGTATAACAGAGTGGAAACTTCACTGTCGAATGGCAAGGGGGATTTTTTCTTTTTATTTAGAAAAAAAATTAAGCTGAATCAAAAATTAACATTGCGGGTGGTCAATGATGTATGCATTAAAAATCTAGAATTCATTGGATGTAATGTATATTTGAATTAAGCTGTAATGTCTATTTGAATTAACCAAATTTGAATTAAGCTGCCGAGTTGATTTTTATCTTTAGAAGAAGCTTTATGATTCTTATTCTTATTCAAATCTGATCATAATTTTAAAATTGAAAACAGATGTTTGTAAGACCTGTAAGATTTATTATGTGTGTAAATATATGAACTGTCACTTTGTCACTGCAGTTCTTACTCAGAGCATAGGTAGGCCTCAGTCAGCGACCGTGATGGAGCCTGCCCATTACAGTTGAAAATAAAATAAAATGCCCCACGTGATGGCCTCTCTTAATGGCTGCTCTCCCTAGTGTGGCTCACCATACAGAGATATGACCAATTCTTACAAAAGTTGAGGAAAATGTGGAAGTCTTAGTGAATGAGAGAGGAATAGAATAGGTACTTATGGATAGCTTATAAAATGCCATGTGAATTCAAATAACACAAAATATATTTTTTCTTAGTGGTTACAAAGCAAGCTTTCAACACTGACTTATGGAGATAAAAGTAAGTTTCAAAACAAATTTATTTGTGCATTTTGAACAAAATTCAATGTTATATTAAGTGTTTGGGTTATTCAGTCAGAATCAAGACCAGGCTTTGTAGACATTTATTAATTTTTATTTCTCATTTTCAAAGAGCTATTACATGTGACACACATTCCTCGTTGATGTGATTAATACTCTTCCATATATATTTTAATTGCCTTAAGTACAAAATAATATCTAATTACTGCTTCTCTCTAATCCAAGTTTCAGCACAACTTCCTTTACTAAAAGATATTGAAGGTACCTTAGCAAAAACAATTGCACTTTGCCAGAGGAATTCACACAAATTTAATCAGCAGGAGCGAGAAGTAAGTATTCCCTTATACTCTGACTTTAAAAAAGAGATGTATTGGTTTCCCATAAAGCCACTTTTTTGTAACATTAAGGTAGACATCACATATTTCATCTATTTTCCTATCACCTTTTTTATAAAGTCAATAATAATATTTCCTGTTGAGATAAGTGCAACCCCAAATCTTTCTGATGTATTCTTGTTGGTAATCCACATTCTGGATTCACAAGGAAGGAAACAAAGAATTGAATTAAGGTAATCCCACTCAATTACTGTAGAAGAGAAAGCTGTGTGAGGTTTGTCTGTCTTTTAAATAACAGCCACATAACATGTTTTTCTCCTTTACTAGAAATACTTTTCTTCCATTATCCTATAAAAAGCCCAGTGAAAGCTAATTTGTATTTTAATAAGAAATATTGAAAGCTCTGCCACACTACACTATATATTCTATAGCAGAATCCTCCCCAGTGCACCTTAACATCAGCATCCCTTGCCCTACTAGACCTGATTCCAAAAAGTATGCTGTGAAATGTTAGCAATGAAGTTGGCTGGGATAGAGAAATTATGTTGAGATTGTCTGCAACCAAAATGTCCTGGGTGCATTATTTATTTATTTATTAGTGAGATTTATATACCGCCTCAAAGTGCAAGCACTCTCTAAGCGGTTTACACCATTAAGCAATGTATATTTACAGTATATTGCCCCCAACAATCTGGCTCCTCATTTTACCTACCTCGGAAGGATAGAAGGCTGAGTCAACCTTGAGCCGGTGAGATTTGAACAGCTGAGCTGCTGATCACAGTCAGCTAAAGTAGCCTGCAGTACTGCACTCTAACTGCTGCGCCACCTCGGTTTGCAATGCAAGTTGCATTGCAAGTTGGGAGGCTAGGAAATGATGGTAGCAGCAGTCTCTAAAATAGCTCTCCCAATACGGGAACAGTGCATTGGGAGATACGTTGCATTTATCACTTAGATGAGGGAGAAAGTCTGTTTCCCAAGGGGCAACCAGGCACTTAGGTCCTTTTCAGTTTATAGTGGTGTTGGTGCTGCTTTGCAGCAAGTACAGGCATTGGGCACATCCAGGGACAGAAGCAAGATACTCTGTGTGAGACTGATGGAGGGTATTTTTTGTGCAACTCTGAGATTCCTCTTGTTTTTAGGCACTGTGGTTTCCACTCCTAGAGGCAATGTTGTCACCCCAAAGATCTGCACTGCTACCCCGTTACTCTGAATGTAAGCATGTTTGTCTCCTTTTTTGTCCAAGAAGAGATATCTAAGACAAAATGACAAATAACAAGAAAGCTGTGAATTAGTTTTGCTACTGAGCAATTCACTTGTATGTAATATCAGGAATATATTTCTAAATAACATTTCTTTACTTTTCCCTTTCTGTGATAAAATCATGAATTTGAGCCTGGTATAGCTTGATTATTTGAACAACATTTTGGAAACATTTTTCATCAGTAAAGTTTCTGGAGCTATCTTCTTTTGCATTTAAATGTAGCTATTGAGTTTATTTATTTATCAAATTTCTACATTATTCATCTCACCTAAGTGATATTTAAGTTAGTCTACCTTTGCAAAGGTAATTTTAATTTTGGGAAATCCTTTTGAAAATATCACCGATTTGAAATGCAATTAGGTGAGGCAGGTATATGAGGGCACCGTAAAATGCTAACATTAAATGCAAATTTAATTTTAAACATTTTTAAAAGTACCCAACATCTCACAGTATCACCATATCTTGCAAAATGTCAGTGTTCTCAAATGAAATTGTGTAAGATTTCAGCTTTCAGCATTATCATGTGAAGTTCCACAAATCTCAGTAGTGAGATCATTGAAAACTTTTACATTTAAAATATTTAACATTATTTTTTGTGTTGCATGATCCTGTAAAACTTTGCTATTTGCTGCCAAGAAGGCTGCTTACCCCTGAGTTAAGACACTAAAGAGATTCCAATTCAATTATTCACAACAGGAAAAATTCACTAGCCACATACATCATTCCTATTAATTGTATTCACCATTGAGACAAAAATTACAGACTTAAATCAAATTCATTGCTATGAGTTTTATTGTCATATTTGTTCTTTAGATTTGAAGAACTTGACAATGCAAGTATTGAACAATATGACAACATTCATTGCTCTTCCATTAATTTTGCAGAGAATCCTACAGGTGAGTTGTGGCAAATAATATTGTTACCTTAAAAACTCTTAATGTACATTGTAAAGCTACATGTTACGTTGCATTCTTTTCCTTGGTTTGAAGTATGGTATTGCTTCAAATTCATACTGATATTGGAAATAACATATATATGTCAGAACACTACTGCATACCTTTTGAACAAAGTGCAATCCACCGGTGAGAAAAGTGAAGTTTTACACTTAGGCAAGAAAAACCAAATGCACAATTATAGAATAAATAGTATGTGGCTCCACAGCAGTAACTGTGAGAGGGATCTAGGAGTCCTAGTGGACAGCCACTTAAATATGAGCCAGCACTGTGCTGCATCAACAGTGATAGTATCAAGGTCACATGAAGTGTTAGTACTGCTTTATACTGCTTTGGTAAGATTACACTTAGAATACTGCATTCAGTTTTGGTCACCATAATACAAAAAAAATGTTGAGATTCTAGAAAGAATGCAGAGAAGAGCAGCAAAGATGATTGGGGGCTAAAACATATGAAGAACGTTTGCAGGAATTGAGTATGTCTAGTCAGGCCTGTCAAACTCCCAGCCCACAGGCAGGATGCCTCAAGCACTGGCCACACCCATACCCAGTTTAGCAAAGTCCCGATACATCATGCGCCGCCACCGTGACAACATGAGTTTGACACCCCTGGTCTAGTGTAATGAAAAGAAGGATGAGGGGTGACATGATAACAGTCTTCCAATATTTGAAGAGCATTCACAGAAGAGAGGGATCAACCTATTCTTCAAAGCACCCAAGGACAGGACAAGAAGTAACGAATGGAATTTTATCAAGGAGAGATCCAATCTAGAACTAAGGAGAAATTTCCTGACAATGAGAACAATTCATCAGTGGAACAGCTTGCCTCCAGAAGTTGTGGTGCTCCATCACTGGAGGCTTTTAAGAAGGTATTGGACACAAATAAAGGCAAATATGCATGTCCCAGGATAATGTTGCAGGATCCAATCTGGATCAGTCACTGGGGCCAGAAGTTTAGTCCACCGAGCTTTCCGACTCGTGCTGGAGCCCATCCTCAGGGAATTTCTCTAGCAGAGTGTGTGCTTTGGTCTATTCTGTGTGTGGTATTTATATGGTTCCTGCTTGTGTGTGGCTTTTTAGTAATTGATTGGGGTGTTAATGGTTGGCTATTAAGTCATTGGCTGTTGACTTAATTGCCTAGAATGGTATAGGCCAGTGATGGCGAACCTTTTTTTCCTCGGGTGCCAAAAGAGCGTGCTCGCACGCTATCGCGCATGCGCGAGTGCCCACACCCATAATTCAATCCCTAGGGAGGGTGAAAATGGCCTCCCCCACCACCCTGGAGGCCCTCCGGAGGCCAGAAACGGCCCGTTTCCCAACTTCTGGTGGGCTAGTAGGCCCGTTTTTCATCCTCCCCAGGCACCAGAGGCTTCCCTGGAGCTTGGGGAGGGTGAAAACGCCCTCCCCCGCCTGCCGGAAGCCGAAAACGCCCTCCCAGAGTCTCTGTGCGAGCCGAAAATTAGATGGCCGGAGTGCACATGCACGTTGCAGCTGAGCTAGGGCAACGGCTCGCGTGCTGGCAGATATGGCTCCGCGTGCCACCTGTGGCACGCGTGCCATAGGTTCGCCATCACTGGTATAGGCTGTCCTGCTTGGGCAGGGGGTTGGACTAGATCCCTTCCAAATCTGGTATTTTGTATACTGTTTTGCATTTGATTTGGTGAGTAATGTGGTAGAAGAGATTAGATAAATGATTATTTGTACAGTAGGAAAACAAAAACTTAATCAGACATACTTGTAACAGATTGGAATTTTGAGGAGATTATGTAGGCTTTGTAGCAATTAATTTCAGAATTGGTCGAAATGAGAATTTTAATGTAACTAAAATTTTAAAGCTTAATTGGGACTAAACTCAGTATACTGTATTTTTTAAGTTATATGTTTTGCCATGTGAGTTTTCAAAATAACTAATAGAGCACAGACTTCCTGTTCCTGACATCTCAATTTAAAAAGAACATAAATCTGGTGAAATGAAAGACCTCTGTATGAAGATTTGAAAAGCCAAAGCTCATCAAAATGTGATAACACTGGAATAAGTACATACAGAAGTCTGCCCTAGCATAAAACAGATTCCTTTATCTATAAAATAATAAGATTATCTTGAATAGCATCTGTGTTGAGACATGGAAAAGATCAAAGATACTGCTTAATCTCTTCTTTGGATACTCTATTCAAAACTGTGTTAGTTGCTTTCTTAACACTTTGCCAATGATCACCCCATGTGTGAGTCAAAGAAAACCTGAGGTGTATTTTCCTTGTTTTTCTTTTTTATGCTGAACTGAAACACAGAATAAGCAGAACATATTTCAGTAAGCTCTGTTTGCCTTGTAGATGTAGTACAAGAATTGTTATTTGTTAGTTTTTATCCAATAACATTTTCATTTCAAGACACTGCGAACATTCACTTTTGTCAAAAGTATTTTGTTTTATTGGAAAACTTGTACTTCTTACTAAATCAGTGTTCCTGCTGGAAATGAAATTTTAAAAAGCAGTTTTATTGCCAGATTTGTGATTAAATAAATCTATTCCAACAAAAGCCTACTGGCTTTCCAGTTTATATTAGCCATATAATTGCTTTGTGGGGTGTTTCAGTTTCCCAGCGTGTGATTTATTATACTAAGTCTCATGACAACTGGGTAGATAATATATTGGTTAAGTTGCTATTCATTTGATGCTTTGAAGAAATGAAATTCTGTGAGTCTAATCGCAGCATCATAATCACTCTTTACAGTTGTTTTTCTGCAATGAAATGTATCTTTCCAAAAGGAAAGACATATCTGTTATTCTATCTTTTAATTCAGTTGATTTTTGGTTATAGTTTTATTTTAAATTGTCATATAGCTCTTTTTTTCCTATGTGCATATAACAAAGACCACTTGCATACAAAAATAAGCTTATTAATTAAGGGTGTTCAAGTCATAGAAATACAGTTCAGTTAACTGTTTCCAGTTACATTTACAGAATAGAAGTCTTTTCCTACAGTTCATTTTGCTGTTTACTTGTTTAATGATAATATTCAGAAAATAGCATAGGTCACCTTGCTAAAGGATCACTTTTGTTATTGCTCTCAGGTGCTGATGAAAATAATTATATTGGCACTTATCTAATATATTAAATGCATTCAGCATATGATATACAGGAACACCATGCTATCTAAAATGCTTTGAGCCTGTTCTGTGGATAAGGGAATTATATATGTTAATTATCTATTTGCATCAAATAAAATCCCAGAAACATAAATGTTTATATTTGATAAGAAAGAGATTTTATAATATGTACTTTTAAAAAGAGAGGAATTTTCTTATTGCATTGTGGAAACTATGATTACTAGAATTGCTCAATAGTGAGATGGGCAGCACTATTTATTTATTTAATAATTTATTTATTTAATAAATAAATAAAATAGGAATCATCTGAATGCCGTTTGAACGTTGTGAATGATCAACATCGGATCTATGATTTTACATTCCATTGTTGCTTTATCTAATGTACGGTATGTAAATATGCTATTCTCCTTCAAACAGTATTATACAGAATACACCAAAGGAATAACAAATAATAATCCAAGGAAATTGAAAGCATTAGATAAGAATAAGAAAAGGAAGCACACCTAAAACTGATTTCTGCCATATTTGAATATGTGTCTCCATATTTACTATTCTTGCAAACTCTTCTTGTTTTCACCACTTCGTACAGTAATTTTTGTTCCTGAAATATCTCATCTCTCCCTTTTGCACAGAAACTCTCCCTTTTTCATATGAAATCCCATCTTGATCCATTTTGCCTTTTTCCTTTATTTGTTTTGCAATTCTAGTGTTATTCATTCTCTTGCTATAATTCAGCCCAACTCAGAGTATGCTTCTCTCATTCCATACAGTATCTTGATCTTTGACCATTACAATGTAAAAACATTAAGATTATGGAGTTAAAAACTGTAACATAAGTTATGAGGATATGAGACAGTATGAAAGTAGTACTGTAATAGAATTGCTATAAAAACATGACAAGTTATAGGTTAGGTAAAATTACAGTTTAATTCAGGCGATGAGTAGGATATAATGAATAACACTTTGTGCAATCTAAGAAACAAAACAAAACAAAATTGAAAATTGAAAAGCAGCAACAGCAACTATAAAATTGAGTAACTGGACATTTAAGGCAGCCGTATAATAATTAGGCATGTGTCAAGCCTTATTTCTATTACCTGGCAGCTAAGGAATTTTTTAAAAAGAAAAATCTTATCTGTGCTTGTGAAAAGTTGGAACTGGAGATGGCTCATGCCTTCACACTCTCTCTTACATATATTCATGTTTGACATCATTGTAATAAGCAGCTGTAGCCGTTTTCCTTTTATAATTCTTATTTTAATTTCCTGGTAAGGCTTGAATGATCAGTACAATATCAGAAATGTGAATTAATGTCATGCCATTTAAAAGAGTCATTTAGCTGATTTGCTTTGTATTGGGGATTCATTTCCCTCTCTTCCCAAAAGCTCTTTCCTTTAAATCAAGCTTGATTAATGGCGACTTTGTGAATACCTTCAGTATTTTCTTGCTAATTATATGGAAGTAGTTTGCCACTGTCTTTTTCCAAGATCTTTTTTGATGACTTGGAAAAGTCTTACAGTCTACAGTCTTGAGGTTTTCTAGTGGTTGGCCCTTTGTGGGGCGGTCTGATTTTAATTAGTTTTTACAAGAGCAGCAAAGTTTGGCTTAGTGCTGCTACCTGCTATGGTGTACTATAATAACCTTGACCAAACAATTTAACACTATGTATTTATTTTAAAAAGCTTGAAATGATCTATGAATGCAAAAAATGTGTCATAAATTGCTGTTTCTTTACATTTCTGTCTTTAATTCTCTAGTAAGTCTGTGTTTTTCTTTGACATATCCTTTTGGAGGATACTCTCTTTTGGGAGAGTATCTCCAAAAGTAGTTGGCTATCTGGCAGATAAAAATAGTTTGCTGTATGTCATGGATCAGGTACATGCTGCATTAAGAGCTCAGATTTCCCAGTTGTTCTCCATAATTTATATAGGTTGCAGCACGATGTACTTTCTAAGTTGCTGCTTTTAAATTATGCATGCTGAAAAAAATAGAATGGAAAGTATCTATTTAAAACCAGATATGACCCCACTCCCCAGCCTTAAAAAGCTTCATTGCTATTGGAATATGCTCAGGAATTTAAAAAAATAATGCATTTCTAAGAAAAAATAGTCTCCCTTTTTAAGAACCTGTTCAAGCGGTCATCTATGTCTTAATACTGCAGCACTAAGTTGTACATTGAGAGGAGAAGATGCAGCAAAAGACAAGGCATTTTGAAAGCATATAGGGTGCTTTAGGTTATAGAATATTTGTAAGGTAGAATTCCATGTACATTGCAGACATAATACAAAATGTCATAAAACATTTCCTGTGATGAAGCTTGATTGTGCTGTACAGTTCAACATGAGTTATTTTCAACATGAGCCGATACATCTCTGAATGTATCACAGATTTTCTAGTGAAGGCAGTACATTAGAAGCTCTGTCATTATTGAAGGCATTGAGAAATCTGGTAAGGAAATACCTCTGAAAGGAAATGCACTATGGCATTTCCCTTCTCTGGTAAAGCAAGTACATTGGAGACTAGAAAACCCCCAAAGTAAGACACAATTCTTCTACAGCAGAACTAATTCAAAGTGACCTCATGCAGGATCTTAAATATTCTGATGGAGTCCCAAAGTTGCTTTTTCAAGAGGCAACTGGACTTTCTGGTTTTGCTTTGATGATGTTTCACTTCTCCACCAAGAAGCTTCTTCAGCTCTTAGCTCTCATCCAAGAAGCAAAGAAGCTAAGCGGAGAGGTTGCAAACGAACTGCCCTCCGCTCTCATTCATCGGCTCCCTGAAGAATTGCAAGGACCCGACCCAGCTTTTCCCATCTCTGTGCGGGCCGGAAGAAATTGGAAGACCTCAGGAGCACGCCAGTCCGTTTTTGGTCGAGGAAGACTTCTGGCCACGAGGACTAGGCAGATCGGGAGTTCCAGGCTCGGGGAGACGCCGGCGGTATTAAAATGGCGTCCGCGAAGCCGCAGAGCTCTTTTTGAATATTTTAACATAAAAAAAAAAAACTCTTTTTAAATAACATCGCGAAGGCTACTGGCCAGGACTGCAACAACCTAGGAAACCTAGGAAACAAGGACATTGGACAATACCGGATATGTAAAGCAGACAGATCGGTACTGCTTCAGTGGGGATTTGAATTTGATTTCTCGGCCGGCAAAGTCTCGGGCTGGACTCGCCCAGCTGAGTGCTCTCAGCTGGGCTCTTTTTTCAACAAGCGTTGCCGCTGGTGTTTGTTATTCTTTTCGCTGCGGCTTGTTATTCTGCCCCTCTAGCCAAATGCCCTTTTAGACGAACGCCCAGCAATCCCCCGGGACTGCCAACACTGAATTGCTGTGGGCCAGGCCTTTTTTACGTCTTTGGCCTGAAACTTGAAGTGGGATGCAGGAAGGAAGGAGGTCGCCATTTTAGAGGCGACTGGAATGCCGTGGGAACATCGGCCGAGCACCGTGCCTTCTACAGCCTGGAAACGGGATTTGAACAATACTGCTATGCAGGCCAGCACCACTGAATCACCTGTGTTTATTATTGGGGCCGCATTGACGACCGGGCCCACCATCTGGACTGCTACAGTGGCCAGTTCCCCCTCCTCAGGCCCCCCTTATCTATGGGTGACCTCCCCCTATGACAGATTGACATCGGACTCTGGAGGGAGAGAGCTCGTGATTTATAGATACCATCTGGATAAGGAGACACACCATCAGCCCCTGGACTATTGGCTTCCCATGACTGGACACTGGAACTCTTGGATTGACTTAATTTTTAATGAGATTATCTTTACATGCTCCTTATTAATTTTATTGATTTTAACATTTGTGATAATTAACCTTGCAATTTTTACCCCAGAAGCATTGTGACTGTGGTTATGGTGTGGGCTATGAATGGTTATGATTGTGTGATAGAGTTTTATGGATTATAGTGGAATGAGTAAGCCGGGGGTTTGGTCTTTGTCCCCCTCTGCTGAGTGTGGAAACAGAAGTGGAGGGGGACTTAGGTTCATTCCCAGGTGTAGTATGAATGGTATGCATGGTCTGTCGGGAGAGGGGGGGACCAGTAGGGGAGGGGAGTGGATCTCTGATGGGATGGGGGACGGGAGGATTACGGTCATAACAGGGAGAGGTAGGTATGGCGGGAGCAGAGGGGTAGGCCGCTCTCGGGGAACGAGAACTCGCTGTCTTCAAGCGATTTCTTGTTCTGGCCCCTCTGGTTTGGTTCCATCTTGCTCAACCCGAGGTCCTGGTAACCAGGGATGTCAGGGCCCTGGGCTCAAGCTGCTGCTGTTGAACGCCAGGTCAATTACCAACAAGGCCCCCCTTGTACGGGATTTAATCCTGGAAGAGGGGGCGGACCTGGCATGTATTACTGAGACCTGGCTAGGCCAGGAGGGGGGGGTTCCCCTCTCCGAGATGTGCCCGGACGGGTTCTCAGTTCAGCATCAGCCACGACCCCAGGGAAGGGGTGGAGGAGTGGCGATTATAGCTCGCCAGAACCTTAATCCTCGAAGGAGCCCTGCCCCGGAGATTGTTGGGTGTGAGACGCTCCTTCTGAAGTTGGACTTAGGGGTCCAGGTGGGCCTTTTGCTAGCGTACCTGCCTCCTAGCTACGTTGCAAAGGCCCTGCCTGTTCTGCTCGAGGCGGTAGCAGGGCTGGCGATTGAGTTCCCCAGGTTGATGGTGCTGGGGGACTTTAATTTGCCATCGCCCGGTGAAACCTCGGAGGCAGTCCAGGAGTTCATGGCTTCCATGACAACCATGGACCTGACCCAAGTAGTTCAGGGTCCGACTCATGAGGGAGGTCACACACTTGACCTTGTGTTTCTTTCGGGGCAGTGGAGAGATGATCTGAGGCTGAGGGGTTTAGTCACAGTACCCTTGTCGTGGTCAGATCATTTCCTTCTGAGGTTGGATTTCATGGCACCACTCCTCCACCGCAAGGAGGCGGGGCCGATTAAGTGGTTCCGCCCCAGGCGCCTAATGGAATCTGAAGGATTTCAGAGGGAACTTGGGGAAATACCTGACTCCCTGGTACACGATTCATCTGAGGCTCTAGTGGCTGCCTGGAATCGGGCGGCAACGGGGGCTTTAGATCGGATTGCGCCTTTGCGGCCTCTCCGTGGTAGCGGATCCCGGAGGGCTCCTTGGTTTACTGAGGAGCTCCGGGAGATGAAGCGCCTAAAGAGACGCCTAGAGCGACGATGGAGAGCCAGTAAAGCTGAGTCTGACCGGACACTTTTAAGAACTTGCATTAAGTCTTACTTAGTGGCGATAAGGGCGGCAAAATGCTCGCATTTTTCCGCTCTTATTGCGTCCGCCGACTCCCGCCCAGCCGCCCTGTTTAGGGTGACTCGCTCCCTCCTAGCCAAGGGGGGAGTTGAAGATCCCTTGCAGGGCAGAGCTGAGGAATTTTCTCAGTTTCTGGCGGATAAAGTCGTTCAGATTCGGACAGACCTGGACTCCATTTGGACAGGGCAAGCCGAGATGACAGGGGCGAGTCTTAGTCCTGTTATATGGGACGAGTTTGAGCCTGTCACTCCTGAGGATGTGGACAAGGCCATAGGAGCGATGAGCGCCTCCACCTGTTTATTGGACCCGTGCCCCTCCTGGCTGGTTTCTGCCAGCAGGGAGGTGTCACGCGGCTGGCTCCAGGCGGTTGTGATCGCTTCTTTGAGAGAGGGATCCATCCCACAGCCTTTAAAAGCTGCGGTGGTGAGGCACCTCCTCAAGAAGCCTTCCCTGGACCCAGCGGATTTAAAAAACTTCCGTCCAGTCTCCAACTTACCCTTTTTGGGTAAAGTTGTTGAGAAGGTGGTGTCGCTCCAACTCCTGCGGCTATTGGAGGATACTGATTATCTGGATCCCTTTCAATCGGGTTTCAGGCGTGGCTACAGTACGGAGACTGCTTTGGTCGCGCTGATGAATGATCTCTGGCGAGCCCGGGATGGGGGTTATTCCTCCATCCTGGTGTTACTTGACCTCTCAGCGGCTTTCGATACCATTGACCATGGTATCCTTCTGCGTCGTCTTGGGGAGATGGGAGTGGGAGGCACTGTTTTACGGTGGTTCTCCTCCTACCTCTCTGATAGGACGCAGTCGGTGTTGACAGGAGGACAGAGGTCGGCCCCTAGGCCCCTGGTTTGCGGGGTGCCACAGGGCTCGGTCCTCTCGCCCATCCTGTTTAACATTTACATGAAACCGCTGGGTGAGATCATCCGACGACATGGGGTGAGGTATCAGCAGTATGCTGATGATACCCAGTTGTACATCTCCACCCTGTGTCAATTCAGTGAAGCAGTTGATGTAATGTGCCGCTGCCTGGACGATGTGAGGGTCTGGATGGGAGTGAACAGACTCAGGCTCAACCCAGACAAGACTGAGTGGCTCTGGATATTGCCTCCCAAGGACTATGTCGACTGTCCCTCCTTGGTTCTTGGGGGAGAAAAATTGAATCCCTCAGAACAGGTTCGCAATTTGGGTGTCCTCCTAGACCCACAGCTAAAATTGGATCAACATCTTTCAGCTGTGGCTAGGGGGACCTTTGCACAGATCCGTCTTGTGCACCAATTGCGACCTTACTTGGAGAGGGAGGCCTTGCTCACAGTCACTCATGCCCTTGTCACCTCACGGCTAGACTACTGTAACACGCTCTACATGGGGCTACCCTCGAAGAGCATCCGGAGACTCCAGTTGGTACAGAATGCAGCTGCGCGAGCTGTAGTGGGTGTACCAAGATACACCCACATCACACCTCTCCTTCGCCAGCTGCATTGGCTACCAATTAGTCTCCGGTTGCAATTTAAGGTGTTGGTCGTTACCTTTAAAGCCCTACATGGCTCAGGGCCAGGTTACCTGCGGGACCGCATCCTACCACATACCTCCCTAAGACCGGTTAGGTCCCACAGAGAGGGCCTCCTCCGGGTCCCGTCGGCCAAACAATGCCGACTGGCGGGACCTAGGGGGAGGGCCTTCTCTGTGGGAGCCCCGTCCCTCTGGAACCAACTTCCACCAGAGATCCGGACCATCCCCACCCTGCTGGCCTTCCGTAAAGCCTTAAAAACATGGCTCTTCCGGCAGATGGGGTGAATAGGATAATCAGATTCCCCCTGAATGTTGTGTTTATAATGTTTTTCTTTTTAATTATATTTTAATTTAAATTATGATTATTGTTTTTAAATGTACGCTTCTTATTCATGCTGTACGCCGCCCTGAGTCCCACGGGATTGGGCGGCCTATAAGAGCGTCTAAATAAATAAATAAATAAATAAAGAAGCTTCTTGGATGAGAAGCAAAGCATCTTCAAAGAAGAACCAGAAAGTCCAGTTGCCTCTTGAAAAAGCACCTTTGGGACAACCATGACCTGGATGACTGAGAATCTCCATAGACATTCTGATGGGGTATTATTTTTGTTACGGTGTTTTAAGAAAACCTTTATTAGTAGAAAACCATGTCTATATCCATGAAGGGAGATTTAATCTCTCTTCACAAAACCCTCCCCTTTTGAATTTGTTTTCTGCAGATTTGTAAACAGAAATATTTTTGTTGGGAAAAAAAGCTGAACTCGCTTTAGAAATTATAGCTCTGTTTATTTCTTGCATTCGATCAGTTTTATTGGATAAGAGACATGAGATACACGTGTTTTATTGTAGTTAGAGGGGAAATATTTAACAGTCAAGCTTTCATTTTATCTGTTTTAATTACTGTTGATCATCTTCTAATAACTTTCACACAGGATCCAGTATATGGAAGAGGAAAACTTGGAGAAATTCAAAGTCTTGTGCTGGGTATGCTAGACAGCTTTAACTATGAGCAGGTAAGTAGAAGGTGAGGATTGTTTTCTTGTTGATTAAAATTGCCATTGTCCAAGATTTAGAGTTTGTTCTTCTTTGTTCCTTATCAGCTTCTAAGAGCTTTAACCAAGAAAACTTTAGCGACCTAAAACCAAGTAATTAACTTGTCACTTAATAATGTATTGTCCATTTGCTTTCTATAGCATACATGGTTTTTTCTGCACAAAGTTGTCCCATCTGCAATTCCTCTCAATACATACCTTACTTGAAAAACTGCAGTGTAAAATTTAGTAACACAACTATGTTCAGATGAATATATTTGGTTCATTAAGTGTAAATTAGGCCAATTCATAATTCATAATTATGTGAATTCCGTCTTGATTCTTCCTGGACACCAATTAAGCAAATCACTACACATTTGTAAGTTCTATATGGTAAATGGCTGAACCATTAAGTATGTGCCTATACCCAGTGCTGATCCTGGGTCTTGATGTGAACAATTACCTGGGTGTTCACATTAAATAATCTCAAGGTAAACTATGGTAATATATTTTGCCGGCATCAACTCTGACTTTGCCTACCATCTTCTGTTTATCAATACAGATAGAATAACAAATTGCATTCATAACAAATTGCATTCATAAGTTCTAGTTTTTCAGAATTCAATTCTACTTCTACTGTATCTCCCTTTTTGTAAATAGCTGTGTAGTTAGATTTTTAAAAGCAAAAACAAGAGTGTAGGAAAGCAAGGCACCATTATTTCTCTCAAACCCTAGTTGTCTCTTTGCCACTTATAGCAAGGTTATATTCAGCTGAATATTTTGTTCTTGCCATTGAATTGGGATTTGAAAAGCTGTCCTTGAAAAAATGAAATTCATTAAACTTCAATAGGTGATTTAGGTAGCCTGTAAATATTCAGTTCCTAAATGCAGTTTCCTGATTCTTTACTAATTTTTGTATTGCTAAAAAGTGGGATTCAGTATCTTCATATCCAAGTACAGTTTTTTATTATTTCCAAACCTGGTGATGGAAATTGATTTAAGGTGAAAAGTTTTAGAATTGTACACTGTACCACATTAAATAAATAAGATGCATATTTGCTTATGCTTACCTGCTTAAAAACAATTTATGAGTTTTATTATCAGCTGAAATATTTAATCAGTGAAGGACTGTTTTTCATCTAGTAATATTTGGCCTGGGACATGTTTCTGAATTTTTTTTGAGAGAGAGGATCTCTATCTCCCCTGAATGGAATGGATGGAGTTGAGTGAAGCTTGCATAGATCCCCTTTACAAATCTGCCAGTTTCCCCTCTTTTTCTTTCCAGATCATCTCTCTTTCTCCATCTCATCTCTTCTTCGTCTCCAACACTCACTGGGTCTTTAGTTTTTATCCTCACTTATCAGGCTTAAAGGAGTCTGGGTGCAATGCATCCTTGTTTTTGTGAAGAGCTAATTTAAGATTCCCCTGAACTGTGGATCAACTACATCCTCTTCAATTCCTTAAGAAGGATGAAGCCATCCATTTATAGGAAAAAGGTGTTCGTTTCCCCTCAGGTCTTTAGTTACATTTTGCTTTAAATAAAATAGTACCAATTAGGAGGATGTTTGTCAGTGCTTCTGCCTCTACCAACAGAGATATAAACTATAGTAAATGAAACTGATTTGTTCTGTATGTGTGTAAGTAATTATCAACTAGAGATTTCTTGCCCAATACTGTAGCAACTCTATCCTTTCAGTCTTCCCTTCGTTTTTTTATATTTTTGCCTTATCATCAGTCATCCCAGAAGTGCAGTAGGCTTGCAATTGCCTCATACGAAACAACCCTCAAACAAGAAACCTCATCCCGTGTCAGCTATCATGAACACAAGGATTCAAAACACATAAGTAGACACTGACATTCCCTAAACTCCACTAAAGATGGTACCTAGCCTGGTAATAAAACGTTCGGAAACCAATCTACAAGCTCGGAGAACAAACCTTCACTCTCATAAGTAGATTTTTTTGAGAAGAGTTTCTAAGGCTATACTGCATTTCTTTCAAAACAGGAAATAGAATGAACTGTCTGTAGTTTCGTGTTCCATCACTGAAGTTCCATCAGAATAGAATAGGATAGAATAACAGAGTTGGAAGGGACCTTGGAGGTCTTCTAGTCCAACCCCCTGCTTAGGCAGGAAACCCTACACCACTTCAGACAAATGGTTATCCAACATCATCTTAAAAACTTTCAGTGTTGGAACATTCACAACTGGAACTCCATCACTGTTGTTCAGCCAACAACAGCCAACAACTTAATAGCTTGCCATCAACACCCCAATCAACAACTAAAAAGCCACACACAACCAGGCACCAGATAAATACTACACACAGACTATCCCAAAACACACATTCTGGTGAGAGAGAAGTTCCCTGAGGATGTTCGGAAGACTAAACCCACGGTCTCGGTGACTGATCCAGATTGGGTCCTGCAGCATTTGGGAAACTGGTTGTATTTGAATTCATCCATACTAAATAGAATTAACACATTAAATGTTTTTTTTTCTTTTTTAAATGTTTTTTTATTTGCCAAATTTATATGGGCACCCATTTCACAAATAGGTGACCCTGGGCAGCATATAATAATAGAGCTAAAACTAATAAATATATATATATATATAACAAATATTATTATGGTTTATGGCATAGTCAGCCAGATGTTTAGACCGATTCTGGCATTTTTATCCACCTATCAAGTCCTTCCCAAGGAGCTGGGGTAGGCAGTTGTTATTGTTTCATGGTGTTAAAGGTACCATTGCAGATTGTAAGCTGTTCCAAATAAAGCTGTCTTTTGCAATTGACTGATAGTGATTTTTTTCAATGCTGATGGTTTGATGGTGTTCAAATAGTGTTCCAGATGTTTTGGGATTGCACCAAATGTGCCTATTATTGTTGGTAATAGTCACAGATATTCTACTTCTATCTGGAGATCTTTTTATTTTATATTTTTCTCCAGTTCTTTCTCAAGGGTATTATATGGCAGGTGCTTGTCTGTTTGAATTCTAAAGTCCCAGAGCGCTTTAAATTTCTTCATTTTCTATTACTTTGTCTATTTTATGGTCCCAGCAGTTCTTGTGTGCAGGCAAATGTTATTACAAGTTCTTTCATTCTGCTTCTTTTTTTATTCTTACCCACATCCTTTATCCAAGCTGAATTTTTGTTACGTTTGTTTGGTAGCTGCACCCAGGACTGCACTGTTTCTTCTCTATCAGGTGTCCACTGGTTCCCTGCAATCTCTCCATTGATGGATGTTAAAAACTGTTCTGATTCGATTGAAATTGGGAGATTTTGCCTTTAGTGTGCAATTTGAGCTTTGTATCTGCTGATTGTTTATTGTATATATAAATCCTTCCATTCCCCATCATCAAGTCCGATCTGAAGAAGCTTCTTGGATGAGAAGCAAAACATGTTCAAAGAAAATCAGGAAAGTCCAGTTGCCTCTTGAAAAAGCATATCTGCTGATCTTTTTGGCTGTAGTGGTTATCTGTTTCTTTATTATTTCCAGTACTTCCTTAATCTTTCTTGTTTCTAGGAGATTTTTCTTGATCAGGTATATTCTTTGGTCTTGTTCTTCAGCTTCCTTTCTTTCAGTATCAAATATAGATCCCTAGCCAACGGGACTCACAGCATGTCCTCTCTGCTGAATCTGGTGGGATGGATAGATATAATGTTTCCTATGTAATTATTGGGGGGGAAATTATTCAAGTGCTGTAGAAATAATTAATAAAGTAAAATGGCAAAAAATTAAATCAGAAAGCACATTATATTGGATCATTAGAATACTTCAAAATTTAAAATTAAACTATTGGGATAATATGCTATCAAACAAGGCATTTGATAGTATGGAAGATTTGTAATACAGAAGAAATAGTGACCTTGCTTGGAAGCTAGGCTAGCATATAATTTATATTAAGATGTGTAATTTCTATCTTGTATTAATATTCATGTGGAGATACTTTTCTACCATGCAAAATGTATATAATGTGGCAGCAACTTGAATGATTTCTATATTATTCTTTTGCCTGGCTAGACTCTTTTGGAGACAACAACAAGCTTACTTAACCGCGATCTCCACTGGTCTTTACGTAATTTGAAAGCATCTATGACTAGAGGGCTCAATCCCAAACAAGATTATTGCTGTATTTGTTTGCAACAGTACAAGAGAAGGCAACAGACTGGTGACCAAATTGTAGTCTTCAGGTAAGTCTAGACTAGTGAATAGCGTCAACAATGAATGGGTTTGCAAGGGAGTGAAGACTTCTGGAGAGCTCAGATTTACTAATTAATGAAGATAAGAAACTTTGATACTGAGCACATAGTGTTCTATTGCTATATCACTAATAATTTAATGTATGTAGATGTCCACCTTGTCTATTACTGTTCAAGTTATAGCCTTACTAATAATATTAGTTTTTCCAGTTGAAAACAAAATTATGTAATAACCAGTAATGGAACTTATTAAATACAGGGCAGTTAATCCTTTATTCGCCAGACACTCAAAATTATAAATGGGTTGAACCTGCAAACACAAAGCTTTCAGTTAGCATTACAGTTCATAGGTAGTGTTAATGTAGGGTGTTTATTATTTGGAAGTGCTTAATTAATATAATACTATAAAATCTCCATTTTAGTTCTGCTTCTAATACATTTTACATAAAGTTGAATTTCAACAATGAAAGGGCAATGGTGCCTAGTCATCATAAAGCACAATCTTGTGTGGCCACTGCCGACTAAGAAATGCAAGAAATATAAAAATTGCTTTAACATTTTCATACACTGCAGGTGACAAAAACCTCCCCTGTCTCATAGAGCTGAGATAAACTAAAAGATGATTAGAGAGCAGGCTTCTTACAGTAATATTACCATTCCTGTTTCTTGTGCAAGAAGACAGTAGGGGAGAATGTTGTGCCCCATTTTATTAAAATAGAAGATGTAACATGCTTGACTGGGAAAGGAAAATGATGTCATATTTTCAGGGAAGAGGGCAGGGAAAAGTGAAATTTAGCACAATAAGGTAGGAACTTGTATTTCCAAACAGCTTTAGTTATTAACTGAGGATAAGAAAAAATTGCTGTATATTAGGGTAAATGTGTATTTCTTGAAAGGTCTGCTTCCAAAGAGGGGGCCCATCTCGGATGCCTTCAAGACTTGACGTTTATCCATTTTTGTCAACATATTGATGATAGTTCTATGAGTAATACAGTCAAATCTCTGTCTAGAATTATTCTCATGGCTTAATTATCATAATAAAGGTTTTAAAAGTGAGATTTGGTACTATCTGATGTAGCAGGCAATAAGTGTAGAAGGAAGGTTTCTTAAGAGTGCATTCCATTGCATATGTATGTGGTAGGAAGTTGCATGGAATTCTGAATAAGGAACTATAACATTACACTATTAATGTCTAAAAACGGCTTAAACATTAAGATGCTTTTTAGAAGTATAATACTTGTTGTAAAAAAAGTTTTTAGATTTGATTATACATTTTAAAATATTAGGTATTCAGTTTTATGTTATGTGTGCATGCAATGTAATATATGTAATCTGTTTTTATAACAGTTGTGGCCATTTGTACCATTCCCTTTGTCTGCTAAGCAAAGAGTGTGGCACGGAAACAACAGGACAGACGAGGTGGACTTGCTTTAAATGCAGTGCAAGTCATAAAGGAGAGAAAGTAAGTTTGACTTCCTTGGAGATGAGGAAAAGAACTCCAGTATCACTTGCTCAGGTAAGACTTGAAGAAGTGACCCGTTCTTAAAATATTGATATGCTGACTGACTGATTGATTGATTTAGTCTGCCACTCGAAACCAACTGGACTTCAGATAGTTTTCAAAAGTTACAATAAGAATAATTATTAATTAAAGTAGCCACAAAAGTAAATGACTAAATTATGGATTTATGGAAAATAGCATCATAGGGTATAGTTGAATCACCCCAAGCATCCATGTATACACCATGAGTATGGGGACACTCCATATTTCAGGGGACAAGCTATTCCAGAGGAGGGGAGCTTATGCACCATTAGACCCCCTCATGCTATACCTGACTCTTAGCAGAAGCTCCCTAATTGTATGTGCAGGAAAGGCTGAAACTATGGGGAAAGGCGGTCTCTAAGATATACAGCCCCTGAACCATAATGAGCTTTATAGGTAATAACCACTATCTTGAGTTATACTCAAAAAGCTACTAGTAACCTGCGCAGCTCTGCAGCAGAAATGCAATATTGTAGTAATGTGATTGACCATTGAGCATGCATGCTTCTACATTCTGGACCAGCTGAAGTTTCTAAATGGCTTTCAGCCATAGCCTGGTATATAACAAATTACAGTAAAATAATCAAGAGATGATGGAGCACAAATGACCATCTCCAGTGCATCTTTTTCCAGATAAAGCCACAGCTGATGCACCAGCCAAAGTTTCTAGCCATAGCCTTTACCTGCTCTTTGAGCAGGATCCATGAGTCCAGAAGCTCCTAGATTGCCTGCCTGATCTTTCTGGGAGAATATAACTCCCAGAAAGTAATTTTACAGACCTGGAATAAACCTCTAAATCAAGAGCCACTCTGTCTTCTTCAGGTTGAGTTTGAATCTGGTGTTTTTTTTCCTCATCCAAACCCTGACAGCTTCCAGATACTGAGTCGTATCTTCCAAAGCATCGCATAATGGGTCCAGGCCCAGGGTAGAAAAATGTAACTGAGTGTCATCTGCACATTAAGATACTTCACCCTGAACCACTAAAAGGTTTCTCCCAACAGTTTCACATGGATGTTGAACAGAACAGGGGAAAGGAGTGAACCCTGAGACATTCCATAATGAAGTACCTATAGAATCCCCCCTCCCCCCTTCCCTCCAGAATCATATTCTGGACCTGCATACGGACCTGAGCCAACGTAACTGTGTGCATCCGCAGAAGGATTTTGTGGTCAACAGCAATAATGCTATTAATAGATTTGGAGGAAAGGATTTCATACCACTTTTCACCCAGTCCCTTCTATAGATCATAGGTCTAGGTTTCTGATCCACGCCCAGACTTGTATCCATACAGGAAAGAGTTCAGAAAATCCATATTCTCCATATCCTTCTAAAACCACTTTCCCAATAACATTTCCTAAAAGAGAGTTAGGATGAAAGTTGCCCAATTTTGTTGGATTCAGGTCTTGCCTTCTTAAATGGGCAAGAGTGGGTAAATCTAGTGCTTTTTTGAGCACTTCTGGCATTTCTCCTTCTCTCCAAGGGTTGACTGCAATCCAGATTCAATTCCTGACTTGTTCATAGATGCTTTAATTAAGCAGATGAAATGGGCATCCAAACTGCAAGTAGCTGAGCTAAGATTGCAGAGGATTTCCTTGGGATCCACAGGTTCAAAAGCCTCCCAAAGAGCACCACCAGATGTTTCTTGGTGCTTCAGGTCAAGTGCTACAAAAATGAAGCTGTTCCTGTAGTCTAAAACATACGTTATATCAGCCATCCAAAATGTTGTTGATATAGTCCTTATCATGTTTGAATGCTAACATGTTTGAGTGAGTAGTGCATACATTCCTGATTCAATAAAAACCAAAGGTCTGTTGTGGTATTCTTTAATCATGATAAAAGTGGTTTTTCTTTATGCCTTCTGTAAGCATTGGTTTTCTCCAACTCATAACTATTTATTTCATGTTGTTAGTCTATTTAATTATTATACTTTTAAAATTCTAAATTTAGACTTATTTAATGTATGTAACTGATCTGAGTACCTACATAACACCTAGAAAGAAAATTGTACATAACAGTTACATGCAAATAAATATGGGGAAAAACCCATCCAGTGAAGTAACCTTTATACAGGAGAAGAATTGTACTTCATTACTACTGAGGCCACCAAGATTATATAGTCACATGCCGAAAAATAATAGGCATGTTGTGTGAGCAGAAATGTGCTGAGCCTTGCCCAGATTTTGTGCCTACTCACATCTGAATTTCTATAAACAAAGATGAATCCTTTCCATGAGTGGTTGTATTTGTATATGCGAGTATGAAGGAGAGAAAGAATATGCTTTTGATTGAAAGTTGGAACATATAGAGGGATTTTAAGTGTTTCTTCTAAATGCCTTCCAAAATTGCATTTTCATACTTTGTAGTTTTATCACAGTGCTGACTCCTGTGTCGATTGCAAGCTTTTTAATATAATTCAGAAGCTTTTAAGTAATCTAGCTGCTAGAGCAAAGTAGGAAATGCTCACTTAGAATATATCAGTTTTCCTTACGTGAATTTGATAAATGAGCACCAATAGAGAATGTAGGTGGATTAACTTAGTGGGGATAATTTAACTATATGTATTTACTATTTATTGATTTTTGATCAATTATATTTATTTTGTATTGTGTCAAAAGATATTATTAATTAACTGTTTAAGAGTGAATATCCCATTTTCTGCTTATATTTCCTCCACTGCAAAAGGTTTTCTCTTAACTTTTAAATCAATTATTCTTCTAAGTCATTAGTTTTTTATGTGTGTGCGTGTACATGCCAGTTTTGATTCCTGGCGCCTGCCTGGAAAAGTCCCTGCAGATTTATTAGCAAGATTTTGAAAATTATTTGCTATTGCCAGCTTCTTAGGGCTGAAAGAGAGTGACTAGCCCAAGGTCACCAAACTGGTTTTGTGCTCAAGGCAACACCTAGAACAGTTTCTAGCTGCGATTAAATTTTAATTTTTTTTACCCAATCATGCTTTAATATGTCTAACTACCTTAGGTTCTTGAAAGATAATTCCCATAATAATGAGAAGTAGGTACTTGTTGAAATTCAAGAGTATATATCCAGTTGAGTGTTACATAATAGTACATATTCATTTTCATTCCAGTACATTATTGAGGTTGTCATGATCCAAGTCCTAGCCTCATTATGGCAAGGTTTCTGGGAGAGATTAGCAAAGAAGACTGAGAGTGTGGGCTAACATTAAGAAACATGAACATGGGAAAGCTCAACAGTGAAAGATGAAATGAAATTACCGGTAATAGGAATTTCTACCTTAGGCATAGTAAATTGAGATGAGGTTGGACTGGACACTTTTCAATTAGAAGGTCACACTGTTTATTACTTAAGACGTGAAGCACACACACAAAAGAAATGGCCTTCCTTTTATAGTTACGAAGGGTATAGGCCAGGGGTCGGGAACCTATGGCTCGCGAGCCAGATGTGGCTCTTTTGATGATTGCATATGGCTCGCAGCAGGGGTGAAATCCTCCCGGTTCTTCGATACTCCGCATTGCCCGAAAACCCTGTAACTAAACGCCCAGACAGAGAGAAGTTAGCAACGTGGAAAGAGGGGCGACATTGACAACTACCGCTGCTTGAGCGGTGGGCCAATAAGAGAGCCCGCTGATGGGGCCACGTGAGGGAAGTTTGTGTGGAAAGACGGTTGGGAAACCAAGGAAACGGTTAGCGGGAGTGAAGCGGTGAGAGGGCGGGGGCGGGGCCGAGCACGCGCGGCAGGTGAGGGGCTTTGTGTGAGAGTGTAGACTTGGCTTTCTTGCTTCCCTTCGCGCGTCGTCCCGCCGCTCTGTTAATTGTCAGGCCGTATCAACCTCCCCCTTTTTCTGTGGTGCCTAATGGTGGGATAGTTTGAATAAATAAGCCAAGCGGCCAAAGGAGCCTTGGAGCTCCGATGCTGCCCTGCTCTAGTCGCCTGCTGGGAAGGCTGCAGCAGCCACCATCAGCTGGCGGCATAAGGCAAGAGGCAGACGGGAGACGCGGGCAGGAGCTGGCTGTCGAGGGAGCGCGCGGCTGAGAGGCATCTCGCGCGGGGAGGAAACTTTGTCTGGCTTGGCTTCGAGAGCGAGCAAGCAAGCGAGAGCAGCGCAGCCACAGCGGGAAGGGAAGCAAGCAGCCTGCTCTGCCACTCAAGCCAGCGGCTGCCGGAAGCAACAAGGGCGTTAGGAAAAGAGAAGGAGGAGCGCCGCCACCGCCGCTAGCACTCTTTCCTTCAGTTCTATCTTTTCCTTCTCTTTTCCTAACGCCCTTGTTGCTTCCGGCGACCGCTGGCTTGAGTGGCAGAGCAGGCTGCTTGCTTCCCTTCCCGCTGTGGCTGTGCTGCTCTCGCTTGCTTGCTCGCTCTCGAAGCCAAGCCAGACAAAGTTTCCTCCCCGCGCGAGATGCCTCTCAGCCGCGCGCTCCCTCGGCACGACCGCAGCCGCCACCAGCACTCTTTTCTTCATTTGGGAAAAAGGATCTTGTGGTGCTGAGGGCTAGGAAAGAGGGAAGAAGAGAAAAGGGAAGGAAGGAAGACCAGAGATGAAAGAAAGGAAGGAAGGAAGGAAGGAAGACCAGAGATGAAAGGAAGGAAGGAAGGAAGGAAGGAAGGAAGGAAGGAAGGAAGGAAGACCAGAGATGAAAGGAAGGAAGGAAGGAAGGAAGGAAAGAAGGAAGGAAGACCAGAGATGAAAGGAAGGAAGGAAGGAAGGAAGGAAGACCAGAGATGAAAGGAAGGAAGGAAGGAAGGAAGGAAGGAAAGAAGGAAGGAAGACCAGAGATGAAAGGAAGGAAGGAAGGAAGGAAAGAAGGAAGGAAGACCAGAGATGAAAGGAAGGAAGGAAGGAAGGAAGACCAGAGATGGAAGGAAGGAAGGAAGGAAGAGGAAGAAGAAGAGGAAGGGTGGGAGGAAGAGAAAAAAGTGAGAGGGAAAGAAAGAAAGAAAGAAAGAAAGAAAGATTTTAGGAAGGAAGAAAGACAGAAAGAAAAAGAAAGATGGTAGGAGGGGTAGTCTTATACGAAGAGTATATCCCAAACTCTATATTTTCATTGGAAAAGTTGGGGGTCGTCTTATATGCCCAGTCGTGTTATACGCCGGAATATACGGTATATGGCTCTCACTGAAATAAATTTCCAAATTTTTTGCTTTCATGGCTCTCTTAGTCAAAAAGGTTCCCGACCCCTGGTATAGGCCATAGTGCAATAAGTGACCAGATAAAATCAGTGAGACTTTGTGAACAATCTGAAAATCATTCCATTTTATGCTGCAATTATTGATGCAGAAAAATAATAGGTTATGAATTTTACAATCAAGTTCAATTTGAAATCAATAGAACAAGCAAGCAAGATGTCCTGCTTATGATTGGAGACTGGAATGCCAAAGTTGGAAATATTAAGGAGGAAGATATATTTGGATTGTATGGCTTAGGAAATCGAAATAATGAAGTAAGAAAAGAACGAAGCAATTTCTGCTACTCCAATGGTTTTTTTCAGAGCTAACACTGTCTTCATATTAAAACAATGTCTGTATACATCAAAATCACTAGACGGAGTTAATTGAAATTAAATTGACTGTATTATTGATTAAATGAAGTGGAGGAGCTCAGTGATAACATCAAAGACATGATTAACTGCTTTCTGTGGAACAGAACATGAACTGCTCTTGTGCAAGTTCCAGGCTAAACTAAAGAAGAAGAAGAAAATCAACTAGTTCTCCCAACATTATTTTAAACACATACCCACTACTTTTAAAGAGAATATCAGGAATCACTTTGGAATTCTAAGCCTCATTTATGAACAACCATAGAAACTATGGAATGAACTTAAGGAAGCTAAGAACGAATGGGAAAAGATACCTCCAAATAACAGAAGAAAGCAAACTGATACAGCAGCATGAAAGCCTTGGAAAATATAGTCAGATGCAGTGATATGTCTATGCTTACAAAAATCAGTATACTGCAAGTAGTGGTATTCCCTGTGAATCTCTATGGAAGTTGGACTTTAAAAAAGCAGGATTGAAAGAGTATTGTTGCTTTTAAATATAGATGTTGGAGAAGATTCCTCAGAATATCTTGAACAGCCAATAAAATCATCACATAAATCAACCCAGATTTCTCATTTGAGAGAGACAAATGACAGGCCAAATTACCTCATTTTGGACAAAAAAAAGCTGTCATTGAGAATTTTCTTAGCAACTAAAGAGCACCAAACTACATTCAGCTGTTGACAAACTTTACAGTATACAGGATTATGAAGTGTAACATGTCACTGAAGATTTATTCACACTTGGACTTTCCCCCCCAAAATCTAGGTGCAGTCAGTGACAAACATGATGAAAGGCTTCATCAAAACATTGTCACGATAGAAGAATGATATCAGGGCAATTGGAATCCATAAGTGCTGGCTGACTGTTGTTGGACACTGCAGCGAGATACATCAGACACTGAGTACAAATGACAATCAGCAGCAAAACACTTAGTTCTGTTGAACTCAAATTGTGTGTGAAACTTGTAATTAAAATTAATTTATATTTTTCAAGGATTCTATGTGATACAGTCATTCTGAAATTATATTTCTGTTCAGTTTGAAAGGGTCTATCTATCATAATCACCAAAAGGTTTTCAGGAAGCAAAACCTTTGGGGGGGAAATGTCAATAATTAAGCTCTTGATAGTTCATCCCAACAGAAAACAAGATTCTCTCACCATTTCCTTTAACAAGATTTACCTGAAAGATGATAGGAAAAAAAGTATGGAAATTTAAGCAGCTAGTTTATCTCTCAAGTTGCTAAGGCAGTCTTTTTTACTTTTTATTTATATACTGAAAGCTTCTTGAGTATATAATCTGATGAGGAGGCTATTCTCTTAAGTAATAATTTAGGAATATCTTACGTATCAGCATGTGAATCCGTCTTAGGTTCTGAATGTAGAATTACATACCATTACAGAAGTTAGTATCTATTATGGTATACTTTAAAATCAGGATAATTAAAACCATCACTGTCATAAGAAACCTGTAGCATTTACATTTTATAATTTTGTAAAAAAAACCACACCATTATTTTATCAATTGATCTAAAATATTGAGGTAAAATATGATAGGCAACCCTCTCAGAATATACTCTTGAAAAATTTATTTTCATTGCATTTATTCTTCCTGTTACAGTCATAGGTATGTTGATCTATAACTCAAAATATTTATATCTATTAAACAAACTATCATCCTAGGAATAATTATCCCCAAGTATTTAATAGAATCAGAACAATAAGCCAAATTAATTCCATAGATTTCTTTTTTGTCAATTGGCATATTAGATTTACCCATTTGTGTAGCCAGAATAGTTACCAGATTTCTGTACCATTGTCATAAATCTTTGTAATTATTTTTAATATTGATTTAGGAAGCCTAAAGTTTCATCTGCATATAAGAGCAAATTATTCTCAATTTCTGCTTCATGTATACCTCAAATATTGCCAGATGGTTATATTAGGAATGCCGGTTTCCAACACAATTAAATATTAAAGTCGATAGGGGCATCCTTGTCACATTATGTATCTCATCTTTATTATAGGGGAAATAATTCTATTGTTATAAAGGGACTCAAATAGTAATATTTTATCCAGGAAATAAATTGAATTGGAAACTAATATTACTTCATAACTTACTCCCAAACCTTAATTTACACCTTATCCAATGCTTTTTCTACATGTACTGAAGCCTAAATGGCCCTTTCATTTCTAACATATATATTCAAGGATTCCATTATTTTATTTTCCTTTGATCAAAAAATGGATTGATGCTAAAAAAAAATGCCACCAAGCATCTGGAGAATAGTTCTTTACTGCCATTCTTGCTCTACTGAAAAGTACTGTCAGCTTGAATGTTGAAGTAGTGTTGAGGTCTATATGTGAAGTGACAGGAGTGCAACACATTATTGACTATCTCTCCCCTTCCCCCTCCCTTATTCTCTGTGAGCAACCTGCTCAGGGAAACAGGCTGGAAAATAAAACACAGGAAAAATAATTGCTATAAATATCAAATGTAATGGCTATTTTGAATAGAAGAATTTTACTTTAAGAGTATTTCTAAGTTTCAAATTCTATCTCATCCTGCAGCATTTCAACAACCATTTCCTACAGATTTGCCTGTCTACAACTCAATCTATCTTTTGAATATTTTTAAACAACAGGAACTGCATTTTTATGCCTCATACAATATTTCCTCTCCAATTCAGACCAAGAAAGACAAAGAGGGAAGTTGGATGGAACCAATAAATTTAGAGGTTGCTTCCAATAAAAGCTGCATGCAGCTCGGAAGAGTCAAAGAACAGTTTCCAAAATAACAGATGGCAGAAAAATCATTTTGGCCCAAACTAAGAGCAAAAGTAGCAGCAACAGCATATCTCTTAGATCAGTGATGGCAAACCTTTTTTTCCTCGGGTGCCGAATAGTGTGTGCGCGCGCTATTGCACGCACGTGGGTGCCCACACCCATAATTCAAAGCCCCCCACTTGCCCCACCCCTCTGCGTATGCGTGCACGACCCCCCACTCCTCCGTTTCCCGACTTCCATTGGACCCGGTAGGCCCATTTTTCGCCCTCCCCAGGCTCCAGAGGCTTTCTTGGGAGCTTGGGGAGTGCAAAAACGCTCCCCCCTGCCACCCCAGAGGCCCTCCGGAGGCTGAAATCGCCCTCCCAGAGCCTCTGCGCAAGCTAAAAATCAGCTGGCGGGCACGCACATGCACGCTGTTGCTGAGCTAGGGAAATGGCTCGCGTGCCAGCAGATATGGCTCCGCGTGCCACCTGTGGCACCCGTGCCATAGGTTCGCCATCACTGTCTTAGATAGATATGCAGAAATCAGCTCCTTCTCCCTGAATGCAAGAAGGATGGCTATCATTTTGTTCCTTAAGACTTGTGCAAAAATTATAGTGGAACCAGGCCTCCAGAGGGAGATCCAGACTTTAGACCCCAAAGTCTTTCTTTAGAAAAGCTTTTCCTGATGCAAAGTTGAGCTGAGTTTGAGTCCAAGGACCATCATGATTGGCTCAGCTGAGCTTCAGGACAATGAACTTTGCATAAAACCATATCCTCAGAACTACAATGGTATGACATCAAAACCTATTTCTTATTCTCATGGGGGGGGGGAATGATATTTATTAGGGTGATCGGATACAACATACAATCGTGTCTGTAAGTCTGAGAAAATAGATGTGGAAACTTCATAATGCAAACTTTTTGCAATTACCATTCATAGAATAAAGAATGTATGTCTCTGTCAGATTACTTGATCAAAAGATTGTTCCTAGAAATAATGTATAGTTTACATTCAGAATGTAGTTTCAGCTTTTACATGCTACCGTAGTTATATTTGTAAATTTTAGAAAAGCTGTATATAGTATAAAAATAACATTTTTTAAAATAAATAGGATTCAATCTAATTCAATCTGATATATAAACATTCTGAGCAAGAATATTCTTGGGTGGGACTATTAGTTGCTTGGCCAGCTGCTGGTTCTTAAGCAAAAGGTATATCCTAATTTAGTTTGAGCATTAATGTTGGCAGAATAACATAGATGCTAGATATTCTAAGGGATTCCCTACAGAGCTTTCCTTTAGTTTTAAAAAAAGAAAATGCCTGCAGCATTTGTTTCCATGGCAATAACAAAATTACTTGCGATAAATATCCTTAAAAATCTGATTGATTAATATGTATACATGAAATACTGCAAAGGAGAAGACATATCTTGTCTTAAGATAGGAAGCAATTATTCTACATTATTGTGTATAGAACTCTAAAGAAAAAGCCTGGTATTGCTTAATTATGGTAATTTGTAATCAACATATAAAGTCATGTAACTTCGTATTTACTTGCACACTGAGAGTTAAACTCACATATTCAATTGCTTTTAGTTTTTGGAGAATAAATTAGGATAAATATGAAATGAAATGCCGGTTCAGAAGTCCTTTACAATATGGGGAGGGTTACATTAGTTATTTAAATATTTTTAAAAGACGATTGCTCAAAATATAGCAACCAGAACATTAAGGATTGTTCAGAGCATTCATAAAGATCTAAAAGCAAACAAATACAGACAGGAAATGGAAAGAGGACCAAATCACAAAGGAAAATTACAGATAGACAGCCTTGAATTGCAGAGCTGGTGTCAGGAAAAAAGAAATCTTAGAATGAGCTGAGATTAGCAAAGGATGGTAATGAAAATGTATTCTTTAGATTTGTTCAAAAGAAAAGGAAAAGACAAGAATCAATATACCAGCTGCTCAATGAAGATATCAAAATATGTGTAACTAGAAAAGGGGAGGGCAAAGCCATTCAATATTTTATTTGATCATCATGTTCAAAGGAACAACAATTATATGTTCCATCAGGAAATGTGAAAAGCAGGATAGATTAAAAATATAGTCAGGGAATATCCTTTTACTTATGATTTGCATCCTATGCTACTGGAAGAACTAGCTGGTGATCTGGATGAACCCATATCAAGTATCAAGTATCCTTGACAAATATTTTATCACAGGTTGGTGAATCCCCAAATGACTGGAAGAGGGCAAGTGTCCCCTCTCTTCAAAGGAGAAGTGGAGTACAACAAATCGCAAAATATTTAGTTTGACATTGATACCCGGGAAGATTCTAGGGCTTGATTCATCTAAAAAGTACCTCTTTAAAGAGATTGATTTAAAATTACCTTGAAAACAATGCAGTATTTGCTGGAGGTCAGTATGGATTTATCAAGAACAAATCTTGCCAGAGTACTCCTATCTCATATTTTGTTTAGGTAACTTTCTCAATAGATGGTGAGAACATATTTCTTGACTTTAGCAAAACATTTGGCACAGTAATCTCTGATATGATAGTTAGCAGGTTAGCTAACTGTGGGCTTGATGGCATGACAAGTGGATACACAGCTTTCTCAAAAATCATGTCAAAGAACATTTATCTTTTTTTGTCATAGTATCTACCCTTCTATATTTTTCCAGAATTGTCATTAGTGACATATCATCTGGGATTCAGAGAATGCTTATCATGTAGTGGATAATACAAAATTGAGTGGAATAAGTAATAGTAGATAAAATTAACATTCGCAGAATCATAGAGTTGGAAGGAACCTTGGAAATCTCTGGTCCACTTCCCTGCCCAAAGGCAGGAGTCCTTATAGCAGAGGTCCCCAAACCTGGCAACGTTAAGACTTGTGGACCTCAACTCCTAGAATCCTCCAGCCAGCTATGCTGGCTGGAGGATTCTGGGAGTTGAAGTCCACAAGTCTTAACGTTGCCAAGTTTGAAGACCTCTGCCTTATAGCAATACCATCCTGGACTATTGGTTGTCCAATCTTTTATTGAAAACCTCCAGCAATGGGGCATCTGTAACTATGGGAAACAAGCTGTTCTATTGGTTGATTGTTGTCACTGTCAGGAAATTCCTCCTTGTTCCCAGGTTGGATTCCCCTCTGATGAGCTTCCATCTATTGTTTCTTGTCCTCAAGTGCTATGGAGAATAAATCAACCCCCATTTCCCTGTGACAGTCCTTTAAGTATTGGAAGACTCGTATCAGGTGTCCCCTACAGCTTCTCTTCATTAGACTAAACATGCCTAGTTCTCTTAGCTATTCATCATACAATTTAGCCTCCAGATCTCTTATCCTTTCTGTTGCTCTTCTCTGCACTCTTTCTAGGGCCTCTGTGTCTTTTTTTGTATTGGGATGACCAGAACTGAATGCAGTATTCCAATTGTATCTCACTCTGCATTGCAGAGTGCTACTTGACTTATCTTGATCTTGATGCTATCTTTCTATTGATGCAGCCTGGGATTGCATTGGGTTTTTTGGCAGCTGCAGCACACTGCTGACTCATATTTAAATGGTGGTTTACCAGAACACCTAGATCCTCTCATAGGCACTACTATTGAACTGCTAATCCTATACCTATGCACCTGGTTTTTCCTGCCTAAGTGCCAGTTTTTTGATAAATTTTATGGATTTACAGTCTATCCATGTGAACTTGGTGTTTCTCATTATTCTAAAAGGTATGACACAAAAAAATACATAAAAGTTGTAGAAAAAGTTTCCAATTGAATATTAGAAAATAAAACTTCCTAACATTAAGAGCAATTTGACAATGTATGAGTTCAAGCAAGGTCTGGATATTGTGGGATACTTTAATTTGGATTCTTGCATTGAGCAGAAATGCAAATGTCGCTTTCTACTCTGTTATTTAAGTTGATGATGTTCATTTTTCAGACTAGTTCAGAGTGTCCATTGGATTCTCAGCAAGCTCAAGCTTTTGACCAGCTCTGTCGTCTATATCGTGGAACATCAAGGGTAATGTAATTTTGTATTTTCCTTTTAAAACATATTGGATCAGATTCTGTCATGCTTTTAGACATTATATATCTGAAATATCAGAGCCGTGGTGGCACAGTGGTTCGAATGCAGTACTGCAAGCTAACTCACTGCTCACACCAGAAGTTTGATTCTAAGTGGATCAAGGTTGACTCAGCCTTCTATCCTTCCAAGGTCGGTAAAATGAGGACCCAGATTGTTGGGGGCAATAGGCTGACTCTGTAAACTGCTTAGAGAGGGCTGTAAAGCACTGTGAAGTGGTATATAAGTCTAAGTGCTATTGCTATTGCTGTTGCTATCATAAAGATCATTGTTGTCATTGTGTTTGTCTTGAATGGAAAATAAACAAGGCATGGACATAAAAAAAAACACTGAAAGAAATCAATGTCCTGTCAGGTTCTAAATCTTATTGTGACTGACAAAATGTTTATTTGATGCCCATAAGCAGGAAATGCAGGAAATGTAATTGCTTTGCCTTGCTCAGGGGTGTCAAACTCAAGGCCCGCGGGCCAGATCCGGCCCATGGGATGCTTAGATATGGCCCATGGGGTCACCCGGGAAACAGTGAGGGATCGGCCTGTGGTGCCTCTGCCAGCGAAAACGGGCTCCCGAGCTCTGTTTCCGGCTGCGACAGCCTCCTGCAACCCTCACGCGGCCCTCCCGAGCTCCGTTTTCGCTGGCAGAGGGTTGCAGGAGGCCGTCGCAGCTGGAAACTGAGCTCGGGAGCCCGTTTTCGCTGGCAGAGCGCTCGGGCTGCCACAGGCGCCCCCGACATGAGTGTAATTATGCAGGCCATGCCCACTCTGGCCACACCCACCCCGGCCCCCTGAGGTCAAACACAACCCTGATGTGGCCCTCAATGAAATTGAACTTGACACCCTTGGCCTTGCTTATTTTCAATAGCAACTGCCATTGAAAAGCATACAGAAGCTCTGTCGGAGAAGATGAAAAATTTCTATCTTTATTTTCTTTAAACATTGCTTTATTTTTTTTTCAACTTTACCATAATTCATTTAACTATTTTTTCCCGAGCTAAACAGCCCTAGATAAACTACCTTTTCTCAGGGGAAGGTTTTTCCAGCATCTTGACCCATTTTGACTGTGTTCTTCCATGCCTTTTGATGCACAATAATATTTTAAATAAAACATTCAATTGTTCTGCATCAGACAGACACTCATTTGTAGAATGTCTGAAGTTTCCTCAGGAATGGTTCATACTTTCCTGAAGTATATGCAGTATTTACATTTTTATTCTTCAAACACTCTTTGTTTTCAGAACAATCACCCTGAAGTGCCATAATACTAAATTATTAACTGATATAAATATATATCTATATCCGAATGGATATATGGATATACTTACAAAGTTATTTTTGTCTTTTCCAGTTAAAACTGTTGTTCACATCTGACTTCTACTAAGATTGTTTTCCTACATATGTGTAATATACATACATGTTTATTGTGATAGAGCCAAGAATGTTTTAACGCAATTGGTTAGAAAAATGCAGAAGTTATTGTTTGTGATTTTAATGAAAATTCAGGCAATATATAATGCCTGAATACTGATCTTTCCTCTTTGAAATAATCTGTTTCTGCACTGCCTATATAAACTTATCATTTACAATAGCAATGTTGCATAAATATATATGTATATATTTCTTTTGTTTTGTAGTTGGCACTTTTGACTGAATTGTCTCGAGATCATGGTGGTGAAAAGCATAGTTTTGTCCAAGTCTCCCAGGGGGATTCTGCCCTGAATAGTGTCTTCCAAAATGAGACTTTTCAGCTTCACCTCAATCCTCCTCCTCTTCTAGAAGACTAATCCTTGGGTATCAAGCATTATGAAAAAAATACTTCCAGTGTTTGCTGGTGGATCCAAAGTAAAAGGTAGCAGTATGTACCTTATAAATAACTGCAACAATGCAATCTTTGAGAGAACTGCCTGTTTTGATCCTTAACAAAACAGAACATCAGTGTCAAGCATTCTAGTCCTCATGTCCAATGGATTTTCCTGAAAGCTATAAACTGCTCTTTGGAGCCTATACTTTTTTCATTTAAATTCAGAGTGAAGAATGGAACTTTACATTTGTTATTGGTGACAAAGGCTACAATGCAAGACAGAACTGGCAGAACGTTTATGAGATTACTTTCTCTAACGTATTTCCTCTGCTCTCAGTTGCTTCTGAAAATCTGTTAGCTCCTCCAGTTGCAGCTCAAGAAATGTTGCTGTGACAGGTGCTATTCCTTGGAAATTTAACATACTAACATCATAAATGAGAAAAATCTGTTAATGGAGCACATTAGAATATACCATTCACTCAGCCAACTAGATATTTGATGTCAATTTGTGTATCTCCTGAGCGCTTTCACGAGTGCCAGCTTTTCCATGGAGAGCTGACTGTTTCCAGTGTACCAAAAGAAATCAGCACATTACTCATTTATGATGGCTGCTCTCTTGCTGCCAAGTTGCATAGAAAAGATACCTTCTTCCATTATATATTGGCAGCTTCCTGAACCTTAGCCATTTATCTTTATGAATTCACTAAAGGATTACAATGTTGTTGTTGTTTTCCTCCTTATCTTTGCCACACACAAACATCAACAATCTGGTACAGGGATATATTTTTGAAAATGAATGTTTCTGATTCCTGTAAATGATATTTAATAACCTTTTGACTTTCCATTACTTACCATTTGACAATTTTACTTTATTTGTTCAAGAGATTTCCAGTTTCCATATGTGTACGCAGGAGCAAGTATAAATTAAAAGATATATAAAAAGCAGAATTATTTGCACATTTATACTAGACTATTTCATGGCTGAATTTATTATTTTCTCTTCATTTATCATTTTGTCAGAAAGTTGTTACCTCATATTTGTATATATTTTTCAATGAGTGAAAATATCTGTTGCTGTCCACTTTCATATTACCTGTCTTCTACAGTTAGAGGCTATCAAAATTATGAATTTATGTACTAATTGCTCTGCCAATACAGGTAGCCCTTGAGTTAGGACCACAATTGAGCCCAAAATTTATGTTGCTAAGTGAAACATTGGTTAAGCAAGTTTGCTCCATTTTACGACTTTTCTTGCCACAGTTGTTAAGTGAATCATTGTAGTTGTTAAGTTAGTAACATGGTTGTTAAGTGAATCTGGATTCCTCTTTGACTTTGCTTGTCAGAAGGTCACAAAAGTGGGATCACATGACCCCGGGACATTGCAATTGTCATAAACATGAACCACTTGCCAAGCATCTGAATTTTGATCATGAGACTGTGGGGATGTTACCTACTAATCAAGAATTGAATAACCCACTGAGGAATGCATTGATCAAGCTATAAAATTCAGAAGTTACCTAGACTTTGCAATGCTTTGTAATCCGTTTAAGAGAGATAATTCAGAATACAGAAAGTCCTTGACTTACAACCATTGATTTAGCGTCCGTTTGAAATTACAGTGGCACTGAAAAAAATGACCTGCAACTGATCTTTGCACTTGCAACTGTTGCAGCATCACCACAGTCACGTGATCAAAATTTGGGTGTTTGGCAACGGACACGTATTTACAATGGTTGCAGAGCCCTGGGGTCATTGATTGACATTCACGACTTTCCCAGCAAAGCTTCCGACAAGAAGGTCAATAGAAAAAACCGAGTTCGCTTAATGATCACATGATTTACTTAACTGCAGTGATTTGCTTAATAACCATGGCAAAGAGAGGTGGCTGCTTTACATGTTTAGCTTATATAAAAGAAAGAAAGGTATCTGAAGACACTTAAAACCTGTTACTTTTTCATTTTCACAGGCATAAATAAATGGTCAAAATTTTCATTAGTTGCTATTTTAATGAAAAAAAACCTGTCATATCCATGTTTTGAACATTGTTTTTATTTTATTTACAATCAGAAACCAAAAAGAAAAGAACATAATACTAAAGTTATCAACCAATAAAAGAAAAAGCATGATATGCCAAACACAAAATATTGTTTAAAAAATTCTGCTTGCTATATTTTACAAAGCATAATCGGAGCTAGAAAAGTTCTAAAAAAGATCAACCAGGAATGTGAGCAGTTCTTCAGATGAAAGAAATGAATGCTGGAGTTTTGATAAATAATGTATAGTTTGGAAAAGATTTCCCCCCCCT
Source organism: Diadophis punctatus similis (assembly GCA_023053685.1). Lineage (NCBI taxonomy): Eukaryota > Metazoa > Chordata > Lepidosauria > Squamata > Dipsadidae > Diadophis > Diadophis punctatus. The sequence goes on from JALIGW010000033.1 coordinate 5,673,443, forward strand.
TTTCCACTAAACATTCTTAATGAGTAGAATGATAAAATATTCAGAAGACACAAAAGGAAACCCTTAATCATATAGTTTAATTATGGAATTTGCTGCCACGAGATATGGTGATGGCTATTAAAGTAGATGATTAGGCATAATAATTAGCAGAATAGAGTTATCAGTGCTACTTGATGGGCATATGTTGTCTCTGAGATCAGAAACAGTATATTTCTAATATTTAAGTTGGTGAGAAACAACAGTGAGAATTAATATGTTAATGTTCTGCCTTTAGGCTTCCTAAGAAGCTTCTACGCAACATTTATATTAAACAAAAGTTTGAGATCCAACAGTAGAAAACAGTTGTGAATATATTAATATATTACTAGTTCCTTTTATTTTATATGTACCTTATAAATGGGATGAGGATCTCTCTCCATCTACAATTCACACTGATCTTCCATGCAATAAGCTTTGAGACCATTTGCAGTTTCAGTTTTATGCTATGAACTAGTCAGTGAATACTATTCTACAGCATACTGAAACACCGTAATAATTTTTTATTTTATACGAAGAATAATCTGAGTTCTACATCGAAGATGTGATTCAGAAATTGTGTTGCCATTTAATGTTTGTGGCCCAAACAGTTTCTTACATTTTGTCTTGCTATTCTCTAAAATAGTTTTTTAAATAGGTTAAGTGATTTGTTTAATATCCCTAAAAATCAAAATCTTGCAAAACATTCATGAAAAAGAGATTCTTTCAGCTTTACATCTCCAAGAGCACCCAGATTTGATTAGAGTTGGGCAGTATACAAACTTTCTTTGGTGAATAAAAAACAGGAATATATTTCAAGGCAAATATTAATATTAATCTTTATTTAAAGTGAAGATTCAGTGAAGGAACTCATCTGTCTTGTTTCACTTTAAATAATGTGAGTAGTGGAAAGAAAAGGTTCTACTCTCAAGCTTCTATTAATTATGGTTTTCGATTAGTGACTTTCCTTATTTGGCAAGTAAATTAAAACATCTGATATATTGAAAATTCTATAAAAGTTGAACATTGAAAGATTTTATAAAAATAAATATTGGTAGCAATAGAAGGATATTAATCTACAACTATTGTCCTTTGGGATTGTAGCAAAGAAATGTTAAACATTTCTTAAAGCATTTAGGCCTTGTTTAGACCATGGAAGTGAATTTTGATTATATGGGAAAAGTGAAGTTTGTAGTGCCATCTATTTATGATTATAAGAAGCTTCAAGTAAAATCAACTTTATGCCATTATTTTATTCATCCAATTGCAAGAGGTCAGATAGAGAATCTATCATATTCCATATACATTATCCTTCTGAATTGCTATAGTATATATAAAGCTGATGAAAGTTCTGGCAAATATTGCTAGAATGTATAAATGTTCCTTAAATGTTCCTGTTGTTAAAACTTTCCAGATGATCCTGCTCAAATATACATGGTTTTTGTATATGATTTTTAAATTTATTATCTAGACTCTAAGTCTGCAGAGAGAGCAGAAATCTTTATGCATTTTTGTTCCTCTATGTTGGAAGTAAATAGTAATTGGTAGAAGTACAAAATGTCTGGGTAGATATTAGAGGAAAGAAGGCAAAGTAGTTCTAGAGTTTCCTGCATGAGAACTCAGATAATGAACATTTTTCCTTTCAAAAAGTTTATAGAATGACTTTATAGAATGTGGTATTAATGAAACAGAGTGGTAACTGGACCTGTTACGCAACTCTTGTTTCTCAAGTAATGGTTGCTATGCTACGTCCAATTCAACTTACTTTACGTGTCCATGTACATTCACATATGATGAAAGATAACATCAAACACACCATTTCACATTAAGACATGAACATTTGTAGTGCCACAAAACTGTGGAAAAGAAATCCACTTTACTCTATGGTTGTGCAAAAACAATCTTCACATTTATTATTTTGTGAGAAGTTTACATGAAACAATGATGTGCTCTTGAGAGTAGTTTGAGACACACTATTTATGTGCTGAATCAGCCAACCAAATCCTGCATGGCTTCCACTGAGGAAATCTCCAGAGAAGCCAGGAACAAGACAGCTTTGACTGTTGTGCTTAAGATTTTGAAACAGAGTAATTTTAAGAGATTAATATTGTATGCAGCTATTGCTCATTAATAGTCTGATCAAGAATGCCTCATGTAAGTCTGTACTGATTTTCTCCAGCTCCCATTTCTCAGTTCAGAATACATTCATCTAATCTTAGCCTGATTAGATTGTTGCCCCTTCTGCCCTGCAAAAAAGTAGCAATATCACAATTCTTCAGTATAATAAACAAAACTTAAGTGTTCCCTCAAAACCTGCCCTGTTTCTGCTCTCAAATGTAATTTCCAATTCTTCTGTAGTGTTCTCTGGGATTCCCAAAATTCCCAGTTCTTCCTTTTTTTAAAAAAAAACATGAGATAGTCAGTCACAAACTTAACACAGCCAGACAAGCTGTATTTTAAATCTCCAGTTCCAAATAATTTGAGTATATAATCATATTTTATGCAGTTTCTTCTATAAAATCCATAAGAATTCTTAACATCACCTGAGAAAATCTTTAAGAATCCCAAGATAACACTTCTATAGTGAAACAGTGTTCTCTTTAAAAATTAGAAGAATGCTGTAATTTTTCAGAACTACTAAGAAAGGATTTTACCTCTTAGGATAGCTAAAGCTGTGTTTCTTCTTTCTTTTTGGGGGAATGGGGGCAAGAAATGCATTTTAGTATCACTTATCAGAATAAATAGTTTGTTTTACTTCTTAAGGTAATATTTGTATATTTTAAAGTACATATTAATTTTATAGTCATTCATAATACACTGCAATCTAAATATTTTCTAAAAGTGCCTATGTCTGAGTGTATGTATAAAATTAGCTATTAGTTATGTGTCAAGATTGTATATAAAGAGCAGCATTCAACAACACAGCATAAGATAATCTAATACTGAGAGTTACAACTGTACATATTTATATGTTACCATTCTTAGCTAAACTTAATGGAAAGTGAGTTAACTAAACCATTATAAAACAGGGCTATATTTATTAATAGATGCCCTCGTGTTACAGGGAGGAAAATTCAGTTATGTACCACAAGGGCAAATCCAAAAGGTTAGGAGGTAAAACATTTCCATCCACTGGTACATGACTATTTAAGTGTATTTGAAATGCTTACTTTAAAATATTGAAAAAAATGCACATTTACAGCTCAAAGGGCCATAATCCTTAAACTGATTAGCATGGTACTTCTTCTGACAGGATAACCATATTGTGTAAACTTAAAATGGAGGCACAAATACATCAGGGGTATAAAGATCTCTTTCCACTATACACTTTTCACTGTTTTATACTGAATAACATAAACAATTATTAAGCAAAGCTAGAAGAAAATAATTGGCTGTTTTTTTTCTGATTGTTTCTTTAAATCAAAATACTGCATGTCAGAGGCTAAAGCTATCATGACACCTTCTTTTCATCTAGCTACACTCAAACCTACTGTGCAGAAGTGGATAATTTAAACAGATAATAGAATAGAGCCGGTACTAAATGTAAATCCCGAGTCACCAAATGTACAGATTAATAAATGGAACGATTAAATTCTATTGCCCTAGTTCTATACTGAAATACTTTCTTAAGTCAGTTCATATGCCATTTACAATTGTTCTTCAGTTTGGAAGTGCATTGATTGAATGTATCCATAGCAAAAAAAAAAATCTGTGTTGATCTCTTTAAAACAGATACTGTTACATCTCCTGACTAGTTTTCCTGATTTTCCTAAACATCACAAGTTTATGTCTTCCCTTTGCTGGGAGCAGAAGGCTTAACCTTCCCCACCCCACCCCGCCACCCTCTTCCTTTCCTGTTTCGTTTTGTTGTTTTACGATGGGTAAATACCAAGCTATATTTGGCTGATCTAAAAAATAATCCTAATTTTCATCATGAGCATATACACTGAAATTGCAATCACTGTATACCTATTTCAGATGAGTAGCTCTTTCATATATGCTTTGTTTCTATGATAAAATCCAGCTTGTTCTCTGTTTTAATACAGAAAGTAATTTAAGTATTTAGTGTCAAATTATATATCAGCGGAATGATATATAACGGTCAGTTGGCAGTGTAATAATGTATCCTTTGAAGGATTTTAATTCAAGCCTCTCTGACATTTTCTTATTGTAGAAACAGTTTCAGTTATATTGGCTGAGTATTGTGCTTATGCTGGCAATGTCCTGAGTTACTGTGTAGCTGGCAAAAGAAGTTAGTGTATGCAGGTCCGTTTAGAAAGATGTACCTAACATCTGAGCTAGTGGGGAGAGCCATGGCTTCTTGTCTCCTACATAAAATAATACACATAGATAAAGAATGTTTGCTTAAGGATTTAGCTCTGCTCATCAAAGGTATGGCTAACCTCCTATTGATATTCAGCAAATGCACAAAAGGCTAAATCCTTATTCCAAATGAGAAATCCCCAACCAATTGCTTATTTCAGAGTAGATAATGACTTTCAGAGAGGGTTCTTAATCAGTGGTATGTACCACAGGTTACCTGAAAAGATTGTAGGAAGTGGTGTAAGCCACTGATACTCTTAATCCCTAGACTACCATACATAATACCGTACATAATATAGTAACAGTTATGCAGTCTATGACCATAATAAAATTGGACTGATTGATAAGAACAGAATGCCTGTAAACACACAAATGTCCTTCTTGGGGAAAAGTGTGTGTTTGTACCATGTTGGGATCCAGGTTTTGTTCTACAGTAACTAGGGACCAAAGTCTGAAAATCACTTGCTTACAAGATAACCTGACCATTGCAATTTAGCTGATCTTCATGACGATGAGGGTTAGTCTGTAACTAAAGATGTCAATTCTGGTATCTTTTGAGCTATACAGCAGGGTTTCTGGAAATTCATTGGTAGAATGAGTATCAAGGAATTAATTCACAGATGGCTAACTATTGTCACTGTGTTCCTTGAGGGATATCAAGTACACTGCAAAAAAGGACCTGTCAAAAATGCCAGTATAAATGTTAGAAAACCAGTGTTATTTTAATATGCCTAGCTAGCTCCCAGCTCAAAATTTCACACTGTGGTTTCTATGGTTTCAATTACTTCTAGTTCACACTGTGAGGGTGATAGAAGGGGACACTCATCTGGCTCCCAGCTACTGTCTGGACTATAATCCTCTTCTGAACTTAGCTCTGCTCCTTCTTCTGTGTCTTCATCACATGACTCTACGTAATGAGCCCCAACAGCATTGATCCCAGAATCCTCAGAACTGGAAGGGGATGAGCAATGATCTATTTTTGGTGTGTTATTCTCTCTCAAAATTAAGGCATTGCGTGTGGGGACCTCCTGGGGCTTCATCTTATAGGAAAGAGCAGGAGGTTGCCTCTGCACATAACACATCTTCCCATTGATGCATTTCACACGGTAATTGTCAATAAAGAGGTCTGAGATTGTGCAAAACCGTGGTGAGTCTGGTGGTAATGGTGCTTGGAAGACAGGTGCAAACTTCAAAAAGTGTTCTGTGAGAGAGACAGCTATCTGAATAGTGTTTATGGTTCCTCGAGGCCGAACAGGTATTTCAGTACTTGGAAGCTGTTCTACTGGAGTCATAGGCTGATAAACATATTTACCTGCAAAAGAGATGAAAAGAATTATTAGAATCAAATTTTAGTTTGTAGAAATTAACTAGATCATGAAAAAAATGCTATTGAATGCCAGATGCTGAAAGTCTAAAACAAGAATATGCTTAGCTTATAGGCCTGTGATGGTGAACCTATGGCACGCGTACCACAGCTGGCACACAGAGCCCTCTCTGCGGGCACACAAGCCGTCACCCAGCTCAGCTCCACGTGCATGCGCGCACCTCCCGCCAGCCAGCTGATTTTTGAGATGTGGGGGGCAGCGCATGCGGGAGACATGCGCACATGCATGGGGGGTCACACGTGTATGCACTGGGGGGTCGCACACGCATGCCCATTTTTGGTCCCAGGAGGCTGCAGGGATGCCTGCTAAGCCTAAAACGGGGTGGGGGTCGCGCGTGCATGTGGGGAGGGAGAGCATGGGGGGTCATGTGCACATGCACAGGGGGCACACATTGCATTATGGGTGCCGGCATGCAAGCGCACTGTCGCACTGTTGCACGCACACTTTCGACACGACGAGAAAAAGGTTAGCCATCACTGTTATAGGCCTCTTGAAGGCATCTGGCTGGAAGCCCCTTAGCTTTTTTCCATATACTATATTCCATATTTGTTTCCTCTCAGTCACAGAAAATAAATATTCTGTAAAATAGTAGATTCCCCCTTCCGCCCTCCATCTTGAAATTCTTTAATTTTAGACAAACGATTATACAACTAAGCCTTTTGTCAGAGTGTTATTTTCTTTTCTTTGTGCCACCACGGGCTGTTGTGGCTGCAGTTGTTAACAAGACATTTTAAGACAGGAAATGAAGAGATTTTAAAGCCGTGAAAGCCACTACTATTCTGATAATTAAGCCAAGTAAGAAGAAAATAGGATTGCATTGACTATGCCATATAAAAGCAGGATCAAGGAAAAGGATATTGAAATAAAAAAGAAACATCAATCAATTGCAAAAGGCAGCTTTACTTGGAACAGCTTACATTCTGGGAGGATCTGAAGTCAACAGAATAAAAAAGAAAGAACTGGAGAAAATCATAGAATACAAAAACCTGCAAATAGATGGCTATGGAAAAAAATAAAAAATAATACCAATAGTAACAGGCACCTCAGGTGCAATCCCAAAACATCAGGAACACCACTTAATACCATCACCAATTGACAAAATCACCATCAGTTGCAAAGGGCAGCTTTACTCGGAACAGCTTACATCCTGAACATACCTTTAATACCATCAAACAAAATCTGCCTATCCCTGGTCCTTGGGAAGGAATCAATACAATCTACATATCTGGCTGATGTGCAATGAACCATAATAAAACAGAACAGCTGGGAAAGATTACTTTGCTGTTGATACTTCAGGGTTCTCTGTCACCACCAGAGTTGTCCTTGACTGGCAAGTAATACCTATCAGGGAGCAAGTTCACAACTTGGAGCTTCTTCTGGTCTCCCAGCCCCTGCAGGTAGCAAGTCCTCAGGGAGTAGGGCGGCATATAAGAACACTAAAATAAAATAAAATAAATAAATAAAATAAACTGTGGCCAGAGGGGATTATGCCCATTTTGGGTGGTCATCAGTTGCAACCCTACCTGAGGTAGAAGTGTTTACCTACAGTAACTCATGCTCTTATTATTACCTAGCTGAGCTACTATAACATGTTATAATTGGCTCTATCCTTAAAAACTAGTTAGAAATTACAATTGGTCCAAAATGGATGGCCCTACATGCTTTCTGGCATTGTTAGGAGCATATAATATTGATTTTGTAGAGCCTGCATTGGTTGCTAATTGGTTTCCAGATACAATTTAAAATACTGTTTTTAACTTATAAATTACTTTAAGACTCAGTGCCTGGATATTTGCAATATCACCTCCTCCAACCAATACTGTCTGAACAATTAAAGCAAAGTGAGGGACACTGTTATTGTTCCAGCATTTTGGGGAGGTCTGAGTGATTGCAATGAAAAGGTATTGCTTTTCCATGGCACTTTGACCCTATGGAACAGCCTCCTGGTTATATTCAGAGTAGCTCCCTCCTTGATGTTTCAGAAGCTTTAAAAGTCAGAGCTGGTCTTCTCCTGATTTGATCATGCCATCTTTACTTTCTGCTTGTATTGTTTGTAGCTTTATGTTTGGACAGTATAGTTTTATTGTTTCCCCTTTTTCCAGCATGTCCAAACATTAATTCATTCTTTGCCTTTTACTATTCAAATTTCCTCACTTCTCTTTGAGTATGTTATCAACTTCATCCCACCATAACTTTCGTTGTATTCCTCTGAAACCATTTGGTCGTCCTTCATTAATTTGTTTTAGGGTTTGATTGTCATCCATTCTGTCTAAATAATTAAATGAACTCAGTGCATTTATTTTGCATGGGTCCCTCACTTTTATATATTCAGTCCACATTCAGAAATCATCGATTTATTTTTTATTTTATATGATTTGATTTAACACACACTGCATAATAACATATTCTTATTGGGTTCACTTTTTTGGTTTCTCCTACCATACAAAAACATATCTCTATATAAAAATTGGACAAAATAATAATTCTGCTCAACATCTTCCCAGACACACTTAATAAATTGAACCTCCTGTCCCTGAGATTTTTATATTCACTCATGCTCCCCCCCCAATCTCTCTGTGTATAGGAAAGCAGTAATCACATTCCTCAATCATCAAATATAAATAGTCTTGATACACATATTAAACAAGATACACAGCTATAAGGAAACCACATCCATATGTCAATGTTTCTTCAATTATAACATCTATGCTTATAGTCTTACAATTAATTGTGTATGGCTTCCTTTTCAACATGTTTTTATTGGATACACTTAACACATTTGCACCATTTTTTTTAGTTCTACTCTTTTTTAGTCCTGTTTCCATGTCTAACATACTCCCAGCAGCATATCCTCACTTCAGTTTTATAATCATTTTTTTAAATTTTAATTCTAGTCCCTCTGCTGAAGTATTGAGTTCTTTCATCTACTTCCAAAACAGTTTTTTAAAAATTTTCCTCAAAAATGCTGTACTTTATGCATCGTTCAGTTTTAACAGTCCTTGCTCTCTTGGACGACTATGTGTGCTTTGTAGCTATCCTTTCTTTTTCTTCCTCGCATTTTGCCACAAGTGCAGAGTCTGCTTTTTTCTTTTTTCTTTTCCTGGATCAACCAAGTGTCACTGAGCCTGACTCTCTCATGGACTGAGACAGAGCAACTGGCCCAAAGTCACCTTGCTGACAAATTAACAGAGTTGGAAGGGACCTTGCAGGTCATCTAGTCCAACCCCCTGCCCAAGCAGGAGACCCTACATCTGCCTCTACCTAGGATCGAACTTTGTTGACTTCCATGCCTAAGGCAGGATTAGAACTCATATTTTCTTGATTTCTTGCCTAGTGCCTTAACTACTAGAACACCACTACTAGTCTCTACTCTTTGCAACTATCTCTCTGTACAGAATACACAATCTATTTCTCTTAAGCTTAAACTTCACAGCAGCCATTCTCCCTCATACATTTTTTTAATCTACAGCCTCCTTCACTTTATAATTCCACCAGCTCTTTTTTTTTTCCTGTGCCAACTTTTAACATTTTTTCATTCTTTCTAAACAACTTCCATATAACCTTTCCTTGTATCCATTTCCATTCATTCTTTTGGGTAATCTAACACATTTTCATACAAGAGTTTCATACATAGTTTCTCTTCCTTTTGTCATTCTGCTTTTATCTTTAATTTCTTTCACTTCCTTTTCTTCCACATCCCTTTTTTCATTCAGTTGTATCCATAACACAGGCACAATTTCCTGCTGACAGGGCACAATAGCAGTCCGTTTGTGCATACTTGGTCGGAATGGCACTGAAATTGTTTTACCCCACAGTAGTTCGGTAGAAGGCTCCAATTTTATAATTATTTACAATAACCCTAATTTTGCAGGGTAAGAAAACACAAATCTTACTTTTTTATTTTCAGTAGGAAAGCACCTATCAATAAAAAGAATGGTGTAAGCATTTTATTATTCTCCTTTTAATGGATTTTCTGAAAAGAAAACTGATGGAAGAAGCAGGGGGGAAACTGAGAGGGTTACAGATGGAAAATAACTTTGCCTGAACTACTGTTAAATTTTGTGAAAAAGGAAGAGTATTTGTGTAGTAAAAATCTTGTGTGGAAGCACCTGTACAATCACCAAGCCTACCACGAATAATAGCAATCTGACTGGGGAATTCTGGGCACTGAAGTCTATGCATCTTAAAAGTTGCCAAGTCTGAAAAATACTGATACAGATTTGTCCACATGGCAATTATATTTATTCTTTCATTAAAAGAGAAAGATGACAATTGCATCTCTTTACCATCCAACTGATGGTACTACACATTTTATTTCAGATTGGTGACAGAGCATTCTATACTATCACAGTTCCTTCTTTTTGTTTACAACTGCAAATACTACCCAAATGCCTTTGCTTTTAGGATACATGTGATAAACACGTGATATGGAAAAACAGAAGTTAAAAACTGTAATATATATATATATAAAACCAAAAATGTAGCTCAGTGCAGGTAACTAGAAAAACAGAATAAAAATATTCTTGTCCGGTGGCAGGATAATGAAGTAGCTGCCTGGAAAGAATCATTGGAAAATAGAAGGACGTCCAAATGCAGGGGTTCATAATCAAGAAGACCCTCTCTCTAGTTGCCAGCAAGATATTCTGATGACCGAGGGCACCTGGTAGAATATATTTTGATAATGACCCACTATAAATGCATGCTCATTCTGATATTGTAGAACTTAGTAGAAACTAAGGGTATGTTTTCTGATCGGACAGTGGAAGATGACACTGAGAACATACTGATTCAAAAGTAACTCTAAGAATAGCAGACATATGGCTGCAGCTTGTGACAATCTGGGTTTGTTTATAAACCCCTCCAATAACTAGATAGATAAGCAGCAGTTAATTACTAATATCTGATTATTTAAAGATGGGCAAATATTTACAAGTAATTGGAAAATAAATGCAATTTGGAAGAGTATTTTATTTTTTGCTAAAAATGATCTTTTCCCTGAAACACATCCTGCCTTCCACAAGCCTTTTGTAATTTGGCATAAAAAGGACTGAATATTTTTCATAAGTGAAAACTCTGAGATTCTATGATGTTTAAAAGGATCAATTAGATTATGGGTTCCCGTAGAACAGTCTTCTCCTTCCACTCTTTCACTCTCTCAGTGAAAATATTGTTTTCCACCACAAACATGATAAACACAGCTCAGCTTCCTTCTCCATAAACAGATGTTTTGTTTTTCTGTGTGGAAGTGGCAATTCAATATTGCCCCTCTAGATCCACCAGGAAAAAGTTAGGAAATAACCCAAAGTAACCTACCAGAGAAAATGAGAATTACTGTTTGTGCCCAGAGCAACTTCTATAATATCACAGATAACACTTTTGAACACTAAAGTATGCAAGCCTGAGCTGCAAAACGGTGGATGATTTTATGGCTCCAAAGGAGACACTTTACTTTTTGGATTCAAGATAGACAGCAGACAGAGAAGAAAGGGGAGGGGGCTTGTGGGACTGTGAAAAATGAGAAATTGTATTGTTTTGCACACACACTCCATTTCTGAATAGTGAAATGTTTTAGGGATTTAAGTATTTACAAGAAGTCTAGTTTCCTTAGAAGGAGCCGCCATAAATATATGTGATATATGGCTGAACTAATCAACTTAAGCTTCACAGCATTAGTTGATACATTTCAGTTTCCCGTTACAAATTATGGCAAACTTTTAATGCTATTGGACTTCCTGCATTTAGCACACTCAGCTGCCTGCTGTCTTCTGAGATCCAGTTTCAGAATACGTGAACTTCCTATAAACTTCTATTGCCCATCAAAGCAAGGGAGAAAAGCACAACGAGTCATTTCTATAATCACTTTCTTGAGCCATTCTATTTCTCCTTGAAATGTTTGCAGTTATCAACTAACTTTTGAGGCCCTAGAGCTCTATATAGCCTCCGGTGACATGTTTACAGTACCATAATCCCCTGTAAACAAAACAGCTAAAAATTAAGCATAGTTTCTTGTCATTTTGAAGCAAGAAAAGAAAAGAAAAGATGGACTTAACTTGATTTAATATAGTTTTTTTAAAAAGACACCCAAGATATACCTGTAGATGAAACCAATATAGATTGGCTCTCTTTATATTATAGAGCCCTGCCCACTTTATATCATCAACCTCCTCACTCTAGCCCTAACTTCTTAGAAAATGTTACCTGAGGTACATTACCTGAGGTACAAACTACAGGTACATGCACTAATTACCTACAGTATACAAATCCTAGCAAATGGACAATTTTCTGCATCACACATATGGCTTGGTGGGGGTATTAAATATTTATGGTGTGTGTGTTATGGTTAGGGCAGGACTCTTAAAATTACACCAATAGTTATGCCCTTCCACATATACATTCACAAAGTCTCTAATACTTCATTTTCATGTGTGCAATACTGAGGAAACTGGAGAGGAAACTGATTTCACCACAAACATAATTAATAAGGTCCCATGAAAACATCCTTCAAAGTGTAGAATATCTTATTAAATGATGCTTGTTTGCTCCCAACAAAAGCAAATCTTTAACAATATTTTAATTATATGGACATTATCATAGATGTAACCTGTTACCCTAGTTATTAAGAGAGAAGTCAAATAGAATACAGCAGGATTGCTATATGAATCTATGAAGATTAATATAATTATTCAACTTACAGTGCAATCTTTAACAAATCTTTTCAGAACAAAGTCCACTGAGACCTGCTTTGTCAGTCTACATCAATTTAATGTCTACACAGACATGCTGGATATGGTCACACAACAGCACAGGGCCAGATATCAGTATGCTGAAACCCAATAATTTGAGCATTAAATAACAAAAATTAAATGCTTATAGTCTTTTGAAGTATTTGAAAGAGCCGAGATTTACACCCCCAAAACTTAGAAATATATTAATGTGTTTGTGTCTCTCTGTGTGTATATATGTATGGGTGTGTGCCTGTGCATGCATGTACATGTATGTGTGCATGGATAGCTGAGAGAGAGAGAGAGAAAAATGCCTTAAGAAAATAGCAGGTATCTACATGATTGTACAATTGTATTTGCTTTACAATTAAAGTAATGTCTAATATGAAATCCCTTGAGTTTACCTACAGTAACCTACAGTTTCATAAAGTTGAATATGTTAAAAGCTTGCTTTTTAGCAGTGGATTGATAAAAGATAATATTTGAATAAAATATTTGCAAAAAATAATATGTTTGCATTTACAAAAAAAATGGGTTTTTACTTGGAGAAAAAAAATCTATTATCAAACTCTAAAGTAAAAATCAATGCATTATGCAAAATTAATTCTCTGTGGAAAAATGAAATGGAGGTTTGATTTTAATCCTTGATTTTGTTCCACATCTGTTCGTATTTGCCACTTGTACAACCCCACTTCCTTTTCCTTCATCATAAATGTAAATGGAAGTACAGAATAGCATAAACAGGTGTGAGCTGTGAAAAAGATATTTGCCCAATCAGTTAAATTCTAATTAATTCCTAACAGTTTCCACATTCAACTTGCTTTCAATTTATAACTACTGTATGGTGATATGCCAAGAATCTGCTCATCAATATCCTGTAATAGCTTAGTGAATTTACAATATTACCAGTATTATTAGTCAAGTGTGTAAATTATTGGATGGAAACGTTGCTATGAATTACCGGTACATTCCAAAATTATATCAAACTATTGCCAAAAATATTTAGCATTGCCAAACTGACATATCTATATTATCATATTAATGCAATTAATTGCATTTGTCATCGTCTAAACCAAAAATATACTTCTATGAGAGCTAGTGTGGTGTAATGGTTTTTTTGTCTTTGAACTAGCCACTCTCTCTCAACTTAAGTCTATCTCACAGGGTGGTTGTTGGGGGGGGGAATAGAGGAGGGTATGCTATGCCCTTCAAGAAGAAGGTAGGATATCAATATAACATCAAATCAGATTTTAATAAAATATAAAAATTGAGAATCTACCAGTTAGAAACACCTTACACTGATTGGAAACTCTCAGCACAAAAAAGATTTCTGATAGCTGATATAATAATTTGCTCTTTAAAAAAAAAACTGTCATACAAATTATGTTCTTTCTAAGATACACTCAGATAAGAACTTTCTTTCTTTAATAGTGTGAATTGAAAATACATGGGCGAAGATGTGTTTCAGAATAGTCAGGTGATTATTAATATTTCAAAAATTACCTTACATAGGTATTTCTAATAGCCTAAATACAACAACAGAACTGAGTAGATCCTAGAAACAGAATGGAGCACAACATATTTCTAGGGCAATATTTCCTAACTTGCTGTAATATGGTTCAGAACTTCTGTAAGGAAAATTTCACTCAGAAATGCACAGAAAGTATAATCTGACACATCTGGAGAATATTTTGCCTGAAAAAGCCACTCTGAGAGATAAAAATATATACCGTATTTTTCGGAGTATAAGACGCACCTTTTTCCTCCCTAAAAGTGGCTGAAAATTCAGGTGCGTCTTATACTTCGAATGTAGCTTTTTTCCAGCCCTAACTAGGTGCTAACAGATCTTCCCAGCTCTTACCTTGCAGGCTCTTTCATTGTTACTCTCTCAGAAGAATGTTTTCCAGCCCTAAGTCTTTGCAGGTTTTTTTTTCATTGCTCTACTTGCTCCAAAGAAGTTGTTTTCTAGCCTTAACCAGGTGCTAACGATCTTCCCAGCTCTTACTGGCTTGCAGGCTCTTTCATTGTTACTCTCTCAGAAGAAGGTTTTTTTAAGTCCTAACCAGGAGATAAAATAATGTGCTGAAGCTGACCAGACTAAGGATGCTTGCCAGATGAATACCTGGTAGGCAGATTGTTTTCCCCTATTTTCCTCCCCAAAAACTAAGGTGCGTCTTATACTCCGAAAAATACGGTATGTGGTATTGTAACAAAATCAAAAAGTGTTGAAGTGTCCTCTGCAATAGAGAACATTCATTATGGGAAACCCATTACCTCCGGTGAATTGTAGTATTTCAGGGCAAAATAAATAAATAAATAAATAAATGAATACAAGCACGCAAACATGTGCCATTCTAAAATATGCAAAGATTATTGGTTATCAGATTCTGGGAACCAAAAATATATCAGAAATATCCTAAAGTGTATTCCTAGCATAAACCTCATAATCCAGGAATTGGAACCACTGGTCTTCCAAAGCTTCACAAACAGCAGCCCCCAGCAGCCCCCAGCAGCCCTTCAAGATGAAGGATGTTGCGAAGTGCATTTTATTGGCATCTAGAGCAGTGTTTCCCAACCTTGGCAACTTGAAGATGTCTGGGAGTTGAAGTCCAGACATCTTCAAGTTGCCAAGGTTGGGAAACACTGATCTAGAGAGCTACATATTCCCTACTCTGCTACAACTGAGTGATAAGTTTGGGCTTTTAGATTAACTACCTGTATTGTTTAATGGGTTAGAGACTGTGGATCAGGTGCCTCAGGTTTTGTTTCTTTTGTTGTATTTGGTTTTTATTACTGTCGTGAGCCAATCAGAATTGTGTTTTACAAGACAGGCAATCAAAAAGTGTTTTAAATAAATAAATATTTACAAAACAGGATTTCCTTATAAGAAATGTTCCATACCAAAAAATCAGAAAACATTACTGTGTCAGAAATGCTGCACACAAGTAGTAGGATTACAGTATAGCATCTTTAACCACTCTTATTAATACCTGGGAGATTAATTAGCAAAATGAGATGAAAGCATTATTTCCATCTGTCTTTCAGTTTAAGTCCAACCATCAACTTCTGTTCTATGATTTATTCAAATATTAAAAAGTTCTAATTCTAGTTTGGCCTCAGTTACATTTCTAATTATAATAAATTAAAATTAAAATTGAGAGATCACTTAAAATAATATGTTATAAAATTGGTCCCAAATCAACCCTTATCTCTCTGCTCAGCATACCATGGGTACAGGCGGATTATATTGCCAGGTTTTAGGCATGCTGAAGCCATATAGTATGAAGCTAGCATGCAATTTTCTAAAAAAAGACCTGAAAACAATTTATGGAGCCCTAAAGGCAGTATATATTAAAATTGCAAAAATAGTGAGGCATAGCTTTGTCAAAAAAAAAAGGAAAAATATTCCTTTGCTGTACCTTGAAAACTTTCCAAAACAGATGTCCAATTAACTTCAAGCAGAAACAATTAATTGCAATTGAATAAATATATATATATGTATTCTGATTATCTATTACCCACATCTGCAAATTGCAAATAATTTCTTGACTAAAATATATTTAATTATGCAATAGTCCTGAGGGGACTGTGTTTACGTGCTAAATCCATGAGAAGATTTTATAACTATTTGCATCTGTTTCTCTCAAGAGGTAAAAAAAAGAATCAGAAATCTAAGGAAGACTTTGTGGTACTTCAAAGTCTTCCTTGGATTTCTGAACATTTTCATCTCCTGAGAATTCACATATAAGATGGCGGGGGGAACCCCGAAACAACTAAACCCAAGGTCTTTCATTGAAAATTATTATTATCTACCATTTTAAACTGTAGTTCCTAGAAAGTGTTGCCTTTGAATAACCCTGTAATAAGACAGTCACATTCCTTGCTGTTTTTGTCCTATGTCTGCAGCTGTGCTTAAGCCCTGTTCCTTCCCCAGGGAGGGATGCAAACACGACATATCATTCTACACCTTGTTTTTGCCTCTTCATTGGCAAAACCTCTCTCTGTCTTTACAAAAATAAGTGAATTAATACAGACACATGGAGTCTATCCCAGAAATAAGAGAAGATGTTCTAGTTCAGATTTTAATAAAATTATTGCTTCATTTAGTTCAAAGTCTTTATAATTACTGGTAATTGTGCTCATGTTTGGGCCAGGCCTATTTTCTAGCTCTACCAAGAAATAAGAAAGGCTTAATCTGGAACCACTATAGATACCATTCTTGCCTCTGTGTGTGCTTGATAACATAACTTAATGACACATAATCAGTTGGCCTCATTGGAGTATAATATTACCAAAAGCAAAAAGCCAAATCTGACATAATTTTTGTTTTGATTTCCACTTGGAATATATATGATAAAATAAAACAAGCCATGTTTTTAGTGAGTAGATGCAAGAGGCTGTGCAGAAATTCTAAACTCAGTCATATATGGAATCCCTTATACTGAATGCTTTCACACAGTCTTGCCTTACAGGAACACAATTTGGATTGTAGAAGAAGCACCCAACCCTGCTGTGACTATGGTGCTTGAAAGTGGAGAAAATAAACTCAGCCATTTGATCAGAAGCATTAAAGCAGCAAATTCAGATAGGCTTGATTGCTTGGTAGCCTGCAAATAAAAAGATTGTTCTACTCAGACATAGTTTAATGCTGAACATGTACGAGAAGGGAAGATATAATTCAAGAATAGTAATCAATAGGATACTTCAATTGTAGGGAAGATGTCAAATTTCATCCTGCCTTTACCCATCATCTCAGAAGAATTGTATGTTTTATTGCTATTAGCTAGCATATCAATGCACTACTAGGAACAAAAAACTGATGAAAACACGAGATCACCAAAACAAGGAGAAATTCAGATGTAGACAGTTGCAATTAACTGATTATTTTATACTTTCTTTTGAGATAGGCAGCTTTCAGAGGAAGACAAAATAATTTCTAATTTACAAATGAAAAATACTTTAAAAAACAGAACACAAAATAATTTGCACATTATTATAATTTGCACAAGCCCTAAAACTTGAGTCTAGCAATGATGCTGTCCCTATGAATGGGGGAGAAAACCCTTGGAGCTTTGAATGAGAACAATGGCATCCTTTCAGAGAAAACATAAAGTGCTATTATTTATCTGCTGCAACAATCCCCTTGCTCCGACTTCCAGTTTTCTGGCTTTGGATAATGAAGTGGCTACAGCAAGCTGCTGACATTTGGTTTGCGACTAGTTCCAGACAGATAACATTACTTCTGCTTACTGCCATTTCCCCTGCAGATAAAAGTGGGAAGTAAGTTATATATATTTACATTTTATAACTCCCCCCCGCATGTCCCATCTTTTACTCTAGAATATCATAAACCATTAAGGCGCTATCAGTCAATTAGAAAATCTAATCTGGACACAAAGATGAACCAACAACATCCTTTATCTAAGAGTAATACATCCAAACTAAGGGAATCAGTGAAAACAGTAACTTGAAAACTAGGCAGCTAGTATTAGGCATAAAACCATTCCATGACAATCTCAGGCTAATTCTTCAAGCTATATATCAAAATGCAGCCACAGATGTGAATGGCCTTTTTTATTATAATCCAACTGCAAGCTTCCCTTACTATTATTTACATTATTCTATGTAAACTACAACAGTTGGCTCAAGGTTTAGAGAGTTGCGGCCTCCAAATGTAGAGTTACAATTCCCATCATCCCTCAACATTGATTAATACCGAGCCGAGGTGGCGCAGCAGTTAGAGGCAGGTACTGCAGGCCACTTTAGCTGACACTGATCCGCAGGTCAGCAGTTCAAATCTCACAGGCTCAGGGTTGACTCAGCCTTCCATCCTTCCGAGGTAGGTAAAATGAGGACCCAGATTGTTGGGGGCAATATAAATATACATTGCTTACTGGTGTAAACCGCTTAGAGAGTGCTTGCACTGTGAGGCGGTATATAAATCTCACAAAATAAATAAATAAATAAATAAATAAATAAATAAATAAATAAATAAATAAATAAATAAATAAATAAATAAATAAATAAATAAATAAATACTGGTTGGAGCTACATCAGGAGGGCCACACACATTCTCTAAATAAAGAAAAGATTGAATGGAAAAGCCAAGAGGTTTTTGCTGTCCATAGTACTGAAGGATGACTCTACTTCTTGTCTAATACAGGAATCTATAACTTCAGCAGTTATAGTATAGTATAGTAAAAAAGAAAAAAGAGTCTGATGGCTATGGGTGGCTTAGCTAAGTGGTTTGCTACCTTTCATTGCCTCCCCAATGAAGATCTAGCGAAAAGGTAAATGGTGAAGAGGAGGAATGTATTCCTTATGTAGCGGGTGCGCCCTCCCCGCTATGGTGCTGCGCGGCGATCGGGGCCCCGGGATGCCCGCAGCACTCAGCCGATCCCGCCGCTCAGCTGATTGGCGCGATCGGCGCTGAGCCCTCCCAGCTACACTTAGACATTTTACCTACCTACCCACCCACCCTCAACACACCGCAGATCCAGCCCACTCCTTCCTTGGCTTGTCCTAGTAGTCAAAAGCACTCAGGAGATCTCTCTTCCCCGGGAGAACACGGAGATCCACCTAGGCTCCGGATGCCACTGTGCTATCTGTCACTATTGATCCCTCGTCAAATCTTCGCTCCGGGCATCGGGGCATCGAGACGAGGGGAAGAGAGATCAGGCAAGAGCCCAGCGGTTCATTCTACAGGAAAAGCCACAATCCGAAACCCAGCAAAGGGTTTAGGTCTCCCCCCCCTCAGGACTACCGATTCCTCTCTGTCCCCGGTGTGGTTAGCCAATCTCTCCCTTTTCCGAAGGCTCCACACATCTCCGCCCGCCCGCCGCCCGCCTCGCCACGGATCTGCAGCCCTCAGCCAGGGAGTTCCTTCCTTCCCTGCAACAGCGCGGAACATCTGGAAGGCAGCAGCTTGCAGGGACCCGCCGAATCCCTCCTCCCCCGGGTTTGCTTTCTGCCGTCCCATCCGCCGCGCCCATCCCAGCCCCCCTCGCCCTCGGTACTCACAATGGCACCAGCCCAGATGGCAGCACCAGTGCAGACGGAAGCAGCGGCCGTGACTGTGTGTGGCGCACAGCGACAGCCCATCGCAAGGCTGAAAGTCGGGTCTTCCAGCGCAGCTGCGGGCCAGCGCTTGAGCCTCGTCTAGTTTCTCGCTTTTCCCGACCAGAAGAGAAGCGGCAGCGACGCTGGCCGCCGCCCCAACCCCGCTCATAGTGTTGTTGCCGCCGCCGCCGCCGCCGCCGCCGCCTTCCCCTCACTCGCAGCCCGCTCTGAGCTTACGCCTTGCCGCCGAGTCACTCCCGCTTGCGCGCACACAAAGCGCAGCGGGTCGGGAAGCAGCGCTTCTTGCCAGGGGAAACAAACGCCACGGGCTAGCCCGGCCCCGCCTGGAGCCACCTTGGCCAGCCGCCCAGCTCCGCCTCAGCCTCGGCCCCGGCCCCAGCCCCAGCCCGCCCCCTCCAGCTAGCGACGGGGCGGGGAAAACGAGGGAGGGGAAGTCAGCCGTGGGGACTCCGCTGAAGTGCTCGTGAGCGGCGGGAGGAGGAAGGTTGGAGGAGGATTAGGAGAGCTGCGGAATCCTCCCCGGGAGATTAAAACCGGTCGGCCTTCCCCTCCCTCCCTCGGTCTGGAGAGAGCGCTTACTGACAGCTCCTGTGGGCGAGGCGAAAGGAGGGACAGATCGCAGCCAGTCAAAAGACCGGGGGACTTTCCTCTCCAGCGAACGGTTACTAGGGCGCCTCGCATCCAAGTTCATGCGGACCCCTCTTGGAAACCCACCCATTCACGCATCCTTCGGGATTTTAATATATTGGGACCAATTGTTTCTCTCTTAATTCACCCGCCAGGCACAGAACTACCGTCCAACGTTTGCTTCCCCCCTCCCCCTTTCCAGTTTGCTTCCATCTCCCCACCTTGGTGTCTGGACCAAACAGGATACCTCAGATCCACTGCATGGCACTAGACTTCCCTCGGATGTAAATATCTTCCTGTAGCCTTGCAAGAAATAAGGATAAATAATATACCTGCATGGTTTTTTTTTTTTAAAAAAACCAAATGATTTCATAAATGTGCCACTAGTATTTATGAATGAAACCATTTCTGTTTGGCCAGTTGATATGTCTTCCTCTTTGAACTGATGGCATGGAGTGCACTGGAACAGAAAACCAGAGGTTATGGAAATAGATAAATGCCATTACATAAAGCTGTCTTCTGCTCCCTTAGTATATTATTCTCTATGACCTGATTCCCCAGCACTTAAGCATCAGACTTCAACTGGTGAAATGATGCTCGCTTGCTCCAGATGTTTTGCGTAGAAACCATTTCTGTACCATGAAGCTTTTCACCCTATCTTTCTCTAGCTAAATTGGTTTTCATTAATGACTTACAGACAAGATAAAACAATAAAAGTAAACATGATTTTTACATGCTTTAATTTAATTTGCATTGTCTTAGTGCAATTTAAAAAGAAGACGACTGCAGATGAGAGATTAAAAGAGTTCATATTTTTAGTAGTAGAACACGCTTATAGTAATCATAGTCTTATAGAGATGAAAGGGACCTTGGAGGTCTTCTAGTTCAACCCCCTGCCCAAGGCAGGAGTCCTACCATCCCAGACAAATGATTATCCAATCTTTTCTTGAAAACCTCCAACAGTGGAATAGCACCCATGAATCAGGGAGGCAACATGTTTCATCAATTAATCATTTTCATTGGTAGGAAATTCCTCCTTATTTCCAGGTTGGATCTCCATCTGATGAACTTCCACCCATTACTTCTTGTCTTACTCTCAAGTGCTATGGAGAAAATAAATCAACACTCTCTTCCCTGTGACAACACTTCAAATATTGGAAGACTGCTATCAGGTCTCTTATCTGAAGCATTCTCTTCTCTGCACTTGTTTTAAGAGCCTCAGTCAGCATCCTTTTTGTATCATGGTGACCAGAATTGCTCCCAGCATTCCAAGTGTGGCCTCAGTGCGTATATAAAGAGATATTATTATTTTCCTTGATCTTGATGCAATTTAAAAACGTTCTTCTGAGATGTTGGGGCAGAGAGAGATTTCATAGATAAGGATTACCATACACAGATCTTTCCTCACTTGCCATGTACATTGTAGTTTTCCAGAGAAATACTTGTTTCTTAGAGAAAAGGAAATGAATGTATGCCATTAATGGACTTTCACATAATCAGCATCCTCAAAATGTTATTTTCACCACAAACAAAAACAATCCTTTGTTTGTGCCCCTTCCAAAATATTTTTTTAATCAATTTCCATTAAAATCACCTTGCATTTTCTCTGCTTTTTTAAAATGGATAACTACACCTTGTTCTACTTGGCTATAATCTTCACAACTATTGTTTTTCTGTAATACAACTTTCTCTCATCCTCATTTTGCAGCAGTCTTTTAAATAATATTTTCATCATCTTTTATTTCCTCATTCCACCATTTCCCACTGGCATAACTCCCTGTACTTCTGTGATATGATTTTTTCAGTCTCTTCCAAGCAATTTCCACATCATATTTCCTTTGTCATTCATTCCACTGGGAGATTAATCTATCATCTAATAATCCTTTGTCACATAGGACGCGTACCTTTTCTTTCTGCAGGTATTCCATTTTCATTTTCCCCCAAACTCATTTTTTTGCAAGACCATTCTTGACATTGGCAAGAAATGATGTTTCACATTGAGAAGCATATCAGTTTTGCATATTTCACTAATTTACTCCATATTTCATGATGAATCCTGAAATTAATTATGCTTTTAGATTGATATTCATTCCCTTGCCTTGGGTAAACAAGAATAGATTTATGACTAGAACATGTATGAAAATCCCATTTTCTAATTTCTGTATTCTTTTCTGTATTCTCTGACCTACCCCTCCATTCATGTTCACCTTACAGAATAACATTTCCCCCTAATCTTAGTCAATATTGCATAATATCTCCCCAAAATCATGACTAGATAATGTCTGCCATTATCACTATTCAGTGGATCATAACAGGCAACTATCGTCAACAAAGGAACCCCTACTTTCATGTACACCCACTACAATAGAATTCATACTTAATGACGCACGTTTCAGTTCTTACAAGTCACCTTCATTTGTACTATATGAGACCAGACCAACTTCTGATCTTGTTTTCTGTGCATCCTTTATGACCAGATGAATGTATATGCTCTTGGTCCCATTGATTAAGCAATATCATCTAGCAAGACTAGGAAGTGTGCTTTCTCTATCACTGCCACTGCCCTGTGGAATAACATCCCCAAGAGATCCAAATGTCCATTATCCTTTGTGCTTTTAAACAAATCTTGAAAAGCTGGCTTTTTCCTCAAGGCCTGGTCAAAGGTGGTTGATGGACCCCTTTTGGTTCAGGAGTGTGAGGAAGTTTTCATTGTTCCCCTTTGATACTGATCTTACTTCCTTTTCTAATTATTAAGCTGCCCAGAGCCATTACGGAGTCAGGCTAAAAATACCTTGTATCAACAAATAATTAGATCTTTTACATCTTTCCTTCTTTCCTTTCCTTTTTTCCTTTCCTTTCCTTTCCATTCCTCTCCTCTCCCCTTCCCTTTCCCCTCTCCACCTCACCTCTCCTTCTGCTTTGCACCATTTAGTCCCCTTAGATTTGAAACTACAATCTTCCATAACTCATGGCCAATAACAAATGGTCATGACCATAACTTTCATCATGCAATCAGGACTTTTATCTAATATTTTAATAAAATGGAGGAATACACTTCTTAATCTCAGTTATAGCTACACCATATGTTACATTTCCTGAAAACAATAGTATCAGCCAATTTTTTTTCCAGGGAGCTGCCAGATTTTACTTTGATAAGAAGTAAAAATTAATGAAGTTCTATACTGTATTGATCTAACCCAGTGATGGCTAACATTTTCTTGTTGCGTGCGCATGCACATCTGTGTGTGCGGGCACCCATAATGCAATGCGTGTGCAACACCATCCCGTGTGCCCCACCCCCACACATGTGCATGCAACCCCATGCACTCCCCCTGCCTCCGTGCATATGTGTGTGACCCTGCTGCCCCGTTTTGGGCCTAGCAGGCCTTTCTGCAGCCTCCTGGAACCAAAAACGGGCCATGGGGGGCATCGCCCCCCCCAACCTCCCCCCTCCCCTCCACATGCGCACATGATCCCCACCCTCTTCAAATGCACACGCGTCTCCCGCATGCGCTCTGCCCTCCACGCATGTGCGGCAGATACCCGAAAATCAGCTGGCCAGCGGGAGGCGCATGCACATGCACGGTGGAGCTGAGCTGGGCGATGGCTCGCGTGCCCGCAGGGAGGGCTCTGTGTACCACCTGTGACATGCGTGCCATAGATTCGCCATCACAGATCTATCCAATCAGTTGTATCCAGAAGGCTTCTCAGATGTCCAAGCAACAGAGTAGGGTCACACCCTCGGGCCTTATTCTTACAACACATGTAATAGGTACAGCAAATAGGGATTAATTGACCTAAGTAATTACCGGTAACTCACAGGGGTTTAAAGTTAATTCCAAACTCAATCAGTCATGGCCAGGATTAAGTTAACTTCACTCAACTAATCTAAAATGGCTGACAATCAAATCTCTTAATTCCAAGACGACTCACTGCTAAGATCCTGCAGTACAGAATGTATATCTCAAACATGGATTAACTGCAGTGGGCAAGCCAGACCTATTGTTGCCTACCTGACAAATGAGAAAGGAGCCAATGATGTAATGAAACCTTGCAAGTCCTTTTCTAGTGAAGAATTCACACATATTGTACTGGCTTTTCACAGAGAAAGAAGATTATGATTTGATAATCCTAAAATGGAGGCTTTTGACCTCCCGGCTCATAGGACCGCACTATAAAAACTAGTATTAAGCGTTGTGGCTGGTTAAGATGTAGTAAGAAAGGGCCCTGGAATTGAGTTTTGTATAGGTATTTCTCTCATCAATAATAAGTTCTGTGAGAAACAGATTGTATTTTTTGGGTGGGGGGAGGGATAAAAAAGTTATCATCCCATTTGGGTCTGAGTGTACATATTTACAGTAATTGTTTGTAGTCCCAAATAACCTTTGGAACTAGACAAAGTGATCTTGAACAAAAATATTCTTGAAGCAAAATCATTATTAAAAATTGCCAAGTATTTATCACCCCACTGTTTATGTAGATAGTCTGTATTGGTACAGCAAGCATGTGTCAGAAGCATCTGTGGTAGGGCTTAAACTGAGTTGATATCCTATCCAGTTTTTTTATTGGGGGGGGAGAACAGGCTATGTACTTTGAAAATAAATTATAACAGATAGTGTAATTCAAACTGTGATTTTATGCCTTAGCTACTTCAAAAGCAGAGCGCAAAAGAAGTATTCCTAGTTGCAAAAGTGGTCTCATTATCTCCTGTCAGACTATGGTGTAGATAGTACATCGGACAACCTTCTCTGGGAATAACTGGGAAGGGGCATATGTGTGTTAACCGATTCAGTACGTGTGTCAGATAAAGCTAATAGTAAATCACAGTGTGAACAGAAACAACTTCGGTCATTCTGTTAGCCTTGCAAGGTACACTGGATAGGAATCACAACAGATGTGCTAATTCTACTTTTATTGTAAAACTAGATGGACAGAATCTTGCAAGTCTGATGGTACAGTTCTCTCCCTCCCACCCCCAACTTGTTTACAGTCAGAGAAACCAGGAAGGTTTCTTTTGAACCTCTTGCCCTTGCTCTGTCCCTTTACCTCTTATTAAAGGGGGGGGAGTCATTCCAGCCTATGGGAGAAGAGGCCCTTGTCTACAAGAAAATCATACACTGGACAGCAGCACTTGAACTACCAAAAATTAGCAACATTTTGATTTTCCTTGTGTAGCAAAAAACAAAAAAGGGTAGCCTATATGTCAGCCGATAGAAGATGTTATGGGTACCTACCTTCAAGAAATCGTCAGTGTATTTCCACTGGGACAAGCTGCTTGCAAGGGTCAGTGCCTGAGATGGTTTCAGCTGACATAAAACTTTGCAACTCATGCCCTGTAGCATGATATGTTTAAAGGGGCCTAACAAAAGGAGCATGTTGGAGGATATATGTAGTACTACAGTAGGACATTTTATATCCTGGACACAAACAGAGTTTATGTTATGACTTAGGACATTTGTACATTAACTCAGCCATTGATCTGAAGAAGACAAATATAAGAGGTTAGACTCCAGGGATATGGATTTGAAGTAGCTTTAGAACAGTGTTTCCCAACCTTGGCAACTTGAAGATGTCTGGACTTCAACTCCCAGAATTCCCCAGCCAGCGAATGCTGGCTGGGGAATTCTGGGAGTTGAAGTCCAGACATCTTCAAGTTGCCAAGGTTGGGAAATACTGCTTTAGAAGGCCTGGAAAAGACATCAGAAGTACAACTATGGAATAGAAAATAGTGGAGGATAAAACATTACCATTTCCAGCCTTGGGAGAGCTTCTAAAATGTTGAGAAATTCCCAGTGAGAAAACATGCTACTAACCGAACATATTATTGGATACGTCTTTTCTCATTACTGTAATCCATGATGGGAAAAGCCATAGTTTAAGAAATCATCTTTTCTATTCCAGTCTGAAAGTACAGGGACCTCTTAAAGGTTGAATTTCAATATCCTGGAAAGATAATAAGAGCTAAAAGGTAATGAAAAAATATCTTTCACAAATTAGTTTGAACGAAAAATGCACACTGGGTGATGAAAGGTTAAGATTTTGTTCCAAGATCTTAACATATTAATATTAGTTGACAAACATGTGCATATATATGATAATACTGGTAATAATAAACCTATGAATAGAGTTAGGCATTTCTAAGTTGCTTAATGTGGGATATAGGAATATGAATTATTACTTATTTATTCAATGCATACCACATTTTCATCACTTTCGCCACGATACTCAGAAGTGTAGAAGTGGTCTCAACCATCCATGTAGAAGCGGTGAGGTAAGTTAGAAGGAGAGTTCACTCAATAAAATTTGTGGCTATATTTTAACTCAGCCTTCCCATACATGGTAGCTACAACTCCAATCACCATCAGTAACCAGGGAATGTAGTCCATCTCATTTGAGGGTGCAGTCATCTGGCTGAAAAAGGCTATTCTAATCACTAATCTCATGCTGCTTCAACAAATTAGATTTCTCATGTGCCAGTGGACCCAGCCGGATCACCATGTTATATTCTTTATATCTTTCTGTCAGCAGAGAAGTATGTCAGTGTAAATTCTACTGTCTTCACAGTCTAGCTTCAGCAATGTTGCCACCCCTACACAATTTAATGCAGCTTAAGATAGTAATTAATGGATTCTCTAGCATCCTTATCCCACTCAGCCTACATTTCTTTTTGGCGTTAAGCAAAACTAATTAATTCAATTTGTCATTATAACATATAGTGGGGAATTTTGGGGTATTCCAAGTGGTCTCTCCAGTTTCATGTTTTATGTATCCTGTGCTTCAGGATGTAATCCAATTCTTTTTCTTTTTTGCTGTAAGACTGTATACTAAGAGATAATCTTATGTTCAAAACAAAAAGAACATGTCAATCAAGACAGAGTAGTCTTAACTGTTCCTTCCTGCTTGTTCCCCTCATACGCCACACTAAACATTTACCAGATTATTGATTAATCTCCTGCAACTATTGATCTTGGAAATTGATGTCCTATGGTTAAAAAAAAAGGGGGGGGGAGAATCCAGGCCAACAAGTCTACTATGTACAAGCTAGTTATACACCCTTTCTTGCAGCCCAAGACCAAATGAAGGAATAAGGCAGTGGCCAAATGGGGAAAGGCATGTGTAGTCAATAGGAACTGGGAGTATTCCTGTCCTTGATGCCATTGCCAGCCTGATCATTGAAGCATTGCATTGTTCATATGGCAAAAACCTACATCAGGAACAAAAGGAAGAATTTCAATAGATGACTGCAGGCTCTCATAACACAGGCTTGGCCTGAAGACATCATGAGTACACATCCCTTAAAACCAGCCATGCACCTTCATGCTGTAGTAAATGGGATGTGAGGATTACCTCATTGGCTAATTTCACTCTACAATATTTGCGGGCGGGGGTGGGTGGGAAAGGGACATTACAGCAAAACACAAGAGGGTTAATGTTTCAGTTAAGAAGGTGGTTCTGGATATCAGCACTTGATCTTAATTTCCTGGATTCTAAAAATAGCAAGTTTGACAAAAAAAAACACTTTATAAATGTCGAGGTCTTGCCATTATTAAATAAACAATAAATATTGTTTTCTTCTATGTCATACAGAATTATTCTTTTTATCACCTTTTTTATATCTTCCCTTGTACTGCATATCCTAGAACCAATAGTATACTTGTAGCAGCCTTCTCCAAGCTAACTCTCTTCAGATATTCAGAAATCAGGGAGTTAGAAAATTAACATTTTTTTGTGTGGAGTATTAACTTGAGGAAGACACATATTTATTTCCATGACCAAAAAAGAGTTAACAAGTTGATAAGCTTGATTCAATTTCACAAATCTTACTTAGAATTTTAGGACAGCTTTCCCCAACCTGGTATCTTCCAGATGTGTCAGAATATTCAATCTTCTTCAGGAATCACAGCAGCACATATAAGAACTGTCTCCTCAAATTCTTCTGATTAGCCTATAAGGTTAATAAGGTTGCTATATTTCAATATAGCAACTGGTTCAAGGGAACAGAGCAGATTCCTAGCTGAGGATGGACACATACATTATTTTCAGTCCAATACCTTACCTACTATAGCATACTGGATGGTACCAAGTTTGAGAAACCTGCTTTACAATCTAATTTAATAAAGGAAGCATACAAAGATTTAACAGTGATTTGTTTAACTATTTTTTAACCAGAATTCAGAGGTGCAATTGGTAAAAACAGTGGCTTGGGAGACTGAGGTGGAGCAAAAGCAAAGAATATACTCAGCCCAGGAACACATTTACTTCCAGAATAGTATGCATCTTTCAGATCAAAGTTTTTCCCCCTCTTCTTGTAAGATAGCAATAGCACTTAGCAATAGCACTTAGACTTATATACCGCTTCATAGTGCTTTACAGCCCTCTCTAAGCGGTTTACGGAGTTCAGCATATTGCCCCCAACAATCTGGGTCCTCATTTTACCGACCTCGGAAGGATGGAAGGCTGAGTCAACCTTGAGCCGGTGAGATTTGAACAGCTGAACTGCTGAACTAGCAGTCAGCTGAACTTGCAGTGTTGCTTTTAACCACTGCACCACCTCAGCTCCTGATGGCCTGGTCAAGTATATTCAGAGACAGGGCAGCTGTCATTTGCTTTCAAGCAAGTGGTATGATAAAAGGCACTTTGTGAGCAACAATATATCATTTGGAGATAGAGGGTGTGGGCTCATTTTTGAAATCAGAAAAGACGGTGATATTGTTCTATAGCACCCTGTATTTCAGACTACAGCCTGAAATCAATCAGTTAAAAAATCTGAATAGGAAAAAGGCTGTTTATACTGAATGATAACTTGTGTGTAGAAAAAAATATTCAATGTTTAATTTTCCTATCAGCTCTCATTCCATCTAATGAAAGAGAATTTGCTTTGTAAATTTCTTTCAAAGAAGAAAAGGATTTCATTGAACTTATCATAGGTTATATCCTGCCATTTACTGAAAGGTTGCCAGGGCATGGGTGCAAGTATCCTTTCTCCCAATCATCTGCGCAATCATCCAGGCGTCCATTAAATGCTAAGGAATATTAGAAAGGCATTGTTCCCACTGCGTCTTCCCTGAGATGGATGGGCTTCACAACAATGGGGAACAATGCAAACAGTAGCACCCCAAGTCTAACAATAAGGAGAGCTTAAAAATGACCCGAGAGAACATTGACATGCATCCCAAAGCTTTTTTCGAATAAGGTAGGAAAAGAAAAACCCTCCCACTTGCATGTAAAGAAGATGATTTTCAGGAAACATTAATTATAACTTGCTTTGCTGGGCTCTCACAAGTGATGGCCAGTTCTTCAACGGAGGGCTACCAAGGGCGACGAGTTTCTGCAGAAAGGGACTGGGTTGTAGTTTAGGTATGTCAGGATTAGCCTCAGCATACTTTTGCAGTTTTGTTAGAATCTTAGGCAGCCCAATCTCAGAAGCATAGAACATTGGACCGCCCTTATGTCTGGGCCACCCATAACCATTGATATAGATGGTATCAATGGCTTCTGGGCAAGATGCTATTCCTTCAGATAATATTTGGAAACCCACATTGACAAGTGAATACAGACAACGCTCCAAGATCTCCTCTTGGGTAATGGGGCGAGTTGTAATGTTGTGGGCATTTCTATAATTTTGAAGGAAATTGTGAAGCCAGGGATCAGACTTTGCTGTCTTTCCCCCAGGTTTATCATATAGGTACCAGCCCTTTCCAGTTTTCTGACCGCATCTCCCCTTCTCACATAGGATATCAGGAAGAGGGCTATAACGTTTACCATCTCGATGGCGGGGAGGTGTTCCAAGAGGTAGGTTGGCTCCTGTCAGGCCCTGCCCTATTCTAGATTTCCAGCCCACATCAAGCCCAGCCAGATCAGATACTTTGAAAGGACCCAGTTTGAAACCAAATTCCTCCAGAATTTTGTCCATCTCCTCTGGAGTACTGCCCTCTTCTAAAAGGAAATACGTTTGTTCATTATAAGAATTGAGTAGCTGGTTCCCAACAAAGCCAAAGCAATTTTCTACTAGGACACCACATTTGTCCATAATTTTGGCCAGGTTCATAATTGTAGCAATGGCAGTAGGAGATGTGTGCTGCCCATGAATGATCTCTATTAACTTCATTACATGTGCCGGTGAAAAAAAATGAGTACCAATGACTTGCTGGGGACGGTTAGTAATAGAAGCAATCTCATCTATATCCAGGCAAGAAGTATTAGTGCCCAAAAAGGCTTCTGGCTTGCAGACTTCGGATAATTTACAGAATATTTCTTTTTTCAGAACCATATCCTCAAACACAGCCTCAATAACTAGATCTACATCTTTTAGTGCACCAAAATCCAGAGTGAAGTGAAGTAATTTACATTTATGGATATCCAGTGTTTTGCCTTTCTGTTGCATTCTTAAAGTTTCGCGCTCCAAACAAGCTTTGATAGCTTTCCTTGCTATTTCAAGATGCTTCTTATCCTTCTCCAGAGCCACAACTGGAATTTTAGCCTTCACCAGAGATACCACAATGCCTTGGCCCATTGTCCCCAAACCTTTTGGATGAAAGAGAGAGAAAGAAGAAGCAATTATTAGAAGGTTCTGGCCAATGTTTATTAAACTGACCTAATACCATAGGCAATTTTTTTTCACTCCTCAGTTAACTCCGATATTAAAGCAGACAGACTATTCATAGTATACATGTAAGAAGAGCCAGATTGTTCTAAGATCTCCCAAGTTTTTAGACTGGCAATATAATTAGAATTTTGACGATATTTGAGCATACCAGCAAAATGGAAATTTGGGGTGATTTGCACCTTCTCAAAAATAAAGTTATTGGAATATGATCAATTACAAACCATGAGTAAAAATATGCACTTCTATTAATCCTGTTTATCTTTGTCCTTTTTCGGCGTAAGACTTCTAAATCAGGCATCCCCAACCCCCGGGCCATGGTCCATTACTGGGCCATGGCCCGTGTGCGCAGCTCAACTTGTGTGAGCGCCAGGTCGGCGTGAGCACACCAACCTGCCGCTTGCACAGGCCACTTCTCCTCTCCCTCCTGCCAGGCCGCCAAGCTGTAAAGATTGGAGAACACTGTTCTAAATAATGCATTGCACTTCAGTCTCTCATTATTTTTATTTTCTAAGAAAGTTGATTTAGGGTTCTTATACATTCATATTATGAAACAGTGTGTAGCTTCTCATTACATGAAAGGTGATTTTTTTTAATGTAAAAAATCAAGGGGACAAGAAGACTGGCAGGCACCAAAAACAGTAGGTGTTGTTAACTACATTGGAGTTCCATGTAGGGAACTTCATCTCCTAGCAAAGACTTTGTGGTTAGAATGATTTATTTCACACAAGTACGTAAAACTGGTCTTTCCCAAGCTCCAGACGTATAGATATCAACACCAAAATTCCCAGCCAGCATCACCATTGCAGAGAATTCTGTGAACTGAATTCTGGGTATCAGGAGCGGCCTGAGGTTAAGAAAAGTATCACTAAAGCATATACCACAAAAGTATCACCAAAGCATATACCACAAATTATAATCCAGAAATCTGGGTTTGCAGAACGAACCATATAATAAATTTATATGAAATGTGAATATGGCTAACAGTCATTTCCATCCATTGCTGTAATTTGATTACAAACAGATTGTACCTGTTTAGGTTTTGCTTAACATAGTGTATGAACCCAGCACTTATGGGTCATTCAACAAACCATGATTTGAATGCAACATGGCTTATTGTGAGGTTTGAGCCCATTCATTTATTGCTGGTTAGACGTTTTTTCTTAAATCATTTTTTCCAAATCCGTGTGGCCATTTAGAAGAATGACTTTCTTCCAAAAACTCAGAGGCGCCTAAATAGCTGGAGGAGGAATTGTAATTGGGAAAATATAAATGGAGAAAAGGTTGAGTCCTGTTCCCTAGAGCTTAATCTCAGTCTGAATCATTGATTTCCATGGTAACTGTCACATTTTAAAACATGCACACACAGATACCCCTTTTTATGGATCTTCCACATTAAATCTAATTTCATCTTTAGTGGGGACAGAAAAGTATTTTTTTTCTTGAAACAATTTCTTGCTTACTTGTATGCTGAGAAAAGTATTTATGCAGAAGTTCAAAGAGCCCAATATAAGCACTAATGAATATTAATATTAGTACATGGTTAATAAGTTAAGCACTAGCAAATGAAATTTGTATCTGGTATACACAACATACAAAGTTTTATGAGGTTGCTGCATGCTTACTTATTACAACAAAACATCAATTTGTTGCGTAGCCAAGCACCAGAAATGCTCATGCAGCAATCAATCTAGCAAAATGTATTTTACCAATGTCCCAGAAGCTTTTCTGATTCTATTAGCCTGGAGCAATATATCAGGCTTGTATCAACACAAAGTGATCCATGCTCTTGAGTAATTACAGAGAGCTTATTGTGAACATTTCAGGAGGCCTAAAATATACCGTGTTTCCCTGAAAATAATACATGTCCCCATAATAAGGCCAATCAGGCTTTTCAGCGCATGCGCTGAAATAAGCCCCCCCCCCAAATAACCCCCCACCTACAGCCGGTCCCCACCATTTACACTGGTTGCTTTACATGAGGTGAGTAGGCGAGGCCGAAGGGAGGGCATGCTACATGCACCCCACACGCACTTACCGTACCTACCGGTAGGGCTGATGGCTGCACAAAATAAGCAGCAGGTCAGCGATGCGCCTCGCGATCCACGGCAATGAGTGGGTCGCGAGGCACGTCGCTGACCTGCCGCTCATTTTGCCGCGGCAACACGTCCCACCCCAACCCAATGGCAACAGCAGCCCGCCGTCTGTTTATCGAGAGGGGTGGCAGGTGAGACGGTCTCGCTTCTCCCCCGCTTCACCTGCCACCCCCAAATTGCATCCCTACAAGGGGTGGGTAGCTACCATAAGCGATGGGCAGGAAGCCCTGCCATGCCCGGCGAGGGGGGGCAGAAGAGACGGCATGGAGAGCCACGTGTCGCTCCACGTCCCACCTGCCACCTCCCTCTATACTGGTAAAAGATGCCAGAAATGAATCTTTGTGAGACTCAAAACAAATGAGAGAATGGGGAGAAGGGAAGGGAAAGAAAGAAAGGGAGAGGAAGAGAGAGAGAAACAGAAAACAGAGGGAGGGAGAGAAAGGACAGAAAGAAAGGGAGAGGAAGAGAGAGAAACAGAAAACAGACGGAGAATGGGGAAAGGAAAGAAAGAAAGGGAGAGGAAGAGAGAGAAACAGAAAACAGAGGGAGAGAAAGGACAGAAAGAAAGGGAAAGGAGTTTTCTGTTTCTCTCTCTTCCCCCCTTTCTTTCTGTCCTTTCTCTCCCTCCCTCTGTTTTCTGTTTCTCTCTCTTCCTCTCTGCCAGACCAGACTCGGGTAAGATGCGTGTCTCGCGGCCCATACCACCACATCCCCCGCCCAACCACAAGACAAGTCCCAGGTGGGACGCACATCTCGTGGCCCGCCCTGCCCCACCCGACCTGCCACCCCTAAATTGCGGCCCACTGCGAGATGCACGTCCTACCTGACACTTGTAGCTCTGTCACGTTCCTCGGCGTTGTGTCCAGGGAAGCCCGTTGTAAATGAAAACTTCTCGCGAGTTCGAGAAGTTTGATTAAACTCGCGAGACGTTTTCTTTTACAATGGGCTTCCCTGGACGATGAAGCCCATTGTTTTCATTTACAACAGGCTTCCCTGGACACAACACCGAGGGATGGAGTCCCAGGTAGGGCATGCATCTCACGGCCTACCCCGCCCCACCCGACCTGCCACCCCCAAATTGCATCCCATTGCGAGATGCAAGTCCTCAAGGCAAAGTCAAGGTACAAGACAAAAGACAGTTTTCAAGGCAAAGTCAACGCAAAAGGCAGTCCTCGAGGCAAAAGGCACAAGTTCAAGTCAGGAGAATGTAAGCCAAAACAAACAATTGTTCGTGGCAAAGACTAACTCCCCATAGCGTCTCCTTAAGTCAATCCACTCCAGGTGTTCCTTGTGAGGAGGGGTAGGGTGACCTCCTCCCGAGTAGCCTCACAGCTCTTCCCTGAGTTTGCCTACTCTCCGCTCTCCATGCCATTGAATCGAGCGGGGGAGGCAGCTGTTCCTCATCATAGGGGATCTGCTGCCTATCAGCACCACTGCCTGTCAGCAGCCAATCCTGCCCTGTTTCTGTGAGGGCAGGTAGCTCTCCATTTGGTCGACCACCTCCCTCAATGCCTGAGGAGCCTGAGACAGCATCGTCCTCAGCCCCTGGCCTCTCCAAACATTCCAAGAGTGATGTGCCATCCTCATTGGACGGCCCGGTTCCAACTCCTCCTCCTCTTCTTCCGAACCGGGCTCCGATGGGGCCATGACATCTACTAGCTCTGCTTCATTCCACATAGTAACCTGGAAAAGTTTGAACCTGTATCCATGCTTCTTTAAGATAGTAATTTCTGCATATTAATCACTCGTGACTTTCCGTGAAATTCATAAAGAAGACTCTTCCTTCTGCATGGTAAGGGAAATTAGGCTCATACACATTATGTGTGCACATATCGAGCAAAATAATGATATTCTACAAGTACTGAGTTACAGACTCCATGATACTCCACACAAATGTCAGTTCTCCAATAAGTCATAGCAACTTAAAAGGGTTCAAGGGTACAAGCAGATTTAATTTGTCACTTTTTTTAGCTAAAGGGATATCAGTCATGCAGAGAAGCATAATTAAGGCTGCAAAGGCGGCAGAGGGAAAAAGACAGATGAAGACTGGTCCCTCAAGGCTGCCTCCTGCTCAGGTGAGCTTCAGAGAGTTCAGCCTGCACATGCTGCAGCAAACCACATCTTGTATATAGCAGTCAGACTGTGGGGTGGAAGGAGTGGGGAGAACAGTGAAAGTATAACATGACTGTCACTCTCTTAAAATCAAAGAGGGCACTATCAAGGACTAGGCTACTTTGGGAAGAGTTTCCCACAGAGTATAAACCAATCAATATGCAGAGCAACAAAGAGCTTTTGAAGAAACTGTACAGTACATCAAAGAGAGTTTTTTTTAATTTTAATGCCTTTATAAAAAATTAATGAGTGCATTATCTTCCTGGGGATAGGCAAGGAGAAATGGAAGCAGTGGATCATTACAATGAAAATTAAAACTTCTTAAAAGGCAAGTGTCAACACAACATTTTGAGATTAATGATTAAATATGCGAATTAAAGGAAGAAAACAATTTTTGAGAGTCTCTTTGCTAACTCCCCCTAGAGAGAATCTACCCAGGGTGGCAAGAGGGAAAGCAGAACAATCTCTATTATTGCAGTGACAAAACTGCGTAATAGAAATCACAAATTCTTTCATTGCTGCAGATCACCAAAAAAGTTCATTCTTCATCAACAGCTATTTTTTATTTAAAAGCAATAAAATGCAGAAGGGACTTAGTATGTCACTGACTGCCTTTTCTCCCTTTTCATAAGAAAAGATTTACTTGTTTACCCTAACCTTATTCTGGATTTGCATGATACAATGGACGCTACAGTAACCAATCACATGTAGTCCAGGATATTGTGTGCACTAAGTCTGTTTGTTTAGTGTATTGTTTAGTATGTGATCTCACAAAACTGAATCAATTTATCCAACTTTAGTTAATTATAATTATGTAGTAATGCAAATAGAATCATGGTCTTTCCTCTAACCTGTGTTACATTTGAGGCTATAGCTTCTGAGATATACTGTATCTCTGGGAAAGGAAACTGACTGTAAGAGGAATTAACAATCGAGCTCTGCATTTTATCTATTGAAATTAAGCAATGCTTAAAAGTGCAAACTAGGTACCTTAAAGTAACTGTGCAATGTTTGCATAGTCTTCTTCATGTTTTCTTCAGAAAATGTTTTCTTCCCCCAACAAAAAACAACAACAACAGTTGAACTTTGGATAATTCAAAGATGTTCACAAACTTACCTATCACGGCTGCTTTCCGGATTGGTTGAGGGGATGCAGTCTTCCAGGATGCCCCATTGGGCAACGTCCATTTTTCTGAAATCCTTTGGGCAAAGAAAGCGTACTGCAATGCTTTAGCCTGGCTGGAAGTGAAAAGGAGAAGAAAAAGCTCCCTTTCCTTGCGAATTCCTTCCGCGAAGGGCAAATACACAGAAGCTTCCACAGCTCGAAAGCACATTTCGGGTGAGAGGCATCCTGGAGCCTGCTTTTTCACCTTCAAAAGTCGCTTGTATAGAAAAGCTTCCATGTTAGGGAGTTTGGGAGTCTGTTTCAGAGAGAGTCTGCGAGGTCCTAATGGCTGACCTAGAGAGGGCAAACAAATTTATTTATTTATTTATTTTATTTATTTATTTATTGGTTCTTATATGCCGCCCTACTCCCGAGGGACTCAGGGCGGCGTACAGCAATATACAAGAACACTAGATAATAAACAGTAATTAAAAACCAAGTTAAAAAGTTAAAAAAATTGAACAATTAAAAATATTCACCAACCAGACATACCCGGGGGAGAGCTAAGATGGACTAGTCTCTACCCCTGCCTGCAGGAAAAGCCATGTCTTGACGGCTTTTCTGAAGGCCAGCAGGGTGGGGATGGTCGGGTCTCTGGGGGAAGTTGGTTCCAGAGCACGGGGCCCCCCACAGAGAAGGCCCTCCCCCTAGGGCCCGCCAACCGGCATTGTTTGCTGACATCTCACAAAACAGGCTAGCTTATCAGTTTATCAGTTTCTTTTTCTTTGTACAAGAAAACCAATAACAATGTAAATGCTCTGTTGCCCATTCTTAAATATATTTAATACCACTGTATATAGTAGTACCTATTGTGATGTGAAGTATGCACGCGCAGTGTTGTGATAATGGTATTCAGTGAAGTTTACTTTAAGCAGGTGGGAAAGGATTGCATTATACAGGTAGTCCTTGACTTACAGCTGGTTGTTTAGCGACCATTTGAAGTTACAACAGAAACTTCGAAAAAGGTACTTACGACCTAAATTCAAGGTTCTGATTGCTGCCCCCGCCGTCGTGGTCATGTGATTGCATTTTAGGTGCTCGGCAAAGGCTCACATTCATGGCTGTTTGAAGCATCCTGCAGTTACTTGACCACTATTTTTTTTTTGCCAGAAACTCGCATTTAGTTCTAGTTTTTGGCAAAAAAATGCCCATTGCAGACAATGGGTTTGTTTAACTACCGTACCATGGCATTCTCTTAACAACCATATAGTCACTTAGCAAAAAAAAAAAAAAAGTTGTAAGATCAGGTCAGTCATGTAGTGACCCATTTAACAACCAGCAAGACTTACAACTGAAATCTTGGCTCATTTATGGTTGTAAATTAAGAACTACTTGCTCTGTCTAATGGCATGTGTATTTATTTGGAAATGCAAATAATTCCTGCTAAGCACACTGGCAATTTAGATCAGCTTTAATGCAAAGAATTCAATTTGTATAGTAATCTAGTCCTCCGTCTGGCCCCCCTAAACCACTTTTCCTTATCTTCAACCCCGAATTAGAGCTATGAAATAAGTTGCTCTTCAAAGAATCCTGAGAGTTGCTGAGCATTTTTAATTATAAAAATGACTTAATGGCATTTATTCATAGAAAGAGTACTTCAGAATATGTAACAATTTAAATTTAAAAGAATCATAACTTTCATGTTTGCTAAGAACTTTAAAACATTATTTAAGCAGAGACTGCCTTTTGTATAAAAGGGAAACAGCGTAAACAAAACTATTTCATATGTTTTAATTATCTTGAAATGTAAACTGTAGCTAATAAATATTAAAATAATTTAATGTTATTGTCCTGTATCATTTTGGAAAAAAGCATTACTGTGCTTATATTCTATAGAACAAGAATCCCCGAAAGATATGTGTGTCTGGAAAGATGTTAAATATTTTCCCTGGAGTTTTCTTATTTTTGAGATTGACTTCAAACAAGATGTTCAGAAAAAAAAAGTTCATTATCGATTTGAGAATCATAGAATTTATGGGATTTAAATTACAATCTATGCCTGTTTGTAAAAGCCATATACAGTAGATGGCAGGCAACCATTTTGTAGTCTGTGGCAACCAGGTACATAAGCCATATTTCCCTATCTCCTCACTCCTAAAGCACCATCGGTAAAGACAGTAAAACGAATGACAGCAAAATGTGCCTTTCTAGAAATCTGTCTTAGATGTGGGTACATTTCTGTATAAAGAACATGTGTCAGCGTGTCGTGACCCTGTGATATCAGATGTGTTTAACGGTTGAACTGATTTATTTTTGATCCATCTGCAGGGCATTTGAAACTGTTTTTGCCCATTAGCAGGAACACTTATGTCGCTCTGTCTCTACGATTTCTCTCTTTTAAAGGAA
Organism: Diadophis punctatus similis; assembly: GCA_023053685.1. Classification (NCBI taxonomy): domain Eukaryota; kingdom Metazoa; phylum Chordata; class Lepidosauria; order Squamata; family Dipsadidae; genus Diadophis; species Diadophis punctatus. The sequence continues at coordinate 5,711,917 of JALIGW010000033.1, forward strand.
GAGGCAGCTTGAAGCATTTTCCCTTGCTCCTATGGAAATCTCTGTGAGCTTATTTTATTTTATTTTTGTACGCAAGACAAAAGCGTACAAGATGAAATAAGGATATGGATAGTGTGTGGGCCAGCAATGTATAGTATTTTATTACTTTTTCATAAGGAGTAGGGATGAGTGGACTTGCTTCTTGTGAGGCAGTGTACTCTGTTCCTTTTACTCACTATTCCATGGCTGGCAGGTTTGGAAATGATTGTTAATTATCTGCAAATAGCTTTTATAGAATGAAAATGGTATGAAGATTTATGGAAATATTGCTAATAGAGGTAAGACTTGAAGCATTCCTGGCTTTGTTTACGAATAGAATTCATAAACTGACAGGATTATTTTTGTATGTCCCTCTCTTCTATAAAGAAGCCTAGAAGAGCTATAGTATTAACATGAAGCCAGCCATTGTCCAGATTTTATTTAACAATGGCATTGCCTTCCTGGAACTTAGCTGTCATCACTGCTTCCAAGAACACTGAGAATGATTGCAGAAAGCGACATTATTTGTCAAAGTTTGGCGCCATCGTGTGGACAAACTGCAGAGTGTGCTGAGAAAAGCAATTTATGCAAAACATCCATTCAAGTCAAACATTTTTTGTTTGTTCACAATAGATTTAACTGAATTAAAATAATATTTCCTGAAATACAAGTTGCATTTGAGAAATCTGTATTTTTGTGCATCTGAGTGAATCCCCAGAGCAACCCAATATGTATTTTTGAGAAGAAATGCCAACTAAAATCCAGTAAATATAGATAATATCATCACTTCCGTGTGTTTATAAGCTAACTGGTTAAATGTGAAACCTGACTATATGAAGTATATGTCATTAATCACTGTCTTCTTCAGAGAAACAGTGAAAAATAATGCAATGTTATGGGTATGAGGGAAAATAAAATTTCTAGATCTAGCTTTTTTTCTTGATACGTAAGAAAAACATGTTGACCAAACCAGTGCTTTGTTATTCAAAAGTTAAGTTCATTTTGGTGTCTCACTTCTACAAAGTGTCCATTAGATTGCTTCTGTTTTACAAAATAATTATTTCATTTAAACCAGTGGTACAATTTAGTCATTCAATATGTCTACAAGACCAGGGAATCAATTCCACAAGAACATTAAAGCTACTTTTATTTTTAAAAATGACTATAATAACTGAATCGTGCAAGTCTGATTGGGCTGTATCTCTTCCCCTTTCTCAAAGTTCAATGAATTAGGAGGGCATCTCGCTGACTGTTTCTGTTGCCCAAGTGAGATAGCTGGTAAGTGAGTTTTGCCTCATTTTAAGACCTTTCTTGCCAGATGTATTAAGAAAATCACAGCAGTTGTTAAGTTAGTATCACAATTGTTACTAATCTGGCTTCCCCATTGACTTTGCTTGTCAGAAGGTCACAAAAGGTGATCACATGACTTTGAGACACTGCAACCATCATAAATATGAAACGGTTGCCAAGGGATCGAATTTTTATCACATGATTATGGGGTTGCTGCAGCAGTCGTGTGAAAAACGGTGATAAATCACTTTTTTTAGTGCCATTGTAACTTCAAATTGTTACTAAATGAATGGTTGTAAGTTGAGAACCACCTCATACAACTATAAATACAACTAATTTTTGACTGGTTTTACAATTCATAGCCACCTGCATATGAAACAACTGTAATTTTACTATTTCTTAATGAAGACAGACCTGAATGAGCTGAATTCCTGATGTTGCTCAATATATGCTATATCGTATTGAGCAATTGTGTTGGGAGAAATTTCCATAACTGACTTGCATAAAGAACACAATGTTCTATTCCCATGTTGTCTCACTAGTCTTTATGCTTTTATATCACTGAACATTAATTGTCTAACTGCCAAGAAGGAATTATGCAAGCAGACATTTCTGGAAACAGGTTTGCAAATTATGAAGGTAGAAAACAAACACTTTAAAAGGATAATTTCATATTTTGTAGAACTAGTATTTGTGAATGCTCTTATAAAATGATTGCCTATTCACAAAGTGGGTGTCATGACAGGTATAGTGAATTATAAAACACCAATTTATCAAAAAGCTATCAGACATTGCCAACAAATGATAAGATAGCCAGATAGCCAGATAGCCAGATAGCCAGATAGATAGATAGATAGATAGATAGATAGATAGATAGATAGATAGATAGATAGATAGATAGATAGATAGATAGATAGATAGATAGATAGATAGGTAGGTAGGTAGGTAGGTAGGTAGGTAGGTAGGTAGGTAGGTAGGTAGGTAGGTAGGCAGGCAGGCAGGCAGGCAGGCAGGCAGGCAGGCAGGCAGGCAGGCAGGCAGGCAGGCAGGCAGGCAGGCAGATAATAAATCTGATCTTCAATTATGGTATAATATATATAGCTATTTATTTAACTTTTCTGCTGCTTGACCCCCAACTCCTATGGCAGTACACTACAATTTTTAATTAAAAAACCTTGCGCCAACCAATAGTAACATCAGCTAAATAATTATTTCCACTAGTTTGTACTTTCTTTGGGGAATTTGTTGTATTACATTTTGCCCAGTACAACTGAAAGTTCTTACCTGATATTCTTCGTGCTAACTTTATAGCTGCTTCAACTGGATTTTCTTCAACAATCTCATCTAAGATCCCCAGTTTCAGTGCTTCAATAGCTGGCACATGTTTACCTAACAAAAAGAAATATTACTTTTTCATTTAGGGTTCTCTTAAATTCCATCTGCTCCTTGGGAGTTTCAAAGTGTGTTATTGGTAGACTACTTTGAGCATAGACCAGAGGTCTCCAAACTTGGCAACTTTAAGACATGTGTACTTCAACTCCCAGAATTCTTCAGTCAGCCATGGGAAATTCTGGGATTTGAAGTCTACAACTCTTAAATTTGACAATTTTTGAAACTCCAGCACTAGGTAAATCTTTGATTCCACAATCAGGTGTTAAAACAGCATGCTAAAATAAGAGAGAAAGGGAAATCCATTAACATCATTAGCAGAAAGGGGTCAGCAAGGCAGGACTACCTACTACTAAACTGTAAGGCACAAGTGGCCCATATATTCTATAGATACCTTTTATAGCACAGCAGCCAGCTAGAGAATAAGGTTGCTTGTCAGCTCATTACTGGACTGCTGTACTGAAACATTAGAATTGATAACTAACAAATCAGCAGGGATCAGGTGACAGAAAAATCAAACAGAATCCTATAAAATGGTAATTGGCTCTGGTCTAGGTTCTCAGTTTTCAATGTCACTCAGGGATCAACTAAGTGGCTTTTTGATTGTTCATACATTTAACATCACACTGAACTTCAGTCACAAAACTGGTGGTCTTGAATTTGGAACAAATAAGCTGTCATGGGTAAAAACTGTTTAATATAAACTATTAAATAAATATTTAATTTAAAAAAATAAAATATTATTATAATCAATATAAGGCCAAAGCAGTACCAAAGTTTTTAAAATAATATCCAAGAAATTCACTGCTTCACCTTGCCTTTGTGAAGGTTGACTACATAATAAGTCCGGCAATGAGACAGAATACAGCGATGCTGTGACAGAACAGTGCTAAAGCTAGAAACATTCAGAAATCATGTATTTGCATGAGAAGCACAGTCTCATTCAAAATAAAGCTGAAAGCCAAACCTAATTTGGAATAACAAAACTCCCAAAAATACTGCATATTTTTCAGTCTTCCCTGTAGGTTTGTATGTAAAAGTAATATTCTTAAAAGTAAGCTGAATTTTCTCTATCAACACACTCATTTTCAGGTGCACATCTTAGTGAAAAGTCCAACTAAAGTGCTGCTAATTTATCAGATCTTTTTTAGCTGCTACCTACGATTTGTTAGCTAACATTTCAGATGATGAATGTAACAAACCCAGAAAGTGTAAAGCATGTTTTTACTGTAGTCATGCTATCTTATATTTCTGGAAGGCATATTTGGTATTACATAAGAATGGCAACATATGCAAATATGCCATATATTATTTGCACACATCACATGTGTATTCACAGATGAAAGAATTTACCTGTGATGATCATATCAAGTGCAGCTGGTACCCCAATCAATCGTGGAAGCCGTTGAGTCCCACCGCCTCCAGGAAGTAAACCTATTGTGACTTCTGGCAAACCAACTTGAGCCTGGAGTGAGGATGAAATATTTGTAAATATTTACAATATATAGAACATATAGCATCTTCTCCTCTAACTTAAAAAAAACCCCTGCTCTATATAAGCCTGTATGAGGCTATATATGCATAATGTTGGAAAAGATCAACTAATCTGGGGAACAGTTTTATTTCAAAATCCTGGATTCTCTATTCCTTTTCTAAACTTAAAATTATATTTATGGTTGGTGTATCATCACGCAAACCATTGATTCCTGGATCAGTAACACAATCCTACTTCCCTCTGTAAAAAATAATTTTATTAAATTTTACAAAGCATAAACATAAAAAAAAATCTTAAACTAACAATCCAAAGAAACGATAAAGAATAAAAAGAGAATTGAGATAGAAGTGTGTGAAAAAGCATAAATAAAAAGAAAGGAAAACACAAATATATACAAAGAATGAAAAAATATTTTCCCCTTTTAAAATTTTAATAATCATCAAATCCATATGTCAAAATTCAATTTTTCTCCATCGCCTGCAAAATTTCCACAAAAGACTTAAAACTGTAGATGAATTCCTTCAGTGATTCCAGCTCTGTCAATTTTATTAACCATTCCTCTATTGCTGGTATCATAGGCGCTTCCAGCGCTGAGCGTACAAAAGTTATGCTACTACAGGTATTATGATATATAACAATAAGTAAAGTACTTTTTCAGCACTGTTGTAACTGCAAATGGTAGTTAAATGAGGCAGTTGCTAAATTAGGGCCTGTATTGTTCTATAATAAGTATCCATTGCCTTGATTACATATTATTCATTTTATAAGATCATTTTTTATTCAATTGGAATTATTAATCTTATTGAAATAGCATCCACAGTAAACTGGTACACAGTTCGTCCGAATCCCTGGCTGCCGCCTGGAATCAGGCAGCGGCGGGGGCTCTGGATCGGAATGCGCCTTTGCAGCCTCTCCGTGGAAGTGGATCCAGGAGAGCTCCTTGGTTTACCGAGGAACTCCGGGAGATGAAGCGCCACAAGAGACGCCTAGAGCGACGATGGAGATCTAGTAAAGCTGAGTCTGACCGGACACTTTTAAGAACTTTCATTAAGTCTTACTTAGTGGCGATAAGGGCGGCAAAATGTTCGCATTTTTCTGCTCTTATTGCGTCCGCTGACTCCCGCCCAGCCGCCCTGTTTAGGGTGACCCGCACCCTTCTGGCTAAGGAGGAAGGCGGAGACCCCTTGCAGGGTAGAGCTGAGGAATTTTCTCGGTTTCTGGCGGATAAAGTCACTCAGATTCGGACAGACCTGGACTCCGATTGGGCAGTACAGGCCGAGATGACTGGGGCAGGTTTTAGTCCGGTTATATGGGAAAGGTTTGAACCGGTGACTCCTGAGGATGTGGACAAGGCCATAGGAGCTATGAGCTCCGCCACTTGTTTATTGGACCCGTGCCCTTCCTGGCTGGTTTCGGCCACCAGGGAGGTTTCACGCGGCTGGCTCCAGGCGTTGGTCAACGCTTCTTTGAGAGAGGGGTCCGTCCCGCAGCCCTTAAAAGCTGCGGTGGTGAGGCCCCTCCTCAAGAAGCCTTCCCTGGACCCGGCGGATTTAAAGAACTTCCGTCCAGTCTCCAACCTTCCCTTCGTGGGGAAGGTTGTTGAGAAAGTGGTGGCACTCCAGCTCCTACGACTGTTGGATGACACTGATTTTCTGGATCCCTTTCAATCTGGCTTCAGGCGCGGTTACAGTACGGAAACGGCTTTGGTCACCCTGATGGATGATCTCTGGCGAGCCCGGGATGGGGGTCACTCCTCTATCCTGGTGCTACTTGACCTCTCAGCGGCCTTCGATACCATTGACCATGGTATCCTTCTGCGTCGTCTCGGAGAGGTGGGGGTGGGCGGCACTGTTTTGCAGTGGTTCTCCTCCTTCCTCTCTGACAGGATGCAGTCGGTGTTGACAGGGGGGCAGAGGTCGAGCCCTAGGCCCCTACTATGTGGGGTGCCACAGGGCTCGGTCCTCTCGCCCATCCTGTTTAATATCTACATGAAGCCGCTGGGTGAGATCATCCGACGACACGGGGTGAGGTATCAGCAATATGCTGATGATACCCAGTTGTACATCTCCACCCCGTCTCAATTTAGGGAAGCCGTAGACGTAATGGACCGCTGCCTGGCCGATGTTAGGGTCTGGATGGGGAAGAACTGGCTAAAGCTTAACCCTGACAAGACTGAGTGTCTGTGGATATTGCCTCCTAAGGACTCGACCAACTGTCCCTCCTTGGTTCTTGGGGGGGAGAAATTAGCCCCCTCAGAACGGGTTCGCAATTTGGGTGTCCTCCTAGATCCACAGCTAAAATTGGAACAACATCTTTCAGCTGTGGCTAGGGGGACCTTTGCACAAGTACGTCTTGTGCACCAATTGCGACCCTACTTGGAGAAGGAGGCACTTCTTACAGTCACTCATGCCCTTATCACCTCACGGCTGGATTACTGCAATGCGCTCTACATGGGGCTACCCTTGAAGAGTGTCCGGCGACTGCAATTGGTGCAAAATGCAGCTGCGCGAGCTGTGGTGGGTGTACCTAGATGCACCCACGTAACACCTATTCTCCGCCAGCTGCATTGGTTGCCCATTTGTCTCCGGATCCAATTCAAGGTGTTGGTCGTTACCTTTAAAGCCCTACATGGCTCAGGGCCAGGTTACCTTCGGGACCGCATCCTGCCTAACCCTACGACCGGTTAGGGCCCACAGAGTCGGCCTCCTCCAGGTCCCGTCGACCAAACAATGTCGGCTGGCGGGACCTAGGGGGAGGGCCTTCTCTGTGGGAGCTCCCTCCCTGTGGAACCAACTTCCTCCGGAGATCAGGACCATCCCCACCCTACTGGCCTTCCGGAAAGCAATAAAGACCTGGCTCTTCCGGCAGGTGGGGTGAATGAGATACTCTTTTTAATTTTTTAACTTTTGTATTTTCTGTATTTTAATTATTATATTGTGTATTGTTATATATTTTAATGAATTTTTTATTTTGTATTGGATCTACATGCTGTGAGCCGCCCTGAGTCCCTAGGGATTGGGCGGCATAGAAATCCAACAAAATAAATAAATAAATAAATAAACCACAATGATACCATGCACACAATGGCACAATTGTGCAAATGACACAATAAAGTAATTGCAACAGGAAATATGATACACGTCATCATTCCCCTGCCTCAAGTGTCCATAATCTTCTGTTTCTTCATGCTGCTTTCTGGGATTGATATCTTTCAATTTTTAATAGAACATTTTATAAGTCATAGGTACTTGGTTGGGAAAGATAGACATCACGGGGCTCTAGGCAGGGGCGGGTTCCTAATTTTTTTTACTACCACTCTGTGGGCATGGCTTATTTTGTGGGTGTGGCTTGCCAGCCATGTGACCGGGTGGGCGTGGGCCTCGGGAGCTTGGCAGAAGTGGGGGGGCATTGCCCACCCACAACACAGCCCCCCCCCAGCGGGAGCAGCAAGACCGCGGCAGCGGTTCTTCTAGGAGGCTCCGTCCGGCCTGAATGCTTCTCCCCATTCGATGATCCTAGGTTCCTGCCGCATGTTCCCCCTCCCCTCAGCAGCTCGAGAAGCCTCGAACGTGCAAAAATGCCTAGGATCATCACCGCACATTCGTGGCTTCTCAGACTGCTGAAGGGAGGGGAACTGAGATAGGTCCTGGTGCCCGTTCTTTCAGTGTCTCACGCGCTCCCTCAGCCATCCTCTCCTGCTTGGACTCACTGTGGGGTAGGAAGGCAGCGCATGCGCAGTGCCAGAAGCTCGGCTTCTGGGCATGCGCAGAAGAAATTTTTTTAAAAAAAATATAAAAAAATTTTTTTAATGGCGGTGCCCAGGCACCGGCAACCGACTGCACCGGTACTGTGACCTCACCAGCGGGCCGCTACTGGTGCTATAGAGTGGACCGCACTGGTAGGAACCCACCACTGGCTCTAGGTGATATACTGTATAGGTTGAAAATGATACTTTAAAGACATCTTACCTTCATGTTCGCAATCCTATAATGACAGCCCAGTGCCAACTCCAGGCCTCCTCCGAAAGCTATGTCTTCAATAGCAGCCACAAATGGTTTTTCACTCTTCTCTATAAAAGCAACTACAGACTCCAAGCTCGGTGTATCTTTTTGAATACTAACAGAAAATCCTCTGATATCAGCACCTGAACAAATTGAGCAAAATTCTGAGAATCCATGATTGCTTCAAGTAACCACCTCATTAAAGCCTTGTGCTAATTAGCATAGAACCAAAATGTACTGAAGATTTACATACTTCAAATAGGAAAGGTAATTGTGATTTAATATAAGTTTCCCGTTAGTATTAGACTCTCTGCTTATAAAAACCAATGGAATGCAAGCAGGAACATTTTTCAACATTTTTTCCTGCTTATAAGTATTTCATGTTTCCCATAAATCTGCTATGAAAATCTGAGGAGAAAGTAAAATGTTCAAGAAAAGAGTGGGGTTCATTGAGAGAAAATTGCTCAAAATTAATGAAAAGAAGGACCAGGGGAGACATGATAGCAGTCAAACTATTCTCCAAAGCACCTGAGGGCAGGACAAGAAGCAATGGATGGAAACTAAACAAGGAGAGAAGCAACCTAGAACTAAGAAGAAATTTCCTGACATTTAGAACAATTAATCAGTGGAACAACTTGCCTCCAGAGGTTGTGAATGCTTCAACACTGGAAGTTTTTAAGAAGAGATTTGTCTGAAATGGTATAGGGTTTCCTGGCCAAGCAGGGGTTTGGACCAGAAGATCTTTAAGGTTCCTTCCAACTCTGTTATTCTATTCTATTCTATTACCTCCCTTCAGATTATCCTGAAGGAAGCCTCCTGCTGGCTAAGGAATGGCTAAGTAGATTCTACAATGTCCCAAAGGTGCTTTTTCAAGCTGCAACTGGACTTTCTTGTTTTTATTTGAATATTTCTTTGAATTCAAAGAAAAACAAGAAAGTCCAGTTGCCTCTTGAAAAAGCACCTTTGGGACAACTATGACATGGATAACCGAGAATCTCCATAAACATTTAGATTCTACAATCTATGTGTATCTATAGGTATAAAATTGCTTCTTGGAAACTTTTGAGGATAGATAAAAACATTATAACATAATAGCTATCACGACGGTATTACAGATTTCTCATAAACTTCTAGTTGAATCATAGAGAAATCTACAAGCGGGGCAGGATAATACTAATGGTGTAAGTCTCATTGCAGGATTTTTTTTTATTCTCTTGAATGATTTGTCCACCCCTCTTTTTATGCCCTATCTGGGTATCTCTCAAATCTAAGAGAAGCTTATGGGAAAATACCAGGCAGAAATAGCCCTAGAGGGGAGGGAAAAATATTTTGTCATATTTGCACAACAAGTTAAATTCTCTACAACTCAACTCAAATCATAGATAAAAAATAACCTCAGCACTGTACAATATATGTCATTTTTTGCAGTGCGAAAAAGCAGGACTTTGAGAAAGAATGTGGAAAGGCTGAGAATGGAAATGAAAGTTGACTTAAAATGAGGAAATAAAGGGTGAGCTTTTTGTAGACAGCAACTCAGCCAAGGTAAGAAGAAATATGAGAAGGATGTTGAGTAATTGAAAGAGATATTGTCTTAAATTACTCATGATAAATGTGGCTAAGAAATTCTGATAATTTCCAAATAATACCTTACGGAAATCTATAGTATGTAATTCTTGCTTTGGGGATCTTGTCCAGTTAATCAACATTTTTACCCAATAAATATGAATGTAGCTACTGAACAAGGAAAATCCTATATATATTTAAATCTATAATAGTCTCCCTTTATTTTCATTTATCAGCAAAAAATCCTACACACACACACACACACACACAAAACTATATATATATATATATATATATATATATATATATATATATATATATATATATATATATATATATATATATATATATATATATATAAACTATATAACTATATAACTATATATAACTATAACTATAACTATAACTATAACTATATCTATATCTATATCTATCTATCTATCTATCATATATATATATATATATATATATATATATATGGTTACAAAATAATGTTTAACAAGACTTTTTTTTAAAAAAAGAGAAGAGATATATAAATTCTACAAGAATAAATAAAGAAGAGGGCAAACATAGACTCTGATCCATTACATCATGGTAGAGGTGCAGATATGGGGCAGTTGAATGAAGAAATTATGGGTGGAATGAACCACACTTCCCAACTCTTTTTTCTGAAGGGAAACAGACTGAAATATTTAATACTGTATATCTATAACCACAGAGGATACTATTGTACAATGTAAATGTAAAGCAGAGAAGAAAATGGAAATGTCTAAATATATGAATTAAAAATTCAACTAAGTGCTGCAGAATGATGAGATTCTGATCCATTGGAGGATGACCTAGTCTATAAATCATGACCTTATTGGTTGAGCTGTTTACTGTTAGCTTGTTTGGCAGTTCCTTGAGTGGGGAATTATTTACTTCTGGACTGTTGGTAACATGTTAATCTTGATGCTAATCTATGTTCATCTGAGTGTTGGTTGCTGGTGGAAAGGTATTCTGGTCTTTTTGTTCAACCATAAGAATGAACACTAAGAAGATGGAGGCTATGTAAGGCAGCATATTTTATACTGTGAGAGTGAGCATCACACTAGTCCACATTGGAGCCAATGGGCAAGCCATGGTTTTGGTGGGAGAATATTTCAGATGCTTTTGAGGATAGGATATCATGAAGCAAAAACAGCACCAAGGGAAAGAAAAATGTATAGCAATATAAAGTTGATAATAGAATTTCAACAAATGCAATTATTGGAACTAGGACGTTTAAGCTATAGGCAGTAACATATTTGGAAACAAAATGTGATACATAATTTCTTGGAATCTTTCTAAATCCTTCTTCAACAGTTTTTGAAAAAATATATGATGCTAGAGTAAATGTAATAGAAATACTGGCTCCTGCCCTCCTAAGTTATTTCTTTTGAAAACTTCAGGAATACTTTGCAGCATTGTGTAATTTGCAGAATCCATAGTTGTTTTGATGATTTACCCTAACCTATTTACTTGCAGACATGACAAGTTGTAAAATTTTGTTTGGCAACTTGTCAGGCCTGGTGGGTGTTAAATAGAATTAAGATTCCATTATGTTCCCAATTTTATTTGAATTCTGTAGCATTGTTTGCATTGTCTCTAATGAGTATGACTTTGAATATTGCTCAGCAACTATAACAAAAAACGGAATTGAATCAAAAGTTTTTACCTGCACTGAATTTCCCATTTGCCCCACAAATCACAACAGCTTTCACAGTGGGGTCAATATTTGCATGATTTACTTCTTCTTTTAAAGCCCGTAATGTCACATCACTAAAATAAAACAGTCATTTACAGTGTAAGAAAAAAGATACATATCTGCCTGAGTATCAATATAAAAGAAAGAATTCTTCAAGTAATAGTTCAAATAGGCTAAGATACAAGACAACATATTGATAATTTACTTCAGCAACAATAATCTGCTTGAAAGGTTAATCAATGTTCATAAAAAGGATTCATTCAGAAGTAATACCATAGTTTGACATCGCTTTAAAATGACTTAATATGTCTAGGTTAAAACAAATCTGGATAACTAGACTGCAGCAAAGGAATAAAGCAAACAATAATTTCTTGCTGCCATTTAGTGGTCATACAGATTTTTGAAATGTAGATCTAATAAGTATAGTTTAAATGTTGGGTTCATGAGCTCCCACTTCATGTACACTATCTATACAATGGCCTCTTATACTGATCATCATAATATGGTAATAATATATTTATTTTCAATTGTTAGAATTATAGCAATATCTATATCATCTTCTATTTACTTCACTTATCAAGGTCAAGAACTACTGCAATGTATTCTTTGATATATATTAAAAATTAACAATTTTTATTTATCTCTCCCTGCCCTTGTTTCAGACCTATCCCTGCATTCTGATAAGGTCATTCTTCTGTGTGGCTTAGACTTCTCTTTGCCTTTTGCTAAAAATTGTATTTTTAAAATAATTCATAAATCTGACACACTGTTAATACATGAAGATGAAAAAGATTAAAATTGCCACTAGAGGTAGCTATAACACTAGCAAGAATTTATCATATATTAAGTGAAAGCATTGAATGAATTTTTCTCTCATTTCCAGGATTAATGGAAACTAAAGGTAGCCTCATAATCCAGGTATTTGATGCATGAAAGATACCTGTATTGTTCATCACATGTTGCAATGCCTTTTTTACTGCCTAGTTTGTGCCATTTGAGTTGGCAGAAAACTGCACCAGCGTATTTTATTAGCTGTCTGCATTTGTGATTCCTATGTCTGTATTGCCTGTATTTTAATTCACTGCAGTCACCTGACTTCCATAACTAAATCTAACAAAACTCAGAATTGCACTTGGATGGTATTGAAATAAGGGAGAAAACCCTATTTTAATACAGGTACACTTAAGGATAATTTAAGACAGATTTATACATAGGGTAAGGACAGGATGAAGGAACATGATGAACATAAAAGAAACAATATATTACTAGACCTGTTTGTGGGTCACTGCAAGTATGCAATCCACATCATCAGTTAAGCTGTAGTACATAGGATTCCTAAACTATAATTTATTATTGGCTAATTTATTATTTATGCCTTTTTTCAGGGCCCTGGAGTCTAAAACTGGAATTCAATTTTCATCCTGTCCACAGTAAGTTTGATACCAACTTCATTTAATTATTTTGTAATCTTTTAAAAAGCAAAACAAAAGCAAAAGGCCAATTCCTGTGAAGATGATTGGGATATCAGCTATTGATTATGAAACTTTGAAAAGCTTTAATATGCTATGTATGTCATCTGACTCCAGACTAGCAGGTAATTGACTAAAATTAATTAATTAAATTAAATAAAGTTAATTAATTAAAAATAAAGCAGTTCATTTAATAATACATAGTAATTGAGCATTTCATAATGGGATTACTGCTCTGAGTCAGCTAAATAGAATCCAAAGTCTAAAAACACCAAGGTTTAAATATTAACCAGAACTCTTTCCATGATAGATTTTTCCCCTGCATAACCATTTTGTGCCAACATTACTGTTTATTCTGAAAGCGGAATTTATATAAATTACCTCATTTTTAAATATAATTATTTTCCACATATTACTTTATCAAGAAAAAATTGAAAGTGCAATACAGGCAATATTCTTCTTTTTAAATTTTATATTTAGTCTATACCAGTGATGGCGAACCTTTTTTGGTTCGCGTGCCAAAAGGGGGTGTGTGCACGCACTAGCGCGCGCGCACATGCCCACACCCATTCCCTCTCCCCCCACACATGCGCACAACCCCCCCACGCTGCCCCCTGCACATGCGCACCCCCACGCAAAGGCCTTACTGAAGCCTGGGACGGTGAAAAATAGCAAAATGGAAGTTCGGAAAAACGCACTTCCGGTTTGCCCGTTGGGCTGTTTTTTGCACTCCAGGGCTTCAGGAAGCTTCCCTGAACCCTCCGGAGTGCTAAAAACAGCCCAACGGCAAACCGGAAGTGCGTTTTTCCAAACTTCCGGTTTGCCTGTGGAGCTGACAGGGCAACGCCTCGTGTGCCCTCTGATATGGCTCCGCGTGCCACCTGTGGCACGCGTGCCATAGGTTCACCATCACTGGTCTATACCAATGAATTGAGTTTATTGTTTTTGCTACTTAAGAAGTAGAATATCAACAGTAGATAAATTCGTTGGAACTGGGCAAAATAGAAACTCATTTTTGCATATCTATTGGATCACATTCCAGATTTAAAACCAAGCAATGTACAGAATTTTCTTAAAATAAAAATATACAGTATAATTATATATGTCCCACAAAGATGTTATTATGTAAAAATGTATGGATGAACTAATAGTTTACTTTAAAAGCTTCTTTGTAGTTTAAACTATTTGGTCTGCATTTTTGGTGACGGGCTAAGTTCAGTGGGGCTCATTCTTACTTCTGAGGTTGTGCATAGGGTGCTGAATCTGAAATCTTATGTGTGGTAGCACCAACGTAACTGCCTACCCATGTATATTCCATAAAACTTTGGGAAGTGACTGAACACTAAGTAATAACAGCACTAATCCCTAATCCTAATAGCATTTTAAGAAACAATTTTCAGAAAAAAATGGGATAAAATAAAAGGCAGTTGAATAGGTACAGGATTAAAAAAGAATTATAACTTCTAGGTAGGAACTGTTGGAGATCAGCACTTTTTATTACATAGTCACAGGTAAAATCCATGGAATAATTGCTGTCCTAGTCTAGTTAGAGTTTAGTTTTTGATGATTAGCTGATTAATAATTAATTTACTTGAAATAAAGTATTTTTTTCTTGGCATCTAAATTGGCTCACATTGCCTGTATTCTCATATTGGGTTGAAGAATCTTTAAGTACCGGTAGGTGGACCATAATATATACTGTTTTCAATGTTGTTGATGCCCTATTTAAAGTTCAAACTCACTGTGCAACAATGAATTTCCATACTGCCCAACTCTGACTTAGTTAAACATCCGTTTTGCTATTATGGAAATAGGAAGCCCATGTGATGGCTGTATAGGGTGTGTAGCTTTGATGCTTTCTCCCATGGTCTTATTTTGGCCTTTGTTTGTTTTTGTAGACTTGTAGATTCTTCAGGGGGAAACACAGACTTGATTTAAGAATTTACTGACAGGTGGTATGTTTGCACCTCAGTACACTTTTCCTCCTCAAATCTAGTGTGCAGCAAAGTTTGAATGATTAGTATTTGGATGTTAGTCCAAAACAAAAACAAAAACAAATATATGGGCTATAGGTTAGATTAGAAGAAACAAACATTTCTGCACTGTGGCCAAGTAAATTACACTGCTGGGTCAATGTAAACACCAGGAACCAAGCTTGACTGGAAGAAACTTAACACAAAGATAATAGACAAGCACTAAAGATGGTTCCCATGCATTTTTCACGGAATAAATTAACTGAATCCAAATATGCAAGAGTACTAGTTACCTGAAATATTTCACAATAAGAGTCCTTCACTCCTCCGCTCACAACAAAATACCTTATTCCACCAGACTTAAAATACTGGGATTAGACAATTTACAACTACGTTGCCTCCGATCTGATCTAAATGTAGTTCATAAAATCATATACCAAAATGTCCTTCCTATTAATGACTACTTCAGCTTCAACTGCAGCAGTACACGAGCACGTAATAGATTCAAACTAAATGTAAACCGCTCCAAACTCGACTGCAGAAAATACGACTTCAGCAACAGAGTGATCAATGCCTGGAATGCACTACCTGACTCTGTGGTTTCTTCCCCAAACCCAAAAAACTTTAATCTTAGACTGTCTACAGTTGACCTCTCCCCTTTTCTAAGAGGTCTGTAAGGGGCGTGCATAAGCGCACCACTGTGCTTACCGTCCCTGTCCTACTGTCCTCTTTTATCGTTACTTTTTACTTATGTTTATACAAACTACTACTATCCTATACATGTTTGACAAATAAATAAATAAATAAAATAAAATACTGCTAGCAAATTCAATGGCACATAGCACTATTGGTTCATTGCGGAAAACACTGAAAATCCATCCCAAATCACAGCTGGGTGATACTTTATTAAGACCCATAAAATTAATCCAAAAGTGTGTGCAAGCTTTCACTTTCTTGAGAACTCTTCATGGACAGGATAAATCGCTTCCGACTAAACAGGCATGGGACTAAGGTGGTAACTTTTCCAGTCTTTCCCCATTGTTACCTGATTGTATTGAGCGGAGGGTTACACATTCGAATCACTGCCACTTCAGGAGCTCCCCGCACGTATTCAGTCATAATCTTCGTCAGATCGTTGCCGAACAGCAAGAACTATGAATGCTGCAAACTTATTCGGGCAATAAGGGGGCGAGCCAGGGAAAGCAAGACCCTCGGAAATCCAGCTGGCGATGGGCGTTGCTATTTTAGAGCCGCGCGCGCATTAAGAGGGAGGTTCCAACTGGAGCAGGAAATCCTGACCGAAGGCAAGTGCGTGCTTAAGAGCAGTCCAAATTCTCTGGAGTCGACTTAACGCGGAAATTATTTTAATTTAAATTAAGGCGATCAGCTTGGTTTTACACCGGGGCCGCTTTGTAGCAAAGAGATCTATGGAAAGAACAGTGATGGGGGCTGAAGAATTATAAGATCGCTTGTCTGTTCCATTGAAGTCAATGCAAGATACATATAAATAAGAAGTGGAGTGGGATAGAAATGGGGTGATATATCATATGGGTATTTCTTTTGTAAATGCCTTCGTATGCCTTTTTTAAAAATTTAAAAAGATTTTCTAGGATTTTTTTTGTGTGATTTCGGATAATGGTGAAGAGCTTAGAGATATGATTTAGTATTTAGTGCTTGTGTATACCTAAATAAACGGACAATGGAAATAAAATGGTAATATTGATATCTTCTTTAATATGTTTATTTTTTCGTCTTTTAAAAAAAAGTATTTTGAAGTCATTTTAGGCCATCTCTTAAAACGCACAGATAAATCATTTAAGAGGAAGAAATAGATAGACATGTTATGGGATGCAGCCTTTGCATTTATGACTGTTCGGACTGAAATGCATTATTTGCATCGGAGAACAATCATTCCAATTATTAATTGCAGTTCAGAACGGCCAACTAACTTTTTCAGACACAGTTTATCAAATATAGGTGCAGGACTTACTAGACTGCAAAGATAAAGTGCAAATCCAGTACTTGTAAAGGATCCCTGGATTAAATCCCGAAGATCCTGTTCCCTAATAGAAAGGGAGATGAGCACCGCCCCCTACAGTCGGCAATGACTAGCGGAGTAAAATCCGCAGAGTCCTTTACCTTTTTGGTTCCCTAATAACAGATATAACAGCTGTATACTGTAGGTATTGTTGGGTAGGTGAACATCCTATTGAGTTCAGTGGGTTTATTTGCAAGTAGAACACACAAAACAAGTGCACACTTTTTTAAATCACCCGGTTGACTGGAATTAAACAACTGATCAAATTGAACAAGTCACAGAAGGGAATGTCAGCAACTGTTGCTGAGGCCCATTCCACTTATTTATTTATTTATTTATTTTGTTATTCTTATATGCCGCCCAACTCCCGAAGGACTCAGGGCGGCGTACAACAGGAAAAAAAATACAAGAATAATCAAAATGCAAGTGATTAAAAAACAAATACAAATTATTAAAAACAATATTAAAACAGCAACATTCATTCGATATCATACATACTTGGGGGGTGATCTCAGGTGGATTAAGCTATCCCCCCCACCTGCAGGAAAAGCCATGTTTTAACGGCTTTTCGGAAGGCCAGCAGAGTGGGGATGGTTCGGGTCTCTGGGGGAAGTTGGTTCCAGAGCACGGGGCCAGCCACAGAGAAGGCTCTCCCCCTAGGGCCCGCCAGCCGGCATTGTTTGGCCGACGGGACCTGGAGGAGGCCAACTCTGTGGGCCCTAACCGGTCGGAGGGAAATATGAGGCAGAATGCGGTCCCGAAGATATCCTGGTCCTAAACCATGAAGGGCTTTAAAGATGGTGATCAACACCTTGAATTGGACCCGGAGACCGATGGGCAACCAATGCAGCTGGCGGAGTATTGGTGTCACGTGGGTGTACCTTGGCACACCCACCACAGCACGCGCAGCCGCATTTTGTACCAGCTGAAGTCTCCGGATACTCTTCAAGGGTAGCCCCATGTAGAGCGCATTGCAGTAGTCCAAACGCGAGGTGACAAGGGCATGAGTGACCGTGAGTAGAGCCTCCTTCTCCAAGTATGGCCGCAACTGGTGCACCAGGCGAACCTGTGCAAAGGCCCCCCTAGCCACAGCAGAAAGATGGTGATCCAATTTTAGCTGTGGATCTAGGAGGACCCCCAAGTTGCGGACCTGGTCTGAGGGAGTCAGTTTCGCACCCTCAAAGACCAAGGAGGGATAGTTGTCATGGTCCTTAGGAGGCAATATCCACAGCCACTCAGTCTTGTTGGGATTGAGTCTGAGTCTGTTCCTCCCCATCCAGATCTTAACGTCGTTCAGGCAGCGGCACATTACATCAACTGCCTCCCTGAAGTCAGACGGGGTGGTGATGTACAGCTGGGTGTCGTCAGCGTACTGATGGAAACACACCCCATGTCTGCGAATGATCTCACCCAACGGTTTCATGTAGATATTAAACAGGATGGGCGAGAGAACCGACCCCTGAGGCACCCCACATGATAGGGGCCTAGGGGACGATCTCTGCCCACCTGCCAACACCGACTGCATCCGATCGGCGAGATAAGAGGAGAACCACCGCAAAACGGTGCCTCCCACTCCCAACCCGCCGAGCCGATGCAGAAGGATACCATGGTCGATGGTATCGAAAGCCGCTGAGAGGTCAAGTAGCACCAGGATGGAGGAATTTCCTCCATCCCGGGCTCGCCAGAGATCATCCATCAGGGCAACCAAGGCAGTTTCTGTACTGTAGCCGCGCCTGAAGCCCGACTGGTAAGGATCTAGATGGTCTGTTTCATCCAGGAGCTGCAGAAGCTGAGTCACCACCACCTTCTCCACAACTTTCCCTAAGAAAGGTAAGTTGGAGACTGGACGATAGTTCTTCAAATCAGCTGGATCCAGGGAAGGCTTCTTCAGGAGGGGTCGCACCACCGCAGCTTTTAACGACTGCGGTACGGATCCCTCCCTCAAAGAAGCGGTGATCACCGCCTGGATCCAGCCGCGTGCCACCGACCTGCTGGCCGAGACCAGCCAGGAGGGGCATGGGTCCAATAAACAGGTGGAGGTACCCATCGCTCCCACTTCACCTTTCTTATCAAGTAGAGGCTCAAAATGCACCAAAATAAGCGATTTGACTCCTAAGTGACACTGTATGAGTGGAAAGGGGAAGCCACACATAGGTAAATGCTTAATATTTTTCTCAATAATATGAAAATCAGCAATGAGGAATCAAAACACCTCTTGACTCAACACTTCCCTTTTCTACCTTTAAGGATTTTCATTTTCAAATTCATCAACAGAAAATACCAAATTAGGCAACGGGGTACAGTACTATAATGGCAACAACCTTTTGACTTGGAGGACAAGAGAGCATCTTTTGCAGTCCCAAAGTTGCTTTTTTCAGGAGGCAACTAGGCTTTGTTTTTTCTTTTGAAGACGTTTCACTTCTCCTCCAAGAAGCTTCTTCAGCTCTGACGGGATAGTGGGGAATGGAATTTCTATTCCTTGCAGACAGCTGGTAATTTATTTAATTTATTATTAAAATAAAATTACCAGCTGTCTGCAAGGAATATAAATTCTTCCATTCCCCACTATCCTGTCAGAGCTGAAGAAGCTTCTTGGGTGAGAAGCTAAACGTCTTCAAAGAAAAAAACAAGAAAGTCCGGTTGCCTCCTGAAAAAAGCACCTTTGAATCAACCATGACCTGGATGACTGAGAATCTCTACAGATCTTTCCCACTGGTTCGTGAGACTGGGAGGAGGTCTCGGGTTCATTTATGAATGTGTCACCAGGGTTACAGTGAAGAGACTGTCGGCCATGGCATTGCGTTAACAGTGATTCAATGCAAATACTTCAAGCCTCGCTCCTCAATTCCACCCCTCGCAAAGTATCACAACACTCCTGTAACCTTAGCTACGGGGTGAGGGCATAGCCGGAAGTACATTTATCAAAAGCGAATTTATAGGAGGCAGCGCAGTAGTTGAATTCTTTTCTGTCAGGTGATGCCGGAAGTGACGCAATGTTGACGGCCCGGCAGGTGGGAGGAGGGCCAATGGCCGACGGTGGCCGATTTGAGACGGCGTTCAGGCGGTAAGTAACGGGCGCCGCGAAATGAGCTCTTCGGGAACGCGCGTCTCTCTTGTTATGGCCGAGACCCGGCGGCTTTCGTTCGCGAGGGCATCGGGTAGCACTTCGGGATATTCAGGGCTACCTGCGCTGGGTTGTTTTTTTTTTTTTTTTGCTTTGCTGTGTCTTGTTGGCCAAAGGAGTGTTTTCACCTTTGACATGGATAGCTGGCTACGTGGTAGGGGCAGGACCGCCGTAGTCATTGCAGCACCGGGTCTGCAGATTCGCACCATCAGGCGCACATCACCTGTGTCCATTATTGATCGGACAGAAACTAAAGCATGTTTGTAACATTTGTTTTTGTTTGCACAGTTACGAATCTTTATTGGAAAGCGGTCATGCCGATCTTCCACTGATGGGGCGGGAGATAGTGGGGTGATGATATTTGAGAATAAAAATGTTACAAAACCGTACACATCCCATAGTATGTTATTCTGTAGCATAAGGAAAGCATAACTATCTTAACCCCTTTTTTGGGAGGGAGTAGTTCAAACTGTGTAGTGATAGGTTCCACTAAGTCTGGAATGCTCTACCTGATCCAGTTGTCTCAGCTACAGTTTTTCACAATTTCAGTCACAAATTGACTTCCCTGAACCTTACTTCATACTTAAGTGGTCAGTAGAGGGAGCTTGCATAAGTGTACTAACGTGCCTATCGTCCCTGTCATTGTATTTTTTTTTCTTTTTTTCTTGTTCTTGTTTTTGTTTGACAAATTTGAATAAATAAAATAAATGAATAGATCCAACCTACAAAAAGTTCAGTGGGACTAATTCCTAGGTAAGTATGCAGAAGGTTGTTTTATCAGCTGAATAAAATACATGCTAGTGATAACTGCACTTAAACATCCTTGTTCTTACAAGACTTCGGGATGTGAAGGAATAATACTTCTTCCTAGCAGTAATAGCATTTATAACACACATTCCTTCAAGGCGAAAGTAAGATAAAACATGGGCATGTATGAGTAAGAAACTTTGTTGATTAATAGTTTTGTTATAATAGAACATGATTTGAACTTTGTATATGAATTGGACCACATTAGCTGTATTCTCAGTTCTAACAAGACCTAGGTTAAAGAAATCCAAGATTTCGTTTGACATAAAACCTGGGGCAAAAATAGATGAATTGATTATAAGTAATGAGATTACTTATAGTATTGTGCATTTTCTTACTGCCTGGTTTTTTTCTATTGTGGGTGAATACCTAAACTAGATAAAGAACATGGATAATGTTTGAAATGGAGTACTACTGTAAAAAGGAAGCTAGCATTTTTAATATCATAGGAAGGCACAAAAAGTTCTATCAAGCATTTGGTATATTCCACTGACACTGTATTTTGGAAGTGATGCAAATATAATGACTACCCAAATAAGTGGTAACTAAAAACTTTAAAATAGTGCCTACAGATTGTACCTCATCTCTGGAACACTTTGTAACACTTTTTCCAGTATGCCTTGCAAAACAGAAGTAACATTATAAAATGAGAATGCCTTTCTAATTAGTTCTGATCCTATACTCATCTACTATACTTTAAAAGGAAACCTTTGTCTTGAATTAATTTATGCAATTTTAAATGCTAGGAAATATATTCCTTATGCCTTGGCAAAAGTATATTATTTATTTGCTATATTTTCTGTTATAACTCTGTTCAGAAGATCTAAAATAATTAACTGAGCTAGAAATTCTGTTTTGTTTAAAGTTCTCAACTTACCCCAAGTAAGAAAATGATTTTTATCAATATATATATAATGGTTATATTGTTTATAGCTGAACCTGAAATATTGATTTATTTTTAGTTTAAGCCTTTTCCTAATTTACAGAAGTGTGCTGCATAAGGTGTTAAAGAAAACATTCAGCTAAATTACAGTTTCTTGCTTCTTTTCCCAATTCTTTATTCTCTTGCCAGTAGTTCATGACTTGACTTTCTTTACTGAGTCATGACTTCCAAACTTAAATATTGTCTCTATAAAGTATAACAAAAATAGTTATTGTAGAAAACAAAAAATAATAGTGGTCAGAAAAATAGACTCAGGAAAAATATATCCTATTTTTGGTGGCGTAGTGGTTAAACGCAGCACTGCAACCTACTTCAGCTGACTGCTAGTTCAGCAGTTCAAATCTCACCGGCTCAAAGTTGACTCAGCCTTCCATCCTTCTGAGGTCGGTAAAATGAGGACCCAGATTGTTGGAGGCAATATGCTGAACTCTGTAAACCGCTTAGAGAGGGCTGTAAAGCACTATGAAGCGGTATATAAGTCTAAGTGCTATTGCTATTGCTAATGCTATGTAAAAATCCCACAAGCACACCCATTGGCCCACGAATAACATAATATATGTATCTATGCTGCCACTTTGTACAAGCAGATTTTCAAGATGGATTTACCAAACCAGGTCCTTTTAATAAAATATAGATGTACATTCCTAGCTGTTGTATATAGCAGAAAAAGAGAAAAAGTTACCTGAGCATATGAGGCTCCAGTAAAAGCCATTATGACATTGCATATCATGTGACAAAAATATGTAAATAGCACAAATTATGCAATTTACATCTGGCATATCATGATGTGTATAGTACACAATTTCTATCATTATTGTCTTAAAATATCGGGGACATCAGAAAAGAGGCACAAACTCAGAATAGTCTGTTTTTTCCTATCCTTCCTACCTTTTTACTCCTTGGGAATCTCTGCTTTGATAGATTATAATAGCCATAATTTTCTCTGCAATATTTTGCAACTTTTATGTGTGTTATGTGTGTGCACACAAATACAGATAAAATACATATTTATTAAAGAAACCCAGAATCACATAATGCACAGTACAGGTAGTAAGACATCATACAGTAAATAGTATGCTTATGTTAATTAATGGATTTGCTTTGGGTTGGTCACCCAATTTGCTTTGTCAAATTTTCCATCTCCACAAGTACTGGTTGAAGTAATTTTAAGCTCAATGAGTTTAAGATTACTTGGAGGATTTGGTGAAGCTATTCAGTCTGGAATATCTTTGGAGGCCAGCAGTTAGGCACCTTCAATGCACACTTAGAGCAATCCTGCACCATTTTCTTAAAGTGCCAAACGTAGAAATGCTTTGATTAATGCTGTGTGAGGGTCGGGGTGAAATGTGAAAATTTTCCCTATCGGTTATGCGGACGTGGCTTATTTTGTGGGCGTGGCTTCAGGTGGGCATGGCCATGTGACTGGGTGGGCATGGCCAGGTTGTCATGTGACTGGGTGGGTGTGGCCAATTTAGCAGTCCATTTTGCCAGGGAGCAGGGGGTTGGACTAGATGACCTCTGAGGTCCCTTCCAGCCTTTGCTGTGCTGTTTCAAAGCATCCTCTGAAGCTGTGTCTAGTGCCAGCCAGGTTTGTGGTCCTCCCTCCCCCTCTCTCTCTCTCTCTCCCTTTCTTTCTTTCTTTTGTGGGAAGCAACCCCCCCCAAATAAAATATTACTCATAATAAAAGGCTCACAGAAAAACAAGGAAAAATCAAGCTGCTAACAAAGAACCTGCCTGAAGTTCATTCCACACTCTTGCCCGATAGAGATAATGAGATAATGACCGTATAGAAAGTGGAAGCCTGGCGTTTGGCTCCATTCACGCAAGCAGGCAAACAGATCCCTAGAAAACCCATTCAACATGGGATATTTTGAAATTTCCCCATGGCAAGATTTGGCAGCTAACAAAACACAGTAGTAGAATCAGAATAAGCAGTCCCACACTCAAGACCCGACACAGGATGAAAGTCATTTAGCCATAATGGGAATCACCCAAACCCTTTTAGAAACACAAAGCCCATATTGCACAAACCCCAAAACTTCAAAAACATAGAACCATATAAGAATCCTTCCTTTTATCCACTGCTGAATGTCACTTCTGCAATTAAAAACCTCCTTCCGAGCAGCTTCAGAAGGCTTTTCAGTTTAAAGCAGGAGTCTCCAAAGTTTGCAACATTAAGACTTGTGGACTTCAACTCCCAGAATTCCTCAGCCAGCCATGCAGCTAAGTTTGGAGACTCCTGATTTAAAGCGACAACATTTGTTTTTCTTCTTTGCCAAGCGATCTCCCGGCTGGAAAGTGAGTCCTGATTTTTTCCTTCTAACATCTCACTCTTTCTTTCTCCCTTCCCTTCTCTTCCCTTCCCTCCTCCCTCCCCCCCTCTCTCTTTCTTTCTTTCAAGGGAACTGGCAGGGAAAAAAGCAGGGGTGAAATCCTCCCGGTTCGCTCTTACCTGTCGATCGCCACAGAGCCTTTGGAGCTGGTGGTGTTTGTGGTGCGGGGCTGCTTCCCCCGCCCGCCTGGACGCCGCCATTTGCGTTCTTTTGCCCTCTGCAAAAGGGCGCAGAGGGCAAAAGAACTCAAATGGCGGCATCCAGGCGGGCGGGGGAAGCAGGCGGGGGCAGCCCCATGCCGCGAACGCCACCAATTCCAAAGGCTCTGCAGCAACTGACAGGTAAGAGCGAACCGGGAGGATTTCACCCCTGGAAAAAAGGCTTTAAAAAGTTTTTTAAAAAACCAGGAAGTGATGATGTTGGGGTGGGTGGGCGGAGTCTCGCGCTGCCATCGCTACCAGTTCTCTGAACCAGCCACCGCAACCACTACCTACTTGCCCGAACTGGGCCAAACTGGGAGGATTTCACCCCTGGTGAGGGTGCATTAAATTTCTTCTATAACATTTGGTTGTAGAAACTAAATGTAAAACAAATGGTGTAGGAACTGCTTGAGCAGGAGGTTGGACTAGATGACCTACAAAGTCCCTTCCAACTCTAATAATAAATCTAAATCTAAATCTAAATCATTTGCCAAACAAGGCTTCTCTTTCATAGCACAAATTCTGCAAAAGGCTGGGAAGAGTTTCAGGCAGCCCAAGGCAATGGCATAGCAACATGGTTGCTTTATATGAAGAACTCAAGGAACCATAGTGCTGCATGAAGCAGCTTTTGTAGCAATGGAGAAGTGCCTGAGCTTCAGTATCAACCAGGAAGACATTGTTGTCTGCTATAGTTCTGATACTGAAAACAATTCTGCTTCCAGAGACAAACATGCACTAACTTTATTTCAAATTAATTGCACTGACAAATTGTTAATCTATTATATGTTTGATGCCATCTCTCCGATACAATGGGTTTTTTAAAAATTGGGGTGGTTGAGTTAGTTTTTGACTGGTAGTTTTCTTGTCAAGGTTTTTTGGGAGTGGTTTGCCATTGCCTCCTTTCTATGGCTGAAAGAAAGTGACTGGCTCAGGCAGGACTAGAATTCACAATTTCTAGTTTCTAGCCTGGTCTCAACCATTGCATCAAACTGGTGCTCTTACTAATGGCTACTAGTGTATATATTTTGAATGTTTTAATACAACTTAATATTTATTTTTATGTATTTAATTATTTTTCACATTTCTGAACTGCCTATTTCTTTCCAAGAGGGACTATGGGCGGTGTACAATAAAGCATCAAAATATAAAAACAATATTTAAAAAAACCTGAAATCTTACAGTTAAATTTTTAGAATTAGAAATTTAATTTTATTTTTTAAATGTTGAGGCAAGAATAATTAGACTCTGTTAAAATCATTTGGCAAAGGCAAAAGAAGGGCTCTCATCATACCAACTAACCCCACGACTGTGCTTTACCCCATGAAAGGTCACGGAGCCAAGTTTTAACCCTTTTTGGGGGGGTTGGGGCCCTGCCTCACCTCCAGCGGAAGTATATTCCATAGGGTGGCGCCAACAGCAGGGAAGGCTCTCTTCTTAGACCCCGCCAGTTCTTTAACTGACAGGATCTGCAACATACCTCCCCTATCTGACTGGGTGGGACAGACCAATGTAATGGGATGAAGCCAGTTCTGTAAGTAGCTTAGCCCCATGCCATGTAGGGCTTTATAGGTCATAACCAACAACTTGAATTGGACCCTGAAGTAAACTGGAACCCAATGCAGTTTGCAGAACAGAGGTGTTACAGGTGCCCTTCCTTGAGTGCCAAATACAGCTCCACATTTTGTACCAACTGAAGTTCCAGATTCTTTTCAAGGATAGCATGTTGCAGTAATCCAAATAGGAGACGACCAAGGCATGAGTGATCAAGGAGAGAGCCTTCCTATTCAGGAAAGGTGAACTGGCACATAACATGGAGTTGAGCAAAGGCCTTCCTAGCCATGGCTGCTAGGCTTCATGGCTTTTGAGCAAGAGCTGTGAGTCCAAGATGTCCCCCAAGTTATGCACTGGGTGTGTTTGGGGTATGCAACACTATCGAAGACCAAGATGATAAATTCCTGAATATAGAGGGGTCTACCCACAGCCACTTTGTCTTACCAGCGGTCAGCTGAAGTCTGCTGTTCCCCATCCTGGCCTCCGCAGCCTCCAGGCACTGCAAAAGAATGCCCACTCACACATTTCACCTGGGACAGATATATAAAGAGAACTGGTGATACCTCATCCCTTGGTGACAGATGATCTCACCTAGTTGTTTCAGGTAGATGTTAAAAAGGAATGGAGAGAACACCAAGACCTGTGATACTCCTCAAAGCAGGAACTGTAAGTTGGGCCTCCCATTTCCTTTTAATACTGATTGGGACTGGCCTCAGAGAGAGGAGGTGAACAAGCACAAAACCGTGTTCCCCTAATTTTCTAAATGGCCCCCAAAGGATACTATCAGAAGACGCTAAGAGATCAAGAAGAACAAGATGTATGCACCACCACCATTCCACTCCTATCAGAGATCATCTAATGCCATTTTGGTCTTATATCCGGGCCTGAAACCTGACTGAAAATGGATCCAGAGAATCCATTTCCTTCAGGATCCACTGGAGTTGCAATGCCACCATCTTCTCAACTGCCTTTCCCAAAAGTAGAGGTGGGAAATTGGACTAAAATTTAGAATGGTAGGCTGTAGCGATGGCTTCTTGAATAGGGAAAAAACAAGCTGGGAACACCTCCTCCAACAAGAATAAATTCCCCATTGCTTGGACCCACCACATGATACCTCCAGAGCAGCCTTAACCAGCCAGGAGGAGCATGTACCTACAGGTGGTAGCATTTGCATTCCACTGAACCCTGTCCATTTCTTTATGTCCAACAAAATTAAACCATTCCCAGATAACTAGATAGGTCTGCTCTCTGGGCATCTCTACAGAACTTGCACCACACTTGATATCTAACTGGATTTTATCCTCCAGATGCCTGGAGAATTCCTCTGCACGGCCCTGTAGATGGACCTCTAGACACCCCCCTTTCTAAGGAGAGGGTGACCCTATCAATGGATGGCATTCTGCAGGTGCAATAAGAGCAAAGTATTGATGCCAGGCTGCTCTTACTGCCACAAGGTCAACCTTAATAGCAGCCTTAGCTCATGTTTGGTTGAGTTCGTTCTTTGTTTTATCTCAGTGGTGCTTTAGGCATCTCTTTTCAACTATCTCAACTCCTCTGCAAATCACGTGGTGTAATGGGAGTGATGGGCCAGAAGAGGCTGCCTAGGTGATCCCTTATTCCAGGCAGCTGCCAGGGCCTCTGCAGGACCATGTATCAAATTGGAAGGTATTTCTCCCAACTTCCTTTGAAATCCAATTGGATCCATTAGTCATCAGGCATGGACCTATTGAATGAGTGCAGTCTCCATGTGGAGTGGGGGGAGCGTAAGAGAATCTCAAAGTGACCAGGGTGTGTGATCTGACCATTATTGTGATCTCTCAGATCACATTGTTACTCTCCAACAAGAAAACCAAGTCCCAGTAGAATGACCTGGGAGATACAGATCTAGAGATGTATAATATAACAATGTGGCACAGAAATGTGTCATAACAATAATATATGTAAGTTATATAAATGAATAAAACAAACTCTGACAATGTTATATGGTAATACATTTGGCTAACTACATACATTTAACTTATTGAAATTGCCTTCTAGTTTGCCCAAATCCACATTTTGGGAGGGAGTGGCAGGCAGATGCAGTCAGCAGGAATGCAATAAAATGAGCCATGAATTGTTGCCTTTGTATTGGAATTCACAATTTGAGAATGGTAAGTGGTTACTTTTTTTACTCTGTGTAATATTCTAGACACATAAAACATCTTTTGAAGAGTAAATGTATAGGTAGTCCTCGACTTACGACCACAATTGAACTAAAAATTTCTGTTGCTAAGTGAGACATTTTAAGTGAGTTTTGCCCCATTTTATGACCTTTTTTGCCACAGTTGTTAAGTGAATCACTGCAATTAATAAGTTAGTAACACAATTGTTAAGTGAATCTGGCTTCCCCATTTTCTTTGCTTGTCAGAAGGTTGCAAAAGATGGTGTTATGATCCCAGGACACTGCAACAGTCATAAATATGAGTCAGTTGCCAAGCATCTGAATTTTGGTCACTTGACCATGGGGATACCGCAACAGTCGTACAAGTAGTCTTCAATTAACAACAGTTCATTTAGTGACCGTTGCAAATTACAACGGCACTGAAAAAGGTGACTTATGACCATTTTCCACATTTATGAATGAACTGTTGTTAATTGAAGACTACTTGTACAAGTTATTAAAAGAATCTCATTGGAATTTATGTTATGTGATTAAATGTCTTGCTAATCAAGGCTTCCTTATATTAAGAAAATAATTGAAGTTGACATTAATATAGTATGTGTAACTTCATTTTATTTATTTGGCAGTTTTTCAGTCCTGAAAGACTTTGGGCAGAGAACTGCAAAATCATTATCTAAGTAGAGAGTATAATTGAATCCGTGCCACAAAACAACTAATTATAAAATTATTGAAAACTTATGGCACCCCTCCCCAGTCATCTCAGACCAAATTAGAATAGGAATTCTCTTTGATTTATTCAGATTAAGAATTTCTTTTAAATACTGTATATTTGGCTTTTTTATTTATGTCAAAAAAGTATCAGTATGGAAAATTTTAAATAAAAATGTAAATAAAAATGGGGGCATAATGATTCATTGCGATGAACAATAACTGTTTCCTTAAGTAATGTTAATATAATAAAATATATTTATATAGTGAAAGATCTAGTTGTAGTCGATGCTAAAATAAATAAAATAAGTTGGATATAAAAGTATTGACAAGTTTTAGAAGGGCCTTTGAAACAAGATTGGATGATAGGTAAAATAAGAACCAAGCTACAGTAAGTTAACCAACTAAACTGTGCTGTGCCAATTGGAGTGAACTTAGCTTTGAAAAACAGTTTTCTTTTAATACAATTATTACAAGTATTCAAAGTATTTCTAGATATTGCCTAGAAACTGTTAATAACCCCATTGTCCAAAATAACTACTATAGTGCATTTCCCCTTTTCATTTTATTTTGATTTTCCCTTTGTGTTTTTGTTTTTTGTCATGGGGGCATTTAAAAAAAACAATCACACATGGGATTAGATTGATATTCTATCATTCTATAATCTTGCAAATCAATCTTGAAGACCTTCCATTGATCAAAGTAGCTTGAAAGACTGAGGTTGTTGTATAGTGCTGGTTGTAAAATTGTTTTGCTGCAGTTAGTAATCTATTATAATACTTGTCTTTAGAAAACGAAGAGAAGGGCAGAAGATTGATAGTAGGAAAATGTGATGACTTGCCAGAGACTCATACATAAGGAAATAACATATAGAGCACAATTTTTTGGCTTCCCTAGTGTTCTTTGATTTCCGTGTGTTGAACTCAACCTTTGTACCCTTAAATAAGACTTATCAACCAGCAGTTAAAATAATAAATCTGAATTGGACAGAAAATCCCCAAGGCTTTTGAAATCAGATAAATTGAGTAGAAAAATCAGACAAGTGAGTCCTGATCGGACAAAGTTTATTAATTAAAGGTAATCAGTGGAACAGAAATAGCCTGACACAAATAATGATTTAAAAAAAATAGTCTCCAACTCACTTGACTGTTATCTTATACTGGTATCTGAATTTTTCTAGAAAATGAACCAAGTACAGTGATGAATAAACATCATGATTTTCCCTGATAAATGAACAAGTGGATTTTCTCATTCTTCTGAGTAAGAAAAATGATGTTACAGGCATTTTTAATATCAATAGCTCTAGATTAACAGTTGGTTTTTTTAACCAGTTCAGATAACATTGGCTTACCAATGTGTGTCCAAACTTCTAGGCTGATAAATATTTCACACTAGTAGCTGGATACCTGTGCTTCACTACAAAACTGAACTCCTTATCATATCCCATCATATGGTAGAATGTCTAAACTCCCAGCCCGCAGGCCAATGAGTCACGTGCTGGCCACACCCACTGGCAGTTGAAACAGAGTTCTTTTCAGGTGGGGAGGGGAAATAGAACATCTAACTCCTTAGCATTAGAGCATGTTAATAATAATATAAGAAATAACTAATGATCTGATGGTCATTTCGAAAAATCCTTTCTTAGCGAGCACCTAGAAGTCAAGAGGAGCATATGTGCCAAGTTTCAAGTTTGTAGGCTTTACGGTTCTGGAGATTTCGTGATGATGCGTGAGTGGTATTTGGCATTTATATGTATAGATTTTTCTTACATGTTTAACTGCTGCTTTATACTATTTATAAACAGTTGTATTTCTAATAAATTGTTTTTGTATACATATATGTCTTGCTGTTCCCTTTCAGGTTTATAAATACTAGTAGAGAGAAAGTAAGAAATAGTAAGCAAAAAAAAATTAAAGGCAGGAGATAAAAGAAAATGAAATTCTACTAAATCTGGTTTCTATATATTTCCATGCGCTTCTATCCCTGGAAGCCATGCTTTCTAACAACATAGACACAGTAATGTATTGTCTTTTTTCCTTTAAACTTCTCACCTCTGTCGTCTTGGGGATCTGATTTATTTCATAAAACCTCAGCTTTTCCAATCTATCCTTTCATCTTGATTGTTTCACTCTTCCTTTATATTTGGCAATTTGGTCCTCATTTATTCTCTCTGAAAGAGCACATTGCCATAATATACTTATTTTGTTCTAATCATTTATTTTTGTATTGTCTGCTTTTATTCTGCACTCATTTGTTCTTGACCATGTTTGTGTTAACTTACCACATATACTTACTATCTTTCTGTGAGGATTTATAAGTCTTAAAATTTCTTAATCCACATCCCTAACTTTAGAAAACTTCTGCCAAATTATACAAATCAATTTATTTGCTTTATTTTTCACAATTTATATATAGCTTAATGTCAGCCCTTTGAAGTAGGCTAGGTCAAGAAACAAACACTCCAAGAATACTAGGACACTTTATTGTGTCATCTAAATAAAACTAAAATGGTCATCTAACATCAAAAACGTCATCAAAAAAGCACAACAAAGAATGTTCTTTCTGCGCCAACTCAGGAAGCTCAAACTTCCCAAGGAGCTGCTGATACAGTTCTACAGAGGAATTATTGAGTCTGTCATCTGCACCTCTATAACTGTCTGGTTTGTTCTGCAACAACAACAAGACAGACACAGACTTCAGAGAATAATCAGAACTGCAGAAAAAACAATTACTGCCAACCTGCCTTCCATTGAGGACCTGTATACTGCACGAGTCAAAAAGAGGGCCGTGAAAATATTTACTGACCCCTCACATCCTGGACATAAATTGCTTCAACTCCTACCCTCAAAACGTCGCTATAGAGCACTGCACACCAAGACAACTAGACACAAGAACAGTTTTTTCCCGAACGCCATCACTCTGCTAAACAAATAATTCCCTCACCACTGTCAAACTACTCACTAGGCTGCATTACTACTACTATTAGTTTTTCTCATCGTTCCTATCACCCATCTCCTCCCACTTATGACTGTATGACTGTAACTTGTTGCTTATATCCTTATGATTTATATTCATATTGATTGTTTCCTGATTGCTTACTTGAACCCTATGACAACCATTCTTGACAAATGTATCTTTTCTTTTATGTACACTGAGAGCATACACACCAAAGACAAATTCCTTGTGTGTCCAATCACACTTGGCCAATAAAGAATTCTATTCTATTCTATTCTATTCTATTGTTGTAAGGTAACAGAATCTTACAAGGCTGGCCACTTTCTATCCCATCATATGGTAAACAAAATCAAAGTGGGGTTATTTTGAGTGACTTTCTCAGATATACCGTACTTTGACCTCTGGACTGCGTAATAGCTCTTGTTCAAATCTCAGCTTCTTTCCTTAGTGGCTCATTCCTTCCTTCCTCAAGGACAACTATAAACTCTTTTATATCACCTCCGCAGTTAGAATTACTCTCAATGGCTACAGACCTCCTCCTGTTTCTCTCACTTGCAAATGGGCCTGGCATCTCAACAAAGTCAATGTATAAATCTGGCAGAGTAGACTCAGATGAAACTAGAAAGTTCCTTCCTTCCCCTCCCAACACCAGAAAGCCTAACCCCTTTTTAAAAGTGTCTCCATTCTAGAGCTTTGTCTGTTGATAGTAACTGCAATTAACAGAGGCAAGTGTTGTGCAAGAATTTCATAAAAACTGGAATACCGGATGTGGAGTATGGACATCTATTGCTGTCTCGCTCTATTTCTCTGATTTGGGATAGCCTTTCCAGTGAATGACATACTCATAAATTTTGCTCTATGTTGAATCCAGAATACATTCCACTTCATCTTTCTCTTATCCATTCACCAGGAACAGGCAAAACGTAGTAGAAAGCCACATCAAATCTCCCACAGAGGTCTTCTTGCTTTTGTGCATCTGTGGCATTCTTATATGCAACTTTGACCAAATCTAATTGTTCCTTTAAAGGAACTGACAGGGATGAGGAAAGGAAGTGGTGTTCTGGAAGGCAAGATGTTTGGTAGCTATAAATTCCATGGAGGAATGTATCAAAGCTGTTGTAGGCAAGTTCTGGAAGAGACAACAATTCAGACCAATTGGCCTGCTGATAAAGGACATGGCACCTCAAATATTGTTCTAGTAGTTGAGTGGAGTTTGCTCTCAATTTATATTCTTGTGGCTTGCCCTATCAGTGTTGATGGGAGTGGTGTTGGAGGTTCTTCGGTTGGGCTGTTTACTGTTAACTTGTTTGGCAGTTCCTTGATTGGGATATTGTTTATTTCTTGATTGTTGGTCTGATTGTTAATTTTGGTGTTCATCTATGCTCAAATGGGTGTTGATTACTGGTGGAGAGGTGTTTTGGTCTTTTGGTTCCCTTTTTGGTTTCTTGGTTGTCTCTTTTGCACAGTATGTAGATGTTGTTTATTCCTATGTGTCTATTGATAGCCAATTTGTCAGAGTGCCAGGCTTCGAGGAATTCTCCAGTGTTTTTGGATGCGGCTAGGATGGTCATGGTTTCCCAGTTGAAACTATGGTTAAGTTCTTCTTTGGGGAATCAATCTAAGACATTTCTGGCATGAGTATCATGTGTAGATAGGCTTTCTGGGGAAAAAAATCAGGATATAGTCAAGTACATTACTTCATCCAAGTTATAAGCAAAAATTTCCTTCATAAACCTGGAGAAGATTGCAGGACAATTGGTCTAAATAGCATTTGTGTATATTAACATTTCCCATGCTTGGTATTAAAAGCTGTTAAATACTTGTGGCCCTCTTTCATCCATTCATTTAATGTATGTGCTTCTCAAGTCTAACTTAGTGAAAATGGAGGCACTCAAGCAGATCTGAAATAAGAAGGAGTGGTATTGGTATATTTCTGAAAAGCAGTGAATGCTTCAAATAAAAATCTAATAGGGCAATTCACCCTCATTAATGAAATATTATGTTTGTAACCTTCCTCTTCTTTCCCACCACTTTTCCCATATTTTTTTCCTGCTGTGTAGGAGCACCCAATATTAAATTAAGGATTGGTTGTATAAATGTATATACTATTGTAATATGCATGTTACTATTTAAATTATGAATACTAATTTTGTACAAAACTATGCTATACTTTATGCAACATGGAGGATTTTTTCTTTGTCACAGAGGAATGTGAAAATTATGACATGTAATACACAGAGGCGCAGACATACACATCAGATGCAAAAACTGTAATGAAGTTTACAAATGCTATTTGTGGTTTTGGAGGAACTGGCATTGAAAAAACAATAGTTTTTTTCTATCTTTATCCGGACTAGACATTAAATTAGAATGCTCTGCCGTGCAAGAACAAAAAGATGCTTTTATATAAACATCTAATCTATACATATTTTTAAATTATTTACTATGTTTCATGGGCTGTATATGCAATTTTAAAACAAAATGAAGAGTGTTCCTGATAAATAAATATAATGATATATTAATACACACACACACACACACACACACAGAGAGAGAGAGAGAGAGAGAGAGAGAGAGAGAGAGAGAGAGAGAGAGAGAGAGAGAGAGATTAATGATGAACAAAATATACATTAGGTGGTGAACAAAGCCTATTTAAGAAAGTGTATTTTTTATACTCACTATATACCGTAGTGGAGATATACAGCTTTTCTGTTTTGCAGCTTTGTAACAACAATTCTATGCTTTCCATATGTTGTTCTAATACTTGCCTTTGTACCTTAGAATTGTTTATGTTGTCATCTGTTTCTATTTGCTCTGCACCCCTTCCAGCTGGCAGGGTTTATTTGATAACCCTTTGAGATTCTGTTGCCTGGGTTTGATTGGTGGTGACTGTCCATTCTGTGATGAGGTTCCTCTGAAGAAAGGCAAGCTATAGTTGCCTCCCTTTGATTGGCTGCTCCTCTGTTTCCCTCCCCTTCCAGGGCACACACCACCGCAGGGTTTGTTCGGAGACCTAAAACAGCCTCGTAGGCATCCATTCATGAATCTGTGACGTTAGTAGCTTCTGTATTTGCAGTGGGGTTGCAGGATTGTGTGGGTGGAATTTCCTTTCTGTCTTTTATTGAGCAGGTTTGTCTTTTTCCAACTCTCCATAAAATGAGGACATGGAGCATAGTTGTATAATGTTCCTGTCATTGTAAGTATATTGGTAAAAATCTGTCTTGCTTCAAGGTCTGTGTTTGCAGAATTATGTTTTAATCGTTCATTTCAAAAGATGGGATAGATTGGTCTGTCGGTACAATAGAAAAAATGTTGGAAGACATATTAAAGCTGAGAATATTTTTGTATTGAGCAGCAGTCTGTATTTTACTTCTCTGTGGAGCTATTATAGACATATTGAATTTGCAATTTGGCACATTATGCAGAGATCTTTATCCATTTCTAAAACAGAACAGAATGAATTTTAATAATTAGTTGACATGCAGGGTATCACGAGAATATCAAGAGAAATAACTGCAATTAATTTCACAACAGCAGGCTACCTGCCCCCTCTCCCTCCTTTTCCTTTGTGACAATGTAACCTGATTGTCTGGTGAAACGGCTTCAGAACCCTTTTAATGCAGTTTAAAATCTAACATTATTAACAGTTTTAACAGAATGTTTTGGATCGAGGGAAAAAGCATGCTACCCGTTTTATCTCTCGGTTACACATTTATTTCTTAAGATGTTTCAATTCTATAAACAAACTGATTTTTAACTATTTTGGTTAATGGCTAGATTTGTTCATTCATATGCCAGCAGCTCTTTTTAACAGCAGATATTTTGCATTATACTGTTAGCTTTAAAAAAAATGAATTCTAAATCTCAATATGTTGTCAGTTCCTGCTGTTTTCAAAGGCTCTAGCATTGTATTTCATATATAATTCCAATCTGTTTCTATTTATTGATGGCCAGTATGTGATGCTCCTTCTGGGAATTGCTTGCAGTAGGAGCTACTGAGGTCAGTAAAAATTCATTTTGAATAATCCCTGAAAAGAAGGGGCCGTCCATTGGCAACCCTTGAAGAATATGCTCCAAAGTACTGTATAGATACTGTATAGAAATATATAGATACTATATAGAAATGGAAGAAGCAATGTCAGACAACTACTTTAAAGGGAATAATTCTAGCTGCTCTTTGTCCTTAAATATTTTCCTGCATTTATTGCTCTGATTGGAAATATTAGTAAGACTGTCTTTTTAATACTGTATCTAGAACAGAAGGCAACAATATAAAAACTGATTGCTTGCAGTGTTTGGAGAAATTAGCTTTTCTTCAAGCTGAGGCATGTTCTCCTGAGCACCTGATATTACTGTTTCTTTCTTCCATCCCAGTTGGTTAATATGCATCTACTCAGCATACTCTACTGTGAGGAAGTAATGTGAAATGCTATTCCAAATGTTAGCTGTCATAAAATTAATTTAAATTTATGGTTTTGATGAAATTTTTTTTAATGTTAAATGTTAATTTTAGGCTAAAGCTAGCTTCTTCAGCTATAATAATAGTGCAGCTGATTATAAAGAGGATACTTTTGAAACTTGATTTAGTTTCAAAGCTTAAACCCTGTAAATTGAATCAAACTAAGGTAATCAATCATTATTTACGGTATTTATTAAACTATCTATTACCTACCACAATCCAAGGACTCTCAATAGTTTATATGATATCGACAATTAATTAAAATCCATGATACATTTAGAAGTCAAAATCATAAATCAAGATTCATCTTAACAATCACAAAAATAAAATTGGCAAAGAATAGACATAAGAATACAAGATGGCAAAATCATGAAATCAGCTGAAGTCTTTAACATTCTTCTAAAAGATATAAGGTCAGACCCTTATCTTCCTGGGAAGAATATATGAAACGTGCCCCATCATACATAAATGGTACACTAGCCAGATGCCTCTTTTAAAACATTGGCAGTAATCATAACAAAACTAAGTTAGCATAGTTTAGTTCATTTTCTAACCTGCTGATAATTGAATGGGTTGGAGTATAATAGAAAGCCAAGCAAGTTAGTAAATAAATAAAATAATTGCTTATTTAAAAAAAACCTTAATTCTAATTCTTAAATCTGTAGGCAATCCAAAAGATGCATGTTCTAAGCATAGTCTTTAGTACCTCACTGTATCACAAAGTTATTTCTTACACATGTTACTTACACTGTGCTGCCTTGCTTCTGAGTTCCCGTTTTATAGGATGGTCACATTGAAGGAAGATAGCCAGATTCATAAGAGGCTGCAGTCCCATCCTTGCTCCTTGGAGGAAGTTCAGCTTGCAATGTCGTCACCAGATGTGCTCCCTGATTGTATGCTTCTTGTAATCTGTTCCTTGGTTTTGTTCCAGGTGCTGTGGCCACTTTCTGCACTAAGGATGAACATTCATTTCTTCTAAAACAGTATATCTGACTATTTGCTCCATACACATGCATACCCACAATACAATGACCAGTTCTCAGGAGCTCCTGAGCTGGTCTTCCTCTACAACGATTATCAATAAGAGTCTCAATGAAGATAAAAGTTTCAGTGGGATGCATGGGGAATGTATACCCTCTGATGACCATCCTTCATCTGCAGTCATAGAAGAGGGAAGAGAAAGGGGGTTACCTCACAACAATGCATCAGACAATATAAATAGCCCAGGGCCCACAACAGTATTAACCAGTGTGAGTGAAGATTCCAGGGACCAATTTGAAAACAGTGTGCTCCAGTTAACTGAACAAGATGATTTAGAAACTACTGTTCATCAGGGCAACGATAACAATATAAGTGGACAGAACAACCATGGAACTGAAGACATCAAAATACAATTTAACAGAACAGGAAGCGGAAATGGTGGCTTTCTTGAGGGACTTTTTGGCTGTTTAAAGCCAGTATGGAATATTATAGGGAAAGCCTATTCTACTGACTACAAACTACAACAACAAGGTAAACTCTGCAAATAAAACTATATTTTATTATTCCTCCACCCATGCCCCGTCCAAAAGCTTCATGACAAAAGGATTACCGGTATGTTCTCTAGAGTTTTATTAATTTGCAGACACCTTAAAACTCAGAATTATGAAAAGAAGTAGGTGTCATTTTATGTTTATATGTAATTTTATCATATACATTTTAGGTTTAGATGTTTCCAAGAATGGCAGATATTCTTATCTCGGATACATTTTGTTTTAATCTAGTTATTCAGTATTGGTTTCTCTTTTTTGGTCTCAGGGTGCTAATAATTGTTAGGAATCACTCCATTCAAATAATGGACTCCCCTAGCTTTGACATTTTTGTTATTGCTGAGATAAATAATAATGTAATAATACATCATATCATATAAGCTTCTCTAAGTCAAAGCATCTTTTAATGCAGTTAAGATAAAATAAATAGATTAATGGAACATAAAGTAACTTTACTCAGAAATTATACTTTCTGTATTTATTTTAAAAAGCTTAATGCACAGTTGGAATAGTAATCATAGCTTTGAAATGAATGGAAATTGTTTCCTGGAGCCAGCTGCTTGAGGCCTTTATAATCCCCTCTCCCTCAGAATCAAAGGTAAATTAGAAATCAAGTTTTCACTGTAATTCACTGTCCATCTTCATTAAAACAGCTGGATCTTCTATGCCAGTGTTTCCCAACCTTGACAACTTGAAGATGTCTGGACTTCAACTCCCAGAATTCCCCAGCCAGCATTCGCTGGCTGGGGAATTCTGGGAGTTGAAGTCCAGACATCTTCAAGTTGCCAAGGTTGGGAAACACTGTTCTATGCCCTTCTCCAAATAAAAGTCCATTATGGAGAACAAGTCATGGAGATTCAGTACATGCTGTGTGAGACATTGCTTGCCTCATAAATACTCAGGAAAAGATTTTCTGTTGCAGTTGACCAGAGTGACTAAGAAATTCCCTCTTGACATAGGTGAAATAACTGTCACAAAAACTAAACTATGAATTGTACCATATTGTTCTAACTAACACCCCCCCCCCAATAAAAATAAAAAATACATATTGAAGATTTAACTGGATTTTAGTCACAATTGACTTCTCTTTTACTAGTTAGGATAGTCTTCTAATTCAGGTTTTGTGGTTTGAGGAAAGAAGAGACTCTCTTGATTTCTTTCTAATGAACCTTGCTGCTGATGGAGGCATTTATTTATTTATTTATTTATTTATTTATTTATTTATTTATTTATTTATTTATTTATTTATTTATTTATTTATTTATTTATTTATTTATTTATTTATTTATTTATTTATTTATTTATTTATTTATTTATTTATTTATTTGCACGGATTAGAGACCGTGCAATTAAACAATTCTGAGTGGCATAAAAACTCCCCACATCTATTATATGGAATTAAAACAAACAAATATTCACATTTTAGAACTCAACTATACATTTATTGTTATGTAGGAAGTAAAATCTTTTGAAGATGCATATATTTTGCATGTTCTTAAAAAGCCTGCAAACTGCCAAGATACTAGATGAGCTGTTATTTTGTTGTTTGACATTAGGCAGTTAGTTGCAATTATAATAACTGCTTGTTTATTATCAGATACATGGGAGGTTCCTTTTGAAGAGATATCTGAGCTGCAGTGGTTGGGCAGTGGAGCACAAGGAGCTGTTTTCTTAGGCAAATTTCGAACGGAGGAAGTGGCCATCAAAAAAGTGAGAGAGCAGAGTGAAACTGATATCAAACACCTGAGGAAGCTGAAACATCCAAACATCATTGCTTTTAAGTAGGTTGTACATGGATTATTCTGATTCTAGGGTTACCTTTTCAAACTGATGCTGTAAATCTTCATGGCTGGATTAAAGCCATTCAGAGTACAATCCTGAAGTTTCCTTTATCCTTTGAATTTTAGTTCTTAATGGAAAAAGTGTTATCTGGTAATACAATAGAATTACTACTTTCATTGTAAGTGGATTTTTTGATGTAAGTAAGAAAGTAGTTTGTAATAGCATATGCATGAGTTCTTTCAATTAAAAACTAATTATTATTGGGGAAAAGAGCAAGAATAATGAAATCTTTTAGAGAAATGTTATAATTGCTTCCCCATTGTATAAATAATAATCACTAAAAGACTGTTAATCATGAATAGAAATGCAGAAAAGCTTTTTGAAATGAAAATGTCCTAACCTTGACATTCAAACTTTATCAGAAATGTTCTAATGTTTCTCAAACAATTCTTAGTGTTCTGATCTTGATATAATCCATTTCAACTTTTGAAATATTTTGCACACTTTTAGCCAGGAACAATAATAAATGTCTGTGTTTTGGGGAAATCTTTGGATCTTTCATTATAATGAACTCATATTTTTTCTTTCTTTCACCTCATCAAAATGTCATTGCTGTCAGTACAATTTCATGCACTTCAAGGATGCATGTAATCTCTTCTCTAGGGAAATCATGTACTGTTTACTGTTCAATTTTCTGCATAGGTCTAATTTGACCAAATGGCAAATAAATAAGCAATAGTGGTTTCTTAGGAAGTACTCTGGATTATTCTGTAGAAATGTGAATCAGAAACTTCTCTTTACTAGTTTCTTTCTTAATTCCACATTGCTTTGATTTTGATTTTTTTAAACATCTATTGTTTTTTGTCCTAGGGGCGTTTGCACACAGGCACCCTGCTACTGTATAATAATGGAATACTGTGCACATGGACAATTGTATGAAGTATTGCGAGCAGGTAGAAAGGTAACGCCTCGTTTGCTTGTAGACTGGTCCACTGGAATTGCTAGCGGAATGAATTATTTACATCTCCATAAAATTATCCACAGAGATCTCAAGTCACCCAAGTGAGTAGACAGAGTTTATACAATATGATGAGATAAAGGAAATTGAAATTGAAATAAGAGTGGAATTACTATGAGTCTCTCGTGATTTCCTGTGTATTTTATTCTTTTCAGTGTATTAGTTACCCACAATGACGCGGTGAAAATTTCTGATTTTGGTACTTCTAAAGAACTCAGCGATAAGAGTACAAAAATGTCCTTTGCAGGAACAGTCGCTTGGATGGCCCCAGAAGTGATTCGTAATGAACCTGTTTCTGAAAAAGTAGATCTATGGCAAGTAATACTATTCTAACTACTCGCCTATTTCAGTATTTCTATTAAAAATGCATTACTTTGTGTTTCCATGTTTTGTGGTTGCTGGCAGATTTTATTTTTTATTAAGTTTTCTTTTTGATAAATATTTTTCTGCACTATGCTTCCTGCAAAACAATTCTGCTGTAAGAGATCTAACATTTGTCTCAACAATTTATTTTTATACCTGTAAATTTTAATTAGCAGGTCCTTAAGCCTTTATTGCTTTGTATTGTATTTGAGTCTGCTGTTATATGTTGTTCCAGTGTTGTAACTACTTTGCTGGTTATTTATGGAGCTTCTCAGTCATCTTCATCACTTGAGACTTTCAAGAAGAGATTGGACTGCCATTTGTCAGAAATGGTGTAGGGCAGTGGTTCTCAACCTTTCTAATGCCGCGACCCCTTAATATAGTTCCTCATGTTGTGGTGACCCCCAACCATAAAATTATTTTCGTTGCTACTTCATAACTGTAATTTTGCTACTGTTATGAATCATAATGTAAATATCTAATATGCAGGATGTATTTTCATTGTTACAAATTGAACATAATTAAAGCATAGCGATTAATCACAAAAACAATATGTAATTATGCCAGATTAGAAATTCTCGGGCCAGTCTTTGCAAGAGCACAAGGAATATCATCTTCCACAACAAGTCTACTTCTGTATTTAGACTTGATAACCAACAAATGTACAGCAATATTTCTCAATCTCAGCAACTTTTAAGGTGCCTGGACTTCAACTTCCAGAATTGAGAGCAAAGCTGGCCCCTTACCTGATGTTGCCAAAGCTCGGCCGCCAGGCGTCACAAACGCCTCTCACCGAATGGCACCTCTCCCGACCAATCGGAGGGCTCGGGCGAGTTGAGTCGATATGGCCAGGCTTGTGGCAGTGGGGGGGGAGCTGAGGATGCCGGGGCGACCCCTGGGAAATGGTCATTCGACCCCCAAAGGGGTCCCGACCCCCAGGTTGGGAACCACTGGTGTAGGGTCTCCTGCTTGAGCAGGGGGTTGGACTGGATGACCTACAAGGTCCCTTCCAACTCTGTTAATCTATTAAATCCAGGTCATGGTTGTCACAAGGTACATTTGAAAAAGGCAAAA
This sequence comes from Diadophis punctatus similis, assembly GCA_023053685.1. Lineage (NCBI taxonomy): Eukaryota > Metazoa > Chordata > Lepidosauria > Squamata > Dipsadidae > Diadophis > Diadophis punctatus. Next base: position 5,753,887 of record JALIGW010000033.1, read on the forward strand.
GGCAAAACAAGGAAAGTCTAGTTGCCTTTTGAAAAAGAACCTTTGGGTCTATTTTGTTGGTTATTGACCATAAATAATGCTGTCGCCGGGGTGGGAGATGGGGGGGGATGTTTTTGTTATATTGTACTATATTAATTTATTTGATTCTTTTTGTTAGTTTTTATTGCTTTAAATGTGGTTTTATATTCTGTAAGCCGCCTTGAGTCGCCATGGCGAATAGGCGGCAATATAAATTCAATAAATTCAATAAATAAATAAATAAATTTCAATAATTTTCCTGATTTTAATATTGTTTTTCCCTATTTTTTATTAGGTCATTTGGAGTGGTTTTGTGGGAGCTTCTCACTGGAGAAATTCCATACAAAGATGTAGACTCTTCAGCCATCATCTGGGGTGTAGGTAGTAATAGTTTGCATCTTCCTGTACCCTCCACTTGTCCAGATGGATTCAAGATTCTTATGAAGCAAACATGGTAAAATCGTATTTCCTTGTATTGTACCTTAATATAGATAGAAATTGGAAATTGGAAGTAAAATGGATTATTAACAATATGATATCTGTTTTCATAAATTACAACAATAAGATCTTACTTAAATCATTTGTTGGCTTGATAAAACTGAAAAGTTTAAAGAATGAGTATTAATATGAATTCATTATAAATTGCCATGTGTAATGAGATAGTAAATATAATTTATTTCAATTTATGGATTTCTTTGATTAATTACCTCAATAGTCATAGTATTCCTTCTTCATTACTTTGGATCACGGGTGGGTTCCTGCTGGTATGCTCTTATCTGTTTTTCGCCGCAGAACCGAAGAAGGTGGTGGCGTTTGTGACGCGGGGCTTCCCCTACCCGCTTTCCCCCGCCCGCCTCGATGCCGGCATTTGCGGTCTTTTGCCCTCTGCGCAAACAGAACCCTTTGCGCATGCGCAGAGGGCAAAAGAACGCAAATGGTGGGCGGGGGAAAGCGGGCAGGGGAAGCCCCGCGTCGCGAACGCCACCACCTTCTTCAGTTCTGCGGCGAAAAACAGGTAAGAGCGTACCAGCAGGAACCCACCCCTGCTTTGGATCAACAATTAGATAAGTGTCACTGAATCAGACCCAATACGGTACCTATATGGACAATTGGTTCCATCTTAAGCTATCTCTAATCACAATTCATGGCTCTTTTAAAAACATTTGGTGATCTCCTTGATCTTTTCTATTCATCTTATCCATTGTCTATCCCTTCTGTTTCCTTCCCTTTTGCGAACTACAATTGTTTCCCCCCCTAGTCCATCATTTGTTCATTTGCATACCTAATATGAGTTTCTGCTTGAAGATCATTGTTTGAAGGAACTATTGTGGTCAGTTTTAATTTTATCCAAGACTGATTTGTTCTTGCAGTCTGTGATAATTTCTCACCTCTAAAGCCATTGTTCAGTAAAATCTATTTTCTTCCTCTCTCCTGTGTGTCTTGTTTCCAGAACCACACATTACTGTTGGAAATATCATTACTTCAACTGACTTTTCCACTATGTATCATGTTGTATTCTGTTGCTGTCCATTCAGTGATTTCCAGGTGTAAAGTGTTCATTTATGTAGCTTGAAGTAAAAATTAGTAATGAAGAAGGAATACTAGGAATATTGAGGTATTAGTGTGGCATGGAAAACTTAAAAATGCTAAAAGAATAAAAGAGATACAGACTATAGAGTGTTAAAAAGAAGAAAGAATCATAAAAAAGACTATTAAAAAAATCCATTCATAAAAAAGACTATATGCAGTGAGAAAAACAGCAAATTTATTGTTTAGTTATTTTAATATGGTATATTATTTAGTTAGAATTTATCCTTTTTGGGTTATTCTAATAAATATAGAAATTAATATTCTTTTGTAAGTTAACCTTCAAAGAAAAAAAACCAATGTAGGCTAAGATTAGTTTACTGGATGGTATCCCTTTTGTTTTCTTTCATTTGGCAGGCAAAGCAAGCCGCGGAATCGGCCTTCTTTTCGACAGACACTTATGCACCTTGACATAGCATCTGCTGATGTTTTGGCTACCCCTCAGGAGACTTATTTTAAGTCTCAGGTAATTCAATAACTATTGATAGCAACAAATTCAGTTTGACAGCTTGTCATAAGAACTTTAGAAAAGACTGCTGAATCAGGCCAAAGCCCATTTTAATTCAGTATTTTGTCTCTCATTGTAGCCAACTTGGTGCCTTTGAGGTGCTCATAAGCAGGAGACATACACACACACACACACACACACACACACACACACACACACACACACACACACACACCTCTCTCCTATTACTGATTCTTGCAACTGGTGGTATTTGGAGATTTGCTGCTTCTATCTTAAATGTATAATTGATTATTCAAAACTAACAGTGCATAACAGATCTATTTTCTAGGTCCATGTTAGTAACCCTCATATGTCTAATGCTAATGATATTAATCTGTAAATTCCACAAGCTAATTGTGGACAAAGTAGTGCTTTTTTCTTTCAATTAGCTTCATTGGGAGATCCCTTCTTGTAATGTTTTCAGAGAGGTATTAAAATCCCCTTGCCTGTTTCTTTGTACTATGCATACTTTTTGTCCGTTGATCATATTTTATTTATTTCATTTTTCCCCCACCTGCATTATTTTGTATAAGTAACTCAAGGCTGAGAAACAAGTTGAATGTAGCTCAGCTTTGTTTCTCATATGTTAATGCAATATAATCTTTCTTGTTGCAATTACCAAAGCTCTGAGTTATGAAGTATAACCATCTAAATGTAAAATTGCTTGAATAGGCTGAATGGAGAGAGGAAGTAAAGAAGCACTTTGAAAAGATTAAAAGTGAAGGAACTTGTATACACCGGTTAGATGAAGAACTTATTCGTCGTAGAAGAGAAGAACTCAGGTCTGTATTTATTTAAGAGGTTAAGGTGATTAGATTAAGAATCCATCTACTTAGTATACCTTTCCCAGATGTGCCAGCCATTCAAATACGTAACTTCTGAACCTGGAAGATGCATTTAATTATCATGGCAACTGTCTGTTGATAAATATGCCCTCCCTAAAGTGTCTAATCTACCCTTTTCAATTCAGTCTCTACCAGATGTGTTGATATTATACTTCCTTCATTTCTGAGTGCTGTAGTCCCAATGACTGCCATAATAGGAAAGGTGTTCTGACCTAGGCTTCCGTAAAAGCACGAAGCCGACTCCATGTCCCGATAAAAAAAACCTTTTATTTAGTTTACAGTGAATTCCTCTCCAGCAAAGTCCCGGCCAACAGTTTTTCAAGATATTTCCCAATTACAGACCTTTATCAGGCTTGGAGAGCTGCCAAGCCGATATCTTTCAGACTCCACACTATAACAGACAATATTTGGCAAGAATGCAGAAACAGATCTTCGCCCAAATGAACTAATTGTCTCCTGCAAACACCCCTCCCCTTTCGCTCCTCTTTTATTCCCTATGGGAGGGGCCATTCATCGTCCACCTGTGGCCTTACTCCCAAGTCGACCCTTGTTCCTCAGCTGTTCCCTTCGTCTGGCAACTCTGCGCATGCTCACACTGGGAACAGGCTCCAGCTGTCCGTCTGCCTCACTGATGTCTGACTCCAAAGGCAACTGATAACTGTCAGACTGCCCTGGCCCCATCTCTGCCTCCGACGCAGAGCACTCGTCAGAGCCTTCCCCAGACTCCAGGACTGGCCCATGTTCCTCCCCAACCTCCTCACTGTCTGAATCTGCTGCCAGCTCTGCTGGCCGCTGGTGGGCCACAACAAAAGGTTGGTTTACTCTGTCTTTGTCAATACTGAGTTTTTATCGGTTTTGAATCATAGGCTAATTGTTTTTACTAGGCGGACCTTTTGACAAAGAGACCTAGTGCTATTATCTATTTCTAAATAAACCATGTTTTTGTTTTGACAGCATTCAAATATTTTCATAACTTTTGTCTGTTTTAAAAGTTACACTTAACATGCTTGAGAATAATGCTGCCTACGTATATGCTGTTGATTATAGGATTGTGCAACTGAGACTGTCAGCTCTATTTTTTTTCCTTAGGCATGCCTTGGACATTCGTGAACATTATGAAAGAAAACTTGAAAGAGCCAATAATCTGTACATGGAACTCAGTGCCATCATGTTACAGTTGGAAGTTCGCGAAAAAGAGCTCCTCAAGTATGTATATCCATCTATGTTTTGTTTTTATAAGAATTCTGTTTTTTTAACAAAAACATAATTTTCTTACCAAGGGTAACTGATTCCAAAACTGGGGGAATCTTTATTATTCTTGTTAAGCACTTTATTGTCCTGATCAAAGTTGCAAATAAGAAAGGTGTATTCATTTGCAGAAAATGATAGTTCTGTGGGGTTATTGAATATGTGGAATTTCTGACAATTTTGCTTGATGCCTTGTAGAATAATTATGTTTTTCCAACTGCCAAATGTATATTTTAACATACTTTGCTGACAGCAGTTTGTAAGTTACCTTCTTTGAGTAACCTTTGACTAAGAGACTTTTTTAAAGTCTTTTTTTTAAGTCTTTTTTAAGACTTTCTTTTTAAATGTTACATATAGACGGGAACAAGCTGTGGAAAAAAAGTATCCTGGAACTTATAAGCGTCACCCTGTCAGACCAATAATCCATGCTAATGCAATGGAAAAATTAATGAAGAGAAGAGGACTTTCCCACAAATCTGGGGGGCAGACTAAACGGTGAGTACTATAGTACCCAGTTTCCGCCAAAATAAGACATCCCCTGATAATAAGCCCAATCGGGCTTTTGAGTGCATGGCAATAAGACCAAGCGCTTATTTCAGGGTTCAAAAAAATATAAGACAGGGACTTATTTTCGGGGAAACACGGTATATTCAAGGGGGAGGGTCACTTTTCATAATGATTTCCTGAATTCTTTTAAATACCAATTTCTGATCACTGAAGTGCTGAGGCATATGCAATAAATTAGATAGTAATATATGAATATAAATGTAGTTTGCTAACCAATTGCTTTGAAAAGAACTTAATAATCACAAATGGATATGTTCAAATAACCAGATAAAATTATTAAGGTGTCTTGAAGCTTGGATAATGAGATATGTTATAAATTGAGAAAATAAACAAACTTTATTTATTTAATTAAAACACTTATATGGATGCTCAGCACAAGCCACATGACTCTTGCGGAATGGGACTTTTTGCCTCCTACCCTTGGCCACACCTATTTCGCCTCCAGAGTTCCACCTCTGGCCATTCACCGCTAAATTTTCTCCTCAGCTGACACGCCCCTAGCTGTTTGCCCTGGGCAATGGGCCACAGACCTTCCGTCCCACATGCTTGGGCACGGCCGATTCACAGAAGGAGGGTTCCTCCTGGGTTTTTTGCCCCCTGGGACAGTTATCCACCAGCCAATCGGCTAGCTGCCAAGGTAGCCGGGGGGGGGGGGGGGCTGCAGCCAAATGGCTTTAAAAAGTTGAGACTCTTAGTATTGTTAGAAGAAAGAACAAATGCTTGTTAGGAGAAGGAACGGGAGAGGGTGGAAACTCCCCTGTACCTGAGCATGCCTCCCTGATCCAAAGGAGTTCTTGTTTAGAGAAGAAAGAAAGAGAGAGAGAAAGAAAAGAAAGAAAGAAAGAAAGAAAAAGAAAAAAAGAAAGAAAGAAAAAGAAAGAAAGAGAAAGAAAGAAAGAAAGAAAGAAAGAGAAAGAAAGAAAGAAAGAAAGAAAGAAAGAAAGAAAGAAAGAAAGAAAGAAAGAAAGAAAGAAAGAAAGAAAGAAAGAAAGAAAGAAAGAAAGAAAGAAAGAAAGAAAGAGAAAGAAAGAAGAAAGAAAGGGTGGGAAGGTGAGTCCCCAGGGCGGCATATAAGAACAGTAAAATACAATAAAAGAAAAGAAAAGAAAGAAAGAAAAAGAAAGAAAGAAAGAGAAAAAGAGAGAGAGAGAAAAAGAGAGAGAAGAAAGAAAGAAAGGGTGAGAAGGGAGAAAGGAAGGAAGGAAGGAAAAAGAAAAAAAGAAAAGAAAGAAAGAAAAAGAAAGAAAGGAAAGAAAGGAAGGAAAGAAAGAAAGAAAGAAAGAAAGAAAGAAAGAAAGAAAGAAAGAAAGAAAGAAAGAAAGAAAGAAAGAAAGAAAGAGAAAGGGTGGGAAGGGAGAAAGAAAGAAAGAGAAACATTCCAGTCTAACCCCCTGCTCCAGCAGGAGACCTTATCTCATCTTGGTTGATATCATCTCTAACACAGAGGAGAAATTCCCAGAAAAGGGTAGGAGTTTACTAGGCAAGGCTGCCATGCAGAAGAAGGTAGAGATAGGCCTCGATTTACGACAACAATTGAGCCCAAAATTTTGGTTGCTAAGCAAGAGCATTGTTAAAGTGATCGACGCATCTTACTCAATCCATCCTCAACAGTGGATGTCAATCATTGTGGGTCAGATTGAGAATTTGAGAGCAAAGGCCTGCCAGATTACCGGTGATTGACACACAAGTAAGGGAAGGGTAAGGGTACCCCTCGACTTACTGTATGTCCACCATTGAGCGTCGAATCTCAGTTGCAAAGCGAGACAGCTGTTCAGTGAGCTTTCACCCACTTTACAACCGGTCTTGCCACCGTTGTTAAGCAAATAGCTGTAGCACTTAAGTAAGTCACATGGTTGTTAAGTGAATCCGGCTTCCCCGGGGACTTCGTTGGTCAGGTCGCAAAAGGGGATCACGTGAATCTGGCACACTGAGACCGTCATAAATAAGAGTCAGTTTCCAAGCATCCGAATTTGGATCACCTGACCATGGGGATGCTTCAATGGTCATTAAGTGTGAAAAATAGTCATACGTCCCTTTTTCCAGTGCCGTTGTAACTTGAATGGTCGCTAAGTCAGTCACACAGTCGCTAAGTGAATCTGGCTTCCCCGTGGACTTTGTTGCAAAGCCGCAAAGTGGCCATAAAGTGGGAGAAAGCTCACTGAACAGCTGTCTCCCTTAGCGACAGAGAGTAGTTGCAGCTCGTGAGTCACACAGTCGCTACGTGAATCTTGTTCCCCGTGGAAGCATAGGCCTCCTTAGTCAATCAAAATTGCATTAAAACAATGACACCCATGGGGCAATGTCATGATGCAGACTCCATCCTATCTGATATCTGATGCAAGTTGTAACTAGTGGTTTTTGCATCATGATGCAAATTTCAACACTTCCCCGCATAGATCATTAGGGGAAAAAACTGAGTATATTGCTGGTAGTCCTCACTTAACTGCAATTAGCAGTTTATAAAAAAATTTCACTTTATAATTGCATCAGTTAGTAACAGAGTTACCAGTGTAACACTGTGTAACTTATGTAACTCTGTTACCAAGTGATGCAATTATAAAGTGAAAAAAATCACATGACTCTATCCGACTTATGACATCAATTCTGGCTGCATTCATTAAGCAAATTACTGTGGATTGTTAAGCATGACAATGCTTAGTGATGACCCAGTAACCAACCCAGATTGGATCGTGCAACATTATCCTGGGACATGTACATTCGCCCTCATTTGTGGTAATTCTCTTTGTTCAACTCCGAATGGCTTTGAATGAATGGTCGAAAAGCAAGACCACCTATAATTTGAATGGTTTTGCATTCTTTTCCAGACCTGACTTGCTGAAATCTGATGGCATATCCAACACTGAAGTGGCCCCTAGCGGCTCTCCTCTCTCAGGGAGTCCCAAAATGACAACAGTTAGTAGCAAAGGACGTTACCGCAGCAAACCACGCCACCGGCGAGGAAATAGCAAAGGCAGTTACAATGAGTTTACCGGAGTCTTGAAAAATCAGCCAGCACAGGATGACTTGGGCCAGCCAACTCACCATCATCCCCACCATCCCCACCATCACCTTCGACTTAATATACATGGACAAGATATAGCCAGTTGTGCGAACAACTTACGATACTTTGGTCCTGCTGCTGCCCTCCGCAGCCCTCTTAGTAACCATGCCCAACGGAGGATGTCTGGCTCTAGCCCTGATCTTATCTCTGCTGCTATGGAAGCCGATTCAAGGAGAAATCTGGAGGTAAAGAAAGATGGAGAGAATAAAGCTGATTATTGGGAATGCTGTCAAACAGATACATGCAGTCTCTGTCCGCAGTGCAGACTGGGAGCAAATGATGCAAATCAACAACAATCACTTGATCCAGGGTTAGAACAGCCTGAAGGACCATTATATGATTCAGTGTATGCAAATTCGGAGTTTCCTGCAAAGAATAAAGAAGGTGAATTCAGCAGCCACAGGTCAGTGTCTCCCCTTGGCTCCTCCCATCTTGCAAGCACTCCAGGACTGCTGGGTAAAACTCGATCCATTCCGAAGGTGAGGCCTTCAGAATTCTTGAAAGAATAACCTTGCTTACCTGTGTTCTGCTTTCTCGTTCATGCTGTTTGCTTAATTATACTGTTTCAAAGTTTTATAGTTTATGCTGAATAGAATGAAATTTAAAGATTTTTCTTTTTGAAAATTGCACATTTATGAGGTTACTTTTTAATTGAAATCTCCACATTTGTAATTATTTGGCAAATAACAATTCCTTTTGTTGCCCTACCAGAATGGTGATGATTCTTCAGAAGAAGAAGAAGGAGAAGTAGATAGTGAAGTGGAATTTCCACAGAGACAGAGGTAGAAAACCCAGTCTGACTATTTTACTCATTATTTAATAGCAATTCATTTAAGGAATCTTCATATGATTTAATTTCATTTCCGCATAAAGAAAACTTTTGAGTTTGACATTATTAGCTACGTTTTTCATCCAAAGAGTTACTTCTCCATCTGTATTCTAGAAACAAAGTATATAGGATAAAACAATATGGTCAAATGTGTGTATTGTATCGGACCTAAGATGTGTGGCTAGTAAGAGGTAGATACAATACCACTTGCTTCTTTTAGCAACAAACTGTTGCACATCACTGTTGCATATCACAGGGCCGCACTGATCTCTCTGATAAGCACTGGAATATGATTGGTGGTGAATGGACAGACATGAAAATAAAAATTACAGTTAATATATGTGCAAACTCATCACTGTGAATAAAATCTTCAGATGAAATCAACGGGAAAGATCTTTCTACCATATCTACCAATATGTACATGTATAAACAACTCTAAGAAAAGACCACTTGGAAATAACTACTTTGATCCTTTTTTGGGGACCAAATTTATATATAAGTATTCATATCCCAGATATATTTATCAATTTACAGACATTCTCGGAGTAGAATAAAACTAACAAGAGAGACAAGAAAAGCAAGGAATGTTTATGGATTAGTATATAGGACTTTGCCAGGCTATTTTTTTTTCAACCTGGCACTTATCCATAAAAATTCCTTGTTTTTCTTGTATCCATTTCATAGCTTTTCTTCCTTAACTTGAATAAAAGTTCTGCTGTTTTTTTCATTATATCTTGTTAAGTATTTGCAAGATGTCTCATACATTTTGGTGAATTTCATACCACAGTTTTAGTTTATTTGGAAGGAGCCTGACAGGTACAAGAGTACAAAACAGATCGTACACAATGGCTCAAATTCAAAATGTTCCTTACCTAAAATAATCTCTTTGCAACTTCAGCCATTTCAAGTTAGAAACATTGTTTGAACTTGAAAGAGGGCTGCTTTGAACCTGATGTTTGGAACAACCAATTCCAAACTAGAAATATGCAGAAATTCAGGCTCAAAATATTTCAGTTTCAAAATGTTTGGATACCATAGTAAAAAAAATAAAGTCTTACATACATACCGGTATGTACAGTTTTTCCAGGCCAAGGACCAACTTTGGCCTTTGAGTTGCATGTATCTTGCCACACTCCAGAAAGTGTAATTTGATTTGCATTTAGCATAATTTTTTTATCATTTTAATAGATGCTATGGCCATCCAACTCTGGACAGCTCATAGCAATAAAACTATAAAAAACATAAAAGACTAAAAAAAACAACTCCACCTCCCAAGGAACCCCAAAAACTTTCTGTAGGTCCACTACTCTACTCCAATGAAGGGTAAAGAGCCAGGATTTAATGGCCTTCCATAGGGCTAAGAATGTGGGGGCCTGCCAGATTGCTGGGGGGGGGGGGGGAGAGTATATTCCTGAAGGTAGGAACAGCCATGTAAAAGGCATACTTCCTACATCCCACTAGATGGCAGTATTTCAGGAAAGACACCTGGAGCATGCTCATTCTATGCAATCTGGATCTAGTGGGATTGATATCCTCAGAGAAATTAAAGTTAAGTTTGGTGGTTATTCTCTAGCCATCCATTTGATAGTTATTTCTTTCTTTAAAATTAACTGTTATAATCTGGTAATGTTGAGAGTCCCGTAGGGTATGCATTCAAAACTTTAACAGAGACTGAGAATTAACCTGTCTGCTGTTAATGTTTTTTTTTCTCTTGATGGAAGTATAGAGCTGGATGTGACAATTTGGAGAAAGAAGAGAAATTAATTTTGGGAAAGAAAAATAAATTTAGGAGATTATGGATATAAATGTATCCAGGTTTCTGCAACAGAAAGGAAAATACACTAGATAAAAATTGTCATCTAAGTACCAATCTGGATATAAAGTTTAGAGCAGGTTATGAATAAGATTTGTCTATATCAAAATGCATATATGCATAGCATGTAATAATGATAATGGAAAACATAGTGAGTTATGTGATTAATTTGGGTCTATCACCCAAGAAAGTTTTCTCTGTCAAGATAGTGAATACATTGATTCTTAGGTAGCGGACACTATTTGGGAAAAATGGACCAAAAAAGCAAAGGTTATTAATTTGTAAGAAAATAAAACATGTTACATAATACATTGTTTTTGTGCATTTGATGGATACACATTGGAAATGTGTATTCTTCACAAAGAGGAACATTAATTACATTTTTATGCATAATAATTGTGAAATTATATATAATATATATTTTAAGAGTCAAATTTGGCCTTTTACTTGTTATTTGATTTGCATATACAGTGCATAAAATCAATTGTGTACAGCATTTGAATCAAAACTGACTAAAATGTTAAATGGATTTGCAGGCCACATCGTTGCATCAGTAGTTGCCAATCCTATTCAACCTTTAGTTCCGAGAACCTCTCTGTCTCTGATGGGGAAGAGGGCAATACCAGTGACCATTCCAACAGTCTGGATGAGCTGGCTAATAGACGGGAAGATTGTTTGGCTGAGAAGTTCGATGACAGGCTGTCACAAACTCCAGAAATCCCCATTGAGATATCTACTCAGTCTGATGGACTTTCAGATAAAGAGAGTGCTGTACGCAGGGTGAAAACACAGATGTCACTTGGCAAATTGTGTCCAGAGGATCATGGCTATGAGGTTAGAAACACTATCTCTCCTCTGTTTAGGAATATTATACATTATTTAGTTGTTCTTTAACCAGGTCTGTCAATCAATTAATGCATGGGTGACCTATGTGATCCTATATATCAGTGATAGCTAACCTTTTTGTCATCGTGCGCATGCTGGCACCCATAATGCAATGCGGGGGCCCTGCGCATGCATGCATGACCCCCCTGCTCTCCCCCCGCACATGCGTACGCAACCCCCCATGCTCCTCCTGCCCCCCCCCACGCATGCACGACCCCCCACCCCCCATTTTGTGCCTAGTAGGCCTCCCTGCAGCCTCCTGGGACCAAAAACGGGCCATGGAGGGGAGCATTGCACCCCCCACACCCCATTTTGGGCCTAAGTAGGCCTACTTGCAACCTCCTTGGACCAAAAACGGGCCGTGGGGGGGCATGCCGCACCCCACATGCACCATTTTGGGCCTAGTAGGCCTACCTCCCTGCGCTCCCCCCACCCCCTGCGCATTCATGTGCGACCCCCCGCACATGCGTGTGTGTCTCCCACTTGCACCCCACCCCCCATGCATCCCAAAAATCAGCTGGCTGGTGGGAGGTGCGTGCGCGCATGCGTGGTGAAACTGAGCTAGGCAACAGCTCGTGTGCCTGCAGAGAGAGCTCTGCGTGCCAGCTGTGGCACGCGTGCCATAGGTTCACCATCACGGCTATATATGTTCTTGAAATGAAATTTATATCACCTGTCACCCTTCAGCATACCTGGCTTGTGTATATTTTTAGCTTGCATGGAAGGGAACCACTTTACCTGCCAAATAAAAATATTGTATATCTGAAATGCCAATAAATAATTTGAATTGCTTCTATTACTTTTGTAATGCAGAATCCTGGGCAGTTTGGAGACTCAGGTGGTGAATCTTCAGAAGAAGACTGTTCTGATGCGACTGTGAGAACCAGTAAAGTTTGCAACTCTGCAACCTTGTAATGATAAATCTCATTTAGCCTCATTAATCTGATCAACTGGCATTTTGATTCCACTCAGAAAAAAACTTTTTCATTCCGTCTTTGAGAAGTTGTTTCTCCACCCCATCAACTAAATGATCTGCAATAACTTGAATCTTTGGAGAAATGTTCTGATGAATTGGTTTCTCAATGAGCATTTCAATCATGAATGGCAGGGATGTATTTTATTGAATAATTGAACTATTGTACCATATTTTTGGCATTTTAACACTTTTTACTGATGAAGATGATCACTGTCCATAGGCAAAATAATTGGTTACAAAAATAGAAAGAAAACGGAAAAAGAATCATTTTGAATTTTAAAAGAGCATGTATAGACAGAATAGAATTTGTCATTACTTGGCCATTTGGCTCTGAAGGGCTGACAGGTTAAAAACACAGCAACTTCATTGATTTCACTAAAACAGTGCATGAGATAATCTATGAGCAAAAAGTCATTTGTATAACCAGTGTAACTTTTTCAACACAAAGTATTCACATTCCAGGGAAAGAGTATCTGAGGTGCTGTTCCTCAGCATAAGAAAATGGAAACTAGTGGTTTTCATTTTAAAATTTATTTTATTGTTAGTTGATTGCAAAAATCTTACAACTGCAATTACAGCTTCTCTCCGTATCATCATCATACTAGTGTGTGGACAGCAGATAAAAGTATTGAAAGATTGATGGATAGATGTACATACTGTTTTGCTCTGTTAGCATGTTTTCTTTATATTTTGCCTTTTATTTGGTTCCTTCAATTAAAAATACATGTGTCAAATTAATGCTGAACTTGCAAGCCATGGAAGATATATTTAATATATCCTGAAGACTTTCCTGAAGGAAGAAATTAGAACTGTTCCCCCTACAGCTGGGGGATAGTCCAGCCTAGGCCACACAATTTGTCTTCCTACTATTTTCTCTAATATGGTTTTGATAGGAGAGAACTGGTCACTTATTAAGCTTGATGGAAAGTTGCATAACTTCTTTTAAAAATGGCAATTGGTGAAAATGCTCTTTGAAATGGCTTGAAGGAATATTAAGTCATATTTGTATTGTGGGTCTGGATTGATATCCCTTCTTCTTTTTTTACAAATATGGTTTACCATTCATTCTATTGCCTGTAATTAAAATGTTCAAAAAGAGCAAAACAAGTAACACTGAAGTCTGGCTTTCGAATCAAAGTGTTAATCATTATCTTTTAATGCTTCCTTCCTTCATCATGTTGGCTAAAGAATGACATTAAGAAAGAAAGCCTTTTGACGAACGTAGCCGGATTTAAGTTAGTATCAAATGCACCCTTCACCCCATCTGCAGAATGAAAGGCAAGCATGGGTTGATATTGTGCTGCTGTTTGTTTACATTTGATTTGATATGATTTTTAAAAAAGATGAATAGCCTAGTGACAAAATGTAGAAAAATACTTTACTAATATTAAAGAACAGTATTGTATGAGTTAAATTATTCCATACTTTTAAAATTCTGTAGCTGGACTACATGAATCATAAATTATTTCATTATTTATTATAATTTCTGTAGATTAATGATAGGGCTTGTTGTACTGCAGCATGTCAGTCCTACTTCAGCGATGCTGTGGCCTATACCCCAGGAGGAATAGTAACCAAAGTGCTCTACGTATAATGCAATTTAATAATCTTACACAGGCCACACGGATTTTACTCAATTGCAGCAGCCTATGGAAAACAAAGATGGCATACTCTGATAAAAATTGCATGTGCCATGAGTGTAAAGTATATAAGAAACAAGTGATGCTTCAGCATGCATTAGGTTCCTTGTTGCAGTCCATAACACTGAGATATTGTCAGATTGACATATAAAAGAATTCATACCTGCTCACTTGAAGTGGCATCTCCTGCTAAAATAAGAGATTCCTCAAGCTTTATATCTGAGTGAACCGACTTTTGTGTGTTCAGAACAAAATTGCTTCTTGTGCATTCTCTGCCTATTTTCCCAAAGAGGAACTACTTTTTTAGGGAGACCTATATGCTGTTGATACTACACTCCCCATCAATGCCATTCCAATTATATATGGGCCCAACCCCAACTGTCTAAGAAGATTGCTGCATCTGCGAGGTCCATGGCAAATCCCTAATTCAGAAACATTATTTGGTGCTTGATCTAGGCATTTTTTTTAAACTGACAGGAACAACTATCATGCAGCCTTTTCTCTGTTTAGGTTCACTCAATCTTTCATAAACACTCTGGAAAATCTTTTATCAGCACCTTATGTATCTGCATTATGAGGATAATCTCCAAACAAGTATCTGCTTTGTAAGTAGTGTTAGCAATAAAGACATGTCCTCCCTATGGCTCCAGGTTAGAGTTTAACAGCCCACGGATAGCTATGTATTTGGAAAAGAATGCTCCTTTTTAAAGAAATGGCAAAATAAGAGTGTCAGCATTGACAAAACGCTGCATGCTGTTTTCCCCCTGATATGAAGCACTTAGGATTGTTATCTCAGTGCTAATGTTAGCCCACTATTTCTTCTATGAGAAGTTCCACACTAATGCCTTGCTACCCTGGAAAAAGAATACAGTAGTGTAGAACTTATCAATTTGGCAGGCAAAAATTATCTCGGATCCTGAATGAAGGATTTTCTTGTGATAATTTAATTGCAGATATTGAGCCTAGAATCTTATGCATGCAGAGCATGTCTTTGACCAATAGTTTCTTCCCAGAACTCGTCTCTGCATTAGTGGAGAATGTGTGCAATTTAATTATCTTTGTTATAGATACTGGTTGGTTTTTTTAGTATTTGCACTTATCCTCATCTCCAGTGACATGCTGCACAATGTAATTCTTCAAGAGACTTTTATGATTTAAGAAATAATTAGGATGAGTATCCAGTAGTTTTCAAAGTCTTACACTGTCCTGCTAATCTGTAGCCTGTATATCTCATTAGACTGAAGAAATAGTGTTTTAACTTGCCCATATCCAAAGAGCTCTATTTATTATGAGACACTTGTTTAAGAAGCAGAATGAATTTGGGGGTCCTAAGAGTGTAATGTCTAGCAGATATTTTGGATGATAATAATTTTTATATTGATCAATTTACAAACATTCCAAATGGCTAGAAATTTTAGTTTTAGTTATTAAATACAATAAAAGGATTCTTCTAGATACATTTTTACCAAATTATACCTAAAATAGTTTGTTCAGCTGTGAACAAGCGGAAAAACTTTTGAAACTGAAATTTTAACCATAATAAGTGCGATCATCCTACTTTTCCCAGTTCAATTGTTCTATTTATCACTTCTAACTTCATAGCATTCCCTAAAGCACAAATTAAAAATGTCTTAACAAATAAAGTCTCACAATTGCAAAGAGATCCAAATTAAGCAGTGTTGTTGCTAATAATAGTTAAACTAACAGGTGGGCTAGATGTTATGATCACGGGGAAAACAATCAATACCAAAAGTTCTCCTTCTGTTATAAAGTTAGGTACATAGGCAATAGTTATATTCAACCATGATGTAGCCTGACTCTAAGCAGAGATGTTGCTTGTTGTGTTATTACAACAGACCTGTGCATGTTTTGTTTCAAGAACGATAGAATAATTAATTCTAACCTTTGGATGTTGACAAAATCCATTTTAAATATTGGTCCAACATACATAGTTGATTTTCTAGTATATGCTGATTACCTTTTTAAAGCTTTCTCTTAAATGTGAAGGTTAAACATTTCTTTTAAATGTGGAAACATTCTCAGGTGAATTTGGACATTTTAAAAAGCTTGCTGTATTCTATCGCCCCAATACAAAGTACTATTTTGGCTTCTGGAGCATTAGTTCACAGCACTAAATATTAAGAGATATGATCAGAACTATGGAAATAGATACTAAGACACAGAGAATATTAACTCTCCTTTTTCCAAGGAAGCAAGACTTCTGTTTACTGGAAGGGAGCCACCATATTTTTTCACATATTATACTGAATTTTCATTCATAGAACCAGCTAGCACAAAAAAAGATGCAGTTTTGTAATAGGAAAGGGAAATAGTACTGTTATTGTTGTATTAATTCTTTGATAGAATCTTACAGACTACAAAGGAATAGCAGAATCTAGATTTAGTTCTTAGATTAAATTTTTCAAACCAAAAGCCATAAATCAATTCATTTCATTCAGTTTATGACACAGTATTGCCATGTATGAATTTGTGTGAGTTTTCTTGCTGTGTTATGACTGTTCTGTGCAAGGGCATTACAATATTGTAACTACCTGATGAAGGGGTTGACAGTGGCACAGCATAAGAATAAGCAATGCAAACCAGAGATAAGCTTTTGATTGAAAAGCCTTCTTTGGCATATTTTCATGATTCTTACACTGTATTCTTACTTGCTGGGTCCAGTTATGGTACAATCGATATGTTGGCTAATGGTTAGTGGAAATTATTATGTTTATATGTCATCTAGAATTATAATTTTATCCTCTGTGCTGTTTTTTCTCCTTGCTTTGAGGCAAACTTGATTTCTTTTTGTATTGAACAGTGTATAATAATTGGGAACAAATGACTATCAAATAGATGCATGGAATAAAAAGCCAGTGTACCTCATTACGTGTTTGCAGCTTCAAATTTGAATATAAATGTATGACTCAAAGGTATACCTGTGTGTATTCAAAATCATCATTTCTTTTCTGTACAGTACAGTTCTATAATAGTTTCCAAACTCTAAGATGGTTTGATGACCTCTTTGGGTAAAGGTAATATACATGTTGTGAGCCGCCCATATACATGTTGTGAGCCGCCCAGTGTCCCCCGGGAGTTGGACAGCATACAAATCTATTAAATTAAATTAAATTAAATTAAATTAAATATACAAATTATTCTGCATTGTAATTGCTATATAAATGCAAGGTTTGACATTTTCAGCTTTCAATTCAGTTTAGTATGTCTGTTGCTACTAAAGGACAACATGAATGTAAATATACTTCTCATTCCTCTCTATATCCTCTATAAAGGAGTACTTATAACATCAGCCTATTACTGCCAACTCCTGAGGACATATTGAGGGTATAAAAATGCCAGCCTCACAACATAATATAGATGGAACTAAATTAAGCCTTCTGCACGCTAGCCCACTGAAGGATGAGTACTTTGGAACAAAGTCCAAGCAATGTTTTTCCTTCATGATTTAATGTGTGCAATTGAAAGGTGGGAGCTGATCAAGACCTCGATAGAGTTATACACTGACTCATATGGCACTACATGAAGTCATTTCATCAAATTATCAACTATTTTCAGTACCATTTATCTGATAAATATGTAATGTCTGTGAAAATAAACAGATTATGATTTTCATTAAGTTTTACCTCACAAGAAGTATAGGGGGGGGGGGGAACAGGGTGCTTTGCTCAAACCAGACAATCAGTTATAACTTGCCACAGTGTATTTTTCAGATCATCTTTTATTACTGTTTTCTTGGCACACCACATGTACAAATATTTAACAGAAACCATCCTAAGAGGTTTGCTAAGACTGATACGTTTAATACAATATTGACATTTATTTAGAGCAGGGGGTGTGGAACAATGTTTCCTTTATGACTTGTGGATTTCAACTCCCAGAATTCCTGAGCCAGCCATGGAAGTCCACAAGTCAAAAAGTTGTGTGAGTTGAACTCCACAAGTCATAAAGGGGCCATCGTTCCACACTTCTGATTTAGAGCATAGCAAAGACCACCTTAAATAAACTAGGGGAATATTCACAGAAAAATCCAGTAACTGATACTGAACCTTCTGCTTGCTTTGATTTCTAAAATGGCAAACTTGCATCACTGCAGACATCAGGCAAACAAAACCTTATCACTTTCCTTAACGTTGTGTCTTCTGTCCATTTCTTTGTTGTAGTACAAAAAGGATGAAACAAGGCTCTTTCCTGAATTCTGAAGCTGCAGCTTGACAAGCAAAGCCAAGGTCATTTTCAAATAGGAAATTCAGGGCAATATGGGGTTAACTAACACTTGGATTAAGAACAAGGGCCATATTAAAATAGGGTTTTCCCAACTATAAAACACTGGATTGAACAAACATGTAATATAACAATTTCAATTATTATGTTCAAAGTGTATTCTTTTCTGCTTAATATAACAATTATGTAAAGAAAAAGATTTTACCTTGAAAAGTGAAAAATGCAATTTTCCATAGAGCATACTGTTAGAAAATTTCTTCAGACTTAACCTGAAATCTTCTAGGCCCAACAGACATTTCATGTTACCTTATATACGTAGGAAATCATAAAATAAGATACGTATTAAACATTTTAATAATGAGAAAAATAAGAGGAAAGCCATTCCTGCATGGCTGTAGCTCCCTCTATATCATTTTTCTTTTTTGTGATATTCCAACAGGTGAAAGAAAATACAAAACTTCACTGCATTCCTCACATTGGGAGGAAATACGATTCATCGTTGCCATTATTTAAACAAATCAATATTTGGCCCAAATACTACATTGTAACTGTTTTGTGTGCAAAACAAATGCTGTTTATCTGGCAAGCAATTTCAGGCTTAATTCCTGAGTGATGCTAGGATTTAGATTTCCTCAAATCAATAGATGCAGGTCCACTTGGCCCCTCAAATTCTGACTTCTGGACAAACTGGATCACAAGTAATTTTATAAAATGGGACATACAGTACCAGTCTCAGCTCTTTTTTAAAAAACAGTATTTTTAAAGACTCATCTTTATACATTAGCAAAAGAAGATGCCTAAAACAGGGATAAATCCAAAGTTCAGTGACAACAGAACTGCTGATTCAAAATGGCTATTTTCCAATTCTCCCTTAAATAGAATTCCACGTTGTCTGGTATCTGTTTAGGAGTGGTCTATTCAGTTGCATTTTCTTCCATTCAGCAAGTGACTTTTCTGTTTACTTTTGTCTAAATTGAGATGTTTCTGACTGAATTTCTTAATAAGAGTCCCAGGGATTAATGCCATCATGGCTATAGCCAACATCTTGAATAAGTTACTCCAGGATAAAATATTATCCAAGGAAGATATCTGTGAAAGTACAGAGCCTGTCTGGACACAGATAAAATTATAGGGAGTCAATCCTGTAAGTGAAAGAGGAGAATTCTAAGATTAGAAAAATGTATACATTTCACAAAGTCTGTGATAAGTTCTAGCCTGCAAACAGAAAAAGGCTTGAATATACAAATGGAGGGGAATAGATCTGAACATCAAAGGAGGAGAAAAACCATAAATTTACAAATGTCATTGGACAAAATAAAGTATTTGCAAGTTTGATGTAGTGAGTCAATTTCTCTACACATGAAGAGGCTGGAATCTTCTGTTTACCTGCATAATTGTTATTTTTTCTTTATTTATACATTATTCTCTATTATTTAAAAGAAGATACAATAGCACTGGACCTCTTCAGAGCAAACATTTATTTTAAAAAGCTTCTTTATTTTGTTAAGTTGTCTAGATTTACAGGGGTCTCCAACCTTGGCAACTTTAAGACTTGTGGACTTCAACTCCCAGAATTCCACAGCCAGCAAAGCTAACAAAGCTGGCTGTGGAATTCTGGGAGTTGAAGTCCACAAGTCTTAAAATTGCCAAGGTTGGAGATCCCTGGCTCTAGAACAATAATAAAGCAGTCTTTAAAAAATAAGTCTAATAATTTGAACATTCTACAGACATTTATAGTTATTCACTTACCCACTTGCATCCAGTCCAGCAGAAAATAAAAATCTGTGTGTCTCTCCCAGCTATTTGCCTCTTTGCAGCTACTGGTAGTTTCACTTTCATTTTAGCATGTGGCAAATCAGCTGTAAGTCAGGAAGCTGCTAATGACTTGCTTGGCTTTACAAGCTCTTCCCTCTTTGCTGCAAACAGGTAAATTGCTGGCAGAGAGAGGCCAAAGGGTGGGGGTGGCTGGCTGGCTGGGGCTACATTCGGTGTATAAGATGCACCCAAGTTTTCACCCTCTTTTGGGGGGGGTGTAAAAAGGTGCGTCTTATACTCCAAAAAATATGGTATATGTACTGTATATGTATATGTATATATGTATATATATATATGAATTTGAATAATAGAAAGAATGAGAATCTATTATAATGCAAAAGTGAAAAAATACCAAATAATACACTAAACAATATGGATGTAAATATGCTTCCTTTGTTCTTACCTATGAGAACAGAGAAGAAAAACTGAGTGACATGGATGTTCAAGACTGGAGAGGCAAGATTCAGAAACCAGTTTGGAGTCATGGGGAGCAGTCTCAAAAATAACAAGAAGAAGAACAAAGAATGTCTATTTTCTTCTACCTGTCAAAGGAAGCCCCACCAAAAATGATAAAAATCAGGCAGGATCAAACTGCTTTCTTCCACGCCTGCTTTTTTCTCCCAAAGGTTGTATGGTACTGTAATACATGTTCTAAATAATATTCAATTAGTCAACTGTTCTTTTAAGGAACACGTCCACAAGAGAATGGGGTGAGGGAAGAATACTGTATTTCTGCTAATTCTCCCTTCTCCTTTGAAATCTGAGGAGCCTGAGCAAATACCAGGAAGGGAGAAGGAATGCCTGAAAACTGCCTTCTGGCTTTTAAAGGTAGGCTTTCCCCCCTGTATCTTGGACACATCTATGACTGGAAGGAGTCCTTCCAAATATGGGCTACTAGTTAGGATCTAAGACTAGCAGACATTCCCCACTGGCATAAACAAAGTAGAGAAATAGTTTGCTTGTGGAAGGTATAGTTACCATGGGGTTCTTGTTTGTGTTCTATTGATTAGGTATAGGCCCATACTAGCAAAAAGCATCTACTATAAGTCTATGCAGCAATTGTAATGCACATTTTTAAAAAGAAATTGCATCTTTTCCTGGCTTATGTAGATAATTGCACAATCTTAGAAAAAAGTTTGAAGAAATATCTACGGAGGTCACGTTTGTGGCTCTATGCTCTCTAAATCATTTTTAATCTTCTAATTTGGATTACTAATAACTTTCTAACTTGGATTGTTAAAATCTTACAAAACTATGTAGCACACTCATGAAAGAATACTCATGAAGGAATATTTTTAGAACTTCAGTTAATGCCTGTAAAATCACTAACAGCAAACTTTGTCAGCTAGAATATAGTCACAGAAGCATGGCAAGATGCCTTCTGCCAAGCTAGACCACTGGGCCATCTGGTTTCGAATTTTGTATACACTGACTAGGAGCAGGTCTTCAGGTTTTCAGATAGAGTCTTCCTTGCAGTGCCAGAAATTGAACCTGACAAATGTTAGGTGCAGCCATATACAATTGAATTCTATTATATACAATTGTTATCTATTACTAAATAAAATTTAATTGTAATTAGCTCTTTCTTACCTTCCTCTGAAGCATGGTGACTTTATCAGGAAAATAGTAGGTAACGAAGTTTTTCCCAAAAATATTGGATAGTCCATAGCAACAAGTAGCACCCACAGAAGTCAAAGTCGAACATAACAGAAGTCCTATCCATGGTCCAAAGAGAGCCCCAGCAAGGATGTTCTGTTAGAGCAAAACTAGATAGTGATCCAGTCCATTAAAAACTGTGGGGAAAGCATTAAGGGCTTTATGAACGATAAGAACATAAGAACAGCCTTGTCTGGTCCATTTACTTCATAGTGTTAATAGCATTGGTCAGTGATGTCTCTGCAAAATCCATAAACTGGGTATAAAACACAGGTGTTTTCTGCTCTTAATACAACACAGTATACTGTATTGTGAGCCTGAATGTGCTATTTATTATACAACTGTCTACCAATAATTTTTGTAGTGTCCCTCAATAAAATGATCTGGTTGTCCTCCATCCCTGCCTCCCAGCTAACTCAAAAAACTCATGTTACATCAGGTTGAAATAGTAAATGGAACAGTAGAAATAATTCAGAATTATAAGAATAATGAACCAATTTTATCTGAAGATAGAGACCAATAAAACATAACTTGGATTGAAATCATGGTGATGAGAAAAAGGAATTAGGATGAATTATTTTTATGATTCATCTGAAATTCTGCTCAGTCGCAACAGATGCTAGAAAGAAAGTTTGCTTTTTTGTCTCTGTTGTACATGCTTAGGCCAGATTGGAAATATTATGACTAGTATCTACTTTTTAACCTTACAACTGTCTGACAGGTGAGTTTAGTATATGTTCCTGATTGCTTAAAAGATACATTTATATAATATAAAATATATACTCTGACTTTTCAGCAAGATGGAACATTTATTTATAATACTTATATGGCTATCCATATTGTAATTACAACCCTGGGCAGCTCACAAGGCAATAGAAACAGCACCTCCTAAAAGTCTCAATAAAATCTCAGGGCTACCAGGGCAATACTCTCTCACACATCCACATTATATCCTGGAGGGGTCTTCCTATGAATGGACAAAATAATACTCACATTTCTAGATGTATTCATGAAAGGGTTCCATAAAAATAGCAGAAACAATATATGTTATGGAAGGATGAACTGTACATCTAACAACACAAGTATAGGAATAATTGTTTTTTGCAACATGCTGTAAAACCAATCTATGACTTTTATATCATATATACATACCAGAAAGCTAGAGCCAGGTATGGCAAAGGTTTGTTTGTACAGGTAAGCACTGCAGAAAAGCAGAATTACATATGCATGGTGCTCTTTATTGTAGTACTGTAGAAACTCTGCAAGTTCTTGTAGTTCCTCTAGATCTGAAGGGAATTTTAATGACCTGATAAAGAGCATAATTAGTTTAGTTGCCAAATGATTGGATTAAAAGAAGGCACATAGGATAATTATGAGATTAGCCTCGAAGATTAACAGGTTTATTGCAACATGGAGCTCTCACAACAAAATAAATCAGTTCAATCTTACAAATATTGGTATTTGGCTTTTTTGCTACTTAACATGTTTTTCAAAATGAGGTTAGAAGGAAACACCAAATCAAAAGTCATCTTAATTTTTCTTTTAAAAATGAAATATTAACATTTTGTATTATTTTAGTTCAGACAAGACCAATGTATCTTTAACAATAACAGTATCTACAGGACTAGAAAAGTAGTAGTATAAAATATAGGAAAATGGATTTTGTGATGGAAACAAGCAGCTATTAACATTCCACAAGTATTTTTTTTCCCTTCTATTCAATCATGTCCAATTCTCAGAGCCTGGACAAGTCCTTACAGTTTTCTTGGCAAGGGTTTTGCAGAAGTGATTTGCCATTGCCTCCTTCTTAGGACTGACAAATGTGACCAACCCAAGGTCACCCAACTGGCTTTATTCTAGACTTACTCTCCTGATTTCTAGACTGATGTCTTAACCGTTACACCAAAAAGGCTCTCTATTGGAAGTATACAATCACCGAAATACAGTTGCTCAAACTAGTAGAAGATCAAGCAATAGATATCTGAAAATGGACCAAAATTCCAGTTGAATTACCCTACTAATGCTGGCAGCAGACCAAAATTTCCAATCATATATTGTTTCAACAAGCCCCAATACTCATAAGAACAGCTCTATTGGTTCAGGCCAAGGTTCATCTTAGTCCCGCATTTTCTTTCTTACAGTGACCAATTAGATATCTCTGGTATCCTTGGAAAAAGGTAATAGTTCTCTCACACTACTGCGCTCCTGGTACTGGTATATGAAGGCATGCTGCCCCCAATCAAGATATAACATTGAACCTTTATTATCAACAGCTTTTGATAGAACAATTATCCAGGAGTCTATCTAGAAACCTTTAAAAACATCCAAGTTAATAGACATCCCATGTTTTGTGATAATGAATTTATTATATATTGTCTGAAAAATTTCTTTGTTTGGTCTATTGTAAATATGTGTGCTATCAATTTAATTCAATGACCCCTAGAATTTTAAGAGAAAATGAAAACCTCTGTAGTTCAACAATCTAGTCTTTTCTCTAGAAAGTAGCTTAACCCCTGATAATTTGTATTGGGATTCTTTAATTAAACAATGGAATCTATCAGGACCCCAGAAAGATGCCTTCTCTGTATCAGTGAGTAGATATGCTGTTTTTATTCAGTGCTTCTATAGGGGAAACTTGCTGCTCCTAGTAGGTAGAGCAAGCAACAACAGGTATCTGAAATAATTACTGAGGATTCTTAGAAACACTTGATGGTGTGTTTCTAAACCTAATTCTTATTATGCAACTACTCGCCTCCCACAGAGGCAAGATTCATACTTATATGACAGCTCAAACTATAAGCGCACCAGCGTGCCTACCGTCCCTGTCCTAATATTCCCTCTTATCAGTACCCATCTTATGTATATAAACAATGTTATATCTATGTATATTACCAATACGTACTTGACAAAAATAAATAAATAAATAATACAGCCTCTCGACAAACAAGTGTCGTTCAAAGCAGGATCCTCAAATCACTGTAGACAAGCGCGCTATTGCGACTAGGTTTCATAACAACTTCGGAGTCCTCGGCAGCACCATTGCCGCGTCTGTGAAGGGTCGATGGCGATGTATTTTCCAGTCAGCTCACAGCGTCATTAGCCACTTTCAGCAAAAAGCCAGACAGTCGGCCTTTGGACCTCGAGATCCATCGTGAGCGCGGAGATAACTTGCAGAATTCAACTGCTGACCTCCGCTAAACCAAAACTCGCTCGCTCGCTCTCCGTGCGCTTCGGGACAGCGACCCCGAAATAAAGAGGCGGCAGCCAACTCACCTGCTTCCTGCGCGCGGCGCTCCAGGCAGCCAGGCGGTTAGCAAATAAAGGCCCGAAGTGGCCGCTGCCAGGACCAGCAAGAACCCCACCAACGACCGCATCGCCGCCGCTCATACAAGGGAGATCCAAGAGGAACAGAAGAAGAGCAGGAACTAAAGGCAACGGCCGATGAACCGCATACTCACTCTCTGTCGAGTGACACAATTTCTCCTTCCTTCCATAGATTAAAATAAATGGCGAAACTTCCTGTGCCAAGAGGATATACAGGAGCTTGGTCCGTCATGCCCTATAGCACTGTTTCCCAACCTCGACAACTTTTTTAAGATCTACCTCTTAAAACTTCTTCCAGAATTAAAAATTGTGAGGTTGAGAAACGCTGCTTTATAGGAGATTAAAGCCTGTCGTGTGCTGCCTGTACTGCCGTTGACAGTTCTTCGCCCAGACATAGAGCTGTACCTGGGCTAATCTCGGGGAAAGTTTTTAATTGATTCTTGTTGATTCTGTGCTGTTTTATTGGCCCCTTTATTAATAAATGAACGAGTGAACGAAAGTGAGCAGGATCGGATCTGCTTAACCTACGATTCCTCTCCGAAGCATTTGAGTCGCCCAAAAGAACAGACACTTAAAAGACATGGGTTACGTTAAACCACGGTTTAATCGTGACATTTCAAATAATAGCTTAAGGCACATAGACTCACAAATCATAAAATCAGAGTTTGGAAGCCAGTAACGAGTTATATTGAACCAGAATGCGTTTGGTTTGGGTCTAGGAAGTCACGTTGAGGCTGCCTGCCTGCCTGCCTGATGTCGGCGAAGTAAACCGAAACGAACCTCCGTCCGAACTGCCAGAACAAGGCCACTCGTGGGTCGAACTACCTCCAACTGCGCGGGACCGAGGGGAATGTTTCAAAAAGGGCCTCTCTTCATCTCCGTGACGAGGGAAGCGCTTCCATTATTTCGTACGCGCCGGTTGTGACGTATTTCCGGCCTGGCCGTGGAGGCTGGGGCCTATGTACAAGTGGTTCTGTGAGACTCTGCGTTCTTGGGTATCCTCACCTTCCTCTTGTCACCGGGATGAGGAGCCTTCTTTACCTCGACCGCGGAAGAGACGGTATCGCAGGTGAGAGCACGGCATCCATCTCGGGGCTGCAGGCTAGTCTGGCCAGTCGGAAAGCTTCCCGGAAAGAGGAGGTGAAGGCAAAATACTTCCGTGATGTTGCCCCGAAAATTCGCCGTGAGTCGAGAGAGACTCAACGGATGCGGGGAAGGATCTGAACGCCTGCACTTATGCCTAGCTCGAGCTAGGGTTAAAGTGGGCGTCACATCAGCTCCCTTCAGCCTTGACTTCCCGGGTCTTCCCTTTCTCTCGACTAACATTCGCTTTTCCTTCATATGTTTGTTTTGCAATTATTAATTTTTATCCCGCCTTTGTTAATTGTATAAATAAATAATTCAAGGTGGCGAAAATGCTTAATGTTCCTTTCCCCCTCCAAAGTCACCCTGCTGGCTTTGATGCCTGAGGCGGGGCTACTGCACCTGCCAGCCTCTTGGTTTCTAGCCTGATGCTTTAACCACTAGACCAAAGTGGCTCTTAGATCCTTACTGATTCCTTCCTCTGGGATGGATTCACAGAATAGGAAAATTGTGGCTGGATGATGAGGTCCTCAAAAGGAGGGTCTGGTAACACCTTTTCCAGCTAATAAAATTTTATTAAAAGGTGTACATGTTTATAAGCTGCAACTCACTTCATCAAATGCATAGAGTTACTGAACCGAGGTAAGATTTAAATTGGGACAAGGTTGTTGGGGGGAGGAGGAGGGAAAGACATTATGTTTATGTGGATGCAGGATGGCCTCATCCCTCTAGAACATTCCACCACCGGAGAATTGCTCCCATCATTTTGGCCTCCTGGAAGGGTATTAAAACTTGGCTTGGGGCGCTCACCACTGGAGGTAGTTAACGGGGGTAAGAGGACCTCTTCATCCGTCAACTCTTAATTTTGGATTTGATATAGTTTTTAAAATTTTAATCTGCAAGTTTTAATATAATATTCATTTGTTTATTTATTTAGAGGATTTATATGACTCTCAGTGACTCTGGGTGGCTTACAAATAATAAAAAACCCAATATTAAAAGAATAATGACAGTAACTCCCAACCCCCTTGGTGACAATCAATCAAATGGGCTTGATGGGCTCCATCTCATTCTGGGTTCCCCAGGCCTATTAACAAAACCAGGTTTTCAGGGCATTGCAAAAGAGTGTCAAAGTGAGGCCCAGCCTAATCTCTGTGGGGATAATATTCCAAAGGAAGGGAGCCTCACAGAGAAGTATATCTTCTTTTTTTCATATGTAAACTGCCCAGAGTTAACTTATAGGGAAATGGGCAGCATCAAAATTAAACGAATGAATGAATGTGTCACACGCTGGCCATGCCCACGCCCGGTTTAGTGAAGGGGAAAAAGGTCTTGATACGTCACGTGATGTCACCGTGACGACGTGAGTTTGATACCCCTGGATTAGAGCATTTCAACTCCCAAAATGTTATTGCTGATCTCAGCAAATATTTTGGAAAAAGTCATTTTTAATGTGATTTAAACATGCATATAATTCTTTTTGCTGCAGAGTATTAATGAATTATTTTTTATGAATATCACAGATCATATAATGTCCCAGTTATTGATGTAGAAAATTTTAAAAAATAATATGATCCTTTCATTTATAGTTGTGTGAACCAGTTCTTTAGTCAGCACTACTGTTCATTAAACACATTTTTTTTCTCCTTAGTTCTCAATCCTATGTAGAAGAGCCTGATCAGGAGCAAGCAAAAAGACAAAAGCTTGGTAATGTCTACTTTCCGTGGTGGTTTGTCATGACTAAGATATAACTTCATAAATATTTGAAAGGATTTTATTCTTCCTTGTTCACAGAGGTTTAACATATATTTTAAGAGCAAATTGTGATAATTAACAATTATGAAAAATGTTTTGAATTAAAAGGAATGATGTTCAATTCATTTAATGTATTGCTTAGTTTTAGAACTAAGAAATCATCTTAGAAATGTTTCAAGTTCAAAACAATGCTGTTTCAATGCTTTTGGAAATATGTAACCAGTTTTGAACTCAAAACAACTAATTTATTAATATCTAAAACCATAAGTAATAGAAGGCTGCTTTGCTGCATGTAAGAAACATTGCTATACAATCATAGGAAATTGATGCATAATTTAATTAGAACAAAAAGCAAATTTATTAAAAATAATGTCCATATGGGGAGGTTGTCTTATCCGTTATATAGAAATGGAAGAAGGGGAGTAAATTATTGAATTACTCTAAAGCAATATAATAAAAAGGCACCCACTGAAGAACACAAATTGGAAGTGTAAGATTGGTGCAAGCAGAAGTATTTCAAGAAAAATGAGGAAAAGGAAAAGACAAGCCTGTTCTAAAACAGGCAAGTATCTGCTTGTCCAAATCCTTACTGAAGGATTTTTAACAATAAGCAGCAGCATCCATTGCTCATGATTTAATTTTATAATGATTTTTTGAAGATTCCTACAGTTAGGATTTCTTTTGTATAACTTCAGGTGAGTTGGATCTAATAAAAAAAGATAATAATCACTTCAGTGTTTTGGATCGTTTTGGGAATCTGGTGTTGTATATGTACCATGAATGAATAAATAAAATGAATATCATATTTGAACCAAGATACACCTTGTGTGATCTCTACTAATAGAA
Organism: Diadophis punctatus similis; assembly: GCA_023053685.1. Taxonomy (NCBI): domain Eukaryota; kingdom Metazoa; phylum Chordata; class Lepidosauria; order Squamata; family Dipsadidae; genus Diadophis; species Diadophis punctatus. Next base: position 5,782,585 of record JALIGW010000033.1, read on the forward strand.
AACAAAAACTTTCCTCTAAACCTTAGTACTTTCAATATTGTAGAATGTTAGAATAAAAGAACAGGAAGGGAATGTATTTTAATAAATATATCTCTTAAGCCAATGCAATGTTTATAAATAGGAAAGTGCTAAATGCTGTCATACCAGATACATCTTTCCAGTACACTAAGACAAGTCAATGACATCACCCTATGTGTAATTTTCGAGTCTCAAAGTTTGTTGCAGACATTGCTAGACCTATCACATGAATTTTGGCAAATGTAAGAATAACATTTGGAACAAAATTCATGTTGCATGAATTTTATTCCAAATGTTACATTTGCCAGAATTGAATTAAATTAACTCAAGAGTCCTTTCATTTATAAATATGATGTTGTTTTGCTTCGAAGGTCAGCATTTCTGACTATAATCTTAATACTTTAAACTTTTTCCAGATATTTTTGGTATACTAACTCAAGGAATTGTCAGTCTGATTAAGCTACCATCCCACTTAACAGCTAAATATCTTCAAGTTGGAGATCAATATGCTGAAACTACAAAAGAGGTTTGTGTGTGCCTTTTGAGAAGATAAAAATAAAATGCAAGCATTTTGTTTGCAAATTAAATCCTTGGGTTTGTGATCTTTTGTCTTCCGGAATAGTAACATGATTAAATTAAATCAAGAGAGAATGGAATATATAATTTCCAGAAGTTGGAAGCTATTCAAGCTAACATATATATTTTCCCCAGTTCGCCCCAGTAAAAAAAGCTGGGCTGAGAAATAAAGGCCCAAAGTCACCAAGTGAACGTCTGTATTTGGGAATTGATATCCTCAGTCTTAGCGTTACTGTCTTAACTACCTCTGCCTTATTTCACAAGCAGCAAAGCAAACTCTGAGCAAGGATATCTTCTTTGGTTTCCTCTTGCTTCTTCAGAAAAAGACAGTCCTTAACTGTAGAGCTGCTGAATGAATGCAGGAGAAATCAGTGCAAGTGAGTGGGAAAAAGCTTTCATTGTTAAGAGATGAACAGGAAAGCAACATTCTTCCATATGTAATGCCAGGCTCTTTTAGAGCTTTTTGGCGGCAGCTCAGAGAGTACTGGTCTACATTTTTAGGTAAAGCAAGTATGTTATTCTTCTAGGGAATGAATTAGTGGATCTTAAAGGGAAAAGTCCCTGATGGCCCTACAAATGGCACCTATATAGTTTAAGACCATTTAGATTTTGTGGTTGAGGGCTTTGTTTATTTGACATAACTAATGCAATATTTTCAAGTTTCTTTCAAATGCTTCTGATGCCTCGGCTGACAAGCAGATGCAACCTAACTCTGAGATGCAGATGTGTAACTTCGGTAAGACAATAGATACTGTGGCTATATTTCAGATCCGGTTATTCTAATGGATTTATTCATTTTCTTTTGCAATCGTAATTATTTTTGTGTTTGGTGAAGTACTTAACTCTCATATGGCATATTATAAATTGAAAAAATGTTGATTTTGATTAAGAAGAAGCTCATGTTATAATTCCTTTAAATTAGTTTGTGCTATTGATTTTACTTGCACTAAAATGTAATTTATTCTTATACATGGTAAGCCATTGCTTATAGGTATTGGGTCTACACTGAATGTTCTTAAGTAGTTATAGGCATTTCTTTTACCACTTCCTGCCCATATGTGCTTTGTATATATTGAGCTTTTCTTGTTCTTACATGCTATAGTATGTATCTCTTGTATTGTTTGTGTTTAGCTCAGTTGATGAAAAGTGTTCTAGAATGCTGCAGTTTCCTTATAAGTCAATTGTTGGCAGACTCAGTGGATTGCATCATATAACCATTCCTAGCCAATACATCTGCCTATGACAATGAGTTTTGCTATGTCTTTGATATGACAGACTTGAATAATTCTTTGGAGTAGAGCCATGTAAGATAAAAATGATGAGTGTTGACTATGGAATTAGTTGCGATGAATCTTACTATCTTTCCCATAGATAAAAAAGCAAGTTATGGTACCTGTATTCATCCAGATGTAGCATCTGACTCTCGTATTCCTGTGACTTATGTGAGGTAAAACTTTTAATTTTCTCTGGTGGCCAACAGAGAATGCAATTCTAAGAACACATGGCCATTATAGTACTCCCCTTTGGAATTTTTTCTCTGTCTACTCTAACATAAATAATTAGTGATGAACTTAGCATTATTCAAAAATGTGGCATATTACAAAATACAGAATAACAGAGTTGGAAGGGACCTTGGAGGACTGGGAATATCTAATCTGATGAAGAGAAGGACTACGGGTGACATGGTAGCAGTCTTCCAATATTTAAGGGGCTGTCACAGAGAGGAGGGGGTAAACCAATTCTCCAAAGCATCTAAGGACAAGACAAGGAGTAATGGATGGAAGCTTAATAAAGAGAGAATTAGCCTAGAATTAAGGACAAATTTCCTGTCAATAAAAACAATTATTCAGTGAAACGGCACCTTTAGAAATTGTGGGTGCTCCATTACGGGAGGTTTTTAAGATGTTAGATAGCCATTTGTCAAGATGCAGTGTTTTGTTTATACACACACACACATGCACACAGATGTATTGGATATATTCACCACCTTGGGTTGTTTGTAAAAATAATAAAGGTTGGATGGCTGGATGGAGATTATATTTATATTTATTTATATTTGTGTTTATATATTTATATTTTCATCCTACCTTTATTGTTGTTATTATTACACACACACACACACACACACACACACACACACAGCAACAACTCTGTGGGGTGGTTTGGGTTGAGAGAGTGATTGGCCCAAAGACAGCTAAGTGATCAATCTGACTTTATCCTCATCCTCAATTTAGAATGCAAGGAGAATTAATGCATATTCTTACAAAATATTCTTTATTGGGCATTGTACATGAGACATACACCTGCCTTACAAGGAGTCTTCATTTATGGATGTAGATAAAATACTACAGAAAAATTGTTTCTAAATTGTAGAAAACTCTATACATTTGGCCATGAAGCATTATGTGAACTTAGAAAAAAAATTGAATAATCGGGAAATGTGTGAAAGGTGAGCTATAATTAATTATGCTTTCTCAGACATTTTTAATGTGCAAAATAACAGTAGCTTGAATTAGACTGAAATAATATAAATAAGAATAATTCTTCTTTAGCAATCCTCAAATATATGCCTTTTCAAAATGACGTGTTGTTATCCAAATAGAAATGCAAATTTCAGCAGTGTATTTAATTTTTATATTATTTCTTCTACCAGAGATGACTTTAGCTTGAAAAACAGTAATAAGAAAAGTCATAATGTGCTTCAAGAGGAATTGCGGCCATGGAGACATATTACTCGCAGACATTCATTAGAAGCTTCTGCTTTAGAGACTGGAAGGTATCTAAGGAAACCTCATTATACTGTGGAAGAGGCAAGTCCACAGATATATAAACTTGTATTTTAAATAATCTTTTATAGCAGATACATTACTACAAAATATTTGAATATGGTGCTTGATTCAGTGGTGTGAAAGCAGTTTCTTTCAGGCAGAATGTATGTTAAATTGATTGAGCTATATTAAGTTTCTATGTTTAGCATAAAAATTGGAAGAATATATGTAATACTTATCCTATGTAGAATTTTGATTGAAGTCAAGACACTTCCACCTCATGTCCAAACAAACTAATATTTCTTACCATGACAAAGTACTTTGTTTTTGTTGCCTTTAGCAAAAGTGACATTGCTGGGTAGGAAGTAGATAAAATGATTTCTCCTGTTTTAGGAATGAAATCTCAAGCATAGTACCAAAGGGCACATTTAAAACATGAATTTTAAGAATTAAGTTTATTATGCTCTTAAACATAAATAATTGTAATACTTGTTTTATCCTAGGGAGTTCAAAGACTGGAGCAAGAGAAATACAAAGAACTACTTAAGCAAGAAAAAGAAAAGAGTCTTAAAATTCACTCTTCTGGTGCAATAGCAAAATACTATGAGTAAGTTCTTACAGAAAAATAATATTTAAAGTGAGGCAATGAAATAAACTGGAAAAGCAATTGGAATTTTGCAGGCTGGGTATTGTGAATTAGAAATACCATCCTAAAGTATATGATGCAGTATTATTGGTTGCATTCATATTCCATTCTAAGCTTAAATCATGACTTAATGAATTAGAATGTCCACTAGGGGTCCTGTTTTACCATTTCATTTCTCCCTGCATACATGTGGAAAAACAAGTCAGGATCATATTTAACCTGTTTCTAGAAGTGATATCTGAAATGCAGATATGTGTTTCTAAGCTAAATTTAAAGCTGTTATAAATTCAGACTTGTTTGCAGTTATTACATGTGATATTAACCCGTTAAAATGTGAAGTATTATTTATCTATATAAAGGTTTTTATCTTTCAAATCTATGGAATATCTACCGTATTAATTATTAAATTCCATTATTAAATATGTTGATATACAATATGTAAAATGTAGATTAAATTCAATGCCATGCTTTACTGTCAAAATGTTTTTCCTTAACAAAACATTACTTGTTTTGTTCTTTCGAATGCATTGAATAGTGTCCAAGATTATGCCACCAGATCCTTAAAGTTTGATCTCATCCCTTCATCTGAAATGCCAAGAAATGGTAAGTAATAATAGTGAAAAAATGTATATAGCAGCGAAATAAGTTACAGTCTAAGTGGGATATTAAAGGAAGGATTGGAATCTTTCTAAAAATGTATAGTTACTATAAGTGAAAAAAGAGATTAAAGTATAATAAAAACACCTGATAATGTGTACTCTGACCAAAATATAATTGCAAGGTGAGTAGGATATTCACCTTTGTACTTTAGTTATCAGTATTTTTTTATTTACAACCTTGTCATGACATTTCATACTGGTAAACATTTGATATGTTATAATTCAGGGTCTGTCACTTGCCCTTGTTAGTTTATAAAAATGATCTCCAGTTTTTGTACCCTTAACCCTTCTACAGGATTTTCCCTCTTAAACTTCTCTCAGAAGCCTTACAATAAGCATTTACTTTCATTGCTATGTTTGAGTAGATTAAGATGAGTTATTATCTTAAAGATATCTGTCCAGTGGATTAAGATAAACTAATCGAGATAACATTAATTACCGAGTCCACATGATCTCAACACCTCGTCTAAATTAACTTATTTGTTAGATTTTTTTTGATGCTATCTTTTCTTCAAGAACTGACAATGCAATTCATTCTTTAATTTTTCCACACAATTTTTTCAGCAGCTTAAATACTACCCCACACTGGTATATTCCATCTCTAAATTTTCCATTTCTACATCTAAACTTCTGTCATCTTAACTATCCCTCTTAACTTAATCACAAGGCATATATAGTTTGGAAGAGGTGTTTTGGAAAGCATGTGTGTGGATCCAGCATCTTTCTGCAACTCATTAAAAGAGCTGCATTTTTTCAGGATTGAATAGCTGCTGAGAGGGAGGTACTTTCATGTATTCCAATAACTTTTCCAAATCAACAAATTAAATCAAAACATTGCCTAACCCTACTGCATTATAATAGTATCAAGCATCATATAAACTTTCTAAAAAAGTAATATTTCCTTCAAGTCAAGCACAATTCCCAATAACTTCATAGACACAACCATGCAGCTTTCGTAGTAAAAATACATGTGGTCTGACATTGCCTCCTTTAGGGTTTCTTTTTCACTTTCAATCTGGCCTGCAGTCCTGGTTGATACTAATACTGTAAGGGATTAGCTTTGAAGTTTATTACTTCTTCTTTGCGAAGGAATAAGGAAGGAAGTATATTAATTTTTATTTGAAGTAAGCAAGATGATTCTTATATTGCTGCCTGTAGACATCACTTTTGACTCTCAGCAGGTTTGTGCTTTATCTGATTTTTGAAAAATTCCTTTAATTAAAAAAAAGGAACTGTTAATGACAATACAGATAGTTTTCAACCTACAATCATTCATTCAATTACGGCGGTGCTGATGAATGGTGGTTATGAACGGTCCTTGGAATTGCAGCCATGCCAGCATCCTGCGGTCATATGATCGTGATGTGGGCACTTGGCCACAGGTTTGGACTTATGATTGGTTGCAGTGCCTGGTGTTCACAAGGTCACCATTTGCAATCTTCCCTGCTATGCTCACGCCAGCCACTGACGCACCCCTGGTGCACCTTCCCTGACCCATGCCATACCTCTAATGTACCCAACCTTTGCTGCACCTCGCACACATCTAAGGATACTTAGCTATATGTGAGCTAGACAGAGTAGTGGAAAGGATGCTCATTGGTTTGCTTTTTCATGAGACCTGGTATGAAGATGGGATTGGACTAGAGCAGGGAGACACAGTTTCTAATCCTGCCTAGAAAGGGAAGCTCACTGGGTGACTTTGAGCCAGTTATTCCCACTCAATCTCGCCTATTTCAAAGAAATAATAGGAGGAGGATGCATTATATACACTGCTCTTCGTCTCTTAGACAAAAAGCAGGTTATAATCAAATGAAATGAAAAAGTGGGAGTTTTTGCTGTTGACCATATTTGTCATTCTAATGTGTTGTCAAAATCTAAAATGTGCCCACTGGCTCCCAAAAGTTACTTTATTCTTGAAATAAAATATTTGAATAAAATATTTGAAAAGTTTTATTGGCAAAAATATTTTGATGTCTAGGTAACCCTGATTATTTAAGTAAGTCCCTGTTTTGGTAAATACTCCCCCCCCCCCCCCACAAAAGATACAATTTCAATTTCTTGGTAATATTTTGTAGGAAAAGAGCTGTGCTAGTCTATGTTGGCTAAAAATTAAAAGGAATCTGGTGGGACCTTTTCAAACAAATGTTATTGACAGTCATAAGCTTCAGTAAATTTTGTTGCATCTAAAGTTGTGTAGTTCACAAAGGAATATGCCTTTAAATAAAATGTGTTAGTCTGAGAAAGCGTAACAATGCCTTTTGATTTTTAGTACTATTTGGAAAATATAAAATGTAATTCTGAGCAATTTTTAATATTAAAACACAACTGTCATACAAGTTTATGCACTTTTGTATATGTGTATATATCAGAAACCATTATCCAAAAAGAACTAAAAAGGCCTATAAGATGTCACTACAAACGTAATTGATCTCTCATCTATAGGTAACAATCATTCTCTCTTATATGCACAAATTGATCTCACACTCATTTTAGCCGAAGCAGCAGAAAAAGAAAAAAAACTTAATAGAAATGAGGGAAAGGTAGGCGGTGGCTGCACTGAGAAGAAGCTAATAGTGGATGGAAGTGAGGCAAAAGGAAAAGGAAAATGGGATTGAAAGAGAAGTCTTGTTTCTGACTAAACAGCCCTTTTTTTCAAGGCCTGATCTTCAAGCATCCCAGGTTTTCAACAATAGTATCTGAAATCATTTGTACCTGCTCCCTATTCTTTTTTTTTCAGCAGGGTGTTTTCATTATCAGCAGATCAAACAAATTAAAATTGCTTCCTATTTATAGGGAATGAGTTTTTGGTTTGCATCAATAACTGAATTCTTCTTTAAATAGCTTTCTTTTCTAGGCTAATTACTAAGAACTGAAAGAATACATCTGTAAAATGTGTGAGACAACCAATGCTCCTTTAAAATATCACCAATGTGTAGGGAGGGCAACTGAGTTACGTTTATTATATCCTTTCTTTAAGGAATCAAAAACTTTGGTCACTTGGGCTCTAAAAATGATATGAGCGGGTAAGTGAAAGTTCATTGGTTTATAATTTTGGTTTTAAGAGAAGATTAGAACCTAGGAAATATTTGCATCAGGTTTTGTTTTTCTACTTTTCTTAGGAGTAGTGCCCTTTAGCATCAAGTGTCATAAATGGAAAAAAGCACTCATATCTAAATAGTTATGTGCTACTGTGAGCATTTATTCTGTCTGTGCCATGAGCATTTGTGCTATAGATAGAGATACACTGGTTCAGAGTGAAGCAAATTTGAAATTGGGTGTTACATATTAGCTTTAGTACAGACTTACAAAACATAAAATTTGAAGAGACAAATTAAAATGAAATAGATATTTTTCTATATTTTGAAAATATAGTGGATGTAGTATAATTTTTAAACATTTCATTTGATAATGCTGTTCTGGAACTTTTCCAGTGAAAGACACAGTATTTCGATGTTTTTAAATTCTAGAGATATCCTCAGTACTGTGACTTAACATTGAGATCTGAGCTTTACCTGTGTTCTGTTAATAGATAAAGAGATTCTGGTTAAACAAAAAGCACAAAAACAATGTTCTGTGTTACAACTTTTGTGAACACATTATCATTATTAGAAAAAAAGTATATAAAGTTTTAGATTAAATAACTGGTGGCACTTTCTTTAATAGCATTGGTTCCACCTAACATTTTCGGTCCCTGATAATCAGACCTGCACATGAGCATGCAAATGTTTATTTTGGCTCAATCTTTCTTACAGAATTGCTTTAACCTATTGATATCTTTGGGCTGTCTTGCATGAACTGTTTGCTTCTGATTATGCCATGAGGTTCTGTTGGATTAAGTCCAGGGCTTTGTTTCATCCATTTCAAAGTACAGAATTTTTCTACTTTAGCCCTTCTATTATAAATGTACTTGTTCTGTTTAGGATCATTGTTGTGTGGCTTGAGCCCAATTCATTTAAAATTCAACTCACAGGCAGATACCCTGACATCCTCCAGTAGAATTGGCTAGTAAATTATATTGTTCCCTCAATGAATCCATTGTTCCCTCAATGAGAGCAAGGTTTCTGGATCCTTAGGCTGCAAAGCAGCTGCAAACCATACCATTTCCACTGCTATGCTCCAGAGCTGGAGTTAAGTTTTTTTTGTTGGAGTGCAAGATTTGATTCTCTCCTAATGCCATGTTTCTCTTTAATGCATAAAAGTTTTACTTTCAGCTGATCTGACCACATTGCCGAATCAATTTTTTGTTGCAAAACTCCTTTTTAAACTTAAGATGGGCAGGGATGTGCTTTCTGATAGTAGTGATTTCCTCCTTGATATCCTCCTGTAAACATTACTTTTGTTCTTCAAAGAAAAACCAGAAAGTCCAGTTGCCTCTTGAAAAAGCACATTTGGGTTTACTTTTGTTCAGTGTTTTGTGTATGGTAAATTTATGACTGCTGGAATCAGGCTATAGAGGAATGGCCTGTAGATCCTTTGCTATTACCTTGCATTCTTTGTAGCCTTTTGGAATATTATATGCCTTGCTCTTGTGGTGAATTTTGTTGGACAACTATTATTGGGAATTAATCACAGTGTGCGTTTTCTCCATTTTTACATTTTTCTGTCTGACCATTGATGGCAGTTTTGTAAGCCTCCTATTCTGATGAGCATTGACAACTATTTTTCAAGTTCTGCGAGTCTCTCTGGATCAAGACATCATTCACTTCCATAAATCTGTGTCATGAAGAGCAGACTCAAAGAAAATGAGTATTGGCATAGTGTGTTCAGTAGATCATGACATGGTATTGAGTTTTGGTTTTTAATCAGAATCTCTTCTGGTTAAAAATATAGATAGTCTTAAGATCAGTCATCAGTTAAACTCAAGGCCCGAGGGCCGAGTCTGTCCCGTGGGGTGCATAGATCTGGCCCGCAGGACTGCCCTGGAAACAGCAAAGGACCGGCCTGCAGTGCCTCTGCCAGCAAAAATGGAGCTCCGTTTTCACTGGCAGAGGGTTGCAGGAGGCTGTCGCAGCCGAAAACGGAGCTCGCGAGGACCGTGGACGGACCTCCCAAACTCCGTTTTCGCTGGCAGAGGGTTGTAGGAGGCCGTCGCAGCCAAAAACTGAGCTCGCGAGGGCTGCAGGTGGACCTCCTGAGCTCCATTTTCGCTGGCAGTGGGTTGTAGGACGCTGTCGCAGACAAAAATGAAGCTCAGGAGCACGTTTTCACTTGCAAAGTGCTCAGGCCACCACAGGCGCCCCCGACACGAGTGATGTCGAGCTGGCCACACCCACCCTGCCCACAGCCCCCCGACACCCCCCCCCCCCCGATCAAACAACCCTGATGTGGCCTTCAATGAAATTGAGTTTGACACCCCTGGTCTAGATGAAGGTGTCATCTCATTTATAAAGCTTAGTGTTGCAGAATCATAGATAATTCTAACATACTAGCAGGCTTTCTCTCATCACTGTACTAAACATGTTTACAGATTTTAAATATTGAACCAAACTTTGAATCCTAGATCCTTTTTGATATGGTTGTAGTGATTTTCTAATACTTAAGCAATAACATTTTTGTGTGAAAGTATGAGCCACTGAACAATGTATAATTTAGTTGTGCTTCATTGTTTGTATTCCACTTCATTATTTGTATTCCACTATAATTGACATTTATAGGGTTATTCTGAAGAACGGCATTAGCTTAGCAGATATAAAATGCTTGTAAAATTCTTTCTGATAATAAAAGTGTTTCTTTCTACTTTTGTAATACTCCTAGTAACCTCTTTGTCTCTATGTTTGTATCAGATCAATAACACTAGCAAAAAGAACAACAGAAAATGAAAAGGTATTCAAACAGAAAAAAGAGGTGAGATGCACTTTTTATTGTGACACTTTTGTCTTTTTTTTTCTTTTAAATTTTATTAATAATTACTTTGGAATTCAATTAAATTTGTAGCCAACATAATGTCATTAAAATAATTACAAGAAATGAAATACATTACAATGATGCTGCTTAGAATGGCATCATTAATTTTCAAATACCATTCAGGCTAGTCATCTGAAAATTTTCAACCAAGTATTATTTTTCTTGCATTTCAAAATCTTAACTTTTCCTTTTCAATAATTTTCCTAACAACAACAACAACAACAACAACAACAACAACAACAACAATAATGAGTATATAGAATAGAAAGCTTGTAGTCTCAAATCTCCTTATTCTCCAGCATTCTGCCTCTGGGTTTTCTCAGCCTGGCCTATCTTCTGCTTTAGGATAGTGACTTGATAAATCCTGTTGCCATTACCTTCTAAAGTAGCCTCATCTGGTATCCTAGACCCTATCCCTGATGTGTCAGAAGGAAAGGGCTATCACACCCAATGCTGTGTTAAATATACAAAAAACAAGCACTTTTCTCCCTCCTTGGGAAATGGAACAATGTCACCAGAGATTTTAAAAATCAAATTTATTTAAAAATATGAAGAATCCTTCCTATTTAAATATTAAAATGCAAACATTAACTTTGAGAAAGACAAATTACAAAGGTCTCAAATCACAATGATACTACTGAGAACCTAAGTAAAAAGGAACTATTCTCCTCAAAATCCAGCACCTTAGACAAATTCCAAGATGCCAGTAGTTTGCTGTATAATGGGATGAGATAAAAGATTTCCAAATTAAAGTTACTGGTTTGAAGAAAATCCTAAAGAGGATTTCCCTCCCGCCCCGCCCCCCAAGGATCCTGGTTTTAGTATAAAGAAAAACCATTTGTTGTGTAGAATTGTGTGGAGATGGCTTTGAAGACAAAATTAAAGTACCTAAATATTAGCTTGGCTGGATGGAACAAGGAAAAAATTCAAGATTGCCCTAGCTTGATTCTATTTAGTATAAGAGAAGAGAGAGAGAGAGAATCTCTGTTAAGCTTTTAAGATTCTGTTATTATACCCTATAATAGTAGAGTTCCATTTTTTAAAAAAATGTCTTTAAATTGTTACGGCCACCTACTTGAACAGATTCTGGGCCACTTACAAAATCCGAAAAACAGTTTAAAACATAAGAAGGACAACTCAGGCTAAAACAACCATAACAGCAACAAAAAACTACAACAGGGCTTCCATAACCCCCAGATTTTAAAACCCTTCCCGCACCTCAGGAAAGAGCGCACTGTCCATAGCTCTGAGGGAGATGCTGTTCCAAAAGGCAGGGTCTGTGTCACACATTTTCCTAGTCCTGCAAGTTCACAATGTTTCATAGAGGGGCCTGTAGCACACTCATTATCTCAAAGATGGGTTGGGATAATCTCAGGGAGGGATTATTGTTTAAAATCTCTTAGCCACATTTGAGTAACTTTTGTGAATACTGCCTTCTTGAAGCATTTGTCAATCTTAATAAATTAAGATTTAAATACTTGGCATAATGTTATAGCAGGTATGTGTTTACTTCTAAGGAACATCTTGGAGTCTGAAAACTTTTTTAGTTCTGACTAGTAAAATTGTTAGATACCAAGTTGTTTTATCTCCAATACAACAGGCTAATATTGTAATATACACTGCACTAATAAGAGTGTTTTCCTGTTTTTCATGTACAAGTATATTGATGAAAATGAAATTATTTTATCTGGACATGGATAATCTGCATTGTTAAATGTATAATGTAGAGTAAAAACCAGAATGATGGTTGTATTTTTTTAATGACTTGCTGAAATTGTTTAGACTTTTTTTGTAACGGATCTTATGAGTCTATTATTTAGGATTCCCTTCCAAACCAGCTGGAATTGTACAGTCAGGAACCATTCTAGAAAATTAGTTTTATAGGTTCAGGGTGGTTTAAAATGTGTGTTGCCGAGGGGTGGGGGAGAAAAGGAAACAAATAGATTATAGCTAAGTGACATGAATGTCATTATTTCCAGGTATAAGATTTAAGTTCAGTCCTTGATGAATTCCAGTTCCACATCAGTTCAGATATGATGTGGACAATCATGACTAAGATCCTAGAACTTTACTGTTGGAATAGGTAATACTGGACTTGATGAACAGTCTCTTATGAGGTAGTCAAGCTGTTGACTGCAGTGCTAAAGAAACAATTACAAGCCCCTAACCTGAGCATTTTACTATGTGTCAGGTAGCCAGGCATATTCCAAGAGTGAGAAAAGGAAAGAGTAAACCCTTTAATTTTTTTTCTTCCTTGAAAGTCAACCTCATGGCGCAGGGGAAGAGTCAAGCCTTTTTTATCCCATGTTTCAACCTCAGGGAACCATAAACTCATTACTTCTCCCCCTCCTTTTTTAAAGTTTACTGTAGTTTATAAGCCAAAAGAGTTCACTGTGGGGAAAAAGATACAATTTCTCAACTGAATGATCCTTTTTTTCTGCCAGTCTGATTGGAAAGGGATTTTCTAGTTTGTTGTTTTATAAAGAAGCTTTTGATGGGATTCTTTCATCTTTTGAAGGATTCCTTTCCATGAACAATTCAATTACAGACTTTGATTTGGCAGTTTCTTTTTTCCATTTTCTTTACAGAGGTCCATGCAGCCTTTGATGGGAAATGATCTATCAGAAGAAGTATCACTTAGATTAAGCCTGGTCCAGAAAGAATCGTCATGCAGAAGACGTTCTCTGGTTGAAATAAGAGAAAAGTATCTGAGTTTGGAAAAGGCTACAGAGTGCTTCCCTGAGTTTACAAAGGTAGGCATTAAAGGACTAAGTTTACCTGAAATTAGCTCCAGATATCTTCTGTCTTCACTTCTTCAAAATGACTAAGTTTAGTTTTAATATTAACTGTTTATGACCTTCATAGTATAAAATGTTCTTTCAGGATATGGAAAAAGAGATAGCAAATGCTCTGAGCTGTGGTCAAGATGATGAAATTTTGACAAGCGCCTTCAAGCTGAATATTACGCGAAGAGACATTCAAACGTTAAAAAACCAGCAGTGGCTCAATGATGTGGTAAAATAATTTTACTCATTAGTAGCTAAAGTTTCATTAGTCCTTTGTTGTGGAAATAACTGTAGTGCCCTATCACAGGGTTGGAAAGCTTCTGATCTAGAGGCCTAAATTGACCATCAGACCAGTATATCTGGCTTGCAAAATGTTGAGTGAGGTCATCTCAGTCCCTTTCTGCTTTTAATTTCCCTCATAAGAGGCAGATGGAAAGGCAGCACAGTGCCACTTCATCCGCTTCATGACAGTTTGTCCAGTGTGCATCTTCTTCCTAAATAAGGAAAACATGATTGTTTTTTAAGCTTGTTTCATCACACCTTATTCAGGGCAGGTGGGAACTGGAACTGGCCTCTGGACTGGATTAGTTCCCTTTTTTGCCTTATTGAATTGTAACTTCCTGAGCCTTTCGTATGTCTTACAGGAAGTTCTAATTTAGCGAGCACAATCGAGATCAGCAACTTGGTCATTAAGTGAAGCAGTTGTTAAGTGGAACCACAGCTTTGTTTCTGGTTTTACTTCAGTTTTTCTTTACAGGCCTGTGAAGGTCATAAATGTGAGGATTGGTCACAAGGTTACTTTTTCTCACGGTATAATTGCAAATGATCGCAATACAAGGCAGTCATTAAATGAGTACTGCCTGTACACTATTTCAAGTGTACTAATAAAAAGCAATTCTCAGGGCTATTTTTCAAGAATAGAAATATTCCAATAAAGGCTTTGTGGCAATATCTATAAAAATAGCCCTGAGAATTAATTGCATTTTATTAGTACATTTGAAATAGTAGATGTATGTTTATGTATGTCTGTATTTCCTCCTCTTATCTTGTCTCTTCTCTTTGATTATAGGTCATTAATTTCTATATGAATCTTCTGGTTGAGAGAAATAAAACACAAAGATTTCCAGTACTTTATGCTTTTAGTACTTTCTTCTATTCCAAGCTAAGTTCTATGGGTTATAATGCAGTAAAAAGATGGACCAAAGAAGTTGATTTATTCCAGCATGACATAATCTTGGTGCCTATTCATATCAGACTACATTGGGCATTAGTGGTAAATACATTTTGGCTTTTCTGAAATTCTTTGGGTGATGAGGATATAATGTGATGGTTGCCTGCCAGATCCTACTAATATCTTCACTTTGTTGTAGGTTATAGATTTGAGGAGAAAAACTATCAAATATTTTGATTCAATGGGACAAAATGGCATCAGGATCTGCATGAGATTGTTGTAAGTAGATATCTAGTAGTACAAAAAATACCCCTTTTTACTTTTTCTATTAGATTAATAAAATGAACCATTACTTCTGTTGACTGCTGTAAACTTTGGGTGGATATTTTTTTTCACTTTTTATGTATTAAAAATACACCATGCAAAACGTTATTACCTCTGAAGAGTTATGATCTTAATTCTTGGGAAAAATGTTATCACTGTTTGTTATGATTTTATTGAACAGACAATATCTGCAAGAGGAAAGTAAAGCAAAGAAAAACCTGGAT
Organism: Diadophis punctatus similis; assembly: GCA_023053685.1. NCBI lineage: Eukaryota > Metazoa > Chordata > Lepidosauria > Squamata > Dipsadidae > Diadophis > Diadophis punctatus. Next base: position 5,797,661 of record JALIGW010000033.1, read on the forward strand.
ATTAATGTTTCGTCTTGGACACTTTATAGCATGAAGCCTCATGTATGTACAACTGCTCCCCCCCCCATTTTTACTGTGCATCTAAACTTCTAAAATGGTCATTTCAGCAAGATTCAAGTATTAATTTAGGAATAAATGTTTTAGTCTTCACAGACACCCAATTTCCCTTCTATACTGATTTCAGTACTTCTGTTGTGGCTTCTTCAAACCACAGCTTCCTTATTGCACATAAAATGGGTCTGTGGTTTAAAAAATAACACATAATTAAAGCACTTCAGAGGTATGGGAAGATGTATTGGGTAAGAGAAGGTGCTCTGGTCTGATTTACTAAATCATAGATAAACTAGGATTATTATAGCTAGACCTGATTTAAGTGCAAAATATAGATGCAGTGCAGTCTTATTTAAATGGATATGTCTGTAGTTCCTGAATCTTCAGCATAAATCTATGCTTGTTTATTAAAAATAAAATGTCTTGTATTAGGTGAAAGTTTCTAAAACATCAAGTGATATTCCAGTCATTGGTGATGCGGGGGGAGGGGAGAGATCCCACCTTCGGCTCATACTATGTTGGGTGTTGCAAGGTTTGATGCTCTGTCCATCAACATCTATAGGAAGTTGCTGGATGAGCTCATCTGTCACCATGGGCTGAGGTGTCATCAGTACCCTGAGGATTCCCAATTATTCATCTCAGCCTCTGGCAAATTAAGTGTTGCTGTGCACATTTTATCTCATTGCCTGGAGGCTATGAGAGTCTGGATGGGCAAAACAGACTTCAGCTGAACTCTGGAAAGACTGAGTGGCTTGGGGTTTGGGGACTTGCCAATTCCAGGTTTATTCTATTTTTGCTGCTGGATGGGACTGCATTGTCCCAAAGAGATCCCATGTGTAATCTCATAGTCTTACTGGACTCGGGAATCATGTTTGAAGAGCAGGTATCAGTCATGGGAACAAAAAGTATAGGAGAAGGACTGGTGGAGCCGGGGGGGGGGAATTAAAAGAGGGATCAGCTTAATTGTTGAACAACCCCCCCCTCAAATATCATTGATCCTTATCTAACTCTAACCAGGTGCTGGCTGTTGAGAAGATTCCTGTAGATAGGCTTTTAGCAAAAAAATCAGTTAATCTGAACTTTCAGGTGTGGATATGGTTTTTCGGGCCTGACAGTAAGCCTTTGCACAACTTCATATTGTGTGTTACTTACACCTGTTCCAAGATCGGAGGCTCTGCTTACAATCACTCATGCGCTAATCCACCTCCCAATTGGATTACTGTAATGCCCTCTTCATGGGGCTACCTTTGAGAGTATCTGGAAACTTCAGCTGGTGCAAAATGCAGCAGTGCGGGGCAGTTATGTGTATCTCTAGAGCCGTGATGGCAGACCTATGGCACACATGCCACAGGTGGCACACAGAGTCCTCTCTTCAGGCACGCGAGCCGTTGCCCCAGCTTAGCTCCACCACACATGCGTGCACACCTCCTGCTGGCCAGCTGGTTTTCGGATCTGCCACGCATGCGTGGGGGCAGGGTGCACGTGGGGGGGGTCGCACATGCATGCCCAGGGGCAGGGGGAGCGTGGGGGGTTATGTGCAGGGGGCAGGGGGAGCACGGTGGGGTTGCATACGCATTGCATTATGGGTGCATGCACACGCTTTCGACATGCAACAACAAAAAGGTTGGCCATCACTGCTCTAGAGCAATACAAGTTACACCTCTGTTCCATGTGCTGCATTAGTTACCAATTTGTTTCTGGGTCCAATTAAAGGTGCTGGTTTTGACTTTTAAAGCCCTACGTAGCATGGGTTGGGTTATCTGAGGGACTGTCTCTCCCTGAATATCCCTCCAGATTCAGCAGAAGAGGCAAGCTTATAGGTCCTGTATGGGAGTGCCACTTGCTTTATGGAAACTCCCCTCCCCCTGAAATGAGCTGCTCTGTTGATTTTCCAGAAGTCCCTCAAAATCTGGTTATGCCATCAGGCCCAGCGATCCCAGGAGACCAATGAGATATTGAAGTGATTCCATGGTTATTAACATCTGTTATTCTCTTTTAGACTTGGGTTTTTCATCTTTTTAATAATAATTGTTTTTAAAGTTTATTGTACGCCTCCCAAAGTTACTTTTTCATGATGTAGGTGGCCTGTAAATTTGAATGAATAAATAAGCATATCTTAGATTGTGCGTCTTTAGGAATTCCCTGTTCCTTAAAGTGCAGATTGTTATCTAAATTTTCTGAAATTGAGCAATCAATTTAGATGCCTGTTTAGTTGATGATCTGTTATAGAATTGCTGTATTATAACCTCTTAGGTTTCTGTGATCTGTAATTTAAATAAAACAAGAAAAAGTTAATAGGTTTTCCTGTATATTCCCTTTTCTCAATCTTAGGAAATTCCACAGCAATTAAATGGCAGTGACTGTGGAATGTTATTATTAACCTCTTAGGTTTCTGTGATCTGTAATTTAAATAAAACAAGAAAAAGTTAATAGGTTTTCCTGTATATTCCCTTTTCTCAATCTTAGGAAATTCCACAGCAATTAAATGGCAGTGACTGTGGAATGTTTACTTGCAAATTTGCAGACTTTGTCTCTAGGGATAAACCCATTGCATTTACACAGGTGAGTTGAAATACTTGCGGAAACAATTTTTGTGCTGTTCTATCTCTTGAGATAGGTATTTATTTGTTATTAGTTCTGTGGTGGAAACAGTAGGCTGATTATTATCCCATTGAATAAGATGCTCAAGCTTGGAATTGTTAATTACTTTTACTAAAAGAATTTTTAGATGAAACTGATTGTCTGGATTCATCTTTGGATTAGATTTTAGACAGAAACTATTTTGGCTTCCCTTATGTAAAAAGGAGATGGCAAATACCACCCAATTGGCTCGTTTGGATTTCACTGTGTTTTTCATGGAACTTTTACTGACTTACAATCTTAATAAAATATGTATAGTGTAAATGATTTTACATAACAAGAGTAATTAAAACATGAATAAAATTATAAAACAGGCAATTAAAAAGCAGTAAAAAATAGTAGGCTACAACTGTAAGTCTTAAAAAGTGCTGTTTTTAATAATTCCCGGAAGCCTAACAAAGTAGAAACTGATCAGATTTCAGACAGCAGGCTATTCCATATCATTCAGCACCACCACATAAAAACAGTGGTCTCCTAATCTCTCAGAGAAGAGGGACCAGTAATAAATTTGCTTGGGAGCTTTGTAGTCAGCAAGTTGAAATTGAGTGCAGAATGCCCTTGAGAGACTTCAGTACCAAACTTTGTAAGGCTCTAAAGGTAAAATGAGCACTTTGAATTGCATACAAGAATTAATTGGAAGCCAGTGAAGGTTCCAGAGCACAAATGTAATGTGTTCATATTGGCAAGTACCTACTAAACACTATGCCACTGGTCATGTCATTCGTATGTAGATGATATCTGTTTTATTTAATCTGAGGGGGCAGTAGGTGACCTGTATTGAGCAAGTTAACAGGTTAGATGAGGGCTAAAAACTAAAGCTTAATTTAACTTTGCCTACTTGAGTGGTGGTTAACCTGTTCTGGCAGTGGGAGAAGTTAAATTTCCTCCAAAATACAAATGTGAAGCTTGGATTTTTCCTGGATTCTATGTTATCACTGAAGGCACAAGTTGCCTCAGTGATTAGAAGCTGGCTTTGGTTAATATACCAGTTGCAGCCCATATCTGGATAGAGGGAACAACCCATTTTCTAGTTGGATTATTGTAATGTGTTGTATGTAAGGGTACCTCCTGAAAAGAGTTTGGGATCTTCAGAGGCTAGAATAGAGGGACCTTTTTTGAACCGGTATTGATTGATACAATCATGAGATGCCAGTACCTTAATAGTTGCACTGGCTTCCAGTCTTTTCTGGCCCTATGCAAATATGGCTTTGACGTTTAGATATTGACTGTCTCTTCCTAGTGCCTACCTAGAGTGAATGAACATCAGGGAGAGCTTTCTAAGCTGGGTTATGCCTTCTGTGAATGCACTCTCCAAAGGAGTCTTGCTTAGTGCCCATATTTCAACAATTAGGCAAATAATTTCTGTTCTTCTAGATACTTAACAATTTAGACACAACAAATTGGGGCTTTACTGGTTTTATGTCAAATAGCTATTTTCTGTCTTTAGTATTCTATATCCTGGGCTAGTGATTATCATTTTTAATGTTTATTTTATTTTGGCTTTTATATGCATGTACGCTTTGTCAGTTACTGAGATAACATTTGTTATTAAGGAAAGTAAAAACAAAATGGACAGCATACTTGCTAAATGGAAGTATCAACTATGTTAACAGAGTTTCTTTTTTGCAGTTTCACATGCCTTATTATCGGAAAAAAATGGTATGGGAGATTCTTCATCAGCAGTTGCTATGATGCCAGACCGCTGTTATGGTTCATGTGCATAAAACACCATCCGGTTATACAATTGACTTGTACCTATTTAAAGGCAAAGGTTCAAAATACTGTCTTGGCTAATCTCCATTTCTAGAGATGGGAGTTATCCAGAAGTATAATAGAAGCTTTTCCTTGAAGCTTTCTTTATTGAAGTTTTCCTTCCAAGGAGAAAAAAATATGGAGGCAGGCAGGAATCTGGCAAAGTATTTTTAAGTAGACCGATGCTGAGTTTTTGGATGAATATGACCTATGTGACATGAAAATGAAATATACATATATTGCGATTTTCCAAAGAATGCCAGGTTGTCTATGGTTTCAATGCCGATTGGATTCAAACTTATACTGCTTATAAGTAATGCAATTGTAGTTGTAGCTGATTTGTCCCATTAATTTTAACTGATCTACTCAAATCAAAATACAATTTGGACTTGCCCTTTGATTATAAGCCAAAAGCATGCTTTGAGCGCTTTATTTTTGAAGTTTTATTGTATACTTCTGTTGGGTGGGGCATTTGGTCTGGAATCTACGACTGTATTTTGCAGGCAGTGAAAGGAGTGTGCTTACTCATAGTATTTTCATATAACTGGATCTTAGTGATGCTGAAAAATGGAAAATTCTGTTTGATTTGTAACAAATCCATTGTAAAAGCCCTAGGTGGGAATTATTCTTTATTTAAAAATTAAAATGTTGTATGAGACTATTTATTTGTATACTTGTATGTGTTGGATATGTGTTGAAATTTCAAGATAGGTTAACTAAAATGGAAATAAACATCTAGTAAAAATGATATAATTGATTTGATTTTCATTGCCTTTTCTGTTTAGAACTGAAATAAGTATTTTTCAACTATTATATGCTGCAATGTAATATGGGTGAGGAATAGCAAGTTTAATGATTTTCTGTTTCACAATGACAATCTTAATTCCTTCGTTGCTGTCAAGCTTTTTAGGCTAAATGTTAAGATTGTGCACAATGTTAGGCTACTCACTTTAGACTGAGGCACAAAAAAACAGCATTCTCATGCCACATAAAGGAAGCTTTCTTTTAACAAACAGCTCATCATGGAATTAAGCTATAACAAATAATTGCGGGCCCGTTATATACTGTTTTCAAAGCCTAATCACAACAACCTTTTTGTAAAGTAACAAACCATAATTATTGCTGCTTTCCATTGCTTTGGAAAGTACAGGTAGTCCTCAACCTACGACCACAATTGAGCCCAGAATTTATGTTGCTAAGTGAAAAATTTGTTAAGTGAGCTTTTACCCATTTTATGACTTTTCTTGCCACATTTGTTAAGTGAATCACTGGAGTTGTTAAATTAGTAACGCAGTTGTGAAGTGAATCTGGCTTCCCCATTGACGTCGCTTGTCAGAAGTTCACAAAAGATGGTCTCATGAACCCTGGACACTGCAACTATCATAAATATGAATCAGTTGTCAAGCATCCAAATGTAAGTCACATGACCATGGGGATACTGCAATGGTCATAAGTGAAAAATGGTCATAAGTCATTTTTTTCAGTAGTTGTAACTTTGAACGGTCACTAAATGAAGTGTTGTATGTTGAGGACTACCTGTAGTATTAGTTGCCCAGTTTTCCATTCTTCTATGCATGGTATTTCACCTCACTTGCCTTATTATACACTACAGTGGACAATCAGCAAATGGAGTTAATATTGAAGCCCTGACTTCTGTTAAACAGAGATGACAATGCAGATATGTTTACAGGAAGTAATTTTATTATAAAGTAAAGCTGTGTCCTGGGCAAAATTAAGTCTTTTACTGTAGAATACATCAGGAATGGAACTGTGATGGTTTATGGGCCCTTGATAAAGATATATTCGAAGTTAGATTTTAAAAAAGCTATCCTCTCTAGAAATAAATTCTACTGGAGTGATTAGCACTGGCTGATCAGTGCTGAATTGTGCCAGCTCTTCCAATATAGCTTAACTATCAGTTTTACACATTCAGTCTAGGTGTTTGAGTATAATTTGATTGCATTTCTAGTAAGCATAATTTAAAAGCTGAGAAATTTAACAGCAGATACTGTCATTTACTGTGAAAGGGCTTATTCAGACTATTCAATGGGAAGAAAGTATAGTGATGTCAAAATGTCTTGGGATCAAGGTCAGAATACCTGCCCGAATGTAGAGAGCAGTTAGCCCCTACAGCTGCAGAAGAGCAGGGAAGATTCTTTTCATTCTCCGCTCCATCTTTGTTGTTGATACATTGCAGACCCTTCTGGACAGGATAACAGACCTCCTCTTCTCCTGTGTGCTGCTTGGAGTGTCCAAGTATGGGTTAACTTCTTGTCTGTTAGCCAGGGACTGAGTAAGAAATATCCGGCCATGCCTCCTCGCCCCCCACTGAGCCAATTGTTTTACTCAGTCGAGCCAAGAGGGACGCAAAATATATTTCTCTACTCAAGTTTTGGACAACAGGCAAGAAATTTCCTTGGAGTTTCAAGGTTTACAGGTTTTAATGTTTGTATTTATCAGGAAATGGGTGTGTGCATGGGAAGCCTCCCTGCCACCCTGGGGCTTGTATTGAGGCAGACAGAAAAACGAGTTTTGCAATGGATTTAATCCGCCTCCATATTGTGAGGTTTGTCTGAACTCTATGGTGTGCGGGAGTGCTTGTCCGGGGTTCCGGCAGCGCCCCGTTTCTGCTTAGAGTGTTGGCCAGCGATGAGTTGGGGTTCCCACTACGTGGCCTTGTCGTTGCAGCGCTAAATTTTAAAATGCCAGGAGTGCTTGTCCGGGAATCCAGCGAGGCTCTGGTGGCTTTGGACACGATTGGGACCGATCAGCTGTGAGTCGGTCTTCCAATCCATGGTACTTTGGAATCGGACTGAATTTTATGCTGCCTTATCGAGAGTGTTTGTCCGGGGCTCCGGCAAGCCTTCAGAACTACTTGCAAGAGCCGCTCAGCTGTGAGTTGGGTCTCTCACTCATGTGATCTCGGCTCCATTGTGCTTCGCTGCTTGTGAGGAGGCTGTAGGAGTTCCTGTCCGGGTTTCCTGGCGAGGCTCCGGAGTATAGCGGCAGGAAGTTTTTTGTGAGTCAGGGCTGCTGCTCACGTGGTTCCCTTTTGCCCTGTTAGCGATTCTGCTGCAGGAGGGAGACGCCCCCAGCCTCCACCTTTTGAGAGTCTAACAGCCTCTGCCCGGGGATCCGGCAGGGCTTATTTAGACAAGGCACAACAATTAGCGAGGAATCGATCAATCACATGATGTGTTTGTCGGCAGCAAGAGACTTGGCGCCAGGAGAGCTCGCTCCCTGGCAAGACGTGATTGGACCAGGTGTTACTAGGTACCAGTGAGTCTGCGCAGTGGAAATTTACTTCTCAGTCGCCAATTTCTGGAGCAGATCATACATGTTTGTGTTCCCTTGCCTCTGGAGATTGGATAGGAATAGCGGGGGTTTCTGCCTTGCTTCTTTCCATTCTTTCTGGCTTCTGGTGATAGAGAAACTTCCTTGTCAGCCTCCTCTATGTGGTGCCGCCCTGTTCCTGCTCCAGAGTTCTCATTGCAACCTGAGCAATTACTACCAACGTGCTGTGCCTTGCAAAGGAATCTGGTGATCTCTTTTTCTCTTAATTATCAAAGATTGTCTCGTTTGTGGCTAAATTTAGCACAATGGCAGATAAAGCAAAGAAGGGCAGATCTTCTGATAAAGGCACTCCTTCTAGAGACTTGGAATCCTCCAAATCTGGCCATAAGTCTCATAGATCTAATAAGGGGACCCCTGGGCAGAGTAAGCCTCAAAAAGATTCTTCTAAAAAGCATTCTTCTGCTGAAGATAGGGAAGCTCAGAGGCATCTGAGATCCCTAGAGAAGCATTTTTCAAAAGCGTGTCAGCAACCTGTAACTGAAAGATCTTTGTCTCCTGTGCAGGAGGAGGAAACTGCCCTTAGGGAGGGGTCTCCTGAAAATGCTGATTCTATTAGAGAATTGTCTCCAGATGTGGACACTGAAGTTCCCACGCTGGAAGCAGCAGTTAGCAGGTCTCCAGCTAGGTCTTTAGCTGGCATTAGGGCTACTGAATCGGATCAGCCTTGCTTTGTCACCAGATCAGCACCATTTGCTACCTTTACCCCAACTGCAGCGGGCCTCAGGGCTGGGGGATCCCAGGAATTATCTCTGCCCCAGGATATTAGGTACCTCCTTGCATCTGCTATTTCGCAAGGAGTTACCACAGAATTGCAAAACGGGTTTCTCACCTGGCCTCCAGGATCAATCTGCTTGGATGTCCCAACAAGGTCATTGTTCTTCCCACTCATCCATTTGCAGCGACCATTCTAGTGTTGCAGAGGACAGTTTAGTAGACCAGGACCTCTCTGAAGATGAGGGCTTTATTCCTGACCAGCCTTCTTATTCTGGCCTCTTTAAGCCAGCCTTGTTTAAATCTCTCTTACACAAAGCCAAAATGACTTCACTGATGGGCTTAGCTGACATTTCATCAGACCCGGCACTGGGGCTTGATCCCATCGAGGGTGTTTTTTCTGAACCAGTTCTGGAAAAGGAGACTGTTCCAGTGCCTAAAATGTTTGTGGACGTTATCCAACGTCAGTGGAGTCAACCTGCTTCACAAAATGCGCTCAGTAATGACAAACGATTCTATAACATGGAGTTAGACCTGGAGGATCTTCTCCAGCTCCCAGTAATTGATATTCCAGTGGTCAATCTTGTCTCTTCCTCAGTTCTCCCTGCTGACCTTTCTGAGGGATTGAAGTTGGAGAATCGCAAAGCGGAGATGGCGGCCCGTAAGGCACACCTGGCTTCGCCCTGGTCCATCAGGGCGACCATGGCAGCTTCATTTTTTAATAGAAATTCTGTTTAATGGATTAGACAGATGTTGACTAGGGTGTCATCTGACGATTTGTGTCTATGCCAAAATCTAAACAAACTCCTGGCGGCTGCTGAATTTTCTGCAGATGCGACTCTCAATGCTGCAAAATTTGCCTCTAGAGCCATTGCAGCCAATGTCACATCCCGCAGGCTCTTGTGGCTTCGCCACTGGCAAGCTGATATGAAGTCTAAATGGCGCTTGGCTGCTGCACCCTTTAAAGGGGACAATCTTTTTGGTGAATCATTGGATCCTATTCTATTGGAGAGCAGGGACAAGAGGAAGGTCTTGCCTTCCACTTACAGAAGGGCAGATCGTCGTATGACACGTTATTTCAGGAGACAGCCATTTCGCCAGGACCCAGGCTCTAGTGGTTTCCAATATCAATGCCCCTCCTACTGGGGGTCGTATTGCCCCATGGACAGGTCAGAGGGTAGAGATAGAGACAGACAATACTTCCAGAACAGAAAAGTGTTTTGGGGGTCTGGTAACCGGTCCTTTTGCAGGTCCAAATGACTCCCACACGGACTCCCCCATTGGTGGTTGGCTAAATTGATTCATCCACCAATGGGAGGTTACTACATCGGATACGTGGGTTGTTAACTTGAGAAAGATAAATTGTAGAGGTGATTGGATCTTTTGGTTTGGAAACCAATTTACGATAAAATAAACCCAAGTATAAAGTCTAAGAATAAAATATTTATTTCAGTACAAAAGAAATATAAAAACCTAATACTTAATGATTACATCTTGGCAGCTAAAATATGCGCCGTCCTTAATGAAGGACTACAGCAGAAGTAAGGGATGGGTACAAAGGAATTTCACATCTGCGCAGACCCCATGTGACTGCTTCACTTTGCTAAGAACCTCGGTCATAGTGCCCGACATATGAATACATTTGAGTACAGCTGACAATCAGAAAATCACACCGTGACATGGGTACTACAGACAGTAAGTCTGGGTCTCACTTTAGAGTTCACCTCCATTCCACCAAGGCGACTTATTTGGTGCCCAGTATCCACCAATCAGGCCAAAAGTTGTCTCATGGGAATCGAAATCCAACATCTGCTGGATATAGCTGCCATAGAGACGGAACCCCGGGACAGGAGGGTCGGGGTTTTTACTCCATTCTCTTCCTGGTTCCCAAGAGTTCAGGGGTGGTGGTGAGAGCCATTTTAGACTTAAAACTACTCAACCTTTATTTGGCATACAAAAAATTCAAGATGCTGTCTCTGAAATCGATCCTCAGTTGCATCAGACCAGGCGATTATCTAACCTCCATAGACTTAAAACAGGCCTACCTTCATGTGCCTATTCGACCATCGCACAGAAGGTTCCTAAGATTCTGTGTGGCGGGGGTGCATTATCAATACAAGGCCATGCCATTCAGCCTCTCATCCGCCCCTCGCACCTTCACCAAGATGTTAGCAGCAGTGGCGGCCTCCTTCAGGGTGAGGCCAATAAGGCTGCAATGTTATCTGGACAACATCATCTTTCAGGCGTCCTCACCCTTGCAGGCTCAGGAACATCTTTAGATCACCATCCGGGCCTTACAAGACCACGGGTTCTCCGTGAACTTTACCAAGAATCATCTGGTCCCGACCACCAGCCTTTTCCATCTAGGGGCAGTGATCAACACACGGTCTTGCGACTGGAAAGCATCCGGCTCCTCATCACTCAGGTGCGGAGACTTCGCTCAGTTCCACTGGCGGTTCTTTCCCAGCTTCTGGGGAAGATGATTTCATGTATCGACATCGTTCCCTGGGCCAGGCTACACGTGCGGGCCCTACAATTGTTCCTGTTGCCGCATCAGAGGGTGAAACACTGCAATTCCAAGATGACGGTTCACGTCAAACTGTCCGTCCTCAACTATCCACCTTGGTGGATGTCCAGGCCCATGATGAAAGGTTGCCTTTTCAGAGAACCCTCCCGCATCATGATCATGATGGATGCAAGCCTTTTCGGATGGGGGACTCACGCCCAGTCCCTAGTGGCTCCAAGGGCGTTGGAGCGCATTGGACTTGACAAACAATATCAATTGGTTAGAACTGAACACGGTTCGTCTTGCTCTATGTCACTTCAAACATCTAGTGGCGGACCAGCACGTCTTAATTCTGACCAACAATGTGGCCACCCAGGCTCACATCAATCGCCAGGGGGGCACTCGGTCCAATGGTCTCATGCAGGAGGCACGACAGCTGGCCCTTTGGACGGAGCGCCATGTCCGATCCATCAAGGCAGAACACATCTCCGGGAGAGCGAATCTTCAGGCGGATTGGCTCAGCAGGACCACGATAGATCACTCAGAGTGGCGCCTGCACCCGATCTGTTCAAGGATTGTCCCGGAGATTTGGTCGACCGGTAGTGGACCTGTTCGCCCATCCATCCAACACTCACCTTCCCAGGTTCTTCTCCAGGTTCGCAGTGCCGGGGGCAGAAGGGGTCAACGTTCTCCGCCGCCCATGGCCGCAGGGGCTATTGTATGCCTTCCCTCCTCTCCCAATCATTCCGAGAGTAATAGGGAAATTACTGGCAGAGAGGGCGAGGTTCTCCTCGTCGCCCCACATTGGCCCCGTCGCCCTTGGTACGCGGATCTGGTCAGCCTGTCAGTTTCCAGTCCCTGGAGGATCCCCGACCACAGGATATCTCTCAGAGAGCAGTGCTCCATCCGGATCCCCAGTGATTACAACTCACCGTATGGCACTTGAAAAGGTCATCCTGAGAAAGGATAAGTTTATGGGAGAAGTGATCAGCACCATTCAGGCTTCCAGGAGGGCATCCACCAATTGGCTATACAACGCTACCTGGTTGGCATTTTGTCGTTTCTGCAACACTCATGATATCATTCCAACTTCAGCGTCAATACTGCAGGTTTTGAGTTTTCTTCAGGAGGGGTTTGAACGGGCCTAGCACCCAACACCCTTCGTAGGCAGGCAGCTGCATTGTCTACTGTTTTGGTCTTTGAAGGTCTTCAGTCCTTGTCTCTTCATCCCAGGGTTCATAGTTTCCTCAAAGGGGCAGCTAATCTGAAACCACCAGTGGTACACCATTATCCATCCTGGTACCTCTCTCTGGTCTTACAGGCCCTGACTGGACCACCATTTGAGCCATTGCGATCTACTAGTCTCCAGTTGCTGACCTTTAAGGTAGTCTTCCTGGTGACTATCATTTCTGCCAGGAAGATTTCGAAGCTAGCAGCACTATCGGTTCGTTCAGATTTGTGCATCTTTCATTCCAATAGAGTGGTTTTGAGATTGGATACATCCTTTCTCCCATAAGTTAATTCCTTATTTCATCGGACTCAAGAGCTTATTCTTCCGGATTTCTGCCCAAATCCAGCCCATCCTGGGGAGAAACTGTGGCATACCTTAGATGTCAGGAGGGCTCTCCGTAGATCAAACGGACAGCTGCTAACATTGATGGGTCAGAAAGTCTCACCTTCTACTGTAGGCCACTGGCTGAAGGCATGTATCACAAAGGCTTATGAGATCAAAGCTACTCCTTTGCCGGGCCGCATTACTGCTCATTCTACACGTAGTGCGGCCACTACTGCAGCATGGGCCACGCAGGCATCCATTGAGGACATTTGCAGGGTGGCGGCCTGGACAACTCCATCACCGTTTATTCGGCATTATAAGCTTGATTCCTTTGCTTCGGCAGAAGCTTCGTTTGGTAGGAGAGTTCTACAGAGGGTTTGTTCCACTTCAGGAGCCCTGGAACAGACTTCTTCCCGCCCTTGAGTATTATGCTTGGGTACATCCCATGCTTGGACACTCCAAGCAGTGCACAGGAGAATGGACGTTGTCTTACCTGAACGTTCCTTCTATGTGCACTGCGAGAGTGTCTAACCCACCCTGTGGCCGTTCTAGTCCAGGGTATGGGCATTGAATTTCCGTTTGGCTACCTGCAAGTCTACAGCCTCATAAAACAACTGGCTCAGTGGGGGCCAAGGAGGAGGCGTGGCCGGATATTTCTTACTCAGTCCCTGGCTAACAGACAATAGCAATAGCACTTAGACTTATATACCGCTTCATAGTGCTCTATAGCCCTCTCTAAGCGGTTTACAGAGTCAGCATATTGCCCCCAACAATCTGGGTGCTCATTTTACCCACCATGGAAGGCTGAGTCAACCTTGAGCCAGTGAGATTTGAATCGCCGAACTGCAGCTAGCAGTCAGCTGAAGTAGCTTGCAATGCTGCACTCTAACCACTGCGCCAACTTCTGAACAAGAAATTAACCCATGTTTGGACACTCCCGCAGCGCACATAGAAGGAACGTTTAGGTAAGACAATGTTCATTCCCTCCTCCTTGCATTCTCTACAGTAAAAGTATTTGAGTTTGTGACCTGTGAGCTTTTGTGGCAGAGGGACGGTATGTCACCTTGAGGCAGGAATTGGCCTATTGTTGCCCGTCCAAATCCATGATCCTTTGGCCGCTTGTCCTCTGAGGAGTCACTGGCCACCTAGCAAAGATGCAGCTTAGATGAGGTGGCTAGTTTTGTTGGGAGTGAGGAAGCAGAAGTTAGACCCATGCAGACCAGTCTTTGCATATCAGAAGTCAGAATTCTGCAAATTGTTGGATAAATGGGTGTTTCTACCTTTCATACCAGCTTGAATCTCCTATCTTTGTGCTCTAAACTGGGCAGTTTCAAGCAAGAAACTGAATTAAATTCAGGATAATTAAATGGGGGAAAGGGCCAGAATAGAATTTGGAGTATTGAAGGCTTTTCATGAGATCATTCTTTCCAAGACCTTGGGTTTCTAAGTGTCTTTTCAATAAAAGCATAAAAAGTTAGAGAGCCCTGTGGTCGGATGGGGTGGACAATCCTGCAGCAATACAATTGGAGCCCAGCAAGTTGTCTCCTCTCAGGTGGCCCTACAGGACAGATTGCATAGGCAGCCTTCAGGTTGTGTCAGCAGCAGCAGGAGGCAGGCAGGCAGGCAAGCAATGAGTTGGAGGCTCTATTGAGAGAATATGCCCTCTGTTAATGTGTGAAGGTCTTTCTTGGACCCAGAATAACAAGATTTGGGGATGAACGAATGGAGAATTATTAACCTTTGTCTCTGCTTCATTTATAAGAAGCTCCCAATAGGACCAAGTTTAGTTCTACAAAGGAAAACAAGTCTCTTTCAAAATGCCCAGTTAATTCATTAAAACAGGCTCTCAGACTTTCCAAATTCTCAAACACTCCCTAACCCACAACCCACTAAAATGATAACAAATGTGATCATCCATGAATAAAATAGATTTCACTGTGATTTCACTGTGACAGCTGGGCAGAAAAACTTCATTTCTTGCTTTCAATGATTATATTTTATTCTATATATCAAGTTCTCCAACTTTGTGGTACTGCAGCTGCCCGCTCGTAGCTTCACAAAGGCTGAGGTAATTTTTGACAATGCTCTGACTTTGTTTTCACAAGCCTGATCAGATTTTAAAAGTAACTATGACCTAAATTGTCTATGATCTCCAAGTGTCCTGACCAACTGTTGAGAACCTCTGCTGTAAGGTATTAGCTCTCTGTAAACTTTATCTTAGAAAATATTTTTTTCCTATCGCAGTAAATAGCCAGATACACACACACACAAAATGTTTTAAGTTTTCAGATCATCTTGGTTTAGTCTTATGTCTTTCATTTTACTTGTAAAAGGCTATGTTAAATGTCTCCTGAAAATGCAGATGAAAAATGTGTTTTTGAAGCCCATAGTAGTGGCATCTCCGTTAAAAAGACCCTCCCTTCAGTGTATGCCTTCAGACAATGGCTGGACATAATAAACTGGGAGGGATGCTTTAAACTGGATTGTTGCACTGATATGTTGGCTTTATGGCTGAAACAGTATCTGATTTGATGTTGCCACTGTAATTTAAATGAATCTGCACCAGGTACTTGTACAAAACACACCTTTGTTTCTGTTCCACCCACTGACCTCAAGACCACAAAAAGTCCTCTAATTAAAAGCAAGGGAAGATACAGATTAGAGAGAGGAAGGTTTGCACCCCATCTATTTTCCAACTTTGTAGTTAAATAAAACTACAGAGGTCAGGTCTTGTTAGCTGGATGTATTTTTGTTTGTTTGTTTGTTTGCTTGCTTTTCCACAGAACACTGTTTAAAGTAAAGAAAACTGGTGTTTCAATCTGATGGTACAATGGCATGTTCACAGAACCAGTATAACATCCATCTGTTAGCACAGAAAAACTCTAATAGTGTGTTTAACCTGTCAAACTCAGGAGTTCTGCTCCAGTGTCTCTTGCACTTCTATTTTTATTATTACTATGTTTGAAGGTTATTGACTCACATCTAGCAGAAGAATAATACAGAATAATCATCATACAGAATGATGTTTTCTTCCACCTGGCAGCTGTCTTTTGTCTAAATTTATTTCCAACTCAGTTTTATTAAAAAAATAAAAAAATGCTCCAACTCTCAGTTTTACAAGGCATACAAAATCTCAAAAAGGGGCACACAAGAGCAAGGTGCTGAGGTATGAAAACACCTGAGGTAGTTTGTTTCTTTTTTTTTCTTTTTTTGAAAAAGGTTGCAATTTTCATGCCCTGGGCCAACACCCTCTTGTTAATCCCATTTTAAAAATCCATTTCCCAAAGTATTGGTGGCAGCATTCTGCATGCAAAAGTACTAAGTGTGCTCTATTTTCCTGTAAGCAGGGTAAAAGTTTTCCCCTCCCCCACTCTTTCAGGAAACTGATATAAAGCTTGGCATTTTGTGGGTCTGTGTGTATATATAACACATACACACACACACAGTGTGTATGTATGTATGTATACACATATATACTCGTACACATGCGCATGTACTTGGAGGATTGCACCCTGGTACAAAATGAGAGACTGTATGCAAAAACCAGTTTGAGATCTGTGAAGCAAAGAGAAGATCACATGAGCTGGAGAAAGAAATGCATAGAGATTACTCTGCTAACAAGACGGTATCCCTTCTGTTGGCACTTACAGGCAATCTATGATGGTGTGCTGCTACCATTAATCATCCTGAAGTCCTTCAAAGTATTGTTCACCTTTGAGTCTCATTTCAATTTTGTTCTGGCTATCCTACGTCCCCATCCTACTTTCTGTTAGAAACCCATAACGGACTAGCCTTTTAATTTTAGTCTAGAAAAGCTGTCTTTTTCTTTTTTAAAAAAATGTAATTGTTAAAAAATTAAAGACTGGAGTTAGTTTAGTTAGCTAGATTAATTCTAAAATATATTAATGCTATCTGGTGCAGCAGCTCATGCACTGTGTAAAAAAAATGCTTTCCTAGTATGTACATACATGTACAGAAAATTTTTCCAAAAATTTCTGCCTATGTTAGTCCAACTAAAGGGATAGCGTTGTACTGTTAGAGAGACTCCATGAGACTATGGGGTGAGAGAGGCAGTTCCTGCTGGCTGAAGCCCATCCCTTCCCACTCCCTGGGTACTGGATGTCCTCTGTAGAGCCTCAGCCTCTTGGGCAGACTTGGATGCCGTCAGATAGTCTTTGGTTTGCTCCCTGGTCCGGTGATTCTATCAGGTGTTGGAAGGGCTACATTCATCAGTTGTTGCTGGCCAGCACCCTGCAGCCTCATTTGCTGCGCTGAGAGGCCGGGGTGCCTTGTGGATGTTTCTGTTCCTGCTGTTTCACTTGCTGGACAATTTCCCTGATCTTGCGCTGAGCAGTCTATAATAGGGAGAAAGACAGAGTACTTGTTGGTTTCAAAAAGGAGAAAATTGGAAAGCTGTCTCATTATATATATATATAATGTGTGTGTGTGTGTGTGTGTGTGTGTGTGTGTGTGTGTGTGTGTGTATGTGTGTGTATATATATATACATATATACATATATACATATATATACATATATATACATATATATACATATATATATATATATATATGTATATATATATATGTATACATATATATATTTGTATATATATATACAAATATATACATATATATACATATATATATTCTCTCCCATATTTGGGTACACCAGGATAACACGACAGAAAAACACATATAACCCTTTCCTGGTGAAAGAGCTGATTGGGAACAGAGCCTATGGCCTAATGGATAAGTTGCTGCACTGCAAGGCAGCCGGCCCGGGTTCAAATCCCAGTAAGGGGTATGGCTATCTGACGATAGCAAAATAAGCTCGAAATAGATCTATAATAGTCTCCCTTTATTTTCATTTATCAGCAAAAAAATCACACACACACACACACACACATATATATATATATATATGCAAGCATGTATATATTTACATTGCCCCCAACAATCTGGGTCCTCATTTTACCTACCTCGGAAGGATGGAAGGCTGAGTCAACCCTGAGCCGGTGAGATTTCAACAGCTGAACTCAAATGATTACAGTCAGCTAAAGTAGCCTGCAGTACTGCTCTCTAACCACTGCACCACCTCGGCTCATTGATTAGGATGTGTGTATTAATCCTCTTCAGTATGAAGAATGCCATAAACAACGAATGGACTATGCATTGTGTTAGCAAAACACTGATACTCTGACATTTAGAAATGTTGCATGATTTTCCCTGCTGTTTAGTTTAGAATTTAAACATTACTTTAGCAGAAAATTACAACTATTACCTGAAGAATTTATTTTCCCTAAGTACCAACCTAAACCAACCATGAGTATTTGCAAAAGTATTTTGGGATTTCTTTTAAAAAATGAGAAATAATATGTATGTATATACATACAGAACAAAAAGCAATGTATGAAGAATTGTGTGACCATGCTGTAAGCAAAGTTGGCTCACAGGAATGGATGGAGAGATATAGCAAATGGTGTTGCTGCAAACGAGATTTAGGTTTTTTTTCTTTTGGCTCTTTGTCGTCAAAGAAAATTGCAATTAACAGAAGTGTCTCTGTGTGGCATTTTCAGGAATGGGGTAGAAGATATTGATGAAGCTGGGCATGACTGCTTCCACCATTCTGATTGCATACACCTAAACCTGGGAGCATGCATTTCCATATCATCCAAATAGCAGTTTGAAGATTGATTAGCTACTTACTGAACAAATTATTTTACAGTACTACTATACCTGACTGGCAAAGAAGTGACCAATTATTTTGACAACAACTTCCTCGTTTTCATCAGGAGTTTGGTCACGTGGTACAATTACTTCTGCACTAGTTAAATTCTGTAGTTCATTCACCTATAACAGCAAATATACAGAAAAAAAGGTCTAATGTGGTTTATTATCAAACTAAAAGAAAGTGAAGATGCTCTTATTTGCTTTTGATGTCAAACAAACAACAATTTTTGCTTAAAACTACTTTATTTCAGAGTTAGACTATGTACTGTATTTTATTCACTAATCATTCACTAAATCCTTCAACGTAAGATTTATCCCACTTACCGTTTTGCCACCTTTTCCTATCACCCGACCTGCTGCAGAAGAAGGCACCTTGATGTGAGCTTCAAGCTTCACTTCTTCTTTTGGATTGAAAAAGTTTTCTTCTTTCAGTTTTCCAAATATCCGTCCTTGGGCCTAAGGTAGAAATTAGATCAATGGTCTCTCTTTATTATTCATCAACCAGCAAAAGAAAGCTTTGAGAAAAAAAGATGAAATTTAATTTATAATATATATATTCATGATACAAAGAATCCATTTTGGTGTTTCATGGGAAGAGAATTGAGTTTTTGAATGGTGGTTGATAAAGAGCTTGAAATTACTTAACCTATCTAGTATGACATCAGTATTGGGTGCTGTGTTGAGGATTCGCCCAGCCTGTGTGCAATACCAAATTTAGCTACAGTAACAAAGGAAAGGACAGCTGTTGTTCCTAAAAAACAATTTTATTTAGAAAACCCAGTCATATTTTTTTAAAAAAGGACGCAGACCAGCTATTCTCTCCTTATAAGTTAGAAAAGTTATAATCCTATCAGATAGCTTGTAACATCTAGTATTTAAAGCATGGATTGTTCTATTTGGGGACTTAAATGGTAGTGAAATTACATATGCTTGTAAAGTTTCAAAAAGCATTTGGCCACAAATCTGTTCTAACTGCAGCAAAAAAGAAACTCACTCTAGCATTATGAGATTGAGGTTACGACCCGATGCACATATACCTGGAATAGTCTCACTAAACACAGCGAGATTTATTTATAAGTGGGTACATATGAAATACTATATATATAAAACTATAGGTAATCCTCCACTTACAACAATTCGTTTAGTGACCGTTCAAAGTTACAACGGCACTGAAAAAAGTGACTGGATACTATTTTGATGGTGTTTCAAGCTATGGCTGTGAGGATTGCCTGAGTCCATATCCCTATGAGACTGGGGTAAACAGCAGTAAAAATGGTAGGTTGCTTGGTCTGCCAGCGTATCCGTCCTCTTGAACAGCTGCTGCCCGCATCATTTCAGTAGTTGGAATAAAGAAGCAGGCAACTATCTTGCTTTTCATGATATAAGCTTATTAATACTGACCTTGAATTGTGCTTCTGGGGCCCCTGTAATTATAACCATCCTCTCACTGGCATCTGGACTCTCAGCTGGTGCAATCTGCAAGTTACAGGGAACACAACAGCGTATAATAAATGTATTTTTCCCTCAGTTTTCGATCAATGCTTCTCGATGTAATACAAAAACTAATGAAGCAGCTCTGAAGTTCAAAGGACACTGCTGTGGATTCCATTATACTGAAAACGTATGACTATTACTGAAAATCTAGATTGGTTCTTGCATTCATCTCTGGAGTCTTTATTGTATCTAGTTTTTAAAGCAATTTTTATTATGTTTTTTTATTGCGATTTTGAGTAGCAATTTCAACTACAAAAGGGTGCAACTGAAAAACTGTTCTTCATTTTTAACAATACAGATTCTATTCTGTTTCTTAGAGTGACCAATAACAATTTTTGGAATCTTTCCTTCAAAGATGGAGCCTCTTGCTCAAAATAAGGGGGAAAAGAAACCCTTCTTTCACTGGTGATAAAACATTGCTGCAATTAACCTAAGATACCTTTTCCCAACAGTTATATATTTTGGATAGCAATGAAGTTCTTAGCCATTAGCATAGGAGATTGTGGGAATCATAATCCTGTAATAATATAGTATAGAATAATTATTATAGTATGTAATAATTACATCTGAATACTAGTTGAAGAAGATGAGTATGAGAGAATAAAGAAATACGAGAGAAACCATTTTGCAAAAAGCAAAAGATTTCACATCAAAACACCCTGTTGGAGTTCAGCAAAGTCTCCAATTTTTTTTCTTAAGGAAAATGTCTCATTTCTCAATTTTTACAACAGGAATGAGCTTCAGAGTGAAAACCATATTTTAAAAATAATTGCTTATTAAATTAGCAATTGTTTTACATAGAATGTATTCAAATACGTTCAGCAGTAGTTATGGTGCATCATAAGTTACAATCCAAAAGTCTTATTCATGGGGATTCATTCACAGATTACTCTGATTGGTGAAACTTTACTCAAACCTGCTTTGCTCATGTAATGTAGGACAAGTCAGGCCGACTCATCAGACAGTCCCAGAAGTTACTTGAGTCAGTCTCTCATAATGAATCATTTCTTAAATACATTGCTTTTCTGTATACTCATCCAGTTGTCTTTTCTACATCAGTCTACAGTATTTGAAGGTTGGGAGAAAACAATTGCCTTCTGAAGAGATGTCCATAGCTAAGATCTGCAGTTAAGAGAAAGGAATTCTCTTTCCCCACAAATATTTCATCTTTTTCCACTGGTAAATTGTTGTTTGCAGTGGTCAGTAATTTACATTACCCAGAGGATAGGAAGGAAGCAACTGCAATTCATAAAGTGAATGAAAAGAAGGGTTTTATGGTTTGGTGTCAATAAGGTATAAAAGGATAACTAACCTGTGGATTACATTTAATATTAGCGAACATTTGTTCAATCTCAGTCAGCTATTCTGCCTATAAGTACTATTAATTTTGGAGGAAAATCCTTCTCAGAATTATAGGTTTACTGTATATGGAAGCCCACTAAGAGGATTTTGGAAAGTGCTGTTGTGTTAAGATAATTATCGGGTGAGAAAATTACTTCTTTCACTACAATAGCTTGCTATCCTATGTAGTCTACTGACATTAGAAGGCATGCAAAAAAGGAAGAATAAGTGAGTTATATGTGAAGTAAGTCTTCCCTGCTTTCTTAGCAGTCTTGCTTACAGTTTAGGAGACAGATATGTGTGTATCCTTATGCTTGTGTTTTGGAAAGAAAGAAAATGGCAACCAATCTGTTAGGAGAATGTCCAAAGACACGAAGAGGCAAAGAGATGCAGAAAGTAACTTGGTTTTCTTAGACAGTAGACCTGGGAGAAGGTTGAAGAACTGATGATTAAGTCTCACCAGTTCTATCAGGTTGGCAGCCAAATGTAATTAACATCCTTACTTAGCTCTTAAGTAGGCATAGGGTTTGTAGAAATAGATACACATATATACAGAGAAATAGTATCTTGAAAAGATACATATAATTCACTGTTTCATTACCTGCTTATCACAAAAGTTGCAGGAAAGCAGTAGAGTGGGGAAAACAGCAAATTTGTTTTTTAAAAGGTCTCAGCAGATTACTGCTTTACTTAAAGAAAATTTCACTGCTAAAAGAAATGTTTCTTATCTTGTTTGTTACAGCAAGAAACAAATCTTTGCAGGAAAGTTTTTGTGAGTAGAATGTCATGACAGTGAATCCTGGACCGGTTAGGTTTTCAATGTAATATATTTTCATGTAACTGAGCACATATATATTAAATTCTTACAGAAATGTTCTTGCAGCCCCAGAATCTCATGTAGTCCTTGTTCCCCAAAGATTGCCCTGTCACACAGTGATTTTATTGCCTGTCATATGTATATGCAGGGAGAAGCATCCCTATCTAATATAATGGTTTATTCCTGAGCACGTGATTGATATGTTCTTGTACGCATGTATGCATTCCATTCTTTCCTTCTGTTCCTGGCTTCCATCAAAGGAAGACCTAATTTTATATCAGAGATGTAGACAAATGAGGATTTATTGTTTTTGTACCGAAATAAATATTTTTACTTAGACTTTTAAACTGCGGTTTCTTTTCTAATGTCTGATGTCCGGGAAAAGATCTATTTCTCCTTTGTGAGATTAATTATCACCTCTGTCATGCCCAGCTCTTTATAAATCAGTATGAACTGGCTTTCTGGAACACCCAGTGTCCCTTTACTACTTGGTCATGCATGCTGGAGCTGCTAGTTCTTCATTATTTGAAGGTCAATAAATTCTTTAGTCTTGGTTAATTATTTTTCTTTACTTTTTTAGTTTATATATTGCCTTTTCTTCAGAGCTGAAGATAGCTTACATGGGATCTTCCTTCGTTTTATCCTTACACAAACAACCCTGTAATGTAAGTTAGGCTGAGGGAGAATGATTGTCCTTCTTGGCTGATGGTGGATTTGAACCCCAATCCTAGTCCAGCACCCTCATTTTATGATCAAAGTTCAGTATAAGACTGGTTTATGTGATGGAAAAACAAAACAAAACATAGCAATAGAGAAAAGAGGGTGATGTACAATCGCACATCTTACCTTGATTGAAGCACCTGCAAATCTTGCTAGCTGCTTAATGTGTTGGCCCTTTTTTCCAATAATGGCACCTACTGCCTGTGTTGGGATGAACAAATTCACCACTTCTTGCTCTGGCAACTGTGGATAACAAAATGAGACATCATGTACCTTGGGAGAAAACAAGGAGCTGACGATGATTTTTGCCTCCCAAGTTGGGTTATCTTGTACAGTTGAAATGATTTGCATGCAGGAACAGAGAAAAAGAGGAAGGAAAGCCAGCTTGTTAATGTCAAATATTACTGGAAAAAAGCAAATGTTTAGTTGCGCTTCAGCCTTACTTCATCTTGAAGAAAATTACGAAATTGTGGGGAAGAAAAAAGATTATAACATGGTTCCTGTATTCCTTTATCTCTCATTCAATTGGTAATCCTACAGCACATAAGAAGCAGACTCTCAAGATACCCTAATGACTCTTTAATGGCTACTACACAAGGTTCTACACCTAGAAAATAAATATTTTCTACACATACACAAATCAGAATAATCATTTCATGTATAAAATTGCATTAAACTCTCTTTTATGATCCTAATTATTAATAAAATATAACAGAAGTATTTTATTAAATGGTATCCAATTCACATTGTATATTACTGACCATCATCATCTTGAACCACATTAAGAACACTATATCAGCTTCTATAGGACAGGAGATAGAAGAACAAGATCAACAAGAAGGAAGATCAGTAATTTTCAGTACAGGTAGACCTCATTTAGCTACTGCCTCAGGCAGCAACCATTCAAAGTTACAATAGTAATGAAAAAATGACACTGCAACCATGCCTTTATTTATGACCTTTGTGGTGTCTTCTCAGTCACATATTCATTATTACAGTCAGTTAGTACACATTGTCCTGTGCCATTTTTTCTTCCCTCCCTCTTGCAGAGCAGAGAGATTGTATAAACAAGCTATCTCTTCCTGAGCTGTTTTTCTCTGTAGTACAGCACTTAAACCAAAAGGTGCTAACTGCAAGTTAACAAGCTCAGCTCTGTGATTTTAATTAGCTGTCTGGCAACTGCTGCCTGTAACTGACAAGACTTCAGTCACTTTCCCACCTTTGGCTCATAGTTGCAAACATACTAAGCAATCACAGTTGCAAACATGCTAAGCAAACAGCCAATGCTAGTCCATTTTCTTTCCATGTGTATTTCTCATTGTGTGTCTGCTTATTGTCTTGCAATCCCTTCCTCTCTGATGAATGAAAATGCAAACATTAATTCTCTTTTTGCTAATTACCCCAGCATTGAGGTAAGCATTCCAAAGGGTGAAGGTGTGGGGAAAAAGAGCTATAAGATTTGCCCTTTTACCCAATTTCCTCATGGTTCAAGTTTTGGAAAACTTCCCTGCCTTTTATGCTGACCCAGCTGTTTGGGATCGCATCCTTCTGATGCTATAAAACAAAGAAAAATTGAAGCAAAATCGTAAGCACAGTTGCAGTCACACAATTTTCCACTTAGCGACCACCTCATTTAGCAACTGAGCTGTCAGTCTCAACTGTGGACTATCCATAGTTCACTACTTATGTTACTGATTTTATTGTTATTTCTGCTTATTATTGTAAATCACCCAGTATAATTGGGAATAGGGCATACAAGTTCAATAATTAATACATTAATATTAGTTCTTTTAATGTTATTTCCTTCTTAATGACCAAGTCATTGGAAGTCAGGTGGTATGCAAATTTAAATAACACAACAATAACTTCTAGTCACTGAGAGTCATGAATACTAAATACTATGCCAGGCAATTATTGAAAGGATAACAGCAAGCACTGACAATGAGGGCTTGACTCCTCTACTTTTCCTATGTACTTTCAACTTTGCTTAGATAAAATCTTTTGAATTTTTTATATTAGAAATGCATATCCAGATATATCAGGTTACAAAGCATCACTAAAATTATTTTCTAGTTTATATTAGGACAGAAGAACTAAACTGTAAATGAGCAAAAGATCCCAACACACACAGATACAGAGTGGAAAGACTGATAGTTCACAGCTCTACAACTTTATGAAATGAAGAACTAAATCTTCAGTGATCTTAGGACCCCACTTCCAGATAAATATATGCAGTTTTATCTGAAAATGCTGGAATGTCCCACAAGGACCATCATTATTAAAAATGAATGATACAGCAAAGCATAAAAGTAGAAGGGGAAATTTGCCATTCTTATTGAATGTAATTTTTCAAGAACTGACAAATCTCCAATGGATTAATTGAGGAAGGATCTATATATTACTAAACTCTGATTCGTATGACTTTTAACTGAATGGTGCACCATAGGGCAAAACTTTTCAATTGAGATACCTCAAATGAGTTAGCTTATAGAATGGGTCCAAAATCTGGGAGCCATGACTCGTGTGGAATTGAAATTTGGCAAATGTTATAAAACATTTTATGACATAAAAATTATCATGAAACATTTTATGACCTAATACAGAATGTCATAAAACATTTCCTGTGCTGACATTTGACTGTGCTATAAAATTCAACATGGACTATTTTCAAGGCGGATACATCTCTGAATGTATCCCAGCTTTTCCAGTGAAGGCAATACATTGGAAACTCTGTCATTGTTGAAGGCATTGAGGAATCTGGTAAGGAAATATATCTGAAATGATGACCAAAGGGGTCATGGATTGCCTAACAGTAATAAACAGCCCTCCAGATTGCTTTTGACCTTTACCATCACTCTTAGCCAATACTGTTAACAGTAACAGCTGATGAGAATTGAAATTTAAAAAAAAATCTGAAGCACAACACATTATCTACTTCCACTATAGAGCAAGAGAGACCAAGCTAGCATTATGGACATGAACTCTAGACAATAACAGAATCGTATCAAGTGAAGCTTTCTGAAGCTCAGAGATTTAGTTATTGATCTCTGCAGTTGGTGAAGTTTCTGTCTGAGAAGACACCAAGATGCTACATAAACAAGCAATAGTGTGCATAATATAACATACAGAAAAACCGCAACCTTGGAGAGCCACTACGAATTAAACTAGATAACTTTCGGTTAAGGCCAATAGCCGACAGTACAAGTATTATATGTTCATGTGTAAAACATGATCAAAGTAGCAAAACTGATTCTGAGACATGATAAATAGTGCTTTGCTAACAATTGTCCTGAGGAAAACTATAGCCAACAACTATTAGGAGACCTCTGTACTTCTATACTTCATCTTGACTGGCAAGCCGCCCATTGAGACACAAAGTGTTGCAGTTGGTGTAGGTACCTCCAGAACTGTAAGCAAAATGTGTAAAGCGAATACTACATGCAAGGACAGAGAAGATCTGCTTGGTAGCTTTATCACGCAGCTAAGTTACTTTCTCTAAACAAGACTGGGTGAATCAATGTTTAGAAAACTGCCACAGTGCAGAATCATTTGACGGCAGCCTAAAAGCCTGCAAAGCAAAACGCGGACATGATACAAAGCAAGGTGCATGAAAGGGTGGCATCCAGACAGAAGAGGGTAACGCACTTACGGAGTGCAGATGGGGATATGTGCCAGTCAGCGAGGCTCCATTAAGGCCCGAAAGGTATGCTGCTTGGCTCTACGGCAGGAAAAAAAGTTAACATCAGTGGGGGCAGGCCAGAAGCTAAGGGCGTAAGTACCAGGAAAATGTATGCGAGAGGCTTTTTGGAGAGATATTGGACTGAACCCCAAATACCTGAGAAGCTATTCCTCTAGGTTCTTGCAAAAAAGCCTTTACAAAACTGGACTCTATAATAAGCTGAGCTTCCTCAATAACATCTCCAGAAACCTGAACTACAGTATCTCTTTTCTATTTTATTTCTGAAACCAACATAATGTAGTTCTGATTTTATATGCTATTAAGATCTATTAAATGGCTTCTATTGTCTCATATTGATTTATTTTTATAATTGTACATTTGTACTACTTTGTTTCACTGACTTGAGTTCTCCATGTAATTATGGTTATTATTGTCATAGTTGTGAACCATTGTACAATCTTTTAAAATTAAATAATCAGTCTTATGCTGAATCAAACCACTGGCACATCTAGATCACTGGTAGCAGTAGCTCTCCAAGATCTGTCTAAGATCCCTTATTCACAGGAGATGCCTTCGAATCCTATGAATATAGAGCAAGTGCCCTACCACCAAGCAACTGGATCATTCCCTCCATATATTCTGGAGGCCAGTGTTAACACTCAGAAAGGAACAGTGACTTTAACATATGAGAACCAGAAATGGACAATGAAGATCATACTTCTTTGCATGGAATGACATACTGGTAACCAAATAAGAATATACCTTTCCCCAAATGTAGTCACAGGTCTATAAAAGAAGATTTTATATGTTTTGTTTTCAAAATTAAGTTCATGCAAAACAAAAAAATATCTTAGAACCCTTCTTCTACAAACAAATGCCACTCAAAAGATACTTAGCCACAAAAGGCAAATTCCCCCATGATAGTTGGCTTTCAAAGAGAGGTGCTAAAGAAATATGTTGTTTTATTGTTTGAGAGTGTCCTTCGCTATATTAAAAGTAATCTGAGAGATGGACCTCTATTACTGTACTGTCATCTGTGAAAATCTTGTTTCCATTCTGCTGCAACTGAACTTGCTGTTTCTCTCCAATTACAATTGGAGATTACATTTGTGTAAAGATGGTACCTAGTACAAACCTGATATTTCCCTTACAGATTAAAATATGTTCTTATATACACAGCCAAAGAAAGGAAGGAAGCCTAATACTATATAACCCTTATTTCCTAAAAAGAACGTAAGGCCAGCATATCAGCAAACAGCCTAAGCATTTGAAACTCTTATAGAAAAGGACTTGGCAGATAGGCACCCTTCCAAATAAAGCACTCAAGTGCAACCTTGTAGGCAATCTTAGAAAAGGGGCGTTGGTTCCTACCTGATACGCCCTTTTTCCGAGGATTGAAGGAAAAGTCCAGGATGGGTTACTCTAGCCCCATAGCTCTATGGACTGGGTTGAATTTTCTGAGGATCCGCCTCCCTGATGACGTTTCCTCAGTCGACAAGTCTGAAGCGAATGGCGCAAGATCCCATAAGAATCCACGAACCATGGCCAGAAAAATCCTGAGAAGCCTGCAGAAAGAAGAAACACGAAATCCCCCCGGCGGCTGGCCAAAACCAGACCTAACAGTGGGACTGACTCTTCCTTCAATCCTCGGAAAAAGGGCGTATCAGGTAGGAACCAACGCCCCCTTTCCCTCACATCGAAGGAAGAGTCCAGGATGGGACATACCAAAGGTAAGGAGTCCAGTAGGGTGGGCAAAGACTTATTCACGGCTCCTTGGCTCCTCATGCACCTGCTGCAGCACTCGCCGGCCGAACACCGCGTCAGCAGAGGCAAACAAGTTGATGTGGTAATGACGGATGAAAAGGGGAGACCGATGTCCATGTCGCTGCCCGGCAGACCTCCTCAACCATAGCTTCTGTAGTCCAGGCAGCCGTGGTAGCCGCACTCCTGGTCGAATATGCTGTCACACCAGGAGGCTCAGGAAGGGACTGCGACTCATATGCTTTAGCGATGCAGGCCTGAAGCCACCTACCGACTGTGGAAGGCGAAATCTTGAGGCCAAGCGACAAAGGGCGAAAAGGCACAAACATGGTCTCTGTCTTCCTGAGAGGGGCGGTTCTGTGGATGTAGATGCGAAGAGCCCTCCGCATGTCCAAAGTATGCCACCAGTCCTCCAATTTGTGGCGCGGGTCCGGACAGAAGTTGGGCAAAATCAACTCCTGGGCACGATGGAAGATGGAGTTGACCTTGGGCAGGAACACAGGATCCAGCTGCAGAACCACCCTGTCAGTATGGAAGACACAAGGTCCTTGAGCATCGACAATGCTGCCAGTTCAGAGATTTGTCATGCAGATGTGATGGCCACCAAGAACGCCACCGTCCATGATAAAAGTTGTAGGCAAGCCTTCCGCAAGGGTTCAAACGGAGGCTTGGTCAGAGCCTGCAAGACTAGTGTCAAAACCCAGGTGGGATAGTGGTGAATGGGCGGAGGTCTAAGATTAGAGGCCCCCCATAAAAAAAGACAGACCCTAGGATGATGGGCCAGGGAAGGCCGGTCTCGAGAGTCCCAAACCGAGGCCAAGGCAGCGACCTGCCGGCTCAACGTTCTGGGAGAAAGGCCCTTAGCGAGATCACCTTGAAGGAAGTCTAGGACATGCTCAACCGCCACCCCCCGAGGGTCCAATTGGCGCTCACGCACCAGATACAAAAAGTCCTCCAGGTTGCCTCATAAATTCGCGTGGTAGAAAGCCGCCTGCATCGTCCGGATGACATAGGTGGAAAACCGCTCCCGGACTAGGAGACTTTGCTCAACTTCCAGACAGCTAGCTGAAACCACTGGGGGTCCGGATGGTGAACAGGACCTTGGCTGAGGGAGACCCGATCCGGAGGGATTCTCCAGGGTGGTGTGATCGAGAGGCCGACCAAGTCGGCAAACCACGGGCATCTGGGCCAGTGGGGAGCCATTAACAGGAGACCTGCTCGTTTCTGAAGCAACTTCCAGACCACAGCCGGAATAAGGGGCAGGGGTGGAAAGGCATAAAGGAGAACCCTGGACCAGGGGCTCCTGAGAGCATCCACTCCCTCTGCCCCCCCAGGACAGGAACCGGCAAAAATAATGGGGAAGGTGGGCATTGTCCGGGGAGGCAAATAGGTCCACCATAGGGTGGCCGAACCTCCAGGACAGATCCTCGAACAGTCCGGGTGCCAGCTTCCACTCCGATTGGTCCACCTGGGCTCGACTCAGCCAGTCCGCTGTGATTTGGAAGACCCCGTGATGTGCTCTGCTCTGAGCAACAACAGGTAATCCTCCGCCCGCCGGCACAAGGTGTCCAACTCCTGCATGAGCGGC
This sequence comes from Diadophis punctatus similis, assembly GCA_023053685.1. NCBI lineage: Eukaryota > Metazoa > Chordata > Lepidosauria > Squamata > Dipsadidae > Diadophis > Diadophis punctatus. The sequence goes on from JALIGW010000033.1 coordinate 5,827,361, forward strand.
CTTGAGTGAGTCCCCCCCTGATGATTTATGTGGGATTTCGTGGCCACGTTGTCCATCATAAGGAGGACATGATGACCCTGCAACCCCTGTTGGAAGGATTTGAGGGCCAACCGGGCCGCCCTGAGCTCCAGCCAGTTGATGTTGTGCTGGAGCTCTGATGGTGACCACCTGCCCTGGGCAACCCTGGAGTCGAAGTGGGCACCCCAGCCAAAAAGGCTGGCGTCTGAGGTCACCAATAGTCTCACCGGCTCGCAGAAATAGCAGCCCTTCGTGATGGCGTCCTATACCCACAAAGTGAGGGACTGTAACATCTCTGACGGGATTTGGATCCGGGTGAGCAACAAGCTGCAACCAGCCCGCTGATGAGGGAACAGCAGCCATTGGAGAGGTCTGGTGTAGAAACGGGCCCAGGGAATGATGTCCAGGCATGAGACCATCTTCCCTAATAGCTGCGACAGGAGCACAATTGGAGCCTCTCTGGCCATACGCAACTGGCCCAGCAAGGACCGGATGCTATCCTGTCACTCTTGGGGGAAAAAAAAACCTGACCTGAGACCGTGTCAATCAGAGCCCCTAGATGGACTAGCCTTGTGGTAGGGACCAGATGACATTTAGATAGGTTCACAGAGAAACCATGGTCCCTCAGGGCCTGGATAGTAGTGGCGAGATCTCTTTCCGCCAGCTGCCAGGAGGAAGCCTGGATCAGCAGGTCATCCAAGTAACACTGGATCCTGACAGGGATCGACCTGAGAGAAGCTGCTAGTGCTTCCATGACCTTGGTAAAGGTCCTCGGGGCCGAGGCCAGCCCTAAGGGGAGTGCTGGGTACTGGTAATGGCACTCAGCATAGCAGAATCTCAAGTAGCACCGGTGACTTGGACGAATAGGGACATGGAGGTAGGCCTTCGTGAGGCCTACAGAAGTCAAGAAGTCCCCCTCCCGGATCCCGGCTAAGATGGAATGGAAGGAGTGCATCTTAAACCTCCTGTAAACCAGATATTGATTTAGTCCCTTTAGGTTCAGAATTGCCCCCCCCTGAGGATTTGGGCACTAGAAACAAAATTTGAGTAGATGCCCTGACCCCGTTGCTCCAGTGGTACCAGCTGGATGGCCCGGATGTCCAGCAAATGCTGGATTGCTGATTCCATGAGCCCCCGGCATATCAGGTCCCCCGAAATGGGGCAGCAGATGAAGAACCTCGGGGGAAGGGAGAGAAATTCCAGGGAGAGGCCAGATCTGATGGTCTCCCTGATCCAGGCATCTGAGGTGGCATCTTCCCAGCAAGCTGTGAAGAGACCTAGCCTCCCTCCAATGGGGGAATCCAGTCCCAGGCTATTTCTGCTGACGGAAAGGCTTGGAGCCTCCTCCACGTCCCAGGTGCCTGAACTGCTGTTGTGGCCTACCTCTGCCAGTAAGGCCGGGCAGTCGGACTGAGCATCGGGCCTGTTATGATAGGGCCTATACTGATGGGAGAAACTTGCCCCAGCTCCCCCCGTCTGAAGTAGGGCCGCCTGAAATAGGGCGAGGGCCTAAAGGAAGGGCACCTGCTTTGGGAGGGGAGGATCTTCCTCTTATCCCTGGTCTCTATAAGGAATGGGTCCAAAGCACGGCCGAAGAGGTTACCCCCATCAAAGGGGCCAGATGCCAACTTTCAGCAGTTCTTGGCATCCATGTACCAATGGCATAGCCAGAGTAAGTGCCTCACCGTGACAGAAGACGCAATACATCGAGCCGAAAATTTTGCCGCAGCCAGGGAAGCGTCCGCCGTAAACTCAGCAGCTGCGATAATTTTGGACAGGTCCTGATAAATTTGAAGATCCTCCAGAGGGACTCTGTCCTGCAGCTGGCGGAGCCACCTCAGCGACACCCTGGTGAAAAAGGATGCCCGAATGGCCCAGGAGTCGGCCTGATGAGCCCTGCACAGGGCCATTTCCTCCCGTTGATCATCGGCTTTCAGAGTGTCATTAGCATCTGGAGGCAGGACGGAGTTCATAGTCAAGGAGGCCACTGGCGCATTGACCTGCGGCAACTGTATCAACTGGAACAGGTTGGGTTCCACAGCAAAACTGGTGGTCTCCATACCACTAGGCCGTTGAGAGCTCGCAGGTGAATTCCATTGGCGCATGAGAACATCCAGGAACATGTCGGGAATCGGGACCGAATCAGGGGCACCTCCTGTTCGGAAAAAAGAAAATCCTCCTGCTCCCCAGAGCCCTGGGGTTGCAGAAGGTCGTTAGAATCAGAGCCCAGGGGGGCAGTAGCCCGAGCCTTGGACAGGAGCTGTTTAAACAGGGCAGGATCAAACAAGCCCTTAAAGGATGGTCTAGTGGGCGGTGCCGGATCCAGGTCCGAATAATCCTCCGCCCCCTGCAGCTCTGCTTGTGGTCAGCTAAACCTTAACGGAAGGAGGGATGTCCTGCTCCAAACTCGCCTCCTGGCAAAGCCCCACCATGGTAGGGGTGAAGGTGGCAGAGGGAGAAGTGTGTCGACCACCACCAGAGGCTGACACATTCTGGTCTGGCCAAGGATCCAGAACCTCCAACTGGTCAGAGACGGGACGCGCCCCCCGGGAAGCAGTGCTGTCATCCAGGATCTGCTCGGAGTGAGATGCTGCAAGTCCCCGAGTGAGGAGTGGACAGGAAGGAGTCGAAGCAGGCCGCCCAGAATACTCCTCTGGCACCCTGCAATGCCCTGCTGAGGAGAGTCTCTCTGAAGACACCTCCGCTCTGGCAAACTCCTTCTCTAATGCCTTTTGGCGTTTAAGAGTCACCTTCAGATCTGTCTTAGAAGCCTTACGAGGGCCCTGGGCCATCTTAAGCTTTTCCGTAGCCTCCAGAGCCATAGGTCCGGTCACCCTATCGGAAGTGGGAGGAGACCAAGACCCCTTACGATGGGAAGACGAGGACGCCGCTTCACTGTCCATCCTAAACAGTGAAAAATAAAGGTATACCACTAGAGCTCTTGCAGCAGGTATAGAGGAGCAGGAGGCAGATGAGGGCAAACGTGTTGGAACGCTGGTGATATAAACAGAATAAGGCAGACTTACGCAATGCCACCGCCCTATGCTGACGGAGAAAGGAGTATGGCAACTGCCAGGGACCCCTTCTCCCGCAGTATTGGAAACAACAATCCAGGGCCTGAATGACTGAGCAGTGTGGATAAAGACCAGCTGGAACAGCTGAATACCGCAAACAGGTAACACTGCGAGGCGACCAAGGATGAGCCTCGAAACCTTTAGGCCTAGCCTCTCACCTTCAAAAACAGGCTATCTAGCTAGGAGGCGACCTCGCCCAGTTAAAGGACAAGTGGGTAAGGGGCTCCGCATGAGGCAAAGAAAAAGCTAACATATGAGCACTTGCCAATGCTGTCTTTAATCCCAGCCGTCAGAAATGTTTCTGGACAAAATGGTGGCAGTGTCAAAAAAAACAAAATGGCAGCCATGACGAAAATGGCCAGGCTAACGACCCTTGAAGGTTGGTTTGGCTCCCCAGGCAGAGGCTGGCTGCTTTCTGAGGTGAAAAAGTGCCAAACTCAATACAAATACAGGCACCAGCCCTCCGCGATGCTGTTGCTGGGCAGACTATGGAGCCAAAATGGCAGCCGCGCCTAAATTCACAAAAAAATATGGCCACAGCTCCAACTGCAGTAAAACGGCCGTTGGAGACAAAATGGCGTTCACGCCAAAAATGGTGGGGAATAGGCAGTCGGAACAGTAATGTCCCCTTCGCTGACCAGCGGCTGAGTGCCCTAAATGGTGTGATGTGCTCAGAAGGCAGAATGCTAAGGGCAAGCAAGGCATTCAAAGGTACGGTGCACAGAGCAATCAGCGGCTCTAACTGTCAGCCTAAAGCCGCTGTAAATGGCCTCCGATGTCGAGCAGGGCAAATAAGTACAAAGCCCTGCTCGTCAGCGCGTTCCCCGCAGCCAGCCCCAGGCAAAGTAATAAAGCAGCCTGTCCGGGCACCCGAAGGCAGCGCGAGACAGGCAACATGCAAATTCTGAAGAGATTTGAAATCGAAGAAAAAAACATCGTTCCAGGAAAAAATTAAAAATAAAAACTCAGGGAAAGTCCAGGATGGATTAAGCAAAAAGATAATTGATCAACCCAAAGCTCACAGGAGCTGAAGGAAAAGCATCCATGAGCTGAGGACTGAGTTGAACGACTGAGAAAACGTCATCAGGGAGGCGGATCCTCAGAAAATTCAACCCAGTCCATAGAGCTATGGGGCTAGAGTAACCCATCCTGGACTCTTCCTTCGATGTGAGGGAAAATAAACATGATAGGCCTTCAGTTCTTTTATCATGTTTATTTTCTAAGATTGCCTATAAGGCCCTTCTGTAGTCCAGAACTGTTATTGGAAACAAAGATGATACTGAACCTGCTTTATAAAACTTTGGATTCTTAAATCCAAACGTACATACGTACATACAGTATGTATAAAAGTCAATATGGGGCAGGGAACTTGGCAATCTTCAAGGCAGAGGTCTGTATACCTACTGGTAACTTGGGAACCATGTTGTTGGCTATATGTACAGATGGACATGTGTGTCTACTTACAGCAAAAGGGTTGTAGGGAGAATTAATAGCAGGTCTACGGGCTGCAGCTCCTGAGGGAAGCATGGATAAACCTGTTGAGAAGATGCCCAATGCATTGAGATTAAGTCCAGGGATGAGATTGGCTTGTTGCTAGAAAGAAACACAAAGAAAAATGGGATAAACAATGTAATCTGACAGGGAAGGAAAAAAGATTAGGCCACATGACTTTTATTTAGCAAGTTCTGGAGCATCTCAGGTTCACTTCTGTCTTTATTAAGACTTCTTATATGATTTGTAATTATTTTGTTTTGACAAAGAAAACACATAGACACTAGGAGAGGAACTTACATTGATTGCTACCACGTCATTCTCATAGGCTTCCCGCAATTTGTTCATTATCTCTACTTCAGCATTGGTACAGGCCTCAATCGTACCCTTCACAGTGATGGTTCTTTCAGGGTTATAAATGGTTAAATCCTGCAAACTGAACAATCACAAAGTAACAAATGAATATCCTTTCAATACAAAAAAAAGGATTTATGGCCAGCTCTAAAACGTGGTCAATAGGGCAAGTTTGTCAGAATGAATCTTTCTAAATAAAATCCAAGCAGTTAAATTATATTGCTGGGTGGGTGAAACCCAACAAATTAGCAAAACACCCTATTTAGGCAGAAGGCAACGGTGAATGGAAGCATTGACGCTGGAATCAACAAGCCACCAATAATTTTATGAAGTGCTTGAGTTTATACTAGCAGATTTGAGGCCCTTGATTTCTGACTGCAACACTTTGAATCACACTGGATGGTAGAGTTGGTTGTGAACGGAAGATTTTGAGAAATGCCATGTGCAAAAAGACAGGCTCAGGTTCCTAGGCTACTTATTGCATTAATAAATCACTGGGTTTTTTAGATGAACTTTGTACTGTTCCCAAACCAGAAACAGGAACGTAACGTTTATTGAAGAAAGGGAATAATTTAGCATACATCTGCTGTAAAATACTTCCCACTGTAAAGATTACCATTCTGGTTTTATTATTTTCAATCATTTTAATTAGCCCTAACTACTTCATTACAGAGAGGTAAGTAGACAGGTTGGTGGAATGGATGGATGGATGGATAGATGATTGGAGACAGTGAAGAGACAAAGGCAGGAAGACAATGGCGATTGGAAAGCAGGCCCTCATCCTTATAAATAAATTAGTATTATAGAATTATAGTGCTATTATGTTCCTTCATGTAAGGATATTTTCCTGTTTCACTCATTCATAAAACACACATGTGGTGTTTTACTGACATACTATATATTTTACTTTATTTAAAAGCTGATGTATTTTATGAATTATTAAAATGTATACAGCTACCCATGTACTAAAAGAACTCTGGGTGGCAAACAGAATTAAATACGCCATGCAAATTTACAACTCAATTAAACATTAGCACTATAAAACTACAATGTTTCTGGGTTCAATGAAATCTAGATGTCTCTCTCTAAACTAGGCTAAGACAGTACATGTGAGTTCTGCTTAGAAGGAGGGTGAGCAAGCTATGGATCTAGAGTGCACCATGCAGCAGACTAAGAAGTAAGAGTTGTGTCCAGCTTTTCCCAACCAGGTGTCTCCTAAAAGTGCTGGACTACAGCTCCCATCATCCCCAGCTAACACAGTCATTTGATGTCCTGCATGGGGAGAATGGGTGTTAAAAGTCCAACGTACCTGCAGGGTGTTAGGTTGGGGAAGGCTGGTCTTGCCTGATGGCAGCAACATTCACTGGTACTCACGGAGAAATAGTGATTTTGGTCCCCGTATCTTGCTCAATTTTCTTCAAGTTTCTTCCTTCTTTGCCAATCAATCTTCCAACCAAGCTGTTGTGTGCTAAGATTTTCAAAGGAATCTCTTCAGCCCTAAGGAGTATGAAAAACATATAAAAGGTCACAGAAACATATGGAGATGCACTTCCAAAAAAAATTCCAGCCAGATTTTTTGGGGAAAAAACAGTGCTGGATATTTCATCATCACCATCACCCATACTGTAACCAAGGAAGGGGAGCCTACTGTTAAGACTTCACTTGTGGGCATGAAAAATCAGTTTTCTAAAAACTAAACTATATATTCTGCAATTAGTTAATAGCAGAATAATATCAATAAGCAATTTTACTACAAGAAGGAAGTCATGTTGTTGGAAAGCAGAGGTGGTCTGAAGTAGACTTTTAAAATTAATGGAGATATGTTTTTCTAGGGAGTTATATACTTCTTGGTATTACTCCAATCCACAAAAAATTCATGTGTGTGTGTGTGTATGTATGTATGTATGTATGTATGTATGTATGTATGTATGTATGTATGTATACACACACATACACACACACACGCCTAGGATACCTACCCAGACTTTTTTCTCTCACTTCTTTTAGTTAATCAATTTAGAGTGGGCTGAATATTGTAGCTTCCCATCTTGCTAACTTCATCTCTTATATTTATCCCTCCCAAATGATGCTGTACTACACCGTCCAATGATTTGTGCAACCATGGCTAATGTGAAAAGTGCTGGAAGCTGAAGTTCATTAGTTGCAGCTTCACAAAGAGAAGGATGGGACATTTTTCTCTGGCTGCAAAAGCCAAGACTAAACTATCAAAAACATTTATCTAACAGTATGTAGTGATATGAATAAGAGCATCCATGATTACACAACATACTATATAACACACTATGGTCACAAAGCACATTCCTGTCTAAGTCCAGCCAAAGAAATCCATTGGCTGAATCGGTCATACAACCTTGTGGGGGGGGGACTTTCTTAAGCCCCTGAAGGATATAAATCTAACTAATAAATAAAGTTCTTAGAGCTGACCTTTCCCTAATCTATTCTTCTGGCTCAAGGTCCCAATTTATGGAGAGGTATTAGACAACAGCAGGGGACTGAAGGACAGTTTGGGTAAGAGTTCCCCTCCGGTGGATCTGATTACATTCCAAGGTGAGGAGGGTCCCCATTCTTATGCCCTGCTGGAAAGCCAGAAAGAAATAGCTTTTCTGGACAACCTTTTTATATTGATCCCAGAGCCACCAATGTAGGCTTTCTTTTCTTTTTAGTATAGTTGTACGTTACATTTTATATCATCATCAATCATCATCATCATCATCATCATCATCATCATCATCATCATCATCATCATCATCATCATCATCATGTTTTATTTACATGTATAGTAAACTTCCTAGAGTTCAGTTAGATTGGGGCAATATATAAATTTCATCAATAAATACACTTCTAGCCATGTATAATAAGTACATCAAATCAAACATCTGGCATTAGAAATGCACGCCTTCTCAAAACTATAATGAAGCCAAAATCAGAAATGGGCAAAAAGGTGAGGGATTGAAGAGCGAGGCAATATATTACAAAGGCAGTTTTACTTAATTGCTTTACAATAATACACTGGCAGCAATTTCTATCTAACCAAAAGTTCTCTGCTCCAAGATGATCTTTTCCATTTCATGAACCCTCTGTGAATGTGTAACAGATACACAAATAAGCCTTTTTGCCTAACCCATGGGTGAAAGCCTTTACTGTTCAACCAATCTGTCTGCATACATCTATAAGTGCATTCAAGCACATGTGTATTCATTACCTCATACAGATGCAATCCTTCCCAACAGTATTATACTCTGACACATAGTGACTGCAGTATATTCAGCTGCCAGTGGTTTCTAGTTTTATGTTATTCATGCTTTCAAAATAATTTAATTTAAAATGCTGGTGATTTATAAATCTCATGTTTTATAGCAGGGGTGTCAAAATGGCGGGCCAGATACGTCACGTGCAGGCCACGTCCACCCCAGCTCCACGAAGGGAAAAAACATCATGATACATCACGTGACGGCAATGTGACGTGGTGAGTTTGACACCCGTGCTTTATAGCAAACAAATTTCCCTGATAGACGGCACATCAAGGAACATAGGCCAGATCATCTTGTCCAAATAGCAAAGAAATATCAATTTATGAACTGTCAAAAATATGCTAATCAAAATATTTTTGAGTATCCTATACAAAAATTGTATTAACTTTCTGGTTAATTTTAGGATGCATTTTTTTCTGGTTTTCTCCAGAGCTTTGACTTCCCTGTAACTAAGTAAAATATTTGCAAAGGCTATCCAAGTAACACTACAACACAAGAACGGAAAAGAAAGTCTATACTCCTTAAAGTTTTTTGTATGTAACTTTGATAACTGGTTTCATATAAATGTTGTTTGTTATTTACAGTTCTAGAGATCACCTTCCTCTTGCATATTTTTTTTAAAAAGAAACATTTTTCATTTCCCAACTTCCCTGACAGCACAAGAACTACTTACGATTTTGTTTCTTCAGCCTCCTTCTGCATAATATCAAGTATCATGCGACATGCTTCCGAACACCCTTCAGGGGTGGCATGAATGGTTATTGGTTTCTCGGCAGCACCAGCATTTTCTTTCCGATGAATGTCTACCCTGCAGCAATAGAGTACATACAAAGAAATCTGCTAGGGATCAGAGGATGGTGCCTAACTTGACACGTTAATAAAACAGGCAAATAATAAAAATAGTATTACAAGGATACAGAAAACTATTAATTTGCTTTCAAGGCTAATGCAAGGGACGTATTAAGACTTTGGAATCAAATAGATTTGGTTCACATGTTATTCCAGAACAATTGCTTTGGTAATGGTGTGAATTTGAGTGCTCCTTCCTCCACTCTGACTCTCCAACTTCCTGATTCATGACAAATCATACTTTATTGTTATATTTGAATAGCATTTGCTGGTTTGCATCCATTGTCCATAAAAATTTGCTCTTTTCTCAAGTTCAGAAAGTAATTTGTGTAAATGGAGCCTAGTGTAAATAAAGGTAAAGAATACACAGCTACTTGTGTCTGAATGAGACACTGAAATCTAACCATCTCTATAGGAGCTAAAGTGAGATTTCCCACTTTCTAGTGACATCATTGATAAAAAGTACCTCTTTAATAGAAATCAGAGAAAAGATAGACGCCTCCTCTGTACTTTAATTCAAGACTAACCAGGACACAAGCACACCAGAGGTCTTTTGTCCTTTGTCAAATGTGTGGGTAGCCTTCTCAGGCATTTACTGACTTTAAGAACACATGCTTTCCTGATATTGACACAATTTACATGTACTGAAAAGCCAAGCATTAATATTAATTTTGGATTGTAAGTGACCTTTCAGGGGGGAATAAAGGAAGATCTTGTAAGGGTTCTGTGAGAGGCCAATGCATGGAAAAATGTAGAAATGATTGTCTCCCATGGCTGATTGTCTATGACCAATAACTCATCATGTAGTTTAGGCGGTTCTTTGCACTTGCAATAGTGATGAATATCTATAGCTCGGGTGTAGGATTAGGGTGAAGGTTCGTTCTCCGAGTTTGTGGGTTGGCTTCTTAATATTTCATTACCAGGGTAGGTAACATCTTCAGCAGACTTTAGGGGATGGGAACTCCACTGAAGATGTTACCTAGTCTGGTAACGAAATGTTCGGAAACCAACCCACAAGCTCGGAGAACAAATCTTCACCCTCAGTTCTTTGCACTGCCATGCATTTCTGCCAATGAAGACCTTAAGGAAAGAGGCCCAACTATCTGACTCTGCATGAGAACAATATGACATGAAAGAGACTGCCAGACTGAACAATTAAAAATGCCATTCGGTTTTTTCTGAGTTGGCCTTCATTTAGTACTAGTATCAGAAATTTCATAGAGAAGGGAACAATATTGATAAGAGGAAAAAGAAAAATTGGAGATTACAAAGAGACAGAGAATAAGAAAGACATAAAGGGGGAGAGAGAAATCTTCTTTGAATTTGCAACTATCTCCAAAAACACCTAGCCTTCTACACAAGTCATCTTTGATGGGAAATGGATGACAAGAGTAGCTATACTGAGGCTATGTACAGAAGGAATGGACAGAAACATATCCATCCAGCAAGCATTTATAGTTACAATTAGAACTACGATAGATGCAACCACTTGCAGGAAGCCTAAAGATATATGGACCAATCTGTAAGTCCAAGCATTTCTAGGTATCATCGTATAGTTTCGTTCTAAAAACACTACCATCATGTTACATTGGCACTAGGGAACCATCATATAAAAAATGTTATATTTATTTCGAAAGTGGAATAAATGTCACAAGGGGAGAATGGGCACAATCCTGCAGTCTAGGCCCAAATTCTTTTTGTGAAATAGGGATAATGAATAAAAAAATCATATATATTCTTTAGCTACAGTATCATTCACAGTATTTTTAGGAAAATAATTACCTAGGAAAATGATATAAAATTTCAATTAATAATCTGAACAGTACTATATACATAACCATTGCAGCCTCAGAATACAGTGATTGCAATTCCTCCTTTCTCTACTCAATAGGTGAGCTTGGGAAGGTTTTCTTTTAAGGGTGTCCTACAAACATTAAGTAAATAAATGGCATTCTTATTTCATGAAGGCTGACATACAATTTGCCTCAGTAACATACCAGGCAACATAATGCAAGATGTTTCTAGGGGTACACAATTAATATTTAAATGCAGATCAGAAAGTAACTTCCAAGCTCATTCCTATTTTTACTGCCCCCAACAGATCACTGAAGATATTATTAGACTTAATTAGAGAGCTAACATTGAGATGAAGGATCAAATAGTAATTCCACAACGATTTATACTATTTATGACAAAATGAGAAACATATTTTTAATCTCATCAATTGGCTGAAAATATTTCTCTTTGAATAGTAGAAATCATCCAGAGGTGGCTGAAAAGAAGCAGGAAAAAAAAATCTGGAATGGGGAAAATATGCTGGGTTACAGTAGTATCTCAGAACAGATGAGTAGAACCTGTTCATAATTTTGAAAAACAGGATGAGTGAAGCTGACATGATAAACATTAACAGGACTACAATAACTATTAAAACATTCCTAAGAATTTGTATAAAACACATCAATAGTGAGTTAAAATGCGTTTACACAAGGTAACAAGCTTTTGCCATGTAATGCACAGACGAGCTCACAGTTCAGCATTTGGTCCAAAGATCACAAGCTAGGGACACGAAGGCTACAATCAGAACCCTTATAGAAGAAAATTAAACCATCTGTGATACTTACTTGGACTGGGTTTGCTTAGTAAGGTTCTTTATGGTCAAGCCCTCCTTTCCTATGATCGCACCAACAAATTGCGTGGGGACCAGGATCCGTAGTGGGAAATCGAGCTGTTTGGGCTGCGAGGAGCCCCCAGGGGAGGAGCCCTGCTCCCTGGAAGAGTGGCCCCCACGCCGGGATCGCTGGGAGGGCTGAGGGGAGCTCACCTCGTCGTCTGGGATGTAGGAAATCTTGAAGGAATAGTTCTCAAACTGGTGACCACTAAGCTTCTCAATTGCTCTAGAAATACAAAGAAAAGAGTAGGGAAAATAATTATTACAAGAAATGTTTACTTCAACAAACCAGCCTCTGTAACAACCTGTCTCAACATGTGGCATCTGCATATGAAGGTCCATAATCACCATCCATCCATATATCCCAAATAATTATGGGAATTATAGTTTGGAGAATGTTTTTTGAAAGAAAATCATGCCATTAACATTCCTGGTTCCCTAGTTGGCATTTGTACTACCACCAATACAACAGATCACTGAGCATATTATCAGACTTAATTAGAGAACTAACATTGAGTTGCTTTATTTCAATATGCTTACTAAAACAGATGCATATGGCATTCCTAATGTATGAATGCATATCTCAATCCTAATGGTTGATTTCACCTTTTGGAAATACCATGATAAAACACAAGAGGAATTTTGAAATATTGAACATTCAAAATCAGAACAAAAATCCAAACTATCTCAGAATAACTAAATATTATATGTGAGCGTATGATCGCAAAAGTAGGTATCTATCAGGAGCCAATATTTTCTATTTAGATGGCACTTTGAAGTTTATAATTGTAATCCTGCCTTAGACATAATTTGGCTGCCATGTGCTTTGAAAGTACAGAATTGTCACATATAGAAAAAAAAACATCACTTGAAGCAGGTATGTAAAACTTCATGCCTACAAGCCTGATCTGGATCACAGGGACTTGAATGAGACTCCATTTCCCCAATCCATGTCTCTTACCTCCCAAATGGAGCACTTACCTTACAAAGAAAGATAAAAGGTGTTGAGATCAAGCAATAACTGCCTTTGCAGGCATTCCAGTTTCTATCACCAAGTGGCATCTACCGGTGTGTTTTGGTCATTCCACATTTTGCTCAAGCAATTCATGCAGAACAACATAGGAAGTACAGACTCCCCACTTCATACTGTATGACCAATAGAAAATATCTTCTCAATTGCAGCATCTGCCCCCTGGAATACTATTCATTCTGAAATTTATCTGGCTCCCATATTGACTGTTTAAAAGAACTTTGAAAACATGGTTCTTTCCCCAGAACTTGGTTGAAGGATGGTGGAACTTCTGTATTTCTTCTTTCAGTTGTGGTTAGAATGGTTCCTTCCCCTCTCGCCCCCCGCTCTGGATATTTGGGATTTCTTATTTGTATCATCTATATTTTATTAGTGTTTTTATTATAGGCTGTTGGATGGCCTACAACTTGAATAAAGGGTTGGATGGCCTACAACTTGAATAAAGAAATAAAATAAGCAGTAAGATCTCTCTGCTTCTCTCTGTTCATCTTGCACAGAGAACGAAAGTCAGCAGGAGGGCACTAGGGGAAGAACCAAGTCTTGTTGCTTTAAGTCCCATCCCAACATCTTTCTATATGCCCACACAGGAAGCAGGTTTCAGTCTTTATTCTGAATGGCAGCTGTCCAGCCCTGTCTTAAAATGGAAAAATCTGGTAATGTTTCAGACTCTATCTTCAGCCATTTGGTACAGAGACTTTCACTTCACTGACAAAACAAAGATTCTTCTGTCATCTATTTTGAAAGATACATTAATCAAAAGTCTTTAATTATGAAATCAAGAGTACAGACTGCAGTTTAGCTCTTTCAAAATATCACATGCTGAACAGGCAGTCACACATCGAGGTGGGTGATTTGATGAAAGACCTCTATGTAAAGCAAAAGAGGCACAGATATATATTGCATTTCCAAAACAACATAGAAAATAAAATTCTAATAAAAATAGTTGATATTTTAGTATACATTGCTGATACAAGTTATTAATAATTATAAAAAAAACAAATAATACATCTTGATTAGAAGCCAGGGCACGACACAAGACAAGTGATTTTAGACACCCGCTGTCTTTGAATATGGATCCTGTTTGTCAAATCACTGCAGAAATTAGATGTATTAAATAATTCCCCTCAATTGCACTGAGTGGTTTTCCATAGTTACCTTAAACCTGTTTATGTATTTTTTTAAAGCACAGATTAACCAAATATATTTTATTAATGCCTGAATGGCATTTGCAAATGATTCAACAATATTGTGTTACAGAGCAGGTACTGTGTGGAATGACTGTTTATAATTTATGAAATCAAATATATTCCAAGAATTATTAGCAATCAGCAGAAATAAATTTTTGGCTTACATCCAGCTACATGATAGTTATGATTAAATGTTACTGATTTTTTAATTATAAGGGTAATTATATTGGTATTATTTTAGGATGTGTGGTAGGTTAGGTGGCAGGGCAATAATATTTTGAAGAAATAGTAAGGGATTTAGAGATACGATATAAACAAGCAATGGCTGAAATGATTGTGGAAATGAATGGCACTGTTTTGTTGCGAGTATTTTGGAAGCTGTGAAGAAATGGAGGAAGATTTTTTTTCCTCTGAAGGATTTGCTAACCTGGAAGGTCATCTTGTCTGCTGGTTGTTAAAAAGGCTGACTGCCAGCTGAGTCAGCTCTCTGGTGTGGTAGCAAAATGGAATGAAGTCCAGGAACTGACATGTGAGCTATGCTTAGATCTAGAATGGCAATGGAGGCTGCGGTAACAGGATGCAATTCAATAGCTGCCATTGCTTCATTTGGCTGGAGATAAGGTTAAAGTTGGCACCAGAAGGCAGACAGAGGTCAGTCTAGCAGCCGAGTAGGGGCTGATCTAACATGAATGTCCAGAATGTGAGGCCTTGATTCACACCTGACTGGGAGCCTCCAGTAACATCAGCACCCCAAAGTTGGTTGTATCAATTGTGGAGAAGGAGCTCAAGGGGTGCAAGTTGGACTCTAGATTTGTTTGGCTTCCTAAAAGTCTGAGGGATGCCTAATCTAAGGTAAAAATGTAGGCCAGACATGAAGTCCTTGAGTGGTGGGCACTGTGAGAGGTTGCTATGGTTTGGGCTTTCGTTATGTTGTGGATTTTTAGAGTACTAGAATGAAAAGAGAACATGTGGAACAATGAGTGAGGAAGGGTCAAATCACTAGATTGTTGGCCACCCAGTTAATTGGTGAGATTGTGAGGTGGCTATTTTCCCTTGGGAATGCAGGGAATGGATTTAACACTGAATCTGCCAAGATAATCACAGCTGTAGTGAACCTAGGAAATGAGGCAAGTGTGCTCTTCCTGGTGAAGAAGAATTGATAATTTGGTGTTGATTTCAATTTCTGGCTCGTTGGCTCTGACCCAAGGCCTGGTTGTCAAATTACTGGAGATCTCAGCCTAAAATTGCTGAAGGTCTTGAGTTTGACACCCCTGATCTAATTGTTAGTATTATTTATTGTTAAATAATTGTTAAAATATTATTTATTATGATTGTTTTATCATGTTATTACATTGTTTTGTGATATTATTTCAACATCATTTAATTAATTATTCATAATCTCATCATAGATCTTTTAATTATTGATTTATGATTCTAAACCACTGGGATCTCATGGCAGATACAATGGTATGTTAAATAAATGGCTTGCTCCCGTGGTTTCAACGGAATTTGCACCATAATTCTGAGTAGAGTTACGTAGAAAATAAGCTGTAGCATATGAAATGAAGCCAATTTCAGTTGAATGAGTGAAGCTGAATGTTTATTAGATAAATCAGAACTATGATTGAACGTTTCAGACAAACTGGATAGACTCCAAGAATGACAGTGAAGATGATCAAGGGTTAGTCATCAAAGTCCTATAAACAGAGATTGAAGACTGGGAAAGCTTAGCTTTGAGAAAGAAGAGTGAGGAGATATGATGGCATTCTTTAGACAGCTGGATGTCACTCAGAAAAAGATCAAGACATGCCCTCTATTATTCTAAATGCAGAAAAAAAAAGATTTAAGTTTCAAGAAAGCAGATTCCAACTGAGTTTTAAGAAAAAATCCTATGAAAGAGCAGTTTAATAGTGGAATCAATTCAGAGGTGGGATCCTACCTCTGATTGCCGGTGCGGTTAATTGCTGACTTCGCGGCAGAGCCGAAGACTCTGCTCGAGCCTGCTCCCGTTCGCGGAGTGGGAGCCTTTCCCGGGCGCTTTCCCCGCCCGCATGGATGCCGCCAATGGCGTTCTTTTGCCCTCCGCGCATGGCCCCATGCGCGGAGGGCAAAAGAACGCAATTGGCGGCATCCATGCAGGTGCGGAAAGCGCCCGGGAAAGGCTCCCGCTCCGCGAACAGGAGCAGGCTCGAGCAGAGTCTTCGGCTCTGCCGCGAAGTCAGCAATTAACCGCACCGGCAATCAGAGGTAGGATCCCACCTCTGAATCAATTGCTTAGAAAGGTTGCAGATTCCATTTTTATGTATATGTTGAACTGGAGGATAAACAAAAATCTGTCAAGTGTACTTCAGTTGGGATTCCTGCATTGAGAAGAGTGTTAGACATGGTGATCCAAATTTCTGGTTCTATGATTTCATAAGTAAGACACAAACCAAGGTTGCTCATTATTCTTTTATGGATACACATGGGAATGTATTTGCCAATCCTTTCCTTGGCACAGAATTCCCTTTTTCAAGTAGTGCTTTAAGAAGTATTTAACATTTCATACATGGCATTCCAATCTCATAATATTTATTCTGCACTGTTCTCAAAATCAAAGATCATTAGCTAATTAGTATCAGCTCTGACTCAGCAGAAAATTGAGACAGCAGCAGATTGAAATGTATGGCATAACAGCAATAGGGTATTCTGTGTCACTTTTTAAACTTGTAAATTCAGAAAGAAAATTTAAGAGAACCTGTCAAGAGAATAAACTAAAACGGCAAAGACCGGGAGAGGTGGAAAATGCAACTGAAACTGTCATAGCCACTTACACTTTTGCTTCTTCTTTTGTTGCATATGTAACGTTGACAACTGCTGTCTCTGATTCTGTGTTAACTAAGAAACAAAAACAAAAGAAATATACTTGTGTGGTAACCAACTGGGAAAAGTTTAGAAAGGTGTATTTTATTAAATAACATCAGGACAAACATTTTTGTAGAACATTGTACAAAGACAAAGTTAATAGCAGCTGAACAAGAAAATACAGATTGTGCAGATTTTCAATCCAAGAAAATAGGAATAGGGCAAATATTAGTGTGGCCAACTTTTTAAAGCAAACTAGTGAAGTCTGCAGATCTCAAATTAGTACGCAGATATTTTTTTTTTGCTGACTTTGAATCAAAGCTGATTCTTGGCAGCTGATTGGACAAGTCCGAAGCTTTCTTGGCAAGAGTTCAGAAGTGATTTGCCATTGTCTCCTTCTTGGGGCTGAAAGTGTGTGTGACTGGCCCAAGGTCACGCAGTTGGCTTCATGCATAAGATGGGGCTAGAACTCAAGGTTTTCTGTTTTCTAGTCCAGTGCTTAAACCGCTACCTCAATACGGCTCACAATAGGCTACTTAGAAGATATCTATCCTTCCGATTGTATATTTCTGCCATTTTAGAGATGTGATTCCAGGTTAAGATTGCTTTGAAGTATATTAGAGAAAATTGCACAGAATAATATTTTATATAGGGAAAACTGAGTACAAAATGTAGAATTTTCATATTTGGATCTTTTTTAAAAACTGAAAATAAATTCTGAAACTGGATGAAATTTTTTACTAAATCATGTGAACTTGACAAAATTAGAACACATGATCATTCTATTATAATTTATTTAGTTCATATGATATGGGAAGTAGAATTCAAATTGGAGTGAGGTTTGGTATCTAACCATTCCACATTTTCATAAAATGGCATGCCACAATCTGTATCTACGATGAAGTGAATCCATCTGCACACAGTCTGAGAGCCAACTAGTTTCCATTATTGACATGATCTAAATAATTCTATGAACTAGTACCTTCATTACAGTCATCTTCTGGTTTAGAGAGATACTTTTAATTAGAAACAGCTTTGAGTTTCTTGCTACAGTACATAAACTGATGAAATATGCAAGCTCAAAATACGAAGTGTTAGCGGTCATTTCTGTAACAACATATTGTGTTCATTGACCTAGCATTTCCTGAATAGCAAAAAAGAAGTAATCTATAATGAGACATTTAATTTGACAACATTCTAAATGTTAAGAAATCATGGCAAGTAACAATCATGCTGAAAATCTCCATTCACGCCAACTTAAAACCTCAAGAAAACTTTTATATTTCAAAGAAAAAAATTGAGTCTCAGAACAAGATGATGATATCCATTCTCAACAAAAGCAAGTAACTATGAATAAATACATACATACACAAATGCAGGACAATTAGATCCAATGGCAATGAACAAGCAAATAATCTGTTCAAGCTCCTTTTTGTTATAGTTACTGTAAACCATGTTGAGTCATTTAAAGAGAATTAACAGGCTGGAAATTCCCTTCCCACTTCTAAACAGTGCATATATGCTCACCTGAAATTATTAATTGGTTTACAATCACAGAGAAATGTCAGAAATGTGGAAATAACTTGGCTACCTCATCATGCACCTATCAGTCATCAAAACAACTATAAGAAAATTCCCATTTGAGTGGTTTTTAAATATTTTTAATAAAAGGAATGCTAGAATTATTTAAGGTGACCTAAAAATTGCTTATTCCATAGTTTTATTGCAGGCTAACAAGATTTCTGACTCTTGGAAAGATAAAGCAACATATTTCAGAATAATATCAAATATTCTGGTTCTTTTGAGATACATGTAGAAAACCTGGAGACAAAACTGTGAATCCCCTGCTAATCAAATATTTTCAAGTGCCCACACAGCAGTGGTGGGTTACTACCAGTTTGCACCGGTTCAGGAGAACCGTTAGTGGTAATTTGGCCTGGGTCGCAGAACCAGTAGCGACCTCTGGTTGGCCACGCCCCCGAACCGGTCCCCGCTCACTTACCCCGCCTGCCCGATGCTCGTTCGCCCCACCCGCCCCACTACTTGCAGAATCTAGCCGCATACTTCTGCTCACCACAAAGGTAAGGTTGAAGGGCATGGGCCGGCGGGTGGGAAGGGAGGGAGTGCTGGTGGAGGGGTGATACCAGCGGCGGGTGGACCAATGCATGTGGGGAGGGAGGAGAGCGTGCGGGAGATCATGGCATCGGAGCTTTTTCCATGTGTTTCCCCCAGCAGGCCTGGCCTGCGAGGGAAGCACGGAGGAGATCATGGCACCGGAGCTCTTCCCATGTGTTTCCCCCAGCCGGCCTGGCCTGCGAGGGAAGCACGCAGGAGATTGTGGCACCAGAGCTCTTCCCATGTGTTTCCCCCAGCGGGCCTGGCCTGCGAGGGAAGCACACGGGAGATTGTGGCACCGGAGCTCTTCCCATGTGTTTCCCGCAGCCAGTTTGGCCTGCGAGGGAAGCAAGTGGGAGATCCTAGCTGCAATTTACTCGTGAGCAACACTGGCCAGGAGAGGCAGGGAGAAAGGCCAATGGTGCTCACGAGTAAACTGCAGATTAGAGGCAGCCGGCAGATCACTGGCTTACTCGCTCTGCTGCTCACCGCCTGCAGCTCGCAGGCAGTGAAAGAAACCGCCTCCTCCTGCCTCTGCGCATCGAGGAGCATCATGCCACAAGCATCACCTTCCCAACAGCAGATGGGAGGTGGCGGCTGCGGCTGACTTAGGATAGAAACGCGGAGAAACGTCTGGCAAAGCAACTGCCTTTTCCTCTCTGACTTCTGTTAGCAGAGAGAATGAAGAGGCAGAGGCAGAGGCAGCAGCTGCAGCGGAAGGAAAGGGGCAGATTGCTTTGCAGCCGGAGTGGTTTCCCGGGTTCCCTTCACCTGGCTCTCCTCACAGCACCGCCACACACACACAAGGAGGTCTCCCTCGAGAGGCTTCAGAGACCGAGTCTTTTCCCCCTCCTGCCGCCACTTCGAGGGCTTTGCAGCACGGAGGCTTCTTCCTCCACAGGCCGCGAGGATGGGAGTGGCCGCGTCCCGAACTTTGAGGAGGGAAGCAGGGCGCATTACAGAAAGGTAAAAGGGAAGCGGGGTGGGAGAGATACGCGTCTCGCAGTGGGGTGGAATTTGGGGGTGGCAGGTGGGGCAGGGCATGGGGCGGGAGGGCCGTGAGACGTGCATCTTACCGGAGACTGGCAGCTCTGAGTCGTCTCTCAGCTGTTGCATGCAGGGAAAAACCTTGCACAGTAAAGAAAAACTTCTCATGAGTGCGAGGCAGTTAACAACTTCTCGCACTCACAAGAAGTTTTTCTTTACTGTGGCAAAGTGTTTCCCTGCACGCAACAGCTTAGAGACGCACCAGTCTCCGGTAAGATGCGCGTCTCGCAGTGGGGTGCAATTTGGGGGTGGCAGGTGGGGCAGGGGATGGGGCAGGACAGGGCTGCTAAAGGAGGGGAAATTTTCATACCTTTTCCTGTGGGCGTGGCTTGGTGAGGGTCATGTGAGTGGACGTAGGTGTGATGTTAAGTTGGCCTCGCCCAGTCACATGGCCATCAAATCACACCCACAAAATAAGCCACACCCACAGAACCGGTAGTAAAAAATTTAGAACCCACCCCTGCCATAAAGTAGCACCTATGTGTTCATACATTATGATATTCAGATCTTCTCCTTCCGTGATATATCACAGCTGGAGTCCCAGAAAATTTGATTACTTGAATTAAGTCATTTTTGAAGTTTATATATTGAACTTTGGTAACAAAATGAACTAAACTATGATTAAGAAATAAGTTTGCCTTATTGCAGTCACAGCAAGTAAGCCTTTGATCTGGTTAAAGAGATATGAACTATCCAGGAAGTAGCCCTAGATCTTCTTCCTTTCAACGGTTATGCTGAGGTGAATAAATAGTCCTAGAACTTAAAGAAAACCTGTTTGTTAATGTTTAAGCATTTATACTTGACTAAAAATCTCCTTAAATATCACGAGGTCAACAGTAAACTTATTATCTTCAAGTACTATAAAGCAGATATTCAATACAGACATTGGTCTCTAAATAATGTTTAATGTTAATAAAGCATTTAAAATTATATAAAAACAAAAAGCAGTAGGAAATGTCTTTACCTTGTTCTACATTCTCTACTGTCCCATGTTGAGCTAAAAGACCATCTAGCACCTGAAATAGAAATCAGACATAAAATATAGGTAACAAACTCCTGATAACTTGTCATTCAAATTAAGTTAATAAAGCACGAATCAGTTCTCTCTTCAACTCACTCCAACTTAACTTTATTAGCAGTCAGAATGGAAAGTGATACTTGTTTGATTAAGATGATTGAAATCAACTTTTGAATTAGCCTATTTTTAATGAAAGATAAGGAATAAGAGGAACGTGATAAAAACGTTTTGAAATAATTTTTTAGGATATAATTTTCCGGACTTCTTTTCTGTTCCTCTTTGTTTTCCCATTTGTTTCATATAGTAAAAATAAAGACCTTCATAAAATAATGGCTCTAAGACAGGGGAGTCAAACTCATGTTATCACGGCGGCATCACGTGACATATTGGGACATTTTTCCCCTTCGCTAAACCAGGCGTGAGCGTGGCCAGCATGTGACACATCTGGCCTGCTGGGCTGGGAGTTTGACAGCCCTGTTCTAAGGGTTTTATAATTCCCAACCTACATTGATATTGAAGATAATTACTGTAAGCACAGAAGGTATATAGGTACAAAAAGGACTTGGAAGGGTCAATATGTGACTGCCCTATAATGAACAGAACCTATGAATCTTCTTCAAAAATGGGCCTTGCACACACCTCAGTTTAGTATATCAGTCTTTCTCTTCCACACTAAGTCTAGTGTAGCCTTTGAGCTGAAATATATAATGCATCTCTATGCTAGGCTAACAAATCAATCAAATTTCTAGTCTTCCACAGAATATAAGAATCAAAGCTACGCCTCCCCTTAGCTCGAGACATATAGATATATGTCTATATGTCTGAATATATGAATTGTCTGAATTATTTTTTCCCAAACTGGCTCTCCAGATGCATTAGAGCAGCGGTTCCCAACCTGGGGGTCGTGACCCCTTTGGGGGTCGAACAACCATTTCCCAGGGGTCGCCCCGGCATCCTCAGCTCCCCCCCACTGCCACAAGCCTGGCCATATCACGCCCCACAGCCCGCGCCCCCACCACGACCCACCCCGCCGCTGCCATTTGGGTTCTTTTACCCTCTACGCATGTGCAAAGTGTACTGTGCATGGGCAAAGGGTAAAAGAACCCAAATGGCGGTGTCCGGGCAAAGTCTCCAGATCCGGGCGAGGTCTCCGCTCGCTTCGTGTGTTGCCTCTGGGAGCTTTTTGAGCCCCATCGCGAAAGGCGTGCGCGACTTCGGCGGGGCCGGGACAGGTGGCTGCCCGGAGAGAGCCATCCCCTTTGCCCCGAACACTACAGGTAGACCGGGTGAAATGCTCCCGGTTTGGGCAGGCCAGTCAGTCATCGCAGAGCCAATGGAGCCGGTGGTGGTTGCGGTGCGGGGCCTCCCCCGCCCGCTTCCCCCACCCGCCTGGACGCCACCATTTGAGTTCTTCTGCCCTCTGCGCAAAGTGTTCTGCTCATGCGCAGAGGGCAAAAGAACTCAAATGGCAGCATCCAGGCGGGTGGGGGAAGTGGGCGGGGGAAGCCCTGTGCCGCGACCGCCACCGGCTCCATCGGCTCTGCGATGACCAACTGACCCGCCTGAACTGGGAGCATTTCACCCCTGAGCGGAGACCTTGCCCGGATCTGGAGACTTCACCTGGATGCCATCATTTGGGTTCTTTTACCCTCTGCACATGCGCAGAACACTTTGCGCATGTGCAGAGGGTAAAAGAACCCAAATGGCGGCGGCGGGGTGGGACGGGGTGGGGGCGCAGGGGCGGGGCGCAGGGCGCGGCATTAAGAAGGTTGGGAACCGCTGCATTAGAGTTCAATTACTGTAAACTGAGTTTTTGTGGGAATCACATTCCAATTTATTAGAAGGGCATCAAGTTGAGAGAAGCTATTCTATATTACAAAAAGTAGTGACAGAAAATCTGCCAGGCAGTGTCAAGATATTGCTCAATTAAGACCCAGTGTGGTTTTCTACCACTACATTGAACAACGAATGCTTTGGAAGAAGGGTACAGAAATTTACAGTAAACAAAGCAACCACCAAAGCAGCTCATATTTTCAGGTAACCGGGACATTCCAACAACTTAGCAAAGAAGCACGCAACTTTCTACTTAAGTCAGCCACACAAGTTATGCTGAAATTACTTCCAATCCCACAGACAAAGTCCGATATGATATCCTTTTTGGTACTTTAGTGGCAACATATTTTACAACTTGGGCTCCTGATGCATAAAATCAAACTTATTCATGGCATAGGGGATATTAAGCAGGAATAGATATTAACAAATATTAGAGATGATGTGGCTCAATAAAGATACATCTATCGTCACCTTGGCAAGACATGATTACAGATGCTTCGTTCTTTCCCAACTGCCCGACACAGATTGCCAGGCAACCCCCCTTTCCCAGAATTAAACATTTAAGCTGTCCCCTTCAGCCAATACCTGAAAGCAGAAATTTAATCACCTGATTTTTATTGCCAGCGAGTCATTTTACTAGCACAATAGCCTCTATATAAAAGCAGCACAAGAGTCCTTCTAATGAGTAACATCATCATATTTGTGATAATGATGACTAAGAAAAACAAACACTCATGTGTAGTCATCCCTGCAGCCAACTCCTATACCCAGAGTGGAAAAATAATCTAGTCTTGCAACTGAGACAATTGATACAAAAGGTTCCATCACAAAATGTTCCTCTATCAACCTGTGTTCTGAAGGTATCTTTTTATAACTTTTGGACTCCAAAACTATGGAAATTAATCATACTGGCTCATCCTTTGGTTTGATTAAGTCTTTCCAATATATAGTACTAAGGAAACAATAAGCCACAAATTACACTCACAATCTCTCTACAGATCCATTTTCCAAAAACTGATGCTTTCCAGATAAATTAAGACTTCATTCTCAAGCTATGGCTGGCCAAACATGACCCACTGCCCTGATTACCCCAGCCAATTTAAGAAAGCAGACCAAGACAATCAACCTGGTTAATCTATAAACTGCTCTGTATTTCATAACTGCACTTATGGACAGCTTTTTAAAAGCCTGAAATTTAGTGACAGGATTCCTACAACGTGGCCTTCTCTCCGGTTAAATAATTGTTCCATCTAGTTGGTGTTGCAGTTCCCTCAATTTTTAGAAAAGCCTAGAGATGACACAAATATAATTTGGGATCTTTTATATGCAAGGCATGTGCTCTAACATTGAACTATAACTCATCTACTTGATGCCACAATGGAAACTGATGGATTTAAGACCTCATTGTGGTTAAGGTACATTTGGAAGTAGCATTCATCACGTATAAATCTGTTAAGATATTCATGAACTGGGAGAGCCAATGGTAACAAGGTCAGCCAATGAATAGGCATAGCATCTAAGTCAGCCAATGGGAGCTAAACATATCTGAGTCATGGGCATGGCTCAGCCCACTCTGTACTCTCAGTCCACTCTGAACTCTGAACTAGAAGGTGTGTGTTTACTTGTAACTGCCTGAAGAATCTACATTGGTATTGTAAATACTCATCTGTTATTCTCGTATATAAAGAATTTTCTTATTTAAATGAATCCTGCTGCATCAGTCTGCCTGTGTGTGCTTTCTGGATTTAATTTTCTGCAACAAACTCTGATAAAATGCCAATTGTAAGTCACACTTTGTTAGCCTACTATATGAAACATAACTAAAACAGAACAATAGGAACATGGGTTCAAATGTTCTAAATCGCAGGACATAGTTTCATGCAGTTTTAACCCTGACTGATTGAATTAACTCACTCATATAAAAAGTAATAGAGGCAGCAAAAGTTGTAGAGATAATTTGACAAGGTATGCTCATAACACCTATTCTGATATGCATATTAAAACAGTATCATTTAATGCTTACCTACTGGACAGAAAATAGAGGCATATACAGTGTTTCAAATTTTAAATGGGCTACTTTGACCTTATAGAAATGTCCCAAAACTATTCTGATCTTACCAGAGGTTCCTGAAATCAGAATACTTCTGTGTTGACCACAATAGACCATTTTAGCTTAAAGGTTTCAAATTTGTATTTTTTTGCATATACTACAAACATTGAGTCAATACAAATTACAATAAGTACTTCATCCTCTGTACGTCTATTATAATATCCTGGGTAATGCTATGGAGAAATAGTAAAAATAATACTTATACGTAATTTGGGGAAAATACACAGCAGAAAATAATTAATCTTATCCCTTACCTCCCACTGTAAATGTGGAGGAATATTTCGGATTTGAATCTTCCTGCTTCTGTGAAGAAAGAGTCCACAAAGCAAGATCAGATTAGTATAGTACAACAGAACATGGTTTATCTAGCGTTACATCAAATTCTAGCAACCTAATTGAATGCAATGACCCAAACAAAGATAACACGGAAATACCTCATGCATTTGATTCCTGCAAAGTGCCGCTAACCTTTAGTTGTTTTTTAATCACAACAGACCAAAACAAAAACAAAAAACAGAAGCAGTTCAGCATATAATTCTACACCTTTCTACCTCTTCCTGATTAAGAAATATATGCCACGCGGAATACATTTTGGAATTATAAGCAATCCATTCTTAGCAAGTAACATATAGTAAATCAACATAAACATATATAATCCAAGAATCAACATGAAAGCATTTTATTGACATTTTTAAAAAATGAGGTTTGATCAGGTGCGCAGTCTAAAATGTAGGAGGCATTCGTGTATGACAGTACAATATTAACATCTTCAACATGGCACTGTACAGTGCTGGTCTTTGACTGTATTAGAGTTTCAAGCTTCATACATTCAGTTCACTAAAAACTGTTTCCAGATAAATGCATGCTAGATTCAGCTTTAATGATCCCGTCCCAAGTTGGATAAAAAAACAGAAATAAAAATCATTTTCCTTAACAGTAGAATGTTATTTTAACACACACACAAAACCCAGGGTAGATTATAATCTTGATTTACAACAAAATGGGACGAATACTCTAGAACAGTGATGGCGAACCTATGGCACGCGTGCCACAGGTAGCACACGGAGCCATATCTGCCGGCACGCGAGCCGTTGCCCTAGCTCAACTCCAGCATGCATGCTGATTTTTGGCTTGTGTGGAGGCTCTGTGAGGGCATTTTAGGTTTCCAGAGGGCCTCCAGGGGGGTGTTTTCGCCCTCCCCAGGCTCCAGGGAAGCCTCTGAAGCCTGGGGAGGGCGAAAAACGGGCCTACCAGGCCCACCGGAAGTCGGGAAATGGGCCATTTCCAGCCTCCAGAGGGGCTCTGCGGGGGCGGAAAAGGCCATTTTTGCCCTCCCCAGGCATTGAATTATGGGTGTGGGCACTCACACATGCATGACAGCGCGCGCCCGCGCATTTTTGGCACCCGAGGGAAAAAAGGTTCGCCATCGCTGCTCTAGAATATAATAGATTTCAACTATGAGGAACTTTAAATTACAGAGGATTTAGAACCTGAACTGTTAATTTTGGATTGCCCTTAGAAGAACCATAAGATGAACTGACAATAAAGCTAAAACAAATCTGAGTTATCAGCAAGTTTCTAAACAGCATTCATCTACTTCATCTTCCCCACCCCAAGAATAATAGCACTTTTCTTATATACCGCTTCATAGTGCTTTACAGCCCTCTCTAAGCGGTTTACAGAGTTCAGCATATTGCCCCCAACAATCTGGGTCCTCATTTTACCGACCTCGGAAGGATGGAAGGCTGAGTCAACCTTGAGCCTAGTGAGATTTGAACAGCTAAACTGTTGAACTAGCAGTCAGCCTGCAATGGCTGCATTTAACCACTGCACCACTTCAGCGTCTAAAATGTGTAGTTATCTCATTCTTACATTCCAGACCACATGATTACTATTCTCTGGAATTCTCTGGTTATTAAATTTTAAAAAGAAATATGTTGGGGATTTTTTCTTCTATATTCTATAAATATAATTGTGAATAATTTTAATAATTTTAACTGAATAAATTTTGCTTTCTATTTCATATGTTTATTGTAAGCTGTCTTGAGTATTGGATAAAAATCCCAGAAATATAGGGTATAAATGCATTGATAAATAAATATTGTACAAGTGAAGCATGGGAATTGTGGCATTGCTCATTCATAATTGTGAACCGCTCCCCTCAGTGGCGAAGGATATATAGCAGACAGAGGAGAACAATGGCACATTATCCAGGGTGAGGCTTGTCCTCCTCTGGTTTTCTGTGCAATGCTATCTTTTGCTCTGGAGCAATGGTGGAAGGAGGCTCTGGCCCTATATTAATGTAAGCTAACTCTCTGACTCAATACTTTCAAGAATTCTTGAACATGCAGCAAAAACCTATATTGTTTAAATGCAGAAACCTTAGGAGGATTTCATGTATGACAAACACCCCAGAGGACAGACTCAAAATCCAGAGGGACCTCGACAGACTCGAACACTGGGCCCAAACAAATAAAATGAAATTTAACACAGAGAAAAGTAAAATTCTGCACCTAGGCAAGAAGAATCAAAAATACACATACAAACTGGGCGAAACCACACTCAATAGCAGTGATTGCGAAAGGGATCTCGGAGTCCTGGTAGACAGCCAACTAAATATGAGCCAGCAGTGTGCAGCAGCAGCCAAAAAGGCCAACACAGTCCTGAGCTGCATAAATAGAGGGATACAATCAAGGACCAGAGAGGTACTAGTACCACTCTATAAAGCCTTGGTCAGACCACACCTAGAGTACTGCATCCAGTTTTGGTCACCACATTACAAAAAAGACATTGAAACTCTGGAGAAAGTGCAGAGGAGAGCAACCAGGATGATAAAGGGTCTGGAAAATAAAACATACGAAGAGCGGTTGCAGGAACTGAGCTTGGCCAGTCTAGCGAAGAGAAGGACCAGGGGTGACATGATAGCAGTGTTTCAATACTTGAGGGGATGCCACAGAGAGGAGGGGGTCAGGCTGTTCTCTATGGCACCAGAAAGCCAAACAAGGAATAACGGATGGAAGCTGACCAAGGAGAGATTCAACCTGGAAGTGAGGAGAAACTTTCTGACAGTGAGAG
Organism: Diadophis punctatus similis; assembly: GCA_023053685.1. NCBI lineage: Eukaryota > Metazoa > Chordata > Lepidosauria > Squamata > Dipsadidae > Diadophis > Diadophis punctatus. The sequence goes on from JALIGW010000033.1 coordinate 5,855,346, forward strand.
CGATCAACCAGTGGAACAGCTTGCCAGCGGAGGTTGTGAGAGCCCCAACACTTGCGACCTTCAAGAGGAGACTGGATTGCCATCTGTCTCAAATGGTGTAGGAACTCCTGCTTGAGCAGGGGGTTGGACTAGATGACCTACAAGGTCCCTTCCAACTCTAATAATAAAATCTAAAATCTAAAATAAATTTCCTGCAGAAGAGTAAAAAAATTATATTTGCCTATGAATTCTTTTATATGACAATACAGCATAAATTCAGGTTTAGAAACATTTCTTAGTACATCCCAAAAAGCAAATACATAGTAATGTCTCATTGGATAGATACATGAATGGAGGCAGTCAAGTTTACGGCCACAGCTTCGTCCAAAATTCAATGTACCATGGTTTATTTGCAATTTAAAGCCCATTTATTTTATATACTGCCCATCTCGCTGCTTGGTGCACCTCTTTTGTTGGATTAAATCTGGTCAGATTAATATGAAAGAGTTGACGAGAACGATGTGTGTATGTATGTATGTGCGCGTGCACGCATGCATATTCATTCATATATGTCATATTATTCCCTTTTGGGGCAAACTATATTATGCAAAGCTAGAAGACAGAAGTAATGGGCAACAGAAATGAAAGGTAGGCAACAAGATATTTGTTTTTAAGGAAATGTAAACCTAATTTAAGCAAGACACAATTATTTACATCTATCAGCCTTGTATCTTTCCATAGCACCCTTTGCCTGCTCTAAACTACACATGCAGCTTCATACAATTTTTGTTTGTTTGTTCCTGAGAATTTCATCAACTTAATTCAAACACAGTTTGCTTGGTTTTTCTCTTTTCTCTTGATCCATTCATTCTTCCTTCATATATTTATTTTGTGTTTGGTCCTTCTTTTTATCTGACCAAGCTACTTCAATGTATTTCTTTCACACTGGTCACTCGCTATTGTATTAAGTCCACATTCCTTCAGCCCCCTTGTTTTTCTGACCCCGCCTTTCCTTGTTTGATCATACATGTATTTACTTAAGTAGCCAATTCCCACTGCATTATTTAGTTTTATGTTTACATTATACTAACTCTCACTCCCACATGACTAGGTGAGCAGAAGCATGCTTATACATAGCTATTTCTGCTTTTTTCAACATTATTGCTCACAAAAAGATGTACATTACCTTACTACCAATATTTGCATGTCTTAAAATGTCTCCATTTTTTTCTTTTGAGAAACTTTCTACCAAGGTACGTATGTATATATATATATTCATCTTATTCTAATTTTTCACCATATATGTGTAATTTGTAAACATTCCATTTTCTCTGTCAAACTATAGTACTTTGTTATTTGAAACAGATCTATGTTCCTCATTGCCTCATACAACCCATTTAATATTAACTTCAAGCAATTAGGATTGTCGGCCAATAGCACAGTATCCCCTGCATACAAAAATACACGTATATTGACACCAATGACTAATATACCTAATCATAATCTAATCATCATAAGCATTTTTATACATTAAAAAATAATCATTCAAAACATTCTGTAATTAAAGCCTATTTATTACATACGGTACTATCTTTAAATGAATAAAGATGCAATAAACCTTTCCCCCCCTCACTTTCATACATTTCTCAATCACCTTCTGAAAACCAAAAACTGGCAGGGCAAGTTACATATATAAATAGAGAAAAAAAACCATTCCCTTCTAATATTAAAGATATTATCTAGTTGGGTAATTAAATGTCTGCAAGCAAACACCGAAGCTCAGAGACGACTCCACAAAGCAAAAATTTGGACACCACATACTTTATATAACTGTGCTCCAAAACTTGCGGACATTGTTACCTCATGTACCTTTTCAATCAGATTTTGCCAAACACCTCAGAAATGCTTAACCTTATTGTACTCACTCCTTATTTTTCCTTTGTATAGGAGAAAAATAAGGCATTTTTCTAACTGTCAGACCATAATTGAGGGTAAGTAGATCCAATGAATCTCATTTTAGATTGATCATATTTTGGGGTTCAGTTCCATTTAGCACATATGGGATGTTACCTGCACTCAAGCGTTATTCACTACTGTTAATTTTCTGAATGTTTATACTTGTTCTCTTTTCATGTGTAGGCTTCAATGAACCATATTTCAGTCACTGATCCACTTCTGCAAGCCAGTTAACTGGTGATAAGGGTCTAGCCAGGTGACTGGTGGTGAACAAAGGGAAATTACAGTGGACCGTCTTGTACCCCCGCCTTGGGAGGGTCACAGTTTGAGAATTATTGCCTTATCATTGCTTTCCATTCATTTAGTGGATTAATTTATTTTTTAACATTGTTCATACAAAACATGCACAGTATTTTCACTTCTGGTATTTGTTTCATTTTCCCTCTTATGTCAAGATCCATTCTTGACCCTATCAAAAAAATTATTTGCCTAACCAAGCCTCTTATCACTTTTGCATTCTTCACTAATCCTCTTAATCTTTCACCATAAACAGTCAAATCAAGCATGCCTTTAAGTTTTTGCCACATGTATGCAGGAATAAACATACTTAAACCACTTAGTGAAACAGATAGTATGTTTTCCTAAGCAGATGCCAATCACACTGCTGATTCATTCTTAGATCTCTGAATGGTTGACTCACTGTTTAAGTACTTCTTTGTTTCATTCCCATCCATCCATTCATTCACCCATCTATGCTTTTTCCCAGAACACATTTATTCAGAATGTTGTCCAATTTTGCCAAAACTCATCCGGGAATCTTTCATTTTCATAATCCACTGAAGCATTAAATGCCATTATTATTATTCCACGATCTTTCATACACACTGACAATTTAGGTAACAATTCATTGTCTGATATACATTTTAGCTCTTTTAAGTTGTAATAAAACCTTTACGGTCACTTCTATATATGTATTCAAATTATCCAAATAGGAAATGTCACATACACTAATTTGTATATGATAAAGCAACAAACACATAGTTGGCTTTGAGTTACCATCAGACACACAAGCAGCAATGCATGATTTGTGTACAGTAGTTTAAGCTTCAAAGACTTTGCCATTCAAGAATCTCCTCTCTTTATTAGGTACTTCCGATACTTTCATTTTCAGAAGCTTCTTTGTGAAAGTTTCTATTAGTGTTTCTTGTTATGCATTTCAGCAAAGGACTCCCTTGCACAAGCCAAGATAGAGGAAAAATGGAATGAGTATCTGAGGGGAGCATTCTGAGAAAGCCACTGCCTCACTCATGCTGACAGATAGAAGAATAAAAGAGATTTCTCCCTGCAAATCATGGCCAAATATAGCATAATAGACGGAGCCTGAATGCCATATACTTAAGTGTCTCTCCAGTTAGTACAGCAGCACCCGTGATACTTTGGTTAATTACTATTTAGTGCTCTTATGATTCTACTGGAAAATTAATTTCTAGAGTCCAATAATATCTCATAATTGTATTTCACCCCAAGTCAATTGAAGTAGCAATATATTCAAGGGAAATCAAACAATTCTCCTTCCTCAGCTTATATAAAGAATAAGATCAAAGCATTAGTACAGACTATAAAGGTTCCATTTTCATTTTCTAAGAAATAATCCAGATGGAAAATGAATTGGTAAAATGGGATTTTTAAACAATTATAAGATTTTTATCTAGCTAAGACTTGTAGAAGTTTAGATTTTTTTGTTAAGGGTGTTTTGTGCTGCAAGCGCTCACAACATCTCCACTTGAACCTCTCCATTCCACTAGTATTAGACTGTTGACTTTCAAGGTTGCCTTTCTAGTTGCCATAACTTCAGCTTGCAGGATTTCTGAGCTGGCTGCCCTGTCGGTACGTCAGGACTTGTGTATTTTTCATGCCAACAGGGTGATCCTTCTTTTAGACCCAACGTTTGTCCCGAAGGTCAATACCTTGTTCCACAGGACTCAGGAAGTTATCCTGCCGGACTTCTGTCTGAATCCTAGACATCCGAGTGAGAGACCTTGGCATACGATGGATGTCCGCAGGGCATTGCGCAAATATGTTAAGCGGATGGAATGGTTCAGACGCTCAGAGGCGCTGTTTGTCTCATTTCAACCTAGGACGATGGGCAGGAAAGTGTCACCGTCTACCATCGGTCGTTGCTGAAGGCCTGCATCGCGTTGGCCTATGAGCATCAGGCCAGACCACCTCCTTGCCGCAAAGCAGCACACTCAACCAGGAGTGCAGCCACCACAGCGGCATGGGCAATGCAGGCCTCTATCCTTGAGATTTGCAGAGCAGCCACGTGGTCTTCGCCATCACCGTTTGTGCGGAATTACAAACTGGACATGTTCGCCTCGGCAGAGGCGGCGTTTGGGAGACGAGTGTTGAAACGGGTTCTACCGGCCGAGGGGACCCTGGACCAATCTATTTCCCGCCCAACATCGATTTAGCTTGGGTATATCCCATGCTTGGACTCTCCAAGCAGTGCACAGGAGAATGAATGTTGGCTTACCTGAACATTCATTCTATGTGCGCTGCGGGAAAGTCCAATCCCACCCTGGTTCTGGTATGGTCCGGGGTCCAGGAGTGGTCGATGTATCAGCTGGACAGCGTCTTCTCCAGATCCGGGTCTTCGTTGAAAAAACTGGAGCTCGGCCGGAGGAAGAGGCATAGCCAAAGAAATTGCAACTCAGTCCCTGGCCAATCAGATGAGAAGATAACCCATGCTTGGACTCTCCTGCAGCGCACATAGAACGAACATTCAGGTAAGCCAACCTTCATTCAGTTCTCTTGGAAACTGATTAGATATGCATCTCAGGAGAAAGTGAAGAGAGGTTCAAGAGTAGTAGGACATCAAGTGTGAAAGCCAAATCTTAACAGGCCTGTCAGTGTGGCTACCTGTTTGGTAAGATTTATGTTTCAAGGAAAACTAAAAGATGCTAATAAAATGGTATTTCTGTTTAGACTAAAACATTACTCATGAGACCATTGATTGGGTTTCTTCTTACAAACTAAACCAATCTAAAATGTGATCATAGCGCTGAGACAGGGATAGAAAATTTGTTCACAATCGTGGAAAAGGGAGAATCCTTTTGCACATCAAAACTGCAACCTGGCTCCTTGCAGAAAACGCAACTGATTTGGAGAAACTGTATGCAATTGAAAGTAGGGATGGGAGGTTGTTTAAACTCTACCACTATGCCTAGCAAATTATCAAAGGTCCCACACTGCTTTTCAATCTCAGATGCATTTTGTTTTGTTTTTTAAATCAGGTCTTCCACACAGTGTGCAGAAGGAAGCACCACCAATCAAAATTTTTTATCCAGCTATTCCATCTGTAACATGACCTTTTTTTGTAAAATTAAAACAAAACAAAGAAATGGGGTAAACTTCAGGGACTGGCATGGGGGGGGGAATGAAGATTCCATGAATGAAGCAAACTGATTGCATAACAAAAGTCTTGTTTGGCAAAACTCTTAGTAATGTTTGCTGTGGCACAGAGGATTCTTAGGTACTGTATATGGAATCTAAAACAATTTTCTGGCTGGCCACAAGAGGGCATACAGCCCTTTCGTTCAGGATCCGGATGTACTACAAATGCCGCTTTTACTATAACATTTGTCTTAACATCGATCATTAGATTCAATCTTGCCCCAGGGCTTCAAGTGGCAAAACCTCTTGGTTTATTGCTAATATTTGAAAACAATGGCCAAACAGTGTACAGGAAAGGGAAACTCACTGTTGATCATGTTACTTTATCTGTGAATGAATGCAAGTTTCAGAGTTAGCGAGCAAGGCAGGAAGGATTAGGAAATATGCAGGACCCAAATGCATGGACTGTAATTATCACTGATTACAAAACATAATTCTAAAGTAGTACTTAGGAATAAATTTGAATTAAACAAGTCAGAATAAACTAAATCACATGTTCTTATTAGCCCCATAGCTACAGCTACAGCCAATCTTTCTATTCAATCCGTTATATCCGATAATAACTGATAATATCTAAGTGTTACAAACATTTTCACTAGTTCATGAATTTGAAGCTTCCAGTAATAGCATGTTGTCCAATTTGCAATTTGAACAGTATAATAATCCAATATAGGAAAATAAACTGAAGGGAATATTTTATTTCAGTTTCACATAATCTTATGCATAGCCAGCTCTTAAAAATCATTGTTAGTATGATTTATTTTTATAATTTTGTGTAGTTTACATATAATGGAACTGCTTGGGGAGCAAATAATGCAAATGTTTTCATTTTATCATGAGCACACAAAACAGCCTAGATGGAAAAGAGGCCAGGCTACATCTTGCATAAGAAACTACACTACTGGATTATACTCTGCTATACAACTCTGAACAAGACTTTTCTCATTTTTTGCATCTGAAACATTTGCCCCATCTTTTTATTTAAAAAATCAGCTCAATTAAAAATAAAGTGTTTTTTCATGTTAATGCAAAACACTTTATACTAGAAGACAAATGTAATCTCAGATATTTCTGTGGGAATATCTTACTTAGCTTGATATTATGTTGAAGATCATGTTTCACAATTATGTTATTTGTTATTGATGCTTTTAGGAACAGGAAAACCGGATGTAAATGCTTTAAATAAAAATGAATGACTGGATTTATTTATACAATTATTTATTTATTGGGCTTTAAGACCTTCACAGTCATGGGACTCACAGCAGTTCAAAAATAAAATAAAACAAAAAAGCTATTATACAGTTATATAATAATAATTATAAATCAGAAAAAAACATTCCTCATTTTAAAACCAGAGTTCTTTGTAAAGAACTATCCTATTTTTTTAAAAAAAAAACAAAACCTCTAGAATAGCTCCTCTTTGACCTGCTTTAATGTCCAATGAAAGACTATTCCACAACATAGTGGAAAAAGTACCTTTTCCTAATCTGACGCTCTTTGATTTTATGATGGCAGACAACCACCAGCATTTTTTCCATGTTATTTATATCAAAAGAGTTTAAGGAGGATGGCTGACGATGCCTCTATGCAAAATCTTAGAGAACTTTCTGGGTTAAAACCAACTCTTTAAATTGAATCTGGAAATAAACTTAGACAATTACTAAGGGCCTGCAACACAGCTCTACTAACATCAATTAGGACATGTGCATCAATTAGGACATTTTATTCTAACTGGAGTTTCAAAATTGTGTGCCTTTAGAGAGCTTTCCTCAAACAGGTGATGGTTACTATTATAAGGTCCTCTCCTGCAAATGTCTGTATATGTTCGCTCTTGTTTACTTCAACCATGGTTAAGTCAATCAACATTTTTTTTTAGTTTGCATAACACACCGAACAATAAATTCATCATCATAACAAGCAGTTAGTTAAATTACAATTAGCAGTCCAGTGTATGGCATATGAACACTGCCTTGCTCACTTACACAAATTTCTTCACTGATTATACCCTATGCAATTCTTTAATAACAGATATGCTTCTTAAAAGAGTTCACTTAGACTAGCAATTTAATACTGCTTTTCTGAGGAAGTAATTATCCTACTATGGTTTAATTGTTGACCAGCAGTGTTCCTGGAATATCTGAAGGTCAATTCAGGAGAATGAGCTATTTTCATTTCCTCAGTTAAAGAAACCAAAAAATAAAATAAATAAAAATTTTCTTCAAATTCCAAAGATAGATGAAGAGCAAGAGTTGTGTTACAAATTTTACTGAAACAAATATACAAGCTCTAGAAAAGTCAAGGGTTTTCCTGTGGAAACTAATGTGGTTAACAGACTTCAATAGTTAATTTGAATATTCAGGCACACAGTCATTGACAAACATGAATAAATATCCTTTTTGTTTCAGTTTCTGTTTCTCTGGAGAACTATTCAAAGAAAATAATACAAAACAGATTTAAAATTGATGCTACACACTACTTATGTCTAGCACTGAGATATAAACATAGTATCAGGTCTTTGGTTATTTGCTTCAGAATGAGTCATTTACAATAGAAGATAATGGCAACTGTATTTTAGCATTTATATCTAAGATGCATGAGTTTTCACAAATAATATCTCACATAAAAGCAATAAATTAATTAATTAGTAATACCGCTTCACTGTTAGCCTTCTTTTTCCTCACAAGAAAAACCTAATCCAGATTACTTGCTATAGAAGAAACTGAAAACTACAGATTTCTGGGCAGAAAGCAATCATGTTTTAATGCAGCAGTTGGGCATTTTAGTTTCTTGCCTTTTTCAAATGTCAATGAATGAGAAGCTTAAAGGTTGCCAGGTACAGGGGTACATTAGTTGATAACAAAGGAGCCAATACCTAGTGCTCAAATGTGCATCTTCTAATGACACAAATTCCTACTATCCTTATAATCACTGCTCTAGCCATACAGCTGGTTCACAACATTAAGGAGCAGTAGAGCCCAATTCAAAAGTATCCCCACTCCAGATTAGACTAGATCAGTGGTGGCGAACCTTTTTCGGCTCGCGTGCCGAAAAAGGGGGGGCGCTCGCGCGAACGTGCCCACACCCATTCCCTCCCCCCCACGCATGCGCACAACACCCCCCCATGCTGCCTCCTGCGCATGCGCACACACCCCCACCCCCGCACAGGCCCACTTACCGGAGCCTGGAACGACGAAACGGAGCCTGGAACGATGAAACCGGCAAACCGGAAGTGCGAAAAAACGCACTTCCGGTTTGCCGGTATGCTGTTTTTTGCACTCCGGAGGGTTCAGGGAAGCTCCCTGAAGCTCCGGAATGCAAAAAACTACAAAACGGACAAACCGGAAGTGCGGAAAAGTGCACTTCCGGTTTGTCCGTTTTGTAGTTTTTTGCATTCCGGAGCTTCAGGGAGCTTCCCTGAACCCTCCGGAGTGCAAAAAACAGCACACCGGCAAACCGGAAGTGCGTTTTTTCGCACTTCCGGTTTGCCGGTGGGAATCCTCACGTGCCGGCTTCTATGGCTCCGCGTGCCAGCTCTGGCACGCGTGCCATAGGTTCGCCACCACGGGACTAGATGGTTGAAAGTACAATCTGGTTTTTGTTCTGTACAGCTCCACCTGTTTCCCAGTTGCAGGGATATTGTAATGCTCAGATAACTAAGTTTAATTCAGTTCAATAGCAGGAAAGCTCACTGAAGTTCCTTCTGTTTCTCAAACAACCGAACCTTTTGTTCTACCCTGTTCCGATTCTATCCCCAAAGCTACTGACTCTTGTGTTGGTTTTGACCTCTATACATTAATTGCCCTGGAGTTTGGGTATCTAGTCTGTTTCCTTCTTTCTCTCAATCGAAGGATTCAATGGGCTCACATATCATGCTAAGACATGGTCTGCTTAAACATTTAATGAATGAACTACAATAATTGAGTTCACACACTGAATGAAGCCATAAACTAGAGTTTACAAGTAACAATGACTGGGTCCCACAAACTGAAAGCAAACAATCAACATTAGGACTTAGTGTGTTGTATGAATCAATCTCTGCCACTCAGTTCTAAGATCAATTTGCAGTTTGTGTAGCTCCAATCTCTTCTTTAGAAATGTCTCTATCTTATATTATCGTGAGAAATTTAGACATTCTTGTTGCTATGAAAAATGGCAACTCCAATTTTAATGTCTGTGATAGAAGAAAGTCAGTATGGTATAGTGGTTAATCTATCCTCAGCCACTGAAACTCATGCGGGAATTGAGTCTCTCTCTCCCCCCCTTCCCCTTCTCTCTCCTTCCCTCCCTCCCCCTCCCGCTCCCCCTCAGCTTCACAGAATTATTGTCACGGGTGGATGGGAAGAGATGGTTTGGACTGGGTAGAGGTTGGTCCAGATGATCCCCAATATAGAACTTTACATTCTATGTTTCTATACATGCCACAGTGTGCACCTGGACAAAAGAGAAGATATAAATCTAATGCATAAAATAAATATCTCAATCAATTAAAGACTTACAATCTCTACATAAATATTCTTCAAGACCACTCTTGGCTATATTGAAACAAAATACATATTTGAGTATAGTGTCAATCATATCTTGGAGTATAATCAGTGCATGTTCTATCTTATTTATTTATTTACTTATTTGTTTATCTTGTAGTTCAATATATTATGCAAAGCCAGAACATTGGGTTACTCAAAGTTAAGTTGATAGAAACATGTCATAACATTTGAAGGGATGGTTTCAGGTAATGGGATGTATCTTTCTGCAGAAAAACCTGTGGCTGTTGTGCCTAAATCAGCTTGCTAGTAGTGAAAGGAGGAGGAGTTTGACAACATAGCAGGACATGTTGTCCATTTGCAGGGTAATGCTGTTGAGAAAAAGAACCAACCTCTAACACATCATCTGCAGAAGCAGACAACACACAGTGCGAGCATTCACAAACAAACAAGACCAAAGGGCAAAAGGAGGAATAGGATGAACAATGAACAAATTACACAAATCAGTGATTCTAATTTTACTTTCACTGGGTCAGTAGGCTGAAATCAATATCCCTGTTAGGTACTCAATAATAAGATACGTGCTAGCTTCTACATTTTCCATGCTGTTGTCTGACAGATACAGTATCAGTAAAGCATCTAATATTTCTATCTATAATCTATCTATCTATCTATCTATCTATCTATCTATCTATCTATCTATCTATCTATCTATCTATCTATCTATCATCTATCTATCTACCTATCTACCTACCTATCTACCTATCTATCCATCCATCCATCCATCTATCTATCTATCTATCTCTATAATCTCTATCTCCCCCCCTCCCCCCTCCCCCCCCCCTCTCTCTCTCATTTTGCTTGCATTTTTCACGATAGAAAGTGCTTTTTCCTTTAGCCATATCCAGGGGTGGGCTTCAAAAATTTTAGCATCCAGAAGCTCTGCCGTCGACTTGAGATTCTCTAGGTGTCAATCGAGATCTTAAGAAAAGACTCACAACGTCGCTATTTGCGATTTCCAAGGCGTATGAGCTTTCTTCCATGCAGAGACCAGATGGCATCACCGGGTTCTCTGCCCAGTTGCTGGGTGGGCGTGGTCATGGTGGGCATGGCTTAGTCGGCATCCTGCACCACGGGGGGGGGGTTGTCCTCCCTGGGCTCTGGAGGCTTTCCTTGAGCCTCCGGGAGGACGAAAACGGCCTCACCAGGCTCCTGAGGCCCTCCGGAGCCTCCGAACTTCCAGTAGGGCGGTTTTTCACCCTCCCCGAACCTCCGTGATGCCCTGCACTTACCTGCATCCAAAATGGGTCGTGTGGGTACACCTGGGAGGGGTAGGGCGGGGTGGGCGGGGCAGGGCCAGCCAGAAGTGGGATTTGGGGGTTCTCCGAACTGCACAGAATCTTAGCTAGAGGTTCTCCCGAACCCCTGCCAACCCCCAGCAGCCCACCCCTGTCCATCTCTCTATCTCTCTCTTTTTTTTTTTTACAGATTACTCTATATATCAGAAATAGAAAATAAAATTAAGATGTACGACCAGATTCTTCTGCATGCCTCTGCTCTCGAGGTGGCCAAATTTGTAGATGTTCAAAATCAAAACTTTGACACATGATACTCCATGGGTCTTGGACTTGTTCACATGGTGAATCAGAACCTTTTGCAATGCTGCCCCGTGTGCCTGAGCCGGCCGCTCGCTCTTGCCCTTCTGGTGGTGGGACTGTGCAGGAGGAACGCCAGAGACAGCATAGCGACGCCCACAGCCCAGGGGACCCGCGCAGCTTGTGGAGTGAGCCAAGAGAGGCATCTTGGCCCCGCTTTGACGGTGGCCACGGGGTAATCTTTGCACGCAGCCCACCATCACCACCCCGCCCTCACCGGCTGCTGATCTGCCAAAGCCCCGCCAGCCACACTTGCTCAGTCTGCAGCTCCCAGTGGGGAGGAGCCCAGGCAAGGCCGCACGTTTGGAGTTTCCCTGGCTGGCGCATGGCGCTGCTGAGGTGACAGGGCCAAGAGTGCTGTCGCCGGCTGGGGAATGGCTACTGCTTTGTCTCACCAAGGAAAGGGCCGGTACCTGGTTGTCCTCCGGTAAGAACGGTAAGAGGCGCGCCAGCCCTCTTGGAAGAAGTGGGGGGGCGCATGCATGGGGGGAGTGCACATGTGCAGCAGGGGGTTGCATGTCCGCATGTGCAGTGTGGAGCGCATGTGCAGGGGAGCATGGGTGGGGGGTCACGGGTGCATGCACAAATGGGGGGCGCATTACATTATGGATGCCAGCATGCGCGAGTGCAAAAGCGCTCTCGCGCTTGGGCTTTTGGCACACAACACCAAAAAGGTTCACCATCACTGCACTAAAGCATTAAAAACCTAATTTGTGGAAGTCATGCATTTCTGGATAGATATTCAAGCAAAAAAAAGAGGAAAAAAGTGCACTGGAGATATACGAATCCCCAAATACCGCTTGTTAATTACCATTATATAAATTAGTACCAAGGTGCAGTTTATACATTGACATCAACTGCAATGGTGTGCTGCAGTAGATGTTAATGCATTTGAAAAGCTGCATTGTGCACTTTAAAATATGATGTTTCTGATGCATCAGCATAATTCATGCTTTTTCAGGACTTTTTTTCTGGAAGCACTCCAATAGTGTACACACACACACACACACACACACCAATTTGCTGAATAGAATTGCCCCTGAAAAGCAGCACACGTATATTGAAATCTAACTTGGAACTAAATCCAGCAAGCCTTTATCATACTTGGGAAGACTTGGGAAGATCTTGGCACATGCCAGAATAAAAACTCAGACAAAAATTTCATTGAAAGCGCAGCCAGACTGCAGGTTATCTCTCTTTAAGCCTTTTCTCCACTCTGCTATAAGCATGTTACAATACTACAAATTATTACACATCTTAAAGTGGCCAAGTTTAAAAAACACTGAGATGCAACTTGTAATTATTTGAAGATGGAACAGGTTTTTTTTTTTAACATACTGCATAGTAATAGGTCTCAAAGCAGAATAAGCTTTTCTTCTTCTCCCTCCATGTATTTTGTATCAAAAACAGTAGTTTAAACAACAGTTTAAATTTATTTATCAATGTGGGCACTGATACTAAATTCAACAGTAATTTTTAAGTAAAAAGCAGTGAAATACTTTCAAATTTTCATGAGAACACTAATGGAGAAGAGTGAAAATTGCTAAAATACCGGTATATTAATTCGAACATGTATAATATCCAGCACACTAAATGGGAATAGAAACTAAGTGGTCTAAAATAATATTGATTGGCAATAACAGCATTGTTATTAAATATTTATATTATTGCAGTGATTATAGGATCATTTACAAATTGTCCCTTTGATCCGCTGATACATCCATATTTCCTGATTTGAACTCTGATCAGCCACATTAAGACAAATCTTGGAGTAAACCCAGTGGTGGGATTCAAATAATTTAACAACCGGTTCTCTGCCCTAATGACTGGTTGGGTGGGCATGGCCATGGTGGGTGTGGCCAGGGTGTGTGACAGGCAGCACTTGGCCTCCTGCACCCCCCATGGAGCAAAAATGGGCTGCAGGAGACATGCATCCCCTGTGCCCCATTTTGGGCCTAGTAGGCCTCCCTGCAGCCTCCTGAGAGCAAAAATGGGCTGCAGGGGGCCTGCGCCACCACCACCCCACACCCCATCCCTGCAGCCTCCCAGGAGCAAAAATGGGCCGCGGGGGGGGCATGCCGAACCCCCTGCACCCCATTTTTGGCTTACTAGGCCTCCCTGCACTTACCTGGGAGCCAAAACAGGGCACGTGGGGACTCCTGGAAGGGGAGGGGAGGGGCCAGCCAGCAATTTAACAACCGGTTCGGCCGAAGCGGTGCAAACCGGTTGAATCCCACCACTGAGTAAACCATATTAAATAAGCTGGCTGGATGTGCCATGTATCTCCTGTTTCAACAGTGCAAGGCAAGAAAAGCAAAGAGCCAAGTGAATAACGTACCATGACAGCAACTAATCCTGGGTTTTGATCTTGCAGATTTGAGGATGGTTGTAACAATATACTTGCAGTTTAATTTAACACCTGGACTATTTGTGTTACCTCATTGTAACAATTATACAGAAGCAGCCACATATCAGCACATGGTATTTTATTTTATAAATGCCAAGGGTTGGCTGCCCTAGAATACTGATTTGAGGTGATGGAGACTTAAGAGGAATGCCATGTTTGAAAGGTCCCAATTTTCCACAATGCACCTGAGTCCATACAGTACTACATCACAATTACATTCTCAATGAGCAAATATGAAAATATTTATTCTATTTACAAATCCAAATATAGACTATTTATATAGTCAATACATAACAGAGTTGCATACAGAAAGTCTCTGGGGTTTTCCCTGATATTCACTCAGAGGGCACTGTTCCACAATATGTCACACTATCTGCTTTGGAATATCACAGCTACATTCCGATATTCCATATATATAGTCACATCTATTTTAAAGAGAGTATTGCTTACCAGTTTACTCAAACATAATTACATCAGAAATAAGACATTTTATTGTTCATTCAATAAAACATGGTTAAGTAAACCACAGCTTAGTGCAATGGGTGGGTCTGGTCACTAAGCCTTTCTGTCCAATTTCACTGCTAATTTTCCCTCTTTCTTTGGGGCAGCTACTTATCTCCTATTAGGAAAATGCCAGAATGCTCTCCCCACGTTCTAGGGCCGATTTGCTTAAGTTAAATAGATGACTGACAAAATAATACAATAAACTTTCTCTGGGACCAAA